>CM053027.1:392282764-394682764 GCA_028564925.1 Lithobates sylvaticus
CAACAGGAGAGGTCAGAGGCTGCGAAGGGGGGGAACAGGAGGTCAGAGGCTGCGAAGGGGGGACAGGAGGTCAGAGGCTGCGAAGGGGGGGGACAGGAGGTCAGAGGCTGCAGGGGGGGGGGGACTGGAGGTCAGAGGCTGCAGGGGGGGGGGACAGGAGGTCAGAGGCTGCAAGGGGGGGACAGGAGGTCAGAGGCTGCAGGGGGGGACAGGAGGTCCGAGGCTGCGAGGGGGGGGGACAGGAGGTCAGAGGCTGCGATGGGGGGGGGACAGGAGGGGGACAGAGGCTGCAGGGGGGGGACAGGAGGTCCGAGGCTGCGAAGGGGGGGGGGACAGGAGGTGCGAGGCTGCGAAGGGGGGGACAGGAGGTCAGAGGCTGCGAAGGGGGGGGGGACAGGAGGTCAGAGGCTGCGAAGGGGGGGGGACAGGAGGTCCGAGGCTGCGAGGGGGGGACAGGAGGTCTGAGGCTGCGAGGGGGGGGGGCAGGAGGTCAGAGGCTGCAAGGGGGGGACAGGAGGTCTGAGGCTGCGAGGGGGGGAAAGGAGGTCCGAGGCTGCGAGGGGGGGGGGACAGGAGGTCCGAGGCTGCGAGGGGGGGACAGGGGGAGGGCGAGGGGGGGGCAGGAGGTCCGAGGCTGCGAAGGGGGGGGGAGGACAGGAGGTCTGAGGCTGCAAGGGGGGGACATGAGGTCTGAGGCTGCGAGGGGGGGAAAGGAGGTCCGAGGCTGCGAGGGGGGGCAGGTCCGAGGCTGCGAAGGGGGGGAAAGGAGGTCCGAGGCTGCGAGGGGGGGACAGGAGGTCAGAGGCTGCAGGGGGGGGGGGAAAGGAGGTCCGAGGCTGCGAGGGGGGGACAGGAGGTCAGAGGCTGCAGGGGGGGACAGGAGGTCAGAGGCTGCAGGGGGGGACAGGAGGTCAGAGGCTGCGAGGGGGGGGCAGGAGGTCAGAGGCTGCGAGGGGGCAGGAGGTCAGAGGCTGCGAGGGGGGGGGCAGGAGGTCAGAGGCTGCAAGGGGGGGGCAGGAGGTCAGAGGCTGCGAAGGGGGGGCAGGAGGTCAGAGGCTTTGAGGGGGGGAGGGGGGACAGGAGGTCAGAGGCTGCGAGGGGGAGGGGGCCCAGGAGGTAAGAGGCTGCGAGGGGGAGGGGGCCCAGGAGGTAAGAGGCTGCGGAGGGGACGTTTTATTTTTAAAAATGGCGCCACTTGGCGCCATCGTGTCACTGGTGCCGCTGCCGCCACTGTGAGGGCAGCGGCGCCTGAAAAAAAGATGGCCGCGGGGCCGACATGCAACTGCGCATGCGCCCGCCTTTCCGAAAATTGCCGAGCAGCGGCAACAGCGCTGGCGCATGCGCAGTTGCATGTCGGGCTACTGCGCATGCGCCAGCGATGTTGCCGCTGCTCGGCAATTTTCGGAAAGGCGGGCGCATGCGCAGTTGCATGTCGGCCCCGCGGCCATCTTTTTTCAGGCGCCGCTGCCCTCACAGTGGCGGCAGCGGCCCCAGGGGCCCCCGAGCAAAGCCAATCCGCCGCGGGGCCCTACGCAGCTTGCGTAGTCCGCGTATAGGGCGGATCGGCTCTGATCAGATGTATCTGGATATATATATACGTTGAAGTGACAATGGACTCCAGTACCATCTAGAGAGGAGCTTATAGCTTGTCTCTTGTGCTTTAATTGTTGGTGACAAACATGTTTTGGTTTAGAGTCTTGCAACAAAAGGAGTTCAAATTTAGTTAAATCTCTATAGAAGGATTTATTTGAGGGGATAGAGGACCAAAATGACAATAATTGCCAATATTCCAACCTTTGCATAAATGAAGGTTGCTGCATAGGGAATACGTTTAGTAAAGATGGAAGTGTTCCCTAGCAGAGAATTTGGCTCACTCTTGGATGGAATTCTTTATTTCATGCAAGGAAACTTATCCGGTTAAATGCAGGCAGGAAATGGGGATTACCAAATAGGGGTGTCATAGGTCCTATATAAGAGGACAACTCTAAAGCCCCATACACACGGTCGGAAATTCCGAGCACAAAATCCGTCGGATTTTTTTTGTCCGACACTGGTGATGCATACACACAGTCGGAAAATCCGATAATTCTGAACGTGGTGACGTTCGTTGCGTACGACGGAACTACGTAGAGGCTAGTAGCCAATAGCTTTGGTCTTGTATTTTGATCTGAGAATGCGTGGCACTTTGTCTGTCGGAATTCGCTACACACGATCGGAAAAAGTCCGATCGGACTTTGTTGTCGGAAAATTTGAGAGCAGGATCTCAAATTTTTTCCGACGGAAAAGGTCCGATGGCACCCACACACGGTCGGATTTTCCGACAACATGGTCCGATAGGACATTTTCCGTCAGAAATTCCGACCGTGTGTACAGGGCATAAGCCCCCGTACACACGGTCGGAAATTCCGTCCACAAAATCCATCCGTTTTTTTCCGACGGATTTTGTCCAAAACTGGTGTTGCATATACACGGTCGGACAAAGTTGACAGAAAATCCGATCATTCCGAACGTGGTGACATTCGTTGCATACGACGGAACTACGTAGAGGCTAGTAGCCAATAGCTTTGGTCTCGTAATTTGATCTGAGCATGCGTGGCACTTTGTTTGTCGGAATTCTCTACACGCGATTGGAAAAATTCCGATCGGATTTTGTTGTCGGAAAATTTGAGATCCTGTCTCAAAAGTCCGCTAAAGCCCACACACGATCGGATTTTCCGACAACATAATCTGATCTGACTTTTTCCATCGGAATATACGACCGTGTGTACAGGGCATAACTGTAGAGCTGTTTTAGCCCAAATATTCAATAGGTGGGATGTAAGAGGGCAAAGTAAGTGATAAATCTTGGTGAGTATCACTGGTAGATAAATCTAGCAAAGGAAGCGCCTTAAGATCAAGTTGGTTCAACCCTTGCTCTAATAATACCCATTGTTTAGTATCAGATTAATGAAACCAGTTCACTAGCCTGATCAGAACAGCTGCAACATAGTAATAGTATAGGTCCAGTGCGCCCGCTCCTCCTTTCATTTTAGGCAGTGATAATAATTTCTTATGTAGTCTAGGCTTCCTATTGCCCCAAATTTTATTTTGTAAAGGCTGATTGTAAGGTGGAAAAAAAAGATCTAGGGACAAAGACAGGAATGGTTTAAAAAAGGTACAAAATTTGAGGTATTATATCCATTTTCAATACAGTATATTGATCCTCCCAAACCACGAGTGTTGATTAGCGTCATATTTGTTAAGATCCTGTAGGGTACATTGCATAAGAGGGATATAGTTTGTTGAATATAAATGGCTCGGATCGGGGGGGAATATTAATACCTAGGTATTTTAATGCCGAAGAAAATTTTTAAATGAGAAATTATTTCTCAGCGCCGTAACTTGTGGTGTAAGTGGCATATATATTAAGAATTTCTGATTTTGATACATTTACTTTAAAGTTGCTCAGGGTTCCAAATTGCTGAAATTCAAATAAAATATAAGGTATAGAAACATGTGGGTTGGTAACATAGAGTAATAGATCATCGGCAAACAAAGCTATTTTTATTTACTTTTGATTTATCTGTATGCCAGTAATAGAGGGGTTCTGTCTAATTGCCTGTTGCTAAGTGCTCCATTACTAAGACATAAAGTAAAGGCGATAGTGGCCATCCCTGACGGGTACTATTTTGTATACTAAAACTTGTTGTCAATGATCCATTAATCCTTATTCTAGCCACCAGTTTAGTATATAATGCCAAGATCTTATGAAGCAGATTAGAACCCAGACCTATTTGCATCAATGAATGTTTAAGAAAAGGCCATCCAACCCAGTCGAATGCCTTCTCTGCATCAACTGAGAGAAGGCAAACTGGTATTTTAGCTGTTTGGACGTTATTCATTAATAAAAAAGTTTTTACTGTGCCGCGTGCTTCTCTTTTCCCTGGAGAAATTCCGCCTGATCTGTATGTACTAAATTCGGGAGAAGAGGTTGGAGACATAGAGCAATCAATTTGACATACATTTTTATATCTTTCCAATTAGGGATATCGGTCAATAGCTAGAACATAATGTTAAATCGTTTTCTGGTTTAGGAATCAAGGTGATATGGGCTTCTAGTGTCTGGGTTGGAAATTGGTTACTAGGAGAGATAGAATTGAACACTTGGAGCATAAATGGGGATAGATGTTGTTTATAAGTTTTATAAAATTTGGGGGTGAATACATCTGGACCTGTTGGAATATTGGCGATTACATCTAGTAATTCCTCGTGTGAAAAAGGATAATCCAAGGATTTCTTTGTAACATCATCTAATATTGGGATAGCAATTTCCTGTATATATTCTTCAATATGGTGAGTACCGGTTCCTTTAGCCTCCAAAAAAGGTGGTGGAGCCAGGTTATAGAGGGCTGAAAAATATTCCCTAAAAATTTGTTGAAGAGATTGTGGGTCTGATGGCACAATTATATTACATAAACACACACATTGTACATTATATACTACTGTAATAAAGTGGATTATAGAATTTTACAAGCATTTTAACTCCGTTCACACTGGGGATTCCTATCAGGCAGGGGGAGAGAAGACAGCACATTACATGGACAGACCTACCCTGAAAATAAGCCCTACTGTGTCAAAATGAATATAAGACCCGGGCTTATTTTCGGGGAAACACTTTATGATGTCATATGCGACTAGAGATATACTTTCCTGCAATAAGATGATGTAAAATGTTTCTCTTTACTCATTACATTGAATGTTTTCTGATAATCTTTAATAAAATAAAGAAAAAAAAAAGGAAAGATTACAAGATATTCTTTATACACACTTACACCAAGCACGTGGCTGCTTTCCATGTATACTGGAACAATGCAGGGTCAGTGATAAATAATATAAATTTTCTTTTCAACAGATGCATGTACAAGTATTCCTACATATATTATGTTATCATATCACATATCAAGCTTACATTACTAGGAAATGAGCAGGCATACCCAGCTTAGGCCCCTTTCACACTGGGGCGGGAGTGGCGGCGATGGTAAAGCAGCGCTATATTTAGCGCTGCTTTACCGTCGTTTTAGCCGTAGTATTCGGCCGCTAGCGGTGCGGTTTTAACCCCCCGCTAGCGGCCAAAAAGGGTTAAAACCCCCCGTAAAGCGCCGCCGCAGCGGCGCTTTGCGGCGGTATTGCCGTGGTATTATCGATGTGTCCCATTGATTTCAATGGGTAGGAGCGGTATAGGAGCGGTGAATACACCGCTCCTTCACCGCTCCTAAGATGCTGCTAGCAGGACTTTTTTGACCGTCCTGCTAGCGCACCGCTCCAGTGTGAAAGCCCTCCGGCTTTCACACTGGAGTGAATGGGGACGGATTTTTTCAGGCGCTATTTTTTAGCGATGTAGCGCCTGAAAAACGCCCCAGTGTGAAAGGGGCCTAAAAGCTGAATTTCTTGAATTCAGCCACTTTCCAAAATCTGCTGGCTCAGTATGGGTTAGGTCTATTGGGGTTCATGCAACCTTGTGGACTTATCTCTTTAATTTACATCTGACAATTTTATCTGACAGTTTTAGGGATTCCAGCTATCACAATACTGACATGAGAGATACTGCCTTCTCATAGAGCAGTACTGTAGTTCTCCCTGAATATAAGTTCTTGTCTTCGAATGTATTGAGTGCACAAGTGTTCTACTACTATGTCAGTAAATACAGTGTTTTACCTTGTTGGCATCTTCCTTGATACAGCAGTTTGCTAAGTATTAGAATGAAATACCTATGACCTGACAAGTACTGTGTGTGATAGATTTGGTCAGCATGGACTAGTATGGCAGGAATGTGTATTAGAGCAGTGTCAAAGATCAGTGTCCTCAGGGAATTATCTGTAGACTGCCCACAGAATTGTATCTGCTTTACATGCATTGGTCTGTAATCGGATGTTACAAGGTTTAAACCTCTTTAGTTCAACTTCCTGCTTTGCAGGATTCTGGCTGCTTAAATGTTTGTGTCTGTACAGGGCTTTAATTACCCCTCTGAGATGATAATAAACTGTGTGTATTCCTCTGACACAATCTTCAGTGCCTTTAGTTCCAGTCTAGAGCTCTAATAGCTTTGTGTGGGGCTGTAGGTGAAAGATGAGCAAAAGCTCTATTATTAGCTTTCCTCCTCAATTAAAAGAGCTCTTCTCTGAACTAGTCTGAAAACAAGGGAAATTGGTCAACACATTTATAGATCCACATAAAGAGGGCATCACAAAGTCGTAGGTGTGCGGTTGTGGCAATAAAATAAAAAATGAGCAGAACCTATAAAAAAAAGAGGTATTTCCTGACTTTCTACTGGGGAAACTATTGGTAATCATCATTTGTTTTCTTTTACTACAGAGAGACTTATGAAATGTCAGAACAAACTACTATTTTCCATGAACTGTGATCTGCAAAGGCCAGTCTGTTTAGTGGCATTTTGGTTAATCCTAGTAAAGAGGTATTCATGTAATACCTTCATTTTATAATATGTTTAAGATCTGATGAAAAGAGCAGATCTACCAAAACAAAATGTATAAGTATCTATAGAAATGCGATGACTAGACTAGGTAGATGACAAACAATATGGGTACCTATCAATCATTTCAGACCAGATATCCTTGGCTGATTCTTCTAGGGATGAAAGACTGATGACGCAGGAAGGCTTTTTTCTTGCCTATTGCTTTTAATTCTCAAAGATAAAGTGATTCAGTTTGCTCAGTTAAGCTTTGAAAATGAAAGGTAGAAGCTGATTGGTTGCCACGCACAGCTGCCCAAGTGAGTAGTGAGTATTTCCACCTAGTGAGTCTCAACTGTTGTTGAGAATATAAACAAAATCTGCTATAGGTTTAAAGCGCATGTACATCAACCTGCAGAAGCCTTGGCATGGCCGAATGCCAGGCTTTTCCTAAAGGCAGTTCTTCAATCCTTTTTTATTTGCCACTTCCTGCAGATTCATATTGGCCAGTGAGGCTGCTCACCATGGTAAAGTAACTGTAGGAATGTGTGGGGACTTAAGCCGGCCAAAGATGGATCGAAATTTGGACGTTTCAGCAGAGACTGTCCGAATTTCATTCCATGTATGGGCACCCTGGTTGTACAGAAATCAATCTATCGAGGATAGAAGTCGATCTATGCAACCACCCTGTCAGGTTTTTTCCAAACGATCAGTGCCGCCAGCCATTGGCTCCCCTCCATAAGTTCACAATAGCACAGAGGGAGTGATTCCCTCAACCACCTTGAATGCGTGGATGGAGGAATCAGTGAAGATCAGTGTGGATGGAGCAATCAGCATATTTTTTTCTCGTTCAACCCACTGCTTGAACAAAAAAAAATGTATAATGTAGGACCTGCCTTAGCAATAAGCTCCTATACTACCTGCAGGTATCATGCTTTGCCTGGCAGAACGTGTCACCATGACAGGAGTGTTTCGGAGACTACTGCAAGTATGGGAAGGCATGGATGTACAGATCAAATAATCCTTCCTGTCCATATACCCAGACATTCACCCAAATTTGGTGAGTAGGTGGGTTATGAATGACGTCTACCGCAAAAACATTTTTCCTTTTATTTACATTTTGTTTATTCCTGCTCCTTTTCTGAATTGTACTGTTGATGTAATGCACTTTATCTCCTAGACCCTCTCTGGTTTTGGGGTCTGCTGTTTTCCTCAAATTTTAGTGCAGTTAATAAACAAATATTCCCTCCAAGTCATTGTCATTGTGGTGCAGCATTTCTTCACACCTCTGTGTGATGCACTTATTAGATGAGACTTTTGATTTCTTTGCAAATTACATTTTTTTGTCTCTTGGAGAGTTTTACTAAAGGAAGGTGACGCATGAAAGCTAAAAGTGCAAGTAGATCTGACTGAGATCTAATATTATACCAATTCAGATCTTGACCATATCTCAGTATGAAATCATCCTACACGTTGAATTATAATTTCTGCTTAGATTTAAAAATCCTGCTGTGCTAACTTTAAGTAAAAGCTAAGAGTGCTTTTCATTCATACATCATGTCTTTCTTTACATTCAGCTTGAAAGAGAACATTAAAAAGAATAAAATGAGATGCTATGGCAACTAAACTTAACAATGTCCTTAGCCAGTCATTAGTGAGCTTACTTATTTTGTGCAATAATCTATTATAACCATTTTGATTCTGCTTAGAAGTTGATGTCGGAAAAAGATTTACTTCACAGGTGGCTAAGAATGTTTGTTACTAATTAATGTAATCAGTACTGTAAAACCACCCCTCCCAGTACAGAAGCAATGTCCGTTCTACAGGGACTGCATATAGGGTAGAAACAAAAAAGTTCAAGACAGTGCTTTAACACATGTAACACGTGTAATCGAGAGATATTCAGGATGACAAAACCTGTTCTGGGGAAGTATAGTGATGAACTTTGCTGACCTCTTCTTCTGAAAATGCTAGTTGCCTAATTCACCTGTTGAATTATTCATTATAGAACTTTCTATATAGTCCCTGACGTCAAGTATGCAAATTCAATTGTTAATAAACCCTAAATTTGTATTAACTAATACTGTAGTTGACACTTACATTTTCTGCTGTCATCTTCTTTAAAATCTTGCTTGTCTTCTATATTGAGCCAGTCCAAAGATCACCACCACAGGTTTCCTGTTTCAGGGTGGCTCCATTGCCCTGTAGGATCCTATGGAGCCACCCTTTTGTGCTTGTTCCTGGCTTTCTGTCCCTACATTGTGTGAGTCAACACAAACACGCAGCCCCAAAGCCTATGATGGCAAGCCATTGCTCCCCCCTCCTCCTGTGGAGCATGGGGTTCCTCCTGCAGTTTAAACCAGACTCTTATCAAGGCATGCAGCCTGGGTAGCCAGTAAAGGGAGTGCAATGAGTATTTGACCCCCTCCCCAAAACTATAACAGGCCCCATGCCTTTCAACATTAAGGGGTACTTTGAAAGCTTATCCCCCTTACTAGGCATCTTACCCCAATGTTGGATAGGTCTCCCCCTCACATTCAGTTCCAAAGAGAATTATGGAGTTGTAGGGGGGGACCTGAAAGGTCTCATAACGCAATACTGTTAAAAATGCTCCATTTATTGAATGGAATATTGCACTTACAAAGATCAGGAATAACAAAAGTTTTTCACAAACTTCCACAGCTTGGCCGGTGTGTCATCCAGCGAGACTCTGAGTGATGACGCCATAGTACTAGCTCCGCCCACCATGTTTCCCCATATAAGGCATCCTCTGGGATTGGAGGCTAGTCTGCCAGGCTGCCTTGGCTGCCACATTTGCACATTTTGATTTGTTTTTCATTTTGTTATGAAATGGTATTTATCAAATTTTCATTTGTGGAAGTTTTTATTAAATTTTTCTGAGTTGATGGTCATTTAAAGGGACAGCTCACTTTTTTATTTTGCCATATATTGCTTTAGATCTGGTATTCAGTTTTTTTAAGTGCAGCAGTCTTTATGTTATCACAACCAAGCTCAAGTTTTTTTTACCGATTGGTTAACCCTTTAAAGTGGCCTGACTTTTTACACTTAAATTATATCTAAAGCCACTGTTTTTTCATGTTGCATGGATTGTGGAAGATTTAAAGTGTAACTTTAAGGAATTAAAAGAAAAATGCTAACACTGTTTCAATGTATGTCTCTTCTACGATAAGTGCTTTTTCTCTGCGTGCGAGCTGCATTTATTTATTTGTACACTGAGCCATGCATGCACAACTAAGGGGGTGTGTAAATGTAACTTTATTATCCCTGCTTGGCCAATCAGGATAGCTTGAAACTCCAGAACCGCAAGAAGACCAGGAAAAGATGGAAGCCCTTGTGATGTAGTGATAAGCGAGAGCACAGCCAATGCATCATTGGAGGGGGGGGGGGGACTTGGCAGGGTAAGCTTGCCATAATGTGCAAATATGTTTGCACACTTTTACATTATGGCAAGTGCTCCTGAGAACCCTAAAATATGGGCAGGTTAGTTCTGCTTTTAAACCCCTTTTAAATGTATGGATTTTTCTTTCTGCCATCTGTTTTGCATTGATACAATTTCCCTTCCTAAATTCAACTTCCTGACCTGTAGACACAATAGAAAGTGAGGAAAAAATCTCTCACAGGAAAATGTGTCCCTGCTGATGAACTCCCATCTATATTTGTTCTGATGACAAGTAAAAATTTTGGCTTATCTATTGCGTTTAGTCCCAATCACAGTGGCACCAGGAAGTAAATCTCTTTAAAACAGTAAAACCAAAGAAATGCCACTCTAGGTGAGTGACTGACTCTCACATGTTGTAAACTGGAACCTAGGGTGCTGCACAGTTCGTCTGTGAGATTCAGTAACATGCAAAATCCAGAATATTGCTGCTCTCCTTGGTATCTTTATCCAATAAATATACTAGGGGTGTGCATCTTCACTGGTCACACGTTTCAATTACGATTATCATGTCAACAACTCAATACGATTTGATTCTGTGATACATTACGATTACTGCCTAAGTGCCTATGGTTTTTCAACCACAAATTCAAGCAGTCAGAATTTTTCATCTGCTCTTTAAAAAAAATTACACTTCCCTGCATATAGCAAAGTCTGAACAGTGAACACAGCAGACATTGACAACAGTATTTTTTTAGAACAGTAAATACTATTACATGAAACTGTTGTATTGTGCAGTTTACTTCTTCATAGAATATTAAAATGTAAAATATAACCTGTAAAGTTTATAGTGTAATGCGTATACACTATACGAAAAATCGTCCAAAATTCGGTCATTTAGACAGTTCGTTCGTTTTTCGGCCAACTAATGGGCACAAATCGGTAATCGGTTGGGATGTTTTTGGGCTGAAAAAACTAAGTTTAGAGATAGGAAATTCTTGACAGTGTGTGTATTTGTGTGATCCAATAAAGATTTACTCAAGGTTTTAAGTTACAATTTATTCTTTCTATTTATTCTTTCAAGGATTTTCCTTCCTCTGGTGGCTTGGCAGGCGTCAGATGTCTGAAATATACTTTTAGTATTTATTTGGTTGAGGGTTAAACCCCTAGACAGTCACAGACACTAGTGTGAAAATTCAAAATGGGCACAATCTTCAAAAATAAACCATTGTGGTGATTGTTTGCCACTGCCAGTCAGTCAACAACACAGTGTGTTGACTGTTGAGTTGACGCTAGAGTGGCTTTATATATGCTCATGTCGACAAAGGTAGATAGGGAAAAAAGAAATAGGGATGTAGGGAGGGGGAGAAGGGGAATGGGATGAGAGGTATGGGGGAGAAGGGGAATGGGATGAGAGGTATGGTGGAGAAGGGGATGGGGGGATAGGAGAGGGAGAGGAGGATGGGGGAAGGGGAGAGGGAGAGGGAGAGGAAGATGGGGAGAAGGGGAGAGGGGAGAGGGAGAGGGGGGAGAGATGGGGATAAGGGGAGAGGGAGAGGAGGATGGGGGAGAGGGAAGGAAGGGGGGAGAGGAGAGGAGGATGGGGGGGAGAGGGGAAAGGGGAGAGGGGAGGAGGATGGGGGAGAGGGGCAAAGGGGGAGAGGGAGAGGAGGATGGGGGAGAGGGGAGAGAGAGGGGATGGGGGATGGGGGAGGGGGTAAGGGGAGAGGGGAGAGGGAGAGGGGATGGGGGATGGGGGAAGGGGGAGAGGGAGCAAAGGAAACAAGAGAGAGAGAGAGAGAGAAGGGAAGAATAGAGAGAGAGAGGAGAAAAAAAAAGGAGAGAGAGAGAGAAGGAAAAAAGAGAGAGAGAGGAAAAAGAGAGAGAGAGAGAGAAGGAAAGAAGGAGAGCGAGAAAGAAGAAGGAAAGAAGTAAAGGAGAGAGAGAGAAAGAAGGAAAGGGGGAGAGAGAGAATGAAAGAAGGTGAGAGAGATGGAAAGTGAGAAGGAAAGTGAGAAGGAAAGAAGGATAGATCTTCCAGTCCTTACTAACGTAATGTGCTGTTATGGTAACATAAGACTCTGTCGTGACTGAAGTCCATGAATCGCATGTTATTGCGACTCAACGTGCTTGGCTCATTGACGCAATTATCTGAGTTTTCATTTCTTGGTAGAGTGCAGGTATAACATTTTCTGTAAAGTGACTTTGTGATGAGAATCTTGTAACATGGCTCTATCATCTTCAACAGGTGTTGTTCACAACAGAGTAAGGCCGTAGGTCCTTAGCTATGAAAGCTGCAACAGCTTTTGTTATTCTCTTCCCTTTTTCAAAGTTGGGCGGCAAAGTTGACAGTATTGCATCAACTCTCGGCTGAGCTGGGTCCATTTCTATGGCACTGGCAGTGGGCATGGCACTGGTGGTGATGGCACGTGTAAGTATCTCTGAGTGAAAATGGCTAGCGTGGTTTCTCAAGTTAGTAGTATTCCCTAGATATGAAATTTTTGTGTGACAGGCTTTACACACAGCGTATGACTTGTCCAATTCGTGCTTCCCTGTTTGTTCAGAAAAGCCAAAATGTGCCCAGATGTTTGCTTTTAAATTACTAGGTGTATTTTTTATCTCTTGTTCTTTTTGGTCTCCTTATGCCATTTTACTTTAGCATGCCATGTAATTGTGACAGATAGCTAGGGGTGATGCCAACAAACTCTGTCAGTATTAAAAAAAGAAAAAAAAAACACTGAGTGACTAAGCCACGACCAGAAAAGCAACACGTTTCCTATAAAAGTTAAACAAATATCTGCCACAAATCCATCCTACCCCTACGCCATCACTATGTAAGTATTAAACGAACGATGCACCCTCATCTTATCTGCGATCAGTTATAGCTGGTGGTCAGCCAGTCACGTGATCTTTGCCTCTCACTGCAGTATATTATTACTTACTGGCAAAGGTTCAGGTTCTCTTACCAAAGGGTTATAGTAAAGTGCAATATCCTATTTGGGGATGGTAATTCTCATAACCATTAACCACATAAACAT
The DNA here is from genome assembly GCA_028564925.1 of Lithobates sylvaticus. Lineage (NCBI taxonomy): Eukaryota > Metazoa > Chordata > Amphibia > Anura > Ranidae > Lithobates > Lithobates sylvaticus. The sequence goes on from CM053027.1 coordinate 392,295,648, forward strand.
TCCAAAAGAGGGCTACAATGAAGTTATTTACTTTCAGTTCATTACAGAGAACATTACAAAGGGGCATTTCTAAACAAACATTATTATTAGTGTCTTAGTGATTGATTCACATCACAACTTCATTGATACCTTTGTTTGTGTGATTTATGGTTTTGCTCATCACTGCCCCACACATGGCTGCATGCAATCATACAAAAAAAAAAGTATCAATGAAGTTGTGATGTGAACCAATCACTAACAATAAGACCTACAGTGGAAATAAAAAGTTAAAATGTCAGGTTTCTGTGATGTAAAAAAATGAGACAAAGATAAATCATTTCAGAATTGTTTCCACCTTTAATGTGACCTAGAAACTCAGTTGAACAACAAACTGAAATATTTTAGGTGAAGGGAAGTAAAAATAAAAAAATAAAATAATATGGTTGCATAAGTATGCACACCCTTACACTAATGCCCCGTACACACAGTCGGAAATTCCGACAGAAAATGTCCGATCGGATCATGTTGTCGGAAAATCCGCCCGTGTGTGGGCTCCATCTGAATTTTTCCGTTGAAATTTCCGACGGTGTGTAGAGAATTCCGACGGACAAAGTGCCACGCATGCTCAGATCAAATTACGAGACCAAAGCTATTGGCTAATAGCCTCTACGTAGTTACGTTGTACGCAACGACCGTCACCACGGTCAGAATGATCGGATTTTCTGACAACTTTGTCCGACCGTGTGTATGCAACACCAGTGTCGGACAAAATCCGACGGATTTTGTGGTCGGAATTTTCGACCGTGTGTACGGGGCATAATACTTTGTTGAAGCACCTTTTGATTTTATTACAGCACTCATTCTTTTTGGCTATGAGTCTATAAGCATGGCACATCTTGACTTGGCAATATTTGCCCACTCTTTGTTGCAAAAACATTCAAAATCTGTCAGATTGTGAGGGCATCTCCTGTGCACAACCCTCTTCAGATCACCCCACAGATTTTCAATCAGATTTAGGCCTGGGCTCTGGCTGGACCATTACAAAATTGTAATCTTCTTCTGGTGAAGCCATGTCTTTGTTGATTTGGATGTGTGTTTTGGGTCCTTCTAATGCTGAAAGGTGAAGTTCCCCTTTCTAGCAGAAGCCTGAAGGTTTTGTGCCAATATTGACCGTTTTGTGGAACTGGTCAAAATTTCCTCTACCTTGACTAACACCCCTGTTCCAGCTGAAGAAAAACAGCCCCTAAAGCATGATACTGTCACCACCATGCTTCACTGTGGGTATGATGTTCTTTTGGTGATATGGAGTGTTGTTTTTGCGCCAAACCGATCTTTTGGAATTATAGCCATTTTTGGATCCTAGGACCTAGGTGAAAACAGATATCTAGCTACAGAAAAAAAGTAGAGAGACTTCGAACTAAGTGCCAGGTGTTTTGTTCCCCCTTTAAGACACAATATGCTAATCCAACTATCACCAAATTGCCATATATGGCAACAGCTACTAAATAGGATGGTAGGCCCCCTTCTCTCCCTCCTTCCTGTGTTTTTTTTTTTTTCTCTCTCTATCTCTTCCCTGCTCTTTTCTATTTACCCTCTGTTTTCTGCTTCTTCCTATTTCCTCTCTTCCCTCTGGTGGTCGGAGAGGATAAACTACATGACGTGTTATAGATCCCATTCTCGGGGACTCCAGTAAGAGTGTTTTGCTGTCCACTCCTATTGCCACTTTCCCGAAGACACAATCAGGCAAGGGCAGATGTTGGAGTGATGGCATGGGTAGCTTGGGCCCATACAACAGCACACATTAGCTGATCATATTTGAAAGTTCTGTTTTGCAAAGATTTATGTACAATATTATATGCTTGCTAACATAGCCCTTTAGTTGATTAGTGTGAATACGATCAGTTTACCTTTTATTGTAACTTTTTTCTGTACCCAACCGACCAATGCAATATGGATGTGTCAGATTTTTTTTTTGGACATTTATAACCCTCTTATATTTTTTCTTTTGTCTATTGTAAAAAACATAAATATGAATAAACAAAAATCATGAAACAAAAAAAAATGGGAAAAAAAACATTACTGAGCTTGCATTTACAGTATATGCATTAAGAGTGTCCAACCATTAAAGCTAAACAGCGCTTGCAGTGGGCTTTTAAATGTTATTCTATTAAAATTAGAAATGTGATTAACCACTAGAAGGAATTTTATATTACAATGGGTTCATTCAGGCTCCCTGCCTAAAGCCCCTGCTAACAGTATGCTATGTTTTTTTTGTTTTTTTTATACTTACCTTTTTCTGATGTCTTCTGGCTGGTCATATGATGCCTAGGTCCTCTTTCTTTTCAATCCACTCCCAGCCATCCTGAATGTTGAGAAGAGTGGTGACAATGTAATGACATTGCCAAATCTCTTTGCATCAATGCATTGTAAATGCAGGATTCAGTGCTCTTGGGGTGGGGCTATTACACTCCACACTCAGACTTTCCTCAGTTTTCTGGGTTCAATGATGCTGGGTGACAGTCAACCCAGAAGACTGGGGGCATTGAAGATGGTCGAGAAGTAACATCTTAAATGCCTCAGATTGAAGGTGAGTATTACAGCTATATCTGCTTTTTTCCCTCTTGCAATGGGACATTAAAAAAAATTCAGTTAAACTGGTTATAGAAGGATCAAAATTCAACCGGTTCAGTAAGGACACCTGAGATTTATGCCCTTTATGCCCTTTCCCTCTCAAGAGAAGCCGATCTAATGATCGGCTTCTCTTGAGCGGGAGTATTGTTATATTTTTGTTTGATCAGAGTTTGCAGCCAATCAGCTGCAGTGCAGTGGGGAGGATTCCGATTTCGATGTTTAAATGGGAGAATCCATTCTTTTTTATTTTTTGGCTGGCTGGTCAAAAAAAAAAAAGATTCATCTATGGCCAGCCTTAAGCCAGCCACAGATGGTTCAAATCTTGGACGGTTCATCAGGGACTGACCGAGATTAAATTAATCTATGGGCAGGCTGACTGTAATTGTATCAACATTTATCAATTTATGCTGGAAAGGAAATTGCATAATCTATGGCCTTACTTAGGCTTTAACAAATGTTGAAATAAGACATTGGCCAGATAGGCAGTGCATTTTCTTCAAGAAGACTTGCATTATGACTAATAACAGTAAAACACAAACGTTGGGGGGGGGGGGGGGATTTATTAAAACTGGTGCAGGCTGAATCTGGTGCAGGTGTGTAGTAACCAATCAGCTTCTAACCTCAGCTTGTTAAAATTAAGCTTGGACAATAAAACCTAGAAGCTGATTGGTTACTATGCACAGCTGCACCAGATTTGATTACAAGGTTTTGAAATGATCACATATTGATAAGGTCATTTACTTCAAGCTAATCTCTTTTAAATGTAAAAAAAATTACCTATACCCTTTAAGATTTAGATAAAGCAATCATATTGTAGTTGCGCATCCTGAATTACAGAGCATTTATCCAATGTCTTACTATTGCTATTAGCGGCTGGTGTACACAATGCAACCTTATGATACTATGTACTACATTGTAATACTGAAGCTTTATTTAAGCTCTTTGAACATAACAGAGTATTAAAACATATTGTATATATTGAAGTATATTTAACCACTTCAGCCCCGGACCATTTGGCAGCCAAAGGACCAGAGGTCTTTTTTCAATTTCGCACTGCACTGCTTTAACTGGTAATTGCGCGGTCATGCAATGTTGTACCCAAACGAAATTGGCGTCCTTTTCTTCCCACAAATAGAGCTTTATTTTGATGGTATTTGATTGCCTCTGTGATTTTTTTATTTTTTGCGCTATAAACGGAAAAAGACTGCAAATTTTGAAAAAAAAAGATATTTTCTACTTTTTGTTATAAGAAAAAATCCAATAAACTCAATTTTAATCAAACATTTGGGCCAAAATGTATTTAGCCACATGTCTTTAGTAAAAAAAATGCCAATAAGCGTATATTTATTGGTTTGCGCAAAAGTTATAGCGTCTACAAACTAGAGTACATTTTCTGGAATTTACACCGCTTTTAATTTATGACTGCCTATCTCATTTCTTGAGGTGCTAAAATGGCAGGGAAGTACAAAACCCCCCCAAATGACCCCATTTTGGAAAGTAGACACCCCAAGCTATTTGCTGAGAGGCATGTTGAGCCCATTGAATATTTTTTTTTTTAGTCCCAAGTGATTGAATAAAGACAAAAAAAAAAAAAAGTTTTCAAAAAGTTGTCACTAAATGATATATTGCTCACACATGCCATAGTTATATGTGGAATTGCACCCCAAAATACATTTAGCTGCTTCTCCTGAGTATGGGGATACCACATGTGTGGGACTTTTTGGGAGCCTAGCCGCGTACGGGGCCCCGAAACCCAAGCACCGCCTTCAGGATTTCTAAGGGTGCAAATTTTTGATTTCACTCCTCACTACCTATCACAGTTTCGAAGGCCATAAAATGCCAAAATAGCACAAAACCCCCCCAAATGACCCCATTTTGGAAAGTAGACACCCCAAGCTATTTGCTGAGAGGCATGTTGAGCCCATTGAATATTTTTTTTTTTTAGTCCCAAGTGATTGAATAAAGACAAAAAATAAAAAATAAAAAATAAATAAAAAAAAGTTGTCACTAAATGATATATTGCTCACACATGCCATAGTTATATGTGGAATTGCACCCCAAAATACATTTTGCTGCTTCTCCTGAGTATGGGGATACCACATATGTGGGACTTTTTGGGAGCCTAGCCGCGTACGGGGCCCCGAAACCCAAGCACCGTCTTCAGGATTTCTAAGGGTGCAAATTTTTGATTTCACTCCTCACTACCTATCACAGTTTCGAAGGCCATAAAATGCCAAAATAGCACAAAACCCCCCCAAATGACCCCATTTTGGAAAGTAGACACCCCAAGCTATTTGCTGAGAGGCATGGTGAGTATTTTACAGCTCTCATTTGTTTTTGAAAATGAAGAAAGTAAAGAAAAAAAAATATTTTTTTTCTTTTTTCAATTTTCAAAACTTTGTGACAAAAAGCGAGATCTGCAAAATACTCACCATACCTCTCAGCAAATAGCTTGGGGTGTCTACTTTCCAAAATGGGGTCATTTTGGGGGGTTTTATGCCATCTGGGCATTCCATGGCCTCCGAAACTGTGATTGGCAGTGAGAAGTGAAATAAAAAAATTACACCCTTAGAAAGCCTGAAGGCGGTGCTTGGTTTTTGGGGTGACGTACGCGGCTAGGCTCCCAAAAAGTCCCACACATGTGGTATTCCCGTACTCAGGAGAAGCAACAGAATGTATTTTGGGGTGTATTTCCACATATGCCCATGGCATGTTTGAGCAATATATCATTTAGTGACAACTTTTTGTAAAAAAAAATATATATATTTTTTTTTTTCATTATTCAATCTCTTGGGACAAAAAAAAAAAAAATTTAATGGGCTCAACATTGCTCTCAGCAAATAGCTTGGGGTGTCTACTTTCCAAAATGGGGTCATTTGGGGGGGGTTTGAACTGTCCTGGCATTTTATGCACAACATTTAGAAGCCTATGTCACACGTCACCCACTCTTCTAACCACTTATAGACAAAGCCTTTTCTGACACTTTTTGTTTACATGAAAACATTTTTTTTTTTTGCAAGAAAATTACGTTGAACCCCCAAACACTATATATATTGTTAAAGCAAAGGCCCTACAGATTAAAATGGTGGGTGTTGCATTTTTTTTTCCACACAGTATTTGCGCAGCGATTTTTCAAACGCATTTTTTGTGGAAAAAAATACACTTTTTTTTATTTTAATGCACTAAAACACACTACATTGCTCAAATTTTTGATGAAATAAAAAATATGATCTTAGGCCGAGTACATGGATACCAAACAGGACATGCTTTGAAATTGCGCACAAACACGCAGTGGCGACAAACTACATACATTTTTAAAAGCCTTTAAAAGCCTTTACATGATACCACATTAGATTCACGGAGGAGGTCTACTGCTAAAATTACTGCCCTCGATCTGACCTTCGCGGTGATACCTCACATGCATGGTGCAATTGCTGTTTACGTATGACGCCAGACCAACGATTGTGTTCGCCTTTGCGCAAGAGAAGGGGGGGCAGGGGTGCTTTTTTTTTTTTTTTTTTTTTTTTTTTTTTTTTTTATTTAGCTTTTTTATTTTATTTTAAAACTGTTCCCTCCATTTTTTTCTTTTGTTATCATTTTTATTGTTATCTCACGGAATGTAAATATCCCCTATGATAGCAATAGGCAGTGACAGGTACTCTTTTTTTGAAAAAATTGGGGTCTGTTAGACCCTAGATCTTTCCTCTGCCCTCAAAGCATCTGACCACACCAAGATCGGTGTGATAAAACGCTTTCCCAATTTCCCAATGGCGCGGGTATACGGGAGGGGGGACATTCCCTCCCACTGCTTGTAAAAGCAGTCTAGAGGCTAATTACCCGCTAGAATTGCTTTTACATGAAAGCCGATCACTGGCTGAAAAGAATGATACCAAGATGATACCTAAACCTGCAGGCATCATTCTGGTATAACCATTCAAAGTCCAGCAACATACTGGACATATATTGTAATCTTTATTTTTCATGCAGCCTCTTGGCTGAACGAAAAAAAGAGATTGATTGGTGGGTATGCCCACCATTAGAATACCTCCCTTCATCCACCCACTTCTAATGATGGGCATACATGCACCATTTATATATGCCGAAGCATGGGGGCATCCTCCCACAAAAGTTATGCCATGTACACACGGTTGCACTTTTCCACGGGGCAAGGCTCCGTCGGAATTTCGACCGTATGTACGCAGCATTAGGAGCCAATCGCTCCCCCCCCCCTGCTGCCCCCATGCTTCGGCATATATGCTCTTTTTTTTAACTGTGGTGGTGAAATCACCTCCTACAGTGTTGGAGTCGCGTCTTTATGTATCGTGGGAGCAAACACTGTTGCTGTCAAGATAAATAAATCCGCGCTGCAACTGAATGGCGCACCTGAAAACAAAAAAATGGTTAACACTAAAACACAGTAAACAAAATTACATACCTGAAAAGCAAGCATGATAAAACATAATAAAACATTGCAGAATAGAATGGAGTAAAAAAAGAGCAACAATAGAGAGAGAACAATAAAACGACAACTATTTTTTTATTTTTTTGAGATTTACAGGTAAAAAAGCTCCTGACTGTTAGCGACTGAATCAAAACGCTACCACAAAAAAACTGTTAGCGATCGCAGGGATCAGGCCTGACTCTGCGAACGCTGCAGTTATGTGTGCTTAGTGTTTTCTAAATGACAGTGATCGATCAATACTGCACTTGGGGGGGCGGGGCTGGGCGGAGGGGGAAAACGCAGGTGCTAGCAGGTATCTGGGCTGATGCCGCTAACAATGCGTTTTTTTGGAACCCTAAACTGCTGGGACGCTAGTATAGATCTGATCAGATCAGATATTGATCTGTTCAGATACTGTACCACTAAGGGAGGTGTATGCTTTGTGCGTGGGTGTTTGCGGTGCTGGCACTAACCTGGGGCGACGCAGACCTTATTTGACCCTAAAACCTAATTGATATCACCCGCCGGGCGATCAGGGGGTTAAACCGTTATTGGGTAATAAATGGCGGGTGCCCTGACAGTATAAAAAACAAACTATCTAACCAGCGTCACCCGTAACAGTTATACAGTGATCACTGGTGAAAGGGTTAACTAGGGGCAATCAGGGGGTTAAAACCTTTATTAGGTATTATATCGGGGTACCTGACGCTATATAAAAACCTGACGGGGAACCTAAATAACTAACTGGCTAACCAGCGTCACCAGTGACAGTTATACTGTGATCACTGGTGAAAGAGTTAACTCTAGGGGCAATCAGGGGGTTAAAACCTTTATTTAGGTTGTAATATGGGGGTACCTGACCTATAAACCTATTTATGAACCTATATAAACCTGGCGGTTACCTAAAAAAAAAAAACTGGCTACCTAGCGGCACCAGTGACACTTATGCAGCGATTAGAAAAACGATCGCTTCGTGACACTGGCTAAAGGGGGTGAAAGGGTTAACTAGGGGCAATCAGGGGGCTAAAACCTTTATTTAGGTTGTAATATGGGGGTACCTGACCTATAAACCTATTTATGAACCTATATAAACATGGCGGTTAACCTAAAAAAAAAACTGGTTACCTAGCGACACTAATGCAGCGATCAGAAAAACGATCGCTTAGTGACACTGGCAAAAGGGGGTGAAAGGGTTAACTAGGGGCAATCAGGGGGTTAAAACCTTTATTAGGTAATATATGGGGGTACCTGACACTATATAAAAACCTGACGGGGAACCTAAATAACGAAATAACTAACTGGCTAACCAGCGTCACCAGTGACAGTTATACTGTGATCACTGGTGAAAGGGTTAACTCTAGGGGCAATCAGGGGGTTAAAACCTTTATTTAGGTTGTAATATGGGGGTACCTGACCTATAAACCTATTTATGAACCTATATAAACATGGCGGTTACCTAAAAAAAAAAATGGTTACCTAGCGACAGCAGTGACACTAATACAGCGATCAGAAAAACGATCGCTTAGTGACACTGGCAAAAGGGGGTGAAAGGGTTACCTGGGGGGCAATCAAGCGGTTAAACCTTTATTAGGGGGGGGGGGGTGGGGGGCTACCTTGGACCTAAAACTAACTGCACTGACAGTTATTACAGTCACACTGACACTAAATGCAGTGATCAGTAAATAAATGATCACTGCAATTAGTGACACTGTGACTGGGGGGGGGGGGGGGGTGATCTGGGGGTGATCTGGGGGTGACAGGGGGGTGTTTTGTGTGCCTATGTGTACTGGTGTCAGTGTACTGTTGGTGCACTAACCTGTGTGTGTTGACTCCTCGGCGTTCCGGTCACATAGACCGGCGCACCGAGTGTGACATCACTTCCTCTGCCTGTGTTTTGATTGACACAGACAGAGGAAGCATCTGATTCGCCAGGAGCGATCGCGAGGGGGTGGCCAGAAACCACTGGCCGTCCCCTCATCCCGGATCGCTCCTGAAGCGATCCCGACCGTCCCCGCCGGCCGGGGGGGGGTCCGATCGGACCCCCCACGCGCCTGAAGAATGGCACGTACAGGTACGTGGTTCTGCCTGTACGTGCCATTCTGCCGACGTATATCTACATGGGGCGGTCGGGAAGTGGTTAAAGCTATATTAAACCCAAAGCTTGGGTAGCTGCATCCGTTTTCTTTTTTTTATGCTTTCTTCCCTCTATTTTCACCTGGCCAGTAACACATCTTCTGTATTAGAGTGCCTCTACTCTGGAGGAAGGAGCACACGGGGCACCTTTTGGACAGCAGCAATCTCAGTCGGGGGGGGGGGGGGGTAGATGTACTGGCAGATTTAAATAAATTTAAATAAATTTAAATAAATTGAAGTAAAAAAATCAGTTACAGCAAACATTTCTTTTCCCTTTTGGGATAAAGGTTTTACATAAATAAATAAAAGTTGATCATTGTAAGCACCCCTCCTAGTGTTGCATGGTTTGTCTCTTCTCTGTAACTAATGCATTCTGCTGGAGAACTTCATCTTTTGAAAAACATCAGAATCAGTGGCTGGTTCACCAGATGAAAATCGAAGAAAGCCTAAAAAATAAAAGGAATGCTGCCATCAAATCCAAGAAATGGTAAGCTGCAATATAATAAATGTTTGCTTTTGTGTTTAATACTGCTTTGATCATAAAAATAGGATATGTCCTATTCCAAATTTATAGCTGAAGGCTGCCCTTTACAGAAAGCAAACATGCAATAAAGCTTCTTTTTACAGATCTGCAGGAAACCAGGGAAGGGAAGTTTACTGGACTTTCAGTTCATAGTATCAGTAAGCCTCAGGATAAATGCTTTGTTATGCATCATGCATAGGGGAGTTAGCTTGTAGGAGGAGAAGGAGATCACAGGGAATATGTCATCAGTGTGATGACATTGGACTAAATGAGTAGTATGATGTTCATTGGACTAAATGAGCTGCCCATCACTCGGGAAGCTGCAAAAATAAACAGTGCTGTTGCTGTCTTTCATATGCTGTGTGGCAGGGATCTTTGGATAAAAAGAGAAGCTAAATAGAATTACAAATGGTTTTGGCAGGTAATTCAATTCATATATTTGCATTACTACTGCATATTTAGCGGTTTGTTCAAATGCAGTTAAAAAAAAATTGTACTTTCTAACCACGGAAAATGGAAGGACTTAATACTAATTGGAATAGAATCACCATGGTGTACATGATTCCATATAAATATACAACAGCAGTATTACAGAGCTGTTACAGTGTTTATTACTATTTGTTTGATGCTTCAGTGCAAGCTGCACCATCTTTAAGCTAGTTCTAAAAAGTATGTAATAAATTCACAAAGCAGTACAAATATAATAGCTGATAGTCAATTTACACAGCATTTCTTCAGTTTTAGTTAAACAGTGGAATTTATTTGTCTGATTAACCACTTACAGACTGGAAGATTTTCCCCCTTAATGACCAGGCCATTTTTTGCGATACGGCACTGCGTCGCTTTAACTGACGATTGCAAGGTCATGCGACGTTGTACCCAAACAAAATTGACGTCCTTTTTTTCCCACAAATACAGCTTTCTTTTGGTGGTATTTGATCACCTCTGCGGTTTTTATTTTTTGTGCTACAAACAAACAAAGAGCGACAATTTTGAAAAAAAAAAAAATGATTTTTGCTATAATAAATATACCCCCAAAAAAATTTAAAACAAGAAATGTCTTCATTAGTTTAGGCTGATATATATTCTTCTACACATTTTTGTAAAAAAAAACAAACGCAATAAGCGTATAGATTGGTTTGCACAAGAGCTATAGCCTTTACAAAATAGGGGATAGATTTATGGCAATTTTATTAATTTTTTTTTTTACTAGTAATGGTGACAATCTGTATTTTTTAGCGGGACTGCGACATTGCGGCGGACATATCGGACACTTTTGACACTTTTTTGGGACCATTGACATTTATACAGCGATCATTGCTAGAAAAATGCACTGATTACTGTGTAAATGTCACTGGCAGGGAAGGGATTAACACTAGGGAGCGATCAAGGGGTTAAATGTGTTCCCTCATGTGTGTTTCTAACGGTGAGGGGAGTGGACTGACTGGAGGAGGAGGAGACATATCACTGTTCCTAATCACTAGGAACAGCAGATATGTCTCTCATCCCCTGTCAGAAGGGAATCTGTCTGTTTACATACACAGATCCCCGTTCTGATTGTGGGTGGCTGGCCGGCCACATGCATCGGGTTCCCGTTGTGCAGCGCGCGCCTGCTATCGCCCTTAAAGGTGACGACGTACACCTACGGCGATTCGTGGGAACGAGCCAACCTGCCACAGTATAATGATGGCGGCTGGTCGGCAAGTCGTTAAGAAGTCCTTTTTTATGCATCCAATGATCTAACTCGATACAAGAAATTCTTGTTTTCTGGCAATGAATAACTCCAAAGAATGTAAAGAGTGGTCAGTTATTTTAAATGTTATTTTACTAACTGAACTCTATCAGTAATTTCCTTTCTTGCATTTTGCCACAAATAATAATATACTACACCACAGATATATAATATAAAATAAATCTGGCCCCAGTTACATTGTAACGATGGGGTTGATTTATTAAAGCAAATAGTCTGTTCACTTTGCTTGGAAAATGTGGTGATATTTCAATTTGCAAAGAATACCCAATAACGTGCAGGGAAACAAAGGCATTTTTGCTTGCACATTATTGAGTGATGGACATCGGCAGAGTTTCACCTCATTCGCTAAGCTCTTGGGAAAACTTCCTTGCAAAGTGCAACTTTCCTTGCCATCTGTTTTTAGTAAATCAACTTCTACGTGTACTGTTATGTTATTTATTTCATGAGGATCAAAACTGTGGAAGGTGTGCACGAAAAAAGGAAAGCAGAGCGCAAAGGACTAGCAGCAGCCAGAGATGGTTCAAAAATCTCACATCTACAAAATGAATAAAGTAGAAGCAGAAAGATCAATGCACTGAACGTCCTCAGGTACAGCTTCCTCACCAGCAAGGAAAAGAGGGAGCAACACAATAGTTACATTACCAATTTCTCACAACATTTCTTGGGACTAGCAAAAAGAGGCAGTAGTACATTAGGTGTACTGCATATATACCACTATGAGAGGCAAGGTACAAGTATATTGCTAATTTTCAGGAGGAAGTCAATACATTTTCAGGGTACTGCTTAGGTACAATTATCATTTCTAGAGCTCCCCTGTATCAAAGCATGCCATCCGTTTTCCTCAGGGCTGATACTCAGTATCTAGGGCCAGTCAAGCTTCCAGTACAGTTATGCTGCCAGTCCTAATACCAGCACTATCTAGCCCCTGCTCTATGCCACCAGCTGTTTGGCTCTCCAGGGACCAAGCAACCTCTGCATTCTTAAGTACCAGTTGGGTGACCTGGGGATAGCTTGCAGTTGAGTCCAAACTCTGATGAAGGGGGCCCTGGAGGAGCACCAGCTATTGCTTAGGCTCTACTCCAAGGCAAAGTGGTCATGGCAAGATAAAGGGTCTACTTCCAACAATAACTAGATCCACAGTGCAGCGGTATGTTTAAATATATAAATATATTTTCTAAATAAACCATATAAATATCATTAATAAACCAAATATAAATAGGGTATAAACTTAAGTTAATCACAAAATATCAACATTGTAACCACCTGTCAAATAGTATAATAGTATAGTATATAATATATTTACAGTATAAAGTCCATCTTTCAGACAGACATTCACTATAAAAACATGCCTCTCCAAAGATTGACATGTCCAGCTTAAAATTAGTGGTTATTCACTCCTGCAGACTTCCCTCCATGGGGTGACAGATCTCTCCGCCATAAATCCACCAGACATGTTATAAAACAAAATGACTCCAATAGTGTAATACCATCGTGACACACTTTATTAAATAAAAAGAAATTCACTCACAATATATAAGTAGACAAATGCTTTTCACAAAATACAAGTCCACTGCTGTGTAAGACCGCACCATTACACTTGCAGAGTTAAAAGCCTGATGCTCTGCAAGAGCTTGTCTCCTATCAGCAGCACTGGATCAGCAATCGGTCTGTCTGTTTGCAGGGTGGCCAAGGCACTGATCGCCATTTTATATATTGGAAGATCTCTTGCACGGTGAAGATCTCAATCATGGTGTACTTTTTCGTGGACTTTATACTGTATATTATATTTGATTAATGGTTACATTGTTGCACTTGATGTTTTGCAATTCACTTACATTTATACACTATTTATTTTAGTTTTTTTTTGTGTTATTATTTATATGGTTTATTTATTTTGAAAATATACTGTATTTATTTATTTATTTACACATAGCATATTTATACATTTTTGAATAACCGTACACATACTCGCAACAATATTTTGGGATTTTTTTCAGGCAAATAATGCTCCAATGTTGATATCATGATTTTGAAATGGCTAGTATTGGTCCAGTTTAAAATGTGACCTAGTCAAAATGTTTATAGATTGTGCATGTGCATAAACCTCAACAATGCTGTCAGAAGCAGATACATTAAAAAGGTCCACATTGCATTGCAAAGCACTTCCAGTTTGCTGCCTATTCAAGTGCTTGCATACTGTCCAAATGTTAGCAAATTTCATACATGAGGTCTGTATTTTGAACATTTTACGAAGATATTAGGTTATGGGGATTGGGGGTGGGAGTTGTGATATGTGGTGTTGTGGTTCGGAAGTGATGACACTCTGTTTTGATATTTAAGACAAACAATACTATTAACCTGTTTTGCCATAGGACAATTTGTATCAAGTTGAAGACGTAAGCTTTAATTTAAATCATGCCTGTTACCACTTGATAAAAAAAAAAAAAATTGGTTTTGCATCAAAAACTACCTAAAAATTTTATTTTTCTAGTTATAATGAATCATATTGGGATTTTACTTGTTATATATTTAAAGGAGCTATTTACCCTTTAAACAGAAATGTAAAAGTCAGCAGCTACAAATAAAAAACACACACTTACCTGTCCCAGGATCCAGCGATGTCCTCACCTGACCTGGCTCTTTGCTGGTCTTCAGGGTACAGGTACTGGCATCTTAACTGTAGGCAGGGACTTTTACTTGGCTACCCACTGCGCATATGTGAGCCACACTGCACCCCGTGAATGGTCCCGCGGTCTCCTGGGTCCTGTAATCTGTCTCAAGAAGCTGTGGGGGTAGGAGGGGAGCAAACCTGCTCTGATCGCCATATTGGAAATATAAGCTGGTATCTGTCAGAATCAGGTACCCGCTCCCCCCCAAAAAAAGATATTCCAAATATGGGAGAGGGGACAGAGGAAAAGCGGAACTTGCCCTTTTGGGTGAAGTTCCGATTTAAGCCAAGCAATAATAAATTGACAAAGTGTATTAAACATTCAAAATATGTGATGCAAGAATATGGTGTAGCTGAAGCTGTCTGTGAAAAGTGTACTGTTATGTAACGCGATATACACCTTAAAGCATCTCCCAATGTAATTGAATGGTTTGGTGTTTTTACCACATCGCCTTTGAAATTGCATTAAAATGAAAACCCTCTCCCCACTGAACAGTATTTTTTCAATTAGATTTGCAGTGGTACATGTCCTCCAGTGCAGTGTCCAGCTACCCATGCCCTTTATTTGACAATACCTTGCCTGTTAACCTTGAAAATGTGCAGCTCCTCCATTGGCTTCAATTTTAATTTCACAATTTCCAGATTTTATGATGAGTTCAACATAGCCTTCAAATGAAAACCAGGCCTGTTTGCTCCTTCCCAGAGGTAAAGGGGGAGGGGACAAACTGCGAAAAGACAGTTAAGAATTGGGCCGAAAGAAAGGAATTGGGCCTGGCATTGGAGAGCAGTTATACTATTTTGAACTTTAAATGTAGATTTACTATATAAAATTGTAAGCTCCCTTCTCTCTCTATTTAATCTTTCATTATCATTTTTTGGAAATTTCAATTGGGCTTTAAGACAATGTTAAATTAACCACTTCAGCCCAGGAAGAAATTACCCCCTTAATGACCAGGCCATTTTTTGCCAATACGGCACTGCATCGATTTAACTGAAAATTTGTGCAACGTTGTACCCAAACAAAATTGATCCAAAAAATTAAAATAAAAAAACAAATGTAATCATCAGTTTAGGCCAATATGTATTCTGGTACATATTTTTGGTTAAAAAAAAATTGCAATAAGCGTATATTGATTGGTTTGCACAAAAAATATAGCGTCTACAAAATAGGGGAAAGATTTATGTATTTATGTAGGGACTTATGTATTTTTACAGTTTTTACCAGTAATGGTAGAGATTAGCGATTTTTAGTGGGACTGCGACATTGTGGCGGACAAATGCTTTAAAAATGCACTGATTACTGTATAAATGGCAATGGCAGGGAAGGGGTTAACACTAGGGGTGATCAAAGGGTTAACTGTTCCCTAGGGAGGTGATTCTAATTGTCAGGGGGACGGAGTGACAGGAAGTAGAGAGAGATCATTAGGAACAGCTGATCTCGCTCTCTTTTCCCCGGTCAGAACGGGGATCTGCCTTGTTTACATAGGCAGATCCCTGTTCTGCCTCTCTTCACCACGATCGGGGGTGGCCGGTGGACATCGAGTCCGCCGGACCCACGGGCGAGCTGCAGCGGCAGTTGTATGCCTGCTGTATCTAATGCATGGATTGACATACAGGTACATCGGTTCGCGCAGCCGGGCCGCCCTGCGGCAGTATATGTGCGGTGGGCGGTTTGAAGGTGGTTAATGTAGGAAAACAGGTTTAAGCCCTGGTTCACATTGGTACTATTTGACATGCGATTTGACACTGTGGCCGACATTTAACGTTGCGGCCGAAATCAGCACTGACATGCGGGAGTGAAATTGAACGAGTTCAGCTGAACTTGCATGACTTCATTCCCACAGCTCAGTGTGAACCTGGGCTAATGAACTGTGTGGTTGCATAATTTATAGCCCACAGGTAGCACACTACAACAATTTTATTGAAACATAATGTAAATACTTACCAAGTCTGCTCATGAGGTCTAATAGATGTAGAGAATGAAAGTGTTGAATACCCTTGGATAAGCTTAGATGTTCTCCTTTCATTCAACAATTGCATGCTTAGAAAGCAAATGAAGGTTTGTGCTCTAAGTGTCTCTAAGTTCCACATTTTTATGGCTTAGCTCATCTTTACAGTGTAACAATGAATGGTTTACTTTCAGCATTATTGATAGCAAGAATAGCCAATTTAATGGTACAGATCCACTAACTGTACCTTTAAAAAATGTACTGGAATTCCTATGATGCACCCCATATTAAATTGCCTCTGAATGGTCATATTCAAATGAGCATTATAGCTTTTCTAATTTATATTTTATGCTTTTTTAGGTAAATATAGGGGTGAATGTTAGCTGTTTTCATTAAATACCACTGACATTAAGCAAAGCAAATTGTAATATTTATTTTAGGATTACCAAAGCATTTAAATATACCATATTACATTCTGTACTTTTACTAACAATTTTAGAATGCACTTTTATGCAATAATACAGTTAAATTGTGTCATATCCTGGACAAGCACTAATCAGTAATTCAACAAGGTAAAGAGTTTTTTTTTATATACCTGGCAAACAAAATATAGTTTCCATTTTGAACGGACGAACAAACAGTGAATTAATAGTCATTTTGGCATTCGACACTCAATGAAAACCACTGCTTTTAGCCTTTCATTCTTTATCTGTTCAGTAGACAGGAAAGTAACATTTCTCTGACGACCAGAGAGATTTAGACAGAGAACTGTTTAAAAAGAAAATGGTTCACAATGTCATAAAAGTGAATTCACCAACGTCATTCAGGAATTAGCATTTTCAAAAGAATTTCCATTCTAAACAGTTTACAATCAAGTGATACTTTACAAGTTTTATACAGAGAGTGATTTAGGGCTACACAGTTTTTTTTTTTTTTTAATCTGTCTATGTACCAATATCTAGAAACTATTTCCTATTAAAACAACAATTGTCACTGCAATCATTAGTCACCATTCTCTGTGTTCTGAATAAGCCATATAAAAATCGTATTATCATTATTATTTACCGTTTTGTCTTGGCTGTATTAGAACTTCTATTTTAAAATGGCAGAATATGTATATGTGTTAAGTGCAAATCTTATTGCTAACAATGGGTTAATTTATCTATTCAATTCATTGGGATTTTTTACAGAGCTGATGTAAGTTTTTTGTCCAGCCAGACACATATATTTGCATTTCATGAGGTTTGCCCACAAAAATGCTACATTTTCTCCTGTCACATGGACTGATCAGTAGGGTTGCACCGATACTGATACTAGTATCAATATTGGTGCCGATACCAAGCGTTTTCACGAGTATCGGTACCTGTGCAAATACTCCAATGCTTGATCTGATACCTGTTAAATCGGTTCAGGTATCCTCAGTCGTGGGGGGGGGGGGGGCAGGCAGCCTCACAGATGATCAGTGCGGCAGTGGGGGGAGTTACAAGCACCAGTCCCCCCATAACCTTTCAATAAAGCAGCTGACAGCCGCTTCTCCCCCTCTCCCTCCTGCGGCTGTCAGCTGGTTTATTGAAAGGCTATGGGGGGGATCGGTGCTTGTAACTCCCCCCACTGCTGCACAGATTACCATGACTGTCCCCCTGCATCCTCCTCTGGCTTCAGGTGTCCTCCTCCCTCCGGTGTCCTCCTCCCTTTCTCTTTGTGTCCTCCTCCAGGTCCCCCTCTGTGCTTTGTGGGTCCTCCTCCAGTCCCCATCCTCCTCCAGGTCTCCCTGTGTGCTCCGTGGGTCCTCCTCTGGTCCCTGTCCTCGTCCGGGTCCTCCTCCAGTCCCTGTCCTCTTCCGGATCACCCTCTGTGCTGCGTGGGTCCTCCTCCAGTCCTCCTCCAGTCCCCGTCCTCCTCTGGTCCCTGTTCTCCTCTGGGTCCCCATCTGTGCTCCCTGGGTCCTCCTCTGGTCCTAGTCCTCCTTCGGGTCTCCCTTTGTGCTCTGTGGGTACTCCTTTGGTCCCTGTCCTCCTCCAAGTCCCCCTCTGTGCTCCGTGGGTCCTCCTCCGGTCCCCGCCCTCTTCCAGTTCCCCTTCTGTGCTGCACGGGTCCTCCTCTGGTCCCCGCTCTCTTCCAGTTCCCCTTTTATGCTGTGCGGGTCCTCCTCTGGGTCCCCCTCTATGCTCCCTGGGTCCTCTTCCAGTCCCCGTCCTCCTCCGGGTTCCCCCTCTGTGCTCCGCCGGTCAGGAAAGAGCCGGTATATATATATATGTAATTTACAGGCGCCTTCCTTTTCTGAATGCACAGTGATCACTGACTATGTCCATTCCTATCTGAGCATTGTAAACTTTGTTTAATATGCCTCAGTCTATGAATGAACAGGAGCTTCTGTCTTCTGTCCATTCATCTTCAGTGCAGCTGAGGCTGCAGAGAAAGGGACTGAGGAATCTGTGCCCTCAGTCCATTTCTCTGTCTCAAAGGGGAGATGTTAGGGGTCTAGAGAATAGAGAATAATAATTAAAGGTTAAATTGTAAAAAGAATTTAAAAAACAAACAAAAAAAAATCACTGAAGCTGTCCACTCCCCCCCCTCCCAAAAAAAGAAAGCATTGTAAAAAAAATGAAATGTAAATAATGATAAAAAAATTTGTAAACAATGAAATTCAATAAAAAAAATAATGAAAATAAAAAACTACTGATACAGTCCACGCCTTAGCAGTGCCCATCACTACTGCATATTATTGCCACTGTCTTATGACATTAAAAAAAGTATCGGTACTTGTACCCAGTCTTAAAAAAGTGGTATCGGTGCAACCCTACTGATAAGCCTAGTACACACTAGTAGTTTTTTTTCCCATGTTAATTCCAGCTCAGGAGGAGCCCTGTATTAACTATCCAATGTTTGTACAGAGATCTCCCCTGCTGTTCTATTGTGTTCTGACTGGGGGATGGCCCTCCTGCCAGAACACTCCGGTCAGTGCTCACAGCCATCATGCCCCTTCACCGAAAGGCCGGCTTCTGTTGTACCGACTCCAGTACACACGGGCCAAATGTCGGCCGGTTTCTTTTGAGCTGACCAATGCCGCCTGACATTCAGCCCGTGTGTTCTAGGCTTCGTACCTCATTCACATGGGCACTGTGGCCCCAAAAATGTTAATCTGTGATCGTTTGTGTGGCTGAAGCCACCAGGAACTGCATGAGGGAAGCCTATGCAACCCTATGAGGACGCAGTGGCTGTATGGACACTAGCCACAATTTCAATGAGAACATACATTTTCTTTGACATATCCTTCTAGTGCAGATTTATTTGGTATCTACTCAAATGAGTCCATTTAAGCACAGTCAACATTTTTATAGCAGAACTAAACTGCATCTGAGCAAGACAACTTGAAAATGCTATTTAATTCATTTTCAATATTCACAGAAAACGCAACCATCCATTCATGTCTGTTTTATTTTGCTTGAAAAGCACCCCCTAGCATTTATACCTGTGGCCAACTTGAGTAAGGGCAGATAAATCAAGTAGCATTTACTTCCTTGAATCCATTTGCCATTAGCTCAGGCATGCAGCCAAGGGCATGTGCTTAGCTGGAGAAGCCCCCCCCCCCCCCCCCCCATGCAAATAAAATAAAATGTCTATAAAGGCTCCTGGGATGTATGTCATCATTTGCTTAGGCCAGCAACCAGGAAGCAACTGAAGAAATGTAAAAAAAAAGTTTAAAACAAGTAAATGTAATATACTGAAAATAAAACAAAAAATCACAGTGCTGCCTATATAACATGTAAAATATAAGTGCACAAAAACCACATATCCACAAAACAAGTGTCCATGTGATTGTGATCACTCCAATGACAAATGTGACACACTACAGTGCTTCAAACCAAAGGGCTTCCACAAAAGAACATTCCTCCAAGGAAAGAAAGGTCACATGGATTCACACCTCACTCAACGAATGGAGTTCACCCCTTGTTTTTAGCAAGTGAGCCAAAAAAGCTTGTGTGTATAAGACCAAGAAAAAATATGTTAGTTCCTCCATGAATCTTCATTCAGCTCTATGGTAAGTATACAGCTTTGCCCCATAAATTGCATCTCAAAACAGTTGTTCCCCACATAGATAATACAATGGTAATGAGCCCTACATAGTGAAAATATGTTTTTTTTTTTAAATAAACGACAAGTTCTGCACTTATATTAAAATAAACTGTCACCAGCCTGTAATAAACTTGGATGTCACCCTCATTCAAGATGGCCACCACACATTTCCTGCCTAGCCTGTACCGCCCAACATGTTTTGTCATCAAAAATTGGCATCCTTAGGAGCACGGACTTCCGAGCACCATATTTTCACAAAAGAACACCCCCTACACCCAAGGTAACCATATTGGGATACCCTGTATATAATATATTCTTGTTTTTTAAAAAAAACTATATATAAACAGAGGTATAAAATAATTGCCATAGTAAGAGCTGCATTATCAAATGTATATAGCCAACACATGTTACCTAAATCAACCATATATCATCACATTGCACTATGTGCATCCCAAGACCCAAATGACAATCACTAGTGTAATTTTTAAAACACATGTGTATAAAATGCTATCCCCAAGAAAATGATCCCAACCCAAACTAAAAAATACATACTGTACTAAAAATTGCCATAAAACCATAATCATTACAAATAAATAAATACTAAAATATACCAAAAAAACTGGTGGAATAGAGGTTATAATTGGAAATGTGACAATTAAGATTTATATCTATATTTAACCCCTTAGGAGTCAAAGTATTCAACCCATAAATACATTTGGTTTAATTTTTTGAAACCAATATAATCATCTCCGTGCCTCTCCAATGCCTTTCAATCCTATCAATGCCACAAAAGGTAAGTAATTTGGTAATCTATGATACAGTGTAAAACGTTTTGAAATGCTGTGTTAACGGAAAGCTTTTTTTTATCATGTTCCCTTATTCTCACACTTAATTTCCTACCCACGTATTAGAACCCGCAAGGGCACTCCAACAAGAATGTGATATAGTTACTATCACATTAAATTTATTTGTTGATGTCATATAGTCTCCCAGTGACATTGGATTTAAAAACAGTCCTCCTTCTATTACATACTGTCTTGCAAGGGACACATCTTTCACAACAATAGAATATTATAATAGTATCCAAAAATGTGACCTGTCTTTTTGGGTGTTCTGGATCATTATGTGTCAGTTTATTTCTCAGGGCTGGAGCCCTTTTTAAAACAAACCGTGTTTTTTAAGGAAGTATATTGGCCATGCTCTATATTTAGATATGAGTGGCCAATGTTGTTTGATAATCTTTTATATTTTCCTATAATGCTGACTAAATTCAGAAATAAATGATATATTGAAATCACCTTTATTTCTTCCAGAATCCTTCAATAGATCTGCCCTTTCCATGTTTTGTGCTTCACTTTTTTCTCCAACTCCCTTCCTTTATAACTTTTGTGTTTAAACCTTTCTATTAGGGTGCCTGCTTGGTCCTCAAAATCCCTATCATGCTCACAGTTTCTCCTATGCCTCATGAACTGTCCTTTGGGAATAGCCCCAATCCACTTAGGGTGGTGGCAGCTTGCTGTGGGTATGTACTTGTTACTATCTGTATCTTGAAAATATGTATGAGTAGCTAATTTTGCTACATTTTTATATATAGTTAGATCCATGTAATTAATCTGTTCCTTGTTTCAATCTCCTGTGAGTTTCGTTCCATATTTATTAGTATTAAGTTTCCCAATAAATTGTAAGGATTCCTCTGTACCATCCCATAACATTATAACCTCATCAATATATCTTTTGTAAAACGGATGTTTTACATGGTGCCTTCCATATATCTTTTGCTGTGTGCAGTATTTTATAAAAATATTTGCCACACTATGGGTATATCTGGCTCCCATGGCCACTTCCCTTTTTGTCTATAATGTTTACCACCATGTCAAAAAGAGTTACAGACCATGACTAATTTTAAAGCTTCCAAAATAAACTGGATCTGCTGGAACTTTAAACCCGACATGTTATTAAATGCCCACTGCTTTGTTGGTATATAATGACTTTTACATCAATTGTAGCCATGACCATATCCTCATGTGTAGATACATGATTGAACATTTGTTGGATTAATTGTTGCTGTCCCTCAAGTAAGAGGGTTGTGTTTAAGCTAAGGTTCGCAAGAAGTGATCCAGATATTCTCCCAATCTGGAGAATAAAGTATTTATCCCGCTGACAATGGGTCTTCCTGGAGGGTTTGTTCTATTTGTGTGAATTTTTGGCACCTAATAAACAACTGGTAATTTGGGTGTGTTCCTGACCCGCAGGCAAACACGTTGCTCTTTAGCAGATGCCTGTGGGTTCTAATAATTCTTAATGGCACACTAACGCATCGGCAAAGGTAGTGCTTTTTCACATGCAGCTTGGTGCAGCATGAGTCAAAAAAAAGTGTCAGGGACTTCTTTTCCTGTGTTTCTACAAATAGGACAGCCAATTCCACCACATCCAATCACTGGCAAGCTGCCATATTATATATTTTTTTTATTGGGTTTAAATAAACTTAGATAAGTAATCATTTTAGATAAATATCTGGGTTGCCATTGCACCTTTGCTTTTTAAAATCTTAGTTTCCTGGCTGTTATATTGACTTTCTGGCTGCAATAATTTTTAAGCCACTTACTTTTCAAGACACTTACAAGCATGCAGCTAAAGAATGTCAGAAGTTTGCATGCTTATTCCAGGTCACTGGCTCAATGTATTAAAGCTGAGCTTTGGGAATGTGACAAAAACAACCCTTGCAGTGGGGTTAAATGCTTGTTTAGTCTAAAGTTATACTTGGCTTACTCTTGGCTCCAGCAGGCTCCCTCAATCAATGTGACCGGTCCTCTGCAATCTCTTCTCTAAGGTGTTTCGGACTGAGATTGCATCCTTGCCCTTACTACATACAATGCAGAGTTAATAGCCCTCCATTGCATGTGATGTTGTCAATATTTCCATCGCACATATTCCTGGAAAAGCTTGTGAGGTAGCGGGTTCTGCAGCAACTGCCAGCTGGAGACTGGAGACATCACAGATAAATGCACATACAGTTAGGTCCATATATATTTGGACACGGGTACAATTTTCATACTTTTAGCTCTGTATAACTCCAGAATAAAATTTGAAGTGCAGACTTTCAAGGGTGGAACATAAATATCAAGTACAAAGTTCAGGAACTGCAACCATTTTTATACACATTCCCTCCATTTTCAGGGGCTCAAATGTAATTGGACAAATGAATATAATCATAAATAAAATGTTAATTTTTTATATTTTGTTGAGAATCCTTTACTGGCAATGACTGCCTGAAGTCTGGAACCCATGGACCTTACCAAAGACTGGGTTTCCTCTTTTCTGATGCTTTCCCAGGCTCTAACTGCAGCTGTCTTCAGTTGTTCTTTGTTTGTGGGGGTTTCTGCCTTTAGTTTTGCCTCCAGCAAGTGAAATGCATGCTCAATTGGGTTGAGATCAGGTGATTGACTCAACCATTGCAGAATATTCTACTTCTTTTCTCTCAAAAGCTCCTGGATTGCTTTTGCAATGTGTTTTGGATCATTGTCCATCTGTACTGTGAAGCGCCGTCCAATCAACTTTGCTGCATTTGGCTGAGTCTGTTGCAGATGATGACACTAAGGTTTTGCCCATGGACCGGAGCTTCAGGGAGAGAAGAAGAGCACTGAAGTCAGCAGGAGTGAGAAGTCGGGTAAGTAATACAGCCTGTTTAGCTCTCCCAAGAAAGGTGCATTTAACTCCTGTAGTGTGGGGGCCCACTGCAAGGGTTGCTTTTGTTACATTGCCAGAGTCCAATTTTAAAGCAAGCAGGACAGCCAGGCAACTAGTATTTTAACCGTTTCCCGACCGCTGCACGACGATATATGTTGGCAGAATGGCACGGGTGGGAAGAAGCGGGACTGCGGGCACGGGCCTCATTCTCTGTGATCGTGACCGCGGACTCAATGTCCAACGGGGTGGCTGCGATCGTGTCACGGAGAGGTAGAACGGGGAGATGCTTTTGTAAACAAAGCATTTCCCTGTTCTGCCTAGTGTCATGACAGAGATCACTGCTCTCGATGACATGTGTGTTGAAGCCCATCCACCTCACAGTTAGAATCACTCCCTAGGACACACTTAACAACTTCATCGCCCCCTGATAGTTAACACCTTCACTGCCAGTGTCATTTACACAGTGATCTGTGCATTTTTATAGCACTGATTGCTGTATAAATGATCCCAAAATTGTGTCAAAAGTGTCCGATGTGTCCGCCATAATTTCGAAGTAATGATAAAAATCGCAGATCGCCGGCATTGCTTATAAAAAAAATGTAATAAAAAAAATGCCATAGAACGATCCCTTATTTTGTAGACACTATACATTTTGCACAAACCAATCAATATACGCTTATTGCGATTTTATTTATTTTTTACCAAAAATACGTAGAAGAATACATATCGGCGTAAACTGAGGAAAATAAATAATTTTTTTATATATTTTTGGGGGATATTTATTATAGCAAAAAGTAAAAAATATTGCTTTTTTTCAACATTGTCGCTTTTTTTGTTTTTAGCGCAAAAAATAAAAACCGCAGCACCGATCAAATACCACCAAAAGAAAGCTCTATTAGTGGGGAAAAAAGGACGTCAATTTTATTTGGGTACAACGTCCCACGACAGCACAATTGTCAGTTAAAACGACACAGTGCCAAATCGCAAAAAGTGCTCTAGTCAGGAAGGGGGCAAATCCTGGTTAATAAGGAAAGCTCAGCAATACCACCCTACATGTCTCACTCATTTCATTTAAACCTCCATATCCCTATCCAGAAAGATTCCTTCGAGATACATAGAAGCTCTGGAAGAAGTAGGAGTTTTCCACACTGCTCTGTGCATGTACTCTACAAGGCAGAATTTAACATGGCTGCATCCAAAATAGATTTATTTTTACACTCTAACAATAACGTAGACACTAACACACTCAGCAAAAATATGCTGCTTTTGTTTAATTAGTACTGCCTGGCCAAACATTCTTTTGAATGTGACAGATTCCTTGTAAGTGAATGTTTATGATTTGGTCAGTATAAACAGCGCAGGAAATGGCTGGATATTGTTCAGCTATGGTTGGAATAAGTTCAGACACAGTTTGCCGTTCATATGATATGCCAGTATATTGAGCTTTAGCAATTAAAGCAGGTACATTTATCACTTTACTGTTGATACCCCAACTTCCTTGGAAAAACATGGAAAAAGAGTATTCCACTGTAACATTTTGGAGAGGGAGATAATGGTTAAACACTAGTTAATGCAAATACTTTAAAATCGTTACAATATAATAGAGCAGCACCAATGAGTAAATCACTGACATGACTACCTTTTTTAATTAGCTGTATATGTATGTAGTGGTGACACTTTTACAAGGTGTCCGCTATGTGTGGAAATTTCGTTTTTTTTCCTCAGAACAGTAGTGGGGTTCCGAGGGTTAATTCTGCAAGTTAACTTTGGCATCAGTTTGGCTGGGCTGTACTAGGGTTCTGCCTGGTCATGGGTACAGTGAGGTACACATGACAGGCCCAGAACCAGGCCTGGTTGGATGTTTTGAGTAACAGCATTCCCCGGAGCCAATCAGTGGGTGCGTCTGGCCCCGCTGAGGAGTCTGGGGAAGGGTACTTAAGGTGCTGAAGTCACGTGTTTGGGGTTCGGCCATAGATGCCTGTTCCTTATTCTGGACCAGAGTAGCCCCGCGAGGGTTCCCAGGCCCGGGAGCGTTTGTCGTCCTGCAACATGGTCAGTTTGACTAGCCCCATAGACCTGCTTGGTCTGGGGCAAAGGATCCATCTGTTTCCGAGTCTCGGAACCGGCTGGTCCGAGGCGCAGTATGTGAGGGAGGATTCAAGGCGTCCGGGTGTGCTCTCAACTTGGAGGGGCGCTGCAGCTCGTGTAAGCGACCGGGGCAGGACTCTTCGGAGGAGGGCCAACAAGCTGGCATCCAAAGAAGTGCCTGGTTGCTGGGTTGTTAAGGACACTAACGAATCCACAGTTTCTCAGTACTGCCAAGGAGACAGAACGTTCCAGGTACTGAGAAAAGTTCCCTTTTCACTTTCAGTTGAGACTTTACTCAATGTCAGAGACTTAGCAAGTTTCCGGATCAAAGTGTTGACTGCCATAATCTCTGGCTAGAGATTTGTTCAGCACTGAAGCGCCCAGCTGCTAGTGGCTACTCTCTGGGTTTTGGGTTAGAGACTTTTCAATTGTCAGCAGTTCAAGGTGCCTGAGTTTCTTCACCCTTGCCCTCTGTTCCCATATGAGACTGTGTTTGTTGGATGTTACCCCTGCAGAAAAACCTTTCTAAAAGGACTTTTATGGTGTCAGCGTCCGAAGTTGTTGGGTACTAACCCTGGGAACCCCTAGACATGAAAGAACAAGCCAAGCGGAGGTAACCGGTAAGCCCAAAAGTCAAGGCCGCCCCATCGAGGGTTATGGTCGCTACATGTATTTAAAGAACAGTCATTCTCTTACCTCAAGACCATATATGTTGATATGTGAAGCACAAATTCAACTTTTGCAGTGAAATTTGAGAAAACTCCACTATGTTTGGTATGTCTTCCCATTCATATAGTATACCTCAACTATTTCTTACCTTTTACTTTAGCTATTTCTGAGGAGACATGGCCGAAATTTCTCAACTAGTTCAATGTGGTCTGTCCCAATAGCTGGGCTAGGGACTGGCTGAGCTCAATTCTTATTAACATACAATGGAGAAGACCAGCTTCTAATTCTTTAACCTTTTGTTAATTGTTCAAATCTATTTCAATTGATGAGATGATGTCTGCCTGCACAGTACAGACAGGGTTAATTATGGTAAACTGGAAGTTAAACAGTAGTGCAACTCTAAGTGCAATAGTTAAAAGGATTCTTTAATAAAAACTGTGAATTCGGTACTCACAAATTACAATTAGTAGTCAGGCGCATAGGCAATAACTGCCGAATGTCCGGAGAAGTGGATCTGGTCCATATAGTGGGTAGTGGCGTGTAACCGGAAAAAATGGTAATATCATCCACTGCTGATAGTTCCGGTCCGTGAAAGGCACGCCGACAACCAGGCAGATGTCGTCACTTCCGGCAGTGGGAGACAATAGGTGACGCGTTTACGGAGCTACGCTCCTTCTTCAGGCCTGAAGGAGGAGCGTAGGAGCCACTATAAGGGAGATTATCTGCCATCCTGTTTAAGGAATATTAGTGAGGAATCTCTCTAAATACACTGACATACTGTACAGTATGTAAACATGTGGACATACACTACATAACATGAATATTTTATGCTACAACATGCAACAACAGAAAATACACCAAAGGTGGAACAAAACACCACCTGTCTAAAATCTTCAGAAGTCACTATGTAAGACAAAACATGAATTAATTCATGAACAGATTAACCCTCCGGACCTGAAAGAGATAAAAGAAAAAGGAAAACAGGAGAAAACATATACATGAGTCTATAGAAGCTCTGATGAATTCTTCAGCATTGCAGACATAATAGCTGGAACAGTCTTTGAAGCATCATGCTGCTTCTTACTAAAGCTGGCCATACATGGCTAGACGACTGAATAACAAAAACTGAATGGATTTGAGTTGGAAAAGAAACTTTCTTGCGCAATGACAAGTGTAGCTGATTCTGATGAGCTTCATAGGCCTTTTCCTGGTACCAGGATTCTTAGTGTGATGTTTGAGCTGTCAACTGTGTCATCTTGGATCTGGATGGACAAATTTGTAACTGAGTTGCAGTTTAGTTCAAGATTATGTAAGAGGAATGTAGAATTTATATCTTTGGACCTCTCATTGGAAAGTGAAGAAACTTTACTTTTTTGCAGTTACCAGGTGTATTTTAATCAATGATGGGAATGGCCTGAGGTTGGAACTGGTCCTCTGTGAGCAACTTTGTACCAACCTTTGATTTAGAGTCATTAGTTACACAGTCCATTAACTGATGAACATCTGTATTGTTGTGCATGATCTCAATGTTAGTATATTCCTGGCTTCCTGTTGAAGGTTCTTGCTGCTGCCCATAGTCATTTGAAATGTTGTTTCAGTGACGCTTTTGTAAGATGATTCTCTAATGTAGACTTGATCATTCGTGAAGTTCCAGGTTGGCACCTCTTTTGAGTTCCCATAGCATGAGTTTTGAGAAATGAAACGGGTATCTGGAATAATTTTACAATTATTTAACAATGGTTTTACTACTGCACATTGTTTGAATGCTTTGATCGTCGCCTCCATCTAGTAGCCAAAATTGTATCCAATTTGTCCACTAGATGGAGCCAACGATAAAAGGAAATAATCTATTACAGAAATTACAGCCAAAAAGCATGTAGCCTGTGCATATGTGTGTGACATTCATCCATCAAATGTTTTATAAATTGATCCCTTGATGGTGGTTTGTGTATTTAGAACCAACAGTTGCCCATTGTTCCTGGATATTATAAGGTGATTTTGCTACAACCTGGTTAACATCATGCTCAGTGTTCAAGAAGCTAAGACCTGATATGGTACGATCCTTCTTAGCAATTTCAAGCTCAAGAAGAAGATTGTTATGTTCCTGGAACTTATATTGGCATCTGCTGTTGGATAATTTTAGAAGGTTCTGCAGTTTCTTTCATGGATATGGACAGTTTTAGGTCTCTTAACACAGTCTGATGACTGAAGACCAAACCAGCTAATCGGCAGATTAGTTATCACATAAGTGAGATGCTAGGAGTCTAAACTACTGAATTAAATGTGTATCTCCAGCTTCAGTATCTCCATAATCATCAAACTTCATAAGGCCTGTATTACTTAAAGTTGAACTCTAGGTTTACTTTCCCTTTAAATATTTTTTTTTGGGCAAAACTGGTCAAAAGTTTACTAGTTCCTTTACTAATTGAGTCTACCCCACTTGGGAACTAACTGTGAATGGGTGGGGGCACATCCAACCAGCTCCCAGTCGTTTATCCCCTCCCTCCTCCAATTAGTATATTAATCAGAAAACAATAAATATTTGCATTTCATAATAACAAAAAGTTGTAAGCTAGGGTAACAATTGAAGTTTGTGAGACGCAGAACATCTCATCTAAAACGTGTTTATATAAATAACCGTCAAAATTGAGTATTTATAACCAGCAGTGGTCTCTTCTTCATTGTTTGTTCATTTAAGTATAACTAAGGACCAAAACAGGGAAGCCTAGACCCCTTTGTGGTGAGAAAGAGATATGGGAAGGGGAATGCATCTGGAGTCATTTGAAATCACCTCATATGCAGGCTGCAATATAGCATTAGTTACACACAGTATACAGAGCTGTGTTCCGGCAGGGACTCAGGGACTTTCCACCTGCTGCCAGTTCAAAACCAAGACAGACTGTGTATTTCTCAGCCATTCACAGAATGCCTTTTATTTTTCCAGTAAATATAGGGCTTCCTCCAATTGGCTGAGGTGAAGTTTGTGATATCATCTGCCTGTCTCCCCACCTCAGCCAATCAGAGGAAGCCTTGTGTTCATACATTAAAATACAAGGCTTACTGTGAATGGCTAAAAAGCATCAAGCCCACTTGATTTTGTTCTGGCAGCAGACAGGAAGTACCCATACCACTGCCGAAACACATGGCTGTATAATGTATGTACCTGATGCTACATACAGTTTATACAGTGCTGGAAGCAGCCACATCCCTTAGTAAGGGATATACTGTAGTTCATTCCCATTGACCACCAATGAGGGGGAAATGCAATGGGGGGAAGCACATGGACCACCTACTGCCAATATAGGGGGGTAAAGACCCTGACCGCCAATGTTAAGGGGGCACAGACACTGCCAATGTAAGGGGGTACAGACACTAACTGCCATTGTAAGGGGGCACAGACATTTAGGGGCTAATTTACTAAAACCGGAGAGTGCAAAAACAACCTGGAAGCTGATTGGTTTCTATGCAAAGCTGCACCAGATTTTGCACTCTCCAGTTTTAGTAAATCAACCCCTTACTGTCAATGTTAGGATGGACAAAGACACAGACTGCCAATGTAAGGGGTACAGACACTGACCATCAATCCAAAGGGGCTCAAACGCCTTAACTGTAAGTAAATAGGAAATTGCTTTTCCCATGACTGGATACCTCAAGGAAGTGTTCACACAATTTATTTTGTGAAGATTCTCAACTTCTTTGGTAAATCAGTCTCACCATGTCCTCTTTAAAAGGGGATGTTAATTTTGCTTAGTAAACAGCCTCTCTTCCTTTAGTAAATTAGCCTTGTTGCTATTAGCTGTACAATATAATTCAGAAAGGTACATTTATATCTCACAAAAAGCCATCTAAACAAGAAAACAAAAAAATCCACAGTGACCTTATACCATGTTACCTGAAGAGCCAGTTCTTTTTTGTATTACACATTCTTTAGGCATGAGTTCATAGCAGCATTTTAGTTGAATGGCTATTAATCTTCTGGCAAATGGGAAGTTTGGTTCTGTTTTTTATCAGGAATTAAATGCCACAGCTTTAGGTCTACAAATGTGAATTTTGTTATTTTTACACCGCCTAAATTAATGTTAAAAAATAGAAATTCATTATAAGATGATTCAAAACACATTCCTATGTTAGGCCATTTGAAACCACTATTATTCTTCCTTTTTTTTTTTTTTTCCTTCTCCTGGAATAATCATCATATATGAAAACTGTTACAGACATTTTATTTACTTTTCAAATACAGTGTGTATGCAAAAGTGCCCAAAGCTAAATTATTCTAGCAAAAAGAGAGCACTTACCAGAGAATTTTTGTGCAGAATCACCTTGGAGAATTTTTTTTAAAACCATGCATGCTTTTCATGAACTAGACTCATCAGGTTTTGAAAAGCCAATAAGGGGGATTTTGTTTAAGGCAGTCTCCTCATTATAAAACGGGGGCACAGAGCCCATGACAGTATATTGGAAGATGCTCTAGGTCAGTCCTCAAAATTTCCACTTGCCTGTTTGAAATTGGCTAATGGAAATTAGTTGAGGGCGAGTGTGGAGCAGGGGCGGACAGGTCCAACAGTTTCCTGGCTGATCAGAAGTGATCAGAAGTGATCAGCCAGGAAACTGTCAGGAGAAGAGCCGGCCGGATCACACAGAGCGCCACACAGAGCGTGGATCTCCCGCTGTGACCTGGCTTGTATATGAGACACAAGCCACTGTCAAACAAAATCCTGCCTCTAGGACTGGCTCCTATGATAGACCGCACACTGGTCCAATGCCGGTCCAGAAAGCGGGACATTGTTTGACAGCAGCTGGCGTTTCATATACAAGCCGTGTCACAGCAGGAGATCCACGCTCTGTGTCATCCAGCCGGCAATCCTCCCATCACTGCTGCATTGATGGGCACTGATGGGGCAACACTTATGTGCACTGATGCATCAATGCCTTACTGTCCTCCATCAATGATTTGAAACGTATCTATTGCTTCTGTCTTACATACTTAAAGACTGAAGGCCATGACACAGGAAGGAGTTGACCAGCTGACCTCATTAGCACACACCCGGCATCATCCACCCTCCCATTTCCAGGTGCATGTTTTTTAAATGAAATGCAATCAATCAGTGATCACCCTTCTCACTAAATACACAATCAGATTGCATAGTGTATGGCCATCTTTACAGTATATAGAAGGGAGTTGATAGAAACACTCAGCTGTCAAGCCCCGTTCACATCTCTGCATAGCAGGAACTTGCATTCTCACATGCGTTTTTATTTTTAGCGAGGTGGGGAAGCGTTTTGGAGCATTCTCACTCATCACACATAGGACAGCCCATCCACCTAAATGGGATACACAGATACACACAGCAATTGCCCCAAAGAAGCTTCAGAACTTTTTTTTACAGCGGAGCTTGGTGCGTTTTTAACTGTGACTTTTGGTGCATTTCTGAAATGCAAGGAAACGCACAGATGTGAATGGAGATTCATTGTTCTTTGTTCTTGTGTTACCGCACCAATTTCACTATCAGGCCTCATTCACATCTAGCATAGTGGAAGTGAACGTTTTGTGTCTCGTCTTTCCTCTGACACACATAGGGCAGCCCATTTATTTAAATGGGCTGTGCTATATGTGGCTTATGGGACATGTTGGTATTTTGTGGGCTGTGTGTTTTTTACAATCTGATACAATCTCCTTTAGCTTTAACAAATTTATATAATAGGAGGAAACACCTATCCAGCCAATCACTCTATATCCGATCAGGCAGGCCCTTGCACTACATAATTGATGGCAGATCTAAAGGAGATTGTACAATCAAATTGTGTAGTGCATGGCCACCTTTATACACCTAAAATTACTAGTTGCGCTTTAAGTGCCACTAATCGATAACGGCATACCAAACACAGAAACAAACACACATTTTGGCATGTGAAAAAACAAATGGCAAATGCTGCAAAATGCACAGTAAAAAAACCTGCAACCCACAAAAACACCAACATGTCCCATAAGCCACATATAGCACAGCCCATTTAAATCAGCAGGCTGCCTTATGGGTGTCACAGTAAATGGGGCCTGAAAGTGAAATTGGTGCGTTTTACACAAGAACAATGAGGCTCCATTCACATCTGTGTGTTTCCTTGCATTTCAGAAATGCGCTGCACCAAAAATCGCAGTAAACACACCAAGCATGGCTCTAAAAAAAAGTTCTGTAGCCTCTTTGGGGCAATTGCTGTGTGTAGGGCAGCCCATTCAGGTGGATGGGTTGCCCTATGTATGATGAGTGAAGGTGCTCCAAAGATGTGGGAATGCGAGTTCCCGCTATGCAGAGATGTGAACGGGGCTTGACAGCTGAGTGTTTCTGTCCACTCCCTTCTATGTACTTGTATAAAAATGGCCATACACTATGCAATCTGATTGTGTATTTAGTGAGAAGGGTGATCACTGATTGATTGCATTTAATTTAAAAACCTGCAGCTGGGAGTGGGAGGGTGGATGATGCAGGGTGTGTGCTAATGAGGTCAGCTGGTCAACTCCTTCCTGTGTCATAACCTACAGTATGTAAGGACATAAGACAGAAGCAATAGATACGTTTGGAATCATTGATGTAGGACAGTAAGGTACGTGTCTGTAGATTTTATGGAAAGCTTTGATATTTTTGAAAGAAAAGTACATGAATGCTATATTGGTACATAGGGGAGCTGGAATTTAGGAAAAAAATAAAAAAAGGCAAACTTAGCCTTTAAAACATTATTGTTCAACTTTTGTTAATTAAACAGTTGATATCCCATTCCATCTTCAGTCCATGGGGGTGTATCATAAAGAAATAATTGCAGACGGCTGCACTTCCAAAAATTCTTTTATTGAAGCTTCATATGACAAGTGGTTGACAGATGGAGCAGGTAACAAAGACGTAGACGTGGATTTTTGGATTTGCAGCCATCCAGAATTATTTCTTTATGTTACACAGCATGAGAGCTGGGCTAGAACCTGACTAGTGTGTGTGGGGATTAACCAGATACTTACTCAGCTGGAGCGTCTTTTCTTGTTCCATGGGGGTGTATGTTTTCAATTTGTGAATCCGTTTTGTTTCACACTTGAATACCTCCCTCCTTTTGTTACCCCCCCCCCCCCAATTGGGATTGAATTTATCAGTGGCCATACATTGTATTACGGAGGGATATTTGTTATGTTTAGTAGGAAAATTAAGAGACAAACTGTAATATTTAAATAAAAACTGAATGGAAAAAAAATGTAACTGTATGATTGGAAAGATTAGATTGAAAATTATGTAAATTAGTAGAAAAAGCATCCTACTAGGTCACTTTTTAAAAGGGTAAAAAACCCTTTAACCTCCTTGGCGGTAATCCCGAGTCTGGCTCGGGTTGAGTTTTTTGTACCAGGAGCGGTAACCGCGAGCCAGACTCGGGCTGCATTGCAGGATACAGGGGGAAGTTACTTACCTTTTCCCCTGGATCCTGCGATGTCTCCCCGCTGTGTGTGCGAGCCATCTACTCGCTCGATTCACACAGTGCCCGAGTGCCGCTGATCTCCGTTCCCTGCGACGTTCCGACGCACAGGAGCGGAGATCGGCGCCAAATTCAAAAAAGTTTAAAAACACAACACACATACAGTACTGTAATCTTAGATTACAGTACTGTATACAAAAAAATACACATCCCCTTTGTCCCTAGAGGTCTGCCCAGTGCCCTGCATGTCATTTTATATAATAAAAAATATTTTTTTCTGCCTGGAAACTGGAGATTGTCCATAGCAACCAAAAAGTGTCCCTTTATGTCAAAAGTGGTTTTAGACCAGCTAGAAAACACTGATAAAAAATTAGAATCACAATTTATCATCAAACAATAAATTTAATGACAGCGACTATTCTGCAACTGAGCAAATTTCTGTGTTTTTGATTTGATTACATTATTGAATCATTTTTATATATATTTTTATTATATTATAATTTATGATTTTGTGTTTCAAACTTTATCATACCTGGGATGTCTACTAGACTCTGGTTCGGACAGATTTAAGTGAGTTATTCATAAGAATTGCATGCCTACAATATAAAAACGCCAAATTTCCATGCAAAATAATTGTACCGCTTTCAGCACTAAATTCCAGACAGAATCATACCGCCAGGGAGGTTAAAGTAGGCCTCCTTCACTCAGCCATTTAGCCGCATACACCAGATTCCAGCAAGTATCAGTGGATGCTTGCGGCTGGAATGTCAGGTGCATGCAAATAACGGCAGCAGCTCAATCTATACTGAGTATTGACAGGCTGACAGCAGCCATCACTGTTTGCAAATAGCCGCATACCAAGCAGTTACCTGTGGTTAGAGAGGAGTGTGCGAGCCTGGACATGGTCAGTCTCTTGTCGGCCTGTCAATACTTTTTACAGACTGAGCAGCAGCCTCTATTCACATGCGCTTGTCATTCCAGCTGCAACACTCTGACTCTTGCTGCTGGAATATGGTGCAGGATGCCTTAAAAATCCCACCTTATGTGGATTACTATTTTAACAAACCTTTATCTTGAGATTTTCTCCTTGATACTCTGCACACTCCTCCATTGGAGTGCCAGAGCCGTGTTCTGGTTTGGGTCCTGACAACAATCCTATTTTGAAGCTGCATGACAAGTATTAAAACATTTTTAAATGATTTTTGCTCATGTCCCCCCATAACAGTGGACAATTTTTATTTTTCTTGCTATGTTTAGGAAAAAGTAGAAGAAAGGCAATGTGAAACTACAGCCAAAAGGGGTTTTATTTTAGTTTAGGATAAAATGGTTAGAACATCTTTCAAACTTTTATTTCTATCTATATCCCACTTGGGGAAATCTGCTCTCACTACATGTTTCAGTAAAAATTGTTCCAGTGGAGTTACAGGCAGCAAAAAGAGAAACGCGTTTATTGGTGGCAAAGGTTAAGAGCTTCTGTCAGGTTTTCATTGCTCCGTTAGGCTACTTTCACACTGAAGCGCTGCGGGCACTGGCGGTAAAGTGGTGCTATATTAAGCGGCGATTTACCGTCGTTTTAGCGGTGCTATTCGGCTGCTAGCAGGGCTGTTTTAACCCCCGCTAGTGGCCCAAAAAGGGTTAAAACCGCCCGCAAAGCACTGCTGCGGTGCTTTGCAGGCTGGTTTGCAGCGCTGCCCCATTGTTTTCAATGGGAGGGGGCGCTTTAAGAGCTCCAAAGATGCGGCTTACAGGACTTTTTTGACCGTCCTGCAAGTGCACCACTCCAATGTGAAAGCCCTCGGGCTTTTACACTGGAGACACAGCAGCGGTTGCTTCAGGGCACTTTGCAGGTGCCATTTTTAGCGCTGTAGCGCCTGCAAAGCGCCCCAGTGTGAAAGGGGCCTTCACACTGAGAGCGTTTTGCAGGCACTATAACATTAAAAATAGCACCTGCAAAATGTCCTAAAACAGCTGCTTCATGCACTCTAGTGTGAAAGCCCTCAGGCTTTCACACTGGAACGGTACGCTGGCAGGGCGTCAGAAAAAGTCCTGCCAGCAGCTTCTTTGGGGCGGTGAACTCACCGCTCCTCCACCGCTGCTCCCCATTGAAATCAATGGGGCAGCTCTGCAATACCGCCGGCAAAACACGTGGCCGAATAGCACCGCATTACTGTCCCAGCATTGTTGGTCACAAGACAGGAAGTGAAGGGAAATTTCTCCAATAGGGACATCATGCTAAACCAATCGGCGATAGATACTTGTGTTATACAAACTCCTCCAGAAAACCTCACTTTATTTTTTTATTTATTTTTCATTTTCCTTTTACGAAATATTGACTAGAGTCATAGATTCTTAAATAAATAGATAATATTTGTTACTTTGTTCAAATGCAAATCTAGTCCATACTACAGTAATATATTTTAATTTATTTTTTGTATTAGTCTGTATTTGTATTTATACGTTTCATGCTCTATGTATCCATATGCTCTATGAAAGCAGATCTGATTTTTAGTGTTAATTTTAGTGCGTTAAGCAGCCTGTTTAAATGAATGGACTCTTGCGACACAATGGGGTGGATTTACTAAAGGAAACCAGGTTGTTCACTTTGCAAGGGTATTTTTCCTTAGCCTAGTGACTGTGTTGAAAATTAGTTTTGCAAAGAATACAGAATCACATGCAAAAAAAAAACAGACTGCACCGACTGGTTGAAATAAGTCAGTAGCGCTCCTCCTTATTTACTAAGCTCCGGAACAACTGCACAGCCTCTTTGTCTTTAATAAATTAACCTCTTAAAATCTCAACCATGGGCACACTTGACAGTGACAACCCAGGGGCACAATTAGGAAATAGCTATCACACTATTACTAGGAGTTTCTGAGCAAGGACTTTCATGGCAGGACCACCAGGATTGACAACAACTTTTAACATTTCAATAACATGTTCATTGTGCTTCATGTGCATTTTAGTATCAAACCTATTCTCACGTTCACATTATGCTAATGGACGACCGCGTACAAATGTGCGCATACATGTGCATTTCTGAGCATGAGGCGTAAATTACTGACCAATAATGCAGATCATTCTATTTTATTTTTTTTACTGACGAATGCATGGTGCTTGTTTACACTTCTGTTTGCATAGGCATATTACAATTAATTGGCTGTATTTTAGCTCAGTAAAAAAAATAAGCTGTACTGAGCTTTTTCCAGCTTAATCACACCCATAGGTTGGACTTGATGGACTTGTGTCTTTTTTCAACCTCACCTACTATGTAACTACGTATGTAACTATGTAGTGTGCAAGAGGCCTAAGTGTAACTATTCTATACTCCAGTTAATTATTTTGTAACTTCTGTGGTTTTAGAGAGATTTTTCAGTCTTCATTCTAGCTAATTTAAAAGCTACAGCTGTATTTTACACCAGGGAAATGGAACCATTGCCCTTTAAATCAGTTGTATGATTCATCTTACTTCCTATCACACGCCTATTACCAAGGGTCCATGTGACACCAGAAACCTTTTTTCGAAGTGTGTTTGCCAAGTTTCCGTCAAAAGCATTAACCTGTAATCTTGTTTTCAGTGCAGTTCAGGCTGTTATAGAATAACATATCGATGAAGCACACTTTAATTACTGCACATCAGAAACAGAAGAAGGCTTTGTCCTTGCATAGCATCATTATGCTATATCGATCAAATTCTTGCACAATACAGTTTTTTTTTTTTTTTTTGTACAATTTTTTTGTAATAAATAAATTGGAAACGATCTTGAGGGTCACTAGAATAACAAATGTGGTGATGTCACATGCCATCATTGTCTGGCAAGATAATTGCCTAAGAGAAAGTGCAGATGATGTAATTTTACATATGTCAGTTGGTCTTTTGAGTTGAACATATTTGTCATCCAAGGTCACTTTTGTGCTGTAGCTTATTAAATTCAACATTTGATATTTCATTCAGTGGCAAAGTCAGTTACTGTAAGTGAATAACTAAGAAAATATGTTAAACCAAAAAAATTGCAAACTATTAGCTTCGAAAGGAAAGTTTTACAAAAGAAAGTTAAAAGCTGACTATTCACAACTCAATGCTACTTCACACTGAGTCCTATGT
Organism: Lithobates sylvaticus; assembly: GCA_028564925.1. Classification (NCBI taxonomy): domain Eukaryota; kingdom Metazoa; phylum Chordata; class Amphibia; order Anura; family Ranidae; genus Lithobates; species Lithobates sylvaticus. The sequence continues at coordinate 392,333,794 of CM053027.1, forward strand.
AAGAGCAAGATTTAGGCCGTTCTGGGCAACTCTTCTGATGAAAGTTGTATAACATTTATAATTTGCTAGTAAATCCTCATGGAACTTAATAAATCCTTTTTTTTTCAAAAAGTTTAGTACATGTGCTTTAGTCTGTCAAGCAATCATACTAGAGGGCGGAATCTGTGCTGACGTCATCACACCCACTGCAGGTGGCAGCGGTACTGGTTTTATTACATGCCATTGCTTTACATTTATATGTAAAAAGATACAAAATATATATCAAATGAAAGCTACAGGTTGCACCTGATGCTGATGTGCCCTGTGGTAATCAAATGCCTTTGGAGAATTTTGCTGTTGTGATCCTAATTGATGGTCTTTGACCTGTGGGTGATCTCTGATTCAAATATGCTGTTTTAGACCATCTATAACTTGGGGTCTACTCAATTGGTAAGAGGCTGTATGTAGTGGTGGTGAAATTCACTGAAGGCATTGCTATTCATCACAAGTGAAGGATACACAGTTTGCATCTGTGGAGTAGTGTTGGAACTCTCCTGAATTCTTTTCTGTTTTGGACTTTATTTGATTTATGTCAATAGTGGTGGTAGAACTCACTGGCTGTTCATGTATTTTTTGCTGTTATGTTTATTGCACTGAAATAGTAGTGTTACTGGGTATTACAAACTGTTTAATTTGATATTGGGTTTATTAGCTAAAGTGATGACACCTATATGCATGATTCACTTTTAAGACACAGCGCAACTTTTTTTTTGCTTTTTACTAATCATACTAGTGACAGTGTGGGTCATGGCATTAGAACTAAAGGCAGTTTAACACTGCTTAGCTGGGATTTGGCTGCAGTGCAGGTGTACCCGCATTTTTGTGCAGTTACACATAGACTTTCTATTAGATGGTGTGTTTTTGGTGAGTTTCCTGAAAGCAAACCAAAGATGCAGCATGTGGGACTTTTGGTGCGCTTTCAGAAAATGCACCAAAAACATATAATCTCATAGAAAGTCTATGGGAAACCACAGGTTAACTACATGAAAACCACCGGTACACCTGTGCTGCATCCAATCCACAGCACAGCCGTGTGAATCCAGCCTAACAGGTATATCTCTACCTGGTTGTTATTCACATTGTTCTATCTATGACCAACCATAGGTCTAAGTAGATCTTGTCCATTCTGTGTCATTGGTCAAGTTTGTTATGTGTCAATCCCTGAGACTGCCTTTACCAGGGAAAGTATCTTAAACTACAATATATATGGAGAATAATGTCAGGAAAATAATGTGCTTTTTAATGCCACATGACTTATTTTGTAGGTGCTCCATGATGGAATTCCTGTCAGTGAGTGGCCATCACAGTGATCATAAGGCACAGAGCCACATAAAATTGTCTCTGTGTATTTTGCCTATGAGCTGTTCTGTATAATGACTGCATGATCCCAGGATGTAAACAGAATATGCTTTAAAACAGGACTCCAAAGCCCAGCATACACCACATTTAAAACAAACAAGCAATAGTCAAAATTGTTATCCAGTCAGTCTCACTGCAAGTTGTCCCCTATAATGACATCTCTGTGATTCAGCAGTAAAAAAAAAAAAAAAATACCAGAAGTGCTGGCTTGATAGCTATCCACAGATTGTAAATTAGGCTGCATATAAAAAAGCAATAGTGTGGTGGTAGAAACATCCTAACAGGCACTCAGTTGTTGGCAAATAAATTAAAGTAGATGCTGTAGAATTCTAAAAGTGCGTGAAATAGACACCTAGTTCATCAGCTCAGAACAGAATTAACAGATTCGTCCTTCAAAAATGTAAATGGAGGAATGAAGAGCAATGGGGGGAAATGGATGAAAAAAGAGAGGGCACAGGTGAGAGATATTTTAAAAAAAGGGAAGATTTTACCACTGCAGGAACTAAAATATAAGGAGGGATTAGAGGAAATAGACGTGTTCATCGGGAGTCTGCCCCAACCTCTGAGATCGGAGTCGGAACTAAGCGGCTATGTTCGACGATTAACTCTAAGGGAATTATATCAAGGTGGTATGGGCTCTTGTTGGAGGGGGATGACCTGGAGATACCGCCATACATACAGAAATGGGAAAGGGAACTGGGAACACAATGTGACAAAAGCACTATGAGAAAAATATTTAAATTAGCACATAGGTCAGCATCCGATAGCAACTCTGCCAAAATGAACTATAAAATCTTAACAAGATGGTATGCTACTCCTGACAAGACCAGTAAATTTCAACAGGGTAAATCAGGGAACTGCTGGCGAGGGTGTAAGGATTTGGGTACAATGATGCATCTTTGGTGGAGCTGTCCAAAAATCAAGGTATTCTGGAAAAAAAAATGACACTATGTAAATTAAATAACAAATATAGCGGTCCCAGAGGAACCGTGGATAGTGTTATTCCATGGCACAAAAGGAGTCAAAAAATATCAAGATACATTAATTCCACATCTTTTAAACGCCGCAAAAAAATTGATTCCCAAGAAATGGCAGGAGGAGGAGGCCCCAATAATATGGGAGTGGATAGACGCAAACCTATAGTATTGAAAGTTCAAGAGATAGCAATGGAGCTACTGGAAACGTAAAAATAGATAAATGGCAGGAGTGGAGAAAATTTAAAAAAACATGGAGCTATGCAGAACAACTAAGAGCCTAAGGTTCCTGGGTAATGTAAAAGACAAGAATTGGGAAAAAAACATGCAAAGGAAGAGAAGTCGGTCAAGCGCGGGAGGGAAAAAATGTAAATGGACCTTTAAAGATGTCTTTTACCCCCAAGGCCCAATCCAGTGTGATATCACTGCCAATACCACCTGACCCAATTTTCCTGTCTTAGCCAGCAAATAACACTCTACAATCCCGTTTGTTCCTAAAAACCAGAGGTCTCCAAGCTTCATAAACAAAGGGCCAGTTTACTGTAGTTAAGTCTTTAGGGGGCGAGACTGTTCATTAGTGGGATAAAACAATGCCCTGTCTTTGGGACAAGTGCATCCGATCTACTACCTCCTTTGCAATGCCTGGTGAGCCCCAAGAACACAGCACTCAGCCTGTGAAGTCTCTGTAAACCTCCATATAGGCCATGCAAAAAGGAGAAAGGTTGGTACTATGAAAGTCAGCTACAACATCGTTTTATTATTGCATGTGAACAGCAGTCAAACAGAAAGCCAACATGTTTCCGCTATCAGGCCTTAATCATGGCTTTTTTGTATTGGGGAGAAATAGTGCCTGATTTTTGGTGTCAGTGGAAGGAACTATGTCCCATTGTTGGTGTCAGTGGGAGGAATAGTGCCCTACTGCTGGTGTCCGTGGCAGGAATAATGTCTCAAGGGCTGGATAAAGGCAAGCAAAGGGCCTCAGTTTGGAGACCACTGCTATAGACTTTCAAGTACAGGACTGTAAGAGTATAAGCTGGTGGGGGGTGCGGGGAGTGATAAAAGAATATACACTTCAGGTGTATTTTTGCATATGCAAGCAATGTAAGTACCTGAATTTAGCTTGCAGTCCACTCTACAAAAGAGCTTATACTAGGACAGGGAGAAACAGCATGAGAAGTCAATTAGCTGTGTTACAGAGAAGCCTGCTGATTTGAGAAGAGAGCAGAGTGACAGAGAGATTAGCTTAGAGTTTCTACAGCAGGGTTCCACAAGGGGTTGCTAGGGGTTCCTTGAGCAATTAGCAATTTCTGTCTCTCAGTTACATTACAACTGACACCATACATTTTTGTTAACTATCTGTAAGAGGCTAATTCTTACCAATGACCATCACACTAATGTATCATGAGTTGTAGATATAGTCCTTTTTAGCAGGGGTTCCCTGAGATCGGAAAGTTACTTCAAGGGTTCCTCTTTGTTGAAAAGGATGAGAAAGGCTGGGTTAACTCATCAGTGTTTCTTCTTCAACTGTCCAGTCACAGGCTGTGGAATAAACTAAGACCTGAAAGTGAACTGCAGCAAAGAAAAATCAGGTCTTCTACCCTGGCAGGCAGAGATGTTTAAACCTCAGGATTGAGTGGACAGAAATACTTTAGTAGGTAAGCCAGTCTCACATGTATTTAATCTCTGTAGCTTTAGAACACCTACATTTCCAAGTTTTGACATCTGCAGTAACTATAGAGCAGGGGTGTCAAACTAAATTCTATTGTGGGCCGCATTAGCATTATGGTTCCCTTAAAGCGCTGGCTGTATCTGTAAGTCTCGATGTCTAGAGAACCCCCTTGCATCAGATGTCAAGAGCCCCCCATCATAAGAAGCCAAAAGTCCCCCACCCCCCCCCCCCCTTACCTTGTGCTGCTGTGGGGCTAAAGCTGGGGCCAAAGCTGGGAAGCAGACAGTGCATGGTATGGAGTAGGACTGGAGGAGGTCTGGAGTCAGCTTATGGGTCCTGCTGAATGCTAAGACCAGGACAGGCAGAGAAGAGGGGGTGCTGGGGCAGCACAGAGAGGCACAGGGACCTCCTCTCTGCCTCGAGGGGGGGGGGGGGGTCAGAGACAAACCTCTCCATGGCTGCACGAAGAAGCGCAGGATCTGGCAGAGGTGTTCTGTCCTACTCTCTACTACCGACTGCTGAGACAAGGTGGGGGCAGAAATGAGGGGGTTGCCACAGCTGCAGGAGTGGTGTGAGGGCCACATGAAATGGCCTGGAGGACTGGATTCGGCCCACGGGCCTTGTGTTTGACACATGTGCTCTAGAGGATGATTGAATGTTTTGGTTTTGGCTACAACAAATTTACAATGTATATTACATATAACTGGGGTGTCCACGTGTTATTTTATTCTTTTAACAAAATTTGGTATGGTTTTTATCATCGATAAAACTGCAATAACAAGCGGTGCCATGCAGATGGTAACTAGTAAAATGTTACTACCAATTTCAAGTGAACTACAGCTATGTCTGGACTAACATAATCTATTAGAGACCCATAGAGATACAAGAGAAATCTGAAAGCTATGAACTGAATAGGAAGTCACACTTCAATGTGGTCAGTCATATCACAAGTATCATAACTGCTGCTGTGTTTGAAAGAACACACACCATTCATTTAGATGACTATGCAAGCTTTATAATAAAAGCACAAAAAAAAAATAGTTTTAAATGTATAACATAACACAGATCTTTCCCAACTACATCTTCCATAATGATTACTGACTGCTTATCGTACCTCCCAGCCTTAAATTTTTTTCAAAGGGATGGTCAGTATGCCAGATGTATTGTGTAACAGACAACTGCTTTTTCTCTATAAAGTAACCTTGGGCTTATGTAGAAAAATAGAGTTTGAATGACAGGATAGAGTGACAAAAGAAGGAAAAGAACATTCAGGCACTTGGAAAATAACAGTACACATAAAGACTCTATCTTGTTTAGTATCTAAGCTGCGGTTTTCTTTTTATTAGGTGTTGATGCCAAAGTCAAAAATAAAAAGTACATAACTTACAATCAATGCCATATGTCCCTTGTGCTGATGGTTGCTGCTTTACTTAAATTCTCTGGTCTCTGCCCCCCACCATCGCCACCCTGAAAAGTGCTTTATGAATAGTGGAGGGGGTTCTTTCATTCATCTGCCTGTGTTCCATTCATGTTCATTTTTCATTCATAGAAGCTATAGTACAGCTTCTATGAATGGAAGAGGTGGGCATTAGTGAGCACATATGACAGGTCCCTTGGGTCTATTAACCCTACTGCACCAGAAGATTATGGTAGTAGGGGTGGTGCAGGGGGAGGGGGGGGGGGGGCGGGTTGTATCAAAGGTTTCAATTAAAGCAGCAGCCAACAGCATGAAGAACGCATAGCATTGATTGTAATGTAAGTAATGACCCTTGTGCTGATTTTGATTTTGTTCAATTTTTTACCAAACTTAAGCTTTAATATATACCTAAAGCCAAAACTTTATTTTATTAACTTTGCATATCCCTTTTTGCAGTCTGTGTCCCATTGGGGAGATGTCCCTTTACTTCTCCTGGAAGCATAGCAGGAAGAGAATGGAGCTCTCCTCTTCATTGCTACCTGAACAGGTGTCCCAACAAATGTCCCCTCATTTTGGATTTCCCATGAATTTCAGTCACCGGCACAAACATAGAGTATGAACCTCCCCAATGGGGACACAGACAACTCTGAACAGCAATCAGAGTTCATAACTCATCACTGCTCGGTCCAAAATTTAAAAAAGGTTTGCTGTGCAATTTACTTTAACCACTTCAGCCCGGACCAATTGGCAGCCAAAGGACCAGGCCCCTTTTTGCGATTCGGCACTGCATCGCTTTAACTGACAATTGTGCGGTCGTGCGACGTGGCTCCCAAACAAAATTGGCGTCCTTTTTTTCCCACAAATAGAGCTTTCTTTTGGTGGCATTTGTTCGCCCCTGCGGTTTTTATTTTTTGCGCTATAAACAAAAATAGAGCGCCAATTTTGAAAAAAATGCAATATTTTTTACTTTTTGCTATAATAAATATCCCCAAAAAATATATAAAAAAACATTTTTTTTCTCAGTTTAGGCCGATACGTATTCTTCTACATATTTTTGGCCAAAAAAATCGCAATTAGCGATTATTGATTGGTTTGCGCAAAAGTTATAGCGTTTACAAAATAGGGGATAGTTTTATAGCATTTTTATTAATTTTTTTTTTTTACTAGTAATGGCGGCGATCAGCGTTTTTTATTGTGACTGCGACATTATGGCAGACACATCGGACATTTTTGACATTTTTTGGGACCATTGTCATTTATACAGCAATCAATGCTATTTAAATGCATTGATTCCTGTATAAATGACAGTTATAGTGAAAGAGTTAACCACTAGGGGGAGGGGTTATGGGCTGTGACGTGTGTGTGTATTTTTACATTAGGGGCGGGGCTGATGTCTGACGTCATTGATCGGCTTTCCCGATGACCGGGAACAGCCGATCAATGACAGGCAGAGTAGGAAGCGCGGGGAGAGGTTTGTTAACCTCTCCCCGTTCTTCAGCTCTGTGACCCGATCGTGGGACACCAGCGGCGATCGGGTCCGCTGGTCCCGCGGCCGGGGTCACGAAGCTCCCGACCGGGTCGCGAGCGCGCCCCACGGGCAGGTATTTAAAGGGCCACGTACAGGTACGTGATTTTGCCTGCCCGTGCCATTCTGCTCACGTATATATGCAGTGGGCGGTCGGGAAGCGGTTAAAGGAGAACTAAGGGCAACACCTTTTTTCATTTTGGATATAGTAAGGCAGGGTTATAACCCCTGTCAGATTTTTTTTTGTTGCCATCTGTGTCCAATTGCAGAGGTTTCCCATAACTTTCTGTCCCATAGCCAAACAGGAAGTAAAAGGAAATCCCTTCAAATTAAGGGAACTCCTTGGAGACTCCCAGGTCACCAGAACTAGTGTCCCCATTGGAAGATTTCCCCTCTATTACTTTTCTGGGGACAACCCAAAATTTGGGATTTTCTTTTATTTTCACTTTCAATGATAATGGTAAACAGAACAAATAGAGAGGCTGAATCTCCTTAACGAGGGCACAGACTGCAATACAAACTGACAGGTGTTCTAATCCCTCTCCACGCTATCCAAAACTAAAAAAAAGTTTTGCATTTAGTTATACTTTAACTTTCTATAAAACTAGGGTTGCCACCTCATCCCTTATATTAATTACACAGGTTTTGTGGCTCATTAAGGTTCTAATTAAACTCACTTAGTGCCTTATCTGCATTAAATTTGCCTTGGTTTTAAAGGTATGAGGTGACAACTAAGGATGAGCTCTGGCGTGTTAGCATACTCCATGTGCAGAGCCCGCCAGGAAGTCAGCGCAGCGCTGCTCTAATCACATGCAGTGAGACATTGCCCCGATGCGCGGCTGCAGAGATCGGGCAATGTCTCACTGACTGTGGTTAGCACAGCGCTGCGCCGACTTCCTGGCGGGCTCTGCACGTGGAGTATGCGAACACGCCAGAGCTCATCCCTAGTGACAACCCTAGCTGAAACCCATGTATTCAATGTTAGGCCCCTTTCACACGGGGCAGACAATGGCAGTGGATGGGCTTGCTCAGCAGGGGATCTCTTCGCTGATCCTTGCTGAGCAGCTGGATGACTGGCCTGTGTCTGCTTTGCTGATGCAGAGCGGACACGGACACAGCCTGCTGTCCTCTATGGGCTGTCGGATGGAAACCGACCACCTGTCCATTTCCATCTGACTGTCATCCAATCTGCCCAATGGATGGGGATCAGATCCTCATCCATCTGTTTTTAGCGGACAGGATTAGATCGAATGTAGGTGGTTGTCAGTGGACACATGTCATCTGACATCCACCGCTCCATAGAGAGCAATGGATGGCCCAGTTGGGTCCGTCTTAAAAACTGACAGGCGGATGTGATCAGTCCATCAGTGTGAAAGGGGCCTTAGATATATGTGTCACTGGATAATTACGTTAGTGTATCTTTGTGCCATCTATAGATAGCTGAATATTATGTCAATTTAAACTAAAAGTTTTTCATAAATTTTCTCGAAATAACACCTCTTTGTTTGTGCAAATTATCTCAGACAAGTCATGTAATTGTTCTTATCTTGGTTCTATACAATTCTCTTTGGATGCTGTAAGATGTTCTAAATTTAGAAACTCACTTCCTGGGCAGTTGCCTTTAAGTATTTCAACAGTTTGGCAGACGGCTGTGTTAAGAGTTATATATATGATGACAACAAAAATACTTGGAAAGGAATTCTCATGGATGCTGTGCACGCTATATACTGGGCTGGTTTGAAATTGTATTTATTTTTAAATTGGAACTAGATCCGTATTAAAGGTAAACTCCACACAGAGCACAACCCCTAGTGTTGGCTCAAGTCATAAGCTGATTTTGTTTGTTTCTGTCATCTTTCTGCTTCCACATATATCCCAAGGTCTTCAGGAGTAAACTACTGTAGTTTTGTATAAAAGAAAAAAAAAAAAAAATACTTCTAAGGGTACACACAAAAGAAAGAGAATCCCCCAAAGACTAAATCCAAGAACACCAAAATTGTATTTCATGCACACCAGATAATTAAAAAAAAAAAAAAATTGGTAGGGGGAATTGTATTTGAGTTACTAGGTTTATCTACCCAGGGAGGTGAGACTCCTGATGGAACAAGATTGAGGAGATCTTACAAATTACACACCACTAGCACACATGTATAACCAAAACCTTAGTACTGCATGGATTGACTACCTTTATCATTGTATTTCCACTTTTCAAATTTTTGATAATACACACTATCACTGAGGTATAGAAGTATACTTTGATAATGAGAATAAAGAAGACACCGTTCCAGGAGAATGAATTGAATGGATGGGACTCCTCTCACGGGTGCATGCCTCGGCTCGCCAGCCATTGGGTATACATATGAAAAGAAGTGGCTGCACACCGAAGTACAGAAAAGTCCATTTATTGCATCATCCCAAATAAAATGCATGACATACACCACAGGACAGTAGCCGATACAAAGTGTGAAGTGTTTCACACAGTTACATTGTGCTTACTCAAGGCTACTGTCCTGTGGTGTATGTCATGCATTTTATTTGGGATGATGCAATAAATAGACTTTCGGTACTTCAGTGTCCAGCCACTTCTTTTCATACCCATATTTCTTTACTTATTAAAAATATGACATGGCATACTGTGTATTTCCATATTTGTGCAGCACTACATGGAAAAAAATGGGGGAAGGAATTTCATTATAGCATAATATTGTGAAGTTTCATTGCATCAACCTGTTAGCTCTCCTGTTAAATGATTTTTCTGTTTAAGGGATTAAGGCTAGATTTAGTGGTTAGGCCAGATAAGAATTATTTTTAAGGTTAGGTTTAGGTTTTAGGCTTGAATTTTCATAAAAAATATACCAAACCCCAGTGGGATAGTATCTTGAACCTTACACACACTTGCCTGTAGTTGCAACTGAGTTATGATTTCCATCTCCTCCCTATGGTATCCCCCCCCATAGATTTCTCACTTGGCACCCTTCCCTTACAATCCCTTCCCTTCTTTTTCGTTACCCTCCTCTCTCTCCCTCTCTACTCTCTTTTATCTCCCACAAGGACTTTACATTGATGGACCGCTCCCTCCCTTCCTAGCGGCAGATCATGCTCTCCTTGCAGACCTATCCTTCCTCTTTACTCTCTCTTCCTGTTACTATTGGGAACCTTCCACAATTTAGTTCCCTTTTGTTGCTTTAAAAAAAAGTTGGGTGGCATCACAACTTCTGGAGCATGTCTTTATTTTCTTATTCGCAATTTACAAAACTTTTTTTTAATGTTGAAATCGTCTTCTGGCAATTTAGTCCGCTTCTATTGGTTTTGTGAATCAATCGATTTTTATGAGTTGTAATGTTTATGTGATTTATGCCATGTTCTTCCCAATGTCTATGACCTGTATTACATCTCTTTGTTCAGTGTATGAACAAAGAGAATAAATAATGTAAAAAAAAATACCAACTCACAATGGAAATAAGTAAGGACAGCCTAAGAATTGGCATATTTTTGACAAATGTATATGTTGTTGACCAGATAAAGGTTTGGCTCAAATTTAATTTGAGCCTTTTAGGAACAGTTGGAGTATAATTATGAATCTGTCTATTGGATGATTCTAGCTTGGGATTGAACATTGGGAAATAAGGTGACCATTTAAATGTTGCATATTCTGATACTCAAACATACTGTACATGCATTTCTCCTTGATGATAGTCTAGTAATAGTACTTTGCCGAAAATACAATGTTGAAAACAAATGTTATGAACATCGGCAGCATGGGCCTTCAACCAGGTGCTGGGAATAATGGCTCTATACCAAGAGTCCCCAAACTCTTCAGTTCATCGACTCCCTTCATATAGTTCCAGATTGTTAGGTTGGCCCCCAAACATTTTTTTTTTCTGAAAATCAAAATTTTGATGAAAAGTTTCATGGCATCATTACTAATATTTTTTTCATATAAAAGTGAAATAGGTGTGCTTTCTCTAGTATCAGCAGCTGCCATTATGGTTGTTGAAATGCCAAATTTTTGGTAAATGCACAGCAATCAGTTCTTTGGCACCCCTCATACTGCTATGGGTATACTCAAAAAAAAGCTAATTTTAAGTGCAAAGGATTTCTGATTTTTACATTAGTAACATTTTAGCAATAAAAAAAAAACACCCCCCAGAAAACCCTACATTAAAAATCACAAGATTTTTGTAATTTATTATATTCATTAGAGTAATTTCATATGTTATAAAAGAATTTCTTAAGCTTAAGTTATATACGTTTTATCTAAGTATGAAGCTAAAAAATGTGCTCCTGCTTATGACATGGCCTCACATCAAAAGCTGCAGCTTGCCGAAGCCAATTAAGCAATCTAGGTTGTCTAATTATCATTTGACCCCTAGGGGCACTATTCCACTGGAATTTATGAATGATACATATTATGTCTAAAGAACAGATTGCACAGCAGTGACTTCCAGGAATTCTCTGGGTTGCAGAAGCCCAGTCCATATGTTTTACTCAATATTTACTTTAAAAAAGGCAAATAAAATTAAAGATAAAATTATGTTAGTCATTTCATGTAGTTCACAGCTCACCAAAGTCCTGCTGGTTTGAGCTCATAATTTAATCTTGTTAAAACTGTAAAAAGATATTATCATTGTGATCCATGCTAATAGTTTGCTTGAAGCACTGTTTAAGCTGCTTGAACCTGATGTTTAGGCTATAATTAAAGGTCTTGTTAAACTTTTGTAACTTTTTTTTTTTTTTTAGTTCTTGTATCAAAGTAACACAACAAGATGTTGCACTATCATTGTTTATAACAAAATACAAATTTATGCTATAAAACAATATATATATATAGGACAAACTTATATAGTTGTTTACACTGATCACTGTTGCATTTTGTTATCATTTCAAAATTTAATTGCATTCCAGTACTTTATATTCCGAGTGTGCTGCTTACTGGATGCATTAGGAAGCTCTGAAAAAAATGGAACCAAACTTGCTTGAGTGGTGAACACTATGACATGCTTATTGCATTCCCCTCCCAGTTTAACAATTATTATTATTTCTTTCCACTCATTTGCATTACAGGGATGCGTAACATCAGCAAATTACAGAGGAAGGATGTTATAAACTTTCTTTTGTAAACAGGATGATGCCCAGGGGTGAGACAGGTGCAGTCTTCATAATTTAGGTAAAAGGAACATCATTCATATTTAAAAGACTGACTGCTGCTGGCTTACTCTAATGTATTTAAATCACGTTTAACTCTTCACCTGCTTATAGATACAGGAAGATACAGCTTAAGCTACTTATACACAAGACATTTCTGCATTATGGATGTTTTGGGCTGGATTGGGTTGTCTCTCTATCCTGGTATTGGGCCAACTGTTACGGCATGTCAAACCAGTGAACTCACCGCTCCTCCACCACTGCTTCCCATTGAAATCAATGGGGCAGCTCTGCGATACCACCGGCAAAACGATTTAACCCCTTTTCGGCTGATAGCGGGGGGGTTAAATCTGCCCCGCTAGCGGCGGAATAGCGCTGCTAAAACGATGGTAAAGCAGCGCTAAAAATGGCACCGCTTTACCGCTGAAGCCCTAGATGGCTCGGTGTGAAAGGGGTCTAAGTGTTTATGTTGATGCCTACATTGCCAAAACCTTGAAGTACATGTACACCCTAAGGTATCATGCACACTTGACGTTTTTACAGCTGCTGTTTTTGGCTTCAGGTGTTTTTTCTAAAGCCAGTAAACTCCCCAGCATGTTATCCTATCCGTTTTTTGGCAGGGGTGTTTCCTGGCTGAAAAAAACTCCCCAGAACTAGTGGGTTTTAAAGTGGTTTTAAACTCACATGAAAAAAAAAGACATGCAAGACAAAGGCATAATAATCTAGTATGCATAGCATAGCATACTAGCTCATTATGTAATACTCACCTGAGATCGAAGCCCCCCCGCTGTGGTGCCCGTACACAGCACCAGCCGGCGACATTTCTCCCCGGTGTTGCTTCCGGGTATCGCAGCTCCATTGCTGTGATTGGCGCACTCACTGTGTCTGACAGACGCGAGTAGAGGAGAGCCGATTGGCAGCTCCCCTGACAGGGGGGGTCTGCGCTGATTTTTTATCAGCGCAGCCCCCCCTCGGATGCCCACACTGGACCACCAGGGAAGCTGCCAGGACCACCAGGGAAGCACCTAACATGTGGATGGCCAGGTAAATCCCCCATCACCATCCACATGTGCAAATTGCACTGACTGGCACCTCTATGGCACAAATAAAATCAGTGATACCCAGCAATGCCACCCATCAGTGTCACCAGTGCCACCGATCAGTGTCCATCAGTGCCACCTATCAGTGCCCATCCGTGCCACCCATCAGTGCCACCCAGAAGTACCCATCAGTGCAACCCATAAGTACCCATCAGTGCCACCCATAAGTACCCATCAGTGCCACCTATGAGTGCCCATCAGTGCCGCATACCAGTGCCACCTATCAGTGCCCATCAGTGCTGCCTATCAGTGCCCATCAGTGCCACCTTATCAGTGCCACCTCATTGGTGCCCATTAGTGTCGCCTTATCAGTGCCCTTCAGTGTAGCCATATCAGCCCCCGTCATTGAAGAAGAAAACATACTTATTTACAAAAAATGTAACAGAAACAAAGAAACATTTTTTTTCTAAATTTTCGGTATTCTTTTATTTGTTGCGCAAAAAATAAAAATCACAGAGGTGATCAAATACCACTAAAAGAAAGCTCTATTTGTGGGAACAATATGATAAAAAATGTGTTTGGGTACAGTTTAGCATGACAAATTGGCTTGGGCAGGAAGGTGTATAAGTGCTTGGTATTGAAGTGGTTAATCAGTGCAGTTTTTCTTTGAAAATACAATATAAATACACTACAACACATTACATTACTTCCAAATTTGTATTCTGTCATGGAAGAATTTTCACACTTTAGTAACCTATTCATTTTCGATATGGAGATTAGATTCCAAAAAAAAATGAATGATCGCCTGATAAGCTCATCGTGTGCACTTAGAAAAATGATCCATCTTTGTTGTGGAGATGAGGAGAGTGAGAGGACTTTAGCAAAGCAAAACTGGGCAGGGCTGACACCATTTATTGTGAATTCAGTCCATAAAAGTCATTAGATTATCAGTATACAACAATAAATTAAGAGTGGAGTGCATTTCTTGCAGATTAACTACTTGCTGACCGTTGCACACCAATACGTCGGCACAATGGCAGCGGTGGGCAAATGGGCGTATCTGTACGTCCCCTTTAATTGGTGGGGCTAGCGGGTGCACATGCACCGCCGGAGGCACGTGCCCGTTGCATACAGCGTGTCTGCCAGTCTCCCGGCGATTGTGTCACAGAGCCGCAAAACGGGGAAGTGCCTATGTAAACAAGGCATTTCCCCATTCCTTGTGACATGACAGAGATCACTGCTCCCTGTCATCGGGAGCAGTGATCGCTGTCATGTGAGTTCAAGCCCATCCCCCCACAGTTAGAATCACTCCCTAGGACACACTTAACCCCTTGATCGCCCCCTAGTGTTTAAACCCCTTCCCTGCCAGTGTCATTTACACAGTAATTAGTGCATTTTTATAGCACTGATCGCTGTATAAATGACAATGGTCCCAAAATAGTGTCTAAAGTGTCCGATGTGTCCGCCATAATGTCGCAGTTGCCATTACTAATAAAAGAAAATTAATAATAAAAATTGCCATAAAACGATCCCCTATTTTGTAGACACTATAACTTTTGCGCAAACCAATCAATATACGCTTATTGCGATTTTTTTTATATATATATCGGCCTAAACTGAGGAAAAAATATTTTTTTTTATATATTTTTGGGGGATATTTATTATAGCAAAAAGTTAAAAATATTTATATATATTTTTTTTTCAAAATTTTCGCTCTTTTTTTTTTTGTTTATAACACAAAATGTGTGCATGTATTGAGAAATGTACTATATATGTGTTTTTATATTGCCTTACACTTTAAAAGAAATGTATTCCACCCAAAAGCTACTGCTAACAGGAAGATTTTGAGAAGTTCAGAAGACATTTCCCTTGATAATACAATAAAATAGAGTGAGCTTTTGTTATATTTTTATGGTGTTTGTGCAGCTCTAGAATATAGTCTTGCTAGTACAATAATGCCTGTGGGGAATAAGCTGCTCAACACATTAAAACAAATATTGAGAAAGTTTCATTCCCACAAAGAGTGTAAAATTCAACAGAATTTCACAAGATAAACCTACTCTTTCTGATAAACATGAGTAAATATTAGAAATAAATCTGTAATGTAGTTGTTGCTCCAAGTGATTTTATTATACTTATAGATAATCATATCCAGATTATAAACAAATATTTAAGTTTGGTATTGTATATCTAGTATTTTACAGATGTATATGTTATGTAAAATCCCTTGGAGAATTATCACATAGCTCAGAGTGGTATTCTGCATTTTTATTGCCAGTATCTGAATTATTTGCTTTTGGTGGATACACACTAGAAGAAACAAAGTTGACCTTAAGAAGAGAGATAACCGGCTGTCCTGTACTTGCCGTAGGGTGGAGTTGCTAGGGTGCCATTTCTGCATTTCCCTGGAACTTTACCTCTAACACTATTTACAGGAGACAGCTATTGCTCTTAAAGTGTATCTATGGTCAAAATATAAAATCCTTAATATTAATTTAATATTGCATTTCAATTATTTCTACCCTACACCCATAGGTGTGCACAGCCTATTGCATTAGGGTGTGCACCCTAATTCTCAAATTCATATGTGTGTGTGCATGTGTATATATTCTGACAGTGTCCATAGAGCAGTGGGCAGTGTCAGTAGGGCAGTGGGCAGTGGACTGTGTCTGTATTTTTTTTTATTATTATTATTTTTTACAGTTTAATTTTTTTACAATATTTTTAGGAGCTCCTTTTAGGGGGCTTTGGTGAAATACCAGGGGTCTAAATCCCCGTATGTCCACTTGGATGGTCGGGCTTGAACCTGCACTCACTGCGCAGGCGACGTTCATCTTTGGAGATTTTGTGAATCTCCTTGTCCTCCGTACTGCGCAAGTACTGCACCTGCGCAGTAAGTGGCCGGACACTATCCGATAGCAAGACAGTTTTCGTCAGAACACCGGTATATGTGTCTATTCTGCACAAGGTACGGCCAAGTCCTGTGGGATCCATGCCTGGTTCATTTTAATGAACGTGAGCTTGTCCACATTGGCTCTGGACAGGCGGCTGCGCTTGTCTGTGATAACGCCCCCTGACGTGCTAAATACACGTTCAGATAATACACTGGCGGCAGGGCAGGCCAGCACCTCCAAGGCGTTAAGGGCAAGCTCAGGCCATGTGCCCAATTTGGAGACCCAGAAGTTGAAGGGGGCAGACCCGTCATGCAGTACGTGTAGGCGTGTGCACACATACTGCTCCACCATGTTGGTGAAATGCTGCCTCCTGCTAAGACGTTCCATCTCAGCTGGTGGTGCTGGTTGTTGTGGCGTGCCGACAAAGCTTTTTCACATTCCGGCTATGCTAACCCTGCCTTCCGAGGTGCTGGCGGTGCCCCGGCTGCGTTGGCGACCTCTTCCTCCTCCTCTGCCTGTCCATGACCAGGGGGAATCTGCGCCACATAGGGTGATTGGGTGTGCCCAGGCACACCCTGTGCGCATGCCTATGCCTACACCTAGTAATCTGAATGATCTTGAAGTTTGTAGACTTATATTGTCAAGATCTCCACTCATTTACTTCTTTAAATTCAGTGACACGTATTCACTATGACCTGTGAGTAGGTACTGTTGTGTCACACATTTCACAGAGCCTGAACAACAGAGGCGCTGAGAGGAGAAGTTTCAGTAGGCAGGCAGCGAGGCAAAGAGCAGAAGAAAACTGAAAAGCATACAGGGAATGCAGGAAGTTGTGTAAAGAGATGGGCAGCAGACTGGAAGCATTCTCAACATGAACAAAGATTTTTCAAGTAAGCCTATGTTGGATTTTTTTTTTTTAGGTAAGCTTATATTGGATTGTTAGTGTTTGTTAACCTAAAAAAATAAAAACACAGCCCCTGTTCCCTTAAAGCATGTTATACAGCACAGTGCTTGTGCAGTGTAATTTGGCCCATTCTATCACCTAAAATACCTGGCTGATCCTGCCTGGCTATACCCTCCCCCCTGTAAACTGACCACGGTTTATCATGGCTGCTGAGCCCTGACACCATAGTCAGTTTACATGCCTCCGTCATCTGCAGCCCTGCTCTGTCCCCCCCCCCCCCTCCCTGCCTGTCTGCTCTGTCAGTGCCTGCCCCCTCCCCTCCTGCTGCTCTCATAACTACTATAAAATCCTCCCATCCCCTCTGTAACATGACAATATGTGTCCCTGTGCCTGTGTTATATAAAAAAGCTGCTGATCTGTACCTACATCAGAGCAGCTCCCAGCGCTCACGTGACTCCTCGGCTCTCTTTCCTCTCTTCCCCTCCTCCCTGGCTGACATCATCTGCTGAGTGCTCGGCCCCGCCCTCTGGAGCCGCCAGCCTGACAGAGGAGAGAGCCAAGGAGTCATGTGATCGCCGGAAGCCGCTCTGATATAGGTACAGATCTGCATATTTTTTATATAACACAGGCATAGGAACACATATTTTTATGTTACAGAGGGGATGGGAGGTTTTTATAGTAGTGGCTTAACAACCACTTTAAGAATAACTATTGTTTTTATTGCGTTTATGACTTTATTTACTTTATAAAATGAAAGTTTATCCTGTGACCATAAAACTCCCTTAGTAGTCAAACATAAGTTAAAATATAGGCTATAAAAGGCCTTACTATAAAGTTTGTCAAGTGATGGTTATCAGATGTTATGTTATTTTCAATCAACCTGAATGATTTAAATACATTGTGCTAGAGATCACACTATTTTGGTATGTTGCCATCTATTATCTGCTCTATATAATGCAATTGTAAAGTGTTTGTAAAGTTACATAGTGACTTTACATGTATCCCCTCTGGATTATGCTGCCATTAACTACAGTGTATTTGTTTTTTTGTGTATGTGCAGTCACGTAATCCCCCTCTGCTCTTCTTCCCCAATCTATGGAGAGCAGCAGGAGGGGCCGAGATTGCCCTGTGATATCCGCCAACCAGCACAGTAGTTAATGACAGCATAATCCCGAGGGGATACATGTATATTTGCTGCATATTGCAGCTGAATAGCGTCAGGAGGGACAGGGAGGAGAGACGCTCCTATGCTGACAGGCAGAGAAGGAGGGGGAGAGACTCTCACAGCAGAGCAGCGGGCTGATGGAGGCACACAACCTGACCATGGTAATCATTGCTCAGCAGCCATGATTACCGGGGTCATCACAGACAGTGGGACACAGGAACAGGCAGGATCAACCTGGTATATTACAACATAGGAAGGGGCAAATTACACAGCACAAACACTGTGCTATAGATCATGCCTTAAATAGAACAGGATCTTTTTTCTTTTTTTTAGGGTTGCATCCACTTTAACTAAATCCTCTTGCTCACACATTAAAATCAAGATATTGCAAAACATACCAAGACACAACTTGACATACCAATTTTAGCCATCCCAGTAGGCCCATTGTTTTAAAATACCTAAAGCAGAAACTATTCTTGTTGCCCAAAGCAAGCAGACAATCACAGGAATATAACTTACTACAATACAGCGTAATTATCTAATAAAAAATGAAAGCAGATCTTCACTGCATCTGAGCACCACAATACATTTTTATTATTCAAAGCAAACTCCCCCATCTATCCATGTCTCCATGATTTTGTTGAGAAATCACTTTGAAAAAAAAAAAAAACCCTAGCATTTCTGGACGTGGCCATCTTGAGTAAATGATTCATGTAGCATTTACTTCCTGGAATCCATCTGCCTTTAGCTGAAGCATGCATGCAGGAGAGTGTGCTTAGCTGACAAAACCCTTCCTCCTCTCCTCCCCTTATCAAGACTCTTGGGATGTACAACCTTATTTGCCTAGGCAAGAAACCAGGACGTAAATGTTGAAAAAAATAAATATGATATACTTTCTTATCTATGTATTAATGAATTAAAAATAATCAATGATGATAAGGAAAGTGAAGTTCCACTTTAAAGTGTATCTAACGCCAACATGTATATTTTTCCTTTTACTTTTTCTTTAGTAAGTAGTGTTTAAAATCTCTGTCAGGTTTCTACTGCTTTCAGTGTCCCCATTGGGGAGTTTCACCTTATTTTCCTGATGGCCATTGTCATCACGACTGAAAGTGAGAGAAATTCTAAATTTTGAGTAATCACTGGAACAGAAAAGAGGGAAAATTTTGGGGTTGGTTTACTAAAACCAGATAGTGAAAAATCTGGTGCCGCTCTGCATAGAAACCAATCAGCTTCCAGGATTTTTGTCAAAGCTTAATTGAACAAGCTAAAGTTAGACGCTGATTGGCTACCATGCACAGCGGCACCAGATTTTGCACTCTCAAGTTTTAGTAAATCAGCCCTACTGTGTATTTGGGAGGATTTCCCGTTTTTTGGAGAGATCTCCTCTCAATATCTTTTTTCTGGAAACAGTAATTGAAAGGACTGACAGGGACATTGACAAAAAAAACCTTCTGGCTTTAGATATAATTTGAGTTAAGAAAATTGAATTTTGAATAAATTCCGATACAGAGCAAAGAAACAGTGGGCTGGATTCAGGGCCGGCCCTACCATGGGACCCAGGCAGCACTGTGAGAGGGGCAGCAAATTGAACCATGGCCACCTCTTTTCCTCTATTTACACAGAAAATTGATGACCAAGATTTTTTTTTCCAGCAGTTTTGTGGCATGATAACCTTTACTACCCTGGCCTGCCCATTTACTACCCTAGCCTGCCCCTATACTGCCCCAGCTGATCTGCATACTACCCTAGCCTGTCTATATACGACCCTAGCCTGTCCAAATACTACCCCAGTCTGCCCCATATACTGCCCTAGCCTATCTATATACCACCCTAGCCTGCCCCTCTACTGCCCTAGTCTGTCCATATGCTACCCTAGGCTGTCCATATGCTACCCTAGCTTGTCAATATACTACCCTAGCATGTATATATACGGCCCTAGTCTGTCTATATACTACCCCAGTCTGCCCCTATACTGCCTTAGCCTGTCCATATACTACCCTAGCCTGTCCATATACTACCCTAGCCTGTCAATATACTACCCTAGCCTGTTCATATACTACTCTAGCCTGCCCCTATACTACCCTAGCCTGTCAATATACTACCCTAGCCTGTCTATATACTACCCTAGCCTGTCAATATACTACCCTAGCCTGTCTATATACTACCCTAGCCTGTCAATATACTACCCTAGCCTGTCAATATACTACCCTAGCCTGTCTATATACTACCCTAGCCTGTCCATATACTACCCTAGCCTGTCTATTTACTATCCTAGCCTGTTCATATACTACTCAAGCCTGCCCCTATACTACCCTAGCCTGTCTATTTAATATCCTAGCCCGCCCCTTGGAATTGAACATAATGGTATGCCATATAATTTTGCATATAGACAAGGTGCTGTTGCATGTAAATCTGACTTCCTGATAAATTTAATATTAGTTATCATGATACAAAATAATGGATGTGGGGGCCTTTTGGTGGGTTTGATATGTTTTTTGGGGGGGGGGCAGAATTTCATTTTTGGACCCAGGCAGCACAATGTCTTGGGGCAGCTGGCTGCTAGACTGTGACTGTGCATGGCCATTTTCCATTTTTGCTGCCGTTCTTGAACAATAACAGCAAATGTTTCCAATGACTTATGAAATAAATGGTTACCAGGTCAAGAGGCTTGCCTCTGCACATTTGGATTACATAGCAAGGCTAAGTGCACACAGTTATACTGGCAGTCTTCTAGATCATGAACTCCTCTAATATGAGTATGTTTGTACACAGAGTGTGACATCATAAACTTAATGGATCTGTATTGTACATGCACCTGTTGATTTTCATTCTAAAAAAGCATACCATTATAAATGAAATCTATTGTTTTCTGATTATTACATTTTAACACTACACTAATCTTATTTTTAATAAATTTCATGAGGAAGAAGTAACCTGTCAGTTTTTATTTCTGTCTGTGACAACACTGGGGAAACTCTTCCTCACTTGCTGCGACTCCTGTACAAGGAAAACATGTTGAAAGTGTCGATGGGACAAGAATATATGGATAGCCATAAAAACATTGTCAGTAGTTTAAGGGCTAGTTTACACGAGTTAGCCCTCTGAAGAGCAAACTGCAGTGAATCGTTGCGGATTCTGATTGGGTACCGGTGGATCCCCTTGACAACCGCAACCTGAGACTAGAGACACAGAGGGAGTGTGGCGGCTGTAGTGACGACGGCACGGGCACCGGGGACTAAGCCTGGAGAATCACATACGGGGGGCTGGGAGAGGTCATTACCATCTACACGGTATGAACGGTGCCCAAAAAGGAGAGGTGCACATGGGGAGCAGAGGAGGAGGATTAATACAGCACAGTGGGAGAGTCTTTAATATTAACCATCCTTAACCACTTTCAGACCGGACCAATTTGCAGCCAAAGGACCAGGCCCCTTTTTGCGATTCGGTACTGCGTCGCTTTAACTGACAATTGCGTGGTCGTGCGACGTGGCTCCCAAACAAAATTGACGTCCTTTTTTTCCCACAAATAGAGCTTTATTTTGGTGGTATTTGATCGCCCCTGCGGTTTTTATTTTTTGCGCTATAAACAAAAAAGAGCGACAATTTTGAAAAAAAATGCATTATTTTTTATTTTTTGCTATAATAAATATCCCCCAAAAATATATAAAAAATTTTTTTTTCCCTCAGTTTAGGCCGATACGTATTCTTCTACATATTTTTGGTAAAAAAATCGCAATAAGCGATTATTAAATGGTTTGCGCAGAAGTTATAGCGTTTACAAGATAAGGGACAGTTTTATACCATTTTTATTAATAATTTTTTTTTTATTAGTAATGGCGGCGATCAGCGTTTTTTTTTGTGACTGCAACATTATGGCGGACACATCGGACATTTTTGACACATTTTTGGGACCATATTCATTTTTACAGCAATCAATGCTATTTAAATGCATTGATTCCTGTATAAATGACAGTGGCAGTGAAGGGGTTAACCACAAGGGGGCAGTGTAGGGGTTAAGTGTGCCTAGGGGTGTGTTTCTTACTGTGGGGGGCGTGGCTGTCAGCTAGTGAATGCTGATCTCTGCTCCAATCACAGGGAGCAGAGACCGGCATCACTAGTTGCTAGGCAGAACGGGGAGATGCTGTCTATTTCCGCATCTCCCTGTTCTGCCTTCCTGTGAGACGATCGCGGGTGTCCCCGTGGCGATCGAGTCCGCGGGACCCGCAAGTGGCCTCACAGGGGTCCCGACCGGCGCGGGAGCGCGCCGCTCCGGCGCGCTCCCAAGGCACGGACGGCTTAAAGGAGGGACTTATATATACACCCTCCTGCCTGTCCGTGCCATTCTGCCGACGTATATCGTTGTGCGCCGGTCGGGAAACCGGTTAATTGCTGCCCCACATATCCTATCCCTGGTTTTGTCCTCTGAAGAGAGGAGAGTGGAATGTGATCTGCCATTAAGGATTTACAGTATCTCACAAAAGTAAATACACCCCTCACATTTTTGTAAATATTTTATTATATCTTTTCATGTGACAACACTGAAGAAATTACACTTTGCTACAATGTAAAGTAGTGAGTGTACAGCTTGTATAACAGTGTAAATTTGCTGTCCCCTCAAAATAACTCAACATACAGCCATTAATGTCTAAACCGCTGGCAATAAAAGTGAGTAGACCCCTAAGTGAAAATGTCCAAATTGGGCCCAAGTGCCATTCTTTTCCAGCACTGCCTTAACCCTCTTGGGCATGGAGTTCACCAGAGCTTCACAGGTTGCCTAAAAAATAAAATATTTACAAAAATGTGAGGGTTGTACTCACTTTTGTGAGATACTGTATATACCAAAGTGCTGTTAGACCCGCTTTGGTCTTTGATTAAGGTGAGCTGCTAGGGCACACTCCTGGTGGATTTTGGATGGTGGAAACAAGTGTGACCACAACGTTTTAAGAGTTGATGTCTATTTTGCACCTGATCTTCAAATTCTACTATCAATTACTCCACTCCACTATTATTGCACATGCACTTTAATGCTTGCTTGGGACTGTTCTTTGGCATGTTATTTCAGTAAATGAACTTCTATTTTGTTTGATACAGCCTATGGACATTATATTTATCAAGTGTATTATGGTATATATTCATTTATGTGCGTTATTAGATCAATCATATCAGCTTTTCACAGCACTTTTGTTTTTGAATCACTGCCTAGGGGTTTCACATCATTTGATATATATATTTTCAAAGCCTGTGTTTACTCAGTTTTTAACACTATAAATAGCACTTTGAAGGTAGAGCCACACTTATATTATTTATTTTTATTTACCTTTATGTGGGGTCACATTTGAATGTTGGCTGCTGCTCATATTATTTCACCTTTTTTTTTATTTTACTGTGGTTTGCGCAGTTCTTATACTTTTTAAAACTGCAGTGAATAACTCTTCAGAGACGGTAAGTGGTGGCAGTTTGACAGGCGGTACCAGTTTGACAGGTGGTGACAGTTTAACAGACGGTAACCGTTTGACAGGTGGTGACAGTTTAACAGACGGTAACCGATTGACAGACGGTAACCGTTTGACAGACGGTAACCGTTTGACAGGCGGTGACAGTAGGTGGTGACAGTTTGTAGTTGGTGACAGTTTAACAGGCGGTGACAGTTTGACAGGCAGGACAGTTTGACAGGCAGGACAGTTTGACAGGTGGTGACAGTTTGACAGGTGGTGACAGTTTGTAGGTGGTGACAGTTTAACAGGTGGTGACACTTTGACAGGCAGTGACAGTTTGACAGGTGGTGACAGTTTAACAAGTGATGACAGTTTGACAAGTGGTGACACTTTGTCAGGTGGTAAAGAGGCATTATGTTGCCTCCTCACTGCCTATTTTAATCCTTATAAATCCGCACAACTGTCCTGCAACAGTGTGCATTGCATGTGGCTGCCGCACGGGACCATTAAGGTGCATAGGTCGCATTCGGCGGGCAATACTACCTGTTGAGCACTAGAGGGGAGATAATTGTTGCCGTGGCCATAAAGCAAAGCATTGTGGCTGTAGCATGAGTACACCCCCATCACTGCTTTTGCAAAGATCAAGGGAACGGCTGAGGGGTGGTAAAAAAAACATGGTTCAACTGTGTGTTTTTATCTCCCCCCCCCCCCCAACGGCACGTGTAAATAAGGCCGAAATCCTTCCTCATTCCAATAATGTGTTTGTATCTGTGTCACCATCGGAAAGATTTCCCATCAGTTCCTCTCCTACTTTTAATATTTAGAGGTAGATTCAGGGAGTGGATAGTTTTTATTTGACAGTTCAACTCTGCAACAAATTGGAAAAAGTTTAGAATAAATCTATTTAATTTCACAAGCTTGTTGGAGCCTATTTTAATCAAGAACAGTCTATCCTGCAAGGAGAGAAACCTAATAGTATGGTAAAACAAATGTTATGACATCTATTAATAAAGTCTGACAAACTTGACTTTGCCAGTTTAAAGAGATAAACCAGCTGAATATCTTGCAAAATAGTCCTGTGTCCAGGGTTTGAGGCTAAACCTAAAATGCCTGAAAGAAGAAATGTTTATTACAACTTCTTATAAAGTTCTTCTTGTAGAAAATGTTCTCATCGTTGAAATACATGGAGACGCTACATACTGTTGTTACTATTACACAACTTACCAACAACTTACTATAAAGTGATATTCCCATTAAAGTCAATGTTTATTGGTTTTCTTAGTTCTATTTATTGATGATGTAATACCCCTTGCCTTAAAAGTGCATAAAGTGCACCTGTGCCAAGACTAAAGACATTAAAGTATTTACATATTCTTATCGAGCAGTAAAAGATCTTTAAAACAAGCCCTCACTCACCTGAATAACTGCTTGTACTGTGAAATAATTCATTCTCAAAACTCAAAAACAGACTCTTAAATCAGGTCACACTTAAATCTTAAATCAGGTCACACTTAAATCTTAAATCAGGTCATACTTAAATCAGGTCACACTTATGCAAATTTTAAAAGCATAGATTTGCATGTCATGTAAAAAAAGCATTATTTCCAATGAAGGCTGTTTACATTTATGCGGTGCAAATTTGATTTGGTTCAAAAAAGGTGCAGGTTTAGTGCGGTGCGAATTTCAGCTCCATAGACATTTTTGGGACTGGATTGAAATCACAGTACAGTGTTTACATCACTGCAGTTTTCTTTTGCCTAGATTTTATAGAAATAAAATTGCAGAAGTGACCACTCCCCTCACAAATTTGAACCGCTTTAAATTCACACCGAATTTGCAGAGCATAAGTGTGAACCGGTGTTGTGACGAATACTGTCCCCCGTCGGATAGTGTCCGCCCTGTACTGCACTTGCGCAGTATGGAGGACAAGGAGATGCCGAAAGTCTCCAAAGATGAACCATCCAAGTGGACATAGAGTCAGAATAAAAAATAGCCGAGCGAAGCTTGCCCGTGAGGGGCCCTGTTACTAAGTGCTCCCGTATGTCCACTTGCATGGTGGGGCTTGAAACTGCACTCAGTGCGCAGGCGCCGTTCATCTTCAGAGATTTTCGTAGTCTCCTTGTCCTCCGTACTGCGCAAGCGCTGCGTCTGCGCAGTACAGGGTTGACACTATCTGATGGGGGGACCGTTTTTGTCAGAACACCGGCACTGAGTGAGAAGGTAGACATGTTGCCAAGATCTATTTTCATAGAGAAGCGCTGTGATTTCTCTGCACCTGTTGGGAACTTTGAAAATAATTTACTCCACAATGCCTATAGCTACAGATGTGAAAGAGGGGTTGTTTAACCACTTGCCCTCCGGAAGATTTACCCCCCTTGACGACCATTTTTTGTGATACGGCACTGCGTAAACTTAACTGACAATTGGGCGGTCGTGTGATGCTGTACCCAAAAAAAAATGATGTCCTTTTTTTCCCACAAATAGAGCTTTCTTTTGGTGGTATTTGATCACCTCTTCGGTTTTCAGCCAATATGTATTCTGCTACATATTTTTGGTAAAAAAAAATTGGTAAAAAAATCCCAATAAGTGTATATTGATTGGTTTACGCAAAAGTTATAGCGTCTACAAACCATGGGATATTTTTATTTAATTTACTTTTTTTTTTTTAACTAGTAATGGTGGTGATCAACAATATATAGCGGGACTGCAATATTGCAGCGGACATTCTGACAATAACTGACACTTTTGACACTTTTTGGGAACCGGTGACACTAATACAGTGATCGGTGCTAAATAATATGCACTGTAACTGTACTAATGACACTGGATGGGAAGGGGTTAACATAAGGGGCAATCAAAAGGTTAACTGTGTTAGCTAGTGATTTTGTGTACTGTATGTCAGCCCTCAAAATTTACACTTGCCTGCTCGCATTTTGCGAGTAAATTTTGAGGGCTGGCGAGGAAGGGCTGTCTGGGAGCGAGGGGGGGTGAGCACTGCCGGCCGGCGAGTCCTTTTCCCAGTGCTCACGAAGGGAAAGAGAGGACAGAGCTGGCCAGATGATATGAGCGCAGGGAACATCACTAGCGGCTTTGATTTCAATTGCTGTGTGTTCCCTGCACTCACTTTCACACACAGCCCTGCCCCTTGGTCCCGGGGAATTTGATAGACAGATCACCCGTCCAACACGGGACAAGTGATGTGTACCAAAGTTCCCTGGCCAGGGGGCGGGGCTGTACGGGATGCCGAGCAGCGGAAACACGTGGCAATTTAAATCAAAGCTGTTCCAGTAATGTCCCTCAGCGATCATATCATCCGGCCAGCAATGCTCTTCTTCTCCTCTGCTCCCCTTCATGATGGACACAGGTAGGCTGCATTGATGGACAAGTGTTGGGCTGCATTGGTGAACACGGGTGAGGCTGCATTGGTGGACAAGGGTGAGGCTGCATAGGTGGAGAAGTGTGAGGCTGCATAGGTGGAAAAGTGTGAGGCTGCATAGGTGGAAAAGTGTGAGGCTGCATAGGTGGACAAGTGTGAGGCTGCAAAGGTGGACAAGTGTTAGGCTGCATAGGTGGACACGGGTGAGGCTGCATAGGTGGACACGGGTGAGGCTGCATAGGTGGACACGGGTGAGGCTGCATAGGTGGACACGGGTGAGGCTGCATAGGTGGACACTGGTGAGGCTGCATAGGTGGACAATAGGGGATGAGCCGAACACCCCCGGGTTCGGTTCGCACCAGAACCTTCGAACCGACCGAAAGTTCGCGCGAATTTTCGAACCCTATACGTTATAATGGACGCCAACGTTCGAAATCAAAAGTGCTAATTACAACGGCCAATATGCATGTTAATGTCATAAAACAGGTTTGGGGACCCGGGTCCTGCCCCAGGGGACATATATCAATGCAAAAAGAACTTTTAAAAACTAACGTTTTTTCGGGAGCAGTCATTTTAATGATGCATAAAGTGAAAAAAAAAAAGTGAAATTTAAATTGGTACCCGGGGGGTGTCTAAAGTATGCCTGTGAAGTGGCATGTGTTTCCCGTGTTTAGAACTGTCCTTGCACAAAATTACATTTGTAAAGGAAAAAAAGAAGCCATTTAAAACCACTTGCGGCTTTAATGTCATGTCTTGTCCTGGCCGCCATATGGCTGAAAATTCTTGAGAAAAATGGCATGGCTACCCCATCAGCCCCCCCCCCCCCCACCCCAGCCCCTTTGGGTCTTGTATGGATATTAAGGGGGACCCCGCACCCAAAATAAAACCCTATACCTACAACCCTATATACTCTGAACAGCAGTATATAGGTGGTGCAAACAAGACACGGACTGTAGGTTTGTTCTTAAGTAGAATCTGAACAGGTACATTATGAAGTGTAGCTCCATCCCAAAAAAATCTATTTTTAAGCTTTTTGGAGAACATAGGGAGGGGTTATCACCCCTGTAACATTTGCTGTCTTTGCACATCTGTTCAGAACATGTCACCTCACTTTCCGTCCCAATGACAAATGTTTTTGGAAAAGTGGGGTTTGAATTGAAACAAGGATTGGTGATAAAGCATCAGTAGAGAGGAGATACCTTTTTCCCAAATTAAATCTAACAGGATAGAATTTCCCTCCTAGGGGTAGATTTCCTCTCACTTCCTGTTTTCTCTTTCCGTTTGCAAGTAGGAGTCGTTTGTAAGTTGGATGTTTGAAAGTAGGGGCCTGCCGTATATACTCTGCTATTAGATGTTGGTGTAGCCACAAGACTGGTGGGCACAGGAATGGGCCCTGCTGTGAGTTAATAGATCAAGATTTGTACTTGCATGCACCTGTTGAACCGGGCAGAAAAATTGGGCCTTTGGTGGTGGTGGTGGTGGTGGTGGTGGTGCTGGACGGTGTTGCCACAAGACTGTAAGCCCTCACAGTTACTCTTGGTGGGCGCAGGAATGGGCCCTGCTGTGAGTTATTAGATCAAGATTTGTAATTGCATGCACCTGTTGAACAGGGCAGAAAAATTGGGCCTTTGGTGGTGGTGGTGGTGGTGGTGGTGGTGGTGACGGTGTTGCCACAAGACTGTAAGCCCTCACAGTTACTCTTGGTGGGCACAGGAATGGGCCCTGCTGTGAGTTATTAGATCAAGATTTGTAATTGCATGCACCTGTTGAACAGGGCAGAAAAATTGGGCCTTTGGTGGTGGTGGTGGTGGACGGTGTTGCCACAAGACTGTAAGCCCTCACAGTTACTCTTGGTGGGTGCAGGAATGGGCCCTGCTGTGAGTTATTAGATCAAGATTTGTAATTGCATGCACCTGTTGAACAGGGCAGAAAAATTGGGCCTTTGGCGGTGGTGGTGGACGGTGTTGCCACAAGACTGTAGGCCCTCATAGTTACTCTTGGTGGGCGCAGGAATGGGCCCTGCTGTGAACTATTAGATCAAGATTTGTAATTACACGCCCCTGTTAAACAGGGGCTGAAAAATTGTGCCTTAGGCATTGGTGCTGGTGCCACAACACTGCAACCCCTCACAGATACTGTACTCTTAGAACAGCAATGAGACCTGTTGCAAAGCATTGCCTAAAAATTGTAATTACACGCCCCAACAGGGGCTGAAAAATTGTGCCTTAGGCACTGGTGCCACAACACTGCAACCCCTCACAGATACTGTACTTGGAGCACAGCAGTCACACCTGTTGCGAAGCATCTTTTTAAAAAAATTGTAATTACACGCCCCTGTTAAACAGGGGCTGAAAAATTGTGCCTTAGGCATTGGTGCTGGTGCCACAACACTGCAACCCCTCACAGACACCGTAATCTTAGCACAGCAATGAGACCTGTTGCAAAGCATTGCCTAAAAATTGTAATTACACGCCCCAACAGGGGCTGAAAAATTGTGCCTTAGGCACTGGTGCTGGTGCCACAACACTGCAACCCCTCACAGATACTGTACTTGGAGCACAGCAGTCACACATGTTGCGAAGCATTTTTTTAAAAAATTGTAAGTACACGCCCCTGTTATACAGGGGCTGAAAAATTGTGCCTTAGGCACTGGTGTGGTGGCATGGATCATTTAGGAGGAGGAAGAGGATAGTCAGTGAACATAAGAGGACAGTCACTCAGCATCAGCATAGGCAGTCTTGAAGGGATGTGACATTATAAATTATTCCGTTATATCCGCTTCAGGTGCCTGGTAGCTGGAGGTGATCCAAGACTGATTCATTTTGATGAAGGTCAGTCGATCAACCGAGTCGGTGGACAGGCGCACCCTATGATCGGTGACAAATCCTCCAGCAGCACTGAATGTGCGTTCGGAAAGAACGTTGGAGGCAGGACAGGCCAGTAGCTCAATTGCATACTGTGCAAGCTCTGGCCAGTGATCCATCCTCAGGACCCAGTAAGCCAGAGGATTTTCGGTGGGAAAGGTGTCCAAGTCTGACCTTGCCCCAAGGTATTCCTGCACCATGTATATCAGACGCTGGCGATGGTTGCTGGAACCGATCATACCTTGGGGCTGCGGACTAAAAAATTGTCTGAACGCATTGGTCAGACGTCCACCTTCCCCACTGCTCCTTCTGCTACTGACCGAAGCCTCAGCAACTCGTCGTCCAGGACCAGGAGTTTGTAACCTCCCAGTTTCTGGGAACGCGTTGCACAGACCTTTCTGCAAGGCCTCCCTGAGATGTCTCATCCTCTGCTCCCTCTGCGACGGCAAGATAAGGTCCGCACACTTACCCTTGTACCGTGGATCAAGGAGAGTGGCCAGCCAGTAATGGTCCCTCTCCTTGATCCGAAGAACACGAGGATCCTTCCGCAGGCTTTTCAGGATCAGGGAGGCCATGCAGCGTAGGTTTGCTGAGGCATTCGGTCCGGAGTCTTCTGGGTCACTGAGGATGACATGATCGCCAGCCACCTCCTCCCAGCCACGTACAAGTCCACTGGTTTGTTGGGACTGTACATCATCCCTAAAAGACTGCTGTTGCTTATGCTGAGTGCAAGGCTCCACCTCCATGCTCACACAATCCTCCTCCTCCTCCTCCTCCTCCTCATCCTCATCCTCTTCCTGTGTGATGGGTGGGACAGAAGGAACACTGTCCGGATAAAGGGGGCCTTGAGAGGCAAGGAAGTCCTCCTCTTCCTGCCTCTGTTTTGCCTCAAGTGCCCTGTCCATTATCCCACGCAGCGTATGCTCCAACAGGTGGACAAGAGGTACAGTGTCACTGATGCATGCACTGTCACTGCTCACCATCCTCGTGGCCTCCTCAAATGGTGAGAGGACAGTGCATGCATCCCTGATCATGCTCCACTGACGTGGGGAAAAAAAACCAAGCTCCCCTGACCCTGTCCTGGTGCCGTAGTCGCAAAGGTACTCATTGATGGCCCTCTGCTGCGTGTGCAGTCGCTGCAGCATGGCCAATGTTGAGTTCCACCTGGTGGGCATGTCACATATTAGGCGGTTCTTGGGCAGGTTCAGCTCCTTTTGCAGCTCAGTCAGCCGAGCACTGGCATTATAAGATCGGCGGAAATGCATACAGACTTTCCTGGCCTGCCTCAGGACATCCTGTAAGCCTGGGAACCTGCCCAAGAACCGTTGCACCACCAGGTTGAGGACGTGAGCCATACAGGGCACATGGGTGAGCTGCCCCTGTCGCAGGGCGGAGAGGAGGTTGGTGCCATTGTCAGAAACGACCATTCCTGGCTTAAGCTGGCGTGGCGTCAACCACCTCTCGGCCTACCCCTGCAGAGCTGCCAGAACCTCTGGCCCAGTGTGGCTCCTGTCCCCCAAACACACCAGCGCAAGCACGGCATGGCATCTTTTTGCCTGCGTACTTGCGTAGCCCCTTGTACGCCTACGGAGCACCGCTGGTTCCGAGGACAGAGCACTGGAGGAAGAAGAAGAGGGGGTGGAGGAGAGAGGTGTGTCACAACCAGTAGCAGTAGTAGCATTTTGGAGGCGTGGTGGCGGAACAACCTCCAACACTACTGCACCTTGTCCTGCATCCCTCCCAGCTGCCAATAGAGTGACCCAATGGGCCGTGAAAGAAAGGTAACGTCCCTGTCCATGCCTGCTGGACCATGAGTCAGCGGTAATATGCACCTTACCGCTGACCGCCCTGTCCAGCGAGGCATGGACATTGCCTTCCACATGCCGGTAGAGAGACGGAATCGCCTTCCGTGAGAAAAAGTGGCGTTTGGGAACCTGCCACTGAGGAACCGCACATTGAACAAACTCACGGAAGGGGGCCGAGTCTACCAACTGAAAAGGCAGCAGTTGAAGTGCTAGCAATTTAGCCAAGCTAGCATTCAACCGCTGGGCATGTGGATGGCTGGGAGTGTACTTCTTTCGACGGTCCAGCAGCTGGGGCAGGGAAATTTGCCTGGTAGAATCGGACGTCGGTGTACTGCAAGTACTTGGTTGTGACACACCTAATTCTACACCTTCAGTCCTCTCAGAGCAGCTTTCAGAGAGGACTGAAGATGTAGTGGGGATGGAGATCCCAGCTGATGAGGAGCAAGGAGAGGTCCGCTTAGTTCTTTGGTGTGGGTCTTTTATGTGTGCTTGCCAACGAGCTGCATGGCAGGTCGACATATGTCTGCTCCTGCTTGTGGTGCCCAAGCGGCTGATGTTTTGGCCACGCGAGATACGCTTGAGACAAATATCGCAAATAGCAGTGGTGCGATCTGATGCACTCGTCTCAAAAAAGGCCCACACCAAAGAACTTTTCTGATAACGTGCAGAGGCAGCGCCCTGCACAGGCGGAGCTCTGCGGTGTTGTACAGTTGCTGTGCTGGCCTCTAGCTGGCCTCCAGGGGGCATCCTGCCTCGTTGGACATGTGACGCCGCATCCTCCTTCTCCTCGTCCTCCTCCTCATCCTCTCTCCCTTCAGGCACCCACGTGGAGTCAGTGACCTCATCATCCCCTCCCTCTTCACCACTAGAGCAAACCTGGCAGTAAGCTGCAGCTGGTGGAACAGTACTGCCAGATTGCTGTCCTTCAGCATCCCCTCTCTCTGCGCGCACACTACTGACTTCCTCAAGCTGGGTATCATCATCCGAGCCTTCGAATCGTTGGGCATCCTCCTGGAGCATGTACCCAACACTGTGCTCAAAGAGTTCGGGGGACTCCTCAGGAGGACATGGTGGGTCTAGGGAAGGGGTGGCTGATAATGCCATTGAGTACGCGTTGGCAGCTGCTCTGCCAGTACCCTGAGCCTGGGTGAGAGAGGATGAGGAGGATGAGGAGGGCTTGGTCATCCATTCTACCAAGCCTTCAGCATGATGCGGCTCCACATGTCCAGCTGCCGAAAACAAAGACGCGCGTGTCCCATGGCCACGTGCTGATGACGATGCATGACCACGTCCACGGCCAAGTCCACTAGAAACAGAGCCTGCCTGCCCTGTGTTCTTGCCTCTGCACGCTCTGCCTCCCCTTGGCGGTCTTCCAGCCATTGTAGTCGGTAGTCCTGTGGGTGCTGCTGAGAAGAAAATATAGGAGCTCTGTGTGATGCCACTAACACACTAGAAGTCCTATGGGTGCTTCTGCAAAGAAAATATAGGAGCTCTGTGTGATGCCACTAACACACTAGAAGTCCTATGGGTGCTTCTGCAAAGAAAGTATAGGAGCTCTGTGTGATGCCACTAACACACTAGAAGTCCTGTGGGTGCTGCTGAGAAGAAAATATAGGAGCTCTGTGTGATGCCACTAACACACTAGAAGTCCTATGGGTGCTTCTGCAAAGAAAATATAGGAGCTCTGTGTGATGCCACTAACACACTAGAAGTCCTATGGGTGCTTCTGCAAAGAAAATATAGGAGCTCTGTGTGATGCCACTAACACACTAGAAGTCCTATGGGTGCTTCTGCAAAGAAAATATAGGAGCTCTGTGTGATGCCACTAACACACTAGAAGTCCTATGGGTGCTTCTGCAAAGAAAATATAGGAGCTCTGTGTGATGCCACTAACACACTAGAAGTCCTGTGGGTGCTGCTGAGAAGAAAATATAGGAGCTCTGTGTGATGCCACTAACACACTAGAAGTCCTATGGGTGCTTCTGCAAAGAAAATATAGGAGCTCTGTGTGATGCCACTAACACACTAGAAGTCCTATGGGTGCTTCTGCAAAGAAAATATAGGAGCTCTGTGTGATGCCACTAACACACTAGAAGTCCTGTGGGTGCTGCTGAGAAGAAAATATAGGAGCTCTGTGTGATGCCACTAACACACAATTGAAGTCCTATGGGTGCTTCTGGGAAGAAAATATAGGAGCTCTGTGTGATGCCACTAACACACTAGAAGTCCTGTGGGTGCTGCTGAGAAGAAAATATAGGAGCTCTGTGTGATGCCACTAACACACAATTGAAGTCCTATGGGTGCTTCTGGGAAGAAAATATAGGAGCTCTGTTTGCTGCCACTAACACAGTAGAAGTCCTATGGGTGCTTCTGGGAAGAAAATATAGGAGCTCTGTGTGATGCCACTAACACACTAGAAGTCCTATGGGTGCTTCTGCAAAGAAAATGTAGGAGCTCTGTGTGATGCCACTAACACAGTACAAGTCCTATGGGTGCTTCTGGGAAGAAAATATAGGAACTCTGTGTGATGCCACTAACACCGTACAAGTCCTATGGGTGCTTCTGGGAAGAAAATATAGGAACTCTGTGTGATGCCACTAACACAGTACAAGTCCTATGGGTGCTTCTGGGAAGAAAATATAGGAACTCTGTGTGATGCCACTAACACAGTACAAGTCCTATGGGTGCTTCTGGGAAGAAAATATAGGAACTGTGTGATGCCACTAACACAGTACAAGTCCTATGGGTGCTTCTGGGAAGAAAATATAGGAACTCTGTGTGATGCCACTAACACAGTACAAGTCCTATGGGTGCTTCTGGGAAGAAAATATAGGAACTCTGTGTGATGCCACTAACACAGTACAAGTCCTATGGGTGCTTCTGGGAAGAAAATATAGGAACTCTGTGTGATG
The DNA here is from genome assembly GCA_028564925.1 of Lithobates sylvaticus. Classification (NCBI taxonomy): domain Eukaryota; kingdom Metazoa; phylum Chordata; class Amphibia; order Anura; family Ranidae; genus Lithobates; species Lithobates sylvaticus. The sequence continues at coordinate 392,368,320 of CM053027.1, forward strand.
CCACTAACACAGTACAAGTCCTATGGGTGCTTCTGGGAAGAAAATATAGGAACTCTGTGTGATGCCACTAACACAGTACAAGTCCTATGGGTGCTTCTGGGAAGAAAATATAGGAACTCTGTGTGATGCCACTAACACAGTACAAGTCCTATGGGTGCTTCTGGGAAGAAAATATAGGAACTCTGTGTGATGCCACTAACACAGTACAAGTCCTATGGGTGCTTCTGGGAAGAAAATATAGGAACTCTGTGTGATGCCACTAACACAGTACAAGTCCTATGGGTGCTTCTGGGAAGAAAATATAGGAACTCTGTGTGATGCCACTAACACAGTACAAGTCCTATGGGTGCTTCTGGGAAGAAAATATAGGAACTCTGTGTGATGCCACTAACACAGTACAAGTCCTATGGGTGCTTCTGGGAAGAAAATATAGGAACTCTGTGTGATGCCACTAACACAGTACAAGTCCTATGGGTGCTTCTGGGAAGAAAATATAGGAACTCTGTGTGATGCCACTAACACAGTACAAGTCCTATGGGTGCTTCTGGGAAGAAAATATAGGAACTCTGTGTGATGCCACTAACACAGTACAAGTCCTATGGGTGCTTCTGGGAAGAAAATATAGGAACTCTGTGTGATGCCACTAACACAGTACAAGTCCTATGGGTGCTTCTGGGAAGAAAATATAGGAACTCTGTGTGATGCCACTAACACAGTACAAGTCCTATGGGTGCTTCTGGGAAGAAAATATAGGAACTGTGTGATGCCACTAACACAGTACAAGTCCTATGGGTGCTTCTGGGAAGAAAATATAGGAACTCTGTTTGATGCCACTAACACAGTACAAGTCCTATGGGTGCTTCTGGGAAGAAAATATAGGAACTCTGTGTGATGCCACTAACACAGTACAAGTCCTTTGGGTGCTTCTGGGAAGAAAATATAGGAACTCTGTGTGATGCCACTAACACAGTACAAGTCCTATGGGTGTTTCTGGGAAGAAAATATAGGAACTCTGTGTGATGCCACTAACACAGTACAAGTCCTATGGGTGCTTCTGGGAAGAAAATATAGGAACTCTGTGTGATGCCACTAACACAGTACAAGTCCTATGGGTGCTTCTGGGAAGAAAATATAGGAACTCTGTGTGATGCCACTAACACAGTACAAGTCCTATGGGTGCTTCTGGGAAGAAAATATAGGAACTCTGTGTGATGCCACTAACACAGTACAAGTCCTATGGGTGCTTCTGGAAAGAAAATATAGGAACTCTGTGTGATGCCACTAACACAGTACAAGTCCTATGGGTGCTTCTGGGAAGAAAATATAGGAACTCTGTGTGATGCCACTAACACAGTACAAGTCCTATGGGTGCTTCTGGGAAGAAAATATAGGAACTCTGTGTGATGCCACTAACACAGTACAAGTCCTATGGGTGCTTCTGGGAAGAAAATATAGGAACTCTGTGTGATGCCACTAACACAGTACAAGTCCTATGGGTGCTTCTGGGAAGAAAATATAGGAACTCTGTGTGATGCCACTAACACAGTACAAGTCCTATGGGTGCTTCTGGGAAGAAAATATAGGAACTCTGTGTGATGCCACTAACACAGTACAAGTCCTATGGGTGCTTCTGGGAAGAAAATATAGGAACTCTGTGTGATGCCACTAACACAGTACAAGTCCTATGGGTGCTTCTGGGAAGAAAATATAGGAACTGTGTGATGCCACTAACACAGTACAAGTCCTATGGGTGCTTCTGGGAAGAAAATATAGGAACTCTGTGTGATGCCACTAACACAGTACAAGTCCTATGGGTGCTTCTGGGAAGAAAATATAGGAACTCTGTGTGATGCCACTAACACAGTACAAGTCCTATGGGTGCTTCTGGGAAGAAAATATAGGAACTCTGTGTGATGCCACTAACACAGTACAAGTCCTATGGGTGCTTCTGGGAAGAAAATATAGGAACTCTGTGTGATGCCACTAACACAGTACAAGTCCTATGGGTGCTTCTGGGAAGAAAATATAGGAACTCTGTGTGATGCCACTAACACAGTACAAGTCCTATGGGTGCTTCTGGGAAGAAAATATAGGAACTCTGTGTGATGCCACTAACACAGTACAAGTCCTATGGGTGCTTCTGGGAAGAAAATATAGGAACTCTGTGTGATGCCACTAACACAGTACAAGTCCTATGGGTGCTTCTGGGAAGAAAATATAGGAACTCTGTGTGATGCCACTAACACAGTACAAGTCCTATGGGTGCTTCTGGGAAGAAAATATAGGAACTCTGTGTGATGCCACTAACACAGTACAAGTCCTATGGGTGCTTCTGGGAAGAAAATATAGGAACTCTGTGTGATGCCACTAACACAGTACAAGTCCTATGGGTGCTTCTGGGAAGAAAATATAGGAACTCTGTGTGATGCCACTAACACAGTACAAGTCCTATGGGTGCTTCTGGGAAGAAAATATAGGAACTCTGTGTGATGCCACTAACACAGTACAAGTCCTATGGGTGCTTCTGGGAAGAAAATATAGGAACTCTGTGTGATGCCACTAACACAGTACAAGTCCTATGGGTGCTTCTGGGAAGAAAATATAGGAACTCTGTGTGATGCCACTAACACAGTACAAGTCCTATGGGTGCTTCTGGGAAGAAAATATAGGAACTGTGTGATGCCACTAACACAGTACAAGTCCTATGGGTGCTTCTGGGAAGAAAATATAGGAACTCTGTTTGATGCCACTAACACAGTACAAGTCCTATGGGTGCTTCTGGGAAGAAAATATAGGAACTCTGTGTGATGCCACTAACACAGTACAAGTCCTTTGGGTGCTTCTGGGAAGAAAATATAGGAACTCTGTGTGATGCCACTAACACAGTACAAGTCCTATGGGTGCTTCTGGGAAGAAAATATAGGAACTGTGTGATGCCACTAACACAGTACAAGTCCTATGGGTGCTTCTGGGAAGAAAATATAGGAACTCTGTGTGATGCCACTAACACAGTACAAGTCCTATGGGTGCTTCTGGGAAGAAAATATAGGAACTCTGTGTGATGCCACTAACACAGTACAAGTCCTATGGGTGCTTCTGGGAAGAAAATATAGGAACTCTGTGTGATGCCACTAACACAGTACAAGTCCTATGGGTGCTTCTGGGAAGAAAATATAGGAACTCTGTGTGATGCCACTAACACAGTACAAGTCCTATGGGTGCTTCTGGGAAGAAAATATAGGAACTCTGTGTGATGCCACTAACACAGTACAAGTCCTATGGGTGCTTCTGGGAAGAAAATATAGGAACTCTGTGTGATGCCACTAACACAGTACAAGTCCTATGGGTGCTTCTGGGAAGAAAATATAGGAACTCTGTGTGATGCCACTAACACAGTACAAGTCCTATGGGTGCTTCTGGGAAGAAAATATAGGAACTCTGTGTGATGCCACTAACACAGTACAAGTCCTATGGGTGCTTCTGGGAAGAAAATATAGGAACTCTGTGTGATGCCACTAACACAGTACAAGTCCTATGGGTGCTTCTGGGAAGAAAATATAGGAACTCTGTGTGATGCCACTAACACAGTACAAGTCCTATGGGTGCTTCTGGGAAGAAAATATAGGAACTCTGTGTGATGCCACTAACACAGTACAAGTCCTATGGGTGCTTCTGGGAAGAAAATATAGGAACTCTGTGTGATGCCACTAACACAGTACAAGTCCTATGGGTGCTTCTGGGAAGAAAATATAGGAACTCTGTGTGATGCCACTAACACAGTACAAGTCCTATGGGTGCTTCTGGGAAGAAAATATAGGAACTGTGTGATGCCACTAACACAGTACAAGTCCTATGGGTGCTTCTGGGAAGAAAATATAGGAACTCTGTTTGATGCCACTAACACAGTACAAGTCCTATGGGTGCTTCTGGGAAAAAAATATAGGAACTCTGTGTGATGCCACTAACACAGTACAAGTCCTTTGGGTGCTTCTGGGAAGAAAATATAGGAACTCTGTGTGATGCCACTAACACAGTACAAGTCCTATGGGTGTTTCTGGGAAGAAAATATAGGAACTCTGTGTGATGCCACTAACACAGTACAAGTCCTATGGGTGCTTCTGGGAAGAAAATATAGGAACTCTGTGTGATGCCACTAACACAGTACAAGTCCTATGGGTGCTTCTGGGAAGAAAATATAGGAACTCTGTGTGATGCCACTAACACAGTACAAGTCCTATGGGTGCTTCTGGGAAGAAAATATAGGAACTCTGTGTGATGCCACTAACACAGTACAAGTCCTATGGGTGCTTCTGGAAAGAAAATATAGGAACTCTGTGTGATGCCACTAACACAGTACAAGTCCTATGGGTGCTTCTGGGAAGAAAATATAGGAACTCTGTGTGATGCCACTAACACAGTACAAGTCCTATGGGTGCTTCTGGGAAGAAAATATAGGAACTCTGTGTGATGCCACTAACACAGTACAAGTCCTATGGGTGCTTCTGGGAAGAAAATATAGGAACTCTGTGTGATGCCACTAACACAGTACAAGTCCTATGGGTGCTTCTGGGAAGAAAATATAGGAACTCTGTGTGATGCCACTAACACAGTACAAGTCCTATGGGTGCTTCTGGGAAGAAAATATAGGAACTCTGTGTGATGCCACTAACACAGTACAAGGTCCTATGGGTGCTTCTGGGAAGAAAATATAGGAACTCTGTGTGATGCCACTAACACAGTACAAGTCCTATGGGTGCTTCTGGGAAGAAAATATAGGAACTCTGTGTGATGCCACTAACACAGTACAAGTCCTATGGGTGCTTCTGGGAAGAAAATATAGGAACTCTGTGTGATGCCACTAACACAGTACAAGTCCTATGGGTGCTTCTGGGAAGAAAATATAGGAACTCTGTGTGATGCCACTAACACAGTACAAGTCCTATGGGTGCTTCTGGGAAGAAAATATAGGAACTCTGTGTGATGCCACTAACACAGTACAAGTCCTATGGGTGCTTCTGGGAAGAAAATATAGGAACTCTGTGTGATGCCACTAACACAGTACAAGTCCTATGGGTGCTTCTGGGAAGAAAATATAGGAACTCTGTGTGATGCCACTAACACAGTACAAGTCCTATGGGTGCTTTTGGGGTGCAATGCTGTGCTAACAGCACTGCGGTTGGTACTACTGAAATACTGTACTAACAGTAAAACACGCACCAGACTAATCCCCAGCAGCAGCTAAAAACACACTAACCAGCAGCAATGGACGATCAATGACAGGTAGCAATGGTTTAGCAAATAAATAGCCAATGGTTTAGCAAAGTAGAGCAAATCTTTCTATATGAATGAATCTAGCAAAGACACAGAATCAGCCTGATCTCTCCTAAAGCCGGAACTCATGTGACCGGCGCCGACGGCATGGCGGCCTTTTAAATGGTGGGGCGTGTACTAAAGCCCCTGAGCTGTAATTGGCTACAGGCATCCTGCCTGTAGCCAATTATGGCTCTCCGAGTTTCCGGCGCTGTGATTGGCCAAGCATGCGGGGTCACAGTGCATGCTTGGCCAATCATCAGCCAGCAATGCACTGCGCCGGCCGCGCCAGCCGCAATGCATTGCGGGGCCGCTCGCATCACACGAATGTGATGCGAGCGGCCAAAATAGTTCTGGGCTCGCCGAGCGAGCGAACGCCCGGTGCTCGATGCGAACATGGGTTCGCATCGAGCACCGGGCCCATCCCTAGTGGACACGGGTGAGGCTGCATTGGTGGACACGGGTGAGGCTGCATTGGTGGACACGGGTGAGGCTGCATTGGTGGACAAGGGTGAGGCTGCATTGGTGGACAAGGGTGAGGCTGCATTGGTGGACACGTGTGAGGTTGCATTGGTGGACACGGGTGAGGCTGCATTGATGAGCATGGATAAAGTTGCTTCATTTTGCATAAAACATTTAAGAGTAATTTCATGATATAATTTATGAGGCCGTGTTTAGAGGTGGAATTAGGGGCGGGGCAGGGTAGGGGTTGGGTGGGGTAACTGGTGGCGAGTAACCCTTGAGGCCTGGCTAGTAGCTCAGGACTTGAAATTTTGAGCCTTGCTGTATGTGAGGTGCTTTTATTAGGGGAAGGTGTGGATCTATGTCCCTGCTTTGCAGTAACACAGTATCCATGCCTTTACTACTGACAGAACGGCAATCTGCCTTGCTTACATAGGTAGACTGCCTTTTCCCCCTCAATTCCCGAAGGAACGGCAGTTGCTAGCAGACATTGAGTCCACAGTATCCACCGATCAGCTCCCACTGGGTATAGTCACTGCGGGAGCTGGCTGTCAGTGGCATGCCTCCTACCCATAAGTGCAGGATTGTGTATTAGGTACGTGATCCTGTGCAGCAGTGCCACTTTTCCACCGTATGTGTAAGTTATATGGTTGGCAAGTGGTTAAAAAATGTTTACTGCTTGTTCAGAATATATAAATACTTTAGTGTGCATAATCAGGGTATAAGTTCACTTAACCGCTTCCCGACCAACCGCCGCAGTTATACTGTGGCAGGTTGGCTCCCCTGCGCAAGCCGTCGGGATAGCAGGCGCACACCCACTCCACAGCGGGGTTGCAGGTGCTCGTGGCCGACGGTCGCGATGACCGCTGGCCATGAGCAATCGTGAGCAGGAGAGACAGAACAGGGACGAGTGTGTGTAAACACACACTTCCCTGTTCTGACAGGAGTGACAGATCTTGTGTTCCTATTAGCTAGGAACCACGATCTGTCACTTCCTCTAGCCAGTCCCCTCCCCCCTTCAGTTAGAATCACCTCCCAGGGAACACAGTTAACCCCTAGATCGCCCCCCTAGTGTTAACCCCTTCACTGCCAGTGACATTTTAACAGTAATCAATCCAATTTTATAGCAATGATCGTTGTATTAATGCCAATGGTCCCAAAAATGTGTCAAAATTGTCTGATGTGTCCGCCGTAATGTCGCAGACATGATAAAAATCGCAGATCGCCGACATTACTAGTAAAAAATAAATAAATAATAAAAATGCTATAAATCTATCCCCTATTTTGTAGATGCTATAACTTTTGTGCAAACCAATCAATATACACTTATTGCGTTTTTGTTACCAAAAATATGTAGAAGAATACATATCGGCCTAAACTGAGGGAAAAAAAATGTTTTATATATTTTTGGGGGATATTTATTATAGCAAAAAGTAAATAATGCGTTTTTTTTTTCAAAATTGTCGCTCTTTTTTTGTTTATAGCGCAAAAAATAAAAATCACAGAGGCGATCAAATACCACCAAAAGAAAGCTCTATTTGTGGGTAAAAAAAGGACGTCAATTTTGTTTGGGTACAACGTTGTACGACTGCGCAATTGTCAGCGACGCAGTGCCGAATCGCAAAAAGTGCTCTGGTCAGGAAGGGGGTAAATTCTTCCAGGATTGAAGTGGTTAAAAGCAAACAGTGCACCTTTTTGAAGCATTGCTTGGTGCAATAGGGCCTTGGAGGGGTGAGATAATGGGGTTAATTTAATAAAGGCAAATACACTTTGCACTTTGCAAGTGCAGTTGCTCCAGAGTTTAGTAAATAAGGTGAAGCTTCACTTCTCAAAGAATACGCATTCTCATACAAGAAAAGTTAAAAAAAAAACAGCATTTTGCTTGCATGTGATTGGATGATGGAAGTCAGCAAAGCCTTCTGCCCATTTCCTTAGCTTTGGTGCAACTGCACTTTTTACTCTGGTATATACCGTAGTATCAGTGTTGAATGCATTGGTGTGCGCATCCTATTGCATGCATGTGCACCCCAGAGCAAAAACACACATGCGTGTATATCAGCAGAGCAGTGGAAGGTGTCAGTAGAGCAGAGATTGGAGTCAGTAGGGCAGTGGACGGTGTCAGTCGTTTTTTATTTTTATTATTTTTAAATTATTTTATACAATTTTAGTTTTTTAAATGATTTTTTACAATATTCTTTTTTATTATTTGTTTACAATTTTTTTATGAGTCCGGTTGGGGAGGGGGGCTTATATAAACAGACCCATGAGGTCTCACTTTTGAGAAAGAGAAAGGGATTGAGGACAGAGCTCCCCCAGTCATTTTCTCTGCTGCCTCAGCTGCACTGGACAGTGAAGGAATGGGACATGCTCTGTGCTGAGCGGCATAGTTTACTATGCTTCAGTTAAGAATAAACACAGGAGCGATCGGTACACTGTGCTTATTCAGAAAAGGAAGGGGCCAATAAATAAAATATTTACCGACCCCTTCCTTCGCTCTCTATCCTGAAATATTCCCTGCAGGAGTCCGAGGGAAAGGAGAGCTGGCGCAGCACTGCAGTGGGGAGACGGGAAGCCAGGAAGAGGGGGGAATGGGTACTGCACGGGGTGATTATGGTATGCCCAGGCACCCCTGACACACCCTGTGCGCACGCCTATGGTTGAATGCATTTTGGCATCTTAGGCGAACCATACATAGAGCGCTTTCATTTTTAAGGAAATTGGCATACGATTCCATTTGTGTGTACCTGCGTGACCTCATAATATGTCATGCATTTTAAAATATCAAGGAAGTAAATCAACAGCATAGTTATTGATTAGTTGGTTATTGGTTAGTGAGAAAAGTTAATTACTGAGGAAATTTCATGTAGAGGTAGGTCAAGCCTGAACCGTCAGCATGGACCAACCTCGCTATATTCTGTTTTTATATCTTTAAGTAAACGGGAGAGTTTAGAGCTACTTGGAGTTTTGCTGGCGAGTATTTACATGTATACAGTATGCTTCATTTATATAGCTTATTAAAAGCTGAACTTCAGGTATGATTTTAACTTTATTCTTACATTGGCCCAGCTTGGACCCATATCGAGCAGGTAATCGCTGTGGAAGCTGATAGTTACTGTAGACTACTACAGTGACAGCAGCGATCATCTGGGTTCTGTACTGAGTGACTTCACAGAACACCTTGTATTTTATTGCAATGAATACAAGTAGTTCTCTGATTGGACAAGGTGGAGAAGAGGGGCAGAAACGTTCTGTGGTTAGAGGCAGTGCAAGAGACGCCTGGCCTGTTACTATGCAGAAAGACAGCTGCTTGGCACAGGACCTGGAAGATCACTGTGATTGTCATGTGCCACAGCGATCTTGGCGCAGGACCCCGAAGATCACTGTAATTGTCATGTGCCACAGCAATCTTGGCGCAGGACCCCGAAGATCATTGTGATTGTCATGTGCCACAGCGATCTTGGCGCAGGACCTGGAAGATCATTGTGATTGTCATGTGCCACAGCAATCTTGGCGCAGGACCCCGAAGATCATTGTGATTGTCATGTGCCACAGCGATCTTGGTGCAGGACCCAGAAGATCACTGTGATTGTCATGTGCCACAGCGATCTTGGCGCAGGACCCCGAAGATCACTGTAATTGTCATGTGACACAGCAATCTTGGCGCAGGACCCCGAAGATCATTGTGATTGTCATGTGCCACAGTGATCTTGGTGCAGGACTTGGAAGATCATTGTGATTGTCGTGTGCCACAGTGATCTTGGAGCAGGACCCCGAAGATCACTGTGATTGTCATGTGCCACAGCAATCTTGGCGCAGGACCCCGAAGATCATTGTGATTGTCATGTGCCACAGCGATCTTGGCGCAGGACCCGGAAGATCACTGTGATTGTCATGTGACACAGCGATCTTGGCGCAGGACCCGGAAGATCACTGTGATTGTCATGTGCCACAGCGATCTTGGCGCAGGACCCCGAAGATCACTGTGATTGTCATGTGCCGCAGCAATCTTGGCGCAGGACCCCGAAGATCATTGTGATTGTCATGTGCCACAGAAATCTTGGCGCAGGACCCCGAAGATCACTGTGATTGTCATGTGCCACAGCGATCTTGGCGCAGGACCCCGAAGATCACTGTGATTGTCATGTGCCACAGCGATCTTGGCGTAGGACCCCGAAGATCACTGTGATTGTCATGTGCCACAGCGATCTTGGCGCAGGACCCCGAAGATCACTCTGATTGTCATGTGCCACAGCGATCTTGGTGCAGGACCTCGAAGATCACTGTGATTGTCATGTGCCACAGCGATCTTGGCGCAGGACCCCGAAGATCACTGTGATTGTCATGTGCCACAGCGATCTTGGCGCAGGACCGGGTAAGTAACTTTGCCTGGATCCTGCGATGTGATCCCAAGTTTGGCTCGGGGTTACCGCTTTTGGTGCTGAAAATTCACCCCGATCCAATACCCCGATACCAGGTTAATGCCTGGTACACATGATGAGATTTTCAGACAGATGATCGTCTGTTTTTGTTTTTTTGCTCTCTTATTGAAAATATACGACAGAATAAACATTCAGAAGTGATGTAATGTGTTGTAGTGTATTTGTATTTTTGAACGACAACTGTACTGATCAAATGAAAATTGTACAATCTGGTATCATGGTTGTTCGATCGGATAATATGAACTGTCGTGATTGGTTCTCGAAAGCTTTATACTAACGATTTGATTATCGTACGAAAGCGGTATTTTTCGTCAGATTTTCTGAAACTGGATCGCAGCAGCAAAAATAAAATAGTGAAAAACAATAGGGAAAACTAGTGAATTTGAAGATTTGGAGGAGGCTGAGAGCAATAGAAGCAATCCATAGCTGAATAGAATGTATGTTGAATGCAGAGTTTAGTGCCCCCATGTACTATGCACAGAGCTGTGTCCCCGGGATCCGCTGAGCACTTGTTGCTGCTCCCTTCCCCGCCATCGTACAATAAGTAGCCGGTGTGCTAGGTGTGGGCGGGGCAGTGTCCCCTCCTCCTGCCAGGCCCCGCCCTCCCCCGGACTCACACTCATGGACACACAGGGATTGTTGCTCGTCCATCAGTGAGGATACTTTGTATGTAATAAGGGAAGCTGTGGGATTGCCATGATGTGGACGGGCTCGGTGTCCCGGGTGGAATAGGAGAGGAGAAGTGGTCTTGTTCCCCGGATTGATCTGTGTGTACAATGTTCGGAGACTCGGTGTTCTGTGAGCGGAGGCTGTGCTATGCGGTAAGTCCTTTCTCTGCTGTCACCGCCGGAGAGGTGACAGTGTGCCGCCCAATGAAACTTACAGATCATAGGGAGCCCGCTCTGTCCTTTTTAGGAAGCGGTCCGATCATCTGGTGCTATGTACTAAGAGGCGAGCGTCAGTGGTAGCCTAGGCTCAGCTGTGGAATGATGGAGATCATCTGCTGTGCCTATAGTAGAGGGCGATTCATAGTCTTGTCTGTACTCAGGAATGTATGGAGGGCATTCCTCTGACTTTATACTGTCTTTCTACCTGTCTGTGCTATGTACTAAGCAGAGATCATCAGTTGTAGCCTAGGCTCCTCAGGAGATATGTAGGGTGATAGACACCATCTACTGTACTTACAGTAGTAGAGGGTGACTTATAGCCATGTCTACGCTCAGGAATGTATGGAAGGTATTCCTCTCACTCTTTGCAGGGACAAAGGATGCCCCCTCTTTGAACTGTCTTTCTGCCTGTCTGTGCTATGTACTAAGCAGAGAGCGTCAGTTGTAGCCTAGGCTCATCAGGAGATATGTACAGTGATTAGACACCATCTACTGTGCTTACAGGGTGACTTATAGCCGTGTCTATGCTCAGGAGTGTATGGAGGAGATTTCTCTGCCTTTTTGTACTGTCTTTCTACCTATGTACTAAGTAGAGAATGTCAGTTCTGTAGCCTAGGCTCATCAAGATGTGTGTAGAATGATAGACACCATCTGCTGTTTATGTCTATGTAGTAAAGGTGGATTTATAGCCATGTCTATGCTCAGGGATGTATGGAGGGGATTCCTCTGACTTTATACTGTCTTTCTACCTGTCTATGTACTAAGCAGAGAGCGTCAGTTGTAGCCTAGGCTCCTCATGACATATGTAGGGTGATAGACACCATCTAATGTACTTACAGTAGTAGAGGGTGACTTATAGCCATGTTTACGCTCAGGAATGTATGGAAGGTATTCCTCTGACTCTTTGCAGGGACAAAGGATGCCCCCTCTTTGCACTGTCTTTCTACCTGTCTGTGCTATGTACTAAGCTGAGAGCGTCAGTTGTAGCCTAGGCTTGTCACCATGTATGTAGGATGATAGACACCATCTACTGTGCTCAGGGCTGGGACAAGGGGTGGGCAGGAGGGGCGGCTGCCCCTGGCGCAATGGTATATTGCAGGGGTAGGGGGCACCATGAGCCTAACCCTAAGGGAAAGGGGGGCACAGTTTGGCATCTTTGCCCTGAGCACTGGATGACCTTGTCAGTTGCAAAGAATATTCCTCAGTCCTTTTGTACTATCTTTCTACCTGCTATGTACTAAGTAGAGAGTGTCAGTTGTAGACTAGGCTCATCATCAATATGTATGTAGAATGATAGACATAAACAGCAGATGGTGTCTATGTAGTAGAAGTGGATTTATAGCCACCATGTCTACACAAGGGAATGTATGGAGGGGATTTCTCTGCCTTTTTGTGCAGTCTTTCTGTGCTATGTACTAAGTAGAAAACATCAGTTCTGTAGCCTAGGCTCCTTAAGATGTATGTAGGATGATAGACACCATCTGCTGTTTATGTCTATGTAGTAGAGGGTGATTTATAGTCATGTCTATGCTCAGAACTGTATGGAGGGGATTCCTTTGCCTTTTTGCAATGTCTTTCTACCTGTCTGTGCCATGTACTAAGAAGAGAGCGTCAGTTCTGTAGCCTAGGCTTGTCAGGATGTATGTATGTATTCCTCTGCTTTTTTTTTATACTATGATTTTCATATACTAATCAGAGAGTATCAGTTGTAGCCTAGGCTCAGCTCCATGTATGTAAAATGATAGCCATCATAGTAGGCTGTGCTTATATTAGAGGGTGATTTATAACCATGACTTTGCTCAAGAATGCTCAGGGTGATGTTAGGATAGGATTCCTCAGGCTTTTTTGTGCTGTCTTTCTGCCTTTTTATGCTGTATACTAATCAGAGAGTATCAGTTGTAGCCTAGGCTCAGCCCAATTTATGTAGAATAATAAACATCATAGGCTGTGCCTACAGAAGAGGGTGATATATAGTAAAGCCAGTGCTCAAGAATACTTGGGGGTGATGTCATGGAGGATGACTTTATGTACTATGTAAAGAGTGTCAGTTGTAGCCTAGGCTCAGTATGATGTATGTAGAACGATGGACACCATCGGCTGTGCCTATAGCAGAGGGAAGCAGGAGAGTTATAGCCACGTCTGAGCTCCACAATGCTCAGGAGATGTCAGGGGGATCCCTCTGCCTTTTTTTTATTTTATTGTCTTTCTGCTTTTCTGTGCTATTTACTAATTAGACATCATTTGTAGCCTAGGCTCAGCACGTTGTATGTAGAATGATGAACATCATAGGCTGTGCCTACAGAAGAGGGTGATATATAGTAAAGCCAGTGCTCAAGAATACTTGGGGGTGATGTCATGGGGGATCGCTTTTTGTACTATGTACTATGTAAAGAGTGTAATTTGTAGCCTAGGCTCAGCATGTTGTATGTAGAATGATAAACATCATAGGCTGTGCCCACAGAAGAGGGTGATATATAGTAATGCCAGTGCTCAAGAATACTTGGGGGTGATGTCATGGAGGATGGCTTTTTGTACTATGTAAAGAGTATAATTTGTAGCCTAGTCTCAGCACGTTGTATGTCGAATGATGAACATCATAGGCTGTGCCTACAGAAGAGGGTGATATATAGCAATGCTCAAGAATACTTGGGGGTGATGTCATGGGGGATGGCTTTTTGTACTATGTACTATGTAAAGAGTGTAATTTGTAGCCTAGGCTCAGCATGTTGTATGTAGAATGATAAACATCATAGGCTGTGCCCACAGAAGAGGGTGATATATAGTAATGCCAGTGCTCAAGAATACTTGGGGGTGATGTCATGGAGGATGGCTTTTTGTACTATGTAAAGAGTATAATTTGTAGCCTAGTCTCAGCACGTTGTATGTCGAATGATGAACATCATAGGCTGTGCCTACAGAAGAGGGTGATATATAGCAATGCTCAAGAATACTTGGGGGTGATGTCACGGAGGATGGCTTTTTGTACTATGTACTATGTAAAGAGTGTCAGTTGTAGCCTAGGCTCAGCACGTTGTATGTAGAATGATGAACATCATAGGCTGTGCCTACAGAAGAGGGTGATGTATAGCAATGGCAGTGCTCGAGAATACTTGGGGGTGATGTCATGGAGGATGGCTTTTTTTTCTATGTAAAGAGTGTAATTTGTAGCCTAGGCTCAGCACGTTTGTATGTAGAATGATGAACATCATAGGCTGTGCCTACAGAAGAGGGTGATATATAGTAATGCCAGTGCTCCAGAATACTTGGGGGTGATGTCATGGAGGATGGCTTTTTGTACTATGTAAAGAGTGTAATTTGTGGCCTAAGCTCAGCACGTTGTATGTAGAATGATAAACATCATAGGCTGTGCCCACAGGAGAGGGTGATATATAGTAATGCCAGTGCTCCAGAATGCTCAGGGGGATTCCTCTGTCTTCCAATCCTACTGGTACACAGATACATGAAGGTGCAGCGTATTGCTGGCATGCTGCAAGTGGCACTGGCATTGTGAAAGACTTAATTTGGGTTTTTTGTTGTTTATATGGCAACCAGCAGTAAGCAATGTTCTAGGTTAAAGGGCATCCCCCTATGATCTAAGCAGACATCTGGATGGTGTGACTTCTCTATAGAATATTCTGCATAGCAATTTAAAGCTGCCCATACATGTCTTGCCGCCTCTTGGGCTGGGCGAGAGAAACTGATCTTTTCTAATAAGGGGGACTGGGGAGCTGCATTTACCATAAATAACCCTGTCTGCACTGTGCTGGCAGATCTCCTAATCAGTTGTCAACTAGATTTGACCACTGTCTGTCCTGACAAAGGGTTAAAGATTTAGAAGCTGGGTTTCTTTATTGTATGTTAATAAGAGGTAAGCTTCATCCTGTCCTAATCGCCTGGTACACACTACAAGTTTTTGTTCGTTCAACCCAGAGGGTTGAATAAAAAAGAAAAAAACCTGACGGCTCCGATCTCCCCCCGCTGAGCTGTTGTGTTCTGACAGGGGGATGGCCCCCCTATGCCAGAACACTCCAATCAGCGCTCTCTGCCATTGGCTGAGAGCGCTGATCGGGAGTCGGTCGGCTGCTGGTTTTCCAGCATGCTCGTCAGACAGAAGCCAACCAAACAGACCGACATACACATGTCGGATGGTTTTTATTGAACCGACCGATGTCCCCCGATATTCAGACCAATGTGTACAGGGCTTAAGACTTTCTACTGGGACAGGCTCTCACTGAACTTGTTTGGAAATGTTTGCAGTCAGCCATGACACCTTCTACTAAGAAACGTCTAAAAGATAAGAATTAAAAAAAAAAAAAAATTATTTTAGGTGTGCTGTGTGACTGGAGACATGCAACAAACATATGGAGGGAGATGTACTAAAACTGGTGCACACGGAATCTGGTGCAGCTGTGCATAGTAACCAATCAGCTTCTAACTTTAGCTTGTTCAATTAAGGCCTCGCGCACACAGGACATTTAAAAAAATGCCAGCGCTGCTGCCAGGAAAAAGCAACGTTAATAACGCGTTGTTACCCGCATTTTTGAATAACGTTTATAGGCGTTTTTTGGTGTTAGCGTTTTTTGGCTTTTTTCAGTAAAAACACTCCCTATAATGTAAAAATGCCTAAAAACGCCAAACATGGCTAAACGTGGCTAACAGCTTGTTACAGCGTTTAACAGCGATTTTGGGCGTTTTTGGATGTTTTTACGACTCGTTTTTACTGCTCCTGGAAGCACAGGCTGTCATTTTTTTTTTTTTCTACTGCCCCTAAACGCTTATGCCTCCAAACGCCTCTGACAGTTTGTGTGCATGGACATATAGGCTAACATGTTGGGGTGTTAAGAGGCAGTTAAAAAAATACGTCAGACGCCCCTAACAGCAGCTGTAAAAACATCCTGTGTGCATGAGCCCTTAAGGATAAGTTCACCTTTCATAACATTTTACATGTTACACACATATTTAGGGTGTAACATGTATAATAATATGAATGCACCCCCCATCCCTACTGTTACAGCAGACCGGGGAATCTTCTCCCCGTGTCTGCTGCCACAATTTAAAAAAGACAGGCCCACCTGGCCGCGTCACTCATTCACTGTCCTCTGTGAATGGAAAACTACGAGGTCCCGCCTTGTCAGCTTGTAGTTTTCAATTAACGACCACGGTGCTGTGAGCGCTCCGGTAGTTCATTGAGTCTACCTATCAGAATTCATCGGCTTCCTCATACAAGGTACGAGCAAGCTGATACACTGACAGATCTACAGGATCTGCTGATCGCTGCTGCAATATTTTACAGGCCCCAAAACAAATAATAATAAATGCACAATTTTTTTTTACCTGCAAATAAATGTGCATTTATTATTTTTGTCAAAACTTTAACTTATCCTTTAAAAGCTGAACTTAACCTTTAAGCTTTGACAATACAGCTTAGAAGGTGATTGGTTACTATGCACAATGGCGCCAGATTTTTTGTGCACCAGTTTTAGTAAATCTCTCCCATTGTGTTTTTTTTTTTTTCAAATTTGACTGCAAAAGTGGCAATACACTTTAAGCATTGCCAGCATTCCCTCCAGAGTCAATATATTTCAATTGTATTACTGTGCTATTCAGTATAATGGCACTTTGATTGTTTGTTGACTTATCCTTAGTGCTTACAGGATAAGAACATAATGGTGGCTGTACACTTAATAAGCCAATCAGAGGGTTCTTCACAGAATCACGCCAATATAATCAAATCTATCCATTATTAGTTTTGAGAAAAAAATGATCGGTTTCGGTAAAATGATTCTGATTGGTCTTGAGGTAAAATCTGATCATAGGAAAGCAGATAGATCGCCATGATCATCAAAAAGTGATCATACATGCATCAATTTTACATACGGTCAGCGTAAACTGCACAAACTTATTGCATAAACTGTTGACGCTGTATAAATCCTGTATAAAAATAATAATAATATTTGATAGGTTTATTTTCAAAAATAGCATAAACGCACAGATCAAGCGATCCGCCATACACAGACCAAAGTGTTCTGCCTTTCTATCAATTTGAAATTGATAGAAACGTATGAGACAAGAGGTGGCTATACACGTATCGATTTTCCAGATGTATATCTATATCCATATCTATATCTAGATATATATATATATCTATATATGTGTGTATATGTGTGTGTGTATATGTGTGTGTGTGTGTGTGTATATATATATATATATATATATATATATATATATATATATATATGTGTGTGTGTGTGTGTGTGTGTGTGTGTGTGTGTGTGTGTGTGTGTGTGTGTGTGTGTGTGTGTGTGTGTGTTGGGGCAGACTCAATGGACCTCTTGATCTTTTCTCTGCCTTCACTCTTTTATGTTTCTTTGTTTCATATTTTGTTATCTGTTAGCTTATACACATTGCTGTTTAAAAAATAAAAAATAAAAATGTTTACAAAATAACAACTTGTTAGCTGCAGTTAAAAAGTGTATAAAACTGCTGCATAATAAAATACCCTGATTGTTATTGTTGGTGTTATCCATACATTGCTGTACGTTGGAATGTTGCAGATAAAAATCTTCTTTTTTTTTTTTCTTTTTCTTCTGACTTAACCAGGCACAACGTGCCTGTGCCCATGCATTTGTGTTTAGAGAACATGAAACAAACTCTACTGCCTTGCTTTATTTTGAAGTTGATTTTGTGCCTACAATATAGAAAACCACTTCCTTCTTTTACAATGCAAATGCACAGCCATTTCCTTTACAGCGAACACAGTCAAATCTGCTGCAATGTATATCACAAATGTGCTTTAGGTCAAACCCTAGGCAAATAGCTAAACATACAGACACACACACATATATACAGTGTGTATGTATATATGTATATTAAAAAAAAATATTATATATATACACACACACACTATATTACCAGAAGTATTGGGACACCTGCCTTTACACGCACATGAACTTTAATGGCATCCCAGTCTTAGTCCGTAGGGTTCAATATTGAGTTGGCCCACCCTTTGCAGCTAGAAAATCTTTAACTCTTCTGGGAAGGCTGTCCACAAGGTTTAGGAGTGTGTCTATGGGAATGTTTGACGATTCTTCCAGAAGTGCATTTGTGAGGTCAGGCACTGATGTTGGACGAGAAGACCTGGCTTGCAGTCTCGGCTATAATTTATCCCAAAGAAGTTCTAGCAGGTTGAGGTCAGGACTCTGTGCTGGCCAGTCAAGTTCCTCCACCCCAAACTTACTCATCCATGTCTTTTTGGACCTTGCTTTGTGCACCAGTCCAAATTATTTGGTGGAGGGGGGATTATGGTGTGGGGGTTGTTTTTCAGGGGTTGGGCTTGGCCCCTTAGTTCCAGTGAAGGGAACTCTTAAGGTATCAACATGCCAAGATATTTTGGACAGTTTCATGCTCTCAACTTTGTGGGAACAGTTTGGGGATGTCCCCTTCCTTTTCCAACATGACTGCGCACCAGTATACAAACCAAGGTCCATGAAGACATTGATGAGCGAATTTGGGGTGGAGGAATTTGACTGGCCTGCACAGAGTAATGACCTCAACCTGATAGAACACCCTTGGGATGAATTTGAGCGGAGACTGCGAGCCAGCCTTCACATCAGTGCCTGACCTCACAAATGCGCTTCTAGAAGAATGGTCAAACATTCCCATAGACACACTCCTAAACCTTGTGGACAGCCTTCCCAGAAGAGTTGAAGCTTTTATAGCTGCCCACTGGCCAACTCAATATTGAACCTTACGGACTAAGACAGGGATGCAATTAAAGGGGTTGTAAACCCTCGTTTTAGTTTTTTTTAAAACAAACAAACATGTCATACTTTCCTCCACTGTGCAGTTCCTTTTGCACAGAGTGGCCCCGATCCTTGACTTCTGGGGTCCCTCAGCGGCGTTGGTGGCTCCTCCCCACATCGAGTGTCCACGTTGGAGAAGACTCCCCTAAGGTGTACACCCATGCGGGCACGCTCCCGAGTCCTGCATCTGTGTCCACTCACACAGAATGCAGGACTCGGCCCCGCCCCTCCCCGCCTCATTTGATTTGATTGACAGCAGTGGGAGCCAATGGTTGCACTGCTATCAATCTATCCAATCAGGACACGAGACACCAGCTAGAGCCGGTGCGCTCATTTCCTGGCTGGAGGATGACAGCGTTCAGGTAAGTAAAACAGGGAGGGGGCTGCATTAATTAATTAATACATTTCTATATAAATAAAAATAATGTTTAATTTATTTATTAAGACACATTGCAGTCACCCCTGTCAAATGTTTTCTTATGACACCTCTAATGTGATATGTGATTGGTTGTAATGGATAACTGTCCATTGCTTCTGTACATACACATTCTTTATTAAACATGGACTTACGTTTTCTGAATGTTGGAGCTTTTGCCTGTATAGCACACAATCATTTTCAATCAGCTGGTTAATCATCTCATAGGTTAGCTGCTGTAGCTACAATAGGCAAGTGGAGAAATACAAGGTTGTAATGGGTGCACACACCTTTCTACCCCAAGAAGAATTTGGCTTTCAACAATGGCGTTTAAGCATGCCCCACAGGCACGCAACCTCTTCATTGCTTATGTACAAGTAGATCACAACGGTGTCTTCAAGGTACTGAGATGTCTTCGTTTTTTTTGGACGAGATCCATAACAGATGCATGGTTTTATTTGGGGATTAGGCAGAGCACTTGACAGCCAAATGTTGTTTTATAAACACCATCAATATGGCAGCAATATAGTATGTCTGACAAGAACATTTCGGATAGGGAACAAAGACTGTGCAAAAAAAGAAACGAGATACTCTGTAATATACAGTATATCAATTGAATGAGTCAATCAACAATAAGGGACCTTTCACAATGTTGCAATATGATAAAACACACATTTTACCTTGCGCTACCACAATGCACAATATTGACAAGTAGAGCTACTCCAAAGAGCTACTCCAACACATCTAGCCAGAGTATCAGCAGAAGTACATGGGTTTTAGTGCACCACAAAGTACAGATGTCAACCATTGTAAGAAGCTACAGTGAAGTAAAGGTTGCAAGTACATTAAAAACTGTGTTGATGTGCGTTGACTGCCCTCTTCAAATGAATGGGCTGCCAAACCACAGCGCATGTTAAACTGTTCATTTCGGTGTAGAGCAATAGTCACATCCAGGGGACCGGATGTGGCCCTTTGCTTGTCTTTATCTGGCCCTTGGGGCACTATCCTACCAACTGACACCGATTGTGGGACACCATTCCACCCACAGACACCATCAATCCATCAATAGCACTATTCTTCCAACAATGGGGCACTATTCCTCCCATTAAAACCAATGATGGGGCATTGCTTATGCCCACTGGTGCTGGGACATTTTCTACTCCCACTGGCCACAGTCCACCCCCCCTAAAGCAGACAGTAAACTGGCCCTTTGTTTGGAAAGTTTAGAGACCCCTGGTCTAGTGCGAGGTTGCTCAACTAGGGTTCCTCCAGAGGTTGCTAGGGGTTCCTTGAGCAATGAGACATGTCTGCCTCTCAGATAAGTTCTCACTGACACCATTGGTCTTTTTATCTGTAAGGGGCTTATTCTTCCCAATGACTACAGGTGTAAGAAGCATTTTCCCCACTGACCATTGCACTAATGTATCATGAATTGTAGATAGTCATTTTTGGCAGGGGTTTGCTGAGACTGTAGTCTCAGGAAAGGTATTTAGATGGGTTCCTCTATGTTGAAAAGGTTGAGAAAGGCTAGACGTTGGGAAAAGCAGTTTTACATATCTGATCCCCGCTCCCCCAACAGGCAGTGCTCCCCTATGTTCTGGTCAAGTACATTGATACTGAGTTACCAATACCTTTGCGGTGAGATGTGAGCCTATACAAAATGAATAGGCTCAAAGAGAAGGGCAACAAAGCTAATAAAGGGTCTGGAGCATATTAGTTATGAAGAAAGGTTGCAAGCACTGAACTTATTCTCTCTGTAGAAGAGACGCTTGAGAGGGGATACGATTTCAATGTACAAATACCGTACTGGTGACCCCACAATAGGGATAAAACTTTTCTGCGAAAGGGAATTTAATAAGACACGCGGCCACTCACTAAAATTAGAAGAAAAGTAGTTTAACCTTAAACTACGTAGGGGGTTCTTTACTGTAAGAGCAATTAGGATGTGGAATTCCCTTCCACAGTCGGTGGTCTCAGCGGGGGGGCATCGGTATTTTCAAAAAACTATTAGATAAGCACCTGAACAACCGCAACATACAGGGATATACAGAGATATACAATGTAATACTGACATATAATCACACACATAGGTTGGACTTGATGGACTTATGTTTTTTTTCAACCTCGCCTACTATTTAACTGTATGTAATGTAATGTAAATGTAATAAAGAGTCACATGTGATTTGAACGGGAATGTGGTGCAATTCTTGTCCGAATCGCATGTGGTTTTCCCGCACCACTCCTGTGTGAACCCAGGCTAAAGTCACTTTGACAAGCCTGGGTTCACACAGGAGCAGAGCAGCAAACCGTATTCCTGTTCAAATCGCAGTTTCAGCCCATTCATTTTGTATGGGCTCAAATCACACCACAAAGCGATCAGTTTCAGGCACCAGAGCATTTGCATGGGTACTTGTGCAAATGCTTAGTATCGGCACCGATACTGTTATCGGTGCAACCCTAGGATAAGCATAAGTCTATCCTCAGAGGAATGTTAAAAAAGCAGACTCCATGGACCACTTGTTTTTTTTTTTTTTTTGCCATCAGTCTTCTATCTTTCTATATTGTAGATTAAAACAATTTGAGAAGAAGACAACCGGTCTTGCTTTACAGCAGGGGTCTCAAACTGGCAGCCATCCAGCAAAACTACAAGTCCCATGAGGCATTGCAAGGCTGACAGTTACAAGCACGACTCCCACAGGCAGAGGCATGATGGGACTTGTAGTTTCGCAACAGCTGTAGGGCTGCCAGTTTGAGACCCCTGCCCTACAGTTTTGCAAAACGTCATTGCTCATGAGTTATGATTTGTCATCATAACTCATATTACCATTGTGCTATTACTTTGGAGACTTTAGGTCATATTTGACCGATACCAGCAAGACATCTTATATAGTAGTTCTGCTCTCATAAAGAAATTTAGTATTTAGAGAAGGAGGCTGTTTGTGAAATGAAACAATTGCAATAAATTAGAGTGAAGGAAAATCTTCTAAATAGCAGGAACATATAAGCATTGCAGGATGGCCTCCCACTTGCAGACAACAAGCATGCTTCAACTAGTCTAGAATGCTGTAACTTCATTATAGAGATAGGCAATGGTGAACGCCGCTCATTTCAGTAGCTAATTAATCATAGTGCTAGATAATTACACAGATCAGACCTTCAATTCTCAGAATGTCACAGGAAATTAACCTAGAAACCTAAACAGACAGTACGATGCGTGTGTCAGCCCTCATACCCACACACCATTGTGTTTACAGGAGCATACACTTAAGTAATAAGCTTTCCAAATAATACTCTCCAATTAGTGACATTAGAGTGACTTTGTACCAAGTTCCAACATAGGCGTTCTGTAGTATGGTAGCAGGCACTATAGAATGCCTATGCCTACCTAACCAACACCTCTCTGCCACTAGCTCTGCCTACTGTATGTATCAGCATACCCGATACTTCCAAATGTAGCTCAAATTATGTCTTACACAGAATACAGGGACCACTGATGATGGATATAGCCACCGGGAGTGATCGGGTGGGAAAAAATGTCAGGCTGGTTGTACTGAAGTGGATTGATGGATCCACTTCAGTACAACCAGCCTGCCCATAGATGGATCGAAATTCAAACTGTCTATAGCTGGCCTAACAGAGATATAGACATCAATAAAAACCCTACAGGTGTCCTAATCTGGTTCCACCTTATCCAAAAACAAAAATAAAATTCCCATAGAAATACTTCAACATTAACCACTTGCCGACCGTCTAATGCCGATACATTGTACCCTTTAAGAGCCGCGCGGGGGGGGGGGGGGGGGGGGCGCGTGTGCCCACTGCACAGTGGGGGACCCATTGAGCGTGGCCAGCGGGCACGGCCCATAAATCTCTGTTCTGTCAGGGAAGAGGAGACATATTGTTTGTTCCTGCTAATGTCACAATATGTCTCCTCCCCCAGTCAGTCCTATCCCCATACAGTTAGAAACACTAACTAGGGAACACAGTTAACCCCTTGAGCGCCCCCTAGTGTTAACCCCTTCCCTGCCAGTGACATTTACACAGTAATCAGTGCATTTTTATAGCACTGATCACTGTCAAAATGTCAATGGTCCCAAAAAAGTGTCTAAAGTGACGGTAAGTCTGCCACAATGTCGCAGTCCGGCTAAAAAATACAGATTGTCACCATTACTAGTAAAAAAAAATAATAATAAAATTGCCATAAATCTTTCCCCTATTTTGTAGAGGCTATAACTCCTGCTCAAACCAATCAATACGCTTATTGCAATTTTATTTTTTTACCAAAAATGTGTAGAAAAATATATATCAGCCTGTCAAAAGTGTCCAATCTGTTTGCTTCAATGTCACAGTACCGCTAAAAATCGCAGATCATTGCCACTACTAGTAAAAAAAAGTAACAATAAAATAATAAAAATGCCATAAATCTTTCCCATATTTTGTAGACGCTATAACTTTTGCGCAAACCAATCAATACACGCTTATTGCAATTTTTTTGAATTTAAAATATGTAGAAGAATATATATTAGCCTAAACTGATGAAGAAATTTGTTTTTTAAAAACATTTTTGGGGATATTTATTATAGCAAAAAGTAAAAATTGTTTTTTCTTTTCAAAATTGTTGCTCTTTTTTTTTGTTTATAGCGCATAAAATAAAAACTGCAGAGGTGATCAAATGCCACAAAAGAAAGCTTTTTTTGTGGGAAAAAAAAGACGCAAATTTTGTTTGGGTACAGCATTGCATGACCGCGCAATTGTGCGGTGCAGTGCCAAACTGTAAAAGGTGCTCTGGTCAGGAAGGGGGTAAAATCTTCTGGGGCTGAATCAGTGAAAGAAAAATATATATTAGGTCAATGTATTTACTGGTAATTCTGTTGTATGGGTAATACCTTAATATTAGACAGTTTTCAGTTTGAATATTTAAAGCGGATCTTCACACAATTTTACAAGTTAAGCCCACTGGTATCTAAATATAGCATAGAGTGCTCAATGGGCTTTTTTTTTTATTTTTTTGTTCGTACCTTAACCACATCAATACAGGCCACTTTCACCCCCTTCCTTCCCAGACCAATTTTTAGCTTTCAGTGCTCTCGCGCTTTCAATAAGAATTGCGCGGCCATGCAATGCTGTACCCAAATTACATTTTTATCATTTTGTTTGCACAAATAGAGCTTTCTTTTGGTGGTATTTATTCATGACTCCGTTTTTTATTTTTTGCGATATAAGCGAAAAAAGAGTATAAATTTGGAAAAAAAAACTATTTTCTTTATTCTATTGTAAAATAAATCCAATAAAACCAAATGTTGTCATAAATTTAAGACAAAATGTATTCTGCTACATGTTTTTGGTAAAAAAAATTCTGTTAAGTGTATAATAATTGGTTTGTGTGATCACGGACATATGTACGCAAATGATCATGTACAGATGTGTGCAGGTGATCACGGACATATGTGTGCAAATGATCATTGGGATTGTACTGTTGTATATGTGGGGAACATGTGTTTTGGGGATCATTACTATGTGGGGACATGTGTGTGTTTATTGTGTGTTTACTAGTGTGTTTTACTGTGAGGTGACACTACACTGGTGATCAGTGAGTAAAAAGCTGTAAAAAACAGCTCATACTCACTGATCACCAGCCGGCTGCTCTCCTCATCGACAACTTCCGTGTGAGGAGAAGAGAGCCGATCACCTAGCAACCGACTGTTTGTTTACATCACATGACGGCCGTGATTGGACACGGCTATCATGTGATCAGGAGGGCCAATCACAGAGCCCTCCTGCCGATCAGAGATGCGCCATGTCCGGGTGACACGAGCGCATCGGGATCGCGCTGCTGCGTGGAAGCGCGCGCGTTCCCGCTCCTTCTGAGGAACGTTCCTGAACGTCCACTCAGAAGTAGAGATAGCCCACCCGGACGTTTATGTGCAGTGGCCGGGTGGGAAGCGGTTAAGATATGTGGCTTGCCTGTGTTATATCTCTGAGGCGGGGATTTCTCCTGGGATTTCCTGTCATTCATCCCAGGAGTCAGTGAGGAGAGCCGCCGCGAAATCTCGCGCGATTTCAACTGACGTGACGCTTCACATCACAACGGGGGCGGGAACTTCCTAAGACGCCACCCGTTGTGATGGCAACAAAGAGGTTTACCTCGCTCGGCACAGTTACCACTGAGCATGCGCGGGAACCAGCAAGGAATGCTGGTACATCTACTGTACTGGAACCAGGAAGTGATTGCTTGTGGGCTTCAAATGCCCACAAGCAAGATGAAAACTGCAGTTTATTATTTATATAGGTTACGATTTTAAAGAAAAACGGTCATGGATGGAGGAAAAGAACACTAAAAGTGAGTGTGACATTAGAAAGATCGGAATTTTAAACTGTAAAAAAAAACAAAAACAAATCAGGAGTGCACATCCGCTTAAAAAAAAAATAAAAAAAAAACGAAAGAAAAAGGAAAAAAATGTCTGTAGAACTGCAGTTTTTGATAATTGCATGCTGTCATTGCTGATTGTCTAGTGGATTGAGCTATTGCAGATAATTTGTAGATAAGAACTTGAAAGACTTCTTGATTTGCTGCTCTTGTCCCGTGACAACGAAATTCTTCTGTTTGTACAAAAACAGACATGTTCACATGTAGAGCTTCGGGAAAAAATGAAAAGTCTTGTCAGTGGATAAAAGCTGTCAGTGTACTCCTGGGATGGAGCTTTCATATGACAGGCCTGGTCTCCTTTGTACTTTATCTGTCTCACTCATACTAGTTATCTGCGGCCCTATCTTCGCTCATAAGGTCCTGCATAGGTGTTAGTAAAATCTCACTATCTCATTGCAGGAGAAATATTATTTCAGCAAACAGGTCGTCATGGAAGGCAAGGAGAATGGCCGGGATTTCTTTACCCAGCGCACAGGCATGCTGCCTTCTCTCTGTTTGCTTTAGTTTTGCGGCTACATGCAGAAATCTTCTATAATTTTCAATACGTGACTTCACATAAATATTGGGTGGAACATTGTAGGATACTATGTTTACCTTTTTCCTTTACACTGTACATATAATCCTAATGTTTACCCAGAAGCCACAGAATCATTTAAAAGTTTGTAGTATCAAGTACAATTTATATGACCAAAATGTGTGCATACATAATATACAAAGTGGCTGGAAAAATGTTTTTTTTATTTTTTTTTTACCCAGAGAGCCATGGGGGCACTTCTGTTTTAACAGGTATTTCAAAAGAAATATGTTAGTACAGGGGCGGGCAATTCATTTTTCCAAGGGGCCACATGAGAAATTGGAATGCCGAACCACTTTTTTGGAATTAAAAAATAAGACAACAGTAAAGTTAGACCAATTTTTTTATATATTGTAAAAGATAATGTTGCACCGAGTAAATTGATACCCAACATGCACGCTTCAAAATTGCACCTGCTCTTGGAATGGCGACAAACTTTTACCCTTAAAAATCTCCATAGGCGACGTTTAAAAGGTTGCATGTTTTGAGTTACAGAGGAGATGTGAAGCTAGAATTATTGCTCTCACTCTACCGATCGCGGCGATACCTCACATGTGTGGTTTGAACACCGTTTTCATATGCGGGCGCTACTCACGTATTCGTCCGCTTCTGCACACAAGGTCGGTGGGACGGGGCGTGTTAATTTTTTTATTTTTTTATTTATTTTACCTTTTATTTTTACACTGTTCTTTTAAAAAAAAATGTGTCAGTTTTATTCCTATTACAAGGAATGTAAACATCCCTTGTAATAGAAAAAAAGCACCAACATTTTGCGCAGCACCTTACAATATAAAGGGCGACAATACGACAACAATACAATACAATTCAATACACAACGGTTAGGAGGGCCTAAATTGATCAGTATGTGCCCACCCCTGTTCGATTAGAAGTTAATCATTTGATTGACTAGACAAGTTGGAAAACTTTTTTTGATTAGTGGCTGCAGCCATTCATCTGCAACTACTGATTGGTGTATTCTGACAGCAGCAGGAGCCACTATCAATGGTGGGGATTCCTCCAACCACCTTGCTTGGCTGAAGGAATCTCTTCGTTTTTTTTTTTTTGTTCAGGCTGCTTGTATGGCGAGCTTGAATCAGATAATGGTAGTAAATTGCAGGGAACAGTTGTTCCTTTTACTTGAACCACATAAATAAGGTATACGTTGTAGGAATTTTAAGGATTCATACAAGTGGAGATGTAGGAAAGGCCCATGAAGGAAGGCAGGTAGGCATGTCGTCCTTCTCTCTGCCTCTATGCATTTCCTAACATGTCTGCTAAAAAGATAACATATTTGATAAGAAAGAACTTTTCAACATCTACATCTCAGCGATAACAGAACGAGGAAGTGTCGGATTGTTCACATACCAGGCTATTAAACTGTTTTGGTGAAATTTATCTCTAAAAACAACAATCAAGAAAATCGTTTCTTCGTGTTTTTCTTTTCAGTCACATATGAGAGAAAATGGTTTACAGCGCTGTCAGTCTGCGGTTGTGCATCATTCAAGGATGTCTGTGTGGAAGTGTCGTTGCAGATGCCACTTTTCACAATGCTAATGTATCCACGCACATCTTAGAAAAAGACATGACTGAGATGCAAGGTTAGCGGAAGTACATGTAGTTAATGGGGCTAAAGTGATGAAAAATATTGAGTGGGATGCGAGAACATGAAACAAATGGCAATCTATAAATCATAAATACAAAAGGAAACGTGACTTTAGAAAACAGATGCTGAATCAGTGCTGCAGCAGAGCTTGGCGTGGTCAGGTTTTCAAAGAAAAAGCGTAATAATATGGTTTACCATATAGAAGAGTGATGGCAGAAAAAAAAGTGGTTCATTGAGTCTGCTCAATTTTTTTTTTTTTTTTTCCATTTACTGTATACATTTTTTTTTTTTTTTTCATTTAGCCCCCGCTCACACTGAATCTGACTTTGAAATTGTGCAATTTCAAGTGAAATCGCACAATTTCAAAGTCAATTTCACTTGAAATTGCACAATTTCAAAGCTGCATGTCAGTGCAACTTCAGGTGCAGCTTGGCTGACATCTGTGTGACTTCTTGCACAGATGTCTATGCAAGTCACACCTGAAATTGGCAAAAATAGTGCAGAAACGACCTTTTCAGATTGGTTGCGGCACCACAAAGTCAGCATTGCACCGATTTGAACAGTTCCATTGCTGACAGTAGGATGCGATTTGTCATGCGATTTGGATCTGTCAAATCACATCACAAGTCACACCGATGTGAATGGAGTCTTATACAATTTTTTTTTTTTTTTTTTGGTTACTTTTTTGTATAGATCTATGTTTGTCCCAAGCATGTTTGAATCCACTTACTGTTGACTGACTCACTACCAGTGCTGGAAGTCTATTCCAAGCATCAACTACTTTTTGTTAAAATAATACTCTTTAAGATTAGTTTTGAACTTTCCACCTGCTTGTCTCATGTCCCCTCATGTTCTTGATCTTGGCTCTCCTAAACCTTATTCACCCCCTAGATGTATTTAAAGGTTTCAATCATTTCTCCCTTTTCTCTTCTTCCTCTTGACCAGGGGTCTCCAAACGTTTGAAAAACAGGTCCAGTTTACTGCCCTTAAAACTGTTGCGAGTGGAAGTAGAAAATGCCCTGGCATCGGTGGGAGTAAACATTTTTAGGCTTGGTGGTCGGCGGGTGTAAAGAAATTACATTATTGGTGTCATTGTGAGGAATAGCGCCCCATTATTGGTGTCAGTGGGAAAATGAATTCCCCATCTCTGGTGTAAGGCTCGATTCACATCTATGCATTTTGCTTTTGAGCGTTTTTGCGGTGCTTGCAGCGTTTTTGGACATGTGTTTTTACCACGATTTTGCCACATTTTGCGTTTTTTTTTTTACATTTTTTTAACACTGTGGTTGCTTAGCATATACAGTGTAAAAAAAAAATAAAAACGCAAAACGCAAATCGCGGTAAAAACGCGGCACTTGCGTTTTGGATGCGGGTCCATTGACTTCTATTACATGCAAAACGCTGCATTTTGCATGAAAAAGTCCCCGACACTTTCCAAAAACGCAGAGGCACAAAAATGCATTGATGTGAACATGTGCACATAGGAACCCATGTTAAGAATTTTCCCTGCATTTCTGAAAAATGCAAAATGCATCAAAAAACGCGCTAGTGTGAATGGAGCCTTAGAGAAATGGTATTGCATTATTGATGTCAGTGGGAGGAATAGTGCTTTGTCTTTGGTGTCAATGGAAGGAATCGTGCCTTGTATTAGTGGAAGGAATAGTGCCCCAAGAAACGGATAAAGGCAAGCAAAGGGCCACATCCAACCCGCGGGCCATAGTTTGGAGAACCCTGCTCTAGACTGTATATATCAAGTTCCTGAAGTCTTTCTGGATATGTGTTATCCCTCATATCTTTAACCATTTTTTTTTTTACCCGTCTCTGAACTCATTCTATCTTATCCATATCTTTTTGTAAATTAGGTCTCCAGAACTGGACATAGTATTCTAAATGAGGTCTAACGAAAGTATTGTGTAGGGGAATCAGGATTTCCTTTCTCCTGCTGGTGGCCCCAGAAGACTTCACTCTAAAGTACATGTAAAGGCTCCTTTGTGGCAGTCTAAACAGGTCTCAAAAATCGAGTTACTATGTGATACACAAACCTCCACAAACTTATGCCACGTACACACGAGCGGATTTTCCGTCAGAAAAATCTTGGATGGTTTTTCAGACGGAATTCCGCTCAAGCTTGCCTTGCATACACACGGTCACACAAAAGTTTGCTGAACTTTCGACCGTCAAGAACGCGGTGACGTACAACACTACGACGAGCCAAGAAAATGAAGTTCAATGATTCCGAGCATGCGTCGAATTGTTTCTGAGCATGCGTAGCAATTTTGCACGTCGGAATTGGTACAGACCCTTTTCCGACCAAAAAAATGAGAACCTGCTCTCAATCTTTTGCTGGCTGGAATTCCACCAGCAAAAGTCCGATGGAGCATACACACAGTCGCATTTTCCGACCAAAAGCTTTCATCAGACTTTTGCTGGCGGAATTTCCGATCGTGTGTACACGGCATTACTTTATCTTCCAAAAGTCAAATCCTCCCTTATTTATGCCTGTCAGACTCCAACACAATCCTGGCTTGATTACCTAGTGAATGACAGACTTTTAGAGCAAGCATGCAGCCAATCATGTCTGAAAAGTCTCAATTTGCATCCCATTTGCCAATTTCAGGTCAGTCACTCAGTAATTAGTCAATCCAAGACCAGGATGAAAATCCCAAAGCCTGCACCTTGTACAGGTCACCAGTGGCAGCTCCCATAACTCTGCTCTCACGGGGTCACTGTAAAGCTGGCCATACAGTAGTCGTTTAACAAACAAACATTGTGCAGTCCCATCAGTACATCCAATAGCTTGATAATTGTCATTCAAAAGTACTTACATTTTGTTTGCGTTTTATTATTTGATTTTAGGATAAATATAATTTTCTGAATGAAAACGAAATTCACTGCTATAAATTTGTTTAAGAAACACTTTCCATTCTGATACTTGAATTTTTCTCATCACTGCAGTCAAAAATGAACGTCTATTTGACCCCACTATCAAATCAAATCAGAATTTCTTCTAGTGTATGGCCAACTTGAATTAAAGCCTTTTTTTTTTTAATTAGTTAAAATAAAAGAGGTTTATACTTACATGCTCTGTGCAATGGTACTACACAGAATGGCCCCTTACTCCCTTTTCTGGGGTCCCCCGCCAGCGTTGTCATCTCCTCCGCTCCTACGTGTACCCCTAATGCTATTGGGCAGATGTGTGAGCATGACCCCAAGCCGGGTTGTGTGCATCCATAGACACATACAGCGTGGCTCAGCCTCGTTCCCCACTCCCTCCTCACAGGATTTGACTGACTAAAGCAGCAGCCAATGGCTCCTGCTATTGTACATTCATATCAGTCCCTGCCCTCAAGGAGCTTACAATCCAAGGTCCCTAACTCAAATATACACATACTAGAGGCAATTTAGACAGGAGCCAATTAATCTACCAGCATGTCTTTGGAGTGTGGGAGGAAACCAATGCATCTACAGGGAGAACATGCAAACTCCAGGCAGGTAGTGTCATGGTTGGGATTCAAACTGGTGACCCTAGTGCTGCTAGGTGAAATTAGTTACCACTGTGCTGCCCATTTAGTTGGAAAAGCAGTGGCCGGGGGTCTACCCACGCATCAGTCCTTGACCTCAAGGAGCTCACAATCCAAGGTCCCTAACTCACATTCATACATACACCTACTAGGGCCAATTTAGACAAGAGCGAATAAAGCTACCAGCATGCAGCAACCTACTACATATTCAACAGTACAATGGTACTTTTACATTTTAGTAATCAATTTTAGATGATGCAAGCAAACATTTGTTTAGTTGCTTTGTGCCCTTAAAATTTCCTTAGCTTTAGTATTTACAAATGCAACCCAATAAGATTTGAGGATAGGCAGAATACATGAAGGATCCCTGTATACCATAATAGGAATTATAAAATGTAAAATTTGGGGGTTATTTACAAAAGGCAAATCCACTTTGCACTACAAGTGCAAAGTGCACTTGAAATTGCACTTGGAAGTGCAGTCGCTGTAGATCTGAGTCGAAGATCTGAAACGAGGGGAAGCTCTGCTGATTTTATCATCCAATCATGTGAAAGCGAAAATGCTGTTTTTTATTTTGCTTGCATGTCCCCCTCAGATCTACAGTTACTGCACTTCCAAGTGCAATTTCAAGTGCACTTTGCACTTGTAGTTTGCAAAGTTGATTTGCCTTTCGTAAATAACCACCCATTGTGCAGCATCTTTTTTAGTTCTTGCTGACATACAGCACTAGTCATATCGCCTTTTGTTTTTCCTATCATTTTTGCATTACCTTAGTTCTCCTAAATGAAAACAGTCCCTTTAGAACATTAGATTCTGGAAGGTAGTCTTGCTTGAACTCCTTCCATATGCCTGTGGTTTCCAGAGCATGGAAAATATACCTGCCCACCCACCTTCTACTTAACTACTCAACCTAATCTCAGTATAAAACAAAATAGAAAAAAACGAAAAAGAAAAAGACATGTGTAATCGCTTGTTTTAGTCAGTGCCAGTTCATGCAGAAAAGTATGCACCTCTACTGAAACACTATACCATTAAGAGACATGGAAAGGAGACTCATTAGCTAGGTGAATACTTTTCAGATGCTTTCATAGACTTAATAGAGAAATTTGTGGAAAATCGAATTTTCAATATTTTATTTGTTTGCTTTTGCCAATATGATCACTTTGCATTGATATGTTTTTTTTTATATCTGCTCACCTTTATTTTAGCAACAAAATGAAAATCAAAATGAGTCAAAATTGTGTTATCAGAAGACAGTTATTACTCAACTTTACTGATTATAACCCATGGTCAAGGGAAAACGTCCCTTCCAGACGTTCGCAAGCATGCAAATTATTGTGATCCAGGTCTTATGTTGACTTTTCTAAGAGTTTTTTGTACACTTTTAACACATTTCTGTGCTATTATTTGGTTTTTGAAACATCTGCAAAAAGGTCATCTGTCTTTTTAGTCAGATGTGTCTGTTTTAGAGATAAAAGTACATCTCCAGGAGAGAAGCATTGAACATAGGATATACACACCCCCCCACCCATTTCCAGCATTCCAGCTTAACAAAAAGTGTGTGTTTAGGAGCCAGATGACACAGGAGGGATCTATTAAACAATTACTACTTCAACCACTATGTGAGAAAGGTCATAGGCAGAGGCCATACCACTGGAGGTGTAGTAAACACCATGGGCCATTAAAAAGGGTAGAGTGAACATCTTCTTCATACCTTGGGGCAGGATGATTCATTTCTCTCAATATGTTCTTAGAGGAGTGTTGTACCATGTGAGTCATTGATTAAGAAACGTTTGGCCTTTGAGTGATACTTTTTATTGGCTAAATTAGGTTTTAAAAATTTAGTTTAGCCAGCAAAGGGGTTGATTTACTAAAACTGGAGAGTGCAAAATGTGCAAAGAAAACAATCGGCTCCTTTTTTTTTTGTCAAAGCTTAAAGCGGTTCTGCACTCTGAAAAAAAATTTTTTTTTTTAGGATGTAATATAAAGTGTGCTTACCTTTATTAGGGGACTCACCTGTTCCATCTTCCATCTCGATCGCCGCCGGTTTTCGTCGATGAAGTTCCTCGTCTTCTTCTTTAGTGCTGGGGGCCATCTTGCCTGTGGGCATGTGAAACACCCACAGGGACTTTAGATGGCCCAGCATGCACTGCCGTTACTCGCGCGTGCGCAGTAACGGCTCATCTGCCGAGATCTCACGAGATTTCGGCAGATGCGGCCGAAATCTCGGGAGATTTCGGAAGATGTGGCCGAAATCTCGCGAGATTTCGGAAGATGCCCGCACTGGCTCCTGGGATCAATGACACCAGATCCCAGGAGACAGTGCGGCGTGACGACGATCGACGCAAGACCCCGCCCGCCGCCGCAGAGGGAGAAGACCGGAAGTCTTCAATTACAAGGTAAGTAAAAAAAAAAAAAAAAAAAAAAAACATTTCATTTAGTACTCTTTGCCTGATTTGGAAGGCAAAGAGATTTACTAAATGAAATGAGTGTAGAACCGCTTTAAAGTGATTGTAAAGATTAAAAAAAAAATAACAAACATGTAATACCTACCTGCTCTGTACAGTGGTTTTGCACAGAGCAGCCCTGATCCTCCACTTCTCAGGTCCCCCGTCTGCACTCTGGGCCCTTCCCCCTTGCCAAATGCGCACAAAGCAAGCCAGTTGTGTGCTCACTCCTGAGCCGGCTCTCTGCGCTCATAAGACACAGAGAGTGTGACTCAGCCCCACCCCCTGCTCCCGCCTCACTGCTTGTGATTGACAGCAGCGGCAGCACTGATGGCTGGCACTGATGGGTGGCACTGGTATGTGGCACTGACTGGTGGGCAATAATAGCTCAAACTGATTGGTAGGCAGTGATGCTGAAATGCAGCACTAATAATTGCTAGCAGCCTGGCATGATAAAATTTAAATCAATAAAGAGTAGAGTATACAAGAGCCCATCTTGATACACCCTGCACTCAACCTCAGTAAGCCTAGTCAGAATGCAGCAGCAGACATCTTGTTACATCCAGCCTATATACAGTCCCTGACAAAAGTCTTGTCGCTTGTGTACAAATTGACCTGAAGTGCCGCTAAAAATATATTTCTAATCAAGATTTTGTTACAAGAAATGGGTAATTTTAATCCCAACAGCTTTTGTAATAATGTTTCAGTGCAAAACGAAACTGACAAAAAGTATTCTAATATTCACAGCTTGGTAAAGCCCATTGAGTCAATTTTTGCCAAGACATAAGTGTTGTCACCTTGTTATATGAGCTTCACTTGTGACTAATAATGGATCAATTAGGTCTCAGGTGTGTATAAAAAGAACACCAGTACACTAGACCTTCTCAACTGCAACTAGACCTCTGCAAACATGCCTAAGATTCACCCGGAGTCCATAGTGTTGATTATCAAGAGGCTGAAGACCAGATCCACTGCTGATGTGGCAGACACCTTCAATGTGTCTCAGCGTCAAGTTCAGAGGATAAAAAAAAAGATTTGAAGAGACTGGAGAAGTTTTGGACAAGGCCAGGTCAGGCCAACCCCGCAAGACAACTGCTCGAGAGGACCACTTGTTGGCTTGAAAATCCAAGGCCAGCCCATTTTCCACTGCAGCAGAGCTCCACGAGACCTGGTCACCTGAAGTCCCTGTGTCAACCAGAACAGTTTGTCGGATTCTGTCTCGAAATGGCCTCCATGGTCGAATCAGTGCCCATAAGCCAGCACTAAACAAAAGACAATTGAAAAAAACGTTTGGCCTTTGCCAAGGGCCACAGCCTGCTAAAAGGATGGACTCTGAGAAAAGTGGCAGAAAGGTGGATTTTTCAGATGAATCTTCTGTTGAATTACACCACAGTCGCCGCAAATATTGCAGGAGACCTACTGGAACCCGCATGGAGCCGAGACTTACCCAGAAAACAGTGAAGTTTGGTGGAGGCAAAATCATGGTCTGGGGTTACATCCAGTATGGGGTGTGCGAGGGATCTGCAGGGTGGAAGGCAACATCAATAGTCTAAAATACCAAGAAATCTTAGCTACCTCTTATATTCCCAACCATAAAAAAAAGCCAAATTTTGCAGCAGGATGGTGCTCCATGGCATACTTCCATCTCCACATCAAAGTTCCTTAAGGCAAAGAAGATCAAGATGCTCCAGGATTGGCCAGTCCAGTCACCAGACATGAACATCATTGAGCATATGTGGTGTAGGATGAAAGATGAAGCATGGAAGACGAAACCAAAGAATATTGATGAACTCTGGGAGGCATGCAAGACTGTTTTCTTTGCTATTCCTGATGACTTCATCAATAAAGTGTATGAATCCTTGCCAAACCGCATGGATGCTGTCCTTCAAGCTCATGGAATTCATACAAGATATTAAATTTGGATCTCACAGCACCACTACTTAATTTGCTGACATATTTTTGGATTTTCAGTTAAGTTGTTCAATTTCTGTATAGGCGACAAAACTTTTGTCTTGCCAAAATTTGACCTGTCTGTCTTGATTAAATGATAAATCTTTTTTCAGTGAAACTAATTTATTTCAGTGCATTAAACATCATTTGGGAGGGATTTAGCTTTTCATATGAGCTATTTCTAACACCAATTGATTAATTAAAAGTCAGGTTAATAGCAGGAGTTTCTACAAAATAGAGAAGCGACAAAACTTTTGTCAGGGACTGTAGTTAGTGAACTATATGGGCTGGGTGTAACAAGATGTCCGCTGCCACCCTGTGACTGCAGGCTTACTGTAGCCGAGTGTAGGGTGTGCCAAGATGAGCGTTGCGGTGTACAGTCTCTGATGGAGACTCGGGCTGTCACTTCCGTTAATGATTCTGCCGGCCCGGGTCACTGATTCTGATGGGCCGCACATGCATCTGCAACCCACAACCCCTGCCCCATAAGCTTACCTTCCGCTGCAAGGATTCACTCTCACTGTGCCAGGACTCGCACTCCACTCTGCCTCCTCCGCCCACTGACTTCCCAGAGACTCTGCATGTAAAATCGGGTGAAGCATCGGGGGATTTGCCCGAGTACAAGTACTCAGGCAAATGCTCGGTATCGGCACCGATACTGATACTCTTTGGTAGGGTTGCACCGATACCGATACTAGTATCACTTGCTATTACATAAGCCTATTACTTTATGTGACAGTTTGCTTCCTGCTGAATTTGTAGAAGAAAGAGTATTACTTAAACTCCCAACTTTCGGCACAATACGTTCTTGTAAGATTTAATTTTAAGAAACGTCAAATATTTATATTGTTATTTAAAGTAACCCTTTACTTTGCCCATGTAGGGTGATGAAGTAGTGTCACTTATCTTTCCACCTGTTTCCACTGGCAAAGCACAATGGATTGATTTACTAAAACTGGAGAATGCAAAATCTGGTGCAGCTGTGCATGTTAGCCAATCAGCTTCTAACTTCAGCTTGTTAATTAATCAATTAATTTATTTGACAAATAAACCTGGAAGCTGATTGGTTTCTATGCACGGCTGTACCAGCTTTTGCACTCTCCAGTTTTATTAGATTGACCCCAGTGTCACCTAAATAAATTCTAAAAGTGGAACTATAATTTATTAATGTGAACTGCTTACCTGTCCAAAGACTTATAATTTTGTACAACCCCTGTTGTTTACACATGCCTGGCACACTGCCAGTAGAGTGACCCTACTATTCCTTGGTGCAGTTGCCTGTGCCACCTCTTCCCTTCCAACCTCTTCATTGAGCAGTGATTCTGAGTGGTGCACAGTGGGACTGTTTGGCCAAAGGCTTCAGTGGCTCGCAGTGCAGAAACATTTTGATTTTCATGTATTCATTTTGCTGTTTCTACCATGAACTACGGTTATAATTGTGACACAAGGGTAACTTTTTCAGAACACAGGAAAAAGAAAATGTCAGTTTGCCACTTGAACACCACAATGTGCTACTGCTCAAGTTATAAGTCAGCATATATGGGCTTTTTCCAATATATATTATATGGACTGAATTGTAAACTTTATTGGAGTGTCTGATCCATGTCACCAATAGCTTTGCTGGCTGCCCTTATCACTTTAAAGTCCACAGGACCCCTGTTTGCAGATTTGACAATGACAGCATAAAAGAAGCTATTAAAGCCTAGAACTACCATATCAAATTGGTTGGTTAAAGCAGTTATAAAAACACAGTTTTAGTATCATCAACAAAAAAAAAAATCTTTTATAATATCAGTATATACATAGAATATGAACATCATCATGCGCTGATTCCTGTTTACTGTGAATTGCCTACTAAACATATGGACAATGAACATGTTATTCTCAATTAATGACTAATCAAGTCACCGTGACAGATATCTTACTGTATTTTTAAATTTGCATATTCTCCCTAATTAGTCTTTTATTTGTGTGTATAAATAAACAACTGTTCGAATGATGTATTTAATTAAATGTGACAATTTTGTATGTGCCAATCAAAGCTAATTCAGGCACAGTAAAACCTTGGATTGCGAGCATAATTCGTTCCAGAAACATGCCTGTAATCCAAAGCACTTGTATATCAAAGCAAATTTCCCCATAAGAAATAATAGAAACTCAAATGATTCGTTCCACAACCATTTATTCATAGGTCCTTCAGTTTATAGTCCATAAAAAGATTACAGCAATGTGATAGGTTGTGTAACCATAAAATGTCCATCCACAAATTGCAGCCTCCACAAGGGGATCAGCAGGAGCTACAGAGTATAAAAGAGAAGAGAGGCGGCATCTGGGGTAAAGCTGTCCACATAGACCATCCTCCGCACCGCCGGCTCTCACCCCTGTCAGTCTGCAATCATGACCAGAAAGACTAACCTGCAGAAGAGCGATCTAAAAGCGCGGCTTGAATCGCTCCTTGAGCTCAGAGTGGAATGGATGACGTTGATGGCGGAGCGGAGGATGGTCTATGTCAGGGATATGCAATTAGCAGGCCTCCAGCTGTTGCAAAACTATAAGTCCCATCATGCCTCTGTCTCTGGGTGTCATGCTTGTGGCTGTCAGAGTCTTGCTATGCCTCATGGGACTTGTAGTTCTGCAACAGCTGGAGGTCAGCTAATTGCATATCCCTGGTCTATGTGGACAGCTTTACCCCGGATGCCTTCATACTTAGATGTGCCTCTTTTAATCATCAACCATGTGAGTTGCTAAATGTTGGACCTTCATTTAATGTAACCATATTGCTACACTTAAAGGCGCCTCTCTTCTCTTTTATACTCAGTTGTGACATGACGCTACTTGTATATGAAGACATCGCTTGTATATCAAGTCAACATTGATTAAAAAATGTTACTTGTCTTGCAAAACGCTCTCAAATCAAGTTACTCTCAAACCAAGGTTTTACTGTAGTTAATTAACACAGCGCAGGGCACAAGAAACACATGTGAGTACAACAATGTTGGTGCTCTAGAACAAATTGGCTGAGGGATGCTAACTGAAACATTTAAATCTAAAAAAATTCAAATATCGTTATGTAATGCCCTTCTTCTGCTTCACCATTGGGAGCGCATTTGTTGGGATTGTGAAATTAATTATATGAAAATCACATAATTATGTGAAGTTAATTACAAATGAATAAAAAAAGGTGTGTCAGAAATTATAGATGACGTTTATCATTGGCTTTTGTTAAACCCAAGAAGTATTTTACCATTGTTCCACATTACAAATTCACTGTACATTCACTCATTCACACTATTGCAATGCAGTAATGTGCATGTTAACACATTTTCTTCCAATGCTCATTGCGTGTGTTTGTGCAATGTGGTGTTGCAATGTACATATGTTACATGTGTTTGAGCAATTCAGAATAAATGGCACCCCAATGCACATTGCTGGTGAACTGGCGTTGTAGTTCATCGCAACACGTAGCAACACACTAATATGTGTTGCAGTACACTGCCAAAAATGCACTTTATTTGGTGCTTTCAGTGTTTTAAGCAGCCCATTCAAATAAATGTGCTGCCTTAACATAAACCACATCAATGCACTTAATAATGCTTGTTAAGTCACGTGTGCCAACATGCTGCAGTGGTGTGAATGGCCCCTTAAAGTGATTGTAAAGGCAGAAGGTTTTAGATAAAAAACCTTCTGTGTGCAGCAGCCCCCCTAATACTTACCTGAAGTCCATCTAGATCCAGAGATGTTGCACGAGAGACTCGGCTGTCCTGGACCCCCCTCCTCATTGGCTGAGACAGCAGTGCAGCACCATTGGCTCTCACTGCTGTCAGTGAGCCAATGAGGAGAGAAAGGGGGCAGGCCGGGCCGAGCACCGAAGAGTCACCTGAGAAGAGGAGGATTTGGGCTGCTCTGTGCAAAACCATTGCATAGAGCAGGTAAGTATAACATGTTTGTTATTTTTTACGAAAAATAAATACAAGACTTTAGTATCACTAAAACTGCAATATGTGGACCTAACCAAATCAATCAATTCGCTTCCAATCAGGGAGGTCTTTGAAACCAAGTTATTGGTGGATCTAAAGAAGATGTTCTGCTGTCATTATGTGACCTGAACTTTGTCCTGTTGTTGTAAATGATGTTTGGACACAGTTCATGGCTTTGACATATAAGACATGCCTGGTGTTCTTACGTGAGAGGAGATACTGAAATGCTAACTCTATTAGGAGCACAGGTTGCAACTGCTGCTATTGGCATCTGGTTGGTAAAATACTGATTTTGTATAATCTAAAATGTATATAAAATATGTTTCTACCTATTACTGGTTCATGGTTGTTTTGATTGCCAGTTTTTTTATATAATAAGAAACCGACATTGTCTGCATATTTGTTGACTAATTCCCTGGGGGAACGCCTAAAATAATTTTCAGGTCTCAGGAAACCACTGCTTAAACCTATTCCTCAGAATTCATTAGAAAAAATGCCCCTTACATTGGTTGTCAATGGAAAGAATGATATTTGTTAGTAGTCAATGGGAAGAATAATGCTTACATTATTGGTCAATGGGAAGAATGGACATTGTTCATCACTGGGAACAATGTGCCTTACATTGGTGGTCAAAGGGAAGAATGCCCCTTACATTGGTGGTTAGTGGGAAGAATGCTCTTTACATTGGTAGCCAGTGAGAAGAATCCTTCTTACATTGCTGTTCAATGGGGAGAATGCTCCTTACATTGGTGGTCAATGGGAAGAATGCTCCCTGCATTGGTGTTCAATGGGAAAATGCTCCTTACATTGGTGGTCAATTAGAAGAATGCCTCCTCTTATAGTGTTTGTAAAGAAACCCTTGCATACAGCTAAAACGATCATTGACTGTTAGCCCTGCCAATTGGCGTTGGCACCAGAACTGTGTGGGCCATCACCAAATAGGAGGTCAGTCAGCCACTGCTCAAGAAACATATAGGTAAAAAGTGTGGCGCTAAAGACAACATGTAAGAACACTTTTTACAGACGAAAATACAAAGTCTCGACCATTCTAGAGTGTTCAAATATAATGTGAAAAAATATGTAAACATTGATCATATGTGCACTGCGTGAAATACGTGTATCACTTACACTCAATATTCGTATGGTGCACTTTAGGGAATCAACCAAATCAGCCGATCTTCATGAACGAAGAGGGTGATGTTTGATAAGTACGCTCAACTGTAGCAAAAGTGTAGTAATCTTAAGGGAACATGTTGGTAGAGCACTAAAGAGTATGGACCATATCTTACAGTAGGGGCCAAACACTCTTAACAAGCAGCGTTGGTGATAATGATGGAAATCACCTGCTCTGACGAGCAAATGAAAGCGATCACAGCCTAGTAGGTATGAAGGTCCACGCTAAATAAAATGAAACTGCGCAGAGTAAATCTTACAGGCACAGAATAATACAAAAACTTGGATTATTGTAATAATATATGAGTTAGACAATAATCATACAGTCATACTAGATGGTACCATCCTGAGTGATGCCAGGAAAGGCTGTTGGATGGGAAATAGGAACAAACCACCCCTATAGCAGCATGAATGGGTGGATGGAAACTATAAACGAACACACCGAAAATGGACATATGTGTGTACAGTATCTCGTAAAAAAACCAATCAAATATAAATTAGGTTAATAGAGAAGTCCATAGCATAGCATTCTGAAATTATTTTTCTTAAAGGGAGCTTGAAAACTGTATCCTCTTGATATCGGATTCAATTGCAAACCAGAAGATGTAAATGAATTGGGTACGCTTACCACATCCGGTGGACCCACTGACCGGTGGTGAGGGGTCAAACGGGCTCTAGATTTTAAGGCTCACGCCTATGCTGGATCGATGCTTGAAGCGAGGCTCAACCGGAGATGTCTCTCTCCACTCACCAGATGGCAATGGATCGCCCAAACGCATTCAATAGAAGGACTTTCACCGCCGTGCGTTGATCATCTCAGCATATGGAGGTAAATGGAAAAAGAAAAAAGAAAGAGAGGGCCTCCTCATCGTGTGAAAAGTCCAGGAAAGGACTCAATTTATTGTAAAAAAATTTATTTGCTTCCGGAATACATTCTTATTAAAAAATATTAAAAGCAAAACAAAAATTTAAAGGCGCACAAGAGTCGGTATAAATGCAACTGCTCAAGAAACCCCTAGCATCCTGTAGAGGAACTCAATTTACCGTATTTATCGGCGTATAACACGCACAGGCGTATAACACGCATATTCACTTTAAGATGGAAGTTTCAGGAAAAAAACTTTTTTTTAAGCAAAATAAGGGTCAGTGCCCATCTGCAGCCTCACTATTGCCATCAATGCAGCCTGATCAATGCATATCTGCAGCCTCACAAGTGCCATCAAT
The DNA here is from genome assembly GCA_028564925.1 of Lithobates sylvaticus. Classification (NCBI taxonomy): domain Eukaryota; kingdom Metazoa; phylum Chordata; class Amphibia; order Anura; family Ranidae; genus Lithobates; species Lithobates sylvaticus. The sequence continues at coordinate 392,410,531 of CM053027.1, forward strand.
GCAGCCTCACCATTGCCATCAATGTAGCCTGATTGATGCACATCTGCAGCCTAGAGGGGACAGGGAGGGGGGGCGGGATGAGTGCCAACAGATTACATACAGTGAGAATCTCCTATGATAGACAGACCAGTGGTCCAATGGCGGCACAGGAGACGGGACTTCCTATTACAGAGGCCGCCAAGTGAATAGGAGATTCTTACTGTATGTAATCTGACGGCGCTTGTCCTGCCCCCTCCCTATCCCCTCAGAGGCAGCAAAAATTTAAGTATTGGCGTATAACACGCACATGCTATTTGCACAAGATTTTCATGGTGAAAAGGTGAGTGTTATACGCCAATAAATACAGTATATATTTTTGGGTCTATATGACTTATCAAGGGATGAAGCTCTGACCCTTCTCTGTTTCATTTGCCGGTTTATGTATGTTATCATTATACCTGCATGGCAGGAGGTAACATCATAGAAGTTATTCATAATATTTACAGCATAATAGTAGGTCAGTTTGGCAAAAAACAAGACAATGGACCTGAGCATGCCATCTGCGGGCTGCAAGTTGTAAATATGAAATATTCAAATGTAACCGATTCTGATTTAGCAGAAACTTAGCGCTGAGCATAACAAATGGAGACAAAGAGTGAATATACACACTAAAGATTAATTTTTAAATACAACTATAGTTTCCTGTGTTCTGAATTTATTCTTTTGGACCAAATTTATGTAATATGAGAATTCTTACAAAATCTGGTACATTGCAAAAGATTCAGTAGTTTATCTAAACGGAATGTTTGGTTTTTAGGGTCTACACAAGGAGAAACACATTAGCGTGCAGTCAAAGATACAGCAAGCTACATTCTTGAAAGTTTTATTGCTCAGATTTTTAACTGTATATCTTCTTCTTATACCAAGTATGGAAGGATGTTGAAATACATTATGGTCTGCAACTTAAAGGGATATGCTTCAGAATCTGAATAAAGGATATCTAAAACCAAACCTTTTTTTTTTGTGGGGGGGGGTAAGTTTTTAAACTTCTGTCAAGTTTTAATTGCTATCTGTGTCCCTGATGGAGCGATTCAGCATCTTGGTTTGTCCTAGTGACAAAGTGATGGGAAATCCTATTTTTTTAGGATTGTTTTAGTTGCCAAGAAAGTCTTCCAATGGGTATAGCTGTTCCAGTGACAACTGTCCAAGATCGGATTCCACCTCACTTTGGAACCATTTCTTCTCACTTCCTGATGTTTCTAGGACGGCAAGTGGAGTGAAATCTCCCCAATGAGATACAGACAGCAAAAAAAAACATGGTTGTCTACTGTATCCAAAACTAAAAAAAAAAAGTTAAAAAGTTTTGGTTTTAGGTATACTAAGTCTAGTTATATAGTAACAACATTTACCAGCTGAACAGAGCAGATAAATGGCTTCCCTGTTATATTTCATTCCCACAAAATCTATTCTATTGCCTTTTCTTTAGAGGATGCTAACCAGAACAACTGCACTGAAACCACAAGTTTATACAGAGCTGTCAATGACATATTTATGAAATATGAAGCTGAAAATGAAATAAGAGCGAGCTGTGCATGGGGCAATGAGACACAGTAATGTGCCTCCTTGGTCTGGCTTGCATAACATGTAACATTCTTACATGACTCGTTTTTCTCATTATTTAGAAGCATGTTTAAAGAATTTGCAAAAATTTGCTTTAACATAAATTATCTTAGTGTGTGTTTAAAGTCATTTTAATGGAGATATTATTGCCTATAAAATAGTCTGATTAAAAATGGACATAAATACTTCCATGTACAACACAGCATAAAAAATTTAAATTTTGAAGTCTGATATTGTTAATCTTAATGTGAATCTGTTACTTTGTTCACTCTGGGCAAAGTGACAAGTTCGGTTGAAAGCTCATCCATACCTGTATCTGTTAGTGCTGTGTGAGTAAACTCTATAGCTGGCCATGTATGGATTCATTTTTATTTCGATCAGTCAGCAGCTTGATCAAAAAAGCTGCACAGATTACCCCATCCACACAAGCAAGATGGATGAAGGAATCCTCCCCGCTGCGCTATTGTATTCTGACAGCAGGGACTCCTCCGCTGTCAGAATACACTGCATTGCAACTGATTGGCTACAGAGCTGATTGAACAACAAAATTCCAGCAAACCCATGCATGAGAAGTCAGGATGTTATATCAACCTTTCAAAGCCATAGATCACAGGTGTCAAATACAAGGCCTGCGGGCCGAATCCGGCCCTCCAGGCCATTTCATGTGGCCCTCACACCTCTCCTGCAGCTGCAGGAGAGCTCCAGCGCTCCTCTGGTCCTCCTCCAGACCCCTACTTTCTGCTTTCAAGCAATGCATCCAGCTTCTTCCCAGCAGCAGCATAAGGAAAGGGGGTACACTGTGATTTTAGGGAGAGTAGGGGACTCAACTTCTGATGGTGGGGTGGCTCTTGACATCTAATGTAAAGGGAGGGGATGCGCTGGACATCTAATCTTACAGATACAACTGGCCCTTTTGAGGACAATCATAATGCTGATGCGGCCCACAATGAAATTGAGTTTGACACCCCTGCCATAGATTGATCAAAATTCAGCAGCTACAAAAACTGTAGCTGCTGACTTATAATAAAAAGAACACTTACCTGTCCAGTTTTCGGTCCCCGGCTCTGGCATATTAACTGTTGGCAGCCGAGTGTGACTGCTTGCAGCTCCACAGCTGGCCACTCATTGCGCGTGCGTAAACTGCACTGCGCCATCTCCCGTAGTCCATGGTCCCGTAGCTTTCTGGGACCTGTGACTAGTCCCAGAAGTCTGTGGGGGACAGAGGGGGTGAACTTATGCTCAGATCGCCATGGAGATCCAACAGCATGTGAGGGAGCGGGTACATGTCAAAGCCACGTACCTGCTCCCCCTCCCAGTGCCAAATTTGAAGGAGGAGGGTGGGGTGGGGGGAGGAGGCGGAAGAGCGGAGTTGCCTCTTTTTTGTAAAGTTCCGATTTATAAAAGAAAGGTTTTGTGGGAGTCTGATTTGTGTCCCATTGATAATGAGACCTGGGTGGAGGTTCTAACCAAACACAGATTCATGTCCATGAACATTACCGATAAGCTTACTCATCTATTTCTACTTCTTGATACCTATTTTATGCCAATCCGGTTAGCAATATATAAACTGTCTTATAACCCATTATGCCCCAAGTGTTAAAGAACCCTTGGCTCTCTTGTCCACCTGATGTGGTCCTGCCCACAGATACAGGCTTACTGGAAGCATGCTGTGTCATGGTTTCCTCAGTATAGTTAGACCCTTGTCTATGCTTGCTGGGTCTTCCTGAGTCTTTGGAAATAAACATTTCTATGTACACCTTTTTACATGAGGTACTGTTTACTGCTAAAATTTCTAAGGTGTGGATATAAGCTGGGGTGCTTACCTTACAACATTGAAAAGCAGGGATTAGCAAACTCTCCCATCTAACAAACTGATCTGTGAGCACAGAGTTTGCCTAAAAAAAAAAAAAATGACGAAAATTAGGAATATGTGGCAGGCAGAATCTTCTACTTGCTGTGGAGTAGACACAGCCCTTACTTGATTTTGAACAGTGACTCTTATGTGTTTGGGTCCAGTGCACTCAGGGTGCAGAGCCATATACAAATTAGTATTCTGTTATGTCTAAGGGTACTACAGAGTTGAAATATCCCTATGTTTTAGACGGCACGCAACTCTTTTGGTTTTGGTTTTCATAGATTCTCAACCAATTATACCCAAATATATGGATTTTGTTGCATTGTTTGGCTCTTCCTGTGAACACTAGGTGATTAGGTCTCTCATATCATTGTCTTCAGCGATTTGAAACTTGCCAGTTGTCTATGTAATACATTCCACCTGTGTATGCTATATCATAGACACCTTGTCTTATCTAGTCCTTTGATTGAATATGTACAACATAGGTGCAAGGCTTTTGCATTAATGTTGCCAGCTGCCCATTTCAATACTAATAAAAAACACTTTTGGAAAAAAAATACACTACATACTGGGGGGTGTTTTCCTCAGGTGAATGGCATAACGAATAAAAAGCCACATACATTTTCCATGTTCCATAAGGACATTGAGACAAGTGCAATGAGTATTCATTTTGATACCCTTGAGATTTTCATTCTCCAAATACTTCTGCTCCAACTTTAGATGTTTTAGGGAAGAACTCATTTTTGACTGTGATGTGTTTATAGAAAAAAAACTGGGTACAATGTAACAGGACAAACAAGATTTCTCATATACACTAACACAGAAAGTATTGAATTTTCAAGGAAATGTGCAATATACAGTACAGTGCTCTTGAAGGGAAAGGGACTCAAAAAAGGTCAGACAAGTTCTGGTTGTAGAAGAAATATACCCATACATAGAGAACTAGTGTTCATTATAGCTTCCTGCTCTGACTTGTAGTTTAGTTTATTCTCAATAACACTTGCTACAAGAAACGTGAGAGGGAAGCATAAAAGAAACATTGGTTATGTCAGGGGTAGGCAACCTTGGTGCTCCAACCCCATGAGACATTTCATGACTGACAGCCATAGGCATGACTCCCAGAGGCATGAAGGGATTTGTAGTCTTGCCATAACTGGAGTGCTGAGGTTGCCTACCCCTGACCAGTGGTGTCGCTAGGGGTGGCTTCTGGTGCTATACCCCTGAATCTGGGGCCCATGGCCCCAAGTCTCTGCTGGGGTCCCTAAGGGGAGGAGAGGCTCTCTGGGGACCCTGATTTAAGTGAAAGGCTCTCTGTGGACCATGATTTAAGGGGGAGGCTCTCTGGAGACCCTGATTTAAGGGGGAGGCTCCCCAGAGACCCTGATTTAAGGGGGAGGCAATCTGGGGACCCTAATGTAAGGGGGGCTCTCTGGGAACCCTGATGTAAGTGGGGGGGCTCTCTGGGGACCCTGATGTAGGGGGGCTCTCTGGGGACCCTGATGTAGGGGGGCTCTCTGGGGACCCTGATGTAAGGGGGGCTCTCTGGGGACCCTGATGTAAGGGGGGCTCTCTGGGGACCCTAATGTAAGGGGGGCTCTCTGGGAACCCTGATGTAAGTGGGGGGCTCTCTGGGGACCCTGATGTAAGGGGGGCTCTCTGGGGACCCTGATGTAAGGGGGCTCTCTGAGGATATATATATATATATATATATATATATATACACACACACACACCCATATATTATATACATGTGTATGCCCGCCTAAGCGTATGACTTTCTTTACTACGGTGCTATGGGATCTAGCCCCAGATCTTTTGTAGACCTAGCAACGCCCCTGCCCCTGACGTAACCAATAAACTACAAGTCAGAGCAGGAAGCTATAATGAACACTAGTTCTCTATGTATGGGTATTTGCTAAGTGGAATTTTGTTGAACAAGGCAGTCATTTCATCACTGTTGGACCAAAGCTGCCATCATCCCTATAAATAGCATAAGCATACTTCAGTATATCCCTTTGTGGGACTTTTTCAGCAACCAATATAATCAAGAAACATATTTTATAAAAATATTAATTTTATTCTGCAAAAAGTTTAAAAAATAAACCTCCATTTGGCTCATCATTTTCCATTAAAAACATCAAAGACAGAGTTTGGCATAAATGGTGTACTCAATGGTGATACTGTGTGGAATTTTCTTTTCTTTTTTACCTAAGCCTTCAAAAAAACATTGATTACATTTTTCTTTAAAGTTGACTTAGCATTAGATATGCTTACAGTAGGACACTGATACCAGGTTTTTATCGGAGAGCTCAAGTATTCGCCGATACCGAGTACCGGTACATTTGCGGCTGCGATTTGAGCTCTTACAAAAATGAATGGGCTCAAATCACACTGTAAAGAATAACATGTGATTTGAACAGGAGTGCGGTGAAATTCTGCGCTGTCTGATAACAAACCCAAAAAAGTTAAGTGATCCACAGTATTACTATAAAAACAAAATTGTCATCACCTTAGGTGCAAAAAAACAACTTAATATGTACAAAACAATTAATCTAAATCAGGTAAAAAATATAAATAACTGTGCATATGAATTAAGTTCTTATAGTGCTCCCACGTGTTTATATAAATTAATAACACATGCTTCCGATAAAAATAAAGTTCATATGTAAACTTGTTCTCAAACAAATCCGTGGTGCTCTTCTCCCAGTGACAATCACATAAAGTAAACAAATCTCCTACATAGGTTTTATTGTTTATCTGCAGTCTTCTCTACACTACACCCATTCAAAAGAGCAGAACATTGTTAAAATCTTGCTTCATCTGTCAGGAGCACAGAGGAGGGGGTGGAGAGATTACAGTTACAGTGTGTGAGAGCTGATTGGAGGAAAGGCACACACCCCCTTCCACACAGCAGAACTGTGTTGTGAATGGATAAGTTCTGTTCTGAGCTCTCCCCTCCCTCCTGACACAAATGTATCTCATGTGTCGGAAAACTTCTCAGAAGTGACTCATGCTCATAACAGAGGAAGAAAGCACCATTGAGAAATTACACTGTAAACATTACAGATATATGTGCTTTGCTCAGATTCTATGACTGGAGTTTACAACCACTTTATAGTGGAATTCCAGTCAAATTCTAACTTAGGCTAAATCTACTCCCACCCATTCTTAGACTATTCTATCTACCCTATAAAAGAATTGACGCCTACACTTATCTATTTTAAAGTCGCTCCGGTCTGGTCACATTGTGGAGCCTCAACGGCAGCTTCAGTGTAGCAGAGAGGCAGCCAACAATGGCTTCAGAGCCTGGGTGATGGTGTCACCCATAGGCTTACTATGGGGCATCTGTTGTCAGCTGTCTTTCCTCTACACTGAAGCCAGCGCTGGCACTTGATCATGTGACCGGACTGGAGCGACTTCAAAATAGGTAAGTATAGGCTTTTTTCCTTTTACATGGTAAATAGAATAGTTTTAGAATGGGGGTGGGAATAGGCACTTACTGAAAACTGTTTTTTTTTTCTTTTGGGATAAAAGTTTTACATAAATGAATAAAAGCTGTTCCTTGTTAGCACCCTATCAGTGTTAAATGGTCTGTCTGAACCCTTGAACCGTCTAAATGCTACTTTTGTCTGGACAGCTTAGTCTGTTTAAAAAAGTTGACAAATAACATATTTAATGCGAGGATAACTAGGTTAAAATAAAGGGGAAAAGCCTAAAAAAAAAAGAAAACAAAGCAGCTGCCACATCTGATGATTGGTAAGCTGCAATATAATAGATTATTTATTTTGAGTTTAATACCGCTTTACGTTACCCAGTACAAGGACATAACTACTTTTCATTTATGCACTCATGAACACTCCATATGACATTCAGAGCCTGACAATCTATATAGGATAAGTACTGAAAGGCTCTTCTGATTGATTAATCCCATAATTAAAGGAATTATGTTTATTGTCTTTGGGAACAATCCTTTGAGTATTGAGCTGCCCAGTATCATCGGTTCTTCTACAGCATTACAGAATGCTCAGCATTATGTGGCCAAAGTGGTAGAAAAACATTGCATTCAGGGCCGTCTTTAAGGCAGGGCAGCTGCCCTGGGCCATGTCATTGTTGTGGGGCCCAAAGCAGCTGCCTCATACTTGCAATCTCTATCCCAGTTTAAATTCCATGGTCCTTTGAAGTTTTAGTCCTGTGCTGTGTCCCAATATCTCAGTGTGAAGTGCTGGTACTAATGCTGCCCAGCTCTGCCTTATTGTTGTGTACAGATGACTCACCTGCAGACCCTGTGTTTACATGTAAATAACCAGCATTGATATGTAAATAGCGGGGGCATTCATAAGTCAATACTTGCGTCCGGCGGCATTGATATGTAAATAAAGGCAACATTCATATGTATATCACGCCCCCCTGCAGTGAGGAGATGTGATGTAACTTCTAGCAACCAATCAGTGAGCAGTAATACTGTACAGTGATCTCTAGCAACCAATCAAGCAGAAATCATTTCCTGTAACCTCTAGCAATCAGTGAGCCATAATGTGTGCTGTAACCTCTAGCAACCAGTCAGTAAGCAGTAATGATATACTGTTACTGCTGCCAACCAATCGCAATTGTTGCCTGGTCTGATACAGTAAACTGATTTTAAGTCTTGTTGCTATTTATTGTGTATCACAGAGCAGGTGGAGAGTGAAATTGAACGAGAGGGGGTCCAATTAATATTAAAGGGCCCTGATTGCATTTATTAATAGGCCTGCTACATTTTTCCTGCAGCCATGGAAGTGGTTAATCAAAGTGTTACCTTTGTAACGACTTTTTACTTATGACACATTTTTGTTTCTGTGGCTTTTAAATATTTCACTTCTTCCTGGGCCAAAAAAAAAAAAAATGAAGATGAGAGTTTAGGGAACTAAAATGACAGACCAAAGATAAATGAAACATTGTTCCCAGCTTTGATTTAATGCTTTATCTGGGGTGGCAATGAAGATTTCCCCGACTTCCTTTGAAACACCAGAATATGTCACGTCTGGGCCATGTGTTTCCAGTTTGTTGTGTCTTCATTTAAAATGGTAAATGCTTTGCAGATTTTAAGAGAAGTTCTTTGACAATAGGGGTAATGCTGACATACGTGGAAAGGGCTTCTACTTCCTTTTAGGTGGCATTACAACAAAGCAGGACAAATTCCTTTTTGTCTCTGGTAGTATTTTAAATAAGATGAGAGTTTAGTATTAATGATTGTAATTGTCCAGTTTAGGTCTCCTTACTAAAAATGAGGAGACTCAAAGCGTTTTTTACCCCAAAACTTCATATTTCTGATATGTGCCTGCTGTGCCATGTACTTGTATGAGAACATATCCTGTTCTCTTTGTATTGCTTCCTTTGTGTGAAATCCCTGGTGTTCCTGTCAGTCTCTCTGCTTCTCTATTAAAAAAAACTGACCACACTAAGCAGGAGCACACATCCTGGTCAGTTCTCTAGCTGTGCTGGGAACACAGCCTGCTCTCCTCCAATGATCAGACTTGTTCGGACACACCTCCGCTGCACAGCCATTCACTGGGAAGCTCAGTGTGCTGCTGCTTCCCCTCCCCCCAGCTCTTATGCAGCTGAGAACAGAGGGAATGTGATCACTTATAAAAAATATATTTATAATGTATTTTTATAGCTATACAAAAATGTTTTGCCTTTCATTTCTATTTTAAACTGAATGGGTTGTTTTACAAGATTATCGTATACAATCACTTTAAATGTACCTACCTAAATTACCTAGGTCTCTAGACTATGACATGACCTAATCTTCAAAAGTGGGAGAAACTTATATTGTGGTAGGCAGTATGTCTTAATGGCGTTCATGTGAAGCTATTAGATTGTAAGCTCTTCTGGGCCCTCTTAACCCTCTTGTATTTTATTGTATTATAACTGTATTGTCTCCCTTTTTATATTGTAAAGCGCTAAGTAAACTGTTGGCGCTATATAAATCCTGTATAATAATAATAATATGTTCATTCCTACTTTAATGAATTATTTTCCCCACAGTATATTAATTAAAATCATTGAAATAATTATTACCTTATATTAGAGCCGTGGCTTCCCATACAATGGACTTCAGTACTTTATTTTAAAGTGTTTGCAAGTCAGAGAGTAGGATTCCTGCCAGCCCCTCCATTCTAGTAAGGTAATTCTACACAATTTTTTTTTTTTTTAAACTGATACTGTTAAATACCTCATTTCAGATCACCTCTGTGACAGAGGTAAACGTGACCTCCCACCGCGCTCCTCCCCCAATATAAGGGCTACAGTGGGAGGGGCTGAGATCCCCCTATGACATCAGCCAGGAGATCACGTGACCACTGTGGAGATATTTAGCGGCATCATTTAAAAAAAAAAACATTTATGACATTTAACACAAATGAAGGAGGATTTCTCACAGTCTCGGAAGGTAAAGACTTGTCCACCTTTAAGGGGCAGCTTCATTTACATATTCCTCATTTATAGGACGCCAATTCTAGGTATCCAATCACTTTTCAATGTTGTACTTGTTTAGATCGTTGTACAGAGGCTCTTATTGTGCTTTAAACAGTACAGGCCAAATATATGTCAGTCAATAACTGACCCATAAAGTGGCTGAACTGATTGGAAAATCAGTCATTTTAGCAGTAATATAACATATAGGACACGTTGATATGTTCATTTGAGGACTGCAGAGTACTTTCAAGTTTTTTTTTGTATATGTTAAAATTATCCAGTACAGTTGTACAGCTTGTTTTAGGGTATTCTCGTTTGATTTAGGGTCACACGTGGATAAATCACACACATTATCCTCTTCCATCACATTGTGTGGTATGTAATAAATATTTCACTTGCAACAATTTACTGATTTATTTACAAGATACTGTAGGTTTATTTATTTACAAGATACTGTAGGTTTATTTATTTACAAGATACTGTAGGTTAGTGTTAGGGCTCTTTCACATGGGGCGGATCAGTGCAGATCCGCCCCGCGGATATCCGCTTGCTCAGCGGGGATAGCCGGAGCGATCTCCGCTGAGCAGGAAGATTACAGGTCCGTCTCTGCACACTGTGCAGGGACGGACCTGTCACAGCGCCGCTCTCCCCTATGGTAGATCGGGTGACGACGGACCGTAGAGTCCATCGTCATTCGATCCGCTCTGCAGACAGATGGAAAAATAGGAATTTCCTCCGTCTGCAAAAACGGACCATTGCGGGCACGGACGAGATCGGGTGTCAGCGGATGTTCATCCGCTGACACCGCTATCCCATAGGGATACATGTATGTCCGTTTTGCATCCGAAAACGGAAGGATGAAAAACGGACATACGGTCTGTCCGTGTGAAAGAGCCCTTAGATTGTTAGGGTGAACTTCTACTTTAATTGAACAAGCTGAAGTTAGAAGCTGATTGAATACCATGCACATCTGCACCATATTTTGCACTGCCCAGTTTCAGTAAATCAACCCCTTAGGCTTCTTCAGTAGGTGGCATTAGAAATGGGCGAAATGGTGGAAAAATCAAACTTTTACACTGTGAAGGATAACTAGATAACTAGTAGCTGTCAGTCTTGGAGAGTTAGCTGGGCAATTTGTCAGGAGAAGGATAGTAAATAAAACATAGGCAGTGTTGATAGTAACATTTCAGACTTCAGGCTGGCATATCAAAGAAGTTTTGAAGGCAAATGCCCTCCACTCTCATCTCCACTTCTAAAAAATATTTTCTTCTGATTATTTATTGTTAAATGGGCAAATCCATCTAGGTATGACCAGTTGTAGTCACCTAAACCAGGGACAGAAAATGAAGGATAAAGAAAAAAAAATATCCTTCTTCTGGGAGATACTGGGAAAGCAAATTAAGCAACCCCTATAAATACTAACAAGGAATACATTTGAAATCTTCTCACAAAATGCCATTTTGTTTTTGCTGCATCACATCAACTATAATGATTGCCAACATAAAGCTATTAACACGTTGCCAATATAAATACTGTAGTTAAAACCATTTTTTAGTTTCCATGCCAGCGTTTTGTCGAGGGTATTGCAAAGACATTTGAGCTAAAATTCAATATAGCAGAACTGAGCAGCTGTAGAAAGTAGTATAGGCTTACTAAAGGAGTATACTGAGCATGTTCATCTCATTGCAAAGTGAATAATGTAAAACTGTAATAACTTGAGGACCCAGTTGTGTCCAAATGAATACAAAACAGAATGTTTGCTTGCATATGATTAGATGATCCTTTATTGGATTATTTATGTTATTTTCTAAGCTGGGTAAAAAAATTACTTTGTAAAGTCAATAGTCTCCACAACTGTAGTAAATTCAACACGTTGAATTGGTTTTAAGTGGTTGTATACCCTATTTTTTATTTTTACCTACAGGTAAGCCTATAATAAGCCTATACGGTTTAGGAGATATTCACCTTGAATGCAGCCGCTGATGTCAGAGGTGCATGCGCTATGAAGGCCCGGCTAAAGGTCTGGCAGATGCTGCCAGACCTTGCCGGGTAGCAGACTACCACGTGCATTTGCGGGAGTGACGTAATCACGGCTCCGGCAACTCACAGCACCAGAGCCGCAAACCCGGAAGACACGCTGAGGGGGAATGTCAGCTCCCTCGGCGTGGACCGGTATCCGATGCTGACGCCTCGTTCTAAGGTGAGTATTTCATAATGAGCTAGTACGTGGTGCATACTAGCTCATTATGCCTTTGCCCTACAGGTTTTTTTGTTTTTTGTTTTAAAATTCTGTGCGGGTATACAACCGCTTTAAATGATATAGAGTTGTTTTTTAATGGCAACATGAGTACGGTTTCAGATTCCTAGAATAACGCAGCCTGTCTGTGGATGAGGTGAAGTTAACCCATCTTCAATTCAAGCCTCCAATCATGCGCAGAGACATTACAAGAATGTTTCCATAACACGATTGGATGTTTCAGTGACTGCAGAATTTACCGTTCAGTTTATGTTGCCAGTGAGTGTGAGCAGCATTTATTCGCCGTCTTAGGCAATATTCACAGTGCATATGATTTAATGCTCTTGGACATGTGCATGGCCTGGAATAGCATTACTTTATTGGTCACTGGTATGTAAATTATTATTAATAATTAGCAACAAATGTTATCTGTAAAAAAAAAAAAAAAAAAAAAACAGTTCTGAGTGAAATGTTAAAGTTTGCTGAAAAGAGTTGTTGAATATAAAAAAAATTAGTTGAGTTAGGATTTTTTTAAATTTTGATATAAAAATTGTATCTATTTAACAACATGCTTTATTTAAAGGAGCAGTATGGGATAAAAAACAAAAATTCACTCCATACACACATCTATGCTGCAGCATCAGTGTGATGCTGCAGCTTTCCCCAGTTGGCTCTAAGACCGAGAATTGAGTCGCTGCTCTCTGCTCTGCCCCTCCAGCACTATGAAGAGCAGGGCTGGGAAGGGAATCAATATTGTCAGGGTGCTCCTGAATCTGGAGCAGCTGTGTTAGTCAGCTGATAGTGGTCAATAGCTGACTCTGGGTCACAGGAAGACAAAAGTAATTGTCCTCCTGTGACCCACAAGAGAAGTATCGCCAAAAAAAGCTTTGTCCATTGTCATTCCTTTGAAGAGATTTTCATTCACTTCCTCAGCCCTCAGAACAGGAAGTGACTGGAAATCTCTCAGGAGGACACATTCCTATGCACACTCACACACATTGGGTGTTTAGTGGGACATGTTAAAGAGGAGTTCCAGTCTCCCCCCAAAAAAATAAAGTCAGCAGCTACAAATACTGTAGCTTCTGATTTTTTAATATAAGGACACTTGCCTGTCCCTGGATCCAGCACTATCCTCACCAGAGCCGATTCTTCAATCGACTTCAGGTTCAGGTGCTGGCATCTTGACTAAGGGAAACCGGCAGTGAAGCCTTGCGGCTTCATAGCCGACTTCCAACTGCACATGCACAAGCCACGCTGCGCTTTGTGAATGGCCCTTAATCCTCTTGGGACCTGTGATGTGTTCCAGAAGGCTGCAGGGAAGGAGGAGGGCAGAACTTCCGCTTGGATCGCTGCAGCGATCCAACCAGACGTGGGGAAGAGGGTACCTGTCAATATCAGATACCCGCTCCCCTCAAAAAAAAAGCTAAATGTAAAGGAGGAGGAGGGAAGGAGGAGGAAGAGTGTAACTTCCCCTTTTGGTTGAAGTTCTGATTTAAAGGGGTTGCTTTTAAATAGCAAACATGTTATACTTTCCTGCACTGTGCAGCTCATTTTGCACAGAGTGACCCCGAACCTGGTCTTCTCGGGTCCCTCGGCGGCTGTCTCGAACCCTCCCCGCAAGTACTTCTCACGTTCATGCAAGCTCCCCTCGCATGGTGAGAAGCAATTGCGAGCGCGCTCCCATGATACAGCCGGCGGCTAAAGCCGCTCGCTGTATCACTCGGCCCTGCCCCCCGGCGCGCCGCATCATTGGATGTGATTGACAGCAGCGCGAGCCAATGGCTGCACTGCTTTCAATCCATCCACTCTAGCCAATCAATGGCCAGGGTGAGCGGCGAAGAGGATGTCGGGGGCGAGTGCGGGACTTTTGAGGGGTCAGCTAAGTAAAACGGGGGGCTGGGGGGGCCGGTATAGCGGTAATGCATAGAATGCATTAAGGTGAATTTTTTTTTTTACCTTTACAACCCCTTTAAGTTATCTGAATGCAGTGTCCTCCACGTCCATGTGGAGCACACTCAACCAGAGCGTGGAAGAGCACTCAGTTCACCATATATTTTAATTCTTTTACATCTTCCATAAAATATATTTTATTTTGTAAAAAAAAATATGTTGTTCCCTTTTTGAAGAGTTATATTTTTAAGTAGCATAGTTCAGCTGCCACATGTGTATGAATAATCGTAAAAATAATATAATCTTCAATAAGAGTTGCATAATGTATTGATCAGTTGCATTTTATTTATTATAAAATAATGTTTTATTATTTGCATTTATTTATCATTTACATTCATGTATTGTAGCATTGCAATACTAACAATATTAGGATGATTAAAATTAAATATGAGATACTAGTTTTTTTTTGGTATTTTTTATGCGATAACACATGTTTAAAGTGTATTTAAATTTAAACACTTTTGTTTTAGTTTTGAATAGAGTGGGACAGGTTTTTTTTAACACTGTTACATTTGTATTGCTGTCTGTGTCAACCACTTGGGAAACTCACTCTCTCTATCCTGGTGTCTATTGTCTGTCGACTGAAAAAAAGGGAAGATACAAAATTTTGAGTTGTCACCGGAACAGGAATAGAGGTTCTAATGGGGACACTTGTAGCCCTGACAGCTAAGAAAGGATTTCCCTCACTTTGGAGAGATTTCCTCTTGCTTATTGTTGTGTCTACAGTACACAATGGAACACAGACGGAAAAAAAATCCCTTCCCCTTTCTATGCAAAGCTAAAAAAAAAAGCAGATTTGAATATACTTTAAACCTAAATAATTTACAAACAATAAGAAACAACATTCAAATTGCAATTAAACATTGTAAAAATGATTTATTCATTTATGCATGCTTCTGTGAGGAAAGGGATCAGACAAAAGGCTTGGGGGGGACAATAATTATATATTCTCAAAGTGTGTTCAGATGCATGCATATAACATTGGAGTACAAAAACTTACAACTGAAGTAAATCAGCCTGCAGGTCTACACAGAATACTGAATTTGGAGTTAATACTCAAAAGAATAGTAAAATGGTTGTCTGGGTGTCCATACAGCACTGTTAGCAATGCTTGTTTAATTGCCCTCTCAAACTGGCTTAATTAATTGTGCCACTGGAAACACATTCCAGATCTTTTTTGTGTTACTATTGTGTCCACATACAGCTACACCACCATTCCCCACCCATGTAACATACTTTACTACTGCTAGCCTTTTGTACTGCTGATAATCACTTGTACAGTATACTTAAATGAATCTCCAGTAACTATTAGCTTACAATGCTATTTCGATCACCACCTATTTTGTGCTTAAACATAACATAACATACATATCATAACATATAGCACATACTACATTCTTAAACAGAAACTGCAGTCTGCTCACATAATTTGTAATAAAAACATCTTTTCCATTCTGAAGCTTCCCTCCAACCACTTTGCATATTATTTTTATATATATATGTATATATATATATATATATATATATATATATATATATATAAACTGTGATTCTGTACTTGCCAAATATGCTGCAAAAATCTCCCTCCACTGAGTCTGACTGCAACCATTTTAACTTTGGGCAGCTGAAGCTGCTGCCTGTTCACTTCCTGGATTTACACAGACACACATAGGCACACCTCCAGCCCTGCAGCTTTCGTTGGCCCTCTAATGACTCATCCCCCCTCCCTTCCTGGCAAACTCTCACAAGAGTGAGGGAGAGAGCTGTGCTTGATGTCATAAGCCTAGGCTTTTTACCAGACAAGAAACGGGAAGTGGGCTGTATAAGGTATTTTACTGGCAGAAAAAAATAAATTTTACTATCCAAAGTTAAAACAACAAGGGCAGAAGATTTAATAGATGGAAAGTTGAAAAAAACAACTGAAGGTCCGCTTTAAATAAAAGACCAATGTGGTGACCAATAACTGATTTTCCTTGGTTGCCCAGTTTGCAGTAGTCTGCTAAGCATTAATATGACTTATAACACTATTAATATGATTTATAACTTTTTGATAATGATAAAGTTCAATTGCTTGGTAACACAAATTGCTAATCAGCCAATCACATGCCAGCAACTCAATGAATTTAGGCATCTAGACTTGATGAAGATGACTTGCTGAAGTTGAAAGCGAGCATCAGAATGGGGAAGAAAGGGGATTTAAGTGACTTGGTGACATGGTTGTTGGTACCAGACGGGCTGGTCTGAGTATTTCAAAAACTGCTGATCTACTGGGATTTTCACGCACAACCATCTCTATGGTTTACAGAGACTGGTCAGAAAAAGAGAAAATATCCAGTGAGTGGCAGTTGTGTGGAGGAAAATGCCTGGTTGATGTCAAAGGAGAATGGGCAGACTGGTGCAAGATGATAGGAAAGGCAACAGTAACTCAAATAACCATTAGTTGCAACCAAGGTATGCAGAATACCATCTCTGAACGCACAACACATTGACCCTTGAATCAACCAAAAAAAATCTAAATTTTCTAACATTCAGTTAATACTCATGCTTGTATCAACTAAGCATTTAAGGATTACTATCTGTGTCATCACATGTACAAATGGCTAGTGTTAAGAACTGTCTATGTAATGTATCTTATGTCTTTTCTTTTCTCTAACTTTTTCTATCCTAGGATTTGCCTTAATACCTTGATAGCATGTGTATGTCAATTGTAACCATATCTCCTTTTTGCATTAATTATCTTTGTAGACTGGCAACACTGTATTTGTAACATCACTATGTTTGGTAATATCTGAATATTCAAACATTTCTTTTCTGTATAAATAAATTAGATCTTCGTATTTTAGCACCATTATCATTCCTTATTGATTTCATGGGTTATAGCTGCAATCGCATTGGTTGATTCATATACAGATAAAAGGTTTTAATCACTTATGTTATGTATCATTAAGTAAAAATCGCCATAACACTAGCTAAATTTGTAATCCAGAAAACGGATTGTATTCCATTCTAACCCATCCATAGGGGTTGGATCTACAAAAACTGGAGAGTGCAAAATCTGGTGCAGCTGTGTATGGTAGCCAATCAGCTTCTAACTTCAGCTTGTTAAATTAAGCTTTGACAATAAAACCTGAAATCTGATTGGTTTCTATGAAGAGATACACCAGAGTTTTAGTAAATCAGCCCCATAATATCTATGAGCACACCTAGTGATCATGCTAATTCTGTATTCAACGCCAGGAAATCCATTAAAGTATGCTCTTTTGATTGCTCTTTGTATACGTGAATGTTTCACAAAGACCTGGCCTAGGTGGAGGAGTGCAGCTATTATGTAGTAATATTCCCGTAAAATGACATTGAAGCCGGAAAAAAAAAAAAAAAATCACTTGAGTAAACCAGAATCTGCGCCAGTGCAAACAAAGGACCCGTTCTAATTTGTCCTGACTCTAAATTGAAAATCTTCTTTTCATACAAAGGGATTAACAACTGAAGAAAAAGCAATGTGAACTTTTTTGATCACGATTGTTCTTTGGAATTATATAACACTCACATTAGTCATTGGGGCAGAGAAGCGGCTGCGTGATTCATACATCATTATTTTTATAATATTTCCAAAGTGGGATGCATTGTAAATTGAAATATGTGAAAACAAGCTGTGTTTGAATTGTCTCCCCAGAGGATGGAAGCTGGTTCATATTTACCACAAATGTATCAGCGTAGGCAATAGACAATGAAACGTCTTAAAAAGTAAGTGCCCTTTTGACAGCCAACACACCTACTACCCCCCCCAGGTTCCCATCATTAGGGCTAAATATAAACACCCTACCTCTTGCTGCCCTAGATTTATCTGTTAGTCACTTAGCATAAGAAAATCAGAAATCACATTATTACACTTTGCATGTCAGCTGTGGGCCCCTTTCACACTGGTGCGATTTTGCTGCACTTTTCAAGGATGACAGAAGTGCATGAAAACTATTCCCTATAGTTCACCCCAGATGCGGTGGGACTGCATTGGGCAGTTATTCCAGCGCAGTCCCACCAAAAGGACAAGGCAAAATGACTTGTCTCCTACGTACCCAGTTCACACCACTGCCCTGCAATGGTAGGTGGGCATGATGTGCTGAAAAAATTACTGCTTGCACTACTTTTTTTCTGCACAATATGAGGCAATCTACTGCCTCGCACCGTGCAGCCAACAATTGAACTGAGTTGTTTGAGCTAGACCTACTCTGTAACCTGTAAACATTTTTAAAGCTTCGCCTATGGAGATTTTTAAGTACTGTTTGTCGCCATTCTACGAGAGTGCGCATATTAAAGCGTGACATGTAAGGTATATATTTACTCAGCGAAACATCATCTTTCATATGTTACAAAAAAATTGAGGTATATATTGTGTTTTTTTTTTTTTTTTTTTAATTATCTAGTTAAGGATCGGAAGGATTTGCCATTCCACCCATTTAAAAGTCAGCAGCTACAAAAAGTGTAGCTGCTGACTTTTAATAATCAGACACTCACCTGTCCCACGGTCCAGCAATGCGGGTGCAGGAAGCCTTACTCCTCTCCCCGTCCTCTCCACGGCACCAGCATTCTAACTGTGGGTGCCCGGCTGTGGCTTCACAACCGGGCGTGCACCGCGCATGTGTGAGCCGCACTGCGTGCTGTGAGTGGCCGGGCAATCTTCTGGGACCTGTGACGTGCCCCAGAAGATTGCAGGGAGAGAGGGGGGGAGAGGTGAACTTCCTTCCGGTGCCATGTCACCAGGGGAGGAAGTGGGAGCTAGGTGCCTGTCAAAACAGGGTATCCACCCCCCCCCCCAAAAAAAATGACATGCCAAACGTGGCATGTCAGGGGGTCACCATCACTTAAAGTGGAAGTTCCATTTTTGATGTGTCCGCCATAATGTCGCAGTCACGATAAAAAACGCAGATCACCGCCATTACTATTAAAAATAAATAATAATAAAAATGCTCTAAATCTATCCCCTATTTTGTAGACACTATAACTTTTGTGCAAACCAAGCAATATACGCTTATTGCGATTTTTTTTTTATAAAAATATGTAGAAGAATACATATTGGCCTAAACTGAGAAAAAAATGCTTTTTTTTTTAAAAAAAAAATGGGGATATTTATTACAGCAAGATATTGTATTTTTTTCAAAATTGTCGCTCTTTTTTTGTTTATAGCGCAAAAAATTAAAAACGCAGAGGCGATCAAATACCACCAAAAGAAAGCTCTATTTGTGGGAAAAAAAGGACGTCAATTCTGTTTGGGTGCAGTGTTGCACGACCACGCAATTGTCATTTAAAGCAATGCAGTGCCGAATTGCAAAAAATGGCCCGGTCATTCTGCAGCCAAATCTTCCAGGGCTGAAGTGGTTAAATTAATGCTCCCAATACAGACTGCTAGGGTGTATAAAGGACACAAGGGATCTAAAGACTGTAACTGCTGAATCTGAAACCTGACATTGACACCCAAATCTGACTACTGACAAGTTTGACTGGTTTAATAGATTATTGATGCGGTCGATAGAATGCTGGATTCCTGTCTGTAAGTTAAAAGGTGGGCATGAGAAAGTGAGTTATGGCCTTAAATGGACAACTCGGGAGTAAGCATTTCTTCAGTCTCCTATTGTAGGTTAGGTTTCTTTCAGCTGAGCAGCCAGGGTTGAGTTGCATTTGGTATGCCTGCTTGGTGCAATGCAATGCTATCAATCTGCCCAGAGAGGTGAGGCAGTGCTGGGAGATCCGTACATGCATAGAATGGTAAGGTAAAATAACTTTAGGCTGTAGAACCACTTTAATAGGACTGCAGGGTAGTTTCCAGTGCTGGGACAAGGTCATCTAGAGCCTAGGGCGAACATGCATCCCCCCCACCCCAAGATATATAAACATTATGTGTCAGCAAATCTCCCCCAAAAAAACACAAAGCACTAATCTGCATGCTAGCCCCTAAGCATAAATCCCCCTCCTCCCAGTACAAATCCACCTCCCCCTGCTGAAATCCCCCCTCCTAGCACAAATCTTCTTCCTCCCAACACAAATCCCTCACATGATACCACAGTGCCTAGGGCAGCTGCCCCCCTGCCAACCCTTTTCCCTGGCCCTGGTAGTTGCCCTGTAAGTGTGTGCAATGCAAGTGGTTGTGGCATTGCTATTTGGCCTTTTTAGGGTTAAAACAGGAGTTGTGAAGGTGACATATAACAAGGGCTGTCACACATGAGAACAATTCCTTAGACTCCGTTCACACTGCCGCGACTTGAATCCCCAAGTTGAATTACATGGGAAATCCCATATTAGTCTATGAGAGCTGTCTTAAAGCAGCAGTAAACCCCCCTAAAGAGAAATAATTTTAACAATATTATAAAATAACTATTGATTTTGATTTAAATGAGCCCTATGAGTAAGCATACGAATAGTTCTTACTGTAAATATTCTTTATATCCGAAATAGCCGGCGACATCTCAACTGTGGTCTTCTGCGTCTGAATAGATATTTATTTCTGACCACAGTACATTTTTGTCTCCGTAATCTCGCGCATGCGCAGTAATTGCATTATCCAAGCCTCTTCTTCGTTTCTGGTCACTACGGAAACGAAGCATAGCGAATCCATGCTTGCTTACTCCAGAAATGAGGTAATGCAGGAGGTAATTAGAAGGAAGAATCGCGGGATGTCAGGGCTGCCGTCGACAACAGGAAAT
This sequence comes from Lithobates sylvaticus, assembly GCA_028564925.1. Lineage (NCBI taxonomy): Eukaryota > Metazoa > Chordata > Amphibia > Anura > Ranidae > Lithobates > Lithobates sylvaticus. Next base: position 392,431,322 of record CM053027.1, read on the forward strand.
GATGCAGCCCCGACATAGACACATCATTTTTCCGGCAGGGTCTCGGCTTGCCGGAAAGATAGAAGATACGGCACATGTGCAGGCGACGTCATCACAAACTAATATAGCGAAAACTCGCAAGGCAAGCAGGTAAAGACTAGTTATGGCAAATTATTTTAAACACTGCAATTGATAATTCAATAGAAAGTCATAAGAATGGGTATACAATCGCATTAATTTGATTCATTTAATTTAATTTGACTTTAGAAAAGGTTCCTGTACTACTTCTTCAAGACGACTTCTATCTGACTTGTGCCCATAGATTTTAAAGTGTTACTAGACCCAGGACCATTCACTATATTTGTTCTCCCACAGTACACAGAACATGGAAATGCAATTATTTTAGTAAATATAAACTGTTAAATATCTTTTCTCGTTAGCAGTATATAGCAGTCTTGTGACTTCTATCAGTGTCTGGTTAAAGCTTGTAGGAGGAGTTTTCATTCTACTCTGACTGTCCTATGAAGCAATAGGAACCCTTACCCTCTGTCTGGACAGTGCTGATTGGGTTAGGGGTTAGGGTCAGGGTCAGGGCTAGGGCGTTAGAGGGTTAGGGTTTCCCCTTGAAGAACAAGGTTAGGACTCAGGGATTGGAATAGGGACCTCCTCCAAAGGTCAGCAGGCGTGTCCCTAGAGGTCAAAGGTCAAGAGGCGTGGCTGACCACCCCCACCAAAGTGTTCCGCCTACCCCAACTAAGATGGGGAATGAACAAGTTGGGGAAAGCGCTTCGCTAATCTTTGCTTATCATGTGCACCCTCCCAAAAAAAACAACTCTCTAGCAATACACACCAAACTGAGCATGTGCAGCATGACTCCAAAGGCTCTGTCTTATCAGGAGATGGATCGGGGACAGTGGAAGAAGGGGAGGATCAGCGAAGACAGGATCAACCAGCCTTTTTACGCAATGTGTAGGATTAACCCCTTAGGTTCCACAGTGAGTATAACAAGCATGCTTCACTATATACAGACTGATTTTTCTGTGGGTTTAGTAACACTTCCAAAGTCCTCATCTATATTGATGTGATTTAGATCCGACATTATAGGAAGATAACTCAGGCATTCCCTGCGGTGTAGCCCCTCCCTCGCTTTAAAGTCACATTAAAGTAGTACTCAAGTCGCCAGGAAGTCGCGCAACTTTCAGGTCGCAGTCGTGTAAACCAAGCTTGGTGATCAGATTAAGGTGAGAGGTTCACGGGGTGAGAGGCTGCAGCAGAGGTTGATCTGTGACCTATATTTGTGAACCAGGATTTCGATGATTGTGTACTGTTCCAGGAAGTAGATGCTGTTTCTGGATGATGCCTGAACAAAAATGGCACTGTCCTAACAAGAGTACTCTGGGAGTTCAAAAAAAATATCTGTAAATGTTTTTTTTGTGTTGCATTCTCTCCAGTGCTTTCATTGAACTTGCAATAAAATCAAGCAGCATATAAGAAACGATTGTTAACGTTAGCTTGTTATGCTTCTTGCATTTGTACTTCTCAAAAGCTTTTGTTCAGATTATCCTGATTATAAATCATTAAACTGATGTTTATAAATTCTTTGGATTGCATTTCTTATTTGTATAAAAAATTCAGTTTTATTTTTCTTTCCTGCAAACAAACATGATTTTTTTTGTTACTTCGTAGTTGCAAATCTGTGAAAATTCAATATTGCAATATTTTTTGTCTGGGGAAACGTGACATCCTCCTTGATCAGATTAGCTGGAATTTTTAAATTATTTTTAGAGTTTTACTGGGCAGGAATGTTAGCTTTGAGCAGATGTAATCTGTTACCTGACTATCCTGTTCTGGAGGAGTCAGGGAAGATAAAAAAAAAAGGAACTTTTTAAATATAACATTTAATTGTGCAGTAGATGTAAATATTGACATACTTTTCTCTGGGTCACCTCTGTGTTTATCACTATAGGGGCCATATTTACTAAAATTGAGCTCCTGCTGCAATAGAAGGTTAGCAGCATTCAATGCCATTGGCAAATATTGATTGCTTGATCACGATGTGTTCCAATATGGATTTGCTCAGTAGTCCATCTCTGTAATGTAGCCTTCTATTGTGGATGTACAACAATATATAAATATACATAATACATAGAGCTGCACGATTAATCGTTAAAAAAACATTACGGCGATTCAACCCCCCTCTTAATACAGCATTTCCCCAATTCTATGTAACAAGTGCAGAGCCTTCTCTACTCAGAGATGTCAAAAGAAAAAAAAAAAAACTCAGTGCGATAAAGAGAAACATTGTATCTCTTGGTTCTTTTAGATCAAAGGGATGAACTTTGGTCTGTAAATGATGTCAGTTTAACCACTTAAAGACTAAACCTTTTTTGACATTGGTTGCTTACATGGTAAAATCTGTATTTTTTTGCTAGAAGATTACTTAGAACCCCTAAACATTATATATATTTTTCTAGCAGAGACCCTAGAGTAGGGGTCGGCAACCCACGGCCTGCAGGCCACACCCGGCCTGCCACAGCTAGACGTCCGGCCTGTTAGTGTCATGATTAATTCACGGGCACCCCGCCCATGGACATGTTCGCCGCTGTTTTCTTCATTGGACAGCGGCAAGCGGCCAGTATCACAGAGCTGAATGGGGGCAGGAAACCATGGAGTTAACTTTTTCATTACACAGCAGGTGATTGGTTGCCCGGCAATCCTAACAACCAATCACTAGCCTGTTAATGTGAAAAGTTAACTCCAGCGGTTCCCTTTGTGATACCGATCTCTGCTCTGCTCACTGTACACCTGTGTAAGGTAGGAGATTTCTACATACACAGTGTGTGCGTGTGTGTGTGGTGGGGTGGAGGGGGGCAGAGGACACTACAGCAGGGGTGGGGAGTGCAGGGGACAGAGGACACTATGGGGGTACAGAGGACACTACAGTCAGGGAGTGTGGCGCAGGGGGCAGAGAACACTATGGGGATACAGAGGACACAGCAGTAGGGGGTGCAGGGGAAAAATTACACTATGGGGGTACAGAGGACACTACAGTGGGGGGGGGGGGGGGGGTGATGCAGGGGACAGAGGACACTATGGGGGTACAGAGGACACTACTGTGGGGGGGGGGGTGCAGGGGACAGAGGACACTATCGGGGTACAGAGGACACTACAGTGGGGGGTGTAGGGGACAGAGGACGCTATGGGGGTACATAGGACACTACAATGAGGGGTTCAGGGGACAGAGGACGCTATGGGGGTACATAGGACACTACAATGGGGGGTTCAGGGGACAGAGGACACTGCTTTGGGGGCACAGGGAACTTGCTATGGGGAGGGGGGCAGAGGACACAATGGGAATGATGTGAAGGGAACAGAGGAAACTGCAATAGGGGGGACCCTATTGGGGACCCCATCACCCCTGGGGACAGGGACCCCATCACCCCTGGGGACAGGGACCCCTTCCCCCCTGGGGGCAGGGACCCCTTCTCCCCTGGGGACAAGGACCCCTTCTCACCTGGGCACAAGAACCCCTTCTCACCTGGGCACAAGGACCCCTTCTCACCTGGGAACAATGACCCCTTCTCACCTGGGGACAAGTTCTCCTTCTCACCTGGGGATATGGACTCTTTCTCACCTGGGGACAGGGACCCCATCACCCCTGGAGACATGGACCCCATCACCCCTAGGGATGGGAACCCCATCTCCAGAGCATCCTGACTGGCAGGGCTGGCGTCAGCCACCCTTGGGTGCCAGGATGCGGCAGGGGGCAGTAAAATCCGAATCCCCAGCCACACACTCCCTCAGGGTGAACTGGCTTTGTATTAGTGACGCACCTTAAAGTGAGGTAAACCTGTATTGTTATTATTACTATGTTAGGATATTATCTTAATTTATTAGCAGGTGAATGTGGCCCTCCATGCATTCACATACATTGATTCTGGCCCTTAAGTGGAAAAAGGTTGCTGACCCCTGCCCTAGAGAATACAATGGAGATCGTTGCAATATTTCAACAGATCTACATGCAAATATTCATGAGAAACAGAATGTGCCTAAATCAGATTCTTCTGTCATAAAGCAGTGTTGGGCACATGAATGTATATACAGCTTAAATATGTTTGAAATGCTGTTACTTACCAGTTTATATAGGCACAATGGTTGGAACTTTCAAATAGCGGGCCCAAACCTTCAATGGTGAGATGTACTTTGTAAGAGAAGGGTTAAAGAAAAATGAAAGCCTCAGTTCCAATACTTGCTATGTTTAGACACCAGGTCAATGATTTTAAAGGTATGGCGCTCAAGCACTTTAAAAAGTCATGTAAGGCTATAGATTACGATTGCATGCTGCTGCAGTGTAAAGCTTACTGGATGTGCGGTTTTAATATGGCTCCTTCCAAGAGTTTTAACTCTGTACTGTCTTTTGATTTTTTTTTTTAGATTGTTTATATGATTTATTGTGTTTGTTGATTGTCTGTCTTTATGTCTTGTTAACTGTTATTGTACAATTGTCATTTTTTAATGACTTTAAATTATATATATTCACCTGATCAATGGATTTTAATGCAACAGTTTAATTTGTAAAATCATCTCATTATGTTTGTTTTAAATTCTTATTTTCTTTCTCTTGCACTCTATCTTTTGCAGCACTTGTAACATTATTGACTGCTGAACTTCTTCTCACAACATAGGCAGCCTCCATTTTTTCCTGGCTTTAAAACCTGTTGCTAGTATTTGTTATTATCATTGACTCATGCCACATTTATCTTGGCATGATTGACTGAAGAGTCAGGCTATACCACTAAGGACGTTTTTCTGAGCCATGGTATATGATTCTGACTAGGTTTATTTATTATTACAGGAGCCATTTGATGGTACATTTAATTGACTTCCTGCTTTCCTCATGTATGTTTTGTGTTACCAAGGCTTTGAAAGTTTCTCCTTTTGTTTTAAGCTATTATCGTAAGTGTATCCTGCCTATCCCAACCATATTACTGGAAAAGCATGCTGACTTTACACAGTATACTGTAACTTCATGTGTTGGTGTGAAAAATCATTAGTGTTGCCATGGTACCAAGGACAGCTATCATTTTCTACAGTATGCATAAAACCTATATGTAGCCACTTAAGCTGACCATAGATGGTTTGAATCTCGGCTGGTTCAGCGAGATCGGCCGAAATTCAAACCATGTATGGGCAAACAGTATGTACCCAAGTTGATCGATCGACTTGGTTACAACCAGCCTGTCTGATTTCACATGCAATTATTGCTAGAGGCAACAGAGAACACAATGGCATCATGGGAGGGAGTCCCCCATCAATACTGACTATGTTGATTGAGGAATCACGCGATTCTATTATCTGAAACAATCTATGTCCAACTTTAGCCAATGCCTAGGCACAGGGATCAGCCTAGCACCAAAGACATGGAGCATTGCTGATTAAAAAGAGGCCAGATTAGACATTATTATAATGCAAGGTGCCTTTTTTGACCAAATATAATTAGTTGTTATATATAATTTTTGATATTTTATTTCTGATAGTTTTTGGGATTTTGAGAAATATATCAAACCCCTGGTGCTGCTGATAATGGTTTATTTATGTTGTACAAGTAAATGCCATCTTGAAACATTGAGGTGCTATTAATGATTGTATACTATTATTATATGCAATAAAGTGTGGGCTTACTAAACTGAATTAATCTTCTCTTCTTTGGTCAAGGTTTTCAAATTCCAAATTGCAAGGGTTTCAATTCCAGTCCATTTTAAATATATATAAGCTAAGGTATGGACAGCACAAGTGTTCAGAATTTATCAAAATACTTAGACCAGTGGTGGTCCACTTTTTACATAGAGGCCTCAAGGGCAGCCCCCAACATATCCAAATGACAGCACCTTGGTGCATAAAAAAAAAAGATATAATTATTATTGGAATGTCTTGGATAATCATTAATTAGCATTGAAGACAATTTCCACAGTGTTACACATTGTTTGGTGGGTGGGAATGAGAGTCACTTGTCTTCATGCACCCTACCAGATTTCTTTGCACCACACCCTTCACCCAACCGCAGGGGGCTTGTGTTGCATATGGGGAATCCGCACTCGGCTCTCAGCAGGAAAGCCCACAAACTAATCATGGCCACTACTGGAAATGACTTTAGGCAAAGTTAGTGCCGCCTTGCACATACCAAGAAAGCTGTGTAAGGCTTACTGGCTACTGATTGGGAAGCTGGGAATCTCTCTTGCGCCAGCAGCGTGCCAGGGAGCCACCCTGTACTTGATATGATAGGTTGTACCCTGGAGGGGAGTTTGTTACAGCTTTGCCCAACATAACAGTTCATGTTAAAAGAAAAACAGTGCGCAGTAGTTTCTTTTTCTTTTTCTTGCTTGTGTTCAGCATGCTAATCTCAGCCAGTGCTTCACATGGCCAACATAGTCAAAGATAGGGCCTTGTGTTGGGCACCAGGGACTATGCAATGTTATGCTATAACTTATGATCATCCCATCATTCTATGCTTCTTCTGAGGTTGTACAGGAATAAACATGTTGTTGTTCTCTAGGAAAATGCAGATAGAAATCTATGGAGCTGTGTATAAAATTTTTCTGTAACAGAGCATGCATTATCACTGCCAGGTACCACAAATGTATATGTACACTAAACTCTGACTACTCCTAAAAATGTTTGATTAGTAGTACATTGAAATCATAGGTGTTTTATTAAGGAAATACAACGATCACGGATCAATTGTTGTTGTCAGTTATACCTTGTTTCTAGGGACTGCACAAAATCATTTGAAGAATTTGAAGATATCCTTCCTTTCTGTGAATATTCCATAATTAGTGTTTAAATGATTAAACACTAAAAAAAAGGGGGAAATAATCACCAGATGCAGGCAATTCCAATCCTAGAGTTTTTTCTAGAAGTTTTGTATAAACAGATAACCAAGAACGATCTTAAATTGTTTCCTAACAAACCATGATTATGAGAGCAGAAAGATGAATTTGAGCCATATGGGCTTTTGGGAAACAATTTATAATTGTTGGGGGTGGAAGAGCATCTTTATATTGTCTGATATATGGGAGGTAACTTTGGTGAATAATCCTAGGAGACACTGATTTACTGTAGGAGTAGAACCTACTGCTTCAGTTATCAGTAGAACAGTAGGCCAACAGCCTAAATTTTGATTCGTTCATAGCAGTTTTTATTCACTTAGAGCAGCGGTCTTCAAATTGCGGCCCTGGTGCCAGATGTGGCCTTTTGCTTGCTTTTATCCAGCCCTTGGGGCATTATTTCTTCTACTGTTGCTGACATAGTTCCTTCCACTGACCCCAACAATGGGGCACTAATCCTGCCATTGACACCAAAGATGGGGTACGATTACTTCCATTGACACCAATGATGGGGCACTTCTCTTAATGATACCAATTATGAGGCACTATTACTCCCCCTAATACCAATTATTGAACATTGTTTACTCCCACTGATGCCAGTACATTTTCTTCTTCCTCTGGCCACAATGTGGCCCCCTAAAGTTTGAAGGACAGTAAACTGGTCCTTTGTTTAGAAAGTTTGTGGACACCTCACTTAGAACATAAATGTAGGAAGATGCTGCCTGGGATCTGTGATGCTTTTATATTTTTACTGTATACTATACTTATACTTTTACTGTACTTATACTTCTAACTCTTTGGGTACTCAAAGGCATCTCCCTATCCAGTCTCTTACAGGTAGACCTAATAGCCATCTGTCATCTATGGTACCTTCAGTTGACCTGGGTTAGGACCAACCTTGTCTGATCAATAATCTTCCCACTAGGATAAGCTAGTGCCAGATGTGTCATCTTGTAGTCGCTTCCCTCTCCTCTAACATTGAATTAAGATTCCCATAGACCCCCGCGGGTGGTCAGATAAAAAAAACACAGATCAGTATAGGAAAATAGAAGTTGTTTCCAATTTGTGTCCATATTTTTATTCTGGCATGCTCCTGTGCTGCACTTTCAGCCTTTTGTTGCCTGGGGGTGGAAGAAACATCTCACTGCACTCAAGTCTGTGAGTGTCTTTTATCTATGTTTCAGTGTGCATTGACATTAAATTGTTAAATAGCAAAGAATTGGCTGTTCATATTACTAGCTATATTCACACATAGGACATATATCTGCTAGCTGGGAGAGAAGCTTTGATCATATGCTTCTCCAATATGTCAGTGGTTGTTGTTCAGTCGTTTAGTCATGTCCGACTCTTCGCGACCTCATGGACCATAGTGCGCCAGGCATTTCTGTCCTCCACTGCCTCTCAGAGCTTGCTTATTTTCATGTTCATTGTTTCGATGATGCTATTTATTCATCTTGTTTTCTGTCGTCCTCTTCTCCTTTTTCCTTCCATGTTTTCCAGCATCAGGGTCTTTTCCAATGATTCCCCTCTTTGCATTAGGTGGCCAAAGTATTTGAGTTTCAGCTTCAGGATATGTCCTTCCAGTGAATATTCAGGGTTGATTTCCTTCAGGATTGGCTAGTTTGATCTTCTTGCCATCCAAGGGACTTGACAGCGGTACCATCAATATATTGAACATGTGACAGAAAATTAACAAGACTCTCTCATAACACAGAAAAAGAACTGAAACAAATAATTGTATGTGTGCTCTTTTTTTGTTGTAAATATAAAAAAAAGACTGGGTGTAAGGTAAGTATTTTACCAGAAAGCTCTTTTGTGAGGCATCCACTGGACACTGAAAAACTGCCTTTCTAAAAAAAGTCAGAAGCCCATGTTGTGATGTGATTATTTTCTTGCTGACAAAGACTGTCCTCCATATGTCCATGTGTTATTCAGTCATGTATTATCTGATAGAGTCCATATGACCTGCTGTTGTGAAATAAAAAAAAAAAAAAACTCCAAATCTGAGGATCTGTTGTTCTTCATACATATTGTCCTGAAATATCCTTTATGGGATAATCAAATGCACATTCCATCTACATTCTGTTGGATTAGATTACAATTGTTTTCAATCATTTCAGGTGGTCACTACAGCATTACCTTGTTAAGTGTTTTTAACTAGTTTTTGGTTGGAGTGGGCAAGGGTTAGAACATCTGTCAGGTTGTATTGGCTGTCTGTGTCCCAGCTAAGGAGATTTACCCTGACTTTTTGACAGAAGTATGCTAAGTGGATGAAAAGTGATAGAAAATGTGTTCAGTGTGTTGACACATTTTATGTTGTGACTAATGCACCAAAACCCCCAAAAAATCAGATGTGTCACAACAATTGGATGTTTTTAACACCACGCATTGTGTTGACACTACAATGCAGCAACCTATGTAATGAAGATGTGCCCAAAAAGAGGCAAATAGAAGCCAAACAATAATTGTCAGTATAGCCTGTGGTCTTCCTGCAGCTGATGTTTTCCCTATTAAAGAGGAAGTAAACCCTGATGGGTTTACTTCCTCTTTGTTTCCCTGCAAAGGTAAAGCATAATGCATAGTAGCCCATTATGTGTCACTTACCTGACATAGGAGCCTGCGATGTCACCACTGTCCTCTTGTGTACGGAGACTCCATCTTCTTTGTGGGTATCACGGCTCCGGCACTGTGGTTTGCCGGAACAGCGATGATGTCACTCCTGCGCATGCGCACGGGAGACTGCACGCCGCTGTCCACGGCGCATGCACCATAGACAGCGGTGCCTGTCTTTTTGCAAATATCTCCTAAACCGTGTGGGTTTAGGAGATATTTCTTGGACCTACAGGTAAGCCTTAATCTAGGCTTACATGTAGGTCAAAGTGGTTTGTAATGGTTTACAACCACTTTAATGACTGACAATGCCTTGTTCATCACATGCCCAACAAAGGGGTCCTGCATGTCTCCAAAAATGTTGCACTGAGTCTTCTATGATGTGATCATTCTTCAATAACAAATTGGACATAATTGACGATCTGTGGTGTGCTGGCAAATATGTACATTTGTTCTGCACCGTGTCTCTCTATGGAGGTGGCCATATTGTTGGAGGCAGGACTTTACTTCATTTTTTTAGAGCCTCTAACAAGGAGATCAATGAGATTCACATTGCTGGTTTACAGCTACGAGACAAGGCACTCCTGCATACCAGGAAGTGCACTTTTATTTTTAAGGAATTGAAGACAAAAGTTAAATTTTCAGTGTACTGCTTAGGCACATATCATTTATAAATGTTTCCAATAGCATAGCAAACTTTAATTTTTAAAATGTATTTCTGTTTTAGCAACTTGCAAAAGAACTATCAGTAGGTCCCACACAAATCAGGTCTAGATCCCCAAGAATCAAGGTTATTGTGTTTGCTTAAATATCTTTACTTTATCTGCAGGTCAGCAGAAAATGTTGCCATGAGTTCTTCTTACTTACAGCCAGTACATCTCACAAGCAAAGGATGCCTCTTTCTTTTACATAGTTACAAACTGTAGTTAATCTGGTTGAAAAAAGACACAAGTCATTCCAGTCCATCCAGTCCATCACAGTGGATCAAATAGCACAGCTTTCTCCGGAGCTTGGAACTCTCCTGCTTGGGAAGACTCAACAAATCAGAACCTTTGTTGGCTGAATCCCAGAGGAAAGAACCAACTAGAAGGTGGGGCTCAAATGTATCACCCTCCAGCTCACATTGCTGGACAACATTTAGTGATTGGTTCATCTGAAATATATCTATTATTTATGGTACTAGCCTCTCTAGCACAGACTGCCGGAGCATTCTAAACAGTAGCTGGCAAAAACAATAAGCACTATGGGCTTAGAAAAGGGATTCTAAGGCTAGCCATACATGTATACATTTTCTCTTATTCAGCCTACTGGAGACAGGGAGCTAAAGTTACACTCTGCAGAGCTCAGTGAGGAGAGAGCTGATTGGAGGGGAGGGACACATCCCTTAACACAGCACACAGGAACAGAACTTAGGTTGTCAATCTGCTGGAGGTCCCTTCCCTGTCACAATTTTTCTTTTGGTGTGAGGAAAACTTGTCAGAAGTGACTCATGCTTATAGCAGAGGAATGAAGCAGCAGACAGAAATTACACTTAGTGCTCTGTATTAAGAGAAGTACACACTATAGAAGGATAGATATGCTTTGTTCATATTTCATGATAGTTCAAGAGGTTTACAACCACTTTAAGGCTACAGATAGCTAACGCCTGCCATCACCTACTGTCAAGAAGTCTCAGTTGGCCAATCTGCTAGTTTATGAGTAACTACACATATAACCATGTTAAAAACAATATTCTACAAATGTTTAGGTAATATTGAGACTGATGTACCTTATTAACAAACACGGGAAAATACGTGTTATCTTACATGTTAAAGTTCATTGCATTGATGGAGACTGTTTATTTGACCACAACTGGCTGGCTACATCTGGCTACATCAACACTTTCAGAAAATCAGAACAGCAACATCATCGGATCCGATGTAGTCACTGTTTGCCAACATTTTTTCCAGCTGGCTCCCTCTACAAAAGTCAGTTCAACTTTTGTGGAGCCGGGTGGTCCAGACAGCAGGAATCTGCAAAAATGTTAGATATCTGGCAGGGTTTAGACTGGGTACATCCTAAATGCTTCCCTGTAAGTACAAAATCTAAACAGGACATTACTGCTTTGACACCCCTGCATGACATGTATTTTGACTCCACATTTTTACCACAGAGCTTGACATTTCGAAAAGAATGGTGCTTGTTTCAAATTTAATTTTAGATTTTAACTAGCCCTAACTAATCAAAGGTTTATTTGCATATATTTTCCCAAATGTCCATACCTCTAACAACTAATGTACACACAGTTGCTTTGTGAGAATGGTATGTATTAGGTATTGTATATGGACACATAGAACCATATCCCCACAAATATGTAGTTGTGAGGAATGGCTATGCAATTTTACATAGAATTAATGTATTTAGCGCATGACTTATAATAATTACCTACTTAAATATACTGAACTACAATAGGCTTCATCCCTTGAATTTATGTTTAATAAATGATCTAAGACAGTAACATGCGATTAAAACATGCTGTTTTAACATGCATTACTGCAATGCACATACAGCAGTGCACTGTAGTGTCAGTCAATTTGAATGGCACTCCAACGCGAATGCATCCCTCAACAGCCACATTGTAACACACGGAAACACACATTCTGTGCATTTGGGTGAACTATGTAGGGAAAAAGGGGTGTTGTGGTCAAATAAACAGTCTGCATTAATGCAATGCACTTTAACATGTAAGATAACATGTATTTTCCCGTGTTTGTTAAAGTACATCAGTCTCAATAAACATTTGTAGTATATTGATTTAAACATGGTAGTTGGTCATAAACTAGCAGATTGGGCCACTTGAGACTTCTTGATGGTAGGTGATGGCAGGGTTTAGCTACCTGTATCCTTAAAGTGGTTGTAAACCTCTAAAATGAAATATGAACAAAGCATATCCTTCTAATGCCCTGTACACACGGTCGGATTTTCAGACGGAAAATGTCCTATCGGACAATGTTGTCGGAAATTCCAACCGTCTGTAGGCTCCATCGGACTTTCTGACGGACAAAGTTTTATCTCCTGCTCTCAATTTTTCCGACAACAAAGTCCTATCAGACTTTTTCCGATCGTGTGTAGCGAATTCCGACGGACAAAGTGCCACGCATGCTCAGATCACATTACAAGACCAAAGCTATTGGCTACTAGCCTCTACGTAGTCCCGTCGTAGGCAACAAACGTCACCACGTTCAGAATGATTGGATTTTCTGACAACTTTGTCCGACCGTGTGTATGCAACACCAGTGTCGGACAAAATCCGTCGGAAAAAATCTGATGGATTTTGTGGTCCGATTTTCCGACCATGTGTATGGGGCATAAGTGTAATTTCTGTCTGCTGCCTCTGCTATAACCATGAGTCACTTCTGACAGGTTTTCCTCGCACCAAAAGAAAAATCGTGACAGGGAAGGGACCACCAGCAGATAGACAGCCTAAGCTCTGTTCCTGTGTGCTGTGTTAAGGGGTGTGTCCCTCCCCTCCAATCAGCTCTCAGAGCTCTCCTCACTGAGTTCTGCAGAGAGTAATTTTAGCTCCCTGACTCCCTTTTTCTGAACTCTCAGACAAGCTTTGTAAATTCAGCACTTTGAACGGATGTAGAGGAGGGAAGACTACTGATAAGCAGGTACATGTATTATGTAGGGAAATTTGAAATTTGTTTCATCTCTCTGTATTACTTGAGGCCAGTTACTTCACTGGGTATATGTGAGAGGATACAACCACTTTAAAGTGGCCCTAGTATATGTATGTATGAATGTGAGTTAGGGACCTTAGATTGTAAGCTCCTTGAGGGCAGGGAATGATGCGAATGTATAATACATGTGTAAAGCCCTGCATAAATTGATGGCTCTATGTAAGTACCTGTAATAAATAAATAGAAGCAAAAGTTTTTTTACCTACATTAAGGTAAAAACTCTCTGTTTTCAGCCAGCCCCCCCCCCCCCCCCAGCCCCATCTAAATAACTGAGCCTATCTCAATCCAGAACTGTGCCCAAGAGCAGCTTTGCAGCTCTCTCTATCCCCTCACTGGACATGGAGACAGCAGTGGGAGCCATTGGCTCCTGCTGCTGTCAATCACAGCCTGTGAGGAGAGAGTAGTGGTAGGTGGTGCCATGGTGTGTGTGTGTCGATGGACACACAGAGCCCGGCTTAGAATCAAGCCCACATGAGTGCCCTCAGCCCCCGTAGTAAGCAGCTTGCTGAGGGGGCATTGGGAAGGGTGGGGGCAGGAGCACCAGGGGGGTACCCCAAAGAAAGAGGGTCGGGGGGCTGCTCTGTGCATAACAGTAGGTATGTATAACATGTTTTGTTTTCTAACTATAAAGCACTTATACTAGGTATATAAAACCATGTACTCCAGTATGAACAAAAATGTGTATTCCTACACATGTCTGTTACTGGACATAGAACATCAAAAACAAGAAGTCTAAATTCAGCTGCATTCATCTACACCAGACATTCTCTTGGGAACTGCAGTGAAAGTGAAGTTGAACATTTTTGGCTTTTAGCCTGTTTCCCCTTGAAAGCATTAGGAGTAACGCTGGGCTCACTATGAGCAACATTTGCAAGATATTAGATTTGTTTGAAAAATCTTTGTCAGTATTCTTTTTTCTGCCTTTTGGCTGATGCGCACGGTCAGTTAGGGCCGTACACCACCCAGATTTTTGTTTATTTCTGTGGCACGTAGGTGTTTTCGATCAGCCAAGGACAGGAAGCATGAAGAAATCAATAACAGGCTGACATTGTCTACGACTGTGTAGATAAACGCACATAGAGCATTTATCTACCGCTAAGGACAGATGTGCACCCCTGGATGCAAACAGAGCCGCACATTAGTCCCCAACCGCGTATATTCGACCTATGTGCAATTAAGCGAACACCTGTGGACAGCCGCGGACAGTGTCACCCTGAACGGCTCATTGGGACATTGTTATTATTAATATGGCATTTGTATTTATTATTACAACAATTTACTGTTTTAATTTCTCCTAGTTGTGAAGAAGGGAACATAAACTTCCTTTATTTTGTGGTATGTTTTCAATTTCCCAGCTAGCCTCTTCCACTTCATTTCCTGATTGCATCTTTTAGAGAATCAATTTCCACTGGTAATCACAATATATATTGCAGCAGTTAGTAAATGTTAGTACTTGGCTTTTTAACACGGATTTCCATAGGTCAAGAAATGTTGAGCATGAAAGCAATAAACAGATAACTAAGCTTTATAGAGCCTATGCTATTGTTCTGTCCTCTTGTTTCCTGTCCTGTGTTGACATAATGTTCTGGCATTTGGATTGAGAAGAACATTTGTGCATTACGTTATTGTACATGCTCTCACTTTTTCTTCAGAGATTTTTCTTTTTTTACTGAATTATTACTGTGAGGCTCTAATATATGAGTAAGGTTTTACTGTCATTTACTGTGAATTACACATACGAAGATATACCCCCTAGTGTAAACTTGGCATTTAAAAAATCAGCAAGAGAGTTATATGATTGCGTAAAAGCATAATGCTTTCCTACAGCGCACAGAACTCATCAGATCTCATTGAGATACACATTACAGGATATATTATTCCACAAAGCTGTGCCAAATACTAAATGTCTGACATCAACAGGCACAGAGTGAGAGTTCAAGAGATTAAAAAAGGTAAAAAAAAAGGTCAGTTTGCAAAAGAAGAGTAAAAATGTCATAAAACTTGCCAGGCTCATTGCTTACAACACTTATCTTCGCTCTATTGCAGAGCTACATCCTGCCTCCCCTGCTGCACACTGTGGTACCTACCAGTATTAGAGCCAGTGGCGGCCCGTTCATTAGCCACTAGCCACCTCCCCTATCCATGTGTCTGGCCCCCTGATCTACATGCAGGTTGCGGGACCATGGATTCCAATGGGGGGTGTCTTTTTTTGAAACATGTGAATAGGGCCAGAGGTTCCAATAGGCTTCAAAAAAAGGGTGGGCCCGGGGCGCAGAGCACTACGCTCCAAGCCCACCCAGTTGCATGACAATAGCGAATGAATATTCGCTATTGCCACACTGATCCTCCTCCTACCCAATCTTGGGACCCGTCACCCGATTAGCTGCAAGGACAGGCAATCCTATTGGATGCCTAGGAGAAAGAGGGAGGAGACACACGGTAAGACAAGGAGAGGACACAGGAGCCGCTGCCCGCCGCCTGTAGCCCATAGGAGTACTGCCCGCCTGCAACCTAGATGGGGTATGTGCCATGCTGGATGACCAACCAAAGGGACTGACCTAGTGCGGCTGGGGGGTGGGTGCCGCCAGCCTACAGGGGGGTGATAAAAAAAATACACGAGCCACCACTGATTTGAGTGGTAATGAAGTAGTGACTGGCAGCTGCAACCACACTGCACAGCGGGGAACACACCCATTGGTGATACTTTGGCTGGCATAGCTCTTCAAAAGAGTGTATATCGGAGCCACTGGCCATAGGACTGGTAAGTTTTTTTACTCTTTATTTTACAGACCAACAGTCCATTTCTTTTTTTTTTAACCACTTGCTTACTGGGCACTTAAACCCTCTTCCTGCCCAGACCAATTTTCAGCGCTCTCACACTTTGAATGACATTTGCACGGTCATGCAATGCTGTGCCCAAATACATTTTTTATAATTCTTTTCACACAAATAGAGCTTTTATTTGGTGGTATTTAATCACTGCTGGGTTTTTTATTTTTTGCTATAAAAACAAAAAAATACAGAAAATTTGGGGGAAAAAAGTTTGTTATACTCAGTTTGTTATAAAATTTTGAAAACAGGTAATTTTTCTCCTTCATTGATGTTTGCTGATGAGGTTACACTGATGAGCACTGATAGGCTGCACTGATGGGCACTGATAAGCTGCACTGATGGGCACTGATAAGCTGCACTGATTGGTGGCACAGATAGGCACTGATGGGTGGTACTGATGGTTGGCACTGATGGGCACTGATAGGTGGCACTGAAGGTCACTGATACGTGGCACTGAAGGTCACTGATACGTGGCACTGATCGGCGACATGGATGATAAGGCACTGATGGGCATTTATAGGTGGCACTGGTGGGCAAATGTAGGTGGCACTGTGGGCTCTGGTAGGTGGAACTGGTGGACACTGGTAGTTGGAACTGGCCGGTGGCACTGGTGGGGCAGCTGCGGCTCTCTATGTAAGGGACTGATGTCCCTCTGACAGATGCCAGTGGTCGGCTTTCTTTTTCCTTCACGCTGACAGTGTGAGGTGAAAAAAAATACAGATTACCGATATTCTGTTTACATCACGTGATCAGCTGTCATTGGCTGACAGCTGATCATGTGGTAAAGGGTGGGGGGGTGGGCCCCTTACTCCGATCTGAGATCAGTCGAGTCTCATAGACTCGGCGATCACAGAACGTGCCGCGCGCAGCCCACAGGGACACGCTGAAAGTGTATTCTAGGGATGACCTCGCTGTAGCCGTTTTTCAGCTATAGCGCAGGCGGGAAGAAGTTAAACATTGTTTTTTACATTTTTATGTCCTTATTCATTATTTTATTCATTATGATGATTACGGCTATGATACATTGGGGGAAGATTTAATAAAACTGGTGCCCAGAGAATCTGGTACAGTTATGCATCGTAAACAATCAGCTTCTAACTTCAGCTTGTTCAATTAGGGCCGGCCATAGACAGTTCAAATCTATGCTGAACTGGCCAAGATTGAAATTGTGTAGATTGATCAACTAGGGTACAACCAGCCTGCTGGATTTTACTTGCGAGCCACCCACCCCACCCCCAAAGAAGAATGGGCAAAAATGTCACTCTCTAGTTGTTCAAAGCTGGTAGAGACATACCAAAAAAAACCTGCAGCTGTAATTGCAGCAAAAGGTGGTTCTACAAAGTAATGACTCAGGGGGGCTGAATACAAATGCACGCCACACTTTTCACATATTTATTTGTAAAAAATATGGAAAACCATGTATCATTTTCTTTCCACTTCACAATTATGTGCCACTTTGTGTTGGTCTATAACATAATAATGCCAATAAAATACATTTACCTTTTTGGTTGTAACATGACAAAATGTGGAAAATTTCAGGGGGTATGAATGCTTTTTCAAGGCACTGTAAATGGTGCACTTTTCGAAAGAAACATATCAGCTGATTTTGTGGTTATTGGAGAGAAACTAGTTTCTGTTTTTCAATTTGTACAGAGAGTGAAAACATAAAACATTTTTTCCTGGAAATGTTGGAATTATTTTACTCTAAAGAGAATACCAAGTTAATATGAAACTCCATAGGGAATATTAACACTCAGCTCAAAGTGCTGTTTTGTATGTAGGGAGAATCATTTGAATACATTGTGTTACTAAACAGGTTATATCTGTCGTAACGATTGTTTCTGCCAGACATTGATAAACCCAATGAAAAGACTTAAAACATCTAATGTGTTCTTTGGCTCTTCACCAGGGACATTAGAAGCTACTTTCATTTAATTCAGAACATGGAACATTTTTGCATTGCCGTATGATGATGCCTTTTACCGTCATTTTGCCTGTTTTCGTCACAGGGATCTGTAATCCTGATGTTTTTCACTATATTATACAAAATATTTTTTAGTACTTTATCAGTAGTATGAATTCATTATGTGTAACAGATAAACAGTTTTTTTGGATGGAAACTGTCAACATCTTTCTACTGTTGTTCTCCACATGCTGTGCAAAATAGGAAAAGTGTCATTGTTTTTAGCCCACCCTAGGATATAAATGAGAATGTATGTGAAGGCCACTAGTTGAAAGAAAAAAATAACGTGACTACATCCTTTTCTTAAGTTTGCCATATACTGAACATGCACATTTTCATTTACAAGTGTTTTCTGGTATAAATTAGAGTTGACCATCCATGGTGATAACCAAATCTGAGAAAAATGTGAAATCGATGATGGTGCCAGCTGCTCATATTGCATGAAAGACTATAATATATTTTGAAATCAACATGTATGCGCAGGTTTGGCCTTCTAAAGATCAAATCTTTCATCTTGGCCATTGAAAATCTATGCTTATAGCTTTTGGCCTTTAAAATCTGGAGAAGCCCTGCCCATGCAGTTATTGCAAAAATCCAAAACAATCTTTCAATGTACATTATCCGCATTTAAATGACCACCCAAAGACTCAGCCAATATCTTGTCTAGCTAGCAATTTTTTACATTGTCATCCACCAGGGCCCAATTATAGGAACATGCAAGCATTTCAATGATGTTAGCTTAAAATAACAGGTTGATTTGTCTCATCATGCAGCCTGGGTTTGGTAGAGGTATGAGCTAATGAAAATGAATGTTACATTCCTTTCCCTATCCACAAAGTGTAGGAGAAGGGATCGAGGAAAGTGCATTAATGTAATCATCTTACATATTCCCTTTCTCGGGTGCCTCTGCATTCTTGAGAAATGGTGGGAGTAGTTTTGGAAAAACAATGTAAAGCATCAGCTTGCATATGGTATGGCAATGAACACATTCCCAGCTGAAAGTCCTTTTCATCATCTATGCTATGCTATGGTATCATCCCACAGCCTGAAGGATTAAAGGACGGCTGTTTAGAAATTTCTTTTGCTTATTTTTTGGTCAAAACGTATAAAATGTTTGCAGTCCTTTTAATTAGATGAGTGTAATGGAGCATATGTCATTTTATATGTTAACTTGTATCAAAGTATTTGATGGAAATGATTAGATATTGCCTAGGGGGCTCCATAGATAGGCAGGTATATCTTCTTGAGAACTTCACAGAAAATACATCCTTCCTTATGTGAGTCATCGAAAGTCTGGGAATCACAGCTAACAGTGATAACAGTACACATATGGTGCTTTTCTTCTTTACCTTTTTCTACATTGAAAGAAGAGGAATCATTTGCTGGGAAAGTCTCCAAAAAGTAAAAAAAAAAAGATATTTTTACGACATTTTATGACATTTAAAGTCACCTAATCTTCACAAAACTTGTTAGCATTCATTGCTGTTATGTTGGTTATAGACAGCTAAATGTCTTATAATTCTTAAAAAGTAAACCGTTTATGTACTATTAACATTTCGCCAATGACCATCATCATCTTCCCTTTGAAACAGATGTTGGTTCCCCAGGATGATCTGTCTAAATTGTATAATATTTCTTTCAATCCTGTAATGGGCTTTGGATCCCCCTAGGACCACACCTAGGCCTTGATGTTACAACAGTGGTCACTAAAACATAACATTATAGTGCTATGGAGACGCTTTCTCATTTCTGGTTACAAAAAGTTAATGTAAAATGTAATTTTCACAGCAGGTAAATGGTATGCAAGAGAAACGGCTTGAAGTCACGTACTGTAGGAACAAAAATCCTTTTCATATGGAAATAGATCCCCTTAAGGTTAGTTTCACTATCTCTTAATTAAGGAGAACAATGTGGCTTTCCTTTTTAGACAAATACTTTAAAGTTTGGACTACTCTCAGATGAGGTTTAGGTAAACAAGCAAACATATTGGTTACCCTCCCTTTCCTGTCTCACTCAGACTGCTTATAGCCAACTTATGAGTGTTGGGCGCTCCTATGGAATCTTGCCCTTCATTTACATTCTCACCAGGATATCAATGATAGATACTGACTACAACAACACAGAAACAAAAAACACCTTGAGCCAAATTAGATCCCATTAGCTAGAGGCATCCCATACACATCTCACTGTGTCAATAAATATGTTCTTTTTCAGTAATTGCCCTAGAAGGGGTTTTAAGTTATTTTAGCAAGGACAGAATATAACTGTTGATCTTGCCAGAAATGCTGTCCTTATCACTTCTAGGGAGTTGAGCTAAATGTTACCTACTACTCACTAAGCTACCCCATGTAATTAAAGTTGGTCATACATGGAGAGAAAATCATTAGAAAAAGCATTCGGTAGGCTCGATGGTTCGACTTTCAAAATGCAAAGTTTTATGGCAAAAAAAAAAACCGCCTTGTGTTTTTTTTTTTTTTTTTTTTGTCCTAAACAATCGATTTTCTAAACATCAGTAGTGGAATCGACCGAAAACAGTGTGAAAAAGTCTACAGCACATGCTTGTGTTAAACTGCAACCCCAGGTCGTGTTATTGATTGATGAAAAGTGCACCATTTATGTTGTTTATATATCTTGATAATTTTCTAAAACAATGTTGGCGTTATCGCATGCACGTTAGACAGATCTTTAGAAATCCATCTTTTTTTTTTTTTCAAACAATTTTTCGGCCATGTATGGCCAGCTCAGGATGAATAAAGGCAGACATATTTGTAGTCCATGCATGTTTTATTTTTACAGATAGCTCCATTGCTATTTTTTGTTAACCCAACCCCCCCCCCCCCCCCCCCCAAAAAAAAACAAAGAAATAAATAGCATAGCAAAATAAAAGATAGCAAAAAATAACATTCATAGGCTGTTTTTTGTCTGAAATTCACATCCTAATTTTATTTTTACAATATTGAGAATACAGTAGGAGGAATGATCCTCAGTGTTATCTTGCACTGGAATAGATAGTTCAAGGTGAAATCCAGAAAAGGCTAATTCAATTATGCATTGCATGTATTTATATAGCACCATCAATTTACACAACACTGTGCATCCGCTGCCTTCAAGAAGCTTACAGCCTAAGGTCCCTAGCTCACACATTGTAGGGCCAAGTCAGACAGGAGCCATGGAGCACATGCCTACTCCACACAGGTAGCATCATGGTTGGGATTTGAAACAAGGACCATAGGACAGCAAGGAGGGAGTGCTAACCACCAAGCCACTGTGCTGCCATTATGTGCATCTCATGTAGCAGATCATGGTATCAAACATGAAATGTTGTTAGAGATACAAGTTGTCCGTTCATGTTTAGAATTGTGCTGACTTGTGGCTACATTGCATTTTCTCTGAAATACTAGCACTAGGAGCTTTTTTCTCATATGAAGTTTTGTAGAGATGAACTAACATGTACAGATGGTATATGTGCATGGTGATTAAGCCCTCGTTCACATTGAATGCGGCTTTGAAATCGCACGGCTTCAAAACCGCATGTCAGTTGCGACTTCAGGTGCGACTGAAGACATCTGCATGGCTTTATGCACAGATGTCTATGCAAGTCACAACCGTAATCACCAAAAGTAGTGCAGGAACTATTTTTCAAATCGATTCAGCACTGCAAAGTTGGCATTGCACCGATTTGAATATGGCCATTGCAGATTGCCAGTGAAGCGCTGAGATTGCAGCTTCATACACTGGCCGTTACTGTGTCATTCTATGAGGATTCTCCATGTGCAGAGATAATCGGCGGGAGAACAAGTTCAAACACTTCTCCCCCCCATTATCTCTGGTTCATAAACTGTTTATGCGCTGTGATCAGTGGTGATCCTCAGGATCTCCGCTGATCACTGCTTCATAAAAGGACACCTTAGTCTGTTGTGGCTGTTTTAGGGTGATCATAGTATACTGTACATCTTAAATGATAACTGTTCTGAAGCAATGAAAAAAAAAATATCTATATAGGACTCTACTGCACAAACCTTTATTAATAGGTTGAATGAAGCCTTGAGAGACAGTGCTTGAGCAATTACTTTCTAACTATTGTGGTATTGCAAAATCATTCTTGATCATAGTGTGACCCATACATTATCTCACATTTCCTTTTACTTCTTATATCATGGGATCAATCTCTCATTGATTCTTGATTGCATGGTAGCATTTGATACAAATCAGTCACACTATAATCACATCCAAATGTAAAGGGATTATTCAATTCAATCATCCTATCATGTAAAAAAAGCAAATTCCCATTGACCTATTTTATCTGCACATGATTGGATAATTGTATTATCCACAGTGTATTGTCTGAGGATTCTCAATTCTTTTAGTGTATCATCCCAATTGTTCCATTTTCTAGTGCTCACCCATATTTCTACTTTTCTTTCAAAGTCCTCCATAACACTAAGCAATTAGCATTTTAAAAAGAAGAGTTCAGTAAGGCCCCTTTCACACGGATGGACCGTTCAGGTCCACCTGTCAGTTTTTTAGGCGGACCTGAACAGACGCTCCATTCAGGTCTATGGAGCTGACATCTGATCTGCTAAAATTAGACGTATGGCATCCTGGCGGATCGGATGAGATCTGATGAAAACAGACATGCTGTCTGTTTTCGTCCTATCCCTCCATAGGAATCAGCGGCGCTCCATCCACACATTCAATGTGGATGAGGGAATCACTTCCGCTGAGCTATTGTATTCTGCCAGCAGGGAGCATTCACCATTGCCAGAATGCAATGATCAGTGTTACTGGCTATATCTGGCAGCAATGATCGCCCAGGAAAAACCTAACAGAGTGGTTGTACATAAGTTGATTGATAGATCGACTTGTGTACAATCAGCTAGCCCATGGGTGCTCAACCTTGCAATGCCTTGGTACTTGTAATTCAGCACCTATGAGCCAGCCCATACATGGCTCAGAATTCGTCCTCGCTCCTTTCTGAACCAGACAAATTTTGATCCATGTATGGCCTGCTTTATATGGGACAGTGATAAAGAATTCTGAAACTCGTAGAATTCATTTGCAGTGTGCTTGTTCCAGTTTTGCAATCAAAATGAAGGAATTTGGGCCTATCCATGCAACTAGCATGTTTAAAAAAAGACCAGCAATGGCTGCTGCCATGCTTTTCCCATGACTGGGTCACATTAATTACTGCCACTTATCTTACCTCAAGCATGTCAATTAAATGGGGAATTACTGTGCATGCAGATCAGTCATCTATTTAAATGTCACCTGAGGCAAGGAATTCCAGTATAGTCATCACATCTCTGTTTATTTATATAATTATGTACTGTCATCTGATTATTTCCAAGGGCATTGAACATAGATATGTTTGAAAAAACAGAAGCATATGTATCAGTTCAGATACATTAGTGGAAGGTGATCTGCAGAGCATACAGTTATAAAACTCAGCAAATACAAAAAAAGGGAAAAGTGCACACAGTAATATTTCTTACTTTTGGTATATGTTGGGTACTATATACATTCCAATAGTCATATAGTCTTATAGACCCCCAGCTTGCTGTATCTGGGTATTTTGGCTGCGTGCTTACTTTTTAGGGTAGCTTAGATAGACAAAAACACACAGAAAGCACAATGTAGGCTGTACACGCCTATAAAAATGTTTTGGAAATTTTTCATTTTGCTGAAAAATAGAAAAACTCTGCTTTCTAATGCCGCGTACACACGACCGGACTTTTCGACGGACTAGGGCCAACGGTCTTTTCGGCTGAGTTTCGACGGACTTTCCGAATGAACGGACTTGACCACACACAATCACACTAAAGTCCGACGGATTCGAACATGATGACGTACGACCGGACTTGAAAAAGGAAGTTCATAGCCAGTAGCCAATAGCTGCCCTAGCGTTGTTTTTTGTCCGTCGGACTAGCATACACACAAATGGATTTCTCGATAGGAACTGGGTCCGGCGGAGTTCCGGCATAAAAATTTGAAACATTTCTAAAGTCCGTCAGATTTTTGGACAGCAAAGGTCTGATGGAGCCCACACACGATCGAATTGTCCGACGGATTCGTTCCGTCTGACCTTTGCTGTCAAAGTCCGGGCGTGTGTACGCGGCATAAGAAGTAGTCAAAAGTAGTCGTGTTTTACAACCCAGACAGCACTTTATTATTCCAGACACCTGTAATCCTCCAAAGGTCCAATGCACATCCTCTGTGCTTGTTATTTAATAGACATCCAGGTGGGCTGTGTTAGAGTAATAACCTGAGTTAATTGTGTGGAATTCTAATGGCAGGTGCCACCTGCATCACCCAGAAGCAGAATCAACATTTTTGGCATATATTATCAGAATCAGCAAAAAAAAAAAAACAAAAACAAATAAAGGAACAAGTAGCTTTTATGTTTAGAAACATAAAAGAGTGATGGCAAAAAGACCAAGTGGTTCATTGAGTCTGTTCCCCCACTCCAATTAATTTTTTTAATTTATTTATTACAGGTACTTTTATAGCATAGTCAGTTTACGCAGGACTTTACACATATATTGTACATACACACCGGTCCCTACCCTCGAGAAGCTTACAATCTAAAGCCTGGTACACGCTATGAGATTTTTTCCATTCAACCCAGCAGGTTGAATGAAAAAAACTGTGAGCTCAGGTCACTAACGAATTTTTATGATGTGTTTTTCATAGGTCATGTGACTCAAATACTAGATCCCAAACGTAACATGGGTGCGTTATTGATGCGTTCTTGCTGCATTTTCAATGCATTTCAACAGGGAGGTGCGTTTTTAGTGCAGGATTTTTAGAAAGCGCAATGGACCAGTGTGAAGACATACATAGAATTTAAAGGGATACATAAGCTTTTCTTGCGCTAAAAGTACCAATAATGGCCGACAATAAATTCATATTCATTTAAATTCATTATATGAATTAAACATTTGAATATAATACATTTCTATATAAAAAAAAAAATATATATATATTTTTTAAAACTGTAATTTTCAGTTTTCAGCCAAATGCGTCCTCTATTTTTGGTTTCGGCACCAAAATTTCCATTCGGCGCACCTCTAGTTTCTATTGAACCGGCTGATGTGGCCTGGGATTCGGCCCGTGTGTACGAGGCTTAAGGTGCCTTACTCACATCCATACATACATATACTAGGGCCAATTTAGACAGAAAACAATTAACCTACCAGCATGTCTTTGGAGTGTGGGAGGAAACTGGAGGACCAAGAGGAAACCCACAAAGGCACAGGGAGAACATGCAAACTTTAACAAAAAAAGTTAAGAAAGCAGAACACAAAAAGAAGCTTACACAACTAATCAGAAGTTTCTTTGGCCCTGAAGTTATTTTCTTTATTAATTCTATATATACATTTTCTAAAACTGTACATACCTTGAGGGGGGCATTCAGAGAACAGACTGTAAAAAAAATATATTTAGACTTTTTTGATTACACTTCAATAAGATTTTATAATCACTATTTATTTTAATGTCTCATATAAGTAAAGCCTTTGTTACTTTTCAAATGCGTATTATTATTTTATACAGTAGCCAAAGAGCTAAAAATGAACTATTGAACTGAGGAAGGGTGTTTCTCAAATAAAAATCATCTCATTTCATGTCAGCTGAGAACAGAATATGGAAAAATTAAAGAACACAGCTTAAGTTCATAATACAATCACCAACAACATAGAAAAACACAAGTATGATCACATTTTGAAGACTTAGCCACTGGGTCCTTAAAGAGGAACTGCAGTCTGCTCACATAATTTGTAATAAAAACATCTTTGCCATTCTGAAGCTTCCCTCCAACCACTTTGCAAATTATTTTATCTATATACTGTGATTCTGTACTTGCCAAATATGCTGCAGAAATCTCCCTCCACTGAGTCTGGCTGCATCCATTTTAACTGTGGGCAGCTGAAGCTCCTTCAGCTCTGCAGCTCTCATTGGCCCTCTTATGATTAATCCCCCCTCCCTTCCTGGCAAATTCTCAGAAGAGTGAGAGAGAGAGCTGTACACAATGTCATAATCCTAGGCATTTTACCAGACAAGAAACAGGAAGTGGGCTGTATAAGGTATTTACTGGCAGAAAAAAAATGTTTTACTATTCAAAGTTAAAACAACAAGGGAAGAAGATTTAATAGACGCAAAGATGAAAAAAATGACTGAAGTTCCGCTTTAAAGTAGTAAAACTAATGCCCCGTACACACGATCAGACTATACCGCGGGATTGTCCGCCGGACTAGAGTCCGCCGGACAATCCGCCCGTGTGTGGGATCCGGCGGACTTTTTCTCCTCAAAAGTCCGGCAGACTTAGTTTGAAGTTTTGACTCAAAATTGTCCACCGGACTCAGCAGTCCGGCGGACTATCCGGCCGTCTGTGTGCTAATCCGCGGGACTTTTGAAATTAACGGACTTGCCCCACACACGGAGTAAAGTCCGTTCATTTAGAACGTGACTCCAGGTAGACGGGACTAAGGAAGAGAAGTAGAAGGAAGTCAATGCTGCTGCCTCGATCGGCAAGATTGACACTTCGCTAGCCCCGTGACCTGGTATGGATTTAAAGGGAATCCCTATGCCGGAATCCCCCCCATATCCATATCGGACCCTTACCTGAGCACGCAGCCCGGCCGGTCAAGAAAGGGGGTAGGGACGAGCGAGCCCCCCCCCCTCCTGAGCCGTACCAGGCCCTCAACATGGGGGGGTTCCCTGGGGAAAGGGGGGCCCTGCGGCCCCCCCACCCCAAAGCACCTTGTCCCCATGTTGATGAGGACAAGGGCAGGGGGCTTGTTGGAATCCGGGAGCCCCCTTTAATTAGGGGGCCCCAAGATACGGACCCCCCACCCTATGTGAATGGGTATGGGGTACGATGTACCCCTACCCATTCACCTAAGGGAAAAAAGTGTAAATAAAAAAATACAACACAAGTTTTTAAAATACTTTATTCCACAGCTCCAGGGGTCTTCTTCCGTCTTGGGGGGTCTTCTCGCCGGACTCCTCTGCTATCTTCTGTTAGCTCTTTTACTAGTGGAGGAGCTGTGTAACTCCGTGTGTGAGGCAAGTCCGTTCATTTCCAGAGTCCCGCGGACTTCCGCCAAGACTCCGGCGGATTGTCCGCCGGAAAAGTCCGGGCGTGTGTGGACAAGTCCACACTTTCAGAAATTCCGGGGACCTCCGCTGGAAAGTCCGGCGGATTGTCCGATCGTGTGTACGTGGCATAAGATAATTTCTTGGGGACCCCCAAGCCACCAGAACTAGTGTCCCCATTGGAAAATTTCTTTACTTTTACTTTCAATGATAATGGTAAACAGGACAAATAGAGAGGTTGAATCTTCCTAATGGGGACAAAAACCAGCAGTAAAAACTGACAAGCATTCTAATCCCTCTGTACTCTAAAAAAAAGTTTTGGCTTTAGTTATAAAGTCTCCACCAAAAGCACATATGATAGGCTGACAACACATAAGAACAATGGGGTGGAAAGACACATGTTGTCAGGCTATAACAAGAAGTGCCTAAACAAGAAACTTCATGGCTTAGTCCCTAGGTATTGTTTTAGTGGTAGCTGCAGATTTTTTTTAAATTGTATAAGATTTTACTGATTGGGTTATCCTGCTTTATTGCCCATGAGGTTGTGGTCAAAGTAAACATAGCTTTACCGTATATTTAAAATTATGTGAATATATATATCTTTGCTAAGTGATTATTCTCCACTCATTTAGTAATCCCCCCCCCCCCCCCCTATGATGACATACATTGACCATTGCTGATCTTTTTTTCCTGGGAACATCTACTATTTTTAGAGGATGAGAATTCAAAAAGGGTTCTGATATATATTTTTTTCATTATATCTTTTTTTTATTTTTTTTTTATATACCTTTTATTTAGATATAATTTATTATTCTTATTTATATTTATTATTTCATCATATTCAGTGGCTCTAGGCTGAACATAGGTCATAAATATACAAAACAGTTACAGTTGGAAAGGCAATGCATTTTACAAGGATATCCGTTTACAAAAGGAATGAAAACATACGTCCCCATTTAAAGGGACCAGAATATATAGACAAAGTCTGTACAGTGTTATGCCTCGTACACACGGTCGGAAATTCCGACCACAAAATCCGTCAATTTTTTCCGACAGATTTTGTCCGACACTGGTGTTGCATACACACGGTCGGACAAAGTTGTCGGAAAATACGATCATTCTGAACGTGGTGACGTTCGTTGCGTACGAAGGAACTACGTAGAGGCTATTAGCCAATAGGTTTGGTCTCCTAATTTGATCTGAGCATGCGTGGCACTTTGTCCGTCGGAATTCTCTACACACGATCGGAAAAAGTCCGATCGGATTTTGTTGTCGGAAAATTTGAGAGCAGGATCTCAAATTTTTTCCGTTGGAAATTCCGATGAAAAAGTCAGATGGAGCCCACATGCGGTCGGATTTTCATGAATTTCCGACCGTGTGTACGGGGCATAACAGTTGGTCCTAAAGGTTTCAGTCGGGTTCTGATCTTTAAGTATTATTATTCAACAATTACCTAATTACCTATATCTGTGTACCTATGTTTATAGAAACTGCAGAAAATTTGTGAACCTTTCAGCTCCTTGCAAAGCTATTACTTATCTGGCAAATGCAAAACGCACACAATTTCAGATTTTCGAAAGAAAATTAGTTTGGAATTTGACCCATATACATGGGTCAAATTCCAAACTAATTTTCTTTCGAAAATCTGAAATTGTGTGCGTTTTGTGATCAACCAAGCTTCAATTTCACCTCGTATTGCTACAGAAAAGAATTTTGGTGGCCACGAATCTTCTTTTCTGTCTGTGAATTTTCTTTTCTTTCCGTGAATTGTCTTTTCTTGTGCTCATGTGCATTTTTTTTTTAATTATATTTCTCGAACGATTCTCACATCATTGATTAGAAAATCGTTTGTTTTTCAAAAAAGTTCCAACATGGCCGATCACTCAAATTCGATGGCTGCACTAAAATCAGCCGTTGCTGAAGCCCACTAATGGTGCGAAATTCAAACGAAAATTCTTATAAAAGATTTTTGTGAAGAAGATTCTTTCAGAATTCGACCCATGTATGGCCTGCAAAAGTCTGCTGATATGATGGTACATAGAGAATGACACCATCACACAATCTGCATCTCTGACTGGCTTGTTGCAGCCGCAGTGGATATAAGCACCAACGTTAAATCCTAATGCACCTAATTTTTTTTTTGCTCCTGTGCCCTCATGCATAAAATCCCTGGTACTTTCCCACGCAGATGACGCATACAGGCACCAATACAAGTCAATGACTGTACAAAGCTGTAGTAGTGTAATCACTGATTGCATTAGCACTTACCTGAGCATTCACAAACGGCATATTTCCTCAAATGCAAAATGCCACATTTGCCGGCGTATAACACGCACCTTCATTTTAAGAGGTTTTCAGGAAAAAACATATTTTTCAAATAAACAACTTTGAATTAAAATAAGGGTCAGGGCCCATCAATGCAGCCTGATTAGTGCCCATCTGCAGCCTCCTCATCTCCCATCAATGCAGCCTGAACAATGCCCATCTGCAGCCTCAATGCAGCCTGATCAATGCCCATCTGCAGCCCATCTCATCAATGCAGCCCGATCAATGCCCATCTGCAGCCTCAATGCAGCCTGATCAATGCCAATCTGCAGCCCATCTCATCAATGCAGCCTGATCAATTCCCATCTGCAGCCCATCTCATCAATGCAGCCCGATCAAAATGCCCATCTGCAGCCTCCTCATCTCCCATCAATGCAGCCTGAACAATGCCCATCTGCAGCCTCAATGAAGCCTGATAAATGCCCATCTGCAGCCCATCTCATCAATGTAGCCTGATCAATGCCCATCTGTAGTCCATCTCATTAATACAGCCTGATCAATGCCCATCTGCAGCCCATCTCATTAATGCAGCCTGATCAATGCCCATTTGCAGCCCATCTCATCAATGCAGCCTGATTAATGCCCATTTTTAGCCTTAATGTTCATCTGCATCCTCACCATCTTTTATCAATGGAGCCTGAAATCACAGAGCCGTCATCTCCTGTTTACTTGGCTCTCACTCGGCTCTCAGTTTGCAGTCACACACACACAGTCCTGCCTTAGCCATCAGCATTGGACCAGCTCCTGTGATAGACAGAGCACTGGACCAATGCCGGTGGTGGAGGCTGGACTGTGTGTGTGACGTGAGAGCCGAGTAAAAAGGAGATGACTGCTCAGTGAATTTTGGCGGCGCTCGTCCCCCTCCTTCACCTCTGAGGTACACTATCGACATATAACACACACCCACGATTTGCCCCCTATTTTCAGGTAAAGTGCGTGTTATACACCGATAAACGCTGTACGCCATGCGCATTCATGGGTAAACATCAGTGTAGAGGCGATTGGTTGTATTGGCAGCAGCAGATCCATGCGGCTCCAGGGATTTTAGGCTTGAGGACACAAGTCCATGTTCATGAGGCCTAATAGTGTTGTTTGAGTCTCTTTAATTTTTTTTTGCCAGTTTTATACAAATGTAAAAACGTACACATTTTTATTTTTTTTATTTTAAAGAATTACATAAAGATAATCTCCCATCATACACTAGAAACATAGTTTATTGTATAATCTCACCCAGACATGGTCTATATACAATGCTGTTACAGGTTTACTTTTTAAAATAGTCTTCATATGTTTCTATTTCTGCTGTATGTTATCTTAATGTGTGTGAGAATACAATATGCACTTGTATGATAAATGAAGGCCTTCCTTCCTTAACCACGGTGACAATACAAAGCAATTTGTTGCATATGGTGTACTTCATCTGAAAGGCATTTCCCTTCTCCAGCCTGCCTCCTTGATGGATAACTTTTCATAGAGTGTTTGTATGTATACTTTGTAATAAAGTATATAGTATATTGAAGAGGTGACATAGATTTATAGTAGGGCAGTTGCAGCAAAGAAGGATGAAAAATTGCTGCTGTTGCTGCTTATTATTATTGTAAAGTAGTTTCCTTAACAGGTGTGGCTATATAGTAATGATGTTGCGATAACAATAATAAGATGAAACTTCTAACAGCTAAGCATACCCTTGAGCAACATTCCTTTATGTGTAGGCTTGGTTAAATTTCCAAGCAGTTTAGCAGGTCTATACACATTTTAGAGCTTGTGGGTCCCCAGCAAGAGACCCAGGAAAGTTTTTATATTAAAAAAATTTAAAAAGAATTTAATTAAGAGTTACATTCATATATGTCCTTAGGAAAAATGAAACAACAATACATATATAGTCACATTTTTATTATATGTTGTATTACCATGAACATTATTTTGATTGTACAGTAAAACCTTGGATTGCGAGCATAATTCGTTCCAGAAGCATGCTTGTAATCCAAAGCACTTGTATATCAAAGCAAATTTCCCCATAAGAAACAATGGAAACTCAAATGATTCGTTCTACAACCATTTATAGGGCCTTCAGTTTATAGTCCATGTATAAAGATTACAGCAATGTGATGGTTTGTGTAACCATGAAATGTCCATCCACAAATGGAAGCTTCCACAAGGGGATTATAAGCAAAATCTAGCAGGAGCTACAGAGTATAAAAGAGAAGAGAGGCGCCTCTAAGTGTAGCATATGTTGCTAAAAGTTGTACCTTCATTTAATGTAACCATATTGCTACACTTAAAGGCGCCTCTCTTCTCTTTTATACTCAGTTGTGACGTGACGCTACTTGTACATCAAGACATCGCTTGTATATAAAGTCAAAAATTATTTAAAAATTTAGCTTGTCTTGCAAAACACTCTCAAACCAAGTTACTCTCAATCTAAGGTTTTACTGATTTAAAAATATTTTATGGAATTGGTCTAAATTTGGGAAATCTGTTACCTAACCAAGCTAACTGAATACCAGCTAAAACCAGAAACCTAATTCTGAGATACACCAGGTTCTCCCTAAACTCAGCTAGGTGCGCAGAACAAGAAAGTTACCGACACCTGTTGGGCTGCCATGTTTCCAATCCTCAGAACAATCACTTTTTTGCCATATGGTGAATGAAAGAAAAAGGGGATTTCGGTTAATATTCACAGAACACCAATATATATTTATATACAGTGGTGTGAAAAAGTGTTTGCCCCCTTCCTCATTTCCTGTTCCTTTGCATGTTTGTCACACTTAAGTGTTTCGGAACATCAAACCAATTTAAACAATAGTCAAGGACAACACAAGTAAACACAAAATGCAATTTGTAAATGAAGGTGTTTATTATTAAAGGTGAAAAAAAATCCAAACCATCATGGTCCTGTGTGAAAAAGTGATTGCCCCCCTTGTTAAAACATACTATAACTGTGGTTGTCCACACCTGAGTTCAATTTCTCTAGCCACACCCAGGCCTGATTATTGCCACACCTGTTCACAATCAAGGCATCACTTAAATAGGAGCTGCTTGACACAGTAAGGTCCACCAGAAGATCCTTAAAAGCTACACATCATGCCGAGACCCAAAGAAATTCAGGAACAATTGAGAAAGAAAGTAATTGAGATCTATCAGTCTGGAAAGGGTTATAAAGCCATTTCCAAAGCTTTGGGAATCCAGAGAACCACAGTGAGAGCCATTATCCACAAATGGCGAAGACATGGAACAGTGGGGAACCTTCCCAAGAGTGGCCGGCCGCCCAAAATTATCCCAAGAGCGCAGCGACGACTCATCCAAGAGGTCACAAAAGACTCCACAACAACGTCCAAGGAACTGCAGGCCTCACTTGCCTCAGTTAAGGTCAGCGTTCATGCCTCCACCATCAGGAAAAGACTGGGCAAAAATGGCCTGCATGGCAGAGTTCCAAGGAGAAAACCACTGCTGAGCAAAAAGAACATCAAAGCTCGTCTCAATTTCTCCACAACACATCTTGATGATCCCCAAGACTTTTGGGACAACATTCTGTGGACCGATGAGACAAAAGTGGAACTCTTTGGAAGGTGTGTGTCCAAGTATATCTGGCGTAGAAGGAACACTGCATTTCAGAAAAAGAACATTATACCAACAGTAAAATATGGTGGTGGTAGTGTGATGGTCTGGGGCTGTTTTGCTGCTTCAGGACCTGGAAGACTTGCCGTGATAAAAGGAACTATGAATTCTGCTGTCTACCAAGAGATCCTGAAGGAGAATGTCCGACCATCTGTTCGTGTACTCAAGCTGAAACGAACTTGGGTTCTGCAGCAGGACAATGATCCTAAACACACCAGCAAGTCCACCACCGAATGGCTGAAGAAAAACAAAATGAAGACTTTGGAGTGGCCTAGCCAAAGTCCTGACCTGAATCCTATTGAGATGTTGTGGTATGACCTTAAAAAGGCCGTTCATGCTCGAAAACCCTCTAATGTAACTGAATTAGGACAATTCTGCAAAGATGAGTGGGCCAAAATTCCTCCAGGACGCTGTAAAAGCCTCATTGCACGTCATCGCAAACGCTTGGTTGCAGTTGTTGCTGCTAAGGGTGGCCCAACCAGTTATTAGGTTTAGGGGGCAATCACTTTTTCACACAGGGCCATGATGGTTTGGATTTTTTTTCACCTTTAATAATAAACACCTTCATTTACAAATTGCATTTTGTGTTTACTTGTGTTGTCCTTGACTATTGTTTAAATTGGTTTGATGTTCCGAAACACTTAAGTGTGACAAACATGCAAAGGAACAGGAAATGAGGAAGGGGGCAAACACTTTTTCACACCACTGTATATAGATATAGATATACCTGTATTTGCATGCGCCGACGTCATGCGGCACATGCACACTTGCGACAACTGAAGCAACGGCGCTATATGCTGATGCTTCAGTTGTTATATGCCGCTCTCGTGCGCATGCGCGTGACGTCATCGCTGCTCCGGCAAATCACAGCGCCGGAGCTGCGATACCCGGAAGACACTCCGGGAGAAGATGTCGGCGGTCGGAGGGGGGGAAGAGGACTGATGCCGAGGCTTCGATCTCAGGTAAGTGATGCATAATTAGCTAGTATGGGTTTACTTCCTCTTTAACCCTGCATTGTATATGGATGACGTAGTTGTCTAGCATATGATTTGGTATTTAGACAAGTAAAAATTCTCAAATCCTTTAGTAAATCAAACCAAGTGAACATTTTCTACTCCTTTAGTAAATTAAACCAAGAGATAGTTAGATAGCTATTAGGCTGTTTCTGACCATGTATGTAATGATGAACTAATTGTTTTGAAAACGAATTGAATTGTTGAGTTGTCATTTTTTTGCTGAATATATGTCTAAAGCCTATTACACACAGGCCGAATGTGGGGCGGCATCAGCCATTCAATAGAAACAAGCCGGCATTCGGCCCGTGTGTACAGCAGCCGATTTAACAGAAGCCAGCCATTTGGCCGGATTCTGTCGAAGGGTCATGGCCAATGTCTGAGAGTGCTGACCAGAGTGTTTGTCTGGCGGAGTGTTTGTCTGGCGGGGGGTCCGTCCCCTGTCAGAACTCCATAGAACAGCAGGGGAGGTTGGTGTACTAACATTGGATAGTTAGTACAGCGGCTCCCACCTGAGCTTAAGGTTTGTCCAAACTGCAGATACTTTTATAAGTGATCACAGATTGCCTGGATTAGTAAATTGTGCGATTCTTCACAGACTAGACAATAATCTACAATCAAATTTTTTTTAAATAAAAAAATGGATGAAGTTGCAATTATCCTGATTCGGTCATTTCAACACTTATGCATAGTTACCAAGATTTAAATAAAAAAAGTGGAGGCACACCTTGCATGACCTAAAGAATATGTAAACCTAATATTTCATATTCCGGATATTTGCCTGCTGTACCATGTACTTGTATGAAAAAGTATCCTGTTCTCTTTCTATTGCTTCCTCTGTGTGAAATCCCTGATGTTCCTGCCAGTCCCTCTGCTTTCCTATTAAAACGGACCACACTAAGCAGAGTGGTCAGTTCTTTAGCTGTGCTAGGAACTGTGCTTTCCTCCAATGTTCAGACTTGTCCTGACACCCTCCACCCCTGCACAGCCATTCACTGGGAAGATCAGTGTGTTGCTGTTTCTCCTCCCTCAGCTCTTATGCAGCTCAGAACAGAGGGAGTGTGATCACTTATATAAAAGGGGAAAAAGGTGTTTATGCATAGCCCCCAACTGTCCCTGATTTTGAGGGACTGTCCCTAATTTGGAACAAAGTCCCTCTGTCCCTCTTTCCTCCTCATTTTTACCAAATTTGGTCTGATCTGTACAGTTGTAAATAAAATTTACTTTTTAACTTTCAAAAAGTGTTTCCTAGTGTTAAAACGTTTCATCCAATTTCTAAATTGCGGAATTTGTAAATTTCAAAAGTCAGTATAAAGGAATAGTACTGGTAAAAAAAAGCACTTGTGGGTTTAACTAATCATTTTTTGTATAATTCTCCTTTATGGGAGCGTGGCAGGAGGTCTGTTCTATGCCTACATTCTTTTGCTAATAGATGTCCCTTATTCCCATATCAAAAATTTGGGAGGTATGTTTATAATGTTTTTTTTTTGTATACACAAATGCTTTGCCTTTCATTTTTATTTTAAACTGAATGGATTATTTTACCAGGCATAGTGCCTGGTTTTACCAGGCACTATGGGCAAGGCAAAAAAAGTGGCTGGGGTTTCAAAGCATATGACTTGAATTGTTTTTGGAACAACACTGTTCAATTGAATGGGCTGACCTCCACTCCAAAAGCATGCCAAAGTAGCTCCTGTACCCTTTTTTGGAGTCGACTTGGTGCATATTTGGACAATGCAGTTTGGTGTATTGTTTGCAAGTTTTGTTGCATGACATAATGCCCTTTTTTTCGTGCGCTTGGATGCCATTAAGAATGAATGGCACCCAAACACACGTGCATTTTGCCGTGACTGTAGCGTTTTTCTGGCTGCAACTTAAATATATTAATGTGTGAGCAGGGCCTTAGTGTCTTCAGAGGTAGAACAGGCAGGCTAATAACAATAGACCATGTTTTCCTCCTTTTTTTAATACACTAATGTATGTGTAGCACCATGGGGGCAGTGTATTAGCATGGCATAGGAAGAGACAAGAATCCAGGGACACTAACATTGTGAACATAAGCTAATGCAAAGCCTGCTGGCAAAGTTCCTTCCCGGAAAAATTACCAAAAATGGCCGCCATCACATGTTCGGGTTCGCTGGGTCACCACCTGCTATAAAATGATAGGAAGTGTAGCAAGATGGCAGCTCCAGATGACGTCTTGATGACGAAATGCATAGTGGGAGTTTCTGAACGTCTTTTCATCACTTCCGGTTAAAGCTGCAGATCGTGGAATATCCCGGTTTCTTGTTGTTTGCACACCAAGCTTTTAATTTAACAGTGTAATGCGAGTATAACTTTAATATTTGGCACAATAAAATCTATTAAACGGTATTACACTATGGGAGTTTTCTTCTTCTGTATTTGGGAGGCAATAAGGATTGTACGATGGGAATAAAGCAAGCTGTGGATCTTCATATTGCTGCACATTGGCAGATACTGTGAAGGCGCCATACCCCTTAAGGGCTGAGGAATTCTGGTGAGTGCATTTCTTATAGGGGCACTGTAAGGAGCACCAGCACAAATGAATGAAGAGCACTTGTCACTCCATGAAATATTAGAAGAGCACCTGTCACTTTCTGGAATATTTTCACATACCAAATGATTTTAGCACTTATATTTATATATATATATATATATATATATATATATATATATATATATATATATATATATATATATATATTTATTTATTTATAGTTATTATTTATTCATCCATGATTATTGGTTGCACATGCAGTAATAACACTGCACTCAATTTTGTTTACACATAAAAACAACAAATAGCAAATTAGTAATTGAAATTACACACACTTTGGAAACATGAGGACAGCGCCACACCTACACCTTTTTAAAATTACATCCTATACTCCACCCAGGTGGCTGTATCTGTAGGGGCAGCAGTTCCTGGGATATTCAGCCATTTGGGCGGAACCACCCATAAATCTTTTTTTTTAAACAAAGGTTGGTTACTAAATGCGGGATTGGTTGATTCTGTTACCCTAAGACATAACCCAGTACCCATTATCAGTGAGACATAGGGCCAAGATGTGGGACTGTCTTGTCAAATCCTGGAAGTTGGCTTCCATGCATATGCTGCAAGATCAGGTTATGCTGTAAAATCAGTTATTGCAGTGCTTATGGCCAGCAGTTTTCCAGTTCAGGTTTCATCATGACCATGATGAATCATGACATCCTATGTATATGAGAAATTATTGTCAAGCTTGCTGCACCTTATCTCCTGCGGCTCGTAGATAAAAGGAGCCTAGAACGGCCTGATTAGTTGTTAAACGAGACTGTGAATTCTGCATTTGGGCCATACTGTAAAAAGTGGTGGCATGACTTCCTTTACAAAAGCCTGTATGTAATGAGTTTCCTGCAGCCCAAATAAAGATAACATTGTATGAGCTGATCATTGTATTTATTCACACTGTGCTCTACACTGATTGCATTGGATACCTTAAAACAGAGGCAGATAAGTTATGTAGTATGCCTGTACAAAGCACAAGAACATAGCTGACTACATTTTATTAGCAGTATTCCACACTGAATATTTCTAACTTTAATAACTAATAAGCTGGCACCAAAATCCACTATTATTGATTTCAATATGTTCAAAATTCTGCAGCCAGAATCCTGACTAGGTCTGCTACAAGTGATTATATTACCCCCTATGCTGGAGTCCTTGCACTGGCTACCCATCAGATGTTGCATACACTTTTAGATCCTCTTGCTCTCCTATAAGGCTTTTCATGGCTTGGCACCCCATTATCTCTTTTATCAACATATACCCCCCGTTGTAACCTCCAAAACTCAAATGCTAATCTTCTGGGTCTCCTCCTTACTCCCCCACACACCCGATGGGAGACAGAGCCTTCTCCTGCTATGCCCCAAAACTCTGGAATTCACTTCCAAAGAACATAAGAGAGTCATCTTCTCTAAACTCATTCTAATCAAATCTAAAAACGTTTTTTCTTTAGACAAGCTTTCACGTAATAGTCCCTTTTTTCGTTTATGTTATCCTGTGTTTCTTGTGTTTTCCTTGGAAAGCTCTTTGAGAAGCTATCTTTAAAGACGCTATATAAAAAAAGTTTATTATTAATAATAATAATACCATTATTATTGTAATCAGGCAGAAAACTTTTGACTAGAATTCATACTTTAACTAGCTGTCTAATATTGACATCTAAGGCCCCTTTCACACGGGCAATCCGATCAGGTCTGGACTGGAATTTATGGGGGACCCCTATGCCATTTTTTAAAGAAAATTGGCGCAGGGTTCCCCTTAATATCCATAGCAGACCCTTCGGGTCTGGTATGGATTTTAGGGGGACCCCAACGCAATTTAAAAAAAAAAATGGTTCAGGGGTTCGCTTAATATTCATACCAGACCCAAAGGGCCTTTAAGCATTATTAAAATCACTGCTCCTGAAAAATCTGCAGTTTTTAAAACTTTTTTTTGCATTGATACATGTCCCTTGGGGCAGGACCCGGTCCCCAAACACTTTTTATGGAAATAACTTGCATATAAGCCTTTAAAATTAGCACTTTTGGTTTTTCATGTTCGTGTCCCATAGACTTTAATGGTGTTCCTCAGCTTTTCGAATTTGCCGCGAACACCGAATAATACCGGCGAACAGGCCATCACCCAATGTTCGACTCGAACATCTGGCTCATCCCTATATACCACCACAGAACCCAAGTCTACTTTATACAGCAAATTTTAATTTGTTGCCATCAAATTTTGTCTCATACATTTATATTTTGGCTTACCACGTGACTTAATAGGGAACTGTAAGAGGATGGGCTGTTAAAATTGTGTTTATTTCTTTAGTCAGTTTTCTGTAATAGAGACAGAATAGTTCCCTATTGACCTATAGAGTATACTGTGGAAATACAGCAGTCTTACAGGTATGTTCTTTACATTCATCGAAGAAGTGAATAAACAAATGTAAATCTGACCGAGCTAACACAGATCTAGGAACAAATTCTACCCAGGCAGTGGACATTAAAAAAGATGCCAGAGCAAAAGAAAATACATGCACATTACCCCATGTTTTATCACTTTAAAGCAGAGATCCACACATTTTTACAAGGTGGTCTTAAATTGAAGACACCAGTCAGTCCAACCCCCGTTTTTGGATATCTCTCTCTCTCTCTCTATATATATATATATATATATATATATATATATATATATATATATATATATATATATATATATATATATATATATATATATATATATATATATAATTTTTTTTTTTTCCTTTCATACCTTTTTAAAGTACTAAGTGGACTTCTGTCCTAGGCCAGCCACGGCACAGGAAGTCATGTCCTGTTCTGCAGCAAGCCCTTCTCCTTCACCCCCACTGACTTCTGGGACCTGTGTGTGTCCTAGAAGACGAGCTGGCCATTCACAAAGCTCAGGTGAGGACATCGCTGGATCCCTGGACAGGTAAAGCCTAGTACACACTATAAGATTTCTGACAGCTCAGGTCAGAGCCACTGTATTAACGATCCAACGTTTGTACTGCCCCCCGCCAGAACACTCTAATCAGTGCTCCGCGCCATTGGCTACAGGTGCGGATTAGGACCCGGACGGCTGCTGGTTTTCCAGCATGCATGTCCAACAGAAGTTGGCCAAACGGCTTCTGTTGGACTGGCTGCCATACACGCGGGCTGAATGTCGGCTGTTTTTTTATTGAATCACGCGATGTCGCCTGACATTAGGCCCGTGTGTGCTAGGCTTAAAGAGGAGTTCCGCACGCCACTTTAAAAATGTAAAGTCAGCAGCTACACTTACCTGTCCAGGAGTCCAGCGATGTCGGCACCGGCAGCCGATGTTTGCATCGGCTGGTCAGGTGCTGCCGCCGCCATTGCTAGTAGGGTAACCCAGCAGTGTAGCCTTTCAGCTTCACGGCCGGGTCCCTACTGCACAAAGCTCTCTCACTGGTCCGGCAGAAGGGGAGGGAGGGGGGCCGAGCTGCCAATGTACTTCGCCGTGGCCCGGTCTCTCGAAAGCGGGGACAGGGTACCTGTAAAAAACAGGTACCCGCTCCCCCCTCCCCTCCTGACAGGTGCCAAATGTGGCTGGGGGGGGGGGGGGGAGAGGAATCAGATAAGCGGAAGATTCACTTTTGGGTTCACTATATAACATTTTTTTGGGGGAGCCCGAAGCTCCTCTTTCGGAGACCAAAATGGAAGCAAATAAGAGAAGTTCATTGTTAAGGTTTGCATACTGTAATGTAATGTAAATATGCTCTATGTTCATTCAGAAAGTAATTAGCTAGGTTATGATTGCACAGTGTGACCTCTCTGCATGTATTTTGTTTTAAAAAGCCTGTTGTTTTTAAAACTTGATAATTAACTATTAACCTGTAAATAAAAATAACAATGCGGTCATTCAAATATATAATTTTTCCAACCAAATACAGTATATTGCTTTTTAACTAACCCTTTTTTCATCTTATTTAATAATTGAGACTTGAATTCACATTATCACACAGATGTAAGCTTCAACAAAGTCTGTGTTGCTGTTGAAAGTTTTTTCAGCAGTTGTAGCATTTTCCCTCCAAAGCATCTTCCTTTGGGAGATTCAAGTATGGTTAATGCTGGAAGCAGAGTTTCTGCACAACATACTCACGAGAGCATGAATCATTGACAGCAGGATTAAACACAAGCAACAATCTGCTATTTTTAAAGCGGTAGCACCCTTTTGGGGAACCAGTACTCGTGTACACCAGTTCTGCAATCCCAAATTGGCAAGATGTCTTATTAGTGGGTTTTACTGCACTCTACACACATATAAAGCCATGACAGCCCCCTTGCCCTTTTTTACATTATTAGAACTGTTTTCAGTGTGCCATAGTTTTACATATAACTGAAATCGGTAGTTTTCAAAAAAAGACTTTAAAGTTGTAAACCTATTTTACGCAGGGCTTGACAAATTTGCTTTGAATCTAGGAGCCAGCTAAAAAAGTTAGTAGCCATTTTTATTTTAACAAACAAAGCTTATGGGTAGAACATGTAACATGTTCCCGAATGTGAACATATCCTTTAACTCTTTCACAGCTATAAGCAGTTTTTTCACACATCTAAAAAATTATTTTAGGCCTAAAGACTACATAAAAAAAAAAGGATATATTTTCTAAAAGCAGACGCTCTAGAGAATAAAATAGTGGTAGTTCCAATTTTTTATGACACAGGATATTATCGCATAGGTCTAGGAAACCTAGCAAAATTTCAGTAAAAAAAACATTAAAAGTAAATTTTAGGGGGCTCAAAATGCAATAAATTACCCAATTTTTGGTCAAATATAAAAGCCGAGGTTGCACCAAGTAAATAGATACCCAACATGTCAAATTAAAAATTTGCGTGCATCTGTGAAATGGTGACAAACTTCAGTACCCTATATTTTTCACAGGTGAAACTTTAAAAGCATCCTATAGGTCATCAGTTTAGCGTTACAAAGAAGATCTGGTGCTAGAATTATTGCTCACATTCCGGCGTGCGTGGCAATATGTTAGGTGTATCGCAATCAATGTTTTCAGGCATAGGCGCCATGTACATTTGTATGTGCATTTATGTGGGTGTGCCTCAATTTTTTTGGAGGGGGGGGGGGGGGAATGTATGTACTTGGGTGTAATTTTTTTACTTAACTTTTTTTTCCATCACACATGTGATAATTTTTTTGGTGACAGGTTCTCTTTAATGAGCCATCCAGGTTCTAAAAGACCCTGGATGTCTCCTCTGTGCTCCACTGAATCTAATGCAATGCACATCGCACTGCATTACATTCTTTCAAAGGCTTGATGGCCGGGGAAACGGTCAACGGGGACCATTGAGAAGTGATGTCACGCATCACTTCCAGGTCAGTAACAAGGAGGGGAGGAGAGTGAATGTGTGCCCTCTCTCCCCCCTGCCCCCTATGCAGCGGCACCCGCTATGCCATTCTTGGGCCTGCAGATGGGCAAGCGGAGCCCAGAAAACATAGTGGGGGGGGGGCTCGCTGGGTGAGCCCTGAGCAAATGTGTTATACAAAATTATTGCACAGAGCAGCCCAGAACTTCCTCTTCTCAGGTCACCTACTGCCAATTCTGGCTTATCCTCTTCTCCCTGTGTCACAATAAGACACTTTCTATTGTGGTACACCTGTGGGCTTGATCCCAAGCTGTGATGTGTGTGTCCGTTGATGGTGCCCCCCCGCTCTCTCATCACTGGATTTGATTGCCAGCAGCAGGTGCCAATGGCTGCCATTTCTGCCCAGTGAGGAGAGAGAGCAAAGAGAGCAGCTGCTCTTGTCCACAGCACTGGATCAAGATCAGGCTCAGGGGAGTATAAGGGGAGGCTGGGGGAGCTGCACACAGAAGGTTTTTTTACCTTAATGCATAGAATGTATTAGGGTAAAAAAAACTTTTACCTTTACAACCACTTTAACTTCCAAAAATTATACATAACGCTAGTTAACAAGACCCCAAAGCAAATGTGCATTATTAACACATAAAATGTATTAACAATCAAACTTATCTCAGTCCCAAACTATGACATAAACTTGTATGTGAAAAGTTCACCCAAAACTGAAATTTCAATATGAATAATCATGTAAAGTATTTCAATGTGTGCTTTCTATTTTTCAAGGTGAAGTATACACCTTCATATAGATGCCTGAAACACAACTCACTCACCAGATTTCCATGACCTCCTATTATTAAGAAGATCTAAATGCACTCCAACTAGATACAGCTCTGCATGTTCCATCTTAACTCCCATCACTTTCTCTACTTTAGACACAAATATCAAAACTTGAAAAAAAATGCTTATAGTGTAAATCTATAAAAAACGTTATTATAAAAAATTAAAAGCACTTACATTTGTAGGTGTGATAACCACACCATTATACCAAGCTTGTATGTTGCGACTGAACAGTTCCAGCAGAGCACAC
The DNA here is from genome assembly GCA_028564925.1 of Lithobates sylvaticus. Lineage (NCBI taxonomy): Eukaryota > Metazoa > Chordata > Amphibia > Anura > Ranidae > Lithobates > Lithobates sylvaticus. Next base: position 392,474,344 of record CM053027.1, read on the forward strand.
ATTTGTTAGGTTGTATTAAATAAAGTATTAACAAAAGGCTACGGGTTCCCTTAAAAGAGAGCTTGTTTTTTTGTTTTTTTTTAATTACTATGCAGGCCGATTGTCTGGAAAATAATTCATCATACTTTGCAGTAGATTTCTGTCATTCGAAGACAGACAACCAATTTCCCTGGGTGGTGACCCAATGATACAGAAAACAGATGTGGAAAGCCTCCACCTTGTGTACTTGTTGGAATGGAAGGCATCTGCAAAACTGTTTTCTCAATACCTTCAAGTCATTCGAAAGAGAAGATGATCTATAAACCAAGTGCGTTTTTTTTCTAAGTTAACTGATTTTTTTTTACAGGCTATAATGGAGCAACTTCTACTAGAATCTGAGTTAGGGCTAGGAGAGGCAAGGTTTTCAGCACTGCAGTGAAATGAAGCACCCTGTTAGTAGCTCAGAGGAACAGGAAACATCGGGGTTCAAGTGATATAGCCTTTAACCTCTAAAGATCCAGACGGTATACTTTTTTTAATCAGGGTTTGTGGTCTTCCATGACACATGGGACACATGGAAGAACATTTCATTTCTACCACCTTTAGAGCAATTGCATCATTTATACTAGTAGACGTTTTGCGGCAAAACAAAAGAAACGGTTAGACTAGTAGATGTTCACTTAAAGAGAAATTTCAGGCAAATGAAATACCTATATATACATATATATTATTATTTTATTTGTTTTACCTGTCAAAGAATTTGTATTTCTATCAATTTCATGTTTTACACTCCATTTCCAAACTGCACAGGCAGACTGGTGACACATCTTACTGACTCAGCAGTCTCGCTTCCTTTGTCACCCCTTGGCCTCCAGCCTCCTCTTGGGTTGAAAATCAACATCATTACCTCTGTCCATTGAAGAAGTCTCATTAATATAATTAAATATAATACTGATGCACAAATACATGTACTCATCATTCATCAATGTATTTTAGAACAAAATCTGATCTTTGTTGCATAGCTTCCTGCTTCTCTGTCCTACAAGCATTTCTCAGTTTAGCTGCCTTCAGCCCATGTTGTTATACTACATTCAGCTTCTGAGCAGAGTGTAATTTCTAACCACAAAAATGTGGGGGGGGGGGACCCAAAGTGAGATGCACCGAAATTTTGGCGGCTGAAACATATCGGTGAAAATTTTGTTTTCGGCATTTTGCCAATAGAGAAAAAGGTATGTCACCGAAAATGCATACCATTTTGCCATGATTTTACTGTGCATATGGTGTGTTTTTCATAGGTCATGTGACTCAAAAAACACATCAAAAACGTGTTATTGATGTGTTCTTCCTACATTTTAAATGCATTTCAACAGGGAGGTTTGTTTTTGGTGTGTGTGTTTTTTTTTTTTTAAACCACTTCAGCCCAGGAAGAATTTATCCCCTGCCTCTGCGGTTTTTATTTTTTGCGCTATGAACAAAAAAAGAGCGAGCATTTTGAAAAAACACAATATTTTTAACTTTTTGCTATAATAAATATCCCCCAAAAATACATTAAAAAATATTTTTTTTCCTCAGTTTAGGCCGATATGTATTTTTGGTAAAAAAAAAATCACAATAAGCGTATATTGATTGGTTTGCTCCAAATGTATAGCGTCTACAAAATAGGGGATAGTTTTATCGCATTTACATTTTTTTATTAGTTATGGCGGCGATCTGCGATTTTTATCGGGACTGCGACATTATGGCGGACAGATCAGACACTCTTTTCCTGGCCGGGAATCTTTTCTCTTTTCTGGGAATTTTCTTTTCTTGTGCACATGCGCATTTATTATTTGATTATTTTTCTCTGACGATTCTCCTATCATTGGTTAGAAAAAAAATTGGGTAAAAAATATCCCAGTAGGTGTATATTGATTGGTTTGCCCAAAAGTTATAATGTCTACAAACTGTGAGATATATACTGGATTTTTTTTTTATATACTAGTAATGCAGCAATCAGCGATTTACAGCGGGACTGCGATATTGCAGTGGACAATCAGACACTAACTGACACTTTTGACACTTTGCAGGAACCAGTGACACTAATACAGTGATCACTGCTAAAAATAGGCACTGTCACTTTACTAATGACAAAGGGGTTAAACATCTAGGGTGATCAAAGGGTTAACTGTGTGCCTAGCCAGTGTTTTTGTGTAAACAGTATGGTGCTTTCACTAGGGGAAGAAATGGATTCTAGTTCTTGCTTTGCAGGAACTAGAATCCATTCCTTCCCCCCATGTCAGAATGATGATCTGCCTTGTTTACATAGACAGATACCCCTTCTGTGTGTATTACCAACGATAGGTGGGTGCCGGAGAATATCCAGTGCCCGGAACCTGCAGATCGGCTTCTGCTGTGAATAATTTACAGCAAAAGCGGCCCACCAGCTGCCTTTCCCCATCAAAGATTCCTGTCGTTGGTCCTTATGCAGATCAGGAGTGCTGCATCAAGTCCCACAAATTGCTGATGCCTGAGAAAAAGGGCGGCTAGTATTTTCAAAAGTAGAGGTCAAATATGGCAGCCTCCATATTTATGTTAGCACAGGTTTCCTTTAAACTGACAGCAGTTTGACAAATAGCCGTGAGCAGTAAACCTTCAAAAAGAAACAGTGTATGATCTATGTTATTAGTAAACTCATTTAATTTATGGCTTTGTCCTTACATTGCTTCTGTTAAAAGAAATGCTTTACACAACAATCCTTAACAATCTCCGGTTAATTCAAATAGAAACATTTCACTGCATGTCCTTCCAAATGTTTTGAGGCGTGTTTAACAAGATGTTTGTGTGTCAAAATTATTTAGAATTCTTTAGAATTGATTCTCTATGTTCTTGTAGATACTGTGTTTCCGTATCCAAGTATACTGAAGGGCAAAGGAATGCATTTAGCAATTCCACTGAGAACCCCATCAGCCTTTCAGAACTAGAAAAGTGTCTGAAAAAGTGATGTCAAGGAACCAATTAAAGAAGCATTAAAGTCAAATATGCATACAACAGCTGGTCCACATATGAAGGTAGGACTCACTTGAGTAGGTTTATTGTAAAAATCTTCCCTCTGGGGTCACACTGAATTATGAGAAAGATCTTTTGCAGGAAAGTGGGTCCAGATACTTAACAGTCTAAAGATTTTGTTACAAACAACATAGACGTGTGAGGAACCTGGCAACAAATTGAAATTAATATTGACTGACTTTGTACACTTTCACTGCTTTTTGATGTGCCTTATTAATTTGTAACTGCCCCGGCCAGGGATTTTTTTCTGGTGGAACTTGCCAGAATGATGTTCCGGCACCTCTGCCAAAGACTGCTAGGGAGCAAAGCAGTTTCCAATAGGGCTTAGCAGGGTGGCTGTGGAGTGAGCTGGCCGCATTATCCGATACAGCTAAGGTAGTTCTGGAAGGCAGAGTGATATCTTCTGTACTCTGCCTCTCCCTACAGACTGGATGCTTGTTTTGGTGGCAACCACAGCTGTGTGCAAGAACTGCGGTGCAGGTAACCTGCCCTGACTGCTCAGTGCTCACTGTGCTGTGGAGAAGACAGTGGAGTGGGGATAAGTTGTGTTATACATTGCTTTTTGGATAAATTGAAATGTTGCTGTATGGAGCTGTGTCGGGCAATGCTGCTTGGGTGTGGGCCTATGGATGTCTCTTTGCTGGATTGGGCTATCTTTTTACTGGTTATGGGGGCTGTCTTTTTGCTGGATTGGGCTGTATCTTTGCTGTATATGGGGGCCATCTCTTTGCTGGATCGGGCTGTCTCTTTACTGGATATAGGGGCTGTCTCTTTGCTGGATATGGGGATATCTTTGTTGGATTGGGATGTCTCTTTGCTGAATATGGGGGCTGTCTCTTTGCTGGATTGGACTGTCTCTTTGTTGGATATGGGGGATGTCTCTTTGCTGGATTTGGGCTGTCTCTTTGCTGAATATGGAGGCTGTCTCTTTGATGGATATAGGGGATGGCTCTTTGCTGGGTACAGGGGATGTATTTTTGCTGGATATGGGGAATTTCTCTTTGCTGGATATGGGGGATGTCTCTTTGCTGGGTATGGGGGATGTCTCTTTGCTGGATATGGGAGATGTCTCTGATGTGAGAAGCAGAGAAGATACATATGACAAGAATGTTGAAATTGCTGGATATTTCTGTTATTTACATTTTACTGCATTCCTTTTTATTAACAAATTCCATACAAATTGGACCATGCCGTTTTCTTCAATGATTTTTAACTATATTGCCGGGATCCGACAATTCATTACAGCCGCAAGCAGTTTTAAATTACATTTTTTTCCTTTAGAAATGTCATTTTGCTGTGGTACTGTTCTAAACACTGGAAAGATGCGCTATTTTACAGGCATACTAAGGACACCCCCCAGGCACAATATTTAAAGGAATATTTCATTTTTATTGTTTCACTTTAAGCATTATTAAAATCACTGCTCCTGAAAAAACAGCCTTTTTTAAAATGTTTTTTTTTGCATTGATACCTGTCCCCTGGGGCCGAACCCAGTCCCGAAACACTTTTATGGCAATAACATGCATATAAGCCTTTAAAATTAGCACTTTTGATTTTTCATGTTCGTGTACCATAGATTTTAGTGGTGTTCGCATGTTCGCACAAAATTTTTGCCCGTTCGCAAGTTCTGGTGCGAACCGAACCGTGGGGTGTTCGGCTCATCCCTACTCCTGACAGCCAAAATAGTCGCATTAAGTTGTAGACCAGCACACGCTAGTGGTATCGCAATTCTCCTTTATTTAACTTTAGGTTCAAAATCCAAGTGTCCTTCCTTGCTTACATGTTTCAGCCCTGCATATGCCTTAAAGAGTAACTCCACTTTTGTTGAGAAAAAAACATTCACCTCTGGATGATCTATGTACATTGCAAGGATTATAACAACCTTTGTTGCAGATTCCTACCTTTTTGTTATTCTGAAGAAATCCCTCTGTGTTTCTCTATGCCTCTGTACTGAGTGGGTCTAATGGGAGTGGTTTCATAATTAACTGTCAGGTGTGGAGCTGCAGGGCACTAATGAGCAAATCTGCTGGGCTTGCATCCCTTTAGATGGGTTCCTATTGAAAATATCTCTCCAAAAATGAAATTTTTGTTGCAGGGGATGCTTGAAATCTGACTTAGGCAGACTTCTGGGAAAATTGGTGAGCCAATCACACAAGCAGAGAATTATGTTTCTGGGGAGTGGTCAGTATCCACTCTGTGTACAGAACGACTCCATGTAACCATATTGCATTTACAAAAAATAACAGTGGCTGCAGATTGAAAAGGAAAGGTGATTTTTAATAACATTCAATTACAATATGATCAGTGTCCCAATTAAATGTGCTATATTATTTGCAATTTTTTTCCCTACAAAAATGGAGTTACCCTTTAATCATAGCTCTGCATAAATGGAATTTCCACATAAATGGAATTTTGAAAAATAGACGCTTCCTGTTCTGGGTATTGGCAGTTCCTGTATTAAATCAGGTCTTATATGTTAAAATAGGATTTCATAACCCTGTCCCAGAAATATAGGGATGGGTTATTGGAAAATAATGGAATGGAGATCTTGCATTCATATTTATATCATGTGAAGAAAACATAACCATTGTAACCACCACACTACGGAACCCATAGAAGTTTATATACTCCCTTTTCAGGAAGTTCATGAAAAGAGAATAGGATCTGAAAATATGATATTATTATTATAGAGGATTTATAAAGCGCCAACAGTTTGTGCAGTGCTTTACAACATGAGGGCAAATCTAGGAGATATTGTCCTCTGATTGTTTTTCTTTGGAAGGGTCACTGTTTAATTCAGGGTTGCTTTACCAATTGCAATTGTATGTGATTGGATTATTGGTGTTAATATAGCTTCACCTTTTGCATTAAGCGAATATTCACATGCAATCTAAACATTCTGTACTGCTTTAATTAACCCCAGAGTGGGCCGGTTTTTCAAGCTTTGAACGTAGTTTAACCACTGGGATATGGAAGCAGCTGTGAAACTATCAGCTTAATTTAGCAATATGTCTTCAAGTGTTGTAATAAATCACATGACATATGTGCCACCATATTGCCTTGTCCAGAATATTAGAATGTATTTGCTGTAAGCGCATATTTTGAGTTGTTATTATAATGATTATAATTTGCACATTGTTGCATTTCATAGATTTGCGGACTTTTTTCTCTATAGTAGGTATCATTGTTTTACTACAATACCACCCTGATCAACAGATGCTAAAATAAAATAGAAATAACAAAATTTCAAGTGATGATTTACAGAACCACCCTCCCACTTGGTTGATAGCGGTTATGGTTTTTGCCTATGTTTCTAAAGAAGGCAGCAAATAATCTATATCTCTTTGATACCCCAACTTTAAAGGGTTAGTTCACACTGGCCATTGAAAGCAGGTGTTTTTTAATGCTCCTCAAACGCCGATGCAGTTGATAATATGGACAGCGCACAGTGCCGTTCACATTATCAAAACATGAAGCGCTAGCTTTGCTTCGCTTCAAAATTGACACTTCATGTCAAGTTTGAAAGGACTTGTCCTTCCATTCAAGTCTATAGTAATGCTCTGCAAATGTGCCGGAATGTATTTGAGGCGAGATTGTGGCGCATTAGTACATTACAGTTAATAATAGGCATTTGTGGGGCGGTTTTAATGTGACAAAGATTCATGTAAACTGCATATAGGGCGTTCGGGGAACGCTTTTAATGCTCATTAAATGCTTATCATTAACGCTATAGGCACGTTTGATAACATTCTGAGCAAGTGCGAACAAGCCCTAACAGAAATGTATAGACTTTTCCTTTTTTTTTTTCTTTTAGGCATATGTGCAAATTAAATCACAAAAATCGAATCACAAATTAAATCACAAGAATCTCCTCAGACCTCATGCACACTCAGTGGTGGCTGGTGTTTTTTTTTTGGGGGGGTGGCAAACAACCCCCCCGGTTGGTTGGTCAGTCGGCGGCACCCCCCCTACCCCGGCACTTACCCCATCAGTTGCAGGCGGATGGGCTCCTACGGGTGGCAGGCAGCAGCTCCTTTGTCCTCTCTGAATCCTGGAGGCTTCCGCTGTGCGGCTTCTCCTCCTAGACGTCTATAGGATCGCCTGTCTTTTCAGCCAATCGGGTGACTGGTGTCAAAGCCAGCTTCCTGATTGGCCGGGAGGAGGATCAGTGTTATACACACCTGGGTGGGCTCAGAGCCTATTAGAGGCTCTGGCTCTAATCGATGCTTCAAAAAAACAGCCCCTCTGCATTGGAATCCATGTGCCGGTGTACTGAATGCATGGATAGGGGAGGTGGCGATGAACAGGGGGCCCGTACGCCCTTAATGGATGCACACTGGACATTTTTGCAGCTGCTCCTAGGGCAGTCTGGCCTTTTTGTTTTTTTCCTGCCTGTAAACTCCCCTGCATGTAAGCATATGTGTCCATGCACACATAGGCTTTTAGCAACGTTTAGTGGCAGGAGAGTTTGGAAGCAGGAAAAAAAAACACCACTGCCAGTGCGTCCAGGAGCAGCAGAGTTTGGGCAGACAAAAACCTATGATGCTACTAAAAGCTGCTAAAAGCGCCTAAACTCTAGGTGTGTTTATCGTTTGAACATTAATTCAGTTCAATAGCCAGAATTAACTATTTATTCTGGCCAATGAAATGAATTAACAGCCAAGAGCTTGACACCTGCAAAATCCCCTAAAAGCTTGTAAAAGCTTTAGACACTTTTACAAGCATCAGGCATTTTTTCTGCAGAGTCCTGTATTCATGATGTGAAGCTTATGTATCTTATGTATCTCTGCCATTAAGCAGGGAGCCCAACTTATTGCAGTGAGATAAAGAGCTCCCTCTAGTGCAAACTCTAAGGCAAACACTACAATAATAGCTTAAAATATGCGTTTACTGAATATACACTCTGATTTTCTTTAAAAGCAAATCTCACTTCATTGGTTCCTGGAATAATGACTCTAAATATGTTCTCACTTAAAAATACACTCTGATTTATCTTTAAGAAGCAAACTTCACTTTGTTGTACAGTTCCTGGAATAGAAGGCAGCCCTTTATACTACAGCAGTTTGGTGACAACTCTTTTCCTCCACCTTGTTAAAAGTAATTGTTTACACGTTCCTCCTTAATGCAAGATCTTTTGCTAATACCAGAAACCAACTGTACTTTTCCTATCTTGGATTTGTTTCCCTTCTCTGATTAGTCATTAGAATGTAGCATTGTCAGGTTAGGAGAGGAATATATAGTTTCTGAAAGATTGTTGAGTTTTTGGTTTCATACAATGTTACTTGAAATTGTTTTGCTACAGTTGGCAAAAATTGCTTTCTGAAGTATTACATAATATAGTATTCTTTCCAGAAAACTGTGCCTAAAGCTGGCCATACATGGATTGAAATTGGGCCAGTTCAGCAGGGACCAGCTGAGATTCTATCCATGTATAGGCAGGTTAATTGTACCTAAGTTGATCCATCAATTGACTTGAGTACAACCAGCCTGTTGGAATTTTTGCATTCAATTACTGCCGGTGGCTATAGTCACTACCAGCAATCAACACAGCATCACTGAGGGAGGCATTCCCCCACGATGATGGGGGAATCAAGTGATTTTCTTTCCTTCCACCGATAATGAAAAGGAAAGAAATTTGAGTCATCTATGGGCTTCTTAAGGCCATAATGTCCTGTTTGTCTTTGATAGGTAAAGCGACCTTGTAAGGTCTCCAAATAAATGAAACCCTACCGTATTTGCCCCCTCCTGTCATCCCTTTTACTGACACTATAGGGGAGGATAGACTTCCAGATCACTCTGGCTGTTACAGTGGACACATAATCAGAAGCCATCCCACCAGCTCTCCAACATACACAGAGAACATGAGCTGTCTGTGACATGTCCATGATTGTGCTAGGAGCGTGTAGTGAGCAGGCTCTCAGCATAGAAATCTTGATCACCATGGATGCATATGTGTGGCATGAAGGCAGTAAGGACCACCCATCCTCCCGTCACAAATATTGCATTGTTGGCAAGTGGTAAAGTGCAAGTTTCCTACAGTAGAAGAGGTAGCATACCTTTCCAGCGGTCGGTGTCTCCTACCCTCTTTCTGTGTTCCATAGCTGCCGTCTCCATTAGTCTATTCATCGCTCACGCTCAACACTACCAAGAGTTTCGGAAACTCGTGTTTACCACCATGCCCTGTGGTTCCTTCATCCATCCCCTGCGCCATTACAGGACTTACTGTAGCAGTAACATACAGTTTGGAGGAAGGAACCAGAGCACACAGTGGGGGCACAGGCATCTGACACTAAAGAGAACACACACATGGGCTGCCAGATAGGTGAGTAAAATACTTCTTCACTTACAGGGTACTGGTGTTTAGATTTGTTTAGAGACCCAACAGGGTTTCTTTAAATTCTTGTCTGTTGCATATGTGATGTCCGTTCAAGTCACGTGCTTTTATTCCACTTTTAAATGCCACTTGTGGAGATGTATTTCTTTTACATTCAACACTTTGTTTTACAATGCTTTTTTGTTTTGGTGGCCTTTTTTTTAATAACATACAGCTGTGCCACTTGTATAACTCTGATATAGAAAACCTTCAAAGGGATGCGTGATAGTGGATCAAAGAATGTATGCATATTTGTCAGCTGAAATGTGATGATACACATTACCTAGACAAAAACAATCCAAAAGAGGAAAGGAATTTTTTTCTAGAAAAAGACCTTTAAAGAAATATGTCTGGGTATAATTCAATGTTTAGGCAGGAAAATTATTTGCTGTTCTTTTAGAAAACTAGGCGATTGTACTGTACAAATGTAGTGTAAAAGTTGATGTATAGATAGCTGGTGCTTTAAAGTTTTTCTGTTGCTTTGTGGATTTTACAGGTGGCCATATTCAGGCAGATGTCTCACAGAGAACAATAGGACATGAGACATCTGCTTGTCCTTGAACTCCCTGGGATTTTCCTCTGTGTGCCATGCCACACTTTTGTCTTCTGACCCTGGCATTTCAACCTTCATACCTCTGCTTCTGTCACATATGATATAGTCACCTTTGCTTCAGTCCCTTTTTTCTTTGCGTGTGTCACCGTAACCTGTATTATCAGTACTGTTCAGTCGCTCCTGTTCCTAACACCTTAGATCCTGCCTCCTCTAACCTCTAGTCCTGTCACCTCTACTTCTTTCTGCTTCGATTTTGTCATGTCAGCTTCATTCTCTTATGTTTTTTTTTTTTTCTGTTGCTTCTGTAAACTTTTATTCTGCTTATTCTGCTTTGGTCCCTTATGCTCTTATTGCTTACTAACATGTGCTTCTATGTCGTATAATTTTGTCACAGCTACATCTTTCTGCTCTGATTCTATCACATTTGTTCCGGTCACTTCTGCTCCTGTTAACTCTTCCTCCGTCTTCCTGCTCCCATTACCTCTGCCTCTGTCTTTCTGCTAGTGTTACTTCTGCCTCGGTCTTCTTTGTTCCTTTTGCCCCTGTCTCCGTCTGATCTGCTCCTTTTACCTCTTCCTTTGTCTCCTCTTCTCCTATAATGTCTGCCTCTGTATTTTCTGCTCCTGCCAACTCCATCACTTCTGGTTTTGTGACCTTTGCCTCTGTTACCACTGCTTCTGTCTTTGCAGGTCCTGTCACATTTGCCTTTGTTTGCTCTGCTCTTGTCACCTCTGCCTCTGTCCATTCTGTTCCTGTTACCTCTGCGTGCTCTAAACCTTTCGCCTCTTCCTCTATCTTCTCCTATCCTGGCACCTTTGCCTTTGTCTCCTCTGCTTCTGTCACTACTGTATATAGCCTAGTACACACCACTAGTTTTTTTTGTTCTCCCCTGCTGTGCTACTGTGGTCTGACAGGGGGACGGCTCCCCACCAGAACACTCTGGTCAGCGCTCTCAGCCAATGGCTGAGCGCTGAACGGGAGCCGGCCAGAAGACCATTTTCGATCATGACCCTTCGCCAGAAGCCGGGCTAACAGCCAACTTCTGTCGGATCGGCTATCATACACACAGGCCAAATGACGGCCAGTTTCTATTGAACCAGCCGATGTTGCCCGACATTTGGTCCATGTGTGCTAGGCTTTTGTCTCCTCTGCCCTTGACTTCTTTGCCTTTGCCCTTTCTGCTCCTGTTACCTCTGCCTGTCTCTACTGTTATTGACTCTACTTCTCACTAATTTGTCCACTCTACTTCCCTTCTTGTTCACTCCAAGCATTTAATCTCTGCTCATGCCACCTGTAATTTTGCCACTTATACGTACATTTGCTTTGCAGATATCTACTCACACTTTCAATTAACTCCTAGTTTAACTTTTTTTTTTTTAAGGTTTGTTCTGGCTTTTTTCTTCCAGAATTAACTTTTCTTACTTTATTGGTTGATCGTTTGTATTAGGTGAGAACCTAGAGATTATCTTCTCTGGGTTTGCCCATGCAAATCAATATACAAGCACATACACCGGCTCAGCATTCCCATCCTATGACATTTTCACCAAGAAACCCAAAAATCGAACCCATCCTCCCAAAACATAATGTTCCATTTGTAGCTCATAATACCTCTAGAACCCCTCTACCTTCTAAATAATTATTCTGATGGTAATAATAATAGGAATAATCAGTCCTGATATTTACAGATTTTGAACTACTGCGTTTTGATTTAAATTGGAGTTACGCTTTAAATTTATAATGAGGTAGGCCAACAGAAACCAAAGTGCCTTCCACTTAAAACACAGAAATGCTTTCTGATTGTGAGCCATATGAAGCATGATCACAGTGCTCAAGTTCATCTGTGGTTCAAAACAATCAGAAATTTGGCAAATCCACAGACTGGCATATTTTCAGTGCATGTACATATGATTTATTTCAATCCTCTTATCAAAAGTATTAGATTATTTTAAATACTTCGCTGCTATGTTTATATAAAGTTTGTTTTATTACATGTGCCCTGAAACTTGTGTTTTATGTGTGCATCACACTTGTTAATAACGCTTTGATATCTTATCCTTCCACTGTTTTCAAAGCAAATGGAAGGTTGGAGCCACTAGCAACAATGACTCATCCTCATCCTGTTTCCCATCCTCAGTTCAGAGAGAAGCTATATAAACAGCCAAAGGTACCTTATCAAAATGGCATAGTTAAAGCAAAGCTTCATGAGTATCTAAACCTCAAAACAAAATTTTATTTCAAGGCAGCTTCGATTTTTGCTGTATTAGTCAGCTTTTTGTAACTCAAGGACATAATTCATGTCCTAGGGTGACAATCCTTACTCACTGTACTGTATCTATGGAGAAGCAGTGTTGTCATCCTAAAACAGGACTACAGAACAGTTTTCCTCTCCTATACTCCATAACATAGGGAGGTGTTTTTATAGCCTACATACTGTAGATAGCTAGGAACAAGATAACACAGACAGTTATTATCTCACAAGATTTCTGCTAGGATCAACAGGTACTTATTAAGCAGATATAATAAAATCCTTTCAATGGAATACAGGCCAAAAGGAAGAAAATATGAGAAGATTATGGTCAGGGATTACATACACTTTCCGTTTTCTTAAGCAAAAAGAAAAGCTATCTCCAGTAGGTCAGTTATGCTCTAATGCTTTTGAAAACTCTGCCTTCGTCTGCTTCTGTCCTACAGATATTATAATAGGCCATTCCAGTACACCTGAAATGAGTGGTATGTAGAAGGTTCCAACTTTAGTATAATCACATAATAACTCCCAGTGTTCTAATGAGGAACATTCCACCCCTATAGGAAATTTGTGCTTTGCCCTTACATTGCAAAACAACATACATATTTTAATGCGCCCCCAACCTTCTACATATACTCCCCAATTAAAGGGGTGGTAAAGGTTAATTTTTTATTTTCTAAATAGGTTCCTTTAGGCTAGTGCTTTGTTGGTTCACTTACCTTTTCCTTCGATTTCCCTTCTAATTTTTTTTTCTTTGTTTTCTTTGTCTGAATTTCTCACTTCCTGTTCCTCCTCAGTAAGCTGTTCTGGCTGACTAAACACCGTTCGGATAATGGTAACGGTAATGGTGTGATAATGGTGTGAAGTTTACTGAGGAGAAACAGGAAGTGAGAAATTCAGACAAAGAAAAAAAAACATTAAGAAGGGAAATCAAAGGAAAAGGTAAGTGAACCAACAATGTACTCGCTTAAAGGAACCTATTTAGAAAATAAAAAACAAAGCTTTACAACCCCTTTAATCTATTTATGCCCAGGAATTAAGAGAAATGCCTGATAATTCCAGATATGATATCATGTTTCTTCTTTTCCTCTCAGATGACTACTTGGTCCAGCACTATCACATGGAACTGCTGGTGCTTGGTTCAGCACTATTACATGGAACTGCTGATGCTTGGTTCAGCACTATTACATGGAACTGCTGATGCTTGGTTCAGCACTATCACATGGAACTGCTGGTGCTTGGTCCAGCACTATCACATGGGACTGCTGATGCTTGGCCCAGCACTATCACATGTGACTGCTGATGCTTGGTCCAGCACTATCACATGGAACTGCTGGTGCTTGGTCCAGCACTATGACATGAGACTACTGGTGCTTGGTCCAGCACTAACCCCTGGGACTGCTGGTGCTTAGTTCAGCACTATCACATGGGCCTTCTGGTGCTTGATCCAGCACCATCACATGGGACTGCTGATTCTTGCTCCAGCACTATCAAATGGACTGCTGGTGCTTGGTCCAGCACTATGACATGAGACTGCTGGTGCTTGGTCCAGCACTAACCCCTGGGACTGCTGGTGCTTAGTTCAGCACTATCACATGGGCCTTCTGGTGCTTGATCCAGCACCATCACATGGGACTGCTGATTCTTGCTCCAGCACTATCAAATGGACTGCTGGTGCTTGGTCCAGGACTATAACACGGGACTGGTGGTGGTTGGTCCAGATGAGGACTGGGAGGAAGTCCTGACCTCTTTATTCGTTCAGACTGGTATCAGAGCTCTCACTTGGCCTTCTTCTTCTGGTAGTGAATGGAGAGGTGAACAAACAAGGAAAACTATTCAATGCTGTAGGGGCTGGTACTTCAACTACTCCCTCTGTGCACATAAAAATGAAAATAGTAATGGTTAGGTTAATTGAAAAAACACAACAAAAACCCCTTTCAGAGCTGTAAATTACCTCTGATGTGAAAATGACTATTAATACTTTTGTATATTACCTTGATTTACATAAGAATAGCATGGGAAGCACAAGTCTTAATACAAAACCAACCGTGAAAATGACATGCCCGGAATTCAGCTTTAAAATACAGGTCTCCCCTCCTCCAAGTCCACTCATTTACCTATCTACGTTCTTCAGAGATCTCTGCTGCGAGGCCGCCACAGGCTGCACAGCTTGTTCACAGAAAGCCTCACGGCCTGTCTGCACATGTGCAAGACCAACAATCGACAGGCTTTCCATAGAAATTTAAATTGGTGTAAGTAACAAGACTGGTCGCTTGGCTACTTTCTTATGAAAAAGACTGTAAATGTGTCAGGGAGACTTTGGCACCATATTGTGATTCAGAAAGTGTTGCTCCAGTATGGATCCAGTTGTAATCCACCGATACGTGTAAGGCAAACTGCTTATATCAATAACTGTGTTAATATGAGTGATGTAGATCACTGAGCAAAACTTGCAAATATGGCAAGGAGGGAATAATTGAATTTTATAACAAAGAAAATATGTGGTTCATCTGATGACTTTCACATCAAATGTGCTAATGAAAGGATTAAGAACAAGTGACAGATTACTTAAAGCGGGCGTTCCCCTGAAAATGTTTTTTACTGCAGCTGCTGACTTTTGAAATATGGACACTTACCTGTCCAGCGTGCCTGCGATGTCGGCACCCAAAGCCAAACTGTCGCTCGGCTCTCGGGTGCTGCCACAGCCATCTTCGGTATGGGAATCAGGAAGTGAAGCCTTGCGGCTTCACTTCCCAGTTCCCTAATGTACATGCATGCGTCGCACTGCACAATACGGATAGTCCCTACTGTATCTGGAACCCATATGTTTCCCAGCTGACAGCGGGGGGGGGGACAGGAAGTGGCGTAATAGCCTCAGAATCTGCGGCTATCTATGCCCGGAAGTGTGTTCAGATACCTATCTGCACCCCTCTCACCCCTGAAAGGTGCCAATTGTGGCACCAGGGGGGGGGGGGGGTTCAGATGAGCGGAAGTTCCACTTTAGGGTGGAGCTCCGCTTTAACAAAAAACTTCTGACAATGTAGGCATTTCTCAGGAGCATTGTCAATCATGAGCAGTTGAGAATGCTGTCAGGACATGGTTACGGAAAAAGTGTGGTTAACTCTTGGTCAGCTTCACAAAATGTGTTTGTTGTTGGCAAAAATGTATACATTAATCAGTGACTATATAGAAAAATAAATTTATTTTTAATAATAAACTATAACTAAAGCTAAACTAACTTAAGTTTTCAACTGTGACAAATTGGCAAGTTTTTGGATTTTGCAGACACAACAGGAAGTGAGAGAACATTTCTAAAGTCCCTTTAGACAGTTGCCACTTGTCTCCCTACTGAAAGATGTCCCCTCTATTTCTGTTGTAGTGGCAACTCAGAACTTTGGTTTCTGCCTCACTTTCAGTCCCAGTGACAATGGTAACTAGGACAAATCAAGAGTGCCTCTCTAATTAATACACTGACAGCAACAAAAACCTGACCCTTATATCTAAATCGAATTTAAATTTTTGGCTTTATATACACTTTAAAGTGGTAGTAAACACTACAGGACAACTCAGAGCCATTTCAATTAGTAAAATATAACTTACTAGTAGGTACCTTTAAAAGTTTTTCAAGGTGAGCCACTTAGGAGATATCACCCATTCCTTCGGTCTATTACGTCACTCCCACATGCGCATTGGAATTACTATGGATGGCACACTGAGTGTGCCGTCAATCTGTAGAGCACTATGCCTTCTTTACGACAGCATTACTCCTCAGCATTACAGTGTAATCCCACGAGAGTGCTGTCAGTCATTAGTTCCTGAAACCCCACTTGACTAGCTAGAGGATGTTTATATACTGACATACAGCAACAGCACAGGATTGGTCAGTTGATTAAAGCACCATGGAAACTGTTAAGGGGAACTGATGCTTGGCTTACTTTTATTGCCCATGCATGAGAATCCTGCAGTGAGGCATGAGAAGGGGCAGAAGTATGGGTTGGAAAGGCAGCAGGAGGTTTCCGCAAAGATGGCACAGGCTTCGGCCAGGATGGATAAAATTACAAATACGCTTCATAAATAGTAAGAACGCTTAAAAAAAAACGCTTTAGCTATCTTGTTGTGTTTAAAAGTGCTGTTTTTTCTGAATTTTCTGTATTGAGTTTACTACTGCTTTAATGGTCATACTCATTCAACCGTATATATACTGTGCAATTTTGGTACTATAACCTTTAAAAGTGACATGTTTTAAATTCTCATAATCAGCACCAAAATCATATAATTTGATGGAAAAAAAAAAGGCCACAATAGAAGGCTTCAATTATTTTATTTTCCATATAAGGGGCTTCATTTTGATTTGTGCAGCAAGCACAGTTCGTTCAGGCGCTTGCTCAGATAGAGAATGTGAAGTTCTCTGGCAAAGATAAATATATCCGGGTAATACAAATGATTTGCATGCTTGAGAATTGTGGAATACGTTAATCATTTATACAGTGCTCTTATCATGGTTCTCAATGCATTAGGAAGAATTGAGATTGTGGAATGTAGAATTTCACTGTTTACTTAAAGGCACCATGAAAATGTTCCCCGGCTGAACACAAAGTATTCTTAGTACAAATATAGAAGAGAAGCCTGTAAAGTGCCTGTATCTGCATATCCACTTCATAGGGAATTTCTCCACTCATGAATTAAACAAGCTGTACAAACCATTTCACAGCTAGTCTATAAAGGCTGTGTTGATGCATATTCAAAACTTTAGTAGACCAATACATGCATAGTTATTAGTCAAGGAGAGAATAGGAAGGAGGGAAGGAAGGAAGGTAGGTGACATGAAGTTATGGAAAAGAGCTTATGGAAAAAAAGAAAAGAAAAGGGGAATGGAAGGATAGAATGACCAAAGAAAGAAAAGGGAGGAGCTGAAAGGAAGGGAAGGAAAATAATTAAGGAAGAAAACAAAAAGTAAAGAGAGAAGGAATAAAAGGGTAAAGGGAAGGAAGAAGAAAAAAGAAAATGATCCAAGGAAAGGAGGGAAGTAGTGAGTAGCATTCAATGATTAAGCACATGGTACTGTGTGAAATACGTCCCCCTTGATGCCTTGATTGTCATTTTTTCCGTGGTGTGTAACTTGGATGGATAAATATAGAACTCATATTCATCATCTTGGAGTGCAGCCGTTTCTTCCTTTTTGCATTCACCCATGTTGGCATTACTGTAAATTTACCTGCCATTTCATGTAAATGTCTCTAAATTTGTGCTCAGTACTTCACTAATAATACAAGTGGAGTAGTGACCAGGCAGACACTTTCTATGGTCTCATCTCCATGTATTCATAAGGTATGGAAGACTTCAGCACTCCATGCAGGGAAAACACCATAGCTTAAACACTTGCCCTTTTTCGAAAGGTGAAATATCCTCAGACACACATGAGTTTGTAGAAAAATCTGGTTTGTATTTTTTCTGAAATTAAATAATACACTTAAGAAATTCACCATACTAACTCTAATATCCATATTTTTATCTGAAAGTTTTTTTAAACATAAATGCACCTGGTAAAGCTTTCTGTAAAAGAATTTCCATGCACATATAACCATTTTACAACTTGATAGACAGATAACTAATTGCATTGAACTGTTGACCTATTTCCATTGCTGTAAAAACAGAAGCCTAGTGGTGTCATGTAGATATATACACTCACGTGCTCAAGGTAACGTCTTCCGAGTGCCATAAAACATTTACATTAATGAGAGCTTTAGGCAAAATTTCAGTTACCTTAACTATCACAAGACCTGTATGTCTCAGTCTCTATTTTACTTTAAGTAATATAAATTGTTTTAATTCCTTACATTCCCTATGTTTTCACTAACCGCTTGAGCCCCGGAAGATTTTACCCCCTTCCTGACCAGAGCACCCAAACAAAATTGACATTCTTTTTTTCATACAAATAGAGCTTTCTTTTGGTGGTATTTGATCACCTCTGTGGTTTTTATTTTCTGCGCTATAAACAGAAAAACTGCGTCAATTTTGAAAAAAACACAATATTTTTTACTTTTTGCTATAATAAATATCCCCAAAAAATATATAAAATTTTTTTTTTCCCTCAGTTTAGGCTGATATGTAGTCTTCTACATATTTTTGGTAAAAAAAATCGCAATAAGGATATATTGATTAATTTGCGCAAAAGTTATAGCGTCTACAAAATAGGGGATAGTTTTATGGCATTTTTTTATTATAATTTTTTTTTTAATTAGTAATGGCGGTGATCTGTGGTTTTTATCGGGACTGCGACATTATGGCAGACAGATCGGACACTTTTGACACTATTTTGGGACCATTGTCATTTATACAGTGATCAGTGCTATAAAAATGCACTGATTACTGTGTAAATGACACGGACAGGAAAGGGGTTAAACACTAGGGGGTGATGAAGGGGTTAAGGGTGTCCTAGGGAGTGATTCTTACTGTGGGGGGATGGGCTTTAACTCACATGACAGCGATCACTGCTCCCGATGACAGAGAGCAGTGATCTCTGTCATGACACAAGGCAGAACGGGGAAATGCCTTGAATACATAGGCACTTCCCCGTTCTGCAGCTCCGTGACACGATCGCCGGTAGCCTGCTATCCCCGCCTCTTAAAGGGGACGTACAGGTACGCCCATTTGCTCACCACTGCCATTGTGCCGATGTATATTGGCGTGCAGCGGTCTGAAAGTGGTTAAGGCATCATTATGTTGTAATACAATTTTGCCAGTAATATGAGAAATATCTCTTCAGGCCTTAGTTGTGCAGTGTTCCCATTATGAAGTTTTACTTGTGTATCAAACAGAGACTATAGAGTAGTATGGTTTCATTTTCACATAAGACCATTATTTTAGTGTACATATACATCATTTTGGAGCATTCTGTTCACATTTCCTGCTCTTCCCCCTTTCCTGGACTTTCTTCAGTGGAAGAGTTGGGCCCTCAATACTCCCAACCGGCAGTGTGTGCTCATTGTGTGGGGCATTGGATGTTGCATTCTATCCTCGGCACCTGTGTATGGCACAGTACACTCTTTCAGCTTCAGGGCCTTAGCTGGCATTCAACAGAAATACCCAAGGATCTCTCCTTTCTGTGACATGAACTTCCATAAATGGCAGTGACTCCATCCTAAGAGCCGTTGTTCGCTAAGACATTCTACTCTCCTTAATGACCTTCAGGGATTATGGTAGACAAAATAGACACCTATGGTCTGAGGTTTAAATGACAATGTTCCTACTAGTGTCTAGCAACTGTCACCAGGGCTGAAATATTTCTGGTACTGACATTTTATTGATTGTTCAAATATGGCAATAAAGTGAGTATGGCCTCAAGTACAGGGGGTCCTCTACTTACAAACATCCGACTTACAAACGACTCCTACTTACAAACTGAGGGAGACAACAGGAAGTGAGAGGAAATATACCCCTAGGAAGGGAAATTCACTCCTGTAAGAGTTAATTAGGGAAAAACGTGTCTCCACTGATGCTTTATCACTAGTCCATGCTTCCCTAACAACCCAAAATTTTCAAAATCCAATTGTCATTGGTACAGAAAGTGAGGTGAAATCTTCTGAACAGGGGCACAGACAGCAAAAACAAATGTTACAGGGGTGATAACCCTTCTCTGTTATCTAAAAAACTTAAAAATTGATTTTTTGGCTGGGGCTACACTTAAAAAATGTACCTGTTCCAACTTACAAACAGATTCAACTTAAGAACAAACCTACAGTCCCTATCTTGTTTGTAACCCGGGGACCCCCTGTAACATTAAAATAAGAAAAAAGTTAAAGTACCATCATCCGGGTCAATAGTTTTGGAAACAAGGAGGTTCTAGGATCACTGGGACTGTTGCTAATGCTGTACCCTAAGTGTCCACACCTACAAGATTTGGAATATATGGACTATCCCGGTACTAGGTAGTAAATCAAAAATCATACATTTGTGGAAAAATATACAAAAATGTAATGACAACACAAGAAAATAGATATACACCTATACAATTAAATTGGTTAAAATCAACTACACCACAACAAAACAAATTCTATTGGGTTTCCCCGTAAGATTCGTGTTGAGAAGGGGTGTGAAGAAATTCCTCTACCGGTTTTGCGGCATACCGCTACTTCAGGAGGATGGTATATAAAGTAGAAGGTGAGTTTATATACAGTAAAGAAAACAACAAAGCAGAAATATATAATGATAATAATGTTTTTTTACATTATGTAAAAAAACATTATCATTATATATTTTCTGCTTTGTTGTTTTCTTTACTGTATATAAACTCACCTTCTACTTTATAGACCATCCTTCTGAAGAAGCCCCATTCCCTCTGCCCCATTGAGAAGACTTTACACTGGCATGGGAGCTTAAGGTAATTGTAAACCTCAGACATGAAATATGAACAAAGCATATCCCTCTATAGTGTGCACTTGTCTCAATTCAGAGCAGTAAGTGTAATTTCTGTCTGCTTATATAGGAGGATTTGTTTCATCTCTGTGTATCACTTGAGGCCAGTAACTTCACTGTGTATGTGTAGGGGTTTACAACCACTTTATGTAATGCCTTACAGAAGTAAGACATTTAAAATCAGTGTTTTTCTGCATTAATATATCTTCTTAATTCACAGTGGAACTACAGTTAGGCTTTAGCAAAGTTTTCTTTTGCTATAGTCAGTGAAGTGGCTTTTATCTGCATGTATATTTAAAGTAAAATAAATCCCCATCCCAAAAAAGTTAAACAGGCTTGGGAGGGGATTGCATCAGTCTCAGGTATGCGGCCATGGTTCAGAAAGCATGCTGACTGTCAGAATGCATGAATGATTTGCTTATATTTTGCTGATTGTCTGTAGCAGTTAACATTTAGTGTGTGTGTTAAATTCATATGCTGTATACATTTAGCTACATACAGAATCATTATGTATATGCCCAAGCAAATTTTATTTTGTTGGGTAATGCAAACATTGTTCCTTTTTATTTTTTCCATTTACCTTACTGTATCTCTTGACTTTTCTTCTACTTGGCAATCAGTTAAAGACATTCACGCGAGTACAATAAAACCAATTTTTAAATTACACCTAAATTATAGCAAACACCCCACAACGTCCTTTTCAATCAGAAGCGCATTTTTGTCAGCATATAATCCAGTTAACTGATGCCAGGTCTTCATTGCCAAGGCGCACTTTATTAAGTGTTATGTTTTCTCTTTTTCATGCATGGCCAGTAAACCTGAAATACAAATCACAGTTATATAAAAGAGTTGCTATTAACATTCACAAATCGTTATATCATGCTTACCCTATCTAGGGAGAACTTGAGATTTAGGATTGCAGTGACATTTTTAAACAGTTAAAGCATATCTAAACTCAATAACATAAATGTAATATATTGCAGCTCACCACTCCTTAGATGCGATGGCTGCATTATTTTAGGCTTTTTTGTTCTTTGTTTCACCTGTTGATCCTTCCAGTAACACAATTCCTGTCCTCGACAACACTCATACACTGTACTGTATGGTTGGAGGAGCAGCATTGTCACTCTCGGACATAACTACAGAGCACCTCCCTCTCTTTATCGCCATAACATGAGGGGGGGGTATTTTCTGTAGTTCACGTAAGATGGCTAGAAAAGCTGATTACAGTTTATAACCACTTCCTTTGTGCGCTATAGCCGAATGACTGCTGCAGCATGGGCCTTAATTGCCGGGGGGTAATAAATAGATGTCCTCCCGTGCATGAGCTGCCTGCTTACCTCTGCAGGGGGCGTGCGCGGCGCGCTCTGTGGTCACCGAGTCAATGAGACTCGGCTGATCACAGATCGGAGTAACGTTGTCACGCTGACAGTGTGAGCAGAAAAAAAAAGCTGATCACTGGCTTCTGTCAAAGGGACAGCAGTCACCAGTGCTACCTGCCAGTGCATATCAGTGCCACCAATCAGTGCCCGCCAGTGCCACCTACCCATCAGTGTTGCCAATCAGTGCCTCATCATCAGTGCCACCTATCAGTGATGCCTATCAGTGTCACCTACCAGTGCCTATCAGTGCCATCAGTGCCACCCATTAGTGCCCATCAGTGCCGCCTATCAGTGCCCTTCAGTGCCACCTATCAATGCCCTTCAGTGCCACCTATAAGTGCCACCTATCAATGACCATCAGTGCCCACCAGTGCCACCTTATCAGTGCCTATCGGTGCAGCCTATCAGTGCCCATCAGTTCAGCCTCCTCAGCGCACATCAATGAAGGAGAAAAATTATCTGTTTGCAAAATTTTATAACAAACTATAAAACTGTTTTGTTTGTTTTTTTTTCATTTTTTTTTTAACAAAAAATAAAAAACCTAGCAGTGAATAAATACCACCAAAAGAAAGCTCTATTTGTGGGAAAAAAATTATAAAAATGAATTCATTTGGGTACAGTGTTGCATGACCGCGCAATTGTCATTCAAAGAGTGGCGCTGAAAATTAGCCTGGGCAGGAAGGAGGTTTAAGTGCCTAGTAAGCAAGTGGTTAAGATATAAGTTCAGTACACAGGAAGTTACAAGGATGCTGGGTTTTCAGAAATTTTTGTGTAGTCGCCTAAAAAAGAAAACTAATTCAGCCGCCACATCTGACCACTGGTAAGTTACAATATATTACATTTTTGTTCTTGTGTTTAGGTGTACTTTAAGTGTAGCCCATTTCTTTCAGATTTTGGTCACTTAAAGTGGAATTCCAGGCTAGAACTAACAAAGCTTAAAACTTTTTTGATCTGCGCTCTGGGGTGTAATCTATGGGGAAATTTAGTCTGGCTTCAGTTAAGGATGTCATTTATTTAGTCATTCACAAATCTTTAAAGGATATTAAAATGTAACACATGTAAGAACCTATATTAGCCTCAATATAATTCTGTATGTATGTAATATAATCTGTATAGTAGAACTGAGATTGGTAAAATGATAGGCAGAATCAAGAGCCAGTAAATCCTTTGCATGGACATATGCTGACAGGTGGAGTGAACAGACTCATCAGTGTGGTGCTACTGTACAATCAGTAGGCTGAAAGGTGTGTTCCCATAAAACCTATGCTGCTGATGCTGCATTTGGGCCCCTGGACCTGGCTGTTGCAATTGTATCTGAAAGACTATATAAATGTATCCAGGGCTTTTTTTCTCAGAGAATAGGTGGAGGAATTCAACCACATCCACGGCTGAACTGCATATAATGGTGGATGTGGCCAAACAGTGGGAGGATCTTAAAGGGGCAATAAATACCAGGAGTACATTATGTGCAGAGTCCAGGGATGCACTGTGTACAAAGTTCAGGGGTGCGCTACATACAGAGTGCAAAGTGTAGGGGTAGGCTACATACAGAGTGCAGAGTTCAGGGTTGTGCTACATACAGAGTGCAGAGTTCAGGGGTGTGCTACATACAGAGTGCAGAGTTCAGGGGTGTGCTACATACAGAGTGCAGAGTTCAGAGGTGTGCTATGTACAGAGTGCATAGTTCAGGGGTGTGCTTTGTACAGAGAGCAGAGTTTAGGGGTGGGCTACATACAGAGTGCAGAGTTCAAGTGTGCACTGTTTACACAGAGCAGAGTTCAGGGGTGCGCTGTGTACAGAGTGTAGAGTTCAGGGGTGCGCTGTGTACAGAGTGCACAGTTCAGGGGTGCGCTGTGTACAGAGTGCAGAGTTCAGGGGTGCGCTGTGTACAGAGTGCAGAGTTCAGGGGTGTGCTGTGTACAGAGTGCAGAGTTCAGGGGTGTGCTGTGTACAGAGTGCAGAGTTCATGTGTGTGCTGTGTACAGAGTGCAGAGTTTAGGGGTGTGCTGTGTACGGGGTGGATACATACAGTGTGAACTGTTCAGGGGTGCACTGTGTACAGAGAGCAGAGTTCAAGGGTGTGTTGTGTACAGAGTGCAGAGTTCAAGGGTGTGCTGTGTACAGAGTGCATAGTTCAGGGGTGTGCTGTGTACAGAGAGCGTAGTTCATGGGTGTGCTACTTACAGAGTACAGAGTTCAGGGATGTGATACGTACAGTGTGCAGAGTTTAGGGGTGCACTGTGTACAGAGTTCAGGGGTGTGCCACATACAGAGTGCAGAGTTCAGGGGTACACTGTGTACAGAGTTCAGGGGTGCACTGTGTACAGAGGGCAGAGTTCAGGGGTGCACTGTGTACAGAGGGCAGAGTTCAGGGGTGCACTGTGTACAGAGGGCAGAGTTCAGGGGTGCACTGTGTACAGAGGGCAGAGTTCAGGTGTGCACTGTGTACAGAGGACAGAGTTCATGGGTGTGCAATGCACAGTGTGCAGGGTTCAGCTCTCTTTCACAGGCTGATGCCCCATCCAAGACTGCACCTGCATCTGCCTTGTCCTCGCTGTGAGTGCAGGACAGGCAGGGATCTGTGAGTCACTGAGAGGCAGGGCCGGTACAAGGAGTGGGTAGAAGGGGCGGATGCCCTGGGCGGGACAATTTGTTGGAGGAAGGGGGGCGCAGTAGAAGCCACACTACAGGCCGCCTGTCCTGGGGCCGATTTGATACTGTGGCTGCAGCACTCCCCTCCCACCTCCTTCTCCTCCTGTTTTTGTCACACAGCGCCAGGAGCGCTGTGTGTCAGGGAGCTGGAATGTGTATGTGTTCGCCGGGCGCCGTAACATGGTCCGCCCCCTAGACCGGCTCGTGTGATATCAGATTGAATAAGTGTTCCGCCTATCACACTGGCCGGTCTAAGGGGGCGGGACCTTGTTACGGCGCCGCTGAACACACACTCGCCCTGGAGCAAAGTTTTAAAGCAGGCCATCAGATCTGCATCTCTTAGCGTTGATGGTGGTGGATATGGCAGCTGGGTCCCGTGCAGGCTCTCTGCGTCAGAGCAGGTATCCGGCTCAACTGATAGCAGTTGGGGAGAGGGCTCCATGTCAGATCCACGGGGGATGATCTGATCTGGCATGCTTTACTGACTCAGTGCTGAATTTTCCACATACAGCTTGATGTATGCAGCCATGCTGTGAAAATAGATTGCCATCCTAATCTTAGGTAAACAAGTATACAGTAATTATTTATGCAGAAACCAGGGGATGGCATATAGAGAGGATATAATGTACACCCAGGCCGCACTGACCATTAAAGTGTAAACTGTAAAGCCCCATACACACGGTCGGAAAATCCGAGTACCAAATCCATAGGATTTGGTGCGACGGATTTAGTCCGACACTGGTGTTGCATACGGTCGGACAAAGTTGTCGGAAAATCCGATCATTCTGAACGTGGTGACGTTTGTTGCCTACGACGGGACTACGTAGAGGCTAGTAGCCAATAGCTTTGGTCTTGTAATGTGATCTGAGCATGCGTGGCACTTTGTCCGTCGGAATTCGATACACACGATCGGAATTGGTGTGATCGGACTTTTATCCAGCAGGAGATAGAACTTTGTCCGTCGGACAATCCGAAACGGTCTGATGGTGCCTACACACGGTCGGAATTTCCGACAACATTGTCCGATAGGACAGAATCCATCGGAAAATCCGACCGTGTGTATGGGGCTTAAGAGTCCATTCGTACCACTGGGGTGCTTTAAAGTGCATTGCGTTAAGAAAGGGAACACATTTGAATGTCAATATGGCTTGCTGCAGTCAATGTGACTAATTTCCACAGTTGTGAACCCTTTAGTGAGGCACGATTATGGGCACAGAGAGACTGCAATTATGGGCACAGAGAGGCTGCGATTCTAGGCACAGTGAGGCGGCATTGATGGGCACAGTGAAGCTGCGATTCTGGGCACAGAGGCTGCAACTATGGGCACAGAGAGGCTGCGATTCTGGGCACAGAGAGGCTGCAATTCTGGGCACAGTGAGGCGGCATTGATGGGCACAGTGAGGCGGCATTGATGGGCACAGTGAGGCGGCATTGGGCACAGTGAGGCTGCGATTATGGGCACAGTGAGGCGGCATTGATAGGCACAGCAATAGGCTGCATTTGATGGGCACTGGTGAGGCTGCATTGATCTCTTGTATCATGTCTGCAGTCTCTGACCATCTTTAGTATGATGTCCTCAGTCTCTAACCATCTCTTGTCTTATATCATGTCTGCAGTCTCTGAGGGGAGTTTGCTTAATTAGCACTGGTATTGGTTATATGCAGCAGGAAGGGGGTTAATGCATTGGGGGGGGGGGCGCAGTTTTTCATCTTCGCCCTGGGCACCGAATGACCTTGTCCCGGCACTGCTGAGAGGAAAGCTGTCCTTGTAAACATGGAAGACTATAATGTTTACTAGTGACAGTGGGGAGCGGAGGGAGAGAGCCAGAGGTGACGGTGACGAGTTCATCCACGTCCTGGTTGAAAAAAAGGATTCGGCCCCTGGGCCTTATGATTGATACATGAGTGATAGGGGAGCTGGATGACAAGACTAGCTTCACAGAATTGTAGACTTTTAGCTGGTCAAACTACTGTATGTATATCAACTCTGCTTTTCTATAGTTCAGGTTTAGAAAGAAGTGACCCTCAATTGTTGAGGTTAATTTAGAGGCTGTTCACTTAGAAAACATATGTTGCTATTTTATACATATGTTGATAACATTGTTTATAATGTGTGAGATACGTTTTGAGGGCTATTTGTCTATACTGTATTTTGAATTCATTCAATGTGTTTGTCCCTGGATGATAATAGCATTTCATACAGGAAGTCTGTGAAAGTAGTTGAGATCCACATCTTTCCGAGTAGTAGTCAGCCAGTGATCAGATACTCTCGTTCAGTAAACAAGCACTTCACCGTGGTTACATTCCACAACCAGATGTGAAGCATTGAATAATCTCCTTCCAGCAACATGGAATCCACGAACAGCTGTTCCCAATATATTGCATTAAAAACCGACTTCCAAGGCTGGGTATATGGCACCATTTTTAGAAACATTATGGATATGAGAATCAATACAAAGTCACTTCAGTGGCAGATGTTAGACATATTGGGTGTGGGGTGATGGAGAGGCTTAGTAGTTATGAAATGAATTGTGCGCATCATCTCTGGCAAAAATATAGTGTTTTGCGGCCCAATTCTGTCACTTAGGGTGTATGTATGAATAATAGTTGTGTGTAATTAGAAAACCTGCAAAAAACTAAAAAAAAATGTTCTCACAGCATTTCAACAAATCAAACTTTATTTTTAGGAAGGAAGTTACAGGCAGGGCAGAAGCTTCAGACATGATGACTTTTCCCCCTTTGTTTTGCAGGCTCTTGTAGTATCTATTGTGCCACTTTAAATCACATGTAGATGATCATTTCATAGACAACTATGGATAACAATTGTGTCCCTTGGCATTAAGCAAAGTTTTACATAACATTAAAATAAAATATTTCATACACATCCATTACTTAAAGTGCTGTTCCACCCAAAAAAATAAATAAAATAAAAGCCAGCAGCTGCACATACTGCAGCAGCTGGCTTTTAACAATCGGACACTTACCTGTCCTGGAGTCCCGCGATTTCGGCACCGCAGCTGAGGTTTCCATCAGCTGTCGGGTGCATTCCGCCACCATTGCGGGTAAGGGTACCCGATATTGTAGCCTTACGGCTTTACGCCGGGAACCCTACATGAGCGAGGCCCCGACTCCTATCTCCTACTGGCCGGGCGACAGGGAGAGGAGGAGGGAGCCCCATGGTGATGTCACGGGCCACGGCCCAGGCTCCCAGAAATGGGAACAGGATATCTGTCAAAGACCGGTATCCTGTCCCCCCTCCCCACCGAAAGGAGTCAATTGTGGCACCGGAGGGGGAGAGGAGGCAAATGAGCGCAAGTTCCACTTTTGGGTGGAACTCCGCTTTAAAGAGATCTAAAGGCATTTTTTTTTAACCAGCTCCAGAACGGCACTGCGTTATTTCAACTCACAATTGCAGGATCATGTGACATTGTACCCAAATAAAATTGATGTCCTTTTTTCCCCACAAATAGATCTTTCTTTTGGTGGCATTTGATCACCTCTGCAGTTTTTTTTTTTGTGCTATAAACAAAAAAAGTCCGACAATTTTGAATTATCAAATAATTTTCATAAATTTTTTACATTCTGCTATAAAACATAACCAATAAAAAAAATGTAAAAAAAAAAAATCGAATTTGTTGATCAATTTAGGTCAATATGTATTCTGCTACATGTTTTTGGTAAAAAAAAAAAATCCCAATAAGCATATATTGATTGGTTTGAGCAAAAGTTATTTATGGATATTTTTATGGAATTTGTATTTATTTATTTAATTTTACTAGTAATGGCGGCGTTCAGCGTGACTGCGACATTGGGGTAGACAAATCAGACACTAAGTGACACTTTTTGGGGACCAGTGATGCCAATACAGTTATCAGTGCTAAAAACATCTGGTTGCCGCCACACACGCTTGACACCATCTGAACGAAATGCGTTTATCTTGGTCTCATCAGACCACAGGACATGGTTTCAGTAATCCATGTCCTTAGTCTGCTTGTCTTAAGCAAACTGTTTGCAGGCTTTCTTGTGCATCATCTTTGGAATAAGGCTTCCTTCTGGGACGACAGCCATGCAGACCAATTTGATGCAGTGTGCAGTGTATGGTCTCAGCACTGACAGGCTGAACCCCCCACCCTTTAACTTCTGCAGCAATGCTGGCAGCACTCATAGGTCTATTTCCCAAAGACAACCTCTGGATATGACGCTGAGCATGTGTACCCAACTTCTTCGGTCGACCACGGCGAGGCCTGTTCTGAGTGGAACCTGTCCTGTTAAACCACTGTATGGTCTTGGCCACCGTGCTGCAGCTCAGTTTCAGGGTCTTGGCAATCTTCATATAGCCTAGGCCATCTTATGTAGAGCAACAATTATTTTTTTCAGATCCTCAGAGAGTTCTTTGCTATGAGGTGCCATGTTGAACTTCCAGTGACCAGTATGAGAGAGTGGGAGCGATAACACCAAATTTAACACACCTGCTCCCCATTCACACCTGAGACCTTGTAACACTAATGAGTCACATGAAAATGGCTAATTGGCTAATTGGGCCCAATTTGGAAATTTTCACTTAGGGGGGGTGTACTCACTTTTGCTGCCAGCAGTTTAGACATTAATGGCTAATTGGGCCCAAATTTACACTGTTATACAAGCTGTCCACTCACTACTTTACATTGTAGCAAAGTGTCATTTCTTCAGTGTTCTCACATGAAAAGATAGAATTAAAGCGGTTATGCACTCTGTAAATTTTTTTTTTTTTTTTGTGACGGAATAAAAAGGATGCTTACCTTTATTGGGGGACTCACCTGTTCCATCTTCCATCTCGATCGCCGCCGGTTTTCGTCCGATGAAGTTCCTCGTCTTCTTCTTTTGTGCTGGGGGCCATCTTGCCTGTGGGCATGTGAAACACCCACAGGAACTTTAGATGGCCCAGCATGCACCGCCGTTACTCGCGCGTGCGCAGTAACGGCACATCTGCCGACATCTCACGAGATTTCGGCAGATGTGGCCGAAATCTCGGGAGATTTCGGAAGATGTGGCCGAAATCTCGCGAGATTTCGGAAGATGCCCGCACTGACTCCTGGGATCAATGACACCAGATCCCAGGAGACAGTGCGGCGTGACGACGATCGACGCAGAGACCCCGCCCGCCGCCGCAGAGAGAGAAGACCGGAAGTCTTCAATTACAAGGTAAGTAAAAAAAAAAAAAAAATAAAAACATTTCATTTAGTACTCTTTGCCTGATTTGGAAGGCAAAGAGATTTACTAAATGAAATGGGTGCAGAACCGCTTTAAATATTTACAAAAAAATGTGAGGGTTGTATTCACTTTTGTAAGATACTGTATATCATAATTGGTAGATGCTATAACGTAAAAACAAATACATTTACAGTTATTAGGATTTTATTTTTTCACCAAAGACATGTGACACACTTGTCCTTGTACTCCTCACCTGGCATAATACATTTTGACCTAAATTTATGAAGAAATTCGATTTTTTTTTTATGTGTTACATTCTTTACGTTTTACAGCAGAAAGTGAAAAGTCTTATGCCGCATAAACACGATTGAAAATTCTCGTCGGAAAAAGCTCTGATGGTTTTCCCGTCAAAATTTTGCTCAAACTGTCTTGCCTACACACGGTCACATCAAATTCTGACAGTCAATAACACCGCGACATACAAAGCGTTCGACGGCACTATAAAAGGGAAGTTTAATGCTTCGAATTGTTTCCGAGCATGCGTCGGAATTTTGCATGTCGGAATTGCATACACGCGATCGAAAAATCTGATAGAAAGGTTTTCCGTCTGAAAAAATTAAGAACAGGCTTTCAATCTAAAGTCCGTCGGAAATGCGGACAGAAAAAGACTGATGGGCATACACACGGTCGGAAAATCCGATGGAAAGCTCCCATCAGACTTTTTCCATCGGAAATTCCAACCGTGTGTATGCGGCATAAGGGAGGTTTTTTTAATATTTTGTTCTTATTTGTTTAGAGGGCAAAGTGTGTTCTTCCCATGTGATGATCCATGCCTTCCCCATGCTTCCCTGCAGTTTTGGTAAAATTTACAAATATGCTGTATTAAACTGATATATGACTATCATAGTCTTCTCTCAGTATACTGTATCATTGCAGACTTAGCTGGAAATGGCAAAACTGATCATTGAATGTAAAGCTACATCTTGCGAACCTATGGGAAATGTCTCTGTTTATGGATGTCATACATCATGTTTTCATGTTTTTTGTCATGAGTTTACATTATGTTACAGATTTTTGTTAGCTGCAACAAGGTTTTAATTCATCTGATACATAGATCTATGTAACTATTGTGCCAGCTGTTGGAGTTATTTTTATACTATAGCCATACTCTTTTCTTTCATAAAAAGATTCATTTGAACAGATCAAAGCATTATTGTGAAGCAAAAGCCGGTACTGAGACTTTTATCATATGGTCCAGATTTATACATACATTCCATGCAGTTTGCCAAGACTTCTAACTATAAGACTGCTTTCTGTCTCAGAATACTTTTGTCGTTCAGTACATTTAAAATAAACCCTTTCATTAAGCAAACAATTACATTATGTATAACATTTCTCTTTGGAAGAAATAAACACCAGAAAATGTTTCTGAAAATGTATTGCTTTGACACAATGTGCTCTATACATTCATCATGATTGCTGGCTTTGTTCTCACAGGAAATAAAAAAAAGTCAGAAAATATATATTAGCTTAAAGAAGACACACTTGTAACACATTTTGTGAGCGCAGATTCTGCAACATGTAGGGTTATTTTTAGGTTTACTGTTAAAGGTTCAGTCCATCAAGAAATAATTTATTTTAGACAAAGGTTGAGCATGTTGAGTAAGGCCAGCCATAGACAGAACAAAACGGGTTTGGCCCATCAATTTCGCCCATTTAGTTTCCCCATTAACACAGATAGTGTTGACAGGGCAATCCCTACCACTGAGCCATTGTGTTCTCCTGCCGGGGAAGGCTTCGCCTGCCACCCCCCCCCTCCCACCAGGATTAGACCGTGATTTATGCTAACGGCTATAACAGCGGTTTGCAATAATCTCATGAAATCTGAAAGGCTGGTTGTACCCAAGTTGATCAATCAATCAACTTGGGTATATTCATCCTGCCCATACATGGTTGAAATCTTGGCCATCTATGGCGGGCTTAAGCTACGGACTTTTTCTATGACATGAATACTCCAACAGCTAGATCTCCTTGTAATTTCTGACTCCATTCTGTACACATGGGAGATTGGCTATGCATAACTGTGTGTTTGAGCACCTCCTGTTGCATTCTGCATAATCTACAATACCTAAAAGACCCAACAGGGATAGTGGGAGCATGTCATAATAAGCACATCAGGTGTGCAGCAGCCCTGGGATCTCAAACACGCATATCTTACTAGTCTCCAAGGTATAAGAAACCTTCCAACATCCACCAAAAGCTGAAATGACAGTTTTGGGTGGACTGTTCCTTGAAGACAGTGGTCTTCAAACTGTGGCCTGAGGGCTGGATGCAGCCCTGTGATTACCTTTATCCTAATGGGGCACCATTCCTCCCAATAGCACCAAAAATGGGGCAATATTCCTCCAGCTGATACACACAATGGGACACTATTCCTCCTATTAAAACCAGTGATGGGGTATTGCAGACTCCCATTCATGGCAGGGCATTTTCTACTCCAACCAGCCGCAGGCTGGCCTTTCTAAAGCCTGAAGGTCAGTAAACTGGTCCTTTGTTTAGAAAGTTTGGAGACTCCTGCTTGAGGGTGTAGTGAATTATGTTGAAAAGGTGGCAATGCTTACCCATAATGGTGGCAGTACAACATATAATCATAGCCATAGGGCTGTATTTAAAAACTGTCAAAGCCCTGTGTGCTTTTCTGTGCTCAGCTGTTACTGTCAATTTCAGTATCTGAAGCATTAGTCTTGCCTAGGAAATCGCATGTTATTGTGGCCCTTCTTTTAAAGACTTGAAACCCCTTAGGCCCCTTTCACATAGACAGAATGATTGGTCCACCTGTCAGTTTTTCAGGCGAATCAGATCGAACCATCCATTGCTTTCTATGGAGCAGCGGATGTCAATGGACATTCGCAGTACCCCTTAACACCCGCCAACATCCAATCTGATCCTGTCCACTAAAAAGAGATGGTTGGGGATCAAATCAGATGATAATTGGATAGAAACAGAAAGCCTGTCCATTTCCACCTGACAGCCCATAGAGGGCAGCGGGCTGTGTCCATGTCCGCTCTGTATTAGTGGAGCAGGCATGGATCTGTCATCCGCCTGCTTAGCGGGGATCAGTGAAAAGACCCCTTGCTGAGCGGACGGATCTGCTGGTGTAATCTGCCAGTGTGAAAGGGGCCTAATTTGACTGAACGTGTTAAAAGCAGTTATTTTATTCATGCAGCTCATAAAGCGTATTGCCTGTCTGATGACTGTACTTTGCATGATATTTGAAACTCTGTTGTTAAGGATGTGGAGTGAATGTTCCTTTCTAGTAGTGTACACAGATGCTGAGTATTTGAACCATCATTTTGCTGCCTAGTATATCTGATGACTACCTGCATTGGCTGCGCAGGGAGTTCAATAAATCTCCATGATCGGAAATAGATTTGAAATAGGGAAGTCTTCATTAGAAAATGTGTGGTGCATTCTAAACAGCATTGCGACTGAAAGGTGGAGTAAAGCCACAGCTGTCTAAGCTGCTTTTAACAAAGGTTGCTATACCAATGAGAAACCCCCTTTGAAGTCAACCTGAAAGCAACTTAAAGGGGCACATCTAGAAATGGTTATTGTGCCTAAGCTGTACACTGATTTTTGTTTTTTGTTTTCCTCCTAAAAAATGGCAGTGCTCCTGCTGTGCCTTGAGCCTCATAACTGTATACTGTATCTGCAGTGTGAAATGGTATAAGATACTGCTGCCTCTGACTGCTAGGCTCACAAGAGTTGGAGTTTTATTTGGTGATGTCACCACTCACTGTGCTGTTTATTTTTATTTTTTGCTGGAAAGAAAGCTGCACCGGAGGACCTGCAGTGCAAGAATCCACCTACTTCTGCTCAATGCATTCTGTGGATATGTGCTTTGGAGTTGATTTATTAAAGGCAAAGACTGCACTTTGCAAGTACAGTTGCACGCACACAGAGCTTTGAGAATGTATTTAAGCTCTGCTGATTTCCACCACCTAATCATGTGCAAGCAAAAATGCAGTTTTTTTTTTAAATGTTCCTTGCACCTGATTGGGTATTCTGTACAAAGTGAAGCTTCACCACATGTACTAAGCTATGGGAAGAATGAGTTCAACTGCACTTGCAACATGCACAGTTTATTTGCCTTCAGTAAATCAACCCCTTTCCTTCCTTGTTTTTTATTCCACCATTTATCAGATCATTAATGATCAGGGGTCAGTTTTGACACATGAAAGCAAAGTCTTGTCTCTACAGGGATGGCCACCTCCACACTGAGACACAGTGTAGAATAAGACATAGTAAGTAATAAGGAAAATATCTAACTACAAGCTTACAGGCAACACCAGTGACCGGTCATTTGCACTCTCCTTCAGCTTCCACAGTTTAGGTCCTTTTTGAAGTGTACCTAAACCCAAAAACAAAAAAAATATTTGATTGCAGCTTACAAATCCTTAAATGTAGTGGCTTCAATTTTTTTTTTCAGGCTTTTCTCTTAGGAAGTGTGTTACCTGCCAGATCAGCAGGTGAAAATAAAAGAAACAAATCTAAAGAAAACTAATGAAGCCACTACATCTAAGAATTGGTAAACTGCACTATATTTAATGTTTGTTTATGGGATTAATACTGCCATAAGATCATCCTTTTGCTAGCTTCTCTCTGTTTTTTCAAATTTGCAGTGGATATGAGGCATGCAGACACCTTTTTTTTATGAAGGCTCTGCTTCACACATGTATAGTGGCGCTCTTTTTGGTTATTTTTACACAACTTCCTATAGCCTGTCTAGTTCCTATAATACGATCTAGTTTCTTTATAGCAAAGGTATTATTTGTGCTAGAAAACAGTTACACGGACAAAGTACTGGTTTTCCATACTCATCAATTTTGTTTTATTAGGAATTTTTATATATTTTTTTCAATGCAATGATGATAATTATCTAAAGATTGTTGTTGACAACCAAGCATAGGCAGGACTTTAATGTTAGTGCAATCATATTTTTCTTGTCATTTCTGCTCACATTTAATCCTAAAAATAAATGAAAAAAGAAAATTAGAGTGTAATTGGTACATCTGGGTTCTATTCCAATGACATTTTCTTTCATAAAATAAACCTAGTTTTAGTGTTCTTTTCAAAATAATTTAAGTAAAACATTCCTTACAAACAGCAAATGAATACAGTACATTCCTGATCAGACAGTGGGATTGTGATAATTATGATAAATTTTCAATTTCCTCACGCATAATTGCCAAATATTGAACATGCCCTAAACTGTAAAGCAGTAATTCAGCATGCATAAGCTATTATTCTACATCATTAGCCTGCCCGTGTGAAAGGTCCCTTACCCTCCCTATATTTTCCCTCTCTATTTTACATGTGACACCATTCACTAGGACAGAAAAAAGATGGGAAACCAAGCACCAGAACAAGACATGAAATGCAATCTTCTAATTGTGGCATCTGGGTAACAACTGCCTAATGGAGGTTTTCTTCACTTTGGAGAGATTTCCTCTCACCTCTTGCTATGTCTACAGGGCATGAAGTAAAGGGAAATCCACAATGGAACACAGTGGCAAACACATTGACAAGAGTATTTTTTTTTAAGTTAGATATATTTATAGTGCAGTGACCCGTAGTAGTTTAACAGTATTCAGTTTGCCGAAGTCAGACCAGTACATGAAGTTTCTAGTTGACTTCTATGGGTTGCCACGCTTAATAAATAGGATATGTACAGTATGTCAAACAGATTTGCAAAACGAAGAGAGGGGGATGCTGGGTGCTGTGAAATTTAAAGTGAAGAAATGTCAGAACTACCCTTGCAGTGGGGCTCTCCCCGCACTGCCAGGGTAAATGCTCATTTTTGCCTAGGGTACCAACAAAAAGTAGTTTTACTTTCCTCATTTCTCGCTCCATCAGCAACCAGTGCTCTTCCCTCCAATGCCCGGAGTTGTAGACGGGCCCCTAACACACTTTTTTACGATGCAGGACTGCTGGGCCAGCATTAGATGATGATGTGATGAGTGCCTGTGACATATAGAGGTTGATTTACTAAAACTGGAGAGTGCAAAATCTGGTGCATGGGAGCCAATCAGTTTCTAACTTCAGCTTGTTCAATTAAGCTTTGATAATAAAACCTGGAAGCTGATTGGTTTCTGTGCGAAGCTGCACCAGATTGTACTCCGGTTTTAGTAAATCAACCCAATAGACAGCCAACACTTGCAGTGCAGCGGGTGCCCCACTGCAAGTGTAGGATTTAATTTCCCTCCATGTTCAGCTTTAAGCTGTACACATCCCACACAGCTTTTAAGAAAGGGGAGCATCTGACACCTTGAATAGCACTGGCCTTTTGTTATTTTACAGCATAACAAAGTAATTAAAAGTTTTTTTTGACTCTATGACCATTGTTGTCACGCTCACATTACAGTCTCTACTTCTGAACAATAAAATCCTGGCAAAAGTTCTAAATCCCTCACCCCCCTTGCTAGAAAATGTGTTTTTATTTCTGTCTGTGCCCTTGTTCGAGGAATTGGTCCCTACATTCTGTTCCTTCTGACACTCTTCACATAGACAGGAAGTGAGGAGAAATCTTTTAAATTGGATCACAGACACGGGTAAAAAAAGAATGATGGACATTCTAACCTTTCCCCACTGTATCCAAAAAAGAAGCTCTTTTTTTACACAACATATTGTTGTACACATTACTATTTTACAAAGTAAAAAAATTATAAGAATTGTGTATTTGTTGTAAAATACAAAAATCACCCAGACTTAAACTTGCTATTTTTTAATTTTTTCATATTCTTGGCCCTTAAAGTCTTTTTATGACTTTCAATGATATCAGCCAGCATTATGTTGCTCCTGTGGTCTAACATCGCCATATTCAATGCCAACTTCTGAAGCATAAACTTTGAGCAGCTGAGCTTTCAGTAT
Source organism: Lithobates sylvaticus (assembly GCA_028564925.1). Lineage (NCBI taxonomy): Eukaryota > Metazoa > Chordata > Amphibia > Anura > Ranidae > Lithobates > Lithobates sylvaticus. Next base: position 392,511,107 of record CM053027.1, read on the forward strand.
TTTTTTCTGTGCGTAATATATTGCTAAAGTGATAATGTGAAAAGACTACGGCATTTTTAAGGAAGTTTTAGTAGCATGGAGGAGAGATTACTTTACATTTACAGAAAACTATTTCCTGTAGCCGCTTAATTAGAATGCTATTTTGGGATGTAAAAAATATAAACATATGCTGCCTAAGTCCGCACTCCATAATTAGGACTCATCTGTTCTTGGGAATGGGGTTTGTTTCATCAGCATTTCTCTGTGAATAATGAATATTTCCTCCTGTTTAGTCTTTCGGTAGCTTATTTTGTGTTCCGTGATATGGAATAAATAGGTCATACTGATCATTTAAAAAATGTAAAACAAGCTTGAGAAAAAAGATAGAAGCAAAACCAAGAGAGTGTGAATTTTCTGATAGCTATGGGTGACATTTTGTAAGTATAATTTTTTTAGAATAATTGAGAATAGAATGGCTTGGAGGCTTTGTACAGTTCGATGCCCGTCCTGTAATAAGCTTGAAAAATTCCATAGCCATGTTAGTCAGGTTATATTATGTAACTTTGCCCTTTCAAGATTAATTCATTAGACAAATAATCTATTGTAATAGGTCTTAACAATTGTTAGAATATGATTGTTTTTTGTTATAAAAATCTATATTTGACCACTTAAAGTAAAAGGCAAACCTCCAAGGCTTTTCAACAATAAACATGAAAAATAAAACTCTACTGCCAATAGCATAATGTATTGATCTATTACACGTACATAAAAATTGCTTATCAATAACGACTGCTGATCCCCCTACAAGCTTTTTTTTCTGCCCAGTGGAGTGGACAGGCTCTAAGGAAGGTTTTACTTCACCCCTCTCTAGCACTGATTGAGGTCTAGGCAGGGTGTAGAGTCACGTGACTAGAGGCTGATTAATAGTTTTTGTTGGTAAAAAAAAAACTGTATTTTTTTTTTACATTTGTACAATTACATTGTATTTTGACATATCAGGAATTAACAATTTTTTTTTAAACATTGACCCTACTCCACCCTCTGCCACCCTGCGTGTGCTCCCCATTTGCTCCCCCCAACCACCCAAAATATAAAATCACAACCATAATTAATCCCTAGTCCTAAATACATGCATGTTGTTCTTACCAGTTCTTCAAGCTTGGTTTTGCTCCCTGGCTGCCATGCTTCGTGTGGTCTTTCTTCCACCAAAGGGGGCTGTGGTTGAATTGGGAAAAGAGGCTGACCAGGTTTGTTTAAAATATCAGGTTTTGGTAGCTCTATTGGTTGAGTGTTTGTTGGATATTGACTCTCGGGTTTTGCCAGATAAGTTGGATTTAACGGATTAGCTTGTGGAGGTGCGAGAGGAAGCAGTGGATGGTGGGGGGATAGAGGAATCATGGGCTGTTGGGGTATAAGTACAGAGTGGTGGGGTGACAGCTTTGGTATTGCATGTGGATGTGGTAGCTGTTGCTGGGGCATCATAGGTGACAAAGGAATCATTGGATTCTGAAGCCATCCGGACATGGGCTCATAGCCAAAGGAGGGGTACTAGAAAAATACAGTATATATTAACACATTTGCAGCTTGTCCACTGGCACAAAATATATGCTGATCTATATGCAAGAGTGACCTTTGGTATTGATTTATCATTTATCACCTAACTGTGTTTACATTATTCATAGAAGCAAAATTATAATATAGACACTGAATTGTGAATTTGAAGACTGATTATTCTAAAAATAAAAAGCTAAAGTAATTATTAAAAAGCAAAAAGCATCCATTGGTTAATGTTACTATTTATTCATTTTTTTAATAAATTATTGTTTCTGTCTTAGTGGAAAAATAATCAGCCCTATGGTATGGTGACATGCACAGTGATTCCTTCTGTCTGCCTATCATTTTCTTTTAAGTAAGATATTTATTAATTTATTTGTGTATTTATTTATTGTATTTAGTTATGTAGCACCAATAAGTTTCCCAGTACTTTATGAAATACATAGACTTTTTACATCAATCTCACATTCATGAAGACATTGACAAACACTTGGATTCCCAAGCTGCAAGCTAAGGGTTGTAATCACTTGGCCCTCATGTTGTCAACAGGGAGACAGATGACGAAGAGTACCAGAGGAGGAGATAGAGAACAAATGTTATCTATGCATACAGTACATGGATTTCTGGTACACACAAGACTTCAGTGAGGCAGAAGCCCCCATAAAGAGAAGTGCTTACCTTGGCACTTATTAATCAAGTCTGATGTGACCTAGAAGTCCAACTCTGGACAGAGAATGATGATGAAGGTGGGACTATAACAGAAAAATCTGCTCTAAACGTGGTTCATCAGTGTTGATTCCATGCAAAGCTTTGTATTATTGAACTAGTAAAAGGTGATCTATGGCACCATTTACCAGTTTTTACTTTGTAAAGTAGACAGTACATTAGCCTACAACTGGCTACTCCTAAACTTGAGTTTTTGGGATTTTTTTGCCAAAGCTCCTAAACTTAACTCCATAAAAGCCTATGTCAATGTACACATAGGCTTTTAACGAAGTTTAGGCGCTGCTGCGTTAGGTGAGTTTTAAGCTCCCTCTCCTGAATGCAGAAGAACCGTATTCAGGATAGGAATGCTTTGACCCACCGGCCGAAGAAAAACACAAAGCGCAGTTTTGCCACATTGTGCGTTTTCCCGCAGCCATGGTAAATGTAGGAAAGTGTACATGAAGCCCAAGATTGTGCTTTTGAGACTGGAGAGATATTACTGGGTAAGAATTATTGCCCCCCCCCCCAAACAAAAAATGTACGTGACTTAATAAGAAAGTATTTTACTTTCAAATTAATTGCTGTCCTAATTAGGAAGTACTAAGGCAGTGATGCCACAACTACACCCTGAGTTGCAACTCTGGCTTGTGGGACATCTGCACACTCTGCAGATTAAATAGTGATCTGGTCTGTGGACCATTTTACTCATTCACTTGTATGAATCGGATTCACAGGCAAAGCAAATTACAATTTTCTTACAACTCAGAGCAAACAAGCCAAATGCGCTGTCATTTGTGAGATACACAAATTGGTTTGCTCATCCCCACTATCTCGTCTGGTTCTGTATTGGATTTTTAACTGTATTTTGGGCAGGGATTGTTGTGAAAGATCAGGTAAAGTACAAGGGTATTGGTCGGTACTATTTAACTATTTTGAATCACACTTGTATTTTAACAACCAAAGAAAACTTTATGTGAGCTTTTTGAATAAAGCAACAGCAGTGTGTACCAGGAAGAACTTCATGAAAAGTGTACTTATTACGTTTCAGTGTTATATTCACTATACTTATTATATAATGCACATTTTTACAGCTACCGGGTAATTGGAATTTTAAACTCAAAATAAAATGCCTTACCTGATGTTTCATCATGGACTGGTACCATTTTAAAGGTGTTAAAATCTGAAAAAAAGGCAGTTCATATTTTACTGAAGATATATTTCGACTATTTGTGTCTTTCACTCTGCACTGCTATTGTGCTGTGTAGCCAGTGCCCTGACTAAACATTACCTACCATACAATTCGTCAAAGTTAATTAACCAACTGAGCTTACTGAAAGCATAGTTCTTATCTGTTTTTCCTTAAGAATATAATTTGACAAATTGGTCATAAATTATACCATTGCAAAAAACTTACATATCCTGCTGTATTTGTGCTAGACAGTTTGGAACAACTAGAATTAACAATGTAGCTTAAACAAAGGCTTAATTTTAACATGACGTTAGACGTGATGTCAGATGTAATTGTGTTTTAATTTCTGTACATAAATTTACCTGATCTTACCATGTAATAAATGACAGGGATTTTTTCAATCAGCGGCAAATAGGGCAGACTCACTGTGATCATTTTAATTCCATCTTGATTTATTTTTTAATGAGCTTAAAATGTTTTTTTTTTTTTCCAAACAACTTTTTTATTGCAAATAGAAAATGAGGCATACAGTATACATCATGTCATAGTAGTCCTTACAAGATATACATCAGTACAGATGGGCATCAAAGAACTGGGTTAATGCTAGTTGCAATAAACAGAAATAACATCAGAAGAGTAAACATAAGTCATTGTGGCTGGATGTAGAAACAACTGTTACATCCTAGGATTGTCATAGTACTACTAACAGCAGGGCCTAGAGCCCTAAATTGGGTGAAGAATCAAACAAATTGAAAAACAGAGAAAACAGTATGGGGTTGTCTAGAGTAACCAAACATCCGTAAGGGAGGGACTATCTACCCCGTGTCTCAATTATAGAAGAAGTCGAGCATAAGTTCTGTGGACGCGGTCACGGACCACTAGCCTCCACAGAAGTCTCGTTTATGGAAGACATTTGTCTAATAAAGGGACTGGTCAGGGATAAAGTGTGTTGGGTCAGGTATGTAGGGGGGGGAGAAGAGAGCATTTGAGAAATAGATCTTGGGTAAATGATGGACAGTGCAATCTGAAAGGGCTGGGGGCCTGGTAACGTTGGTGGGCGAGCTTAAAATGTTTTAAAAAAAAAAAAGAAACATTTATACGCACCTAGGTGGATGTAGCATCAATCCGATGCTGTATCTGTCCCACGCTGCTTCTAAGAGAACTAAGCGATAAAAGACCACTGATAGCTCAGTTCTCAGTCTGAGCAGTGACTGACAGGCAAAAGACAAATAGTCTGTGCAAATGAGTGGTAAATGAGGGGAAGCTTTGACTTCCATCATCCAATCACGGTATGCTATTTTTTTTTTTTCTTGCGTGTGATTAGGAATTCTTTGCAAAGTGAAGCTTTGCTGCATTTACTAAGCTCTGGAGCAACTGCACTTGCAAAGTGCATACTCTATTTGTGTTTAGTAATTAAACCCCAATGCATTCCCTATCTTACTCATATCTGAACAGTTGTTCAGGAAGCCTTTTCCGAGAAACAGGTGGAAGCTGCCATTGCTACTTCTCGTGCCAGTTTCCTAGCTTTTCTCCTTACCCTCTTACTTCAATATGTTGGGTTCTATCTATAAAAGATTTGCATTGTGACTGTCTAAGAATTAATGCAAAAAAACATTACCAATACCTGTAATGTTTGCAATATGTGTGAAATGTCAGTTTCTATTGCCTTTCGCAATTTGAATGTAATATTCTCTACTTTTGGATCCCAAGAGAAAAAAGCCTTCAATTCGAATTCCAGGATTAACCTTACTAGTCTTAAAAATGTTCCCTCCCCTCCTAACACCTATGCTGACTAACCTGTATAAGAAAGATCTGTATACTTACCTATTTTCAGCCTGCTCTGGTCCAGTCATGTGAACTCGTGTCAGTCAGCAGTGGATAGAGTGAAGAGGAAAGAGCTTGGCAATGTCTGGCAATGCTGGGGAGTGTTTACATTACCAATAGGCTCCCTTTGCCCATGCGTTCGCTCCCTTCTCTCCCATGCTGCTATTGCTGGCTGACACAGGGGAGCCGGATCATGTGACCGGACTGGAGCAGGCTGAAAATAGGTAAGCATATACATCTTTCTTACATAGGTATGTCAGCATAGAAGTTAGGAGAGGAGAGGGAGCATTTTAAGACTAGTTAGGTTAATCCTGGAATTCTACTTTTGACCAGAGGATTCAAATAGAGCCTAAAACTAAAGGCTAAGAACATTCCACCAGAAGAGGAAATATGAGATCTCGGCACTGTACAGTGGTTATGATCTTTAGTTTTGTCCATTGTTTGAGAGGTTCAACGGCCAACAAATGGGCATTTATTCAAGCTGAACCTCAAGCTGTGTTGGGAACTGAAAAATTGAGCTTAGTAACACTGCTAAATGAAAAGCTTTCTGCTCAGGTCTCCTGGTTGTTAGGGAGCCGGCCAGGGACTCACCCCTCTCTTAGTGTAAAGCCAGCCATTGATGGAGCAATTTTCTTTCCTGCAAACATATATGTTGCTGAGGAAAAGTAAATATTAAGCTGTGAAGCTGAGGTAAATGCAGGACTATTCTGCAAATCTCAGTTTAAAATAACAACAAAAAAAGTGGAAAAACGACTTCACTTAAATATTCACGTAAATAGTGAAATGATAGTTCCAAATAGTTGTTTACCGAAAATACAACATTCTCTTCATGTAAAAATCCTACACGTGTCTTTTCATAGGTCTCTTTCTTTAGTTGGCACATACGCTAAATGGTGCCATTATTCTCTACGACCTGACCCATCTTTTGCCTGGCACCTATCTTTTATAATAAAAATTGCAATTCAACCTTTAGATGCATAATATTTAACAGTCAGTTTTATGAAACATTTATTTCCCTACCTCATAACTAAGGTTGACATATCCCGGGTGCTGCGGGTGAGGAGGAAGCTGCAAATACAAACATATAGATGTTATATTTATACAACATAAGTTGCAATTGTCAAACTGCCACATATTGTATTATGGAAACCGGAAAATCTGCTTGGCCGTTCTGACAGCCTAAGACCAGCAGGTAATTTTTACACTTATTGAAAACGATGTGAAATATTCTTTATTTTCTCAAATGCAAAACTTTTTTACATTAACATATTATCACAGAATAATAATTTTATCCTAACTTATAAACCACCTCCATTTACCCCCAACCAATGTCCCCCCCCCCCAATCCTGCAGCCACTTATACCAGTATGTTGCCACCCTTATATCCTCACTGTCTATCTATGTTGAGAAATATGTTTTTTTTTTCCACTTATTGAAAACACTTTCAATGGTATATTTAACAGACTGAACTGGCACACATGGGCTAAATGTCTGGCGGCATCTGCTGGTTCCATAGAAACCGCCCGATGAAAACTAATAGTGTGTACGAGGCTTTAGGGTTTATATAGACTTTTAAACCTCTTTGTTTTAAGGAGGGGAATGTAATACAGTGAGTTAAAGTGCATCAGTAAAGGATGTTTAAAAAAGCCTTTTAGCTGTTTTTAATATAAAGTTATTAGATCTAAAACATCCTCAAATCTCACAACAAAGACTTTAGAATTTGGTTTCTAACAACTTAGAAACACCTGCTGGTTGTTTGCATTGGAGGGCGGGCAGGCAGCCAAGATCTTCTCTAAAAAAAAAAACATTTCCTGTTTTGAATATTATTTTCTTCACAATGCTTATAGATGCAGAGATGAATGAGGACTTGTTTTAGAGTGTTTTTACATTTTGTTCAGAATTTATAAACACTAATGTGTTCATGATCTGGGCACAAGTTAATTTTAAAGTTAAAGTTGAATTGTTTACGTGTGTTTTTTGTTATTAACCACTTGACAACCATCAATGTACCAGTACATTGCTGGACTTCGAGTGGTTTCTTTTTTTAGAGCCAATGGTTGGCTCTCTTGTAAAAACAATTCTGAAGGCTAACTAGCCACTGGATCGCTTTTACAAGCAGCAGGAGGGGACATCCCCACCCTCCCGCCACCTTCCACAGCTTTTTTTGGTTTGTCCCTTTTGTGCTTCCTCTGGCTGAACATAGAGGCAAACAGAGACCAGGCTTTCTTCACCTCTATGATATAGGAACCCGCAAGCGATGAGCATACATCACTTCAGGTTTCCCCCAGATATAAACAGCACCATTTTAAAAATGAAAAAAGCATTTGATCACACACTGATCTTGGTGTGGTTAAATGCTTTTGAGGGCAAAGGGGGGATCTGAGGTCTAATAGAGAGAGAGAGGGTGAATCTCCCTAACTGGGACAGCAATAAAATACCAATTTCATCTCCACTTTATCTAACACTACAAAAAAGTTTTGTCTTCAGTTATACTTCTTTGCACATGATAAGCTGAGCACTGATGTCTGGGCTACAAAACTAAAAGATTGTGTGACCTGTTTTATTCGTGCATTTCGTTCCATTGTGATTCTGTACATGAAAAAGTAATCTTTTTCATGCTTTACACATTACTGCCATAATAAAACCAGTTGTATAACAGCAGGTGATACAATGATTTAACAGTGCACGATGCAATATGATTATTGTGCATAACTCTGTGAGAGTATGATGGCTATTTTCTGCCCTTGGGAACACTTTGTTTTTTGACCTACAGTCAGGATAAAAGTCCTCAAGCATAAAGATTATTACATAAACCCCTTCCCCTATATACAAAGAATATATAGAACTAGTCATGATGATGCTTGATGACATTAGCTTTGAGTCACCTTTGCAGTCCTAAAGGGGTCAACACTGCTGGATTTTCACCTCTTATATATTTATTAACCTTTTATTTTTCTTTTAGGATGCATTCACCCTTTCTCTGCCTTATACTGGTTTCCATGCCTTTGTCACTTGTACTGTGTATGATAGCATATAGGAATAATTCAGTTTTATCCATAGCCCCCTGGGTAGCCTTGTGAAACCACTTTTACAACATTACCTATTATTAATGTTACCAACAGCACAAATAGATCAATATATTTAACCCATGTAATTTGTTTTCATCTTTTGAAAAAGATACAAACAAGTACATTTTTTTCTATCTAATCCTTTAATGCATAAAATGTTGTTCCAGTAAGTGCCTGATTTCTCAATACACTAGGAGAAGCAAAGGATTACAGTAAATTTTGGAAAAATATATGGAAAATCTTTGTTATAATCATCAGTTCCAATTTCTACACAGACCTCTATAATCCATTCTCCATCTTAAGTCTGATTGTCATTTATTCTATAAACCTATGCTCCTACAAACCTTTTTCTTTTTGTTATTATTAACAATGTTATTATTATTTTTATATTTTTTTAAACTGAAGTATCACATGGCATTTTAAATGATTAAAGGGAGATAATATAATAAAAAAATAGTTAGGAGGTTACAAGCATGAACTAAGTTTTCATGGACTAAGAAATGGAGAACAGGTGAATTATTTTCACTTTAACCTGTGTTTATGAGATATATTGATTCAGATTTGTTTTTTGATTTTTGATCATCCATTCTTCTGATCCAGTCAAGTGAAGAACTGTCATCAGCCCACCAAGAATTCCTCAATAATGGTCAAAAGCTTTATTGTCACATGGTACACAAAAAGGCAATGTTACGGAGCCAAGCAGGGCCCCTTCATCAGGCCAGTGACCCTCAATGGGTCCTTCGTGGCTCCGAAATGTTGCCTTTTTGTGTACCATGTGACCACAATAATAAAGCTTTGGACCCTTCTTGAGGAATCCTTGTGTGCTGATGACAGTCCTTCTCTTGGCTCGCTTATAGTTCCCAGCAGGTGGTCATTGCAGCAGTGATCACTAAAGAATAGCCATCTTCAGGAACGTGGTGAATATTGTGTTTTTGTTATCCAGTCAGACTTGTGATTGCACTGTCAGACAGCATACGTGGACCAGGATCTTCACTGTGGTTAAGCTGTGCTAATTGACCCAGGACACCCCCCTAGTGTGCTGGCTGAGCAATAAAAGAGCAGCAGCAGCATACTGATGGATCATCACTCTGCTCACTTTAACTTCTTCTGTCAACAAGCTTCTAGTGTTAGGCTAGCAGAACTACTGCACTCTGCAACAGTGTCTGATTGACTTCTACCTTTACCGTTTTGAATCTTTCCGTGTAGGGTACTATAGAAACTAGACACATTAAGCTATTTAAATATGTGTAGACATTACTTGATTTTTATGGATCTGTAACTTAATTAATTGGTATTGTTATATCTCGCTGGAGTTCAGTTTACCAGAAAGCATTTTCCACTGAACCCAACTGGGTGTTCGCAAATTAGTTATTATAAAATTAACTTAACCATGTACATAACCACAATCAGAACACCAACAAAATTACTTGATTTAGCTTGATTGCCTAATAATTACATATGTGGGTGTATGTGAATATTATACTGGCTCAGACACTTACATTGCATTACAAACAAAAAATTGCAATAAATGCAATACATATACCTAAGCACATTACATACATCCATATTGATTGTTTCTGAAGGCAGCTTATGTGTAACATGTAAAATATTTTTTAAGGTTATCCATTTTCAATAAGGATCTAAGGTTGATTTACTCTAAGGATCTAAGGTTGATTTACTAAAAGAATAGAATCTGTTCACTTAGCAAAAGTTAAAGTAGAATTCAAGCTGAACCCTAACTAGTCTTAAAGTCATTGTAAAGGCAGGTTTTTTTATCGTAGCCTCCCTGGCGGTATGATTATGTCAGATTTTTGAATCTCAAAGCTGTACATTGTTTATCATCGAAATTTGGCGTTTTATATTGTAGGCCTGTAATTCTTAGTAATAACACATTTAAATCTGTCCAAACAAAAGTCTAGTAGACATCCCGGATATGAGAAAGTTTGAAACACAAAATCATAAATTTATATATATAATAAATAACTATAAATAATTATAAAAAAAAATAATATTATAATAATAAAATTAATTTCCCCACGATTCACTATCGCTCAATTCTGCAAGTGTTCTAATTTACTATCGCTGTTTTCTAGCTGGTCTAAAACTGCTTTTGACGTAAAGGGGCACTTTTTGGTTGCTATGGACAATCTCAAGTTTCCAAGCAGAAAAAACAGTATATATAATATAAAAGTGCATGCATGGCACTGGACAAAGCACTAGGGGCAAAAGGGAGGTGAAATGATTTGATACAGTAATGTAATCGGTAAGATCACAGTGTACTGTATGTGTTATGTTTTTGTACTTTTTGAATTTGCCGCCGGGCTCTGCCCCCATGCCTCGCGACACTTGCAGGGACCAGAGCCCGACACACGGAGCATTGGGCGGAGGACACAGCCCGCAGACACAGCGGGGGGACATGGCAGAATACTGGGGACAAGGCAAGTAACCTGAACCAGGATCCTGAGATGCAATCCCGAGTGTGGCTCGGGGTTACCGCTAATGGTACTGAAATTTAACCCCGAGCCACACTCAGGATTACCACCAGGGATGTTAATGCATTCCCCCTAATACTTACCTGAGCTCCCTCTAGATATGGAACAGTATATACAGTACATCTTTTTTTACAAAGGTTATTTAGTATGAGTGTTTGGATTTGCATTTTTAGGACTAGTTAGGTTTTCACTGGAATTCTACTTTAATGTTTAATGTTCAGGACATAAAAACACATACAGCGGAGGGTGCCATCTAAGTGCAGCAATAAAACATTTATTGTATGATAAAAACAAATTGGCAACTCACATGAAGTAAGTTTGTGGAAGCATGTCTACCTGGCTGGCGGCAGTGCTGCACAAGCCTTTCACTGGATGCCTCTTCTACAGGGTTCCCTGGATGTCCTGATTTCATATGTTTTACATACCTCCACAAACTTACGTCATGTGAGTTAACAATTTGTTTTCATCATACAGTAAATGATATAATGATGCACTTAGATGGCATCCTCTGCTGTGTGTGTTTTTATGTCTTGAGTTAGAGATTTCTTCTGTCTCTTTGCAGGAGCTGCATCTCTTCCTCATGAAAGGAAGCTTCCCGGAGTCTAACCCTGACATACCTGATAAAGACTGGTTTATTTGATTCATAGTTATGCATCCCATGTTTGCATGGTCCATGCATGTTTTTTCTCTGCTATAAGGAGGTTATCCATAAACTACTTGCACCATAAAGACATTTCATTTGTTAGCTTCAGGCGGTTTTGCATTCCCATAGAAGTATATGGGAACAGAAAACCCACTTGAAACAGGTCACATGCAGATTAGAAGGAGGTCAAACTGCAGGTCCGATCCTGTCATTGAATTCTACATGATCTCAGAATTGATTCTTCTGATGCAAGCCCAAAATCCATCGATTCAAGCCCTATATAAAATGAATTTGTTCACTTCAGTCAATTTACTCATTTAATACATCAACCCCAATTAATTTCATCCAACCTGTGCCTAAACATCTGATGAACTACTACCAGTGGTATGCTGGCAGTAGCAATAAAAAAGCAGCTTCTACTGTACCATCCAATGTTGATGTATTAGACCTCTCATATAGGGGGTGCCTGGGAGATATCACAACTGCCTGCCATGTTTCCCCTTACAACCTCAGTGTAAAAAAACTCTAACAGTAATATCATCTGTATTTATCAGATTCTGGGGTTGATTTACTTAAACTGGAGCGTGCAAAATCTGGTGCAGCTCTGCATAGAAACCAATCAGTTTCCAGGTTTTATTGCCAAAGCTTAATTGAACAAGCTGAAATTAGCTTGTTGGCTACCATGCACAGCGCTGCACCAGAGCACTGAGAGCTCCAGTTTTATTAAATCTCCCCATTTATGTTTAAAGTCCAACTCCATCCAAAACATTTTTTTTAACTCTGGAAGAGTAGGTAAGAATTACAACCATTTAAATGTATATAAATTGTGTTCTGTTGTTGAGATTTCACCTCAACCTCTGTCCCAGTGATAACCATGATTAGGATATGGAGTGAGAAATATCGATGTGGACACACAGCAAAAGAAGCCAAACAGTATTTTTCCATTAGGCATTAGGAAAGTTCCTGCCACTATGGAATGAATAGAACTCACGGGTAAACAGAAAGCAGCTCCAATGAGTGACGTAAGTATAATCCAGGACTTCATAATGACACAATGCTGTATCTTACACCTGTAGATGAAATGCAAAAAAATATTTTCACAATGAAATCCACTATTCAAACTTTTCTGTTTTTCTAGACCCCTAGTATGCAGCCCTGCAGCAATAAAAATATGTACTATTGGCTACACATAATTTGACATAAATGTCTAGGTTAGTTCATCACAGTTTTCAAGGAGATTAGAACATTTCAATAGGATGCAGTGACTTAATTGTTTGTCCTCCTAGATATATTTAAGATTTTTAGTTATACACTTGTACTGTACAATTTAAGGTTAACGGTTTTGTGGTCTGCAGCTAAAGGGGTGAGCTGAGGGGCAGAAAGATAGATCTTGGCGTCAACAGCATATAAAAGGCTCCCATGGCTTCCATTACCAATCAGCTGACCCAGGGAGGACGTGTAGATCGAGAATAGTAGAGGTCCAAGGACAGAACCTTGGGGGACCCCAACGGTAAGAGGAGTTGGAGAGGAGGAAGTTGAGTTGTAAGTGACACTGAAGGTGCGATGAGATGGGTAAGATTCGAACCAATGGAGAGTGCAGCCATGGAGACCAAGCAAATTGAGTTTTTTGAGGAGGAGGGGGTGGACAACTGTATCAAAGGCAGCTGAAAGGTCTAAGAGTAAGGGTCCAGAATAATGACCGTTGGTTTTGGCTGTTAGTAAGTCATGTATGAGTCTTAGGAGGGCAGTTTCTGTGGAGTGCTGTGGGCGAAATCCAGACTGAATGCTGATCAAGAAGGTTATTCTCAATGAGGTGGTCGCTCAATCGGTTGTAGGCTAAACGTTCAAGGAGTTTGGAGGCAAAAGGGAGTAAAGAGATGGGTCATAGATTGTTAAGATTGGTGGGGTCTAGTGAGGGCTTTTTTGGATCGTAATTCGGCAAGTTCAGCAGGGACCGGACAAATTTGATATGGGCAGGCTGAGGGGAAGCCTTCCCCGCCCTCTGAACACAATAGTACAAAGTGAGTGAATCCCCCATCTACACCGAGTGTGTGGATGGGAAAGTTGGGTCATTTTTTCTAACAAAAAACTAAAGTAATCTATTCACTAACAAACTTTCTGTATCATGAAATCTAAAGTGAAATGGAAAAAAAAGGCTGTGCTATCTCAGAGCAGCCAGTGTTTATAAAGAGGGAATGTCTGCCAACTGACTTAACTGAGAATTTCTTTAGAAATCTGTGTTTAAGGCCATATATGCTGGCTGTGAACAAGCAAGTGAACACCACTAAAACTAAAGACATCATGTAGTAGCTAAACGAGGGTGGGGAGAAGGTAGTACAACCTTAAAGTGGAACTAAAACCACCAATTTAACTATTTCCAAAACAGATACATTCAAGCCATGGTTTGAGATATAACTTTTAATGTTACTAGTGTGCACGTGTTATCTTTTAACCAAGCTGTGCCATCATCGGATGGCTGGTGTCATAATTGACAATAAGCAGCACCATGGCAACTAAAGATGAAACAGAGGCTAAGCTGGGAGCGTCATTAAACTGTAAAGGATAGGAGAGTTTAGTTCCTCTTTAAGATGGGCAGATTATTCTTCGAAAAGGTTCACAGAAAAATTATTCACAAATTTTTTTTCTTGCTATCATTGAGTCAACTAGTTTGAAAGCCCTTTACATTTTCATATAGACTGACTACTTGAATAGAATTCCAGACGTATTAATGTAGCAGTAGAGTTTCATTGGTTCCAAACTCATGGAGGTTGCATTGGAATTGTGTCTGTTACAGGGGTTGGCTATATTCAGGCAGAGCTTCTCCTAGAATATTTCTAGGTATATGATCTGACTATATTTTGTGAGATTGCAGACTTTCCCAGGACCTGTATAGTATATAAACCTAGTTCAGTTTTCTTACCGATGTGCAACACATTCTGTAACATACATTTCCGCTTTTCTATGAATTCGTGAAAAACACTGATACACTGGAAAATCTCTATATGCAATAATGAGCACTCCTAATACCCACAATTATCATGGAGATGTTAACCCACACTTAAGCGCCGTACACATGGGTAGAATGTCAGAAGACATTTTCCGCTTCAAAAAATACCGGCGAACATTATGCTTGTGTATATGTCAGTCTGTCCGACAGAAGCCATAAATTCAGCAGACTTCTGTCGAACATGCATGCTGGAAAACCATCAGCCGACCGACTCCTGATCAGCGCTTTCAGCCAATGGCAGAAAGTGCTGATCTGAGTGTTCTGGTGGGAGGGCCATCCCTCTGTCAGAACACAACAGTTCAGCAGGGGAGATCGCTAGACTAACCTCACATAGTTAGTACAGCGTCTCTGACTGGAGCTGTGAGTTTTTTGTTAGTGTGTACCCGGTTTTAAGCAGCCCCTACATTAGTCATTTTTTCATTCAACTAGCGGATGAAAAAATACTTGATTCCCCCATCTACACACTTGATGTAGATGGGGGAATCCTTCCTGCTGAGTTATTGTATTCTGACAGCGGGGGGACTTCCCTGCCATCAAAATACACTGATCAGTGCTGCCAAAAGGGTTGTTGTAGGGAAGTTAATCGGTAGATTGATTTCTGTACAACCAGGGTGCTCGTACATGGATCGAAATTTGGCTGGTCCCAAATTTCGATCCATGCATGTGTAAATTGACGGCGCTATATAAATACTTGTAATAAATAAATGTATGGCTGTCTTTACACTGGATAATTGTTAAAGGAGCAGTTCTGATTGGTTGCAGTGATTGCAAAAATTAGGCAGTGTATGGGCAAGCTAATGGTCTATGAAGAACCCTATCACTGCTTTGCACAGATGCACTGTATGTTGAACATTTGAGATGATGATATTTTATTACATTTGCTACGTTTTTATTACTATTTTCATCACAGTCATTACCACCATTCAGATCCTACTTTCTTTGAAAAGCTTATAAAAAGGCAGCATTTAATGTTCATGGGAACAGTGGAAGAGAATGCAAGAAGAAAGACATTTGTTTATTGTTGCAATTAAAATCTGTTTTCCCAAAACACGTGTACAGCTTTCCTTATGTCACACAACATTGAATGCAGCCAGTGCAGCAGTGCTGGAGGCAGGCATGTGGAAAAGAGTGGGTGGTGAAGTATGTTGGAGAAAGAAACGTGTTGAAATGAAATATAAACACAGTTATTTCTCATGGGCACGTGCAATTCTATTTTTCTGCTGTGTTTTCCAATGCTAAGAAACTAAAGTGTAGCATTCAATTAACCAAGCAACATGCAGGTGCATAAGAGTATTGGGGTAAAAGGCAATGTCTCCCCAAGCACTAATCTTTGTGTGCTATGTAATACATTGGGCACTGTAACAGCATGACCCGTTATGTAAATTGCAGATTCTAGATCTGTACAGTGCTCTTTCACCAAGTCGTATCTATGGCAGTAGTTTATAGTGGCCAGAAAAAATCTAGGGTATTATGTGAAAGGTCCAGCTACTATATATATTTGGGCAAGCTGCCAGGTGTTAGTCAAGAGAATATACTAGATTTCAATAATCCAGGTATAGCTTGCAGTGCTGTTCTAAGCTGGGACAAAGATCTCCCCCCCAGTTGCAGTGAAGGGAGCAGGTACCTTTGCACTATTCAGGGGGGTAGAAGAATCTACAGAGAAAGGAAGGAACACCGCTCACTGACCCAGTGCATATATGTAAATGAGTGTGGCCTCAGCCGGTGCTGCTCCAGCCACACCCTCTGACATGTTATGCCCAACACACTGGGGCTTGGTCACAGAGGTCATGTTATGGTTAATTTTGTAAGAAGCAAATCTGTATATAGGTATGCATTTTGATTTTGACTTAAGGTACAACTACAGCCAGAATTTTTTTTTAGACTTACATAGTGTGGTGGGGAGGGGGGTTACAACAACTGTCAAGTTTTTATTGGTGTTTGTGTCCTTGAAAGAGAGATTCAATCTCGCTAATTTTCACCAGGAATGAAAGTGAGGGTAAATCCAGAAGAGGAATAGGCAGGACACCTTTCAATGGGGACACCAGTTCTAATATCAACTGTCTTAGAATGGATTTCCCTCACTTTGGAAAAAAATCCTCTCACTTCCCGTTGAGTATACAGGGCAGTAAGTGAAAGGAAATCTCCCCAATAGGACACAAATGGCAGAAAAACTGACAGTGGTTTTAGCCCTCTGTTATTCTAGTTTTAGATTTAGGTATATTTTAATAAATTGTGGCTATTATTATTATTTAGTATATAATCACTAAGATATGTTTAGTTTTCTTTTGTTAACAAAGATGATAATATTGTATGGTGCTTTCTGCATGAGAGATACAGTATATATCAGTAGTCCATGGGTAAATATATCCTTTATTTTATACTGTCAGTCAGCCAAAGTTACCCTTACCATGTATCTTTTTTTCCATGAAGCACTATAGGAAGGTAGTAATTTTCCATCATTTGGGACAGGATAATCAACCCTATTGCGTATAGTGAAGACAGTCCATTGCCAATGTCTGGAATTCCTTTTGGTGTCGTTCCAGCCCTATCTATTGTTTCTGACCACAAAGAATGACAAGCCTGCTGTTTTCTTGCAGTATATATGTAGATGAATACAAACAATGTTATATTCTTCTAGGGGAAAACAAATTTGTATTAATGGATGATGACATTTATATAATGTAAAAAAAATCTTATCTACAATATATTTACATTGCTGCCTGTGTCCCTACTGGACCATAGTCTCTAGAACTGAAAGTGATGGAAAAATCCAAAATGTTGAGTCATCACCATAGTAAAACAAAGGGAAATCTTCCAAATGGGACATCTGTTTTGGTGACAATTCTTGTTGGCAGTGATACAAATGTTTGCATAAAAAGATATCCCTTCAGATATATGTGCTTCCTTAGGCTTCATGTATACTAGCAGCTCCTAAACTTGAGCTTAGGAGCATTTGGCATTTTTTGCCAAAGCTCCTAAACCCAACTCAATAAAAGCCTGTGTGTCCTTGTACATATAGGCTTCTAGCAGAGTTTAGGAGCTGTCACATTGAGTAAAATGTAAACCTCCCTCTCCAGAACGCAGAAAAATCGTGTTCAAGATGGGAACGTTTTGACCGCCAGACGTGGAAAAATGCGAAATTAGGCAAAAACGCATTTTGCGTTATTGCCTCGTTTTGAATTTTTCCGTGGTCAGGGTAGGCTAGTGTACATATAGCCTTATCCGGTTTACCACTCCCTTATAGGAAATAATATCAAATATTCAGTGGGAAACCATTGATGTCTTCTTTTATGCAAAACCCTTTTGTTTTGCCCTTCAGCCCACAGCCTCTCCAGCAGGCATCAGAGACTGTTGGAAAAATCCTAGCCAGGTTAGCAGGTACTCTATACCAACGGGTCAATAGTTTGAAGCAATTTTCCTACATCTTTGTGTCTACAGAACTCGCATGGTTAAGCCAATACAGGTGGTCCAACTGAGTCTCTGTTAACGTATGCTGCAGGTCTCTCTTCGACTCCCATATACAGACTGGCTTACCCCTAGACTCTGCCAATTGTAGCATCTCATACAAGACTGAGATTGAGTGGGGAATGTGGGCAGCCGACATACATAGCTTCTCAAATGAAGTGAGGGAGGATGGGGGTCTGATACCCTGAGGCAAGCTGAGGACAAAATGACGCAACTGTCTGTAGCGCCAATCATCCAGCAGAAACGACCAATATATCTACAGAGGGATGAAACCCCCAATCCCCCCCACAGTTTCAGGGTGTGAAGGGCCAACCAGGGCCCCCCGCCAGATAAATTTTAAAAACAGGGTGTTGAGGGGAGGGGGGGTACCGGGAGGGGGGGTCCTGTGATGGGGGAGGGGGGTTGGGGGGGGGGGGGGCCCCCCGCCAAATAAATTTTAGAAACACGGTGTTGAGGGTAGGGTCCTGGGAGGGGGGGTCCTGTGATGGGGGAGGGGGGTCCTGTAAAGGGGGCGGTCCTGTAATGGGGAGGGGGCTCCTGTGATGGGGAGGAGGGGGGTCCTGTGATGGGGATAGGGGGCTCCTGTGATGGGGGAGGGGGGCTCCTGTGATGGGGGGAGGAGGGCTCCTGTAATGGGGGAAGGGGGGGTCCTGTGATGGGGAAGGGGGGGTCCTGTGATGGAGGAGGGGGACCTCTGATGTGATGGGGGATGGGGGGGACCTCTGATGTGATGGGGGAGGGGGACCTCATAATTACTAGTGTATAGTTGAGAGAATTGGGCCGGAAGCTGAATTCCTAGATATTTTAGGTAAGAGCAACACCAAGTGAAGGAAAAGGAGGCTTGCAACCGCATTTCAGGGGGAATGGCAAGGGGGAGAATCTCCGATTTGCTATAGTTCATTTAGAAATTTGAAAGTAAATGGAATCTCTGTAGCTCAGCCATAATATTAGGAAGGGAGATCAGTGGATCTGCCACATAAAATAGGACATCATCAGCATAAGCTGACAGTTTGTGCTCCATAGTCCCCACACTAAGTCCCCTAATGTTAGGATTCAAGCGAATCATATTCAACAATGGCTCAAGGGTAAGAGCAAATATGAGTGGGGATAGGGGGCATACCTGCCTCGTCCCATTCCAAATGGGAATTTGATTGACAACAGCGGGAGCCAATGGTTGCGCTGCTGCCATTAATTTATCCAATCAGGACACGAGAAAGAATAGGCGGGGCGAGAAAGAATAGGTTCAGGTAGGTAAAACGGGGGTCTGCTGCATGACAGAAGGTTTTTCACCTTAATGCATAGAATGCATTAAGGTGAAAAAATACGAGGGTTTAAAACCCCTTTAATAAGGGTTTCCTGTAAAGGGCCCATGTAACCTAATTTAGTAATCAAGTATAGTAGGAGTAACCATGATGTATATAATCATATCTACGTTTCAAAAAAATGAATGCCACTTGTTGCTTTTTTGCCATAATAGGGTGTCCTTTTCCAAGCTGCCAGTTTAACAGGAAACATAAAAAAGAGTCAGCACTACTAGTACTTGTATAATAAACAAATACTTCTACAGTATACAGGCATGGGATAACTTTTGTATTTTTGGACAGAATCATCCATTTCTTAATCACAGCTAAAGAAATATGACTAAGATCCTTCCCAAAACACATACGCTAACTTCTGCCGATAAGGCACAATATCTGTTTATTACACAAGTCCTAAGAGTACTGATCATCTTCTTATCCTCACCCTCAATGCTGCTGTTTAAAAGATCAGATCATGGAGTACTTCCAAGACGTGGAGCTGTGCCTCTGCTTGCACAAGTGTCAGAGATTTGCCCAGAGACTTGTTTGGAGCTTAGGCCAAGTGGAAAAGAGAGAGTGAGGTATAAATCTTAAGAGGTCACTCTGTTAAAAACAGTTCAGAATGTAATTTAAATGATGACAACATCAGGAGGGGATACGTGTAAATAAAATGACATGCTTATGGTTTCTGGATGATTATGAACCATGTGCCACAATTGTTTCCCTTTTGAGCAAATATATTGCAAGTTTGTTGATTTCTATTAAACTTATTAACAAAAGAATATTACGGAATCTATGCTCAATCAAAATAAAAGCAACTTAAAATATGTAAACTACTGTATTAACTTACCTTTGTAGCTTCCGTTCATGGAAAGTGCTTGGGAGATGTGCACAATGATGAAGCTGCAAACATTTAAATCTAACTGATAGCAAAGCCCAACCAATCATCGCTGACTGGTTTGGGAAGGTGTCAGCACTTTTTTTTATCACTGGTTCATAATTGTTAAGTATTAGCATGTTTACTGCAACGTAAATACAATTCTCTACAAATGCAACAATGTATTATTAAAAAAGTGGATTTGTCAAAGTCAGCTAACCTACACCTGGTTATTTATTTTTTCTCTGATGTTTATGGTAGAATTAAATGTCTAAGTACAAGTACACATTCACTATGCAGTTCTAATTTCAGCCATACACTGCCTATTTTCCACAATGGATTATTATTATTATACAGGATTTATATGAGGCCAACAGTTTGCACAGCTCTTTACGACATGAGGGCAGACAGTACAGTTACAATACAACTCAATACAGGAGGAATCGGAGGGCCCTGCTCATTATAGCTTACAATCTGAATAGGAGGGTCAAGTGATACAAAGGGTAATAACTGTGGGGGATGGACAAAATATAAGTACAGTTGTTAGGTGGAGGCAGGATGGGCTTCTCTAAAAAGAAAAGTTTTCATGGATTACCTAAAAGTGGGTAGAGTAGGATATAGTTGGACAGAATGGGGTAGGGAATTCCAAAGGATGGGAGAGGCTTGGGGGAAGTCCTGTAGGCGAGCATGGGAGAAGGTGACAAAGGAATTGGAGAGCAGGAGGTCTCGGGAGGAATGAAGAGGAGAACAATTTAGTTGGTATTTTAAGACTAGACATAGATTTTGTGACTAGGTTAGTGATGTAGCCGGGGCCAAGTTGAGGATGGCTTTATAAGCTATTAGTATTTTTATTTAATTTCTTGGGTGAGTGACAGCCAATAGAAGGATTGGCAGAGAGGGGTAGCAGACGCTGAGCAGTTTGTAAGGTGGATGAGTCTGGCAGCAGCATCCAGTCTAAACATTACTTCCTACAGTTGGGCCATATAGATGTCAACTTCTAGCATTTTAAGACCTTGTTCATATTATAACCATGACAACTTTGGTCACTATATGCATATTATAATGAGATCCAGGGATGCATTAAGAAGCATGTGAAGGCAGTGGCTAAAAACCAGGAAGACTTTAGCAGGTAAGGTGAACCCACAGGTTTGCTTTACTAGCACAGTCTCAATGTTTCTTCTGGCCTTAGTGTCTATTTTCAAGAGCAACTAGTTCCTGAGATCCTGCATATTTTAATGTCAAGTTCTTAAACTGTCCTTAGAGTAGTTGAAAATTATGGTATTAGAATAGCATCAAGTATTTATGATACTCTAAAGTGCTAATTTTCCCTTTTAGAATTTATCTCAAGGGTTTAGCCAAGGAAGGGAGAAAATGTATTTCAGCAATAAATAATCCAAAAGAAGATGGGTCGGTCACTGTTGGTATAAGTCTTGCTATAGTAGCAGTGTGTATGTCTTGAAACATAGCAACTCTTATTATTTCAGATGTGAAAAGAATTTTATGAGGTAAAACTTAAGATGCAATTGGTTTGTAAGTTATGTTCCATAGCTTGGCCTTTCTGAGACTGGAAGGCCTTTTGTTAAAAGAATCTTGGCAGCACCATCCTCAAAGAATAAATCCTTCACAATTTCTTCCCAATCATAATTTAATAAAGGATATATTATATTTATGGAGATAATTTTTGGCCTGATCAAGTATTCATATGGATTTTATTCTAAAGTTAAAGTGGCAGTAAACTCCTTTCTAGTACTTTTACATACAGGTAAGCTTATAATAAAGCTTACCTGTAGGTAAAATGAATATCTCCTAAATATGCACCGTTTAGGAGATATTCCAGTGAGCCGCTGCCGTTGATGTCACAGGCGCATGCACTCTGAAGGGATGATACACTCGTGCCATCCCTTCAGAGCTATGTGCCATGGTTGTGACTTCCACATGCATGCGCAGGAGTGACATCATCATGGGTTGGCCATTCAAGCAGCATGGGTCCACAAACCCGAAAGGAAGACTGAGTATGCAGTGCATTTTTATGTACTTTCATTGATTCTAATAGAAAACACATCATGCAAAAACAGACAAGTCTGAATGGACTCTAACATACTTCATTTTAATTGTGATTATAGGGCCACATAAAATGGAAAAATAAATGAATATGCCACTACCTCGGTAAAGTAAATTTGTGAAGATAAGGCCTGGTTCACACGATGATTTGAGTCTAACAGAATTGCATGACAGTGGAAATCATATTATTCTCAGTGGTGCCCGTTCACATCAGTACAAGTGCTATTTTGGAAAAGGTTCCTGTACTACTTTGGTGCGATTAGTGGCCCCATAGACTATGAAAACCACATCCGAAATGCAACCAAGTAGCAACCAAATCAGACTACATAATCACATTAAAAGTCAGATTTAAATCATATCACAATAATGTGAACCTTGGCTAAATGTTGTTGGCTCCAAGATCAGGATGGCGGCCAAGGCTGTCATCCTGCTCCTGGCTTCATCCCACTCCTATCTTCACTACCTAGTGGGTTTCATTTACTAAAGGAGTAGAACATGTTAGTGAATTTTCACGAAATGTAATAAATGGAGTGGGGCGGCATGGAAAGGTACTTCAAAAAGTATACCCAATCATCTGCAAGTAAAAAAAATGGATTTGTGCACATTAATAGGTGATTGATGTCAGCTCAGCACAGCTTCATCTAATTCGCAAACTGAGCTTTCTCTAATTCTTTAGTCAATCAACCTCAATGACCTGCCACCGACCTGAAACAAGTAAGCGTACAGAGGTTCAGATTTCTCATCCTTAAAGCAGAAGTTTTTCTAAAAAGAAATCCCTGCAGCTTTAGCAGGATCACTTACCTATAATGAAGTATGTCCCAGGTTGTGCAGGCAGCTGGATCCTGGAGAAATCTTTCCATTGGCACTGCATTCGTTAACAGCTTTGGGTCTTCAAGCCTAACAACAGTAGTGATGGTCTGACAGGGGAACGTCCCCTCCTGCCCACAGGAGAAAATCCTGTGACTGATCAGACTCCCCTATTCACAAATTGTGTTACAAGCAGAATCATCAGGAGAAAATCCTGTGACTGATTGGACACCCCCATTCATAAAAAGTAGTTACAAGCAGAGAAATCAATAAAATAACTTTTCTAAATGTAGTAGTAGGAAGAAGGGGATGAGCATGGATTGTCCAATGGGGGTCACCCCCTCCTTCCTACTCCTCCATTTAGAAAAGATTTTTTATTTTATTGATTTCTCTGCTTGTAACGTTTCCCCCGTCGGACCATCCATACTGCTGTTTTGTCTGAACACCCAAAGCTGTTAACCACTGCAGTGCTGGGATTTCAGAGACAGGAAAAGGACAGGCATCCCTGCAGTGAAGATTTGTCCAGAGTTCATCTGCCTGCACAGAGTGGGACTTCATTACAGGTAAGTAATGTGACTTAAACTGTAGATATTTTTTTTTCTTCAGCTTTAACTGCATGCTTGTTCCAGGTCTTAAACTTATAAGGCAGTGAAATCAGGATGGCAACTGTTGAGCCTGTCCTTTCTAAAACTAGCCATTGTAAACAATGGCAGCCCCAGTATACAGTATGTATCCTCACAGCTTATCTTTACAGTAGACATATTGAGCTGCTGGTATGTATAAGCAGCAGGCACCTGCTCAGTATATATATATGTGACAGAAAATGTTGTTAGATAGTCAGTAAGACTGACTGTAAATTTACAGTGCCAGCCAGGACAATCATAAGTAGCAAACTAGTACAGTATATCTTATAGTTGTGTGAGAGAGACATGGTAGCATAAGCACACGGGACAGACACTCCTGCTGAGAGGATGTCACAGGCAACATCAAAGTAATCTGAATGACATAAGTGGTTATTTACTATAACTGCACGGTGCAAAATCTGGTGCAGCTCTGCATAGAAACCAATCTGCTTGCAGGTTTTGTTTTCAAAGCTTAATTGAACAAGCTGAAGTTAGAAGCTGATTGGCTACCATGTACAGCTGCACCAGATTGTGAGGGTTCCAGTTTTAGTAAATCTTCCCCATAGATTGCTCTTAAAATCCCTGGTTTTCAAAATGCATTAGACAAAGCTTATAGTTTGTGAGCCAACCAGATCCGTTTTTATTTCAGAAACTATGTCCACTGTACTCTCATATAATGTCTATTTTTCAAGCACTTAACAGGTATGTGTTTTGTATCATAGTGTTAATTTGAGACTGATAAAATGAATGTATCCGGCATTCCAGCTGTAGGTGAGAAAAATGTTTTTGGGCAATGTCTTGTTCCTTGGCCTGGAATCTATAACAGCTTGAAGTGCTACATTTCACACATTGGCCGCAGTAGGCAATTACTTTCTGTCATTGGTTCTGTGTGCAGTGAGCTGGCTTGCTCACAGAACTGGCTTAAATCAGCATCGCTGTAACCCACTGTTTTTGCCAAAGAATTAGGTCAAAGAATAAGTGTAATATCACTTGGGGCTATGTCCTCACCATAAGCACACAAAGTATATATTAGCTTGTCTTATTAACCATCTGCTGTCTTCAATAAAACTAATTGTCTTTTACTTCTATTGTTCAAGATCAGGTGATGAAGTCTAATTTAAGAAAAGCTATTTTTCGGAGCTATTTACGAATAGATTTTACCAGTTCTAACTTTTACTTTGCAATTAAATTGACCTTTTAAGCAGTGTTGTGAGTTTTTTTTTTAAGTATTTATAGTATATCTGAATCCAAGAACAAAAATTTTATATGGAGAATTCTATAACTGCATCATGATGCATGACAATTTCTATTGCACAGTCTACAAAATGAATTTGCATCTTAATTGAATGTACAGTCGTTGTGTATTTGGACTTTTTTAGGGTTTATCTGGGAATGGTACCACACCAAAGTTTCTCTGACCTTTGCTAGCCTCAAGCCACATTCCGTAGTAAACCGCCTTCAAGAGCCACAAGGATTATGGCTCGGCAGTTTTCAACCTCCTTTGCTGATAATTTCAAACACTTTTTTCATGACATTTAATGTAATCATATTCTGACTGGTTCCATGCTTATTTAATATGTGTAATGTTGCAGGTATCCAGAAAGGGAGGTACCAAGTATGTGAGCATGAAGAAAAGATTTACTTTACTGCATTGACAACAAAAACATTAATGATACATAAAACAGTTGTCTAAAAACCATGAAAAGATAAAATGTGTAAAGTCTATTCAATCTGTTAAAATATTACTGATATGGAATACCTCAACAAAGAACACCATATTCAGTATAACACATTGAAAGAACATTAAAAATTCAACAATGTATTAAAATGATATATATATATATATATATATATATATATATATATATATATATATATATATATATATATATATATATGGTATATATAGATATATACAGGCATACCCCACTTTTAAGTACACAATGGGATTTATTTACTAAAGCTGGAAAGTGCAAAATCAGACTCACTTCTGCATAGAAACCAATGAGCGTCCAGGTTTTATTACCCAAGCTTAATTGAACAAGCCGAGGTTAGAAGTTCATTGGTTTCTATGCAGAAATGAACCTGATTTTGCACTTTCCAGCTTTAGTAAATAAATCCCATTGTGTACTTAAAAGTGGGGTATGCCTGTACAGTATATCAAACTAGCTACACCACGCTTAAGAGGTGATTGGACATTCCAATATTCATCTTCCCTGCATTATCCAGAATTGGCAACTCAAGACATATGAATTAGTCACCAACCTACAAGTGCTACTACCTCCTAACCACATACCTCAAACTACAAAAAAGTATAATATATGCCAGATTGTAACACTGTAGCCTGCCAGACCACTACAAATTATTCTGGCCACTATCAACTTTAGTCTATGCTGTAGTCATATTTAGTACATACAGTATTCTTTGTCAGTTTTAGATGCAGTGTTGTCATTTGTTAAAAAAGTGAGTTCCAGTTTAAAGACGATCATACAGAGGGCCACTGGATTGTTATTTGTAGAAGTTTACTGGAATTTCACCACCTGAGGAATCCTGTATCTTGCTGGTGGTTAATTACTGCACTTGTTAAACAAATAATGGCTTTTACTTATGCAGCTCCGTAGCATGAAATGAATTATTCTGTTTACAAATGGTCAGCAGTGAACCCAAGTGTAAATTATCAGAGGCATATTGCCAGAGGCATCAATATGAATAATGTTTCCTGTGTGGACATAGTATGTGGCATTAGTGATCTCTAGAGAATTGGAACCCCCGGCTTTTGAAATTTTTCCTACCACTGAACTCTAGTTGGGTACACCTGGGCACAGCAAGACCTATAATAATTGCAGTTAAAGGAAACATTTACAGGGAAATCATGGAGGCTGCCTTTCCTAACTTCTCATTCTGCAAATGCTAGTTATCTGGTTGTCATGCTAAACCCTCTGCTTTAACACTTTGAGTCACTAACTTTGGAAGAGTATGCTTATAATGACATCTGACTTTACTCTCTCCTTCCTGATGTGCACAATTGTTCTTGATCAGTCACTCTACTACTACTACTACTAAGACTACTACTCCTCTACTACAAACTACTAAAGTCAATGATTTAGCATAACATCCAGGCAATTAGCATTATTAGAAGCACTTCCAACTATTTTTTACATAAAAAAGGATAAAGAACCAGTCACCATTTTTGTCTGTAGGCTCCCTACAGCTGATCTATCCCCAAGACCAACTTACTATGCCCTGTCTGGTGGCCATCTTGGAAGAGTAACAAGGCCTTGCTTCCTGATGTCCGACCTGCTCCTGGTGATTGGTGATCTGATGACTGGAGAGGAATGATCAAGAAGTAACTAATGAAAGCAATTATCCACAGAATGAATGAAGCAGGGGCGTTCTGCAGTCACAGCTTCTTCTCATGCCCTCAGAAGAGCAATACGTGGTACAGTAGTGCCATAAGTAAATCTCATGAGAAAAGCAGTCATCAGGGGCATAAGCGGGTGTAATATGCCTTAGATCAGTGGTTTTTAACCTCAGTCCTCAAGTACCCCCAACAGGCCATGTTTGCAGGTTTTCCTTTATCTTGCACAGGTGCTTTAAATCAGTCAATGGCTTGGTATTTTGGACAGCTGTTGGGGGTACTTGAGGTACTTGAGGACTGAGGTTGAGAACCACTGCCTTAGATGATCCCTCACTTAAGACGTGTAGCTATAAAATTACAATAACAGCAGTGCTTAGGCATGTACCAGGAAATGCTGATTTTCAAAAGGAATTCATGACTAAAAGCTAATTTTTCAGGGAAGTGCCTAGCCACAATTAACTTTTTCAAGATGTTCTCTACAGGACAAATAATCTTTATGCCCATGTAAAGTTGATGGGGTGGTCCAAAATAGTAGTGTGGCATCTCTAAAGAAGTGTGATTTATATATTATGTTCAATCTAAATTTATTGAAAAATTAAAATGAGAAATTTTAACATACAAAATATCAAAACATCAGACATATGCCCGACAATCTGGGGCAAGTACAACATTAAAAAAAAAAAAATGAAAAAAGCAATAGCACAGAAAACAGAAAACAAATTTAAGTGGATTGTGCAAAAAGCAAACAATAATAAGAGAAATAAAGCAATATTCCAAAACAAGGATATTTACAAGAGGTCAGAAGTATTAGTACAAAATAATAAAAGGGCCAGCGTACAGGAGCTTGAACAGGAACATAATGACAAGTGTCAGAATATGATCCATGCGATCATGACCAGGAGCAATAAAAAAAAAAGTCCACAGGCAATGCCGGAATCCCCATATCTCCATCAACAAACCGGCAAGCATATAAGGCAGAGATGGCAGTACCAAACTAAGCTTTATTTATTTAGAAGTGTGCTGTTTTAGAGAAATTTAAACATCTTTAAATTGCACATAACCAAATTGGCTTGTATTATCAAGTTCATTATGATTGAAGTGATACTTCAGAGTGTAAATTCCTTAAATTATTTTTGCGGTCTGTGTGATAATAATGTGATTGGAAAGAATGTCCCAAGTGTTTGTAAATAGATTTTAAATATTTTCCACAGTTTCACAGTCATTAAACTATTACAAGAAACCAAAATCAGACACATAAAAACGCATACAGTAAACAGTTGATGATGCTGAGAGCCAAAAGCTTAATTTATCGAGATTTATGTGAATGTTTTGTCACATTCATTTACAGCTTTTTCCATTAATTATTTTCCCAAATAGCATGCATTTATATGCTGCATGAGCTTTTCTTTAAAGTGGATCTATAAATTCTGGAGGACCTGATTGGTAATCATTATATGTGGTTATTTATATAATGCCAAATGAGCCATACCACGCATGCATTGCAGTTGTGGCTGTGGGCAGCACTTCCAGTTTCCATTCCTGTAACCTTATAAATGAGAAAGAAAGGCAATGTTTGTAGCCAAGGGACACATTCCTGCCATACCCACAGTTATGCAGACAATGGAGAATTAATAACAAATAAATAACTTCAAAATAATCAAACTGTCAAAATAGAAAAATGTTGTGACAGGGTAAAGGATGAAATATTTAGTGGTAGTGGTAGTTAAATATTTTTAAATAGAGTTCTATACATCAGACCAAAGATGGACATCTCAGGAAATATTGGCAGAGGGATTTGGTTCCTAAAGAGGGACAGCCCCACCAATTGAGGGACAGCTGAGAGGTATGAGCAGGTTGGTGACCAATCTGTACTACTTAAGTGTTACTAAACCCACAACAGTAAAATCAGTCTATATATGCAGTAAAGCATGCTTGTTATACTCACTGTGGAACCTAAGGGGTTAATCCTGTGCATTGTGTAAAAAGGGTGTTTGATCCTGTCTTCTGTGACCCTCCCCTTCTTCCATAATCCCCAACCCATCTCCTGATAGTACAGAGCCTCGGAGTCACTCTGCACAAGCTCAGTTTGGTGTGTATTACTCTAGAGTTTTTTTTTTTTCTTGGTAGAGTGCATGTGGTCGGCACAGGGCCAATCGGCACTGTCCAGACAGACAGTCAGGGGTCCTGCAGCCTCATAGGACAGTCAGAGGAGAATGAAAACTCCTTCTACAAGCTTTAACCAGTCACTGATAGAAGTTACAAGATTGCTATATATTGCTGATGAGAAAAGGTATTTAGCAGTTTATACTTACTAAAATAATTACATTTCCATGTTCTGTGTACTGTGGGAGACCAGATATTGTGAATGCAGGGTCCTGGGTTTAGTAACACTTTAATAGCAATAGAGAAAAATGAGGCCACTGACCTAGCTATGCTGTCTGGTCTGCATCATGAGGGTGATTGAATGCAATTACAGATCTTTTATAGGGTGAAACAGTTCCTGCATATGTAATTCAAGTGCTCATTTATCTGCTTGTCTGAAGATCAGCTTAAAGCAGCTGAACACCGTCTAGCTGCCAGAAATAGATCACAGTGATCATCGCATGGTTGGTGGTATTGTAATATCTTGTGTATGCAGAGAATGATGCCAGTTCAGTAACAAAGAACATGTTACAGTGCAAACTTATTTTAATAGTCTGGGAAAGGATTAGAACCTCTGTTAGTTTTTTATTGCAGTTTTGACAATTTGTCTTCAACAGAGAAAGAAAGGCAATGTTTGTAGCCAAGGGACACATTCCTGCCATACCCACAGTTATGCAGACAATGGAGAATTAATAACAAATAAATAACTTCAAAATAATCAAACTGTCAAAATAGAAAAATGTTGTGACAGGGTAAAGGATGAAATATTTAGTGGTAGTGGTAGTTAAATATTTTTAAATAGAGTTCTATACATCAGACCAAAGATGGACATCTGAGGAAATATTGGCAGAGGGATTCGGTTCCTAAAGAGGGACAGCCCCACCAATTGAGGGACAGCTGAGAGGTATGAGCAGGTTGGTGACCAATCTGTACTACTTAAGTGTTACTAAACCCACAACAGTAAAATCAGTCTGTATATGCAGTAAAGCATGCTTGTTATACTCACTGTGGAACCTAAGGGGTTAATCCTGTGCATTGTGTAAAAAGGGTGTTTGATCCTGTCTTCTCTGATCCTCCCCTTCTTCCATAATCCCCAACCCATCTCCTGATAGTACAGAGCCTTGGAGTCACTCTGCACAAGCTCAGTTTGGTGTGTATTACTCTAGAGTTTTTTTTTTTTCTTGGTAGAGTGCATGTGGTCGGCACAGGGCCAATCGGCACTGTCCAGACAGACAGTCAGGGGTTCTGCAGCCTCATAGGACAGTCAGAGGAGAATGAAAACTCCTTCTACAAGCTTTAACCAGACACTGATAGAAGTTACAAGATTGCTATATATTGCTGATGAGAAAAGGTATTTATCAGTTTATACTTACTAAAATAATTACATTTCCATGTTCTGTGTACTGTGGGAGACCAGATATTGTGAATGCAGGGTCCTGGGTTTAGTAACACTTTAATAGCAATAGAGAAAAATGAGGCCAATGACCTAGCTATGCTGTCTGGTCTGCATCATGAGGGTGATTGAATGCAATTACAGATCTTTTGTAGGGTGAAACAGTTCCTGCATATGTAATTCAAGTGCTCATTTATCTGCTTGTCTGAAGATCAGCTTAAAGCAGCTGAACACCGTCTAGCTGCCAGAAATAGATCACAGTGATCATCGCATGGTTGGTGGTATTGTAATATCTTGTGTATGCAGAGAATGATGCCAGTTCAGTAACAAAGAACATGTTACAGTGCAAACTTATTTTAATAGTCTGGGAAAGGATTAGAACCTCTGTTAGTTTTTTATTGCAGTTTTGACAATTTGTCTTCAAAATTTGGCTTTTGGCTTCAAAATATTACCAGACAGGAAAGAAGGGCAAATTGGCGATGGGAGTACAAACAATAAGACATTGACGGGACTCTAGCATTTTATTTTTATTTATTTATTTATTTTTTTGCTGTACCAAGAAATACATTGTTGCTGTCTGTCTCCGTGTTGATGATTTGATTATTTCCCCTCACTTTCTGTATTGATGACAAATAGTGAAGAGCGAACAGTAAAAAAAAAAAAAATATAGCAAAGGTTCTGGTCCTTCCCACTAAAAAAAATAAATAAAAAAAAAATTAGCTGCAGATATATTTTGTGGCTTACAAATTGCTTTTTCTGTGTAATAGTAGTACAATTCACCTATTTATTCTCTACTTTTTAGTTTTAAATTTCAAATCATAAAAATGCACTTTCATGAACTAGGAAAGCAAGAACACAAACCCTGAGATTAAAAGCAAGTAGGGATAGAAAACAATAGATTTTGGCAGCTTCAGTTGGACATAAGTGGTATTAAACCCAAAACCAAATACTGTATTACTGTATATTGCACCTTACCAATCATTAGATGTGATGGTTGCATCTATTTTCATGTATTTGGCTTTGTATTTGGCTTTCCCGCTCTGTTTTCACCTGGTGATCTGGCCAGTAACAATGACACACCACCTGGATGAATGAGCAGAGGAGGCACAGCAGACAGCAGCATTGTCAGTCTGAGGGGAGGGTAGTGTTAAATGTATTAGCAACTTTAGATACACTAAAAAATTGGAAGCCAAGCTCTACCTGACACTTTAAAATAAGTTACAACAAACAGTGTTTTTCCTTTTAGGATGAAGGTTTTGCATGCCCCTGTCAGTGTTAAGTGGTTTGTCTCATCCGTGTAAACTGATGCATTTCGCTGGAGAGTGTGTGCTTTTCAAAAACAAAAGACTTTGTGCCGGCTGGATCACCAGATGAAAATAGAAGAGATAAAGCCTAAAAAAAAAGAAATTAAAGCCAAAAAAAAAGGGAAATTAGGCCTGCTCCCACAGGATCCTCCATCTTCGCACACAAACAGAGGGAACACTGCTAAGAAAAGACCTCCTCCAGCTAGCCCGCTGCAACCCTCTTGGCTGACAGAACTCCAAGCGATCGAAAGAAGCTCTCCCTCCTTGACTCTCGACCCACCGCCAACAGATGGGCTCTGTTCTGAGTTACTACCATTTGTCTTAGTTTTATTGTGGGGGATACCCCCCCCCCCGGGTTCATGGCCCCCCTTTTCCTTTTTTTTTTTTTTTTTTTTATTTATTTGCAGGATCAGCTTTTGAGAGACTGTGACAATTTTTCTCTTGGGCTTGGGAGGACGGTAAAACCCTCATCTCTGATCTCATCCCTGGGATTCCTGGCTCTGCAGCCCCCCCGCACAGATGGCCTTCCACGGGGTGGACAATGAAATCCAGTACAGGTGGTCCTTCCCCCTGCGTCTAAACTTTTCATACAAGAACAGAAGCTGCAGCTTCTCTACTTTCGCAGAAGGAGAACGGCTCCTGGGAGGAAAAGGGATCGAAAGAAGCTCTCCCTCCTTGACTCTAGACCCACCGCCAACAGATCAGGGCTCTGTTCTGAGTTACTACCATTTGTCTTAGTTTTATTGTGGGGGATACCCCCCCCCCCGGGGTCATGGCCCCCCTTTTCCTTTATTTTTTTATCACTTTTTTTTTTTATTTTCTTCTGAGCAGTAGGTTAGTGCTGTTTGAGAGACTGGGACAATTTTTCTCTTCTCCCCTTCCCAAATCCCTCTTGCACTCTATTGTAGTTTATGGTTAGAGCTCTCTATTCATGTTCAGCATCCCAGCCCGTACATGGCAAGCACATTTTGGACTATAGGAATTGTTCTATTATTTTTGGGGGCCCTGGGGGGGACGAGGGCTGGGGCGCGGGTTTCCCCGATCACTCCATGCACGCAGATATCCTGCTATTGCAGGCCCGAGTGAGGGGTATTATCCATCCTCTGAGCTTCTACAAGTTTTCTTCATTTAACAAAGGTAAGATACAGATCTACTGGGTAGCTCTCTCCCCCCAGAACTACAAACCCACATTCCTCCATCAACATAGATGGTGCGCTATACACTTTTATCTCATACTATTCCCCTAATAAAGGTCAGAAGTCCTTCTTCGAATCCATGCTACGCACTTTACGAGCACACCTGAAAGGGACTGTCTTTATAGGAGGCGACTCTAACACAGCCTTTGACTTCACTTTAGACAAATCAGCTGCTGGGAGACCGTTCTCAAAGCGTCCGTCGAAACAAAGTACTAAAATAGCCACCCTCCTTCATGACGAAGGGTTGATTGATGTCTGGAGGGAAGTCAATCCACACACAAAAGAGGGCGGGAGGCCCGAGAGGACCCCCTCGCTGGCGTCTGCAGGAATCCCTCCTCAGTGATCCAATCCAGTGTAAGGTTCTGGAAAAGGCCATTAAAGAGTATTTCCATTTGAATCAGACAAGCGAGGTCACCCCTGCCACAGTCTGGGCAGCGCATAAAGCAAATATCCTCGAGACTTAAAGCTGAACACAAAGCTGACCTGCTTAAACTTACTGCAGAATACAGATCACTAGCAAAGGCACACAAAACTAACCCTTCTCCTGAGTCACTGACGAACCTTGACAAGGCCCGTACTCTCCTTAACCTATCCCTAACGACAGCAGCTGAAAGACATCTGAGATGGACTGGTGCTAAATTCTATTCCCAAACTGATCGGATGGGTTCAAGACTGGCAGCGAAACTCAGTCCTAAACAACGATACCTAGCCTTTCCTAAAATAAAGACCTCTTCAGGGGACCTGACTCAGAACCCAACCAAAATAATGGAAGCGTTTTCTCACTTCTATTCAGATTTATACACACCTCTCAAGCCCCCACCTCAACGACTACGGGGCAAATTTTTTGATAACATTCCTTTGCCCACCCTATCTAAGGACCATAGTGACCTCATGGACAGCCCTTTCTCTGCAGAAGAAATATTAGACACCATCCACTCCCTTAAAACTGGCTCCGCCCCTGGCCCTGATGGCTTCTCAACAGGCTATTACAAGAAGTTTGGACCCCACCTGGCCCCTCATATGACCAGACTCTTTAACTATCTCAGGGAGGGAGCCCCTTTGGGGCCCGATCTCAACTCTGCCTATATTTCCGTTATCCCGAAGCCGGATAAAGACACTAGCGAATTGGGCAACTACCGCCCTATTTCTCTTATAAACAACGATATTAAAATAATGACCAAGACCCTAGCAAACAGAATGGGGAGTTTCATTACAGCATATATACACAAGGATCAGGTGGGCTTCATTCCTGGGAGACAGGGTCCGGATCAGATTCGCAGGACAATAGATATCATTTCACTTCTCAAATCAAGATGGGATGGGAGCCCCCCTCAACATGGTTTTCTCCTCTCCATAGATTTACATAAGGCCTTTGATTCTGTAGACTGGGCTTACTTAACTGACGTCCTACGGAGATGGGGCTTTGGTCCTTACTTTCTGAATCTAATTCAGTCCCTTTATTCGACTCCAACAGCGCAGGTACGTCTCTTGGGTAGGTTTTCAGAATCTTTTTCAATAGGGAGGGGGACCAGACAGGGCTGCCCCCTTTCCCCTCTCCTCTTCGCAGTGGCTATAGAGACTCTGGCAGTGGCATTACGGGTGAACCCTGACGTTAAGGGGGTGATGTGTGGAGATCAGGAACACAAATGTGCACTATACGCTGACGACCTCCTCCTCTATGTCACCTCCCCTCTTATAACTACCCCTATGATTTATAAAATTTTGCAAGATTTTAGTGCAGTTTCGGGCCTGCTGGTCAACATGTCAAAATCGATAGCTTTAAACATAACTGTACCCCCGGGACTGCTCAATCAACTCTCTAACAACTTTGACTTTTCCTGGGCTACTTCAGATATTTCATACTTAGGGATCAAAATAACGCCAGATATAACAGGTCTTTTCAGAGCAAACTACCCTCCTATGATACTAAAATGCAGTGGTGATTTGGATAAGTGGGCAAAATGTGGTCTATCCTGGCTGGGCAGAATTCACGCAGTAAAGATGACCCTTCTCCCCCGTCTTTTGTACTTATTTCGTTCACTCCCGATCCCCATAAAGAAACAAGTACTAAGCAAATTTCAGTCAGAGATTGTCCGATTTATTTGGGGCCGCAAAGGGTATAGATGTCCCTCTAGCATTCTTTATCGCATGAAAACTCAAGGGGGTCTAGGCCTACCTAATTTGTGGGGATACTACCAAGCTGCGCAACTGGCTCAAATTTCGGTGGTCTTCTCGAAGGAACCGAAGCCTGAATGGCTCTCGATGGAGCGTTACGCTATCCCTCTGAATACCATTGACTATCTTCTATTGTGCAACCCAAAAAGCAGGCCAGCCATTTTGTCACCCACCCTATCTCACTCCATGACCTTGAGCTCCAAGCTCTTCTCTCGACAAACTCTGATCTCACCTATGAAACCATTAGCCCATCTATTCCATAACATGGACTTTACACCAGGAATGTCAATCAAATCTTTTCAATGGTGGACAGACAAAGGCCTTTATAGGATTGGTCATTTTCTCTCCTCCAAGGGCCCGATTACGCTTTCACACTTTAAAAAGAAACTTGACATGCCAGATTCCGAAATATTCAGGTTCTCTCAAATCTCCCACTATCTACATTCCATTTGGCCGAATACACAAGATCCCCCTACAATAACTCCCTATGAAAATTGGTGCTCCAACACAGAGGTTCAGAGGGGAGGGATATCTTTGATCTATAATGCCCTTATGTCACATTCAGACAAACCAACCTACGCTCGGGCCTGGGAGGAGGACACAGACAATACCTGGACTTTACAAGACTGGTACCGTGCGTCTACACGTGCATACAAAGGCATCCTTAACATTTCCCTTATTGAAGCCAGCATTAAGGTAATGACTAGATGGTACTATGTCCCTGTTAGACTGGCGGCTATCTTTCCAGGATCCTCCCCACTATGCTTTAGAGGTTGTGATTTGGAAGGTACGATGATCCACACGTGGTGGACTTGTCCACGCATCAGATCCTTCTGGCAGAAAGTATTCCGCACAATTAGTACCATCACGAAGGTAACAATATCTCCTAACCCCAATATAGCATTATTGAATGGCAATATTATGGCGCTTCCTAAACATTCTCAGGTGTTGGTTTTTTTCATTTTGTTGGGGGCCAAAGTTACAATCGCTAAAGCCTGGAAGAAACCCAGAGCCTCCCTCCAGGGATTCAGGAGAAAGGTCTCCTGGATCATGACACAAGAACAGATTGTGGCTAAACTACATGACAAAATGGAAAAATTTTATTACATTTGGGAACCTTGGGCCACACACTGTAATATTCCTCTCCTTCCTGGAATGTAATAGGAATCAGTGAGAACTCCTGACCTGCATTAAACCTACCCCTTGTCTTCTCTTTCCCCTTTTCTCACCTTTTTTCTTCCTCTCCTGCTGGGGACAATCTGCTCCCGACTACCTGTCTAGTTTTTCCAGTTTCTCATTGGAATCTGGAGTACCGTTGCAATATTCTCGGGCATGATTCTCAGAGCCCAGGTAATGTGCTATCGATATAAGGGCTGTGGACGACTTTACCCGACCGTACACTGGGAGTCATGAGCACCATGGACGGCATCAGGATAAGGTCTGCTACTCCACAGAAGTTTTAGGGTGGGGACACCCCGGGGACTACACGCACCTCCACAGTACTGATCCCAATGGGGTGGGGTGCGTGGGTCTTTGAGGGACAGTCATCCACTTGCTATGGCTCTGACTTACAATCTTGGAGCTCCACATCATTACTTCCTGATATTTCTGCACCTTAAGTCCACGCTGAGCAGACAGCTAATTTAGGTAGTGGCTAGGTACCTGTTACTATCTTGGTCCAAGCGAATGTTAAAGTAGTAATGGATATTTTGATTTTCGTTTATTATTACTGTACCATGGATTGTTATGCATATTCAGTATTGTTTTGTCTGAAAAATTTTCAATAAAAATGATTTCAAGTTAAAAAGGGAAATTAATACAGCCATCACATCTAAAGCCCCATACACACGGTCGGATTTTCCGATGGATTCTGTCCTATCGGACAATGTTGTCGGAAATTCCGACCGTGTGTAGGCACCATCGGACAGTTTCCATCGGATTGTCCGACGGACAAAGTTCTATCTCCTGCTCTTAAGATTTTCCGACAACAAAGTCCGATCACACCAATTCCGATCGTGTGTAGCGAATTCAGACAGACAAAGTGCCACGCATGCTCAGATCACATTACAAGACCAAAGCTATTGGCTACTAGCCTCTACGTAGTCCCGTCTTAGGCAACAAACGTCACCACGTTCAGAATGATCAGATTTTCCGACAACTTTGTCCGACCGTGTGTATGCAACACCAGTGTCGGACTAAATCCGTCGGACCTAATCCGATGGATTTGGTGGTCGGATTTTACGACCGTGTGTATGGGGCTTAAGAATTGGTACACTGCAATATAACTGTTTGCTTTAGGTTTAATACTGCTTTAATGGTGCGCAAAACCTGCTGCGCTTTCTAATTGGTCTGGCGGTGGAGGCGGGAGGAGGGGGCTGAACTTCCCAGAGACAGGGCTACGGCGAGAGATGACGGATAAGCAGAAGTTCCACTTTTGAGTATCTGGTCTCCCACAGTATACAGAACAGGGAAATGCAATTATTTTAGTAAATATAACGTTTTCATTCTCCTCTGGTAGGCCTATGAGACTGCATGACCCCTGACACTGTCTAGACAGTGCTGATTGGCCCTGTGTTGATCGCATGCACCCTCCCAAGAAAAAAAAAACTCTCCAGCAATACCCACCAAACTGAGCATGTGTAGAGTGCCTCCAAGGTTCTGTACTACAAAGGAGATGATACATTGCTGCCATTGTGCTGGGTGTCCAGTGTGCCCCTGTGCCTTTAAAGAGGGGTAGACTACCACCTGGCCCACCTCCCCTACATCTATTAGAATGCATGTGCAGTTAGGACTGCAGATAACACTGGGGTGCCTTAGAGCGGCTCTGCAGCTTACGCATGTATTTGCAAGTGTGTTAACTAAACCTCTGTTTTTAATGCAAACTGTTAGACAGAATAATTTGGTTGGTTGCAGACTGGCTGGTGAATTGAGCTGGGAATTTTCTTTGGTTTTGTTTTGCATTAATACTGCTAAATACATCATTAAAGCGAACCCCTGCATTGGTCATGCAGGGCAAAGTAACATGTTCATTTTAATGCCCCCTCCCCAACTGCATATATCATCCTTCTACTTTGTTCAGCAATTGGGACTGGAAATACACTTCTTTTTGTGAGCTGTATTTGGAGCTTATGCCCCTGCCCTCATGTTCGAGTCAATAAGCAAGATTCAGACCTTTTTAATATTGGGAGAATATCTGCAGCAAGAGATGTAAGGACAAGAAATATGGGGGTGGGGCACAAGACATTCCTCAAAAAGGCCCACTTAGTTATTTGGTGTGGAAAATTATCCATGGACAAGGAGTGTGCCATATGCACATCTTGACTTTCAGTAAGATGTTTGGAGCCCTGCCCCATCCTCTGCCATGCATGCCTTTTAAATCAGAGTGACAGTGTGCAATGTATTGATAGATGTGTGTGTGTGTGTGGGGGGGGGGGGGGGTTGGATGTAAGTTAAGACATAGGTAGGAGCCTGCTTTTTATTTTTACAACATATAACATTTGTTTAACCTGTCAGGTATGCTTTAAGTATTTGTTGCTTATGATACTTTTTGGGGTATAGATGAAATGGAACTTGTTAAAAGTTAAGAAGTAACAATGGATTTTTGCTATATGCCCATTGGGATTTGACAGTGAAATCAATCATGTATTGTAGTCAACACACATCATTACAAGTGTTGATTAATTGCTACATGAGAAGGCTGCACCTGCAAAAATTGGCAAACTTAGTATTCATGTTACAACACGAGGTAATGCTTGGTCTACTCACCTCAAACCACTAAAAAATAATAGTTTAGGGCTGTGTTCATTGCATAGACAATCTTGGCTTGAATAATGTTCATTTCTTAGAGTATTGTAAGCTGTTCACTTAGAAAAGTGAATAGTCCCTGAGCTTGGTAAATCATGTGATGCTGTTCACTTCAGTCATCCAATCACGTGCAGGCAGAAATGCTAGATTCTCTTATATTCCTTGCACATTATTTGGTATTCAAAATGAACCCCCACATTATTTACTAAGCTCATTGGTCAGTCTCTTCTTCTTTAGTAAATCAATTCCCTTGTCACATTATTCTATAAGCAGTGTAGTAATCACATTACTCTGGTAAATCGTATTGACTGCATATTACATTAAAAACAATGCATTATTTAAATATATCTTACTGAAACCTCACGTAAGCTTTAACATGTTAATGTTATACTAAGTTATTTTTTTATGCATTTTTTATTTAAATAATATCTGGTGATCTTGCCTGAAAGTCCTTGCCTGGCCACTTCCTGGTATAGGGTGACAACTGTGGTCCTGCATTGTTAACCTGTCACATGAACCTCTGTTGGAGACTACAAGTGGCCTTGCAGATACAGGTATAGTCCAATGTTGTCACTATTGGGAAGCCGATTCAGAGCAATTATATTTGGACTCTGGAGCTAGTGAATGTTGACAGGAGGTTGCTGAAAGAGACTAAAGCAGCAGCACTGAGATAGAAAAAGATAATACCAGAATTTTTGGAAAAAATATATATTCCTATTCACCATGTTTAAGCAAACAAAATGTCATCCAGTTAGCGTTTAGCTCTAGTTTAAGTGTAATAGAACATTATGCTATATGCATTAACCTATAACAACCAGTACATTTTTAAAAAATGTTGCAGGCTCCTTCCTTTAAAGCGGTTGATAAGTTATTTCTTCTCCTGAAATAAAAATCTTGTTATACTTGCATGCTCTGTGCAATGGTATTGCACAGAGAAGCCTGGAACCTCTTCTTCTGGGGTTCTTCTGCTGGCACTCTAGGCTCCTCCTGTTCTGCGTGTGCCAAGCCACTTCTTATGGTGGCATATGTGTAGGCTTGATCTCAAGCGGGGCTGTTTGCATTCATTGACACACACAGCACTGCTTGGGCCCACCTCACCCCACCCCACTCTCTGCTCACATGATTTAACTGATAGCAGAAGGAGCCAATGGCTCCTCCTGCTCTCAGCCAAGCCTATGAGAGAGCGGAGAGACGAGCACATTGCTGTATGGATAAAGGAATTAAGTATTGGGGGGGGGGGGAGGCACTGAAATGTTTTATACCTTAATGCATAGAATGCATTAAGGTAAGAAACCTTAGCACTTTAGGACGGCTTTAATACCTGTAAATTACTGACAATGAATGAGCTTGTGAATGTCTGGTGTTAAGGCAGGATTGCCCAGCAGTGCCTGCTTACTTTTTTGATGGCCTCTGTCCAATTGAAAATCAATACAGGGACCTATGTTCTCGGAGAGGCAGGGGTATGTTCTTGTGACTAATTCTGCTGTGCAACTGTGGATAATTTTGTGACTATCTGGTGTTGGGACAGGATTTTTGACTACGTGAAATCAAAAATACATACAGGGCATTATGAGCTAGGAGAGTGTGATTTTATATATTCTATACCAGCCGCTAGCGATAATCGGAAGTAAAATCTGGCAGGCTGGTTGTACCAAGGTTGATTGATCAACTTGGTACATTCAGCCTTCCCACACATGGTTCGAATCAAGGTTCAGCAGGAACTGGCCAAGATTCGAAATATGGCCAGCATTATGGAGATCTCCTTTCATCTTCTGACACGTATCTGCTATAAAATTAGAGTGTGTGCCCTACTAACACCAAGAATATTTCAAAATTACTGGACAAAATAAAACCATTCAGGTGAACTGTGTACTTACAATACTTTTTCAGTTTTTAGCTAGCAAACCCAGCAGTGGGAGTACAAACTGGAGGTTAAATGTTGGTCTGAGATATTCTATACAAGTAGAAGTATTGTACTGGATATTGGAATGGAAAAGCTATAATTTACATGCTTTTATAAACTGCAATGCCTTACACAGTGCTGCTGACTTTAATTTAAATCTACTCTAATTTAGCCATGCGAACAAGTACTTGAATAGGTGAAAAGCTCTTCGGACCTCTAGAAACCATTAGTAATAAACCAACACATTATAGGGTATTATTTATCTACTTTTTGTTATACCCATTGTACGTCTTCCATAATAAGACTTGATTATACTGCGAATCCTAAGCTTTAGACTAATTCATTATACAGCTCACTTATAATTAGATAATTAATGCTAGGAGAAAACACAGATGATACACTTAAGGGAGGAAGAATAAAACATCTACCTCTTAAAATAGCTGCCTTAGTACAGAGAGGCACTCAAATTAGCAATTCAGATAAAGCCTTCTATCTATACACTGCCATAAATAAAGCTGTTTTGCATTTTAGCTTTATTAAGAATTAACATAAATGCCTTAGATGTGATATTTAATGCAGAAGTGTCAACAGTGGATTTCCACTTAGGAAAGCAAACCTCATCTTCACATTCCTAATCTACCTAATTTTTGGACCAAAGACGGGCTATTTAGTGTCCCATAGAACATTAGTTTGTAGGGATGTGCCTTAGTCACTAGCCCAACTGTTTCACCCACTGGTATTATACTGATGGAAACGAAAGCTCAAGAACCAATGCTGTTTAGATTGATTAAATTTAATTGGGAACTATGTTGGTGGAGTGAGTTTGATGGGGAGAGTAGATCATGAAATATATTATCTATGTTTGAAAACTTTTAGGCAAAGGAGCAGTGGTGGCCAGGTTAATGGACGTTCCTATAAACATACGAATGTTCCTCTATGTGATCAAAGATGGCTGGATAGGACAAACGTTCTCCAGTATTCCCCCTTTAAGAGACTGTAGATAGGTAAATCTAACTATACAACTGGCCTTTCTGGTAATTAATTTGCAAACATTTCCACAAAACCTTAGCTAGCCATATATACTGTATGAGGTGATCATTTCAGAGTTGGCTTGTTTGGTCAGATAAAAAGAGGCAACAGGAGACCCCCAACCGACTGCTCTTCCTATGTGGGACCTGACATTCATGAATTGTTCCCCTTCCTGAGATAGCCTGGAGTTAGAAGGATAGGGGTAAAATCAATTGCTGTATGCTTAGGGATATGGTGATCTCTAAAATAAACATTTTTGAGATTTTGAATATGGTTGCTATCTGTTGTCTGTGAATTGCATGTGAATTTGTAAACAGATATGGAAAATACATAAAACAAAAAGATCTGCCAATAAACTGGCATAAGTTGATGATTGTGACCTGTATAATCCAGTCAGAGATGACAGAAATAATAATCGTACTTGGCAATTTAGGAATTGTTGCATCCTGTAGATTGGGAGGCTGAGTAGTTTTAGAGTGCTTTATTACCAAATAAATAATACTAAATAAAGCACAAATATTAATCAAATGTCCAGGCAAAAGTGAAAGATTTGTATCCACCAATGTGAAGGTCCTCTTATGCAAAAGGTAGTGCTCTTCAAATATTCTCATATGTGAAACACCCAGTGCTCCATCCACCAAAGCACTTGTATGCGCTTACCAGAATGTATGTGACTCTCAAAGCCTTGAGAAGTCAAAATATGCTCTGTTAGTAAACTGCTTGATCCAAAACCCCCAAAAGATGGATGCTCAGCAATCGTCAAGGAGCCTCACAGTTGACCAGTTAACACTCAAAGAATCACAAAAGAAAGGAGCAATGAGCTTGCATAGTGTGAATCCTTATAGCAACATTTATTAAAATGGTTAAAAAACACTTACAAACTTCTAGGAGAAAAACACGCCATAATAGACTACAATTCCCAGAATCTTGATGGGAGCCGCACAGACCTTTCCTCTGATCAGATCAAGAGCCCTCCCATGAAGAAAAAACGTGAAACAGTTTGTAAAAATAAGTATAAAGACATTTCTTCATTTATTTTTATACAACTCAAAATAAATTTAAAATATTCCCTCCCAAAAAGAATTCTTACAACAATGGTGTAATGTAATGTTGTGCATACAATGGGGTTGATTT
This sequence comes from Lithobates sylvaticus, assembly GCA_028564925.1. Taxonomy (NCBI): domain Eukaryota; kingdom Metazoa; phylum Chordata; class Amphibia; order Anura; family Ranidae; genus Lithobates; species Lithobates sylvaticus. The sequence goes on from CM053027.1 coordinate 392,554,137, forward strand.
ACTAAAGGCAAATCCACTTTGCACTACAAGTGCACTTGGAAGTGCAGTCACTTATTATTACAGATTATAGAAACTATACATGTAACAACTGTAAATAGTGACATCTACGGGTCAGAGGTATGAACACCACAGAGATGTGTGTAGCATTATAGTTTTGAAGTCTTTTTGGGTGTTTTTAGGCTCAGATATAGTATGGATAATATGACTAGAGAATGAGACTTTGAAACGAAAACAGCCATTGCTTTTATTCACTGTCTATTTATTAGGAACCACATTTAAAGGAAGCAGACGGGAAGCTCCACAGGAACAGATATGAGCACTATATTATTATTTTGGCAGCTGACTTGTACCCTTGTTATTAAGGCAGAGATATGACAGAGGCTTTCTTTCACAGACAGTATACACATAGATCATTGTCTAACATGTCCAACTTCTTTTAACCATTGACTTTTTTATTATCACAACTAAAATGTAATTTTTCTCAGTTTTGGAGCACTTTTGTAGACTAGTATGTCACCCAACGTGTATGGATTATTTATTCACCTATCACTTTGTATAGAGAACGTTTCTAAAGAGCCACAACTTAAAGTGGTTCTAAATGCTAAAGGTTGTTTACCTGAATTAAGGTAAAACATACCTTCTTTCACCCTCACTAAAGCCCCATACACATGGGCCACATATTGGCCAAAATCAGATGGTACAGAACACCTTCGGGATGAATTAGAGCAGAGACTGCGATCCAGGCCTTCTCCTCCAACATTACTGCCTGACTTTACAAATAGGTTTCTTTAAGAATGGTCAAACATTCCCATAGACACACTCTTAAATCTTGTGGACAGCCTTTCCAGAAGAGTTGAAGCTGTTATAGCTGCAAAAGGTGGGCCAACTCAATATTGAACCCTACGGACTAAGACTGGGATGCCATTAAAGTGCATGTGTTTGTAAAGCCAGGCATCCCAATACTTTTGACAAAATAGTGTAGCTCAAGGGGGAGATCGCTGTACTAAAATTGCATCGTTAGTACAGGACCTCCTGGTGAGCTCCTCAATTTCTGAGTCCTCTATTGATCCAGCCTGGCTTCAGCTCTTTTCTCCCCTGTCCCTGTCCTTGGTCATTGGCTCCTGCTGCTGTCAGTCAAATCCTGTGGGGGGGGGGCTGGCTGAGCTGCGATGTGTGTGTGTCTATGGACACATACAGCCCAGCTCAGGAACATACCCACAAGCGTGCCTTCATATCAACCAGCTTGCTATAGGGGCACACGCAGAAGGAGGAGCAGGGAGTGCTGGTGGGGGACCCAAGAAGAGGCAGTGAGGGGCTGCTCCGTGCAATACTATTGCACAGAGCAGGTATGTATGACATGCTTATTATTTTAATACAAAATCAGGTTTACAAATACCGTAATTGACACTGACAGTATGGGGTTCATTCATTAACATTTAGAGTGTGGGATGAAATTGGAGGAAGCGCATGTAGGTACAGGGAGAACATGACAACTCCAGGCAGGTAGTGTCATGGTTTTATTCAAACCAGTGACCTTAATGCTGCTAGGTTGAGGTTCTAACCATTTAACCACCTTGCTGCCCATTTAGCTGGAAAAGCAGGGACCCAGGAGTCCACACATGCCATCCCTCCCATCTCAAAATGTCTGTGGAGGAAAAAAGTTAATGAATATACTTACCTTACCCTTGCTTCCATCTGTAACACCGAGTTGAGGGTGATACTAACATCCTACACGTGATATACCAGAGCATTCCAAGTGGCCAAAATCTCACGAGAAGACACTACTACACTGGGCTGTAGCATCAGCCAAGATGATTTGTGCTATTTGGCATTCCCTGGGATATTGCTCAAAGGATGCCGATGGCACCCCTGCACTATGGAACTAACTTCCCCCACACAGAAGTTTTTGTTTTTTACATTTTAAAAAAAGTGATTTAAGATGAAAGAAGGGGCCCTTACTAATTAAGCTTTAATTTATGATCCCCCTTCAAATGCAATACAGAAAAACTCCTATAACCTACTCCTATACAGTGTGCATGGCTCTAATGCCTTGTACACACGGTCGGACATTCCGACCACAAAATCCGTCAGATTTTTTCTGACTGATATTGTCCGAAACTTGTGTTGCACACACACGCTCGGACAAAGTTGTCGGAAAATCCGATCATTCCGAACAAGGTGACGTACAAAACATACGACGGGACTGCGTAGAGGCCAGTAGCCAATAGCTTTTGTCTCCAAGTTTCTTCTGAGCATGCGTGGCACTTTGTTCTCTACACACGATCGGATTTTGTTGTCGGAAAATTTTCGATCCTGCTCTCTCAGAAAAAGTCCGCTAGAGCCCACACATGATCGGATTTTCCGACAACATAATCCGATCGGACTTATATCGTCTGCACCACTGTGCACAATAGTGCACAGTGATATCGTCTGCACCACAATAGTAGGGACTAAAACTGGTGGGTCAGGCACTGACAACCAATTTTTGTGGTTGTCGAGCTTGCCAGAATGTATTTGTGCATTCATTTGTTACTACAATACATTTGTGTATACTTACACATGTGTATTATTGTTTGGTGTAATCAAGGGGTTTTATTTTTTCTTGTTTTTTTACAATACTGACCATGTTTAGATCTTTGTAGACCAACACAGAACCGTATATAGAACTACAACATTTTGTAATATTTAGTTCCAGTGTAAGCCAACTTAATTTTTCTAGCCATTTATCATATCTGCCAGACATAAATACTCGCACCCTAATGCTTTCTTATCTTCCCAAAATGGAATCTGTAGTTTACATTCAGAGTAACATGACCTATACATGTTCCTGTATGTCAAGCAGTAAATATACACATATACAGTAGATATTCTAATTTAAATTTCCCAAGCAGCAGAAACTATTTGGAAAGATACTATTAAGCAAATATGGCAGTGAGCATACCAAACTTATTGGGTGCATCCCTTTCTCGGGTCATGCAGCTGTCAGAAAAAGCTGGATTTATTAAAAAGTACAGGATAGCAGTGTTATTTTTTTTTTCTTTTATACTTTTGGGTTGCTATAAATAACTCAGACATTCAGTTTAGATTTGTGAAATGCCATATTTAAAAAAGAAGTCTTTTTGTAATTAACAAACTGTACTTTGCTACACTAACAGTGCATAACACCTACATATACAGCAAAGAATCTCATCCGGTTGCCATGTCAAATAAGTTAATCATGAAATACAATAAAACCGGTTAGCTTGTCTTAGAGTTTTCAATCTGTGGTCAACAAGCAGGAAACAGGACATTAGTAGGAGCTATTTGATTGTTAGTTATGTACAGTATATGTTGGGCCTATAATATGCATTCTGCTGTAGGTGTATTTTAATGTACTTTCCATAAATATCATGATGAGAGATGTCAGCATTGTTAAATTTATATGGTGTTACCCTATATAATAAAACAGGTATACCCAAGCATCCCAGAAAAGGAGATGCTATTTAGTACACACATTTCCATTGTAACATCGTCCTCATACAATTCAAGTGGAATAAGAATTTTTGATCTCTGTATCTTTTACACAGTTGAAGTTGGAATGAGCCTGTATAGCCCACTTTTCAGCAAATTGTAAAGGGAGATGTACAATGGATATAAAAAGTGTGCACACCCCTGTTAAAATGTCAGGTTTCTGTGATGTAAAAAAAGGAGACAAAGATAAATAATTTCAGAAAGTTTTCCACCTTTAATGTGACTTATAAACTGTACAACTCAGTTGAACAACAAACTGAAATCTTTTAGGTGGAGGAAATAAAAAAATAAATAATGTGGTTGCATAAGGGTGGACACCCTAAGGCCCCTTTCACACGGACGCAGTCAGTTTAGGCACGTCAAAAACGTATCAGTTCTTATCCGTTGTCTCATCCGTTTTCATCCGTCATCCGTTCCGTTAATGTCCGTTTTCATCCGTTTTTTGTCCGCTTACATCCGTAAATGCACACGTTTACGTCCGTTTTTTCATCCGTTTTTGTATACGTTTTGTTCCGTTTATATGTGTGCCTGTGCCTTTAAGAGGTTGAGTTCACAGATAAACACAAAACGGATCTTAACGGATCTTAACGGATCGGACGTTAACGGACGATGTCCGTCAACGTCAGTTAATATCCGTTTTGACGGATCTGGACGTAGCCTTGTACGTTTAAAAAAACGGATAAAAACGGAAGCGGATGTTAACTGATGGTGACGGATGTTCATCCGTCTGCCCATAGGAATGCATTGTCGTCCGTCGACGGATGGAAGAAAAACGGATAGACGGTCCGTCCGTGTGAAAGGGGCCTTACACTAATACTTTGTTGAAGGGCCTTTTGTTTTTATTACAGCACTCAGTCTTTTTGGGTATCAGTCTATCAGCATGGCACATCTTGACTTGGCAATATTTGCCCATTGTTTGCAAAAACACTCCATATCTGTCAGATTGCAAGGGCATTTCCTGTGCACGGCCCTCCTCAGAGCACCCCACAGATTTTCAATCAAATTCAGGTCTGGGCTCTGGCTGGGTCATTCCAAAACTTTAATCTTCTTCTGGTGAAGCCATTCTTTTGTTGATTTGAATGTATGCTTTGGGTTATTGCCATGCTGAAGGATGAAGTTCCTCTTTGTTCAGCTTTCTAGCAGAGGCCTGAAGGTTTTGTGCCAATATTGACTGGTATTTGGAACTGTTCATAATTCCCTCTACCTTGACTAAGGCCCCTGTTCCAGCTGAAGAAAAACAGCCCCAAAGCATGATGCTGCCACCACCATGCTTCACTGTGGGTATGATGTTCTTTTTGTGATGTGCAGTGTTGTTTTTGCACCAAACGTATCTTTTTGGAATTATGGCCAAAAAGTTCAACCTTGGTTTCGTCAGACCATAACACATTTTCCCACATACTTTTAGGAGACTTCAGATGCGTTTTTGCAAAATTTAGCGGGACATCAATGCTTTTCTTCGTAAGAAAAGGCTTCCGTCTTTCCACTCTACCTCATAGCCCAGACCTATGAAGAATACGTGAGATTGTTGTCACATGTACCACACAGCCAGTACTTGCCAGATGTTCCTGCAGCTCCTTTAATGTTGCTGTAGGCCTCTTGGCAAACTCCCTGACCAGTTTTCTTCTTGTCTTTTCATCACTTTTGGAGCGATGTCCAGTTCTTGGTAATGTCACTGTTGTGCCATATTTTCTCCACTTGATAATGACTGTCTTCACTGTGTTCCATGGTATACCTAATGCCTTGGAAATTCTTTTGTACCCTTCTCCTGACTGATACCTTTTAACAATGAGATCCCTCTGATGCTTTGGAGACTCTCTGCGGACCATGGCTTTTGCTGTAGGATGCGACTAAGAAAATGTCAGGAAAGACCTACTAGAACAGCTGAACTTTATTTGGGGTTAATCAGAGGCACTTTAAATGATGGCAGGTGTGTACTGACTCCTATTTAACATGAGTTTGTGTGTGATTGCTTAATTCTGATCACAGCTACATCCCTAGTTATAAGAGGGTGTGCACACTTATACCACCACATAATTTTTGTTTTTTATTTTTACTTCTCCCCCCTAAAAGATTTAAGTTTGTTTTCCAACTGAGTTGTACAGTTTATAGGTCACATTAAAGGTGGAAAAAGTTCTGAAATTATTTATCTTTGTCTCATTTTTTTACAACACAGAACGCTGACAGTTTAACAGAGGTGTGTAGACTTTTTATATCCACTGAATGTTTTAAATATCAGTAAATTTTTTGCTGTTTTCATAGCTTCAGATGCTTGATTTACTAAAGGAGTAAAAAAAATGTTCATTTAGCAAAGTGAAAGTTAATTTTGCAAAATAAATGTTCACTTAAGTTAGTGAATAAATTAAAGCTATGGGTATTTGAATATTCAATCATGTACAAGGGAAGAAATACATAGCTTCATCTATTTCACTTAGCTCAGTGAGTATTAATTTGGCAAATAAAACATTCTCTAATATATGGCCTCATGTACACAGGGCATTTAATTTTCTCCTCTGAACGCCTTTTACTCTGGCAGATAGAACTGCTTAAAAAAACGTGCCTAAAGCTGCAAATTGCACACACTTTTAGATCTGTTTAGGTGTGTCATGCTTTTGAGCCTTAATGGATTCCATTGGCCAGAATATTAATTTATTCAAGCGCTAAACACATCCAGCGTTTAAGTGCATTTAGGAGTTTTAAGCATTTCTTTCTACCCAAGAGCTCCTCTCCGGAATGCGCTGACGATTTTTTTTTCTCCTGCTAGTAACTACTCCTTTTTTTTAACACCTGTAAACACCTATGAGTGCATGGACACATAGGCTAACATATATATACGTATATAGGCTGAAAAAATATCACCAAGCGCCTTTAAAAGAAGCGTTTTTTAAGCCCTGTGTGCATGGGGCTATTTGTAAATCAACCCCACTGGACACATACATACAGCTGACAGCGATACAATTGTTCCAAAATGCTAGAACACTAGAATATCTAACACTTTAGTAGACCCACTTTTTTTTTTTAATCAGCAGAGAGACTGCACAATAGAATGAATGGCAAGAGACGGCAGTCCCATCTAGACATGCTTTGATAGCTCTGTACAATCATGCAGCCTGTAGCCATGGAACATTGTGTAATTTTGATGAAATACCTGACTTTAGCAGGACGGTAACAATGCCTGGTTGGCACTAGCAGTTCCTTTTCTTATGCTGCTTGCTTCTTGGAGTTGGTCTTTAAGGTTTAATGTGTAGTAGGATCTAAGATGCCCTGTGATTGCAACTGGGTGAATTTAGTAAAATGAAAAATAAACTTTACTGTTTTTACAAAACGAAAAGGGAAGATCCTGGAGCCTTCCAACATTCTTTAGTTCATTCCTAATAAGGAAAGTTTGTACAGTGTCAGTCTGTCTAAGAGGCACAGAGTCCCATGTACGGCTTTCTCCCTTTTTTGCTTCACTTTTTAGTTCTAATCAGCTTTTAAGCCTTGAAAAGTCCAGTGTTAAGTGGCAGTGGTAGACTTTTCTCAGCACTGAAACTTTAATTTCTTGGTTCCCATACGAAGGAGAGCTGAACAGAGGAAGGGAACTGCAGATCTGTAACCATCTCGTTAGTGAATCTAGCCTCTCTGAAAAACAAGACTCTGTCGTGGGATTTACAGCAGCTCCAGATGTTTTTTTTCCCTCCTCGCAGTGCACTGAGATTTTTTCTTTCTTTCTTTGCTGTCTGAGTCCATTTTCATGGTTTATGTTAATGTTCGTATTTGAAAGAAAAGAACCAAACGTACACTTAATGGGTAAGAAACAATAATTTCACTACCTTTGAATGATAGCTGATGTGCTGTTTTATAACAAATCTGTTGTATGGTGAATGGGTGATACTGTATAGTATTAACAAAGAAGGAGCTTTGCTCTGAAAATAGTGACTAACAAGGGTTATTGATCACAATTAGGACTTTGTTTTAGCCAATTCAAGAACACCACATTTCTATAAATAAATTCAATGCCACTTTGTCTTCCACATATAGTTACTTGGTAATGTGGAATAAAGACACCAGTCCATCCAGTTCAACATGTGTGTGTTTATGTCACTACCATTTCCCATATCCCTGTACATTGCATTTGCTAAGATGCCCATCTAAAAGTTTTTTTGTAATTATTGACACTCCCCGCTGACACCACCAACTGTGGTTCTTAGTTACATCATTTTGCACAGTCTTGACAATGGCTTATACGCTCTTCCACTGCATGACATTTATATTTATGTGTGTGTGTATATATATATATATATATATATATATATATATATATATATATATATATATACCATGTTTTCCCGAAAGTAAGACCAACCCTGAAAATAAGACCTAGCATTATTTTCCAGGAGGGCTGCAATATAAGCCCTACCCCGAAAATAAGCCCTAGTTTAAAATGCTTGTAAAATACTATAATCCACTCTATTACAGTAGTATATAATGTACAATGTGTGTGTATTTCTGTAATGTTCTCCAACGGTCAGAGTGGCGCTATAATGAAGGTATTTGGCACAATTATATTACAGAAACACATACATTGTACATTATATACTACTGTAATAGTAGAGTAGATTAGAGGATTTTACAAACATTTTAACTCAGTTCACACTGGGGATTCCTGTCAGGCAGGGAGAGAGTGGGGGAGAGAAGACAGCACATTACAGGGTAAGACTTACCCCGAAAATAAGCCCTACTGTGTCTTTTGTTGCCAAAATTAATATAAGACCCGGGCTTATTTTCGGGGAAACACTGTATATATATATATTACAGACAATGGATGGATGATGCCTACAGACAAAAGACAGTGAGGCAAAATCTGGTTCAGCTCTACATAGAAATTAATCAGCTTGCAGGTTTGAGCCCTGGTTCACCCTGACTTTGTGAATGAAATCGTGCGAGTTCAGCTGAACTTGCACAATTTCATTCCCGCATGTCAGTCCCAACTTCGGGGGTGATTTCAGAGACATCTGTGTGGGTTTCTGCACAGATGTCAATGGAAATCGCACCCCCAAATTGCCAGCACAGAAACTACTTTTGGGAATCGGTGTGGCGCCTCAATTGTGGCACTTCCGGCAATTGCTGCCGATTTGGCATGCAAATTGCCCTGTCAAATCGCGTGCCAAATTGAATCAATGTGAACCAGGACTTATCGTCAAAGCTTAACCATGCATTGGCTACCATGCACAGCTGCACCAAATTCCGAGTGCTCCAGTTTTAGCAGACCTCCCCCATGTGTGTTTCACTTTGCTAGTTTAGCTGTGTATTTATATATTGTCTTGTATGCTAATAAGCAAAATAAATTGTTATTTTTGTAACATGCCACCTGTTAGAACTTTAAAGCATGACTAAGATAAAAATCTACTATTCAAGAGCACCGCATAATTACCCAGCACAACATGCATTCAAAGAATAATAATTAAATGCAGAGGAGACTGGTGGTCTGGTAAACAGCATGTTGAGGTTGTACATTATCACTTCAGTTTTCTAATTTACAGAAAGAGAATGGTTTAGTTTAAAAGTATGTTCCATTTTTATATGTTAGTTCATGTCAATTGTTTCTAGTACAATTCTATTGAACTTGAGTAATGTCATTGTTAGAAGTTTCTAGCTATGTCTTTATTTTGATTTCTGTAACACATAACTTTATAATTATCATAGATTTTGCAAGATATTTAACAGCTCTGGTTGCAAACTGTTCAGTTTTCTTAGATACAGGCTGATGAGGATAGCCCATATACCATTTCAGCCCCCTATCAGTTCCTAGGGTAATCTCTTCCCCTTGCTTAACAGCCAGGTACTGCTTGCTTGAGTTTGTTGCGTGCAAGAAAGTCATTCAAAAGGATAAGCATATGATCTATGTACTCTAAAACTCTATCACACAGGGACTTGAATTGGGTCATGTAGGACTCATTTCATGGCAACTGTTTCTGTAAATGTTTATGACAATAAATACAATTGTATTTCTTAGTAAATTTATTGTGAAATGTTTCAGTAGTCTTTCTTTTGAAATCAAGATTTGGTGGCATCCTTTTATGTCATGGGAATGATAGATAATTTAACCTTATACAAGCGTGTCCCTAACACGCTGAAGTTGGAATCTTTGGAAAGTATAATGGTCACCACAACTCCCAAAAGGATTTTTGTTCCGTTATACAGAACACACAACTATTTTCTTTATTATGGGAAATGTGCAATGTTCCAGTGACACTCACACCCAAGGATACAATACTGTGAAAAACTGATGCAATCAAATACATGAAATGTTAACATAGCAATTTTAAACATTGTTTTTTTAACTGTTGTCTCACCAGTGGTTGATTTTAAGACATTTTATTGTTTTGTAACACTCATGGGATGTTGAATTTGTAGAACTGTAATTTAGCAAGTTGAACCATCATTGGTTCAGATAAGTGAGAGTACATTTTTAGTGTCTCATTAAAAGAGTTAATGAAAAATAACTGATTTCACATTTTAACTGTCCAGGGTAGGTTTTAAAATGGAAAATGATTACTAAACTGGATGGGGTATTTTTATGGGGTGCATGTTTAACCACGGAAGATGTCCCCCCTTAATGACCAGGCCATTTTATGCGATAGGGCACTGCGTAGATTTAACTGACAATTGAGTAGTCATGCGACACTGTACCCAAACAAAATTGACATCCTTTTTTTCCCACAAATAGAGCTTTCTTTTGGTGGCATTTGATCACCTCTGTAGTTTTAATTTTTTGCACTATGAACAAAAAAAAACTGACAATTAAAAAAAAAATATATATATATTTTTTCCTTTTAGCTATAATAAATATCCCCCAAAATTTTAAAAAATATATTTTTTTAGGCCAATATGTATTCTTCTACATTTTTTTGGTAAAAAAATGTCAATTAGCGTATATTGATTGGTTTGTGCAAAAGTTATAGTGTCTACAAAATAGGGGATAGATTTATGGCATTTTTTTTTTTATTATTATTATTATTATTCGACACAGGCCTGTCTGGCTTTCTTTCGTTTAGTGGCGACTGAGATAAGTTTGCCCCTAATCACGCATTTATGCGCTGCCCATTGCGTCAATGGCGTGATATCTGCGGAGTCGTTCTTGTGAAAATATTGTGAGATGCATGTGTTGTTCTTTCTAGAGATCTCAGGGTTAGTCAGGAGGGAATTATCAAGATGCCAGATCGCTGATCTAGTGGGTGCTGTCCGGAATGTCAGGGTCATGGAGATGGGGGTGTGGTCCGAGAGGAGCATGGGGTCTATGGTTGCAATAAGGAGGAGTGCTAGGTCGTTTTGCGTAATGAAGAAGTAGTCAAGTAGTTAATTCTCATATATTAATTGTGTGGCGTGAGAAGAATGTGAAGTCCTTTTCCTTGGGATGTAGCGTGCGCCATGCGTTGTGCAGGGTCAGGTTGCTAAGCTGGGTTTTGATAGCTTTGAGGGCTCTGTAGGGCATGGAGGAGAAGCCTGAGGAGGTATCTAGGGAGGGAGAAAGGGCTACATTGAAATCTACCCCTACTATTAGAATACCAGTTTGAAAGGTTGTGAGGAGATGCAAGGCATTGTGGAAGAATGGTACCTGATGCTTGGTAGGAGCGAATAGGTTAGCTAGAGCGATTGGTTTGTTGTAAATTGTCCCTTTGAGAAATATGTATCAGCCCTTGTTGTCTCGCATGACATCATGCACTTGGATCGGACAATGTTTGGAGATTAAAATTGATACTCCCTTGGATTTAGAGTCATCATTGGAAGCATGATAGGCCATAGGATAGAAGTTGCTATAGAGTTTAGGAATGTTATCAGAGCGAAAGTGAGTCTCCTGGAGAAGCACCACGTCTGAGAAGCAACTCAATGTTATCCTTTGTGTCCATGCACATTAGGACGATTACAGGCATATTTTGAGCTCAGGGTTAAGAAGCAGGAAAAAAAAACTTTTGGTTTGCGTTCCTGATTGGAGCTTTCTGGCAGAAAAAAACACAAAACTCTCCTAAACTCACCTAAACTTTGTAAAAAAAATGCTGTATGTGAGGGTTTTTTTTTTTTTTCTGCCAAGGGAACTGGAGTTTTTTTATGCTCAGTGTACATGGAACCTAACAATATGCAGAAGCAATAGTGCAATGGCATTATAACAACAAAAAAGATAACATAATATCACTTTCTTCACAGTAATGCAATGGTGGTTCAAAGGCTTCTGGAAGTAAAGTTTACTTCGGAATGCACCTATTTTGAGACATCTTTTATACACTGACATATTTTGGTCATGAATTGTACGCAGTCACAAATAGCGACCTCCACTGGTTAGATTCCTGCTTTTATGTTCTAAAATAAGCCTGGATTTTGGGGTGCTTTTTTGTCTTGGACTTGTGCATGCACCCTTGTAGTTCATTTGTTGTAAATTTTAATACATGTGCTCAATCAACCATTAAAGCAGATGTGTATAGTCACGTTTTAGATTTGTTATAACACATCCTGTGAAGAGACTCATTCAGCTGCTCCACACAAGATGAACAGGCCATTTGCTTTATAGTTATCACCATTTCCATGACTGTTTTGGGTGTCGTTCAACAAAATATTGTAAACTTTGTATGCCATCTGGTATGAAAGAGGCCATCAATGACCCAGTTAAAAATATTTTATGAAAGGATTTCATTAGCTCTTTAATATAGTTATAGCGTGTTCAAAACCATTTTGAAAGAAATGTAGGCAGATGTATGACCTGTAATTTGTATATGAAAACATATTATAATCTGTCAAGTTGCAGCTATAAAATTCTGTCTGGAAGCTTTAGGTAAGAGTCAGCATGGGATTGATGGATCTTGGCACACCAGCCGAAGAGAGTGTTTCTTTTCAAGAAACATTTTTAAAGCTTCGGAATAGTTTTACTGCTTGGTGTACATTGCACTTATGTTGAACTTATGGGTTTACAATACCAATGAAATAATCATCAAAGAACTTCAAGCCACAGAAACGCCAGGGGCTGACTTCCTTGACTAAGGAATTTACTATTGATGCTATGGAAAGTACAAATATGATCATCCTTTATTCGCAGTTTCACTTTAGACGTAGTGTGTGATGATCTCATAGCCCTAGGACATTAAAGACCACACACACATCTCACAACCATTCTGTTAATGGCACCTGCTGCCACAGCAGTATAGCAGCTATAGCAGTGCTCATAAATCTCCCAACATTTGAAGTAAATTATATAGTAGTAAGTGGAAAATAGCATTAGTCTTCATCAGTGTTTTTCAAGTCCATATCTCAGGGGGTGCTAAACAGGCATGTGTTGTCCATTACTAGGTAAGAGAACAGCTATATACTGTAAGATGTATATCCAGTATTTGGGATCATCGCCACTATAATATGCAGGGCATCAGGCATTGCAATGGGTTCTCTTATTTGTGAGCTGAAAGAGAACTGAAAAGCATGCAATGTTATAAGCATGGAAGATCAGAGTTGAGGAACACTTCTCCATACCTAATCATTTAATGTGAGGGACACCTTTCAGTTTTATCTACTAAGGAAACAAACCCCTGCCATGCCCCCAGCTACATGGACAAAGAAGAATTAATATAAAAAAATACTGGCTAAACCAATAAGTGTGTTTTTTACCACCTTTTCTTTGAAACTGACTTTTCAAAATAACAAATGCAATAATGTAGTGGGTAGATAAAGTGTTTAGTGTAGTATAACATGTTTTGTAGTTAAAGTGGAACTTCAGGAAACATCTATTTTTAGAAGTTAGATTGGGCTAGTGTAGTTACCTGTAACAATAATATGTAGAGGAGGAATAGAGGGGATGTGCAAATTTTTATTTGTAGTCAATCCACATACAGTATGTTCTTTGATCGTCCAGGTAGTGCTGCAGCGAATTTTGGAAAATATTTAGTATTCTTTTCAGTGGAAACCAAGTTGGACAAGTTGGAGATGAGGGGAGGATGAAGTCAAAATCTATCCTCAACCATTCACATAATTCATTCTATTCTTTGAAAAGTATACAAAGCATTTTCTGAATGGAGAAGGTGCCAAGTGAGTGACTCTCAGTGTTCACTGTAAGGAATGGGACTTTGCTGAAGCACCACTGGAAGATCAAAGGACACACTGTATGTAGCATGGACAACAAATGGAAATCTAAGCAGCCCTTGGGATATTACATGTTAATACAGGTAACAAAGCTGGCCCAAACTAACTTTAAAAAAATATTTGTTCCTAGATTCCCACTTTAAATCGTACATGTTTTATAGAAATAATTACATCAGACCAAAAGGGAAACAACCAAGAAATAATGAGTTACAAAGGGATTTGGTTCCAGAAGAGGGACAATTTCACTATGTGAGGTTCAGTTGGGAGCTACACGGATCTTCGTAAAGGGATGTTTTGAAAATACTTCTTGGAGCAAAAAATATGAATATGCACAGAAAGTGTATTTTTTGCTAAATGGGCAATCAGCATGAGTAGCAATAGGTAGATCTGTAGATTTAATATGTTTACAATATTTGTAAAAGATAAATAAATGATAAATTATTAATAATAGCTTACACAACCCAGTGTTATCAATGAATATGTTATATTTGTAATTTAAAGCATAATCGGGGGAAACAGTAATGATAAAATAAGCGCACTCTTTCTACAAGTGTTGGTCCTGAAATGGTGGTTTCTTGTTTATCTCTTTTATTTGTATCTGAAAAGGACATCTAATCATCTTCTCCCCTAATAATCCCAGTGCATTGTGAGAAAAGAAAAAAAAAAAAGATGGTATTATATGCCATGGGTGACACATGGAATTTTTCAATAAATAATTCTTATTCCTAAGTGCTAATTGGTAAATACAATAAGTTATAGCTTTCAGTATCCATCTTGTACTGGTATGACTTCATAAATTATGATTGCTTGGTATGGGTCACGTCTACAGGAAAATTAATAAGTGTATCTAAATCCAAGAACATAAATTGATTATAGTGCAGCTTACTTCTCCTTAGGTGTGATGCCTGCTTTTTTTCACCTGGTATTGTTGCCATTAACACACTTCCTGTCCAATGGTGACAACCGTACTGAGCTATGTTGCCATCCTAAGAAAGGGGGCGTGTTAGGACTATATACCACTTTGTCAGGGCTACATAACACCTCCATCCCTTCTCCATAGCAGATGTGTTTTGTAGCCCACTAAGATATTTTAGAACAGTACTAACTGATAACAGTCCAGAGATAGAGATTCAGGAACTTATCAGCTCACAAGATCTCTGGCTGGATGAACAGCCATTATTTTTTGCCCTTTCCAAACAGATATAATCAAAACACTTTAAATATCTTTAATGGGCCAAAAGGGAGAAAATAGGAGGCATGTTCTTGGGGTTTGTATACACTTTAAGAATATTCTATAAGAAAGTATTTTTTCTTAATGAGGAGCTCCAGCCCCCCCCCCCCCCCCAATAAATAAATAAATAAATAAAAGTCAGCAGATACAAATACTGTAGCTGCTGACTTTTAGTATTAGGGCACTTACCTGTCCAGGAATCCAGTAGCGTCCTTACCCAAGACGATATTTCAATCGGCTATTGGGTGCTGCCGCTGCCACCTTGCGGCTTCACAGCCAGTTTCCTACTGTGCATACCCAAAGTGTGCTGTGCTTTGTGAATGGGCCAGCTGCAGTGGAAGAAGGGGCTCAACCTTCTGTCTCAGTTTTCTGGGGGAGCGGGTACCTGTAAAAACCAAAAGATGCCAAATGTGACAGCAGAGGGGGAGGCAGACAAGCGGAGCGCCCCCTTTTGGGTGGAGCTCTGCTTTATGTGCTAATTCTTAAAGTGAATTAAGCCGCAAATCAACAGTTGGTTTCCATGGGTTACTTCAATTACTGATTTTGGTAGTTAGACTAATAGTTCTTGTGCAAAGCACCTGATATTTGAGGCCAATTTTCATGCTTAGCTATTTTCAATTAGCAATGAAAGAAACAAAGTATTTTGTAAAAAATGTAAAGTTGGACCAATCTGAATCCACTTTACGGAAGTCACACCAGTACAACTTTGTTATCGGTTGCTATCTGTACTGACCTTGACAGTTAGCATTTCACACCTTGTAAAAAATGATTGAATACACTAGTCTTAATTTGTGGAGAAAATGTAAAGTTAATGTAATGCAATATTTTAGTGAGTTAGTAAATTCAGGTCTCATGGTATTTCCGAAGAGAAGTAAATATTTCTCTGTGAGCTTCTCCCTTCCTTTTGACATCCTGTGCATGTGTCATGGACCTCTTGATTAAAAAGAAACCCTTCATTTAGAAAACGTCATAAACCAAATATTCCTGAACTATTTACATAACATTCTTTGGGCAGACAGCCAGGACGTAAAGTAAGCAGCTAATGGTGAACAAACACACCTAGATGGGAGTTACTCTGTGTGTGTTAAGAGAAGGTCATGGCCTTGTCATTGGGAATTTTGGTGGTGGATGAGGTTGAAATCACACTGTTCAGATGCACATTTTCCTAAGAAACAAAAGTAAATTGGTACGTCTTGTTGATCTTTTGTCCAGTCTATGCCGATAAGAATATATTACACAATACCTATTAAAAATATCAACCTATGCTTCTATTTGTAAACAGCATTTCTAATCAGTTTTTCTGAATGCCTGCTGGGCACATTTTACAAACGATTGTTCAACATCAGCTGACATTTACTTGAGGATCAGGAGAACACACACGGAGATGGTGAGGAACAACCAGAAGGGTTTATTTACTGAAACTGGTGCAGCTCTGCCCAGAAACCAATCAGCTTCCATTTTTTTTTGTCAAAACAAGCTGTAGTTAAGAATGTCATACATGAGTCAAATTCCAAAATTTTGGTGCAGCCATCGAATTTGAGTGATTGAGTATATTGGAAATTTTTTGAAAAACAAACAAATTTCTAATCAAAGATGGGAGAATCGTCTGAGAAATATAATTAAAAAATTATATGCTTGAGTTGTGACCTGGAGAGAAAAGATTTCCGGCCACGAAAAAATTATTTTCTGTAGCAACATGAGGTTAAATTGAAGGCTTAGTTGGTCGAATTTCTAAATCAGTGGTGGCACCATCGGATCAGAAAATGCACAAAAATTTTCAAAATCATTTCAGAATTTGACCCATGTATTGCTGTCTTTAGAAACTGATTGGTTTCTATGCACAGCATCAGATTTTGCACTCTCCAGTTTTGGTAAATCAACCACAATGAGTTTCCTAAAACCCAGCTAGGGGCCATTCTTGTAACATATTGCCCTGTAGTAGACACAATAAATAAATATATATTGGCATGTTTCACACCTTTGGAGAAATGATTTGTATTGCTTTAATTCATGAAATACATTTGGATTTTTCAGTTTCTTATTTTTCACTTTTATTTTAAATTATTTTTGTTTATGTTTGTATGTATTTAAGTTAAATCCGATTATGCTAGCTAAGAAAGCTTACTACCACATTTCAAACTTAGCTGTTTGGGCTCATTCCCAGTCATCAGTGCAATTTTCTACTGCAAGAAATTAAAATAAATACAGCACACTGTGCTACAAAAATGCACAACACAGTAATTCAAAACATAACAATACACTTCAACACAGATGTCCGAACCCCTGTGTTCAGGTTTGATGAAAATGTACTATGAAAGCTTTTAATCATAAAGTAGAACAAAAGGCAACACTTTTTGTTCACTTTGCGTAGAGTAAGCAAACGTTTTTTCATCTGTGTCCAATTGGGAGATTTTTCTTCACTTCCTGCCCCATAGCCAAAACAGGAAGTGGGAGGAAATACCTCCAAATTGTGGGAATTCCTGGTTGTTTGATTTCCCCTCTATTCCTGTTCTGGTGACAACCAAAAAATTGGGATGTCCTTTCACTTTTCACTCTTGATGGTAAAGGTAAACATAACTAATAGAGAGGGCGAATCTCCCTACTGGGGGACAGGGAGGAACAGACAGCAATAAAAACTGGACAAGTGTTCTAATCCCTCTCCACTCTATCCACGACTTAAAAAAATATTGCCTTTAGTTACACTTTCAGATAAGTACTCTCTGATACCTATTTCCACAGATAGATAGCTGTAATCTTATCAAGAGCTAACTAAAATTAGTCTGTAATCGTTTTGATCATCACGGTAAATTCCCATGAGGATTCATGTGTGCCTAGTGTAGTGATGTAGTGTATTTTCTATTTATGCCATGAATACATGACATGAATATATTACTATTATACCACATTATAAAAATAATTATTATAATAATAATAAAAACTGCAGCTCTATAAAGCATTGATCCTAGGTACCTAACACAGTTTTCACATGCATAGTGAAGCACAACAGTAAAGATATAATAATTCTCTGCATAGTTATATTCTATAATAGTAAAAAACCGCAGGTATTGTTAAATTGGAGGAAGGAACCCTTCGTATACTGCAGCAGCCATGTAGGATGTGGCTGAAGATTTTGTTGAGGTGTGTGTTACCACTATAGTTCTCACAAAACAAAATAATTATTTTAAATAATTAAATATTTGTATTACCTGCTATTTTTCACATGCACAGTATATTATTGATTTTTTTTTTTTATTAAATGCATTTTTGCTGGAACTAATGTAAGGAATTTAATCTGTCATGATACAATCCTCTGTAATACCCTAGGAAGCGGAACTTAACCAGAAGATGAAGGCTTAGTACACTGGCGCGGTCAGGCTCTCCTGCATGAACATGTATTGGGAACATGCTTACAGGAGGGGAGAGCAGAGGGATAACCTTATTAATGTGTGGTTGCAGATTGGGGGTGTTGTCTAATCAAGCCTTGCAACTACTGCATTTGAGATCCAGGTCTTGGCTGTACTGTCTAGCAGGGGTGTCTGGATCACAAAACTGAATTACAAATCCTTTGAGTAATAAAACCTGTGAAACATGGACATGTGACTCAATAAACACACCTAATACGCAACCACAGATTTTTTTTTAAGTGTTTTTGGCACATTTTCCAATCTTTTCAGTGGCTTTTGGTCTTTCACCAAAGATGCAACATGCAGGATTTTTCAAAACACACCACACCCGCAGTGATGTGAAGAGTCCCATAGGATTTAAAGGGAAATATTTTTCTTGCATTTTTCTTGCGTTTTCAGCAAGATAAAATAGCATCAATGTCAAATGGCCCTTACTATTAATGATAATGTTTATTAACCACTTGCTTACTGGGCACCTAATCTCCCCTCCTGCCCAGACCAATTTTCAGGGGGGTGAGGGTCCGGGTTGCAAAGGGGAGGACGTATATTGACAACCTCACGGCAAAGCAGATCCGTGCTGTAGCCGTCATTCGGCTATAGCGCGGATCTGAAGGAGTTAAAGTGGTTGTAAAGGCAGACTTTTTTTTTATCTTAATGCATTTTGTGCATTAAGATAAAAAAAAACTTCTGTGTACAACAACAGCCCTTAGCCCCCCTAATACTTTCCTGAGCCCCATCTCTGTTCAGCGATGTCCACAAGGGCCTCGGCCATTCGGAACTCTCCCTCCTGATTGGCTGAGAAACAGCAGCAGCCCCATTGGCTCCCGATGCTGTCAATCAAACTTAGTCAGCCAATGAGGAGAGAGAGGGGGCAGGGCCGAACCGCAGCTCTGTGTCTGAATGGATACACGGAGCTGCAGCTCGGCTCGGGTGCCCCCATTGCAAGCTGCTTGATGTGGGGGCACTCGTCAGGAGGGAGAGGCGAGGAGAGCAGAAGAGGGACCCGAAAAGAGGAGGATCGGGGCTGCTCTGTGCAAAACCACTGCACAGAGCAGGTAAGTATTACATGTTTGTTACTTTAATAGAAAAAAAAAACAAGACTTTACAATCACTTTAATGGAATTACTCATGTGCAATGCATAAAACTAAATAATGTACATTTCACCTGAAATACATAATCTGCACAAAACATTCAGTTCTTTTTTTTTACCTTGTGTAAAGTGTTGGAAATAGAAACTTGGGCCTGCTTTCAATCTTGCTTGCTGATGTCAGTGTTATGGTATGCTACACAAATTGCAATGCTAGAACAAATTCAGTAACGTGGATCCGGTTTTCATCTGCTTCCAATTGGCGAAAGAGACTATTAGTAAGAAAAAAAAGAAAAGATAAGCTTTGGAATATTGCTTGTCTTCACTGATTGCTCCACACAACAAAGTTGCATTGTAATAAATGTGACCGTTTCACAGATAATTTGGAAACTAAGATTAGCCAGAGCTAATAGGCTTTGATGAAGGGTTGTGTTGTTCATTTAGGTGAGTGTAATTTAAATGGATTATGGATAAACACGATTTGACTATGAGTACTGCTGCTAATTAGTTAGCAGTTGGACATCTGTCATAAAAACATCATTTGTTAACAGAAAAGGTAAACCAATACAATCTGAAGAAATAAAGTCATAGTCATAGCCAAGTAATATAATATGATATTGTTGCTTTTAAATTAAATGTAAGCATAAATTATTTTGTTTTATTACTTGAATACATTTGTTTTACTTTCTCTATTAGAGCGTCTAACATATATCTTTAAAGCTGAACTCTGGGATAAGCAAATATTGTCTATATACAAGAGGCACGTGTATTTTCCTTGAATCTTGGTGTTTATCTTCCAGATTCGTGTAGTAATCAAGTGTAAGACTTTCCCTCTGTGTAGGAGCTTCCTGCAACAAAGACCGGGCACTGCTTCTCTCTCTCTTCGGGCAGGGTGACTGGTCTTGTCTCCGCCCCCTACTGTAGTTTTCTGAAGGCAACCTGTAGTGGATGGACTTGCTGGGCCCCTCCCACAGCTCTGCTCTCTGCACATCACTGCAGTACAGTGATGATGCTACTGCTACTTTATAGGTAATATCTGGGTTTGCAGAGGCATTTGTAGCAATTGAAGAATATATTTGAATAAACATTTTTGTGCCAGGAGCTTATCTTTAACCACTTCAGCCCCAGAAGGATTTGCCCCCTTAATGACCAGGCCATTTATTGCGATACGGAACTGCGTCACTTTAACTAACAATTGCACGATCATGCAACGTTGTACCCAAAGATGACGTCCTTTTTGTACCCACAAATAGAGCTTTATTTTGGTGGTATTTGATCACCTCTGCATATTTATTTTTATTTTTGCATTATAAACAAAAAAAGAGCAACAATTTAAAAAAAAAAGAAACTTATTTTTTTTTACTTTCTGCTATAATGCATATCCCAAAAAAAATATACAAAAAAACGAATTTATTATTCTATTATTATTATGGTTAAAAAAATCACAATAGGCTTATATTGATTGTTTTGTGCAAAAGTTACGTCACGTCTACAAACTACGGGATAGATTTAAGGACTTTTTTAAAAATTGTTTTTAATGGTAATAGTGGCGATCTGCGATTTTTAGCGGGCCTGTGACATTACAGCAGGCAAATCTGACCCCAAATTACACTTTTTGGGGACCAGTGACATTATTACAATGATCAGTGCTATAAAAATGCACTGATCAATGTAAAAATGCCACTGGCAGGGAAGGGGTTAACACTAAGGGGTGATCAAGGGGTTAAGTGTGTTCCCTGGGTGTGTTCTAATGGTAGGGGGGGTGGGCTTACTGGAATATGACAGAGATCACTGTTCCCGATCACTGGGAACAGTAGATCTCTGTCATGTAATCTGGCAGAATGGGGAATCGCCTTGTTTACATAGGCAGTTCCACGTTCTGGCTCTCCTCACTGCAATTGCAGGTCGCCGGTGGACATCGAGTCTGCGGGACCCGCAGGCACGCTCCCGATGTGCGCGGCACATGCCCACTATTCTCCTTGCACGGACTGATGTAGAGGTACGTCGGTTCACGCAGGAGAGCCGACCTGCCGCAGAATATCTGCGTGAGCTGGTCGGCAAGTGGTTAAAGTATAACTAAAGGCAAGTTAGTTTTGGATAGAGTGGAGAGGGATTAGAACACTTATGAGTTTTTATTGCTGTTTGTGCCCCCATTAAGGAGATTCATCCTCTCTCTTTGTCCTGTTTACCATTTTCATTGAAAGTGAAAGTAAAAGAAAATTCCAAATTTTGTGTTGTTCCCAGAAAAGTAAGACCCCTTTCACACTGCCAGCTTTTTTCAGGCGCTACAGCACTAAAAATAGCGCCTGTATAGCACCTGAAAAAAACTGCTCCATGCACCCCAGTGTAAAAGCCCGAGGGCGTCACAAAAAGTCCTGCCAGCAGCTTCTTTGGAGCGGTGAAGGAGCAGTGAACTCACCGCTCCTCCACCGCTGCTCCCCATTGAAATCAATGGGGCAGCATTGCGATACCGCCGGCAAAACGCCGCTCTGGTGGCATTTTGCGGGCGGATTTAACCCCTTTTCAGGCCGATAGCGTGGGGTTAAAACCGCCCCGCTAGCGGCCGAATAACGATGCTACAACGACGGTAAAGCGGTGCTAAAATAGCGCCGCTTTACCGCTGACGCCGGGCGTGGCTCGGTGTGAAAGCCGTCTAAAAGAGGGAAAATCTTCCAATGGGGACACTAGTTCTGATGGCCTGGAGGTCCCCTAAGAGATTCCCTTAATTTGCAGAGATTGCTCTCACTTCCTGTTTTGGCTATGGGACAGCATGTAAGGGTAAATCTCCCCAATGGGGCACAGGTGGCAAAAAATGAATCCAACAGGGGTTATAACCCTCCCTTACCCTATCCAAATAGAAAATAAAGTTTTGCCTATAGTTCAATTTGGGGTCTTAACAGCTTGACAGACTTAACAGCTTACCGCATGATTTTTGGTGATATTTACCGACAATTCTTTTTTCTAATGTTTAACGCAAAGTCATTATTATTATTATTTTTTTTTTATAAATTGCACTTTATTTATATATTTATACCTGTCATCTTTTGGAGAACTGCCATTTTAGTTCTAAAGTGGGAAAGGAGTAGAGGTGACTAGGAAAACATATTATCTTCATTCTCTTATACCTGCACTTTAAATCTTGTGTGGTGCTTTAATAGCGCAAAGGCATTCAGGTAAAGCCAAGGCATGTCAGGAGGCTTTAGATTTGAGATCCTCTGAAAAAACACTTAAATCTTTAAAGAAAGCGATTCTCTCAGTTCTGGCTAAAGCAGTCGTTTTCAAGAGGGAATACTGTGTATCCAGCACTGTTTACACAGCAAAGTAAGTTTCCTTACAGGTATAAAGTGTCTTTAGGGCCTGGTTCACACCTATGCATTTTTTAGTGCGTTTTGCAGAAACACACTACAGTCTATTTAACATGGTTTCCTATGGATGTAGTTCACATCTATGCATTTTATGGAAAGGGCCAGGTTTTTTTTTCTGGTTTTTGGTTTATATACTTCAATGGTTTAAAGATGTCTATTGAAAAAACACAAAATGCACCTGCAATATGCAAACTGCAACCTGCACAAGTGGGAATCAGGCCTAAGGCTGGATTCACACCTAAGCAGTTTTAGTGCTTTTTCCATTTTGCAGTTTTGCACTACAGTCCATTTAACATGGTTTCCTATGGGACACGATCTGTAGTGCAAATCTGAAAAATGAAAAAAAAAAGCACAAAAATGCATAGGTGTGATCCTGCCTAAGGCCTGATTCACACCTATGCATTTTTTGTGCTTTTTGCATTTTTCAGATTTGCACTACATTCCATTGAACATGGCTTCCTATGGAACACGTTCTGTAGTGCAAATCTGCAAAAAGCACAAAAAATGCATAAGTGTGAATCAGGCCTAAGAGATTGGTATCATATTTAAGGAAACAATGGAGTTGTTCTTTAGCATATAGTGTGGATGGATGCTTCAGAAAATTCAGATTTTAGATACAGGCCTCAGAATCAAGAGTAAGGCTGGATTCACACCTATGCATTTTTAGTGCTTTTTGCATTTTGCAGATTTGTACTACAGTCCATTTAGCATGGCTTCCTATGGAACACGTTCTGTAGTGCAAATCTGCAAAATGCAAAAAGCACTAAAAATGCCTAGGTGTGAATCCAGCCTAAAAGATGAGACTCACTAGGGAAATGCTAAATCAATCAGTGCTGTTCACAGCAATTTGCATATTTATGTATTCACTGCATTTTTAGAAAATAATACAATATTACTTGCACACAAGCATATTAAAGTATGCATTAACCTTTTTAATAAATGACGTAGGTTTTTTTTTTATAGCAAGTAGATTCCCTGGACAGATTCAAACAGGAAAGATCTATTTTGAGTCCATTCAATGTTCTTTTTTAACTAAAGCCCTAAAGAAGGGTTTTTTTTCTGACCCCCGAAACACACTGGCTGTTTTTATTACAAACTAAAAAAATTAATTTGGACACTGGTCTGGTGCTTCATCCATTTGTGCATGTTTTTTCTCTATTGGGGTATCCACTGGAGGCTAACCTTGCCTAATATGAGCAGTCTAGTTTGAGCAAGTGAGCTCTTCAAATGTTTTTGCCCTCACTACTTTGTATGAACTCACATCAAAGTCCCAGCACCTCTTGGATGCTTATATTATATATTATATATTATATGGGTTTTAAAGAGATCCTGTCACCAGACCATTAATTTAATCAAAAATCTTCCCATACGATTATCTGAAAATTTATTATATATTTGTGCATGTTTATTACCAGTAAAAGCTTTTAGACTCCTGTTAGGTGCCACCATCTTGGATGTGATATCAGCACCACTAGACTCAAAACTTTCAGTCTAGATGCACTGTATATTAGTCATCTTCACTCCTCCCCTGGCAGCTACATTGAAAGTTGTGTAGGGATATGGGCCCAATGGGCTTTTATTTTCACCTGGTAATCATGCAAATTACATACTTCCTGTCTCTAGGCAAATACAGTGTGGATGTCTTTGTATGTTGCTGTTATTAATTTTTCTTAATGTTATTTGTTGGGCAAATGAAAGCCAGTGGAGTCATTAGTGGTGGAGAGGTGGTTTGACAATGAGTGGTTGGAAAGGTGGATGAGTCTGGGAGCAGAATTCATTATAGACTGAAGGGGGGATATTCTGTGTGTAAACGTAGGCCAACAAGGAGGGACCTGCAATAGTTTGGTGAGAGCAGGGTAAAGGTGACCATAGATGGGTAGAATCTCAAAGATTTTTAGGTAAAAGAAGGCTCTAAGTAAGTTGGTTCTGTTCAACCTTTTGATTGAATTGAGTCATGTGACAGCTGATGTTTGTTAACCTCCCTAGCGGTATTCCCGAGTCTGGCTCGGGTTGAGTTTTTTCTACCAGGAGCGATAACCCCGAGCCTCGGGCTTGCGTTGCAGGATACAGGGAGAGTTACTTACCTTATCCCCTGGATCCTGCGATGTCTCCCCGCTGTGTGAGCGAGCCGTCCGCTCGCTCGATTCACACAGTGCCCGAGTGCCGCCGATCTCCGTTCCCTGCGACGTTCCGACGCACGGGAGCGGAGATCGGCGCCAAATTCAAAAAAGTTTAAAAACACACAACACATACAGTACTGAAATCTTAAAGATTACAGTACTGTATACAAAAAATACAAATCCCCTTTGTCCCTAGTGGTCTGCCCAGTGCCCTGCATGTCATTTTATATAATAAAAAGATTTTTTTTCTGCCTGGAAACTGGAGATTGTCCATAGCAACCAAAAAGTGTCCCTTTATGTCAAAAGTGGTTTTAGACCAGCTAGAAAACACCGATAAAAAATAAGAATCACAATTTATCATCAAACAATAAATTTAATGACAGCGACTATTCTACAACTGAGCAAATTTCAGTGTTTTTGATTTGATTACATTATTGAATCATTTTTATATATATTTTTATTATATTATAATTTATGATTTTGTGTTTCAAACTTTATCATACCCGGGATGTATACTAGACTCTGGTTCGGACAGATTTAAGTGAGTTATTCATAAGAATTGCATGCCTACAATATAAAAACGCCAAATTTCCGTGCAAAATAATTGTACCGCTTTCAGCACTAAATTCCAGACAAAATCATACCGCCAGGGAGGTTAATCCCTTAAAAAGGGTGTAGGATGCGGTAGACTTATTTCCTAGCTATAAGCAGCTCATTTACAGGATGTGACTTGTTGCCCCTGCCCTTCTGACAGACCTCCAAATATATATTGTAGGTGAAGCCTAGGAGGGTAAAAAAAATTGTACTTTGGAGTCATTTGGAATCTTATTCGGTTCCCCTACATAGGCTTCCCTAGCTATAGGCCTTGAGATACCAGATTTCCAGTGTTGATCTAAAAGGAACAAAGACTTAACACAGTACTAAATATGGGTTTCCTGGATTGAAATCAAAAGTGCATTTACTACCATGCCAGTTTTAAAATTGTACTGTTTATTGCCAAAGAAGGTGAACCATACTTTTGGCTAGAGAGGTGTTATTCAAAGTGGATTCCTGATTAGCTGAGTGAAAGCATGTAAGCTGGGCCAGTACACAGTTGGACCACAGGCTGTTGAATGGATGCAACTTCTGATAAATTACATAGGTAATGGAGGACAGGGTCCTAGATATAAGGTACACAGTGTTTACCTGGTTGAGTGGTGGTGTTAAGGGGAAGAGGTTGTCCTCTCGGAGATAAAGAGCAGACCCCTCTATGGAACACACGTCAGGTGATCTGGGCTCCCATCTTATATGGGCCCCAGATGTTCAGCTAGACTGTCAGAACTTGAACCACAGAGAATTACAAGGCCTTGCAACATGAGTACCTCTAAACCAATGATGGATCTGTGCTGCTGTGGATGGTGTAGCAGAGGGTTTCTAGCCCACGATCTGTACACATGTCAACAGACAGCTTAGATCTGTGTGGGCCCCTGGACAGCCTTGTATTTCCATAGCCCCCCCCCCCCCCCAAGCAGAGCAGAGCAGTGATTATGTGGGACAGCAATGGACATGGATCATTATAGTAATATAAGCAGTGCTAGTGCTTACTGTATATCCAAGATTACTATACAATAGCTATGTTTGTCTATGTAACTGATAACCTGCTGACACTAAATATGCCCAGAGAACAAATAAGGTCAATCAGGAATCTACCAGTTGGTCATATATACAGTATAGACTGGTGAATTGTTTGTATCCAGTTTTATATCCCCCTTTTACTGTTTAGTGTGCTATATAGAGTATAGCTAGCCAACCAGACAAATATCAAGTTCCCTGACCCAGATAAATCCGCTTACAAAGGCATGACAAACTTTAACAGAATCAAGAATAACTCTTCAAGTGCCCAGATTGAATCTTTTATGGTCCGTGTTCACCTGATTTTAAAAAAAAAGGGAAAACTCTTTGCTGATTAACATAAAACTCACTGCGTGTCACATTTTTTTGCATAGCTTGGCCTGTGTGTAAATGATGAAAGAAATTATAAAAAGCATCTAAAATAAAAAATCATATTGATCATTACAAGTATTAGCCACATATAATAGTACAATTAATATTTTAAGTCATCAGCCATCCTCTAAGGCAATGTTTCTCAACTCCAGTCCTCAAGGCGCCCCCAACAGGTCATGTTTTCAGGATTTCCCTCAGATGAAACGGCTGTGGTAATTACTAAGGCAGTGAAAGTGATTAAATCACCTGTGCAAAGTAATGTAAAGCCTGAAAACATAACCTGTGAGGAGTTGAGAAACACTGATCTAAAGTGAACTGTTCCATTGTATAAGGTGATTTCCAATTGCACCCTGTTTCCTTAATTGCTGGTAGTTTTTCACTCTTAGGCCCCTTTCACACGTACGGTCCATTCAGATCTGCCTGTCAGTCTTTTAGGCGGACCTGAATGGACGCTCCATATACCTCTATGGAGAGTCGGATGTCATCGGTGACATGTTCGCTGACATCCGACCAGCTCCGAAAAAGTGTGACGGAGGAAAACCCTATTTTTCCATCCGTCTGCGGATCGGATCAGGTGACGACGGACTCTATGGTCCGTCGTCATCCGATCCCCCATAGGGGAGAGCAGCGCTCTGACAGGTCCGTCCCTGCACAGAGTGCAGAGACAGACCTGTCATCTTCCTGCTCAGCGGGGGATCGACGGAGCGATCCCCCGCTGAGCAGAGTGGGCTCTGTACACGGACATGTCCGTGTGAAAGAGCCCTAAGGATATTTTGCTTGATATGTGCCTGCTGTGCCATGTACTTGTGTTAAAATGATCCCTTTAATATTTTTGTAGTTCTTCCTTTGTGCAAAATGTCTGGTGATCCTGCCAGCCCTCCTGCTTTCCTACTTCAAACTGACCACACTAGGCAAAGATTCACATCCTTTCCAGCATAATCAGTTTTATGGCTGTGCTATGAGTATAGCCTGCCTGTAATCTAATGGTCAGACTTGTGCTAACACTCCACCCTGTGCAGTTTTTTACTAGGAAGATCAGTGTACTGATGCTGCCCCCTGCTGATACCTGATACACCCCTCCCCCCCCACACACACACAATCTTCTTCCCCACCTCTCCAAGCCTCTAAGGGTAAGTTCACACTGCCTGCAGAGAAAACCATAACATTTTTCTCTGCAAGTAGTAATTGCAGCTGCCGCCAAAAGGGGGGGGCAGCACCTTGTGTTTTTACAATGCAAGGCACTGGGGTTGATTTACTAAAGGTAAATAGACTGTGCACTTTTGACTGACTACCCTTGTCAAGAGCTGTGCTGTGCAGAAAAATATTGCTCTCCACTGAAATGTGACCCGTTCCTCATTCAGCTGAGAAAAGAGGTCAAGTGATCACTTATTAAAAAAGAGAATAAAAGTATTTATAATGCAAAACACATATATATATATATATATATATATATATATATATATATATATATATATATATTAATATATATATTTCAATTTTAAACTGAATAGGTTGTTTTACAAGGTGGGGTTCACATATACGGTGCGTAGTTGGGTCAGATATATTTCCTGATACTTTACGGTGGAGATTATAAGCCTTATAGATTTTTTTTTTTAATGTCAAATAACATAAAAACATAAGCACAGTTCAAGAATATTATTCTTCCATTAACTGCAGGAAGCGTACTCCTCACTGTAGTCACTTTGTATGTGCATAGGGGCCTCTGTATTGTTGGATCTGTTACGCTGGTGCGTAATCATTTTTCATGTATTGTGGCTGTCCTCTTTGTACTATTTCTGGCAAGCCATCATACTTTGTCTAAACACTTAAACAAATGTCTTGTTTGACTGCTTACATTAACATTTCGTATGTATTTTTTAAACAAACTTTGTCTATGCGTATGATGTTAAAAAAAATAAATGCATTTTTAGTTCAAATAGATATATTGAAGAATCCAAGTAATATGCCACGGCAAATAGCTTGAACGCCAGCCACGTTTTATATCAGATAACTTATAATTCAGTTTACCTTGCACTGTGTTGGAAAACAAGACACAGATTTGCAATGCCAATTTAAATAAAGGTCTAAAAAAAACAGTGTTTTTGTATACTTATACAAATATAGCCTATATTGTTTTCATTTTGCTTTTATTGTAAGTTTTCAGTAGAAATAGCTCTAGTACTTTAAATCAGACCATGCCAAGCTAGTCTTTGTTGAGCAGGGCATGTTGAGACTAGTAGTTATACATCACCTGGCATGTGACTGAAATTTTCTCTCCACCTTTGCTTTTCACAGTGTTGTTTATATTGCTTTGAAAAATTAAAGTGAGATCCCTGTTAATGTAATTTGTGTATAGAATTTTATGACCTCTTTTGGGAGGAGTCATGGTACCTAATTTCATTTGCAGATGTAGTTAGTTGTGGGTACTGCCAAGTCCAGAGTTACCAGGAAGCCAGGCTGTGCCTGAAGCAATCTAAGACTTTAAAAACACTACAAACATATACATTAGGGTGTTAAAGCAAAACTAAACTGTATCCTAGCATCACAAATTGAAATGTAATTCAATTTTACTATTTAGCGCAAACTCACCCATCCTTCAATGTCTCCATACTTTATTTTGTTGAGAAATCACTGAAAAAACACCCCCTAGCATTTTCTAACCATGGCCATCTTGAGTAAGGGCAGATGGATGTAACATTTACTTTCTGGAATCCATCTGCCCTTAACTCAGACATGCAGGCAGCAGGTTGCGCTTACCTGAAAAAAGCTCTCCTTCAGATGAAAGGAAAATTGTCCATGGAGATTAATGGGATGTATGACATAATTTTTGCCTAGGCCAGAAACCAGGGAAGCAACTAGAGAACTATATGAAATAAAAAAATATGTACAATAAGTAAATAAAAACTTTACTAAGGGTATGGTGTAAGCAAAATGAAAATGTTTCAGCTTGAAACTTGAAAAATAACTTTTTTTTGAGAGTATTTTTCTTCTTCATTAAATTGGTGTAAGTAGTACTGGTAGCATTTGTTTTAGTAATAAGGGCTGTATTATTGCAAGATTCTGGGACACCAGCACAGAGGGCCTACCAATAAATTTCCAAATAATGGAGCTTGAGTTGTGGGGCTGTAAAAGATCTTGTGAACAGAACCAACATGTTGGAGACTACACTTGTCCCCTGGCCCCATGTGACAGCAGTGTCCAACCATGAGGCACCTATCCCTCGGGAGGATAAAATATACAGATGTACAGGTATGGCCCCTTAAGATTACACTTTTCAGCTCTACACTAGCAGTAGATGAGTATGTGTGTCACCTGGGCCTGGGAGCGAGACAACTGCTCACTCTCTGTAAGGCCACGACCATGTTTCGTATCTCAAGCAGGTAAAAGCAGCCCTGTCAGTCCATCATGAATGCTGCTGCCGGACTTGTCATCCTTCAGTGTCTGCTATCCCTCTCTGCCTATCCCTTAATTCGCTGCCACTCTCCCAACTCAGCCCCCAACTACATCACTAACCTAGTCTCGAAATACCAACCAAATTGTTCTCCTCGTTCCTCCTAAGACCTCCTGCTCGCTAGCTCCCTTGTCACCTCCTTCCATGCTCGCCGCCAGGATTTTTCCCAAGCCTCTCCCATCTTATGGAACTCTCTATCCCAATCTGTCCAGCTATCTCCCACTCTGTCCACTTTTAGACAATCCCTGCATACCCTTCTCTTCAGAAAAGCCTATCCCACCTCCACCTAGCAACTGTATTTCCACTTTCTCCATCAGCTGATCCCCCACAGTTACTACCTTTTGTATCACTTGACTCTCTATTTTTGGTTGTAAGCTCTAACGAGCAGGGCCCTCTGATTCCTCTTGCTATATAAATCCTGTATAATATTAATAATGTGGTTAACATCTTCTTTCCTTCTTCTAAACTGTACATGGATGGGAACCTTAACAAATTTTAAAGGACATTTTTATTGTTTGTGAATGAACAAAACAATAAACAACATACATTTGAACAAAGAAAAGACACACATCAGGTGTTCATTAATGATCGAACAATGCTACAACCTGCCAACATCCCATCAGAAAACAATATAGTCAGACAGAGCATACATATTAAAAAATGTGAACATTGAACAGAAACATCAGAAATAAAAATCTCCATCGATTGTACTGTACTCTATAGATAAATCCGTCCTTGAATTATGCTATTATTTCATAATTACTTACATATTATTTTAAGTATCAGGAATTAACATAATGCAAAGAATACAAGGTGAATTATATAGAGGATATTACCCTATAGGTAAAGTAAATTGTGTTTCCAACCAGGGAGTTTGTCAATGTTTTTTCGGGCACCCCTGGGCCACCCTTACATTTTTAGAGCCCTAAGATATTTATTTTTAGTTAATGCAGAACTTTAGATATTCTCACCAAGTATAATGTGTATAAAATGTAAATATTAATTCTTGTTTTACAATGATGATTAGCCCCAGTAGTTTCCTACTTTCTGCTACTGTCTTGACATTACCAGCAATCGAACTCTGTTTTAGCAAACGTGAGTAATGAGTACAAATCAAAAGTCACATCTCTGGCATTCTTACAATATTCTTTTGTCTAATTTGTGTTATTTAAAGCTTGAGATGGGATTATTGGGTCACAACTGATTAGAGCTATCTGGATCTTTTTGACAATATGGTTCAGTGCTGTGACTTTAATAGACTTTTGTTGGAACAATGGAAGAAAGCAATAAATGTTTTTTGAAACAAATTGCATGTTAATGCACTGTACAAAATCTCAGCTGACTTTTTTTTCTTTATTTTTCTTTAGGGTGATTTTACATGGAACAGCATGTCTGGGCGCACTGTCCGTCTGAAATCAGTTCCCATACAGAGTCTTTCTGAACTGGAGCGTGCACGGCTGCAGGAAGTTGCATTTTATCGTCTGCAGCAAGATTTTGACTTAAGCTGTCAGATCACTATTCCCAAAGGTAAGGGCATACTTTAATGATTTTTCATGGTAGCTGAGTGCTTTTTCTTACAGACTGTGTTCTGTTATCACCAAAATCTTTATTAGTTCAGAATTGCAGTGGTTTGGTTGTTCTCCAAACTCTCAGGTGGAATGTTTAAAGAAAAACTAAATCCAAAGTAAGGAGTAGCTAGTTTATGAAAGGTGTTTTTTTTCTTTTTTTGTGCTTACAGTCTATGTATTACTAGTGTGTTCTCTATTATAATAAAGTTCAACTCCAAAAAGGCATTCAAAAAAAAATTATTAACACATATCAAAAGCTAAAACGTTTATTTTTTTCATTTTGGCTAGAGTAAGGGAGTGTTAAAAAAAAAGTCTCATTAGGGAGATTTTCCTTCACTTACTGTCTTGACGACTCATGTTTTCAATGTGAGAGGAATCCCTTCTTAAGCCTCGTACACACGATCAGATTGTTGGCCAAAACAAAGCTTCAGACTTTTGTCTGAAGGCCGTGTGCCCGAAACTTGTCTTGCATGCAAACGGTACACAATTGTCGGCCAACAAATCATGAACGTAGTGACGTACTACTTGGAATTTCAGCTCTTGAGCGCCACCCTTTGGGCGCCTTCTGCTAATGTCATGTTTGGGGAGCATTGATTTAGAGCATGCGTGTTTGTACTTTGGACTTTTATGTGACTGACTTGTGCTGTACTGTGTACCCATAATAGGAAAATCTGACAACAGATCGTTGTCCACCGGAAATTTACTAGCCTGCCATCCAACATTTGTTGGCGGAAAGATAGACAACAATTGTCTGATGGAGCGTACTAACGGTCGGATTTTAGGCAGTCTGTCATCACACAATTCCTTGCCGAAAATCCAATCGTGTGTACAAGGCTTAAAGTGGAAGTAAACCCCCCTATCATTTTCAGCCAAGGAAGCTGCCATCTTTGCCTCTGTTTAATCTTCAACTGCCACGGTGCTGCACATGTGATCCGTTATGACACCAGCCATTGGATGGTTTGACTGTTTGGTTGAGAGCACAGCCAATGTGCAGTTAGCATTCACGGCATGCCTTTTTTTTTTAAACTGTTAAATCGATGGGTTTACTTCCGCTTTAAGAGAATTGTTGGAACAAGTATCACCATTGGAAGATTTCTCTCTATTTCTGTTCTGATTGCAACTCAGATTTTTAGATTTACCCTCACTTTCATTTTCCATGATATTGATGATCAGAACAATTTGAGAGAATAAACCTTGCTAACAAGGATACATAGAAATAAAATCCTGACAATGGTTTTAACCTCTAGCCAAACTCTTGTGATGTGAAGCCTCTGGAGCGAGCAGAGAGCTCAGACCCGACATTAATCAAACAGAGGAGAGGATCCAGGCTCCCATTGTCGGCATAACACTCCAGGAAAGAGGCCCCTCCCACAGGTAATTAAAGGATAAATCCACCCTAACACTAAAATTGCTACATCTACAGACAGACATCCATGATCTCACACTAAACTATCTAGCCCTATAAAGAAGAAATCAGTATACATGCCTTTTTTGAAGCCGATCTGGTTTCCATCGGTGGAAGCTCTGCAGGGGACGCAGCCGACTACGGCTGTGAAATTAATTGGGAGTGACATCACCCATAGACTTACTATGGGGCTTCCATTGTCAGCTGTGTCCTCTGCACCCGTCTCCACAGTGAAGCCGCAGCTAACAACTCAGCGTGGGATCAGGTCGGATCGGCTTCAAAAAAGGTATGTATGATAATTTCTTCTTTACAGGGTTAGATAGGTTAGTGTTAGATCAAGGATGTCTGTACATGTAGAGATTTTAGTGTTGGAGTGCAATTATCCTTTAACTCTATTTTAACAGAAAGGGTGCACTTTTAAGAGTGCAGGAAAGATTTGTAGATACTAGAATCTCAAAGGGATTAAGATTAACCGCTTTCCGACCGGCGCACGACAATGTATGTCGACAGAATAGCATGGACAGGCATAAAGTCCCCTTTAAGATGCCGCCGTGCCATCGGGCGCCGGTCGGGACCCCAGTGAGGCCGGTCGCGGGTCCCGCGGACTCGATCGCCGCGGGGATCCCCGCAATCGTCTCACGGGAAGGCTGAACGGGGAGATGCGGAAATAAACAGCATCTCCCCATTTTGCCTAGCAACTAGTGACGCCGATCTCTGCTCCCTGTAATTGGAGCAGAGTTCAGCATTCACTAGCTGACAGCCACGCCCCCCCCCCCCACAGTTACAAACACGCCTCTAGGTACATGTAACCCCTACACTGCCACCTAGTGGTTAACCCCTTCACTGCCAGTGTCATTTATACAGGAATCAATGCATTTAAATAGCATTGATTGCTGTATAAATGACAATGGTCCCAAAAATGTGTCAAAAATGTCCGATGTGTCCGCCATAATGTCGCAGTCACAATAAAAATCGCTGATCGCCGCCATTACTAGTAAAAAAGAAATTATTAATAAAAATGCTATAAAACTATCCCCTATTTTGTAAACGCTATAACTTCTGCGCAAACCAATCAATAATCACTTATTGCGATTTTTTTTACCAAAAATATGTAGAGGAATACGTATCGGCCTAAACTGAGGGAAAAAAAAGTTTTTTTTATATATTTTTGGGGGATATTTATTATAGCAAAAAGTAAAAAAGAATGCATTTTTTTTTCAAAATTGTTGCACTTTTTTGTTTATAGCGCAAAAACTAAAAACCGCAGGGGCGATCAAATACCACCAAAAGAAAGCTCTATTTGTGGGAAAAAAAGGACGTCAATTTTGTTTGGGAGCCACGTCGCACGGCCACGCAATTGTCAGTTAAAGTGACGCAGTGCCGAATCGCAAAAAGGGGCCTGGTCCTTTGGCGGCAAATTGGTCCGGTCTGAAAGTGGTTAAGCAAAAAAAAAGGAAACCCATACTTCTCATTTAAGGACTGCAGCTGCCATTTCACCATATCATAGATAAAGATTGTGCCTATTGTTACATTAATTAGAGTAAGTTACTTAATGGTTATACAAAACAAAATATAGTGTAGCGCAACCATAAACAAATACAAATAAAACAAGTCCAAATATAACAAAATTCCACCAACTTTCATTGAAAGTTCATAAATTTCCAGTGACTTCAGTGACCACCACCTCTAGCTGAAATGCCTGCTCAGCTCTAAAAGTTGACCCCACTACAGAGTCACACACGCCTGTAATTATATCCCTGAGGATGCCTTGGGAAAACAACTCTTCCTCCCAGTGTTCCTGGACAAGACAAACCTCCTCCCAAGTTCCCACTATGTAGACCCCACTGCAGAGTCACGTTTAGTGTAATACTTCTCAGGATTTTTTGGGAACACAAATCCTCATCACAGTGCACCTAGACAGCTCAGATCTCCTCCTGGGATCTCATTCAGTCATGTGTGGCCATATAAAAAAAAGGCAAACCACAGTGCTCTCTGCTAATAACATTTATTAAAAATGTAACTTAGGGATAAAATACTCACATACAAATGTGAAAAACATGCATATCATCAATCATGATGTGAACGGAGAAAACGTCCTGACCATTGCAATAATACATGACATGTTGTTAAGATCTCATTTGGTTAACCTGAATGAGAGAATACAGGTCTACATACAAAAATGACTGCATACATTACATTACTTTTTCTTCCCAACACCTCTGAATGCAAAGAATTAATATAAATAGTCCCTACTGAATAGTGTAGACTTTCTTATACCCATACATTTTGTCTGCTTGGGCATAAAAAAGCAAAATGCCTACAAATGCTCCTAGTATGAGTAAGCCCTAAGGGATTTCTTATACTTCCTAGCAAAATAATTTTAGCATTACCATGTTTAAAGAATTGGTGTGTCCAATAACATGCTTTCTGAAAGACATTGGACATGAAATGGGAGCTGTTTATATACCCTGAAATAAAAAAAATGTGAAGTTCTAAAGTAACAGACATGGGGTCAAATGAAGGGCTCCTTGGCTTCCCAAGATATGCTGTTATCCCTAGGGCTTTGAAGAAAAACACTGAGACTTGTGAGTAAGAGAGAGAAATATTATGTGGGTTGAACTGTCTCTAATGATAACCCTTCAATCAGAATTTGTTTTGATACACGCTTTGTCAGACCAGTCTCTACTCTCTCGCTTTCATTACATAAATTTACCAGCAGATTTTTAGTGCTAGCTTTTAATAGACATTTGACAATTAGGAGAAACACTAACACCAGTTTGATTTTTGTCATTCCTTAGGCTATTTTTAAATTGTTATGTAGAAAATATTAAATACCTCCATGCTCCATTTTGTGTCTTTCTAACAGTGTAGGCAATCAAATAGTAACTGAGTGTTTTGTTGATATAAGCGATGCATATCCTGTAATTATTTTCCTACATTTGATGCACCAAACAGCTTTACAAACGTTAAGTCCGCAGTGAGCTCATCTAAAGGAATAACTTTTTTTTGTCTTTAATGGAGTAATGAAGACTTAGAACCCCTGTCAGATTTTAACACTTTGTCCCCATTAGGGAGATTAATGCAATGCGTGTGTTTGGAAAGTCACTATGCTTTAATGGCACCCAAAAGCAATACAATGCTTATCGGGTAACAAATACTTATAGGGCAGCCCATTCAAGTGAATTAACTGCCATAAGCGACATGCGGAATCATGTCAAAATCACGTAGTGGGAGTGTTTGTTCCTGCTACGCGATGATGGACCTAAATCTATCAATCTGTCCTGTCATCAGGATAGAAAGTGTGGGAAAATCCACAATTTTGAACAGAACAGAAATAGATGGTAAATCGTCCAGTAAGGGCACTAGTGCTATGACAGTTGTCCAGGAGGGGACCTAACTTACTTTGGAAGTATTACTCCTCACTTCCTGTTGTGTTTGCAGGACAGGCAACAAGGACAAATCTCTCCACAAATTACAAATTGCTGAGTTTTATAAATCCCCTATCCTTTACTAAATGAGAAAATATTTTTTAATTGGATATATATTTAATTTTTTCAGTCGAATGTCCACTTTAAATGGACTGTGCCATTAGGCAAAACTCCTCCTAAAATGCTTTAATAAGTATTGTTATGACTCACAAAACCACCTGCCAGTGTATGCATATGGACACATAAGTCAGGGAATAACACTACTAAAAATGTTGTATTCCTATCTGTGTCTCTCTTATAGAGATGTCCACTGACACGACATAAATTAAGTGGGATTCTTCCCAATGGTGCCACAGACATAAAATTGCCATTACCTCTTCAAAGAGAATAAAAATACACTAAAGCTCACAAAATAGGGATCTGCTTATCAGTTGTCCAGGGATGGTGATGCTTGCATACACAAGACACTGGGGTTGATTTACTAAAACTGGAGAGTGCATAATCAGGTGCAGCTGTGTATGGTAGCCAGTCAGCTTCTAACTTCAGCTTGTTAAATTAAGCTTTGATGAAAAAACTTGGAAGCTGATTTGTTTCTATGCATAGCTACAACAGATTTTGCACTGTCTAGTTTTAGTAAATCAACAGACTCAAGATTTGGACCCTCAAGATATTGCCCCTAAGTATAGATATTAAACATCAAAAGATTTCCAAAAAGAGAACAAAGGGGATAATCAATATGCCCCATAGGTAAAGGTGGGGGCTATCGGTAAAACCATATCACAAATCACAATAACTGAGCACAATCATGTCTTTTATTCTCAGTTATTTTAGTAAATCAACCTCATTGAGTTTCACTGAATAAGACATTTGAAGATACAAAGTTTACCTGTAATTGTCTACATGATTGTTATATGTATTTCATTTTGGCTTAGGGGCAGAAAGTAAATTCTACAGTTACATTTATACCAGCATCTAACACTGATTTGAACACAAATTATGGCAATTCATAGGCTGCAGCCTGATCCTTGCATTTGTCTTTAGTAGGTGCTTTGTCTGAAATTGTCTGTAGAGTGCAGCCAATTTCTTGTCTTGGAGACTGGAAAAATTTAGAGTGGCCTATGTGTGCATTTGTTGTCTGCAATTAGTACTTTCACATTGTAATCTGAGTTTAATCTAAAAGATGTGTGGTTATGGGTATTTTATTGCATGTTTTAGAAATGGGACAGCCCCTTTGAGGGCTAGCCCATAATGCCTGTCTTTGTATTTATAGTTGATCTTGCAATTTAAGATGACGTATTACTTAGCTATACCTATACAGATAACTAGATCTGTCCTTGGCCATCTTTTTAGTGTGGTAAGCAACAAGAACTCTATAGACTACCTTTGCTGTTTTTTAAGATTAGATAGCCTGGTTAGTACTTGTAGAAGGTTAAGACATGGTGTTCTTGGACAAGTGTACATTATGTTTCCATAAACAATCCTGTACTTAATAGGCCGCAAAATCAGTTTTTCTGTGTTATTTTTATGTGCTCTGTACTCATCATATACAAGCTGTTTGGCAGCGTAGACTGAAAGTGTGTATGAACCACCATTATTGTAACATTTCCCAGCTAAATATTTTTAGAGCTTTCTAAACTTTGCTTTGTTAATTACAAACTATGGTTTTTCTAGTCTTCTCATCCCCGAATGACCCTAAAGCGTCTGCCTGGGATGTTTTTGTGTATATTTTCCTTGTTTCTTTTAGTGATTTTTGATGAAGGCCTTAGTTGAAATAATCTTTGCATTCATTAATGTGCTGACATAGTTAAAAGTTCTTAGTGTTTTCAGGAGGTTTCCTCAAATATAACTGCAGTAAAAAAGTGTATGCACTAAAGCAGCGATCTACAAACTATGGCCCTTTTTTTGCCTTTACCCTGCCCTTGCGGAAACATTCTGTCCACTGACTCCAACAACAGGGCATTTTTTCTTCCCACTGACACCAACAACGTGGCACTATTTCTCCCACTAACACCAATGATGGGTCATTATTCCTCCCACTGATACCAACGATAGGGCACTGTTCCTCTCATTAATACCAATTGATGGGGCATTATTCCTCCCACTAACACCAATGATGGGGCACTCTACCTCCCTCTGACACCAACTACGGGGAGCTGTTCCTTCCACTGATAACAATGTTGGGGCACTTTTTCTTTCCACTGATGCCAATGATGGAGCACTCCTCCTTCCCCTGACACCAATGATGAGACACTCTTTCCACCACTGACAACAATGATGGGGCACTATTCATCACAATGACATCAACTACAGGGTACTATTCCTCCCATAATACCAAAGATGAGCCATTTTCTACTCCCACTGGCCACAGTCAGGCCCTCCTAATATATGAGGGACAGTAAACTATCATTTTGTTTAATAAGTTTGGAGACCCCTGCACTAAAGCAATAAACAATATGTAAAGGGCGGTAATGAATTACAACCAAAAATCACTTTTAACCAGATAACATTGCATTTTACACTTCAGAGGCTTCATTCACCCTGGCAGTAACATACAAGCATTTTATGCAGTTATAAGACATTTGTAAATGCAAAAAAAAAAGAATGTAATGACTTTAAACAGTATAATTCCCACTGTGCGTTTTTCTGTGTTTAGGTGCATTCAGGTTATTTGCGTCTAGCGAAAATAGAAATCTGTGTGACCAGAGGCAGATTACATACCCTGAATACTTCTAAACGTGTCTAAATGGAGGTACATTTATACACAGGAGAAAGTAATCTTGGAAATATAAAGTATGTTTATATCTCCCAGATCAATTTATTTTCATAAAAAAAAAAAAAAGAAAATAGAGGAGGTAAGTGTGAACGTACCTTACTGAATAAACCTGAAAATACCTAAAGCAGACCTAGTCCATTGCTGTCCAAATTGGGCAAATATTACAGTGGATCCTGAGGCCTAGTCCATTTACTATATATGAGATCAGCAGATATCTCCTAGCTGTTACCCCCAAGAAGATATCTGCTGTTATATGGAAATTTAAAATCATAAAGAAAGATATGCATCACTAAACTAATTTAACCGGTTCCCGACCGGCGCACAACGATATGCGTATATATAAGTCCCTCCTTACTGCCGTCCGTGCCATCGGGAGCACGGCAGGAGCGGCGCGCTCCCGCACAAGTCGGGACCCCCGTGAGGCCGACCGCGGGTCCCATAGACTCGATCGCCGCGGGGACACCCGCGATCGTCTCACGGGAAGGCAGAACGGAGAGATGCGGAAATAAACAGCATCTCCCCGTTCTGCCTAGCAACTAGTGACGCCGATCTCTGCTCCCTGTGATTTGAGCAGAGATCAGCATTCACTAGCTGACCCCCACAGTAAGAAACACACCCCTAGGCATACTTAACCCCTACACTGCCCCCTTGTGGTTAACCCCTTCACTGCCAGTGTCATTTATACAGGAATCAATGCATTTAAATAGCATTGATTGCTGTATAAATGACAAATGATAATGGTCCCGAATGGTCCCAAAAATGTGTCAAAAATGTCCGATGTGTCCGCC
This sequence comes from Lithobates sylvaticus, assembly GCA_028564925.1. Classification (NCBI taxonomy): domain Eukaryota; kingdom Metazoa; phylum Chordata; class Amphibia; order Anura; family Ranidae; genus Lithobates; species Lithobates sylvaticus. Next base: position 392,594,349 of record CM053027.1, read on the forward strand.
ATAATGTCGCAGTCACAATAAAAATCGCTGATTGCCGCCATTACTAGTAAAAAAAAAAATATTAATAAAAATGCTATAAAACTATCCCCTATTTTGTAAACGCTATAACTTTTGCGCAAACCAATCAATAATTGCTAATTGCGATTTTTTTGGGGGGATATTTATTATAGCAAAAAGTAAAAAAGAATGCGTTTTTTTTTCAAAATTGTCACTCTTTTTTGTTTATAGCGCAAAAAATAAAAACCGCAGGGGCGATCAAATACCACCAAAAGAACGCTCCATTTGTGGGAAAAAAAGGACGCCAAATTTGTTTGGGAGCCAGGTCGCACGACCGCACAATTGTCAGTTAAAGCGACGCAGTGCCGAATCGCAAAAAGGGGCCTGGTCCTTTGGCTGCAAATTGGTCCGGTCCGAAAGTGGTTAATGGGGTGTTAAATGACATTTCATTTATGGCGCTTTAACGTCAGAAATCCTCAAGCTCCTAGTATCCAAGTAGAATTACACTAAGCACAGAGCAATTATTAAGCAATACTTTGTTAGTGTGTCAGTCACAAAGCCCTGCCTTTTCCAGAACTGTCCCTCATTTGGCGGTACTGATCCTCTCCCCGAACCACATCCCAGTATCCCTCTTTCTTCCTCAGTTGTCTCTTTTGTAAAATTATTATACAGGATTTATATAGCAAGAACAATTTGCAAAGCACTTTACAAAGTAACGGGAGACAGTACAGTTACAAATCAGTACAAGAGGGTTCAGAGGACCCTGTTGTTATTTAACCAACTTATAGACCTCTAAAAAAATTGACTTTTTTAACTCAAAAAGTGTTATGGTACAGTAAATGTTGAAATCCATCCTCTAGATTATTGCATTTCTTATTTTGAAAACCAAGTATAAAGGAAACATTGGTGAAGAAAAACACCCATGGGTTTTTAATGGTCTTTGCAATGGGTGGGGTGTGTGTTTTCTGCCTACGTACTTTGTGCTAAAAGGTATTCTTTTCTTTATCTCAGAAGGCAACGCTGAGTCCCAGTTGGTGCAGAAAAGCTGCAATGCTGCCAGATAATTATATAGAAAAAGATCATGAACTTTACATACTTTTCTACCCCACGATAGTTTGAATATGTACCAGATTAATTCTTGATTGTGAACCCATAGTATACATTTGAGAATCTAGAGGAGCTTAAAGCCCAACTTCAGTGCCACCTTATGTTTGGCATTTTAAGTTCATATATATTTTATGTGCTTTGACCCTTTAAAACATCGTAACCAGTGATCTATGTACTATTCATTGCAAGATGCATAAATCTGCAAGCATTACATTAGAAGCAAAGGCAATGCAATAACTTTTAAAATGTTGCCTGCCCTTCAGATATACAGGTTGTTATAAACATTAATGTAAACCCCTCTAAATGACAACAAATAAAATGTAAACACTACGGCGAGCATGCGTGCTTCAGAACACAGCTGAATCCATAAAGCAGTGACATCTACCCACTGGTGTCCATAGCTCTAATGTGTTGTCAGCCCTGAAAGAGTTAATGTACCCCAGCCGCACAGACAAGCACACTTTTCCAGAGCTTTGTGGTCCCAGACCTCTTGGAAAAAGATTAAAAAAATTTACTTATGTTGAAATTTATTACAAACTTTATGCAGCAAATACTGTAAAAGGGCAGTGGGGAGGCATAATTTAAAAGGGGCGTTGTTTCATAGCCTTTCCTTGTTCTTTAGGCAGGCAGAAAGCACATGGTATGTTAATAACAGTGTAAAGTAGGACATGCTCATAAGCAGAGTGCTATCTAATGAAAACTATCTCTATTGTACCTGATACAACTCCTTTAAACTGGCTTTAATATGCAGATCTGGGTTTCTCCACCGTATTAAAATAAACTTGGCATTTCTGTGTTTATACTTGCACAGAGTACATTCTCCTAATTGATGCCATGAGCTTTTAACATTTTACAGTGTAAATAACTGCTTATATAGACATCTACACAATAGATTTTATGTAGCTTTTTCAAACACTGTGGCATCAGATTTTTTAAACATACTTCATACCGAATGATTTACTGATTTAGATGGTGGTTTGCTGATTGTGGTACTTGGCTCAGCTCTAGTTTACAAGTTCTGGTTTTAACATGCATGACAGGCATCAGCAGTCAGTTTCGCTATTATTAATATCCTTGCAGACTTAGGAAAAAACAAAGACAGCACCAGCCCAGATCTTGTAGCTAGTTGTATGCTCATGCTTGCCTCAAAAGTAGTGAAAAATACTGAAAATATCAGCACACTGGGAAGAGGGTTATCAGTACCAGAACCATATATATTTAAAGGGCCTTCCAAACCTAATGCTGCGTACACACGATCGGACATTCCGACAACAAAATCCCATGTTTTTTTTCCGACGGATGTTGGCTCAAACTTGTCTTGCATACACACGGTCGCACAAAGTTGGTCGGAAATTCCGAACGTCAAGAATGCGGTGACGTACAACACGTACGACGAGCCGAGGAAAATGAAGTTCAATAGCCAGTGCTGCTCTTCTGCTTGATTCTGAGCATGCGTGACACTTTGTGCCTCGGAATTGTCTACACACGATCAGAAATTAACAAGAACGGATTTTATTGTCAGAAAATTTGAGAACCAGATCTCAAATTTTGTGCGACGGAAATTCCAATGGAAACTGTCCAATGGACTCTACACGGTCGGAATTTCCGACAACAAGCTCCGATCGCACATTTGCCATCAGAAAGTCAGACCGTGTGTACGCAGCATTAGTGTTTTTACTCACATTAGGTACATTACTATGCACATGGACTCCAAGAGGTGTAAACGACACAAACAGCTAAGTATTTATGTTGATGTACTTTTCCTCATCATTTTACCATTGCATTTCCAGTTTTTCGGTGCAGACAAGTTTCTTCTATTCGCACTTATGTCAGATTTCCTAGTTATCATCGCTTGTAAAAATAGATTTGGAAAAACATAGGGAGTTAGAAAGATTCAGCCAGAATATAATCATACGCAGAAGAAAGCTAAGCAAAATTTGTGGGGTTTTTTTTGTTTGTTTTTTTCAATATTTACTACAATATTAAATTTTCATGACCAACGTAACTGAACATCGTAAAAGGGGCTCAGTGGTAGAATAGCAGTGGGCATCTAAAACAGCTCAGCTTTTGTCCTCTAGGGATTATTTTTAATTCACAGACTAAAGCTGTCCATACATAGTAGACTTTCATTAGAATTTTAAGAACATTCATTTGATTTTCTAATCAGTAGTGGGGTTAGATTGGCAATTGTTTTCAACTGAAGTGACAAATTTAAAGGAGCAGGATATAATTTTCTGTAACAAAAGAATTTCACAGTTTATGTAGTTTTTGTTTAGGAAAGTTCATTTGTTCCAAGATTGAACGGTAAAAACTATTTTGAAGTAATTTCGAACAACATTCAAGTCATCAAATGTACTGAGAATTTACACTCAAATTGTTGTTTAAATGTTTGTACAAACATGTGTTAATAAAATGTATGGCAAGCTCAAAGGGTGAGGTAGCTGATAAATGTGGCTGAGTATCACCCTATTAGGCTGATCACAATTACGGCAACTGATTTCTGGAATAAGTATGTTTGAGGAATGAGCCATCAAACTGTTTCTTGTCTTAGGAATGTATCTGTACTTGAGTTTCCAGGCCTACATACTTACTATGGGCATTACAAGGATGTACTATTCCCATTGTTAAAAACTGATTTTTTTAAAATAATATAAACAGTGCAGAAAAAGAAATAAGAGCATTCCACTCAAAACTCCAAAATGACCAACACCATGCCAGTATTTGGGGTATGGAGACCTCCCCTCTGAGATCCCTACAAGGTAGATTACTTCTGCAGGTGTCTTATCCCACTGGACTCTACTGCATTTTAATTATTACTTTTAGGGTGTACTGACCTTTCTATTGGAAATTTGGTCCAAAATGTTGACTGATCTTAGCCAAGAATGACAGTTTAGCTTGCCTTCTTAAGTTTTTCAACATCTTTGTGAAGTTTTAAAACGGGTAGATTTTGACGCAACGCAATAAGTGAAGTATGTAGACCTAATCAAATCTGCCAAAGCTGCGTAGCTTTCCAGGAAAAAGTCCTTTAGATTTGGCAAGCATTTAAAACGGAATTGTCCCACATTTCACAGAAAATGTTAACTTTGGCAGAAATGTCAAATTTCCAGAGTTTACGGCTGATTCAAAGAGCATCTACAGATGAGGCATTAGGAACACCTGTCAGTTTAAATCTTACATCATGAATCTAATTGTACTGATGTATACTATACATATCCTGAGCTGTAAATTGCCTGTCTATATAGTGTGATTATTTAGTTTGTCTAAATGATACAAATTTGTGACGGTCTAGCCAACATATATAATTGTGAAATGAACTTTAAATCAAATCATCACAAATGGTAGGGAGGTTTTCTTTTAAAACCTGCTGTTTCTTAAATAAATTATGACAAAGTATTTTACAGGATGCTTTGACATGGAATTTACCTCATGAGGCAAGTGTTAATTAGTAAATTTAAATAGGAAAACAAATTTCATAGGAAAAAAAATTGAAAATAAAAGAAAAATAATATAGCATACAAAAGTCATATTGTAATTGAATGTTATTACAAATGCCCTTTTTTTTTATCTGCAGCTCTGTAATGTTCTGTAAAATGCAATGCAGTATGGCAATCTGGAGGCATTCTGTACACAGATGGTGTACAGAACGCCCCCCCAGAAATGTAATTTCCTGTTTGTGTGATTAGCACTAAGATACAAGTCGAATTTTCAACATCCCCTCCAACAAAAATTTCAGAGATTCTCCCAGAGGGAAATAAGATCTAAAGGGATTCACACCCTAACACTTTTCTCATTAGAATCCTGCAAGTGCAGCAGTTGATTGATAAATATAAAGTCACCCTCATTCACAATCACTTTGAACACAGACACAGACAAACAAACACACAGATATTTCTTCAGAATAACAAAAGGTAGGAATCTTGAACAAAGTTTTCTAAAATCCTTGCAATGTATATAGAGCACCCAGAGGGGAATGTGCTTCTCCTAACAAAGTGGAATTACTCTTTAACCTTAGGGGTATAGGGTGTGTTATCCTGTGTTATCCTAGCAAACCTGTGCATACTATAATAACCTATACAGTTTTTAGGGAAGATTAAAAAAATATTGCTCACTTTGCAAGGGAATTTGCCCCCAACTTAGTGAAAGCTGAAGCAAAAAAAATGTTTTGTTTTTAGTTTCCTTGCACATGAATGGGTATTATTATTATTAATTATTATTATTAATAATATTAATAATTATTATTATTATTTAAGTATTATATAAGTGAATTATCACCACATTCATTAAGCTAAGGCCCCTTTCATGCAAGCGGTCTGATCGGGCCCACCTGTCCATTTTCCAGACGGACACAATCAGACCCTCTCATTCTCCTCTATGTAGCAGCGGATGTAAACGGACTAGTATCTACTTACACCCTTCTACCGAAAATCCAATCCAAACGGAAGGGAATCTGTTCCCTTTCATCTGGCTGGATCGGATCGGAAGGCAGTCAGGTGTAAACAGACAGCTGGGTCGTATGAAAGGGGCCTAAGGTAAAATATCATTGCAAAGTGAAAACATTTTTTTGCAAAATGAACAGTCTGCTAATATTATATTTTCAATAGACTCACTTTTGGAACCCCTGGGTGGTTGGGTGGCATCACACCCCAAACAGAACTAATCTAACAAAACTCATATTATAAAGAAGATACTGCCAATCTAACTGACAACAATTCAAAAGTAAAGTCAATTTTTATTCAATAAGTATAAAACATAATTTAAAAGGTATTGTATTTGCGTTGTGTAAATACAATCACCTCAATTACGTGTTATGGTGTCGAAGGAAAGAAGACCTCAATATATTCGCCCCTATTGCATAATAAATACTGATTTATAGTATGATTACAATGACACTAAAAATTAACCTTGATTTTTATGTTGCATTACTACCAGTACTTAGTAAGGGGCTAGGTTATTGCTCAACACATTTCACACAGGGACTCATCAGAAGCTCAGAGGTCTTTAATTATACTGTGCATGAGGTGGAAACCATAGGAATTAGACTGCATAAAACAACCCCGCCCCACGGGGGAAGAAGGCAGCAAATAGATTGGGCAGAAAACACAAACCAGAGGGGAGGACCTGCAACAGTTACTTGCATTATTAGGGAGGGGGTGACAAAAATGATCTCTCTGGAGAGAAAACAACTCTGAGTAAAGCTGAAAGGAAATACAAATGTTGTTGCCTAAATCAAGACAATGTATTTGGTGTGTATATAGTATAGCGCAAGATCAGCTTAAATTGCTGAACCCAACAACCAAAGTGTGAATGTAATGGTTCCCAGAAATCGAACAATACCCATCAATGTGGTAAATAGTAGGCCATGAATCTCCTGAGTAGTATGAATTTCCATTGTCCCCCTTGTCTATACATAGTATATATCCTTTTGGTTTCTTTTTTGACATGTCCCTCGTTAGGTGCAACTCCTCCATAGATTTATAGTATCTATGCCACAAAAATTCAACCCAGCAGGATCCCTATTAGTACAAATATCATAATGTAGTGACAGGCTGTGTGTCGTAAGGTCCTTTCTTATGTTACGTTCATGCACACTCATATGTGTCAAAACATATGCTTTTTATAGCATCTAATGCTAGGAGCGCTCTATTAGTAGAAACTTTAATCAGGGTTTGCATATTTAAGTTGGTGTCTATAATGTTTGAAAAGGTTAGGCATAAAGGCCATTTGGTTTGGATGCATAATGACTTTGTTCAGTCTGATAGCAAGTATTTTGGTGAGGGTTTTCACATAAGTGGGGAGCATAGACATGAGTTTATAGTATTCAGAAAGCAAGAGGTCATTGGGCTTCTTATGCATGACCACTATTATGGCCTCATACATGAACGGCAGGAGCCTACCATAAGAAAACGCCCCTTGAAGTGAGAGCAGGGGGGGAAGCAGTAATACTGCTCCATACTTTTCATACACCTTGCAAGGGAGACCATAGGTGCCAAGATCTTTATGGTTGGGAAAACTGGATATTACCTCCTCCAATGTCTCTAACATTCTTATTATCTGGCAAATATATTATACATTCTGCAAGGTAGCTTACATGTACCGTTTTTTTCAAGTAATGGAGGGAAAGAACTTCTCTGAAGCTTTTAACAAAGTGTGTTTTTTGCTGCTTCTATACCATGCAAGGCAATTTCTCATCACTTTAAGTCCTTCTGATCCTTTGTCAGCAGATATGAAATCTTCTCGAAAGTGTACACGGACAGTAAAACTTCCAGCCCCTATTCATTCTAGCAAAATGTAACTACACTTGGTGGTAGAGTAATGCAGGAGCACGTTTGCATATGCTGAAAGTGCTGAATGTCACTATCACAGCTTTTGCCGATCGATAACTATGAGAATTTGCTCCCTGTCTCTCTTCTCTTGTTTTTATAAGAGAATAAACAATAAACTGCACATACGCTGGTGCTCAACATCACCCAAATGATGGTAAAAGAGAGCAAATTCTGAGATGACATTTTTGGGATGCTAAACAGACTTTTCATCTGTCTTGCTTTTTAAAATCTTTTAACGTAGGATCTCCTGTTGGTTAAAAATACTATTATGAGAAACAGTTACCTATCACTACTTTGTAAAAATGTTATTTGAAAAAGCTTTTTGAGCTTTTCATATACCCACTTATTATACAATAATGTGTATAAATGATGACATATATTTGTACTTCTAAAAATAAGTGCACTTAAGGAAACCGTGATGCATCCTGAAACCCAGGCAAATTTTGATATACAGTGTAGACATGAGAGCTACGGAGATAGGAGGTCTGTCTCAGTAGATCCTGCTTTTACTGCCTTGTGTTTATTTATAAGTTTTGCAAATCCTGTGCAAATGAGTCCAAGCCTTGCTTAGGCAGATTAGTAAAGTAATGTTTTTCAATCTGGTACAGGAGTTAACCTGTTTGTTCATTTAAGTGAGCCAGACTTAATTTACTTTGCAAACAAACACAATTAAGGGTGTTTGAAAATGCTTTCCATATACCTAAACCCTATGTATAAATATGACATGATATCTAACTGAACAATCTGCTATTAACTTTTTTGCATTGTATAACATAGTGTGCAGTCTTTTTAAAACACAAGAGTTGATTGCTGTGCAGTTGGTTTAATTTTCACCAATAACCCACATGATCATATCTCATCGGGTACCCCCACCATAACTTTTATTAACCTCCCTGGCGGTATGATTCTGTCTGGAATTTTGTGCTGAAAGCGGTACAATTATTTTGCATGGAAATTTGGCGTTTTTATATTGTAGGCATGCAATTCTTATGAATAACTCACTTAAATCTGTCCGAACCAGAGTCTAGTAGACATCCCAGGTATTATAAAGTTTGAAACACAAAATCATAAATTATAATATAATAAAAATATATATAAAAATTATTCAATAATGTAATCAAATCAAAAACACAGAAATTTGCTCAGTTGCAGAATAGTCGCTGTCATTAAATTTAGTGTTTGATGATAAATTGTGATTCTAATTTATTATCGGTGTTTTTTAGCTGGTCTAAAACCACTTTTGACATAAAGGGACACTTTTTGGTTGCTATGGACAATCTCCAGTTTCCAGGCAGAAAAAAATATATTTATTATATAAAATGACATGCAGGGCACTGGACAGACCACTAGGGACAAAGGGGATGTGTATTTTTTGTATACAGTACTGTAATCTGTAAGATTACAGTACTGTATGTGTATTGTGTTTTTTAACTTTTTTGAATTTGGCGCCGATCTCTGCTCCCGTGCATCGGAACGTCGCAGGGAACGGAGATCAGCGGCACTCGGGCACTGTGTGAATCGAGCGAACAGACGGCTCGGGGTTACCGCTTTTGGTACTGAAGTTCCCACCCCGAGCCAGACTCGGGATTACCACCAGGGAGGTTAAAGAAAGAAGGGACTGACCACTTATCCAGTCAAGATTAGCTAGATATGACAGTTTGCTATTCCTCCCCATCATAGGGGATTTATGTACAAATATTTGCAAAGAAGTGTCTTTAAGTAGTTACACCTACACTCTCCGGCCACTTTAATCGGTACACATTTTCAATTGCTTGGAAACACAAATTGCTAATCAGCCAATCACATGGCAGCAACTCAATGCATTTAGGCATCTATAGGTGGTGAAGACAACTTGTTGACGTTCAAACCGAGTGACTTTGAACGTGGCATGGTTGTTGGTGCCAGACGGGCTGGTCTGAGTATTTCAAAAACTGCTAATCTACTGGTATTTTTACGCATAACCATCTCTAGGGTCTAAAGAGAATGGTCAGAAAAAGAGAAAATATCCAGTGAGCGGAGGTTGTTTGTACGAAAATGCCTTGTTGATGTCAGAGGAGAATGAGCAGACTAGTTTGAGATGATAGAAAGGCAACAGTAACTCAAATAACCACTTGTTACAACCAAGGTATGCAGAATACCATCTCTGAACACACAACACATCAAACCTTGAAGAATATGGGTTACAGAAGCAGAAAACCACACCGGGTGCCACTCCTGTCAGCTAAGAACAGGAAACTGAAGCTACACTTCACACAGGCTCACCAAAATTGGACACTAGAAGATTGGAAAAATGTTGCCTGGTCTGATGAGTCTTGATTTCAGATGGTAAAGAGAATTTGGTGTAAACAACATGAAAGCATGGATCCATCCAGCCTTGTATCAACTGTTCAGGCTGGTGGTGTAATGATGTGAGAGGTATTTTTTTGGCACACTTAGTACCAATTGAGCATCATTTAAATGCCACGGCCTACCTGAGTGTTGTTGCTGACCATGTCCATCTCTTTATGACTACAGTGTACCCATCTTCTGATGGCTACTTCCATCAGGATAATGCACCATGTCACAAAGCTCAAATCATCTTCTTGAACATAACAATGAGTTCACTGTACTCCAATGGCCTCCACAGTCACCAGATCTCAATCCAATAGAGCACCTTTTGGATGTGATGGAACAGGACATTCGCATCATGGATGCACAGCCGACAAATCTACAGCAACAGCGTGATACTATCATGTCAATATGGACCAATATCTCTGAGGAATGTTTCCAACACCTTGTTGAATCTATGCCATGAAGAATCAATCCAGTTCTGAAGGTAAAAGGGGTCCAGCCCAGTACTAGCACTCTAGGGCAATCTCAAAACAGAGCAAAGGTACATATTATCAAATTTCCAAAAAATGTACCCATATAATGTAATAACATTTTGATATAATTGGGGGGGGGGGTGAATAATATTAGCTGAAGCAAAGTTAATATATATAGGCAGACTCCCTGGGACTCCAACTTTTCTTTTTTGAAGGCCAGCACTTGCCTTGTGTTGTCAGTATTTTAGTGTGTTGGTCTACAGTGTTCCTAATTATATTTGTTATCTAGTTATTTGCATAATTTTCACACTATTGGTTACTAGGATGTTCACAGTTGTATTTGGTATATAGGTTATTAGTGCACACTTTATCGATATTTGTATTTGTGTATCCTGGTGAACACTATTTCTATTGATTTTATGATTATTTATGGTAAATTTATATACATCGGCTGTTTGAAGAGGGATATCTTTATTATGGCAGCAGCAAGCTGCCATAACCCTGGTATCCTCTTCTTCAGCGGGCGGTCCAGTTTCTGATAATAGTGGTCTCTGCGGCGGATTCGCCACAAGATCACTTTTATTGGTGCCGGGAGAGGCGATTGGGTCCTCTTCCGTGTGTGGTATGGAGACGAGTGAGGAGAAGATGGCCCCCACCCGTATCCATACCATTGCAGGGCGGAAGCAACGTCAAAATGTCACTTCCGCCCATAGCTCTTAAAGGGACATTTTTTATTTTATTTTTTTCAAAAGACAAATTTTTTATTTTTTATTGCATTTTTTATTGCATTTTCATGTAAATATGAGATCTGAGGTCGTTTTGTCCCCAGATCTCATATTTAAGAGGTCCTGTCATGCTTTTTTTCTATTACAAGGGATGTTTACATTCCTTGTAATAGGAATAAAAGTGACACCATTTTGCTTTTAAAATAACAGTGTAAAACTAAAAAATAAAAGGTAAAATAAATAAGAAAAAAAATGTAAACGTGCCCCACTGAGCTCGCGTGCAGAAGCGAAAGCATACGTGAGTAGCACCCGCATATGAAAATGGTGTTCAAAACCACACATGTGAGGTATCGCCGCGATCGGTAGAGCGAGAGCAATAATTCTAGACCTCCTCTGTAACTCAACTTGCAACCTGTAGAGTTTTTTAAACATCGCCTATGGAGATTTTTAAGGGTAAAAGTTTGTCGCCATCCCACGAGCGGGCGCAATATTGAAGTGTGACATGTTGGGTATCAATTTACTCGGCATAACATTATCTTTCACAATATAAAAAAAATTGGGCTAACTTTACTGTTGTCTTATTTTTTAATTCAAAAAAAGTGTATTTTTTCCCAAAAAAGTGCACTTGTAAGACCGCTGCGCAAATATGGTGTGACAGAAAGTATTGCAACGACCGCTATTTTATTTTCTAGGGTGTTAGAAAAACTAATTATAATGTTTGGGAGTTCTAAGTAATTTTCTAGCAAAAGAAAACTGTTTTTAACTTGTAAACAACAAATCTCAGAAAGAGGCTTGGTCCTTAAGTGGTTAAAACTGTGATAAAAATAATGGTTTATACAGCGGTTTCAACTGGTATTATCTACAATTCAAAGGGCTCCTTTATGAGTTGTGTGGGATTTTGAATTGTTTTTAGGGGTATTGGTGGTATATGTTTTCTCATATAGTTGTATTTAAAAAAATGATACATGTTTTACATGTGCAGTGTGGCTGACTTTTTCTGTGGGCCAAGGAGGACTTTAGCCCCACACTTTTTTTTTCTAACTATTCCAAAGCAAGATCATGAGTTTTTGTTTAGTAGAAGTAACAGTGATTATTACTTATTCCGGTAACAGTCATACTTTTACAATGATTCAGGCTGCACAAAATAAATATTTAGATCAGTGTGTCCTAGATGGAACTGATAACTCTCCTTTCATTGGTGTGCCCTGAACAGTAGCAGGGACGATTTGTGCTACAGATATACTTAGTTTTAATTAATAATGACTTGGTCTTGGAACATACATTTTATAAAGTTACATTTTAATTTAAAAAGGCAACCTAAAAAAAAAATCAAAAACATATTTACTTCACCTTTTTCAAGAGCTACAGCCTCAGATACTTCAAATCCAATACACTTACCTGATTGGGTAAGGTGAGAGTGCCTCTTTACGTTTTATGGGTCCATGCACACTAGGAGCGGAAAAAATGCCAGAGCTTCTGGCAGAAAAAAAAGGGGGGGGGGGAGAGTTTAGGACAGTTTAGGGGCATTTGCTTTTACAAGCGTTGTTTCTAAAACATTGTCTTCTGCTCATTTTTCAATGTACACTTGAAAATGCAAACATTCCTAAATGCCACGTTTAGGAGCATTTATCAGTGTTTATGAGCATTAACCATGTGCCCACTGGGCACTTAAACTCCCTTCCTAACCAGGCCAATTTTCAGCTTTCAGTGCTATTACATTTTAAAAAACAAAAACAAATAAACAAAAACAAATAAGTGTATATTATTTGGTCTTTGTGAAAGTTATATAGTCTACAAGCTATGGTGCCAGTCACTAAACATTGACTACACCTGATGTACTTACTGATGGCCTATCTCATTTCTTGAGGCCAGGAATACCCCCCCAAATACCCCTCCAAATGACCCCCTTTTGCAAAGTAGACATTCCAAGGTATTTAGTAAGAGGCATGGTGAGTTTTTTCACGTTATCATTTTTTCCCACAATTCTTTGTAAAGTGAAGATTTTTTTTTTTTTACACAGAATTTCATATTAACAGGTTATTTCTCTCACATGGCATATTCATACTTGCAACTGCACTCGAAAACACATTCTACTACTCCTCCGGAGTATTTTCACAGCCTGGCCACATACAGAGGCCCAAAATGCAGGGAGCACCATCAGGCTTTCTTAAAGCATAAATCTAATTTCCTGACAACCTATCAAACTTTTGAAGGCCCTGAAACACCAGGACAATGGAAACACCCACAAAATTACTCAATTTTGTAAAGCAAACAATATTCTAGGAGGCAAAATGAGTCCTTTGGACATGTCATTTTTTTTACAAGTTTTTGGAAAATGTGGAAAGAAAATTATACCACATTTCTACGCATGTTTTACACATTTTTAAAGCACTGACAGGTGCTGATGAGGATCCACTGATATGGTGGCACTGATGGGCACTGATGTGGCACTGTAGGGCATTGATGGGCACTGATGTGGCACTGTAGAGTACAGATGTGGCACAAATGGGGCACAAATGTGCACTGATGTGGCACAGATGTGCACTGATGGGGCACTGTAGAGCACTGCTGTGGCACTGATGGGGCACTCTAGAGCACTGCTGTGGTACTGATAGGGCAAAGATGTGCACTGATGTGGCACTGATGGGTCACAGATGTGCACTGATGGGGCACTGTAGAGCACCGCTATGGCACTGATGGGGCACTGTAGAGCACGGCTGTGGCACTGATAGGGAAAAGATGTGCTCTGATGTGGCACTGATGGGGCACAGATGTGCCCTGATGGGGCACTGATAGAGCACTGATGGGGCAGAGATGTGCACTGCTGGGCCACTGTAGAGCACTGCTGGGCACTGATGGGGCACTGCTGGGCACATATGTGGCACTGCTGGGTACTGATGTGGCACTGGTGGGGCACAGATGTGCACTAATGTGGCACTGATGGGGCACTGCTGGGTGCTGATGGGGCACAGATGTGCACTGATGGGGCACAGATGTGCACTGCTGGGGCACTGTAGAGCACTGCTGGGGCACAGATGCGGCACTGCTGGGGCACAGATATGACCTTGCTGGGCACTGATGTGACACAGATGGGGCACTGCTGGGGCACAGATCTGGCATGGATAGCTGGGCACTGTAGAGCACTGCTGAGTGCTATAGAGCACTGCTGGGCACTTGGAATAAAAAAAAAACATAAGCAGCCTCATGCTGCAGCTTCTAGCTCCTCTCCTCGCATGATCGGTGTGAGGAGAGGAGAGAACTGGACATGATGCTGGGTTGTTCACAGTGATCGCTCCATCATTAGATGGAACGATCATGTGGTAAAGGGCTGCTGGGATTGGCCCTTTACCCCGACCCGTGACACGCACGGTCCCGAGAACCCATCGATTATGGGCACTGCCGGATGCGCGCCCCAGGGGAAAAGCGAGATGCTCTTTCACTGAAGGATGTCATTGTACGCCCTCCCAGAATTAGCCGGCCGTGCTGTAGCTGTTATTCTGCTATGGCCTAGTCGGCAATTGGTTAAGCGTTTTTTCTGCGTGAAAGTTCTTCTCAAAGACACGATCCAGAAAGTTTTTTTTGCCCGTAAAAGCTAAGCTTAAAACATGCCTCTAAATGTCCTAATGTGCATGGACACATAGGATAACACTAAGCACTTCTACAGGCAGGAGAAAAACTAAACTTCTAAACTCCTGTAAAAGCAGCATAGTTTAAGCCTAGTGTGCATGGATCCTTATGGCCCCTTTCACACTGGGGCGGGGAGCCGCGGTGACGGTAAAGCAGCGCTATATTTAGCGCTGCTTTACCGTCGTTTTAACCGCGGTTTTCGGTCGCTCGCTGTGCGGTTTTACCCCCGCGAGCGGCCGAAAAAGGGTTAAAGACCCCCCGCAGAGCGCCGCCGTAGCGGCGCTTTGCGGCGGTATTACCGCGGTTTCACCGCGGTGTCCCATTCTAATCAATGGGAAGGAGCGGTATAGGAGCGGTGAACACACCGCTCCTATCCGCTCCAAAGATGCTGCTAGCAGGACTTTTTTTGTCATCCTGCTAGCGCACCGCTCCAGTGTGAAAGCCCGCCGGCTTTCACACTGGAGTTAAAGGGGCCGGATTTTTTCATGCGGTGAACAGGCGCTATTTTTAGCGCTGTACCGCATGAAAAACGCCCCGGTGTGAAAGGGGCCTATGTGACTTAATTTCCACATATTTGTTATTGTATGAAAAATAGAAATGTGTAGATTACCACTAGAAAACTCCAGATTTCACTATTGAGATATCAGCCACATAGGGAGTATGTGGTTTTCAATGCTTGTGTAACATTGTTAAGCCAAGCTGGTGACTTTACATACGTCTATCTAAAAAAAAAAACTTGAAAAAATGATACATGGCTTTCATTATTTCAGCTATAGTGGTATTTACCCCATTGGGACATGAGTATTTTTTGTATTTCAGCTATGGGTCTGTTGATTTGACATAAAATGTTTTCATGCTGATTTAGTACTGCACATTTATTGTCTTTTTGGCTTCAAGAAGGCTTTCTTATGTTTTGATTGTCTTTCAAGAATTTTTCCAAGAACGCATTCTTCCAGGAATAACCAAATTATGTATGTCTTCTGATGTACAAAGGATGTAAAACATAAAAAATACCCGTTTTGAGTCCCATAGGCTTGAATGTACCAACTATGCAGCCAGTCTGGTACTAGAATTTTACCAGCTAGGCTAAGTACAGACCTGTGTGGGGGTTAGGTTGGACACAGCTAAATGTATTGAGGGGGATATGTTGAGGGCTGTCTAGTCTTGTATCTGGCCCCTCCTGTAGTTTTTATGCAGGCAGCTTGTAGTGGGTGAACTTGCTGGGCCCCTTTCACAGCTCTGCTCTCTTCAAAGAATATGTACAACATAGTAGGTGTCTGCTTGGCCATATTTGCAGCAATTATCTTTAAGTATTTTTACTTTCTCATTGAACACTTTACAAATCAGTGGTGTTACTGGTATTACGATGTTATATTTTTTATTGTTATAGTACTCTGCTCCTTCAGATTTTCTCTAAAAGAGGCAGTAATCGTCATGTTGAGTCTGACTGATTACATATACATCTCTTCCCTGAACTAACCTCCTAGGTAGAAGTGACCCTACTGTGGGGGTGTAGTACAGCCATAAAGAGGGATCGTTTTATTACCTTTTTGCTTTCTTTTTTTCATGTTTTATCCAAAATGCTTTATGTAAACAATAAAATTGTGATTTTAATCTTTCGTGATGTCTTATGACGGTACCAAAGAAAATCCTGTTGCCCAACCTCTCTCTTTGCTTCAATATACAACATAGTGCTGATGTCACTGCTACTTTTAGAAGGGAACTACTGGGTTTGCAAACGTATTTGATGCACACAAAGTTGATTGATATCCCTGGCTATTGAGGATTATATTTAATTTAATTGTTTTGTGCCTGGAGTTCAGCTTTGAGTGGTTATAGGAAAATTGATGACAAAATAGGCAATTTATTAAAACTGTTTTTTGAATATACTTATTTGTACTTTTTTTTTTTTCTTGTTTTTATTAGACAAAACTTTAAGATGAAACATATATTTAAAGTACTCTGGCTTCCAGCCTGTAATATCACCAGTGCATGAACTAGCAGATTATATAATTTAATACATAAAAATTTGTAACTGCCCAGTGACCACACTATGACCACAACTATTGAAAAAAAAAAATGTTAATATAGTCGAACTCTGGGTACAAAATTGAATTTAAATATAGTACTCAATAGCCACAAAGGCTATAAATATGGTAAGTAAGCACCAAAAGCCTTTGCAAATACAAAAGTTACATTGTAAATGTAGTTGTGACATTATACTGTAAATGAAGTCATGACATCATCACTGTGTCGCACCCAGCCTAAAGCTGTTTTGGGACCCAGCAGGTCCATACAATATGGGGGCAATACACGACTTGGCAGACTTCAACTGAGAAATCAAAGAAGCCAGGCAGATAAAAAGTACACCTGAATCAGTGCAGCTATACAATAGATAATAATAATAATAATATAATATCAGCGCTTTTTAGCCTACAGGGCTGAACGAGTTAAATCTTTATGTGTATGGCCAGCTTCAGAATGTTCATCTGGTGCTTGCACAATATATGCTGCAAAGGTTATGGCTTGGATATTTGTTGTTCCTAAGTAACAGCCTGAATCGCATTGCGCGGTATCCTGGAAGCAGGTGTGAGATGTCAGGATCCGTTTCAGTATCTTCTTCTGCATGAATTACATTTTAGGAGAAAAACTAACAACTGCTGTATATTTTGCGGGAATAAAAATAAAGCAGATGTTTCTAAATTGTATATTGTTGGCACTCACTCAACATTCTGATACCAATGAGTGTGGAAGAAAAATATATAAAACCTTGAAGCCAACAGACACAAAGTCTGAATACCAGTGAAGGAATGCATGTGTGTAGATGTATAGCAGGTATCCAAAGATGCACAGTTGTGGCTTCTAGGCTGTAAGTTAATCTTGCATGGGTCATGAAAACTGTTGCTTTGAAATTAATTTCAACAGACTCAGCAATTTTACATATAATAAACCCAGCCATGGTTTTTGGCATGGGTCAGTACATACTAGGACCACTGTTGGAAAAGATTTAACACTACCAGAGATGCTTATAACGGTTACATTTTATTACTATATGCGCAGTGCCATTCATTTTCAATGGTGCGCCAACACAATATATAGTTGAGCCCAACGTACAGCGCACCTCACCATGCCACAGTGCATATAACAGGCCTTTTGGTGCACTGCATTGCTGCAAAAAGGGTTGTGTGTATTTTTTCATCTATTGTGGTATGTTGGCAGCCCATTTATAATGAGTGGGCTGTGTTAATGCAATGCATGTTAATGCGTGCCATAACGCACATTTGCACCACAGTGGTATGCTTACGTTTGAATGGGGCCTTGTCGTTTTTTCCCAACTCTGGATTTTGTCACTTTTGCTGGGCAGCTTGTTGTCCATATAAACGGGTAGGAAAACAAAAAAATCAGTGAATGCTGTCATCTATGTTAATCGCAATTCTTTAAAGTAGTAGTAAACGCAATCACTTAAACATCATAATAAGCATTAGTACATTCTTGTAATTTCAAATGTTATTTTTACTATTTTTGTAAACCCTGCAGTTTTCATTAAAGTAGTGCCTGGTAATTCATCCAGAAAGTATAACCATTTCACCTACTGTAGGTTTTCTGAGCACTTAACTAATAGCCATATTACCAAATACCTGTTTAAAAACTAATAACCATATTACCAAATACCTGTTTAAAAAAAAATCAAATACTGTATATACAGTATCTCACAAAAGTGAGTACACCCCACATCTTTTCATGTGACAACACTGAAGAAATTACACTTTGCTACAATGTAAAGTAGTGAGTGTACAGCTTGTATAACAGTGTCAATTTTCTATCCCCTCAAAATTTCTCAACACACAGCCATTAATGTCTAAACCGCTGGCAACAAATGTGAGTACACCCCTAAGTGAAAATGTGCCAATTGGGTCCAATTAGCCATTTTCCCTCCCTGGTGTCATGTGACTCGTTAGTGTTACAAGGTCTCAGGTGTGAATGGATAGCAAGTGTGTTAAATTTGGTGTTATCGCTTTCACTCTCTCATACTGGTCACTGGAAGTTCAACATGGCACCTCATGCCAAAGAACTCTCTGAGGATCTGAAAAAAAAAAATTGTTGCTCTACCTAGAGATGGCCTAGGCTATAAGAAGTTTGCCAAGACCCTGAAACTGAGCTGCAGCAAGGTGGCTAAGACCATACAGCGGTTTAACAGGACAGGTTCCACTCAGAACAGGCCTCGCCGCGGTCGACCAAAAAAGTTGAGTGCATGTGCTCAGCGTCATATCCAGAGATTGTCTTTGGGAAATAGACCTATGAGTGCTGCCAGCATTGCTTCAGAGGTTGAA
This sequence comes from Lithobates sylvaticus, assembly GCA_028564925.1. Lineage (NCBI taxonomy): Eukaryota > Metazoa > Chordata > Amphibia > Anura > Ranidae > Lithobates > Lithobates sylvaticus. The sequence continues at coordinate 392,613,263 of CM053027.1, forward strand.
GGGGTGGGGGTGTCAGCCTGTCAGTGCTCAGACCATACGCCGCACACTGCATAAAATTGGTCTGCATGGCTGTCATCCCAGAAGGAAGCCTCTTCTAAAGAGGATGCACAAGAAAGCCGGCAAACAGTTTGCTGAAGACAAGCAGACTAAGGACATGGATTACTGGAACCATGTCCTGTGGTCTGATGAGACCAAGATAAACTTATTTGGTTCAGATGGTGTCAAACGTGTGTGGCAATAACCAGGTGAGAAGTACAAGAACAAGTGTGTTTTGCCTATAGTCTGGCATTGTGGAGGGAGTTTCATGGTCTGGGGCTGCATGAGTGCTGCCGGCACTGGGGAGCTATAGTTCAGTGAGGGAACCATGAATACCAACATGTACTGTGACATACTAAAGCAGAGCATGATCCCTCCCTTCAGAGACTGGGCCGTAGGGCAGTAATCCAACATAACGACCCCAAACACACCTCCAAGACGACCACTGCCTTGCTATAGAAGTTGAGGGTAAAGGTGAAGGACTGGCCAAGCATGTCTCCAGACCTAAACCATATTGAGCATCTGTGGGGCATCCTCAAATGGAAGGTGGCAGAGCGCAAGGTCTCTAACATCCACCAGCTCTGTGATGCCGTTGTGGAGAAGGGGTAGAGGACTCCAGTGGCAAACAGTGAAGCTTTGGTAAACTCCATGCCCAAGAGGGTTAAGGCAGTGCTGAAAAATAATGGTGGACACACAAAATATTGACACTTTGTGCTCAATTTGGACATTTTCACTTAGGGGTGTAATCACTTTTGTTGCCAGCGGTTTAGACAGTAATGGCTGTGTGTTGAGTTGTTTTGAGGGGACAGCAAATTTACACTTATACAAGCTGTGCACTCACTACTTTTCATTGTAGCAAAGTGTAATTTCTTCAGTGTTGAAATGAAAAGATATAATGAAATATTTACAAAAATGGGAGGGGTGTACTCACTTTTGTGAGCTACTGTATATGAATAAACTGGAATTTATTAGCCAAATGATTACATCTTCTTCAAAAGTAGTGCACAAACTTTAAAACAAAGACCTCTGTAACTGCAGCCACAATTAACTTATTCATCCTCAAATTTGTATTTTCACATTTAGAGCTCATTCACACAAGTACAGAGACCCCCTACAGCAGGGGTCTCAAACTGGTGGCCCTCCAGCTGTTGCGAAACTACAAGTCTGACAGTTACAAGCATGTAGTTTGGCAACAGCTGGAGGGCCGCCAGTTTGAGACCCCTGCCCTACAGCATGAAAAGCCATCTTTTTGGGGAGCTTCAGGCGAGCAGCCTATATAAGTGATTGGAGGCACGGCAGCTGTTCGGATTCACCCACACAGCTCAGTTTGAAGTTTGACAGCAGTGCACCCATATCTGTATACCTGTAAAACTTAGCTGTGCTGGTGAGTTTGTACAGTTGCCGCATCGCTAATCACCTATATAGGCTGCCTGTATGCAGATCCCTGCTAATCCAAAAAATAAACAGCACTTCGTGCTATGAGTGGGCACGCCTCTCAGCCTTCTAATCTATAATGCAAAAAAACAGAGTAGATGCACAGGAAGAGAGGGGGGAGCATTGTAATGAGAATCGACTTCAACATAAACTTTACTAGTTTTATTGTGGAATTTGAAGATGAGTTGCTCCATAGTGGCTTCAACTACAGAGGTAGGGGGGCTTATTAAAAGATAATTTATTTGAGGTTAAGCATATGTAACTATTGGAATGCCCATATCCTGTACATTGGCCTACTTTAAAGGCAAAGGGCTTATGTAAGAATTAGCATTTCTGATTCACTTCCTGTTTTGTTTTAGGCTGTGTTTACACCAAAATGTATTTTTATTTGGTGTTGTGCTTCCTTGCTTTATATAAGAAATAGGAAATGTAATCAGTTAAAGTGATTGTAAATGACCACCTTCACCATTCAGTTTAAAATAGAAATGAAAGGCAAAATATTTTTGCATAGATATAAAAATACATTATAAATACCTATTTTCTTTTTTTTTTTATAAGTTCCCTCTGTTCTCAGCTGCATAAGAGCTGGAGGGAGGAGAAGCAGCAGCACACTGAGCTTTCCAGTGATTGGCTGTGCTGTGGAGACGTGTCAGGACAAGTCTGATCATTAGAGAAGGGCATACTGAGTTCCCAGCATAGCTAGATAACTGACCACGGTGTGTTCTCCTGCTTAGTGTGGTCAGTTTTTATTAGGAAAGCAGAGGGACAGGATATGTTCTTATAAAAGTACATGGTACAGAAGGCATATATCAGGAATATGAAGTTTTTGGGTAACAAAGGCTTTAGTTTGATTTGCAAAATGCAGGTCAGTGCACCCAGAATTCGGCACACAGGACTTTTTCACAGTACAATGTGGTGCATTTGTGAAATGTTCTCTTAAAAACAAGAGCACGCTTACCAAGAAAATTTTACTTTTATTTAGAAAAGTCTAAAGCTGCCCAAAGATGGAAAGAATTTTTAGAATGAACATTTTGAATAAATAAGGATTTTATAAATCAAGCTGTGAGCAGTAAATCTGTGTGCTAAACATTACACAGAATTAAATGTGTAATGTTTTATAACTGCATTCAAATGGCATCTTCTGGATACGAGTGTCGTCAGTGAGCTTCGGGTGCTTAGGCCTACAGTTTAGTACAGTGATGCTAATGGGTTGCTCCAAAAAAATGTTTTGGATTTTTTTTTCTTCAAATACAAGGTGTTTTGTGAATTGACAAAATTGTGTGGTATACTCACCCCTTCTTCTTTCATCCATTCACAGAAGGCCTTGTATTCAGTGGAAAAAAATATAAAACATTTTTAGCATCCCCAGTCACCATTCGTACATAGTTGGAAAAGTATTACACATAACTTCTCTAGACTAATCACAATTTAAAAAAGTTATTTTTTCCTGGAGCAGCACTAGGTCTACTATAAGGGTATGTAACAACATAACAGTCTTCTTCCATCCCAACAAAATTTCTGAATAAATGAATTATGGTGTAGATGACGGAGGAGGTGTTAGAGCATCAAACTGTGTGCACATGAATTAAATACATTTATATTCCAACAATCTTTTGGCTATGCCCAGTAACATGGCTCCATTACAACGGCAAAGGGAGGAGTAGTACAAAGCATCAACATAAATGACGTGATGTACAACACTTCATTCTTGTCTGTTATCAGCAGACACCCTCTGAAGTCTGAGCCAGAAGATTTGTCACTTTCATGTAAGAGAGAGATAATGTACAAAAACATTTTTGATGTCTTCCCTTCCCTTATATGAATAAAGCGCTTTTGTTGTTTGGTTATGTTCTCCTTGGTTACTTATTTGAACCTCAGAGTTGTTCTGGCTTCTGACCTTCTTCATGAATTCTCTGATTATAAAACATTTACAACACTATGAAAATAGGTAACTAAGTAATTAATGCAGAAGGCCAGCTGGTGCTGCAGGGGAGGAACATTCAGGGGAATCAATGCCACACCCCTGAACACACAAAGTCAGTTGTTTTTATAGGAAACCTGCACTGAGAGAAATACAAAGCTATATCAGATCTTAAAAGAGAAGTATGTTTTTTTATTTTATTTTTTTTATTCATACTTACCTAGGTGAATGCAGCATCAAACCGATGCTGCAGCTGTCCCCCGGCTTCTCTGCACTGAGAACCGAGCCACTGAACATCGCAGATGGCTCGGTTCTCACTCCTTCCCTAGCGGAGAGCTGCTGACTGTCAATCAGCAGCTCTCCTGCTCTGTTCCTCCATGCTCACTGGAGCGCTGAGCTGTGGAGTGGCGAGGAGCGGCCGTCTAAGTGGCTCGCTGAGCCGCTGAGACTGCCATTAGTCAAGGCAGCTGGTGGATCCAGACTTCTGAAGTCGGGATGACGCTCTGCCTTGACTGATTTCTGTGACGTCAGCGGAGAGCCGGCTTCAGACCTCTCTCTGCTGAAAATGGGTCACAGGAGTGCAAAACAAATTGCTCTCCTGTGACCCATAGGAGAAGCCCAGCCAAACTAGCTCAGACTGGACTTCTCTTTTAAATAAGTTGCCTGGTTCATTTGTTGATCCAATTGCTGAGGCACTGACCCACAACAAGTATGCATCAAGTAAAGTCAGAACTCCCGACCTGTTTAAAAGGTCTGGGTCAGTAACTCAAGTTGAAAATAAAAATAAGTGCAGCGCATCTAAAAAATAAAAAATGATACAATAATAATTGGATATCATGAAATTATGATATGAATGTGAAACACAATACACATAATGGAAAATAATCAAATATGGTGACAAAAGTTCATATCTTGTGAGTCCAAGATGAAACAGTGAGAGTGAATAACTGATTGTAGATAAAACACCCTGGTGACTGTAGATAATCAAAATAAATTCTAAAGGTGATGTCCTCAACCGAAGGTAAATGGAGACTCTTACCAAATGTGCTATGCACATACGCATAGACTCAGTGGAGGGTGAAGTGTCTGATTCCAAGGGAAGCTGACTCCAATCTGGGAAAACGGCCAATCAACTGGACGGATCTCCGGCAGATGATCTCCTCATGTGGTGGACAGCCCAATGCTAAGCAATGTAGATCCAGGCAAAAAAGATCTCCCAGCATAAAACAATAGAAAAGAAGGGGGGGACACTCTAAGTGTAGACTGTTGGTATACGATTTATTTAAAAATGAAGTTTAAAATACAACCTTGATGAAAAAGGTAAATGGTTGTGTCTGCAAATAACATGCGTTATGCAGTTGACAAAAAATTAAGGCAATGCTGTAGGTACACTCAATATGTACAACTGCAAAAAACAAAGCCTTATGGACATATGCATAAAAACACAGCTCAAAGCTGCAAATGGGGAACAATTGCTGTTTAAAAAAGTTCCGCACTGCAGCAATGTAGAGAGATTGCGGAACAAAGCCGCTGGAGATAGTGATAGACAGCGAGTGACTGATAGAGTCTATCAGTCACTCGCTGTCTATCACTATCTCCAGCGGCTTTGTTCCGCAATCTCTCTACATTGCTGCAGTGCGGGACTTTTTTGATTATTTTCCATTATGTGTATTGTGTTTCACATTCATATCATAATTTTATGATATCCAATTATTATTGTATAATTTTTTATTTTTTAGATGCGCTGCACTTATTTTTATTTTCACATTGTTATTTGAAGGATTCGTGATTGGCCTTTTTGGTGTTCAGCTTGCACTTTCACTTATTTTATTTATTTGTTTTTTGTTGGTTTGCGCTGATTGTTCCATTCTACAGTAACTCAAGTTACATTAAAACCAAAGGATCACAATCAGGTAGATAGCATTTTCACAAGGAAGGCTTAATAATAGCAACCTATTAATGTTATCGTAGGTTTCGTTAAAAGGAAAACTTTACTCTCGGTTCACACTTGTGCAATGCCGTTCGTATGGCTGAATTTGCATCCCATTCGCACCAAAATTGTGCAGGACCCTTTTTTTGGTCCGCACTGGAATCAGATCGTATGGGTGTTCACACCTATGCGATCCGATTCCTGCACAATTTCACAGTTCGCACTGCAATCTGTTAACCGATATGTATTGACACCGCATCGGTTCGCAGAAGGCTGTGTGAACTGTCAGCGCTTCAGGTGCGATGAGGGAACCTGCACTGGAATTGTGTTAAGAGGGCTACTAGTGCTAGCTTAATTTTAGAATATTAGTTGCCTGGCTGTCTCTGACTTCTCTGACTTCAGTACTTTTTAAGGGGAGGTGGAGGTGAGGGGTGGGACTCAGATCTTTATCCATCAAAAGGGGTCGTGGGTTGAGCATCAGTGCATTTTCAGATGGAGAGGTTAGCAATTGTAGCCTCTATATAAACTTGATTTTGACTTTCCTCAACAATTAAAGGGCTACTACATTTCTGCATACAGTATTTTAGTTTACGCACTAATGGTCTGAAATTTTCACTGGGAACCACATGGAGAATAAAACTCAGCACAGATGAAAGAAGAAATGGGAATACAGAGAAGGGGGGTCTTCAGTCAGGAGAGATGACAGACAAAACAACGGCCCCTGGCTTACATAATCTATTCAAACTTTCTCGTTTACACTATAATAGCAATATTTCCTAAGTTCAATAAAACACATTTTCTATTAGGTTTCTATATATATATATATATATATATATATATATATATATATATGTATATATGTATATATATATATATGTATATATATATATATATATATATGTATGTATATATATATATATATATATATATATATATATATATATATATATATATATATATATATATATATATATATATATATATATATATATATATATATATATATATATATATATATATATATATATATAATCTACATTCAAGGGCTTTAAAGTTTAAGTTGAGTCATTTTAATTTTGTATGTCAGCATTTGCTGGTTTTATCGAGCCCCCACGAGCAGTTGATGATTTTGTAGACAGCCCCTGAAGGCATGGTCTGCGGATTTGGCAGATGCTTCATCCAGGAGAGGTAGCTACATGTGTTGCTTATAAAAAGCCTGTCTTGTTTTCCTCAGGGAGTTCCTAATGTGGTCTCTGAAGTAAGACTTGGAATTTTGTAAAGAAAAGGTTCATGGCATTCATATTGCACTCTTTTACTGCGTTGGTTTCTTTTAATTTGGTTTTTGAAATGTTACATAATATCTGGATTTTTATAACCAGTGCAGAAGTTTTCCAATACAGTTTAGAGTTTTGGCTAGATCAAGAAAGTGTTGAGAAACTCAAACATTTAGAGTTGTCAAAGAAGTGAGAGGTGAGGGGGGACCTTCCAATTAAGACACCTGTTCTAGTTACAGCTATCCACCAGGGCATTTCCCCTCACTTTGGATAGAAATTCTCTAATGCCCCATACACACGGTCGGATTTTCAGATGGAAAATGTCCTATCGGACAATGTTGTCGGAAATTCCGACCGTGTGTAGGCTCCATCGGACTTTTTCCGTAGGATTTTCCGACGGACAAAGTTTTATCTCCTGCTCTCAAATTTTCCCGACAACAAAGTCCTATCGGACTTTTTCCGATCGTGTGTAGCGAATTCCGACGGACAAAATGCTCAGATCACATTACAAGACCAAAGCTATTGGCTACTAGCCTCTACGTAGTCCCGTCGTACGCAATGAACGTCACCACGTTCAGGATGATCGGATTTTCCGACAACTTTGTCCGACCGTGTGTATGCAACACCAGTGTCGGACAAAATCCGTCGGAAAAAATCCGACGGATTTTGTGGTCGGAATTTCCGACCGTGTGTACGGGGCATTAGAGTAATTCCTGTGTGTCTATGGGACAGAAACAAATCTCCCAGATGGCACACAGCAAAAAAAGAAAAACAAAAACTGACAGGTGTGTTGCCATACTATTCTAGTTTTCACATACACATTGAAGTAGAACCAAAGGCAAAACTTATTTTCCCCTCAAATCTGTTTTGACAGTAAACCAAAATGTGGTATGTTGTTTTACTTTTGATGATAACAGTCAGCAGGATTTAAAGAGAGAGTGAAGTTCCTTAACCGGGACGCAGACAACAAATAAAGGATAAGTCCACCTTTAGTAACAGCTTGTTTGGCTGTACTTCTCCTGTGGAGTGCCGTTCGTTCTGTACTCCTGTGACCAGTTTTTAGGTGACCGCAGGCTTCAGCTGACGTCACAGATCCAGTCCTGGCTGGGGAAACATTGCTACCTATCCTCCCTGGGCCAGCACCTGGCTCAGGCTCTCAGCGAGATGCTCAGAGCCTGCTCTCTGCTCATGAAGCTCTGAGAATTGGGCGATCATCGGTTTTCTCAGTTTTCGAAGCGGTGGGGGACAGATGCAGCATCAGACAGATTGTGCATCTACCTAGGTAAGTATAATTCTTTAAAAAAAGAAAATCACAAACTTCTCTTTTAATATGCATTTTTTGCCCCAGTGTTTGTTTCCTGATTCTGCTGCAAACCATTGTCTAAACCATCTATTGTCGGTTTACAAACAGTTTTATTAGGAATAACAATGACAATACAAAACACATTCCACATGTTACAGCATTCTGTATAAAAGTTATAAGAACAAGTAAGACAGAGGGGGGACACTCAGAATCTGGTGCAGCTGTGCATGGTAGCCAACAGCTTTTAACTTCAGCTTTCTCAATTAAACATTGACAATAAAACCTGGAAGCTAATTGGTTACTATGCACAGCTGTACTAGATTCTGCATGCACCAGTTTTAGTAAATTTCCCCCAGAGTTTAGATCCGTGCCAATATAAACCGCAAATAATGATGAACAAATTGAAAATCTATACCAGTTTAGAGAAGAATTAAAACAAATAAACCAGCTATTCTCAACTGGGGTTCCTCTGGGGATTATTAAGGCTTATTCACCTCCAGTTTGATGGTGCTTGCATAGATATGGGACCGAAACCACTTGACAGACCCAGTGGCATGATTATTATTTTTTTTTGCTACCTGTAAGTGTGGTATTCTGACCACCACCATATAGGGTACATTCTTCCCACTAGCCCCCAATGAGTTTTTTCAAGGGTTCCCTGAGACATTAAAATAAATCAAGGATTCCTCCTGGATAAAAAAGTTGAGAAAGGCTGGTCTAAATAGAACACTCATCTGTATAGTAAAGCTATTTTATTACCTGTTTTGTATAACATTATTGAAGATAACTGTTTGCTTTTTCTTGGGTGAGTCTTTGAAAATATCCATCTTGCCAACAATGACATATACAGTCATGCTAATAGAAGTGTACATGTATTGTGGGCCTCTGAGCTTGCTTTACAAAGGGATGGTCCAAGTAAAACTACCTATTCCTATCTTTTAGAGACTCCAACTATTAGATCTCCCTTTCATATTTACTGGTTCTGTTGCTATCGATTTTCCAGTTTTCGGGTGCTCCCAACTACCTTTGTATGCTTGAGCGCCTCCGGTTGTATATGCCATTATATATAATACATAACCAATCTCCAGTAATGTCCACAACGGGTATATAGACCAAGGACTTCAAGAGTGCAGATCTCATCACCATAGTCCCTAAGAAATGATAGTAAGCTGTTAGAGGGTTTAGTTTTTCAGGATCTGCACAAAACTGAAATATCAATTATGGAGCACCAACCCTTGAGGTGCTAAAAATTCACTTGAGGTGCTAGATTTGTTGGGTTCTAATGCTATTCTAAAACATTGCAATCATATTTTTTGTAGATGGACAGAAGAGGAAAAAATCTTTAAGAAAGAAACTGGATTCTCTGGGGAAGGAGAAAAACAAAGATAAAGGTAAAACTTTTCATGTGTTCTGTTTTTTTTACAGTATCTTTTGCTGTTTATCCTGCAACGTCTGTAGATATGACCATACAGTGACCATAGATCACTGTATAGACATATTTACAGAAGTAGACCAGGGATCATAGCATCAGGACCTTCCATGGCTTTTATTTCCAACTTAACTCTATTGCATGTGTGATAAAGGTGTTTCCTTTTCTATACAGAAAAGGAGAGGCTCCTTCAGGTCTCGTGCAAACAGGTGGTGAGAGGCTGAAAATATGCCAAGCATAAAATTATGAGTGTGCATATGCAGTGTACAGCCGGTTATACAAGTGAATTTCTGTATGTGGCCACACTCCTATAAACGTTAATATTTCTGTACTTCACAGCATTTACCAGCATATTAACGGCATATTTCCTGAATGTGATACTTTCACTCTGAGCAAATATGTGCATGAGGCGGTAAATTCCTCTCACTGCTCATGTACATGAGGCCTTAAAGGCTAAATTAAAATGGAATACCACTTTGCAGGTACATTGCAGGGATCACTCCACACTGTGCCTTTTTTTTATGTTCCGTTATTAAATTGCAGATTGCCGTGTGAAACTTACAGGGTTTATTAAAGTGTTCTTTGCATAGGCCCCATTCACACTTGGAAATAGGGCTGTTATCGATTATATGAGGGAGACCCAGCAAGGACAACTGTGATTAGATGTGGGCAGTAGCCCCAGTGAATAAAATGGGAGGCTCACAGTTCCTACAGTTAACCGTGGACACTCACATGTAATTTTATGCATTTATATAGGCCACGCCTCTATATACAGTTGTGCTCATAAGTTTACATACCCTGACAGAATTTATGATTTCTTGGCCATATTTCAGAGAATATGAATAACACAAAAACTTTTCTTTCACTCATGGTTAGTGTTTAGCTGAAGCCATGTATTATCAATCAACTGTGTTTACTCTTTTTAAATCATAATGGCAACAGAAACTACCCAAATGACCCTGATCAAAAGTTTATATACCCCAGTTCTTAATACCGTGTATTGGCCCTTTTAACATCAATGACAGCTTGAAGTATTTTGTAGTATTTGTGGATGAGGTTCTTTATCTTCTCAGAGGGTAAAGCTGCCCATTCCTCTTGGCAAAAGGCATCCAGTTCCTGTAAATTCTTGGGCTATCTTGCATGAACTGCACGTTTGAGATCTCCCCAGAGTGGCTCAATGATATTGAGGTCAGGAGACTGAGATGGCCACTCCAGAACCTTCACTTTATTCTGCTGTAAACAATGACAGGTCGACTTGGCCTTGTGTTTTGGGTCATTGTCATGTTGGAATGTCCAAGTACGTCCCATGCGCAGCTTCCTGGCTGATGAATGCAAATGTTCCTCCAGTATTTTTTGATAACATACTGCATTCATCTTGCCAACAATTGTGACCAAATTTCCTGTGCCTTTGTAGCTCACACATCCCCAAAACATCAGAGATCCACCTATGTACCTTTCATCATGGGCCCTGTTGACTCTCCAAATGTAGCATTTATGATTGTGGCCAAAAAGCTAAATTTTGGTCTCATCACTCCAAATGGTTTGAGGCTTGTCTCTGTGCTGTTTGGCGTGCTGTTTGGCGTATTGAATTGGGATACTTTGTGGCATTTTGTGTAGTAATGGCTTTCTTCTGGCGACCGGACCATGCAGTCCATCTTTCTTCAAGTGCCTCCTTATTGTGCATTTTGAAACAGCCACACCACATGTTTTTATTGTGCATTTTGAAAAAGCCACACCACATGTTTTCAGAGAGTCCTGTATTTCACCTGAAGTTATTTGTGGGGTTTTCTTTGCATCCCGAACAATTTTCCTGGCAGTTGTGGCTGAAATTTTTGTTGGTCTACCTGACCGTGGTTTGGGTTCAACAGAACCCCTCATTTTTCACTTCTTGATTAGAGTTTGAACACTGCTGATTGGCATTCTCAATTTCTTGGATACCTTTTTATAGCCCTTTCCTGTTTTATACGGTTCAACTAGCTTTTTCCTTTGACAATTCTTTTGCTTTCCCCATGACGCAGAATCCAGAAATGCCAGTGCAGCACTGGATGAAAAACTAAACCCTTTTATACATACACACTAATTACAAGCAAACAGATCACAGGTGAGGATGGTTACCTTTAATAGCCATTCAAACCCCTTTGTGTCAACTTGTGTGCATGTTATCAGGCCAAAATCACCGGGGTATGTAAACTTTTGATCAGGTTCATTTGGGTAGTTTCTGTTGCCATTATGACTATGACTTAAAAAGAGTAAACACAGTTGATTGATAATAAATGGCTTTAGCCAAACACTAACCATGAGTGAAAGAAATGTTTTTGTGTTATCATTCATATTTTCTGAAAAATGCCAAGAAATCATAAATTCTGCCAGGGTATGTTAACCTTTCGAGCACAACTGTACCTCATACAGAGGCATATTCAGGATTAACAAGCCTCCAGGTACCCGGAACAATTGCAATTCAGTGATTACACCAAGTGATGTCAGTCACTCTCTCATCATGCCTTCTCTACTTTTTCACAGGTAATGCTGCTGTCACAGAATCCATTTTAACTGTTTCATTGCTTTGTACTGACACTGCAAATTTAGGGTAATGCTGCTGTCTCAGAATCCATGTTAAGTGTCCCATTGCTTTATACTGATACTCTGCAATCTTTAGGGTAAATAATCTAATAATAATAATCTGTAATAGTCTTTTGTCTATTTGTGGTGTTAGATTCTCCCCATTAATGTTAACAGCTACATTCCAACTTTTCAACTTAACATCTTTTGACCTAACACAATGGACACAGTCCTCCACTCACTTTGATGGTAATACCCTTGACCTTGTTTTCTCCCATCTTTGTACTCCCTACAACCTCACCAACGCCCCCTTTCCTCTCTCTGATCACAACCTCACCACTTTAGGCTGAGTTCACACAATTTGCACAGGAGCCCTGTGCGTCTTTTGGTCCATTTCAGGTCCGAATTCAGACAAAAATTTGTTCTGAAATCGGACCTGAAACGTTGAACCAGGACGCACTGGACCCCTGCTGGGAGCCGCATGCGGTGGTGGTGTGAACCCAGCCTAAACCCTTCTCTTTTTTACTTCGCAACAGACCACTTCCATGACAAAATTGACCCCATGTCCTGCCCTGTTCTGGCCACTTCTGTCTACAACAGTTCACTCTCATCCACACTGGACTCACTTGCTCCTCTTACTACACAAAGTATCAGGCCCCAACCATTACAACCTTGGCAGACTGAGGGCACTAGAAAACTTAAAAGACATAGCCGTGCACTAGCTGCTATAACCCCGGTATCCACTTCTTCAGCGGGCGGTTGGCTTTCAGATAAAAGTGGTCTCAGCGGCGCTTTTATCGGTGGCCGGAGAGGGCTACCCCCCTCTCGCTGCGCTCCGGTGCCCTCCACCACTTTCCGGAGCCGCTGGCAGCGGTGGAGGCAATCGGATCCTTCTCCCTGTGTTGTATGGAGCTGAGTGAGGGGAAGATGACCCCCACCCGGCTCCATACCATTGCAGTGCGAAAGCAACATCAAAACGTCACTTGCGCCCATAGCTCTTAAAGGGACATTTTTTTTTCTTTTTTCAGACAATATTTAAAAAAAAAACGTTTTTATTGCATTTTAGTGTAAATATGAAAGCAGCGGTCTTTTTGACCCCAGATCTCATTTTTAAGAGGTCCTGTCATGTTTTTTTTCTATTACAAGGGATGTTTACATTCCTTGTAATAGGAAAAAAAAATGACACAATTTTTTTTAAAAAAAGAACAGTGTAAAAATAAAGAATAAATAGTAAAATAAATAAGAAAAAAAAAATGAATTTTTTTTTAACACGCTCCGTCCAGCCGAGCTCGCAGGCAGAAGCGAACGCATATGTGAGTAGCGCCTGCATATGTAAACAGTGTTCAAACCACACATGTGAGCTATCACCACGATTGGTAGAGTGAAAGCAATAATTCTAGCCCTAGACCTCCTCTGTTACTCAAAACGTGCAACCTGTACAATTTTTTAAACATCGCCTATGGAGATTTTTACGGGTAAAAGTTTGTCGCCATTCCACGAGCGGGCGCAATTATGAAGCGTGACATGTTAGATATCAATTTACTCGGCATAACATCATATTTTACAATTACAATTTAGGTATAACATTCCTTGACTTATGTAGTTACAGCCATTGTGGTGTAAATTATTCACAAAGTTCATAAGCAAAGCAAAGATGTCATCCAACTCTGGTCTCAACACTTTGCTGTCTCCCCTCTTCCAGTGCACCAGGTTCTGTGTTTACATTAGAGATTAGAACTCTGACAGGCTGCTAATTCATTGGGATGGGGTCTGAAATACAGAAAGAAGGGAACATTTAGGCTGTAGGCTTGATGAGATAAGAAATTGTAAATTTAGGCTGTAGACTTTGAAGATGTCTCACTCCGCAGACGTCAGTAAGGGTTTGGTTTGAGGCTGGGTTCACATATGATCACGCATCGGCTCACAGCAGGAGTTTGTGCTTGTTCACCGTTTCATGTCCGATTTCAGCCCGAATGTTTTGCTGAATTCGGACCTGAAACTGACCAAAAGACGTACAGGGATACTGTGCAAATCGCACTGGAGCCGATGCGGAGATATGGAAACTGGCTCCATAGAGAGCCGGTCACAATCTCCTGCTGTGCGAATTGGATGCGAAGAAAGCCGCATCCAATTCGCACTAGTGTGAACCCAGCTTCAAGTTTTAATTACTGCTTATTAAGAACATATAAATATTTGAGTGCCTTTAGCCTGTCCACATTTCTCTTTTAACCCCCCTGGCGGTATTCCAGAGTCTGGCTCGGGGTGGAACTTCAGTACCATTAGTGGTAACCCTGAGCCAGACTAGGGATCGCATCGCAGGATACAGGGCGAGTTACTTACCTTGTCCCATGGATCCTGTGATGTCTCCCTGCTGTGTGTGCGAGCTCCTCCGCTCGATTCACACAGTGCCCGAGTGCCGCTGAGCTCCGTTCCCTGCGTTGTTGCGACGCACGGGAGCGGAGATTGGCGCCAAATTCAAAAAAGTAAAAATGCACAATACAAATACAGTACTATAATTGTTGAAGTAACAGCGCTGTCTAAACTAGTAAAGAGTTAACACATATACTAAATAAGTACCTTAGTGTGAAAACATAATGATTTATGTCTATTGTGAAAAATAAATGGATTCCTGCTGCAACCATATGTGAGATACACACAAAATACAAGTACTGTACAGATTACAGTACTGTATAAAAAAATTACACATCCCCTTTGTCCCTAGTAGTCTGTCCAGTGCCCTGCATGTAGTTTTATATTATAAATACATTTTTTTCTGCCTGGAATTTGGAGATTGCCCATAGCAACCAAAGTGTCCCTTTATGTCAAAAGTGGTTTTAGACCAGCTAGAAAACAGCAATAATAAATTAGAATCACTTGCAGAATTGAGTGATAGCGATTTGTGGGGAAATTCGTCATCAAACACTAAATCTAATTACAGCGACAATTCTGCAACTGAGCAAATTTCAGTGTTCTTGATTTGATTACATTATTGAATAATTTTTATAGTTATTATATTATGATTTTGTGTTTCAAACTTTATCATACACGGGATGTATACTAGACTCTGGTTTGGACAGATTTAAGTGAGCTATTCCTAAGAATTGCAGGCCTACAATATAAAACGCCTAATTTCCATGCAAATTAATTGTACCGCTTTCAGCACCTAAAATCAGAAATAATCATACCGCCAAGGAGGTTAAAGTAAAACTCCAGTCAAATCTTTTTTTCTGCTTTAGGAGTAGGGCAGGTTTGGAAACACTATTGGCTTGTTAATGCTGTTTGGGTCCTCATTGGGGAGATCCATCCTCATTGGATCAATTGTCACCAAGACAAAAATTGAAGGGTTATTGCAAATTTTAGTTGGGATATTTTGGACATCCGTTTTCTCTCATATCAAAAAAATGGCCAGAGTTCTACCTTAACTTTTAAAGGATATAGCTAAGTGGACATTTCATTACATGTTACATTTAATAATCTCCATTAAACCAGCAGAATATAAACATTATTTGCAGGGTTGAATGTAAAAGTAGGACAATCAAATGCATCTGTAGAGTGATTGGGGTTGATTTACTAAAGGCAAATAGACTGTGCACTTTACAAGTGCTTAGTAAATGAGGGGAAGGTTCACTTTATAAAGAATAGCCAATCACATGAAAGGGAAAAAAAAGCAATCGTGCGTGCATATAATTGAATGATGGAAGTCAGAAGACCTTCCCCCTCATTTACTAAGCTCTGGGGCAACTGCAATTGCAAAATGCGCACTCTATTTGCCTTTAGTAAATCAAACCTACTGTGTTCTAAAGAAGTATTCCAAGTCATAGCAACGTGAAAAATATAAAACACAATGTAAATGTTTAACTTACACTGTTTATACCTTCTTTGCAGTTGTTACCACTTATATTACAATATAGTTGTACACTGTTTTTATTATATTGTGTACTCATCTTCAGGTTACCTTCTTTTTAATATGTTCTATGGTAAAGGATGTATAAACTAAGATTATGTTCTTTAGTATCTAACTGTTGACTTTACGTACTGGTTTTTCTTTAATGAAAAGCATTGAGTGCTGTTCATCTCAAAACAGAGACACCAGACCTATACAAGTCATACATTGACCTATACAAGTGAACAATGTAAAAAAAACAATACTTTTTCAAAAATTAAAGTATAAATAAATCCAAGTCATAAAAATGAAATGTTTTTAGTTATCTTTCACTACAGATGAAGGTTGGGGATTGTATAATCTGAGCCTTCCTTTCTTGTGAAATACTTTGTTTAATTATTTTCAAAAGGAACTTTCTGTTCAAGGGTGGCAGCTCTGCCTTGCTGGGTCTGGCTGCAGGCATAGCTTTTGTCATCCTCCTCTGCAGGCTTCCCTCTGACACTACAAGGGTATATCCCAGCACAGAACATGCTAATATATATAGCCCCCTCTGCTGTCACTACCACTGCCAGTAATGTGCTACAGCAACTTGTTGGAGGAGGTACCATCAGAATCATGCGAGGCACACATGCCAAGTCATACCATGTGCAGAGCAGCATGGAACTTGTGTTCACAATGATGCAGTGACCTTGCTAATACATGTATTGCCTTTGCACCCAAACCAAACGTTCTAGACCACTACTGCTGTGATGAGCATGGAATGCAATAAAGTGAGTAAGGATAAAGTGATCTATGACCACAGGGGTTGCCAAAATAAATCCAGAAAATGTAGGGTATGTGGTAAGCAGAATCTTCTACTTGCTGTCCATTATGCTGTGTACACACGACCGGACTTTCCGGCAGACTAGGTCCAACGGGATTAGTCCGTCGGACAATCCGATCGTGTGTGGGCTAATCCGTTCATTTTTCGGGAAAAAAATCTGGTGGACCTAGAAATAGAACATGTTTCAAATCTATCCGATGGACACAATTCCATCGGAGGTATCGCTCCTCAGATATAAAATTGATTACGTGAAACCGGAAGTGATGTCCTTGATGACGCCCTGGAGGAGGAACAAAATACATTGATGCATTACTGGTTTTCTAACCACTGACACCACTTCCGCCCTCCATGGAACACACGCCGACCCACGGCAAACCCAGATGAGCTCATTCTCTGTCCTATGCCTGTTATTATCAGAAATCTCCCTGGTGGATTTTTTGGTCCCCCCCAAGACCCTCTATGTTTGGAGATCCTGCTGAGGAGTCCTAGAGTTCCACCCTACCAACTCCAGATCACAGCGTGTTGACCCCCAGACTGCAAAGCTGGGGGTCCATTGTTTCTGGTGAGTGGGGACACAAGAGGGGAGTCTGGTACATGACACAGCAATTGCATATAAAGCACTTCAGCACTTTCTACTTATTTGGAGCACCTTAGCACATTGCAAGAGACTGTGTTACATATTGATCTTTTTTTCTTGTTGTTTATCACTAATATATCACAACTGTAAGTGCTGTATTGATTTTTATTTGAAATTTTTGAGGTTTTAGCACCTTGTGGACAGCAGCTACAGGTCCTTATCACATACAGGGCCTTGCAAAAGTATTCACCCCCCTTGGCTTTTTACCTATTTTGTTACATTGCAGCCTTTAGTTCAATGTTTTTTTTTATCTGAATTATATGTGATGGATCAGAACACAATAGTCTAAGTTGGTGAAGTAAAATTAGAAAAATAAATACATAAAACTATTTTTCAGAAATAAAAAAAATAATTGGCATGTGCGTATGTATTTGTTATGAAGCCCATAAAAAGCTCTGGCACAACGAATAACCTTCGGAAGTCACATAATTAGTGAAATAATGTCCACCTGTGTGCAATCTAAGTGTCCCATGATCTGTCATTACATATACACACCTTTTTGAAAAGCCCCAGAGGCTGCAAAACCTAAGCAAGAGGCACCATTAACCAAACACTGCCATGAAGACCAAGGACCTCTCCAAACAAGTAAGGGACAATGTTGTTGAGAAGTACAAGTCAGGGTTAGGTTATAAAAAAATATCCAAATATTTGATGATTCCTAGGAGCACCATCAAATCTATCATAACCAAATGGAAAGAACATGGCACAACAGCAAACCTGACAAGAGACGGCCGCACACCAAAACTCACGGACTGGGCAAGGAGAGCATTAATCAGAGAGGCAGCACAGAGACCTAAGGTAACCCTGGAGGAGCTGCAGAGTTCCACAGCAGACACTGGAGTATCTGTACATAGGACGACAATAAGCCGTATACACTCCATAGAGTTGGACTTTATGGCAGAGTGGCCAGAAGAAAGCCATTACTTTCAGCAAAAAACAAAATGGCAAGTGGAAGACACACAAAATGTATGGAGGAAGGTGCTCTGGTCTGATGAGACTAAAATGTATCTTTTTTGGCCATCAAAGAAAACGCTATATCTGGCGCAAACCCAACACATCACATCACCCAAAGAACACCACAGTGAAACATGGTGGTGGTAGCATCATGCTGTGGGGATGTTTTTCAGCAGTCAGGACTGGGAAACTGGTCAGAGTTGAGGAAAAGATGGATGGTGCTAAATTCAGGGATATTCTTGAGCAAAATCTGTACCACTCTGTGTGTGATTTGAGGATAGGACAGAGGTTCACCTTTCAGCAGGACAATGACCCCAAACACACTGCTAAAGCAACACTTGAGTGGTTTAAAGGGAAACATGTAAATGTGTTGGAATGACCTAGTCAAAGCCCAGACTTCAATCCAATAGAAAATCTGTGATCAGCCTTAAAGATTGCTGTCCCCAAGTGCAAACCATCTAACTTGAAGTAGCTGGAGTAGTTTTGCAAGGAGGAATGAGCAAAAATCCCAGTGTTAAGATGTGGCAAGCTCATAGAGACTTAGCCAAAGCGACTTGGAGCTGTGATAGCCGCAAAAGGTGGCTTTACAAAGTATTGACTTTGGGGGGGGGGGGGTGAATAGTTATGCACATTGACTTTTTCTGTTATTTTGTCCTATTTGTTATTTGCTTCACAATAAAAAAAAAAAAAATCTTCAAAGTTGTGGGCATGTTCTGTAAATTAAATGATGCAAATCCTCAAACAATCCATGTTAATTCCAGGTTGTGAGGCAACAAAACACGAAAAATGCCAAGGCGGGTGAATACTTTTGCAAGGCACTGTATATGTCTTTCACATTCACAACATGCGAGTATTTATGGTTTTATTTAAAAATACTTAACTGGCTATGTCTTATTTCTATGTTTTCTGGAATGTGTCCTCTACCTCAAACAGTTATGTAAATCATAAAATATCTTTTTTTATTTTTATTATTTTTTATATATAGACAGTTCATTGCAGAATCTCTGAATTATGTGCTCAGTGTTCTGAAACTTTGCTCAAATTCTTTCAAGTGAATGATCACAGGAATTACATTTCTGACACAATGTGTTTTATATTAAATGTTCTTGTTGTTGATTGCCTTATCTTAGCTAGTTTGTAATGCTGGTTTAAGTTAAATAACAAAAACATTTTTACCATTTAATTCACTTTTTAACATTTGCTTTCATAAAAGTGGGGGTTTTCCATAGTTGTCTGGCCAGGTCAGTGTTTTAGTAATTGAATACATAGATAAAAATAGATATATGTGAATTGTCTTACCCGCACCACAGCTTGGTCACCAACCCAACCCCAGCCTTCTGATTGGACCAACTGATGAGTTTATTATACCCCCCTCTGAGCAGCAAACACCCAATGGTAATCTGGCCATATACTAGTAGAATTTCATTTGTTTTTGAAATGTTTGTTCAGTCGTCCACAAGGCAATTTTTGTTTTTGACTCTCTCGCAGGAGAGAGTTGAAGATTTTTTGTCATTTGTTGCCAAATTCTACTTTTTTTTCCTTGTAAATCATAAGCTTTTAGTTTGGGGCTGTATGGAAGAGCAAAACAAATAACCTGGCATGATCATCTTGCATGGTGACATGCATAATCAAACATTACCGGGATTGAATATTAACTTTCAAAACATTGACATGGCAAACAAACTGTGTTTTTGAGTGCTTTTGCACAAAATCTGGCGAGTAATTGATAGTGTTTCGTGCACTCTGCCGAACAAAGTTTGACAAATTCCATATCAACGTTTGAACAAAATGCTACCTGCATATGAGCAGATTGCATGTTAGATTAACATGACTATGTAGACCAGCGATGTCTAATTGGCTTACACCACTGGCCCTTCTGTGAGAGCAACATGTGGTATACTGGGTTTTCTTATTTGCATGGTATGGTATATATAGACTGAAGTTAAACTGTGCAGTTCATAAGTCTGTGTATGTTATACACTAGGCACTGTGGATCCTGGCAGACATTTTGAAATGTACACATCAGTATTACCACATTCAGCTATACTGCAAGTAAATATTTTTATTTACAAACACAAGCCAGTGATAAGTCAATAAAGGGGGAGACAGGAACATGCTCACCCAGTTATGTAACAGGCCACCATCTTCTGGAAATCCACTGGCAATCCTTGCAGCTTGTATATCCAAGCAAGATAACACAACGAGCTAAAAGACAAAAGCCAGATAGAGTAGAACATAATTTAATTCATAATATATTAAAGAGTGACCTATAGCTTACAACAGAATCAACCAAATGTGCGTTCTGTAAAAATGCCCTTCTGGTGGGAATATTGTGGTGGACCTCCTGCCGTTACTGACAGGTTTAGTGGTCCACACCATATCTCAGATTTATGGTGGTGCCAGAAGAGGGGAAATTGATAGCTTCCCAGAAAACCAAAAAGTGCTTTGTCCCTCCCTGCTCCCAGTGACATGGAAGGAGGGAGAATAAATACCCATGATTGGCTCTGTAGCCTAAGCAAACTAAGGATGGAGCAAAGGCTGTCAAAAATAGCCAATGGCAAGAAGGGATGTGGAAAAGGCTCTGAGCCAAAGCCAAATATGCAGACGGCAGACATTTTGTCAATGTGATAATTGAAGTGACCAGCCAGATAATTATAAACAAGGTCACATAATCACCATGTCAGCACTGATCTGGCTATCAATTGACTTTGTTTATGAGGGTCACATGGCTGTGTTGGAAGACAGTCATATGACATTTGTCAAGTAAATCTCAAGTCCGCATGTTGAAATTTGAGGCTAATTTCAGGGAAGGTGAAATTGGTAATTTCATTGCAATTTTGCAAAATTACTTTATTTTAATTACTCCTCCCTACTAAAGAGCAATAAAAGAGCTGAAAATACATATTTTGAAAAAAATGCTACATTGTATATCCTTCAAGCTTAGTCATATGATCTCTGCAGAAGGAAGGATTGGCTGAGCCCATTTGCAGTGATCATATGACTCAGATGATAGGGCTTTGACATTCACATATGCAGCTTCCAGTAAAGGGATCATGAAACAGTATTTTGTCCAGGAAAGTATTTCACTCCTTTGTTACTGTATTATTTATCCTTTCTATCTTGACTATTAACATAGCTTTGCATTTACTGTTGAGTATAGATCCACTTTATTAAACTGTATATCAACATGTGAGACATTAGCCTTGTACTTGACAGATGGCTTTTAAAATGTCAAACTGTAGGAGAATGTGCAAATGGTTTTAATGCTATGTCTTGTGGGTATAAAGCTCTTACATTTAATAGGTGTAAATGACATGGCTATATATTCATATTTTTCTTTCATTCTTTATTATAGAATTCTTGCCACAGGCATTTGGAATGCCATTATCACAAGTAATAGCCAATGACAGGGCTCACAAGTTAAAGCAAGATTCTCACAAAGATGAGCAGAAAGAGGTGTCTGACTTTGTTACGTCCATCCTGCCATTTGGATCAAGGCGGCAGAATAAAGAACTCTCTAGTAGTAATTCATCTCTTAGCTCTACTTCAGAAACACCAAATGAATCCACATCTCCGAATACACCAGAGGCTGCACCTCGGGCACGCAGAAGGGTGAGTTCATACTGCCATGCATAAAAGAAATAAAAAAATATGTTGTTCTTTTTTTAGTGAGATGAATATGTAATACTAAATATATTTATGTTGATTTCATTTCCTGTTGCATCTCTGGGGCAGGAAATAAGGGGAACTCTACCCAGGGGACACAGATCTGGTTTTAGCTATTCCCTAATCTATTCCATACTTTAAAAAAAAAAATTGTGAGAAAAAATGGCTAAATTCCTGTACTCTTCACTCTACTTGACGTGTCTATATATCAGGTACCTCAAAATTTTAGATGCCTATCATTGTAGTCCTGCATTTTCAAAAGGTCACTGGGTATTTCAGAGACGATAAAAAAAAAAAATCTCAAGGAACTCTGGACCATAAGTTCTGTTGGCCAGTTTCCTGGCTGGTCCTACTTTACTCTGAGCTGCAGGTATAGGTAAGGGGCAGCAGCCCATGAATCCATGCCTGTGAATGGATGAAGTATACAAACATGCATGTATATGGGGGACTTTTTAACAGTTTCACTTTCTGTTGATTTGACTTCCTGTTGCATCTCTAGGGCATGAAATAAGGGGAATTCCCCCTCAAGGGACACTAATCAGGTTTTAACCATTCCCTAATATATTCCCTACTTAAAACTAGAAAAGGTTTTGGCTATACATACACTTGAAATGTTTATTTCTTTTTTTTAAGATTTTTTTTTTTTTTTTTATAGAGACCGTAATACAGATACAGCATAAAGAAATTAAGCAAGCAATTATAATAGTGATTCTGTGGTTTAATACCTATACATCTTCAAAAACACATAATAAAATTCACCCCAAACTATTATAGTTGCCTTTTAAATGACTAAACTAAGATAACTAGATTGCAAATGAAGACCACATTTGAAACTCATTATTTTTGCAAATTTTAATGAACACCCTGAAAACATTAGAATTGCTGTTCATGCCTCCAGATATTTTCAACATATTTGCAAATTTTAGAAATCACTGAAGACAGAAAAGAGAGCATACGTTCCACTTTGTTTGTGCCATAGCTTGGTGCCACCAAAGTAGCATAAGAAAATATTGGCAGTTACTTTGGGGCAACAGTCTTGCCAGTGACAAGCAGATATATTAACCTCATATCATGCCCAACTGCGAGCAGCATTAATAGTATTTTAGCCGCAGATTTTATTCTGTAATGTAATTGTTTCCACAAGTTGAGCCAAACTTTGTGCTACAAAAAATGTGCAAAATTTCATTCAGGCTCTAATCAGAGTCATTTGGCCTTGTCTGCTAATCCTGGGAAGAGACTTTAAAGCGGTTCTGCACTCTGAAAAAAAAAATTTTTTTTTAGGATGTAATATAAAGTGTGCTTACCTTTATTAGGGGACTCACCTGTTCCATCTTCCATCTCGTCTTCTTCTTTAGTGCTGGGGGCCATCTTGCCTGTGGGCATGTGAAACACCCACAGGGACTTTAGATGGCCCAGCATGCACTGCCGTTACTCGCGCGTGCGCAGTAACGGCTCATCTGCCGAGATCTCACGAGATTTCGGCAGATGCGGCCGAAATCTCGGGAGATTTCGGAAGATGTGGCCGAAATCTCGCGAGATTTCGGAAGATGCCCGCACTGGCTCCTGGGATCAATGACACCAGATCCCAGGAGACAGTGCGGCGTGACGACGATCGACGCAAGACCCCGCCCGCCGCCGCAGAGGGAGAAGACCGGAAGTCTTCAATTACAAGGTAAGTAAAAAAAAAAAAAAAAAAAAACATTTCATTTAGTACTCTTTGCCTGATTTGGAAGGCAAAGAGATTTACTAAATGAAATGAGTGCAGAACCGCTTTAAGTCTGGGCAAAATAAGATTGCCATTTACAGAGATGTGACATGTAAAATTTCCAGGAGGTGCCCAGTGTCCTGCACATCTTGTTTATCCTGTTAAAGAAAAAAGAAAATAAACAGATCACATTTCCATGCCTATCTCCTAAAGACATCTTTGCCCTCAAGAGCAGATACAGTGTATTGGCTAGGACTTCTAAAAATTCCCTTTTTCAGGACGCCAAAAAAAAATGATGTTTCAAAGGAGGCTTTATAATAGTTATTTCTAATATTCTCTTAAACAAAAAACATATCTTATTATACAGTTAAATAGCTACAGAGATCCTAGTCCATCTGTGGCCTGCTAATTGTAATCCTGGCGGGAAAATGTTTCCCCTAGGTATTTTATTGGTCACATTGATCCATCCTGTTCACCTTCAACTTTTTGTTTTCGCAGCACATTCACTGATATATGAGTAGCCATTATTGTTTGGTTACAGAACATAGATTGCTTAGGTAAAGGCAAGTTTTCTCTTGATTTCACAGTTTGCCTAGCATATTGAAGCAATAAAGTGATAAAACTCGATGAGGTAGTACAGTTGTCAGCTTTTAATTGCTACCATACGTGATAAAAACCAGAGTTTTTTTGCAGATGTTTAGGCCACATTTATGCATTTATAATCGCTAACTTCCCAAACCA
This sequence comes from Lithobates sylvaticus, assembly GCA_028564925.1. Lineage (NCBI taxonomy): Eukaryota > Metazoa > Chordata > Amphibia > Anura > Ranidae > Lithobates > Lithobates sylvaticus. The sequence continues at coordinate 392,637,558 of CM053027.1, forward strand.
GGCTGTTAAAATACTTAGCTTTTTCCAGAACTCTATTAGGGCTTGTCTACACATTTGTATATATCTAAACTGATTTTCTACCACTACAAGTCAGTTGAAATGGAAAATCAGCTCAGGAGGATGTTGAGAGCAGGTCAGAAGCATCTTAGAAAGTGGTCAGAAGAAACTCTGAAGCATTCCAAATGCAAGCTGATTGCAGTCCAGAACCTTTTGAAATTAAATTGACCCTAAACCTAAAACCCATTGCAATTTTAGAAAAAAAAACCTTTCATTTTAATTTGGGGTTGCCATGGCTCTAACAGTAATGCCCTGTACGCACGGTCGGAAATCCGACGGAAAATGTCCAATCGGAATATGTTGCCGGAAAATCCAACCGTGTATGGGCTCTATCGGACTTTCATTTGGTCACTCCTGTTACACAACATCTCACAGTAGCAGAATAAGACTTTCATTTGGTCACTCCTGTTACACAACATCTCACAGTAGCAGAATTATTTTAGAAGCATATTAGAAGAATTTTACATGTGTATTCAAGATTCAGGCATTTTTTGTTTTAGTCAATGGAAAGCACCAGGGGGAGGAGACCAGTTCTAGCAGGCTAAGAAACATATGAAATGTGTAAAGAAAAATGCTCAAAAAGCTTGATTTGAGAATTTACAGGCATTTCCATTGAAGTCTATGGGACCAAAAATGCCCAAATCTTCCTCAAAAGTAACTAATTTAGCTTTTGGAGTGTCAGACATGAAGCTACAGGTATCTGACCACTCATGAGTGGTCATGAGTAGTCATGAGTGGTCATGAGCCATCATTGTATTATATGGGATTTGATTTTAGATGTTGAGAGTTTTGGAGCTCCAAGCTACTAAGTGCTCAGGAGGGAATGTTGCCGCAAAACAGAGGAGGTTCACACAATAAATTATTCTGATCCTCTGGTATAGGAGAAAAGTATACATGAGCAAACGTTGCTTGGGTTCAGTTCATGAACAGTTTTGCAAATCTTGTTGGAAGCCTGAAAAATTTGCATCAAACCCCATTAAAGTTTATAGGGGAAAATCTTGCTATTTAATTCTGGCTATTTGTAGGGCTAATAAGCAAGCTATTATCAAACAAAAGGCTACTGTGATCCAACACTTTTATGGAAAGGGGGCTGGTTTATCCATTTCTTCAGATTTTTGGCTCTTGTGAATTAGCTGACTGGGTTAAAGGCAATTCACTGTTTGATAATTTGTACTTCTGGGGGCAAACCTGCAAAATGCTCGGCGAAAAGTTTGCAAACTTCACAAATCTCGAGGATTTGCAGTGAACCCATGGTAACGGTGAACCTAAACCTCATCTGGGGAGATGAGCTAAATTCAAAGATCTTGGAAATGCGACAGTTTTTTTAAAAGGTAAAGATAGGTTAACATTTGAAAACAAAATAAAACTAAAGGAAAGGTTCTTAGTACAGAGTTTTTAAAAATGGTTATTAACAAGAAATACAAATGTATATTTCTGTTTTACATATTACATTACTGCATTTAGAAATAAAGTTAAATCTGATCCCCAGGTTCTAAATTTTTTGCGCTAAACCTCCCTTTTCCTCTATACAACAGCCATTGCTATGAATTTTCACTGTACATTGTTTTGTTCCCAGTGAATTAATGATATTTGTTAAAAAAACGACTGCTTCCTTGGATGCTAGGAGGAGAGCTCTTCAATGTGCCTTATTTAACACTTAAAATGCACCCTGCAAAACGAATTCCTGAACTACAACACTACTCCAGGTTGGTCCCCAATCATATAGCCCCAGAAATACAGGTATAAAAATAAATGTCTTTATGGCGCAAGTAGTGTATGGCCAACCTCCTTATAGCAGAGAAAAAATACTGGGATGCATAGCCATGAGTCTATTAAACCAGTCTTTATCGGGTTTGTCAGTGGTTGACTCCGGTAAGCTTCGTTTTACAAGATGTAGCTCCTCCAGAGAGACAGAAGAAATCCCTGCATCAAGAAAAACAGACACAGCAGAGGGTGCCAGCATTAAAAATTTATTGTATGATAAAAACGAATTGGCAATTCACATGAAGTAAGTTTGTGAAGGCATGTAGTGCATTTGAAATCAGGACATCCAGGGAACCCTGCAGCAAAGGCATTCAGTGCAGGTATTGTGCAGCACTGCTTACTTGGCCTGCAACAGTGCTGCACAGGTTCCCTGGATGTCCTGATTTCTTATGTTCTACATGCCTCCACAAACTTACTTCATGCGAGTTGCCAATTTTTATTTTTATCATACAATACATTTTTTAATGCTGCACTTAGATTGTGCCCTCCGCTGTGTGTGCTTTTATGTCCAGGAAGTAGAGGTTCCAGTTTAGCTCACTACTGAAGATGCATCAAACTTGAATTAATGACTGCAGTCCATTAAAAATCCTCTTCTTCATTTAAATCCTTTTAAAAAAAATATAAACATGCAGTAACAGAGAGACTTCTTACGCATTTCACGCTGTATACCACGTAATTATAGCATGCCATCATACTGTTTACTGCTGCATAGGTTTAAGTAAAAACTGTCATCTATTACAATCACAATGTGCAGCTGAATATAATTGATGGTTAATCATCTCAAGTAGGCAACAATCCTCAACGTCAGATCTAAAACCAAAACACATAAATTCTTTTATTTTGTTCTGTTGGTATGTCCTTAATTGTATTATTGGAATAGTAGATTTAGATCAGTATATTGTGGTTTAAGATCTGACATTGTTGATAACAATTAAAAATGATAGTATAGATAGATAGATAGACCCAAAATGTTTTTTTAATCCAATAACTACATTACATTGCGTTAAAGTAAAACTATAGGCAAAACTCTTTTAACATTTTGGAGAAAGTAAGGGAGGGTTATAACTCCTTTCAGTTTTTTGGATTTTGTGCCATCTGTGCCCCATTAGGGAGCTTTTACTTCACTTTCTGTCCCATAGCCAAAACAGGACATGAGTGTGAGAGCAACATGAGGGAGTGCCTGATTGTCACCAGGGTGACCAGAAATACCAGAACTAGTGTCCCAAATGCAAGGTTTTCCTTCCAGTTCCTGTTCTGGCGACAACCCAAAACTTGGGAATGTCTTTCACTTTCACTCTTGGTGTTAACGATCACCAGGACAAATAAAGATGGTGAATCTCCATAGTGGGGGCACAGGCAGCAATGAAAACCTGACAGTTGTTTAATCCCTCTATTCAAAACTAGAAACAAAATTTTGCCTTTAGTTATACTTTAATGACAGTGTCAACATGAGTTTTTAATTTTTTTCGTTGGTCATCATCTGGATCTTAGATTCTTGGACTTCTATTTTCCTTGCAAACAAACCACAGAGTCACAGAGTTCCAGATCAAATAAATAGAGAACTTGGCCAAGAAACAGTTACTTGTGATTAACTTTTCTTGCTGTGGGAAATAGTGAATATTTTGGAACATAAAAATGAATTGCGAATATTATCTTTCTTAATCAAGGCAGATGACTTGCATCAAGCACAACGCCCTCGTTTTTACCACAGAGCTTTGTCTGAAAGGACATAAACTTGTTTTTACAAAATAAAAAAAAATGTATATATATTATCATGGCTGTCAGTAGTGCCTAAAGCACAGAACATCAAAGGATTGACTGAGAAGAGTGTGATAAATATTGGCTAAATTTCTGTACTCATATCTCTACTTGTGTCTAGGGATCATAAAGGTACCTCAATATTTTAGATGTCCGTCATTTTATTCCTGCATTTTCAAAAGGTCACAGTATAGTTGAGCGACCATAAAAAAATTCCCAAGGAACTCTGAAGTTCTGTTGTCCAGTTTACTGGTTGGTCCTATTTCAGTCTGAGCTGCAGGCTTGGTTAAGGGGCAGCAGTCCCTGAATCCATGTCAATGAATAGTTGTAGTATACAAACATGCATGCACTTCCCCGCTTTTCTTTATTAGCTCACACAGGGGTTAATTTACTAAAAGTAGAAAGTGCAAAGATGGTGCAGCTGTGCATGGTAGCCAATCAGCTTCTAACTTCAGCTTGTTTAGTTAAAGTAGAACTATAGACAAAACTTTTTTCATTTTGGATACAGTAGGGAATGCTTGTAACCCCTGTCAGATTTGCTTTTGCTATTTGTGTCCCGTTGAAGAGATTTCCCTTCACTTCCTGTCCCAAAGCGAAAGTGTGGGGAAATCCCTGCTATTTAAGGCAATTCCTTGGGGACCCCCAGGTCACCAGAACTAGTGTCCCCATTGGAAGATTTCCCCTCTATTACTTTTCTGGGGACAACCCAAAATTTGGGATTTTCTTTTACTTTCACTTTCAATGATAATGAAAAACAGGACAAATTGAGAGGGTGAATCTCCTTAATGGGTGCACAGAAAGCAATAATAACTGACGAGCAGTCTAATCACTCTACATTCTATCCAAAACTAAAATAAATGTTTTGCCTTTAGTTATGCTTTAAACTTTGACAACTTTGGCCCTGTGATGCCACATGCTCCCCCATACCTAGAAATACCAGGTATTTCCTTCTACTCCCTGTGCTAGACAAAGTGGCAGGAAAGTGAAGAAAATAGATTTTTGTTGGAACTGAAGCAAACCTATTCGCTCTCTCCACTTTCATGGGCGAAATTGACACCTTGCGAGTCCCGTTGCCTGGTATGGATTTTGAGGGTAACCCCCTATGCCGATAAAATGGCGTGGGGGTCCCCCCAAAGTCCATACCAAACCCTTATCTGAGCACGCAGCCCGGCTGGTCAGGAAAGGGGGTGGGGACGAGCGAGTGCCCCCCTCCTGAGCGGTATCAGGCCACATGCCCTCAACATGGGGGGGTGGGTGCTTTGGGCCCCCCCACCCCAAAGCACCTTGTCCCCATGTTGATGAGGACAAGGGCCTCTTCCCGACAACCCTGGCCGTTGGTTGTCGGGGTCTGCGGGCGGGGGGATTATCAGAATCCGGGAGCCCCCTTTAATAAGGGGGCCCCAGATCCCGGCCCCCCACCCTATGTGAATGAGTATGGGGTACATGGTACCCCTACCCATTCACCTAGGGGAAAAAAAGTCAATAAAAAAACACACTAGACAGGTTTTTAAAATTGGTTATTAGGCAGCTCCGGGGGTCTTCTTCCGACTTCGGGGGTCTCTCCACGCTTTCCGGCCTCTTCTCCTGCTCTCCGGTTGTTCTGCCGGGCTCCTCCGCTATCTTCTTTCAGCTCTTTTACTAGCGTTGGCCCAGGCTTCTGGTTCGTCGCCGCCGCCGTCTTCTTTTTCTTTCCTCTCTTCTTCCGATGTTGACACGACGCTCTCTCCCACTGTAATGGCTTGTGCGACGTGCGCAACGACTTATATAGGCATGGGGCGTGGTCACCGGGTGATGTCATCTGGTGACACTGCCCCTTATGGCGTCACAGTCCCAGCATGCCCCGGGACTGTCAATCTCACCCATGAAATCGGCAAGATTGACTTCCTTTTCTAGTCCCATCGTACATCGAGTCACGTTCAAAATGAACGGACTTTACTCCGTGTGTGGGCAAGTCCGTTCATTTGTAAAGTCCGTTCGTCCGTGTGCTCGTGTGTGGGCAAGTCCACTCGTTCAGAAAGTCCGGCGGACCTCCGGCGAAAGTCCGAACGTGTGTGTACGGGGGCATTAGCCATTGTGCTGCCCAGCTTTAAGGTCTCACAAATATTAACAGGCTAGTTTTTTTTTCTGTCCTGTTCAAGTGTGGATCTTTCATTGGTCAAGGTGGTATGGGATAGCCCGTAAGTAGGCTTGCTATAAGCAATATATCACACAGATCTGGCAGGTAGTCTGTGAGTCAGCACTCACTGGCAGCTATGGGGAAAAGTCCCTCTGTCCCTCTTTCCTCCTTATTTGTCCCTCATTTTGGTCTATATATTTGTATATAAAATGCACTTTTTATCCTTCAAAAAGTGTTTCCCAGTGCTAAACCTTTCATCCAATTTCTAAATTGGTGCATTTGTAAATTTCGAAAGCCAATATAACGGAATAGTAGTGGTAAAAATGTACTTGTGGGTTTTTTGTTTTAATTTTTGTTGTAGAGTTCTCCTTTAAGGGGGCATGGCAGGTGTGTGTCATATGACTACATATTTTGCTAATAGGTGTCCCTCGTTCCCATGTCAAAAAGTTGTGGGGTATGCCTTACATGAGAGCATTAAAGCATTTACTAGTTTTTGTTCCTGTTATGCTTATGTTAATGTAGTGCAGTCCTGCAAACTCACATGTACTGAAACTAAACCAATGTCGGTTGAAGCCAGTAAACACACTGATCATACATTTTTTTACATTTTCAAATCATGGGGAGGAAATTGGACAGCAAGAGAAAACCTAATACAGATAGTGCCCTATAGGGAGTGAAACCTCATGTTAACATGTTAACCACTAACCCACCATGCTTTCCCACAGTGTCAAAACTTAGTGTTACTAAACCCTGGACCCTGCATTCACTATGTCTAATCTCCTACAGTACACAGAACATGGAAATGCAATTATTTTAGTAAATATAATCTGCCAAATACCTTTTCTCATCAGCAGCATCTAGCAGTCTTGTGACTTCTATCAATGTCTGGCCAAGCACTGGTTAAAGCTTGTAGGAGGAGTTTTCATTCTCCTCTTACTGTCCTATGAGGCTGCATGACTCCCGACCCTCTGTCTGGACAGTGCTGATTGGCTCACCCTCCCCAAAAAAAAAAACTCAACTCTCTAGCAATACACATCAAACTGAGCATGAACAGAGTGCCCCAGAGGCTTTGTACTATCTGGGGGTGGCTTGGGGACTGTGGAATAAGGGGAGGATCAAAGAATACAGGATCAAACAGCCTTTTTACACAATGTGGAGGATTAACCCCTTAGGTTCCACAGTGAGCTAACAAGCATGCTTTACTGCATATACAGACTAATTTTACTGTTGTGAGTTTAGTAAAACTTTAAATTACTAACATAAAAAAAGATATTTGTGCAGTCATGATTGTTTGCATCAGGGAACACAGCACCTAAACATCAGCTTATTTTGAAGTAAAAACTGTAGCGATAAAGAAAATCCATCCCAGAGGTGACCACGTTTTTTTTCTTGAGCGTTCATGGCCAGGCTAGGTTGTGAACTGTCAGAAAGTGCCTACAGACATATAACTGTTCAGATGGGTGTACATTCTTTTTTATTAACAGACACCTTAACTAGAACCAATCAAACAAAATGTAAACATATAATTAGCAAAGCAGTGAATTGGGTGTGTATACATTAAAGGTCCTAAAAACTAAAAGCATTGTTTCTGCCTTGCAGGGTGCAATGTCTGTGGACTCAATTACAGATCTTGATGACAATCAGTCTCGACTATTAGAGGCTTTACAGTTGTCTTTGCCAGCCGAGGCTCAAAATAAGAAAGAAAAAGAAAGGGATAAAAAGCTCAGTCTGAACCCTATCTACCGACAAGTTCCCAGGCTTGTGGACAGCTGCTGTCAACATTTGGAAAAGAATGGTAAATTTCAAACTGATGTTTCCAGGGGTTACATGGCATTGCAATGCAGCTCTAAACTTGTTTTAAAAAAATAACTTTAAAGAGTATGTTACTATTCATATTCCTGATATGTACCGTATCTATTTGCACCATATACTTGTGTTAAAAAGTATCCTGTTCTGTTTGCATTGCTTCATTTGTATGAAATATCTGGTAAACCTGCCAGTCCCTCTGTTTTCCTATTTCAAACTGACCACGCTAGGTCTTTTTCATCACATGCATGCTTGTGCTAGCTATACAAGCATTTGTGTTGATTGTTTAGTGTATTTTTATAGTAAGATTGTGCCTTTTATTCAACCATCATCTTATGTCTGTGTCCATTTGGGTATAGAATATAAGTACTCTGAGGATTGTTCACTGTGCAAGAATAAAAAATTATATTCTATTATTTTTAGGTCTACAAACAGTGGGGATATTTAGAGTCGGAAGTTCGAAAAAGAGAGTACGACAGGTAACCCCAATCAAACATACTGTTCTTGTGTTCATTCATTTCATTTCATTTGAGTGTTACAATGATAAAAAAAAAAAAAAGGAAAATTGGTGTTACATTTAGAGAATAAAGTGTGATTTACTTTTGACGTTTATAGCCCCACTGAACTGTCAGTTTAAACCAGCTAAGTACATCCCATGTGTATCACAAGTTGTGCAAAAACAGAATTAAAATATATCTCTCAGCAGAGGTCCAACACGCCTCACCATCTCTATAGCTCTGCATTCTACAAAATTCCTGCTCCCTGATGATTAAAAAGAGCACTAACTCTAACTCTGCAGGGGGTGAGTGGGAACTCTGCAGAGAGAACACTGCTTCATGCAGAGAGCAAGATTGCTTTACCACAGCAGAGGACAGAAAAGAAATCCAAAATAAACTGTAAGGTCCTTTTCAAATGGGCTGTCTGATCAGGTCCGCCTGTCAGTTTCAGGTGGAACTGATCGCACCCTCCATTCACCACTATGGAGCGGCGGATGCCAGCGGTGACATGTCCGCTGACATCCGCCACTATCTGATCCTGTCTGCAAAATCCAGATGGATAGTGGTCCTATTTTCCATCCGTCTGGCGGATCTGATCAGATATGATCAGGTAAAAATGTACAGGCGGTCCATTTTCACCCGATCTTCCCACAGAGGAGAGTGGGACTGGGTCTGTCTCCACTCAGCACAGTGAGACGGACCTGTCATCCGCCTGCTCAGTGGGGATCAGTGGAGCAATCCCCCAGCTGAGCAAGTGGAGTCCATCCAACGGAGGCACCCATGTGAAAGGGGCCTAAGACTTTGGCTACCTTTTGTTTTGATGCACCTACTGTAGAATGTATTTAACAACTTTAAACTGAAAGTTCATTTGTGCTTAAATCTTTGAGACCCTTTACTGTATTAATCTATTAAAATGAATGTGGGAATTGTAAATGTCCCTATGGATCTAATTAGTAATTGTTTTACTATATTAAGAGTTCAGCGATTATCACTCATGTTAAAAATTCTGCTTCTCAACCTTTGACATCCACTTATTTTTCCAAGTCTGCCATTAGCTCTATGGCTGATCTTGTTTAACATTCTGCAACAAGAAATTTGAATTAATTCATACATTAAAAATTAGATTTTGGATGTTTACAAGGGTGCAGATATCATGAATTTTGGGCCTTCAATGCCCATATGTTAATTTCAGAGAAAATGGCGAGCATGTTCTTCTTCTATAAACATAATAATAAGTTGACCATTTTTTATTATGGCAACATGCAAATGTGTGCTAGAAAGAGAGATGGAAAGGGAGTGGAACCCACTGTATCCACTGCAACAAACTCATGCTAATGTGAGTGCTACACTACTAATATCACAAATATTGTATGTTCTCTGAAGGCGGTAATGTGAATTGACATTGTCCTAAATATTGGACATGCATATACTAGTGTACAGCAGAGCATGCAGTGCCTTACATGCATAAGAAGCAGTGGTAATGTATTCTGATTCTTGGGGTCAATATTTTGTGCTTAAAGTGGTTGTAAAGGCAGAAGTTTTTTTTATCTTAATGCATTCTATGCATTATGATAGAAAACCTTCTGTGTGCAGCAGCCCCCCCCCCCCCCTAATACTTACCTGAACCCCATCTCGATACAGCAATGTTACACAGAGAGACTCGGCTACCCGAGACTCTCCCTCCTCATTGGCTGGGACAGCAGTATGGCACCATTGGCTCCTGCTGCTGTCAATTAAAGTCAGTGAGCCAATAAGGAGAGAGGGGGGCAGCGTCAGGTCTTAGCTCCATGTCTGCTTTCTTCCACTTTAACCCAGACTTGTTCAACCTTTTAACATGAAGGGAGCATTGGAATAACTTTCCAGGCTCGGGAAACCCCTGCTAAAAATGACTATATCTACAGCTAACTACATTAGTGTGATGGTCACTGGGAAAATAGCTTGGTACATTTGGGAAGAATTCCTCCTTACAGATAGTTTAAAAGATAACTGCTGTCAATAATTACTCCTTTAAAAGGCAGAAGTTGCTCATTGCTTAACGAACCCATAGAAACATCTGGAGAAACCCTGGGGTTCCACAGAACGCTGATTGAAGAAGGTTGCCTTAGGCCCCTTTCACACGGGGCGGATCAGCACCGTGGATATCCGCTTGCTCAGATGGGATCGCGGGAGCGATCTCTGCTGAGCAGGAAGATGACAGGTCCATCTCTGCACACTGCACAGGGACGGACCTGTCAGAGCGCCACTCTCCCCTATAAGAGATCGGGTGACGATGGACCGTAGAGTCCGTCGTCATCCGATCCGCAGACGGATCGAAAAATTGCTTTTTCCTCCGTCGCACTTTTTCGGATTGGAGCGGGTCGGATGTCAGCAGACATGTCAACGCTGACATCCGACTCTCCATAGAGGTCTATGGAGCGTCCGTTCAGGTCCGCCTAAAAAACTGACAGGCAGACCTGAACGGGCCGTCCGTGTGAAAGGGGCCTAAACCAAAAACCCAAGTCACTCTAACACATGTAAAAATACTGAATTATCAGAAATCTATCTATATATATATATCCCCATATATATATATATATATATATATATATATATTGGCAGGTCAAGCCTGTGCCACTACTTAAAATGGCAGTCTAGGCCAGATTTTGCAGGAAATAGGTACACTAATGATGCACTAATGATGCAGGACAGACAAAGGCCCTGCCTGTGAGGATGTAGCAGCGGGAAGCTGCAGGAGAGACAGTCAAGCTTACAAAGGCACAGCGTTTTGTGCTTGAGCACTGAGACGGTGTGTTTGATGGTCTGGAGGACCAATGCATGAAGCCTGAGCAGTGAAGCTGCAAAGAGAGCCACAAGGCTGAATTCTATGTTTTGTTGCATTGATGGGGAGAACCCCCTGCATGGGAAACTATTCAAGTGTGAACTTTTTTCTTTGTTTTAAATAAAAGTGGGCAGAAAAAGCCCTGAAACATACTTCTGACATGAGGTAAACTCACTGTTTGGCGCTACCAATGAACTACACATTTCCTAAGTTGTCAAAATATATACATTTCATTTCTTTACTTTGCCTTTAAAGTTTACTAATAGCATTTTCATTTTTTTTTTTATTTTTTTTTTTTAGTTACGTGAAGAGTTTGATCGTGGAGTTGATGTTGCCTTAGAAGAAGAACACAGTGTCCATGATGTTGCTGCCCTATTAAAAGAATTTCTTAGAGATATGCCTGACCCTCTATTGACCAGAGAACTTTACACTCCTTTTATACACACTATAAGTAGGTAGAAGTTCAGTATTTTCATGCTGTAGTTTTAATCAATGACATTCACAGTTGGGGTATGTTTCCAGAGATGTAGAAAAGGCTAGTAGTTCTTTATAAAGTTTAACGGTAGTATTATGTCCCAATGTTGCGAATAGAATTAGAAAAAAATCCAATTTCTTAGCACTTACAACTGTTCAAAAATTGCTTTTATTTTGAATACAGTTATTACATCTATTTCCTCCAAGGCAAAACACAGTAACATCTCACTGTAATAGCTAAAATAGCTAATAGTGTAAACCATTACACTAGCATTAGCAACCATATTTCATAGTTCTTAGTGAACAAAGGTAAAATTGGTTTGGAAACTTATAAAAGTGCTCTCCGTGTTTATACTTTACAGTAAAACCTTGGATTGCGAGCATAATTCTTTCTGGAAACATGCTTGTAATCCAAAGCACTTGTATATCAAATCGAATTTCCCCATAAGGAATCATGGAAACTCAGATGATTTGTTCCACAACCATTTATTCATAGTCCTTCAGTTTATAGTCCATATAAAAAGATTATAGCAATGTGACCAGGTTGTGTAACCATAAAATGTCCATCCACAAATGGAAGCTTCCACAAGGGGATTAGAAGCAAAATCCAGCAGGAGCTACAGAGTATAAAAGAGAAGAGAGGTGCCTCTAAGTGTAGCAATATAGTTACTTTTAATGAAGGTACAACATTTAGCAACTCACATGGTTGATTATTAAAAGGTGCACATCTAAGTATGCAGGCATCTGGGGTAAAGCTGTCCACTTTGACCACCTTCCGCACCGCCGGCTCTCACCGCTGTCAGTCTGCAATAGTGACCGGGAAGACTACCCTGCAGTAGAGCGATCTGAAAGCTAGGCTTGTAGTGCTCATGGGGCGCAGCGTGGAAGGGATAATGTCGATGGCGGTGCAGAGGATGGTCAGATTTTCCCCAGATGCCTGCATACTTAGATGTGCCACTTTTAATCATCAACCATGTTGCTAAATGTTGTACCTTCATTAAATGTAACCATATTGCTACACTTAGAGGCGCCTCTCTTCTCTTTTATACTCAGTTGTGACATGACGCTACTTGTATATCAAGACATCGCTTGTTTATCAAGTCAAAGTTTATAAAAAAAATGTAGCTTGTCTTGCAAAACACTCTCAGACCAAGTTTTTATTGCATGTGTTTTTAAATGAAAGTCCCTGATCTTGGTAGAAGAAACTTACAGTGTATGGTGTGGTAATCGTATGATTTTGCCTCCACTTAGGCTTTGTGAATATGGACTTAAAGTAGAACTCTGGCCAAAAATGTTGATTGTTTTAGCAACCTCTGTCAGGTTTTTTTTTACTGCCTGGGTCTCCTTTGAGCATTACTTGCTCTTCCAGAGATAGTGGTTTCTGGGAAATGAAGTGAGGGGAAATATCTCTAATAGTGATGCAAGCAGCAATAATTCAGTGTCCCCTTCACTTACTGTCTCAGTGTCAGTGGTCATTGAGACAGGATATAAAAGCATGGGATGCAGGCAAGCAGAGGAAAATATGACATAAGTTCTAACACTTTCCCACTCTATTTAAAAATAAAAATAATACAAATTTGGCTTTATTCAATGTACTTCAATGAAATAAACCATTAACACCTTGAAGACTGTCAGTATACAGGCGTGGGGTGGGTTTCCTGCCATGCATATTCTTTTGAGGCTAGTTGATTTTTCTATGTAATTATGAAATTTACTTTGTAGCTCTGCTAATGACAGTTTAAGCTCTCAGCACTAGAGAACATGTCTCTTCACTGGAGGAATGTTTGCTTTTAGAAGTCTGGATTCAGTAAATACATGCAGAGTCATTCAGCCATGGCGTGCTTTTATTTACTTCCCCCTATATTTTTTAAAGCTGCACTCCAGGCAAACAGCTAAATACGTAGATGATATACATATAGGTGGATGCTTCGCTTTGCCAAATTATTTTTATTCTTGTCCATCCATTCTAGAAACTTACAAAGCCCTGCCACGCAGCACAGCCAGGGGATCACCATCCTAAGCCTGCTGATTAGTCAATGAAAGAGCAGCAATAAACTAAAGAGGTAATCCCTCTGCTCACTCTGCTCTCCTAGCCTATCATCATGTTCCTTTTTTGCATGCAGCACATCTGATATGTTCTTAGTCGTGCTCCTTCCCCACCCAGTCTGAGTGCTGCTATAAAAGAGACTGCAATAGGCTAATGTCAAATCAAGTTTGGCTATTTTAATTGTTTATATTAAAAAAATAATATATATATATATATAATAAATATATATATATATATATATATATATTCATATTAAAAGCTGTACCACTGTCCGTCTTGCACAGTTGTACAGACTCCTTTCCTGTATTGAAATGCCTTACTCTGATTTCACTGCACATGCTGAGCTTCTCAGAGTATGGACTACACATTAGAAGCTGCAGCAAGTCATTGAGTGCCTGCCTCATTTCCATTCCTTTCAATCATTGGATTTCAGTTCTTTTAATTATGGAAGCACAGCATCACATGTGAGCATTACCTAGGACAGTCTTCATGCAAATGTAGCCTGCTTAGGAAGTCTCAATCCTCCAGACTGACATCCACCCATCAAGGCATTTTTATATTAGCATTACTCCTCCCAAGAGCCCATCAACTACTTGCATTGGGGTGGAGGGTTCTTGAGAGGAGTACAGAGGAAGAGAGCGGTGATGTTTTCAGGAAGCTATGTACAGTATCCTGCAGGCCCTTCCCACTCGCCATGATCTCTCCGCATTGTATGTTATAGCTGTTATAGCTGCATAGGGTGGGCCAAGTCAATATTGAACCCTATGGACTAAGACTGGGATGCCATGTGCGTGTAAAGGCAGATGTCCCAATTCTTTTGACAATATACTGTATATTGCATTTTGCACTGCCTTATAAAGTTTGTTTACCAATTGAAAAACGCTGTATTATTTTACCCAGTAAAAAAAAAAAAAAAAAAAAGTGGTTTGTACAGAGATATTCAAAGTAATTTTCACATAATGTAATACTATCTTGTGTTTTTTCAGTGTTAGATCCTGAAGATCAACTTGCCACTTTACAGCTTCTCATTTACTTGCTACCTCCTTGTAACTGTGACACTCTGCATAGATTGTTGCAATTCCTATCGACTGTGGCTGGCCACGCGGAAGATGCAGTTGATAAAGATGGTCAAGAGGTATGTGTCCAATGTTTTTGTTCCATTTGTAGACTTTACAGCTATCATGTTAAGCTCCCTGCCTGCCGGATGTTTGTGGTCTATACGCAAAGATAACGTGGAAGTACAATATATTTATTTGTGGTCTAGAATTTCTAAAGAAAGAATAGGTCAATTTAAAGAAGAAAGAATAGGTAAATGTAAAGAAGAAAGAATAGGTCAATGTAAAGAAGAAAGAATAGGTCAAGGTAAAGAAGAAAGAATAGGTCAATGTAAAGAAGAACGAATAGGTCAATGTAAAGCAATGTAGGATGAGTTGTACATAAATCTTTGGTCAGGTTAGAAGTGCCTGGATGACAGTTCACTGTCATCAAGAAACACTTTTCAGGCTGTGCATATGAATAATATTGGTTAGAATAAGAACTTATTAATGTGCCTTTTGTCAGGAATGTAGTTTATTCCAACTTCAGACACTTCCAGACAACCACACTGATTCCCCACTGCTGGCCCACCGGGGTGTCCATCTGCTGCCTGCGAAGCCTCCAGCACACTGGGAGTGACAGCAGGGAACAGATTGAGTTTTTTTCTGCCTATACTGAGCACCTAAATGCACTGCTGTCACAGATAATGTGCAGGCACTTAACCACATTATGGGATTTATTAACTAAAGGAAGCTGTTCACTTTACAAGGGAATTTTCTCTTAGCCTAGTTTATGAGTTGCAGCTCTGCTAAATTCCAATCATCTGCAAGCAAACATACTGTTTTTTCTTTCCTTCCATGTGATTGGGATTTCTTTGTAAAGTGAATTTTCACCACATTCACAAAGCTAAAGGAAAATTCCCTTGCCAAGTGAACAGCCCAACTGTCTTTAGTAAATCAATCTCAAAGCTTCAAGTGTTGAAGCTTCACAGGCAACAGCCAGTCACCTTGGTGACATCAAGGCCAGTACAGAGTGTACTAAAGAAAACCTCTGATATTCAGAGGGTGAAGAAAATTACAAAGCTATTACTGATAAAAGGCAGCCTGAAAAGTAATACCTGATGCCAGTGTCTCTTTAAATCTGCCAATATGTTTGCAGCATAAAGCTGGCCATAACAGTTTCCTCCATCCACACAAACAAGATAGACGGAGGAATCCACTCCTGTCCGGACATTGTATTCTGTCAGTGGCACCCACAGCTGTCAGAATACACTGATCAGTGGCTATAGCCTACTGGCTGCAGTCACTGAGCAACAACAGTTTACAAACATGTCCCTTCGACAGAACGCAATCAAATAACCAACTTCTGTCAAGCAGGTACAGCCACACGCTGATCGAAATTTGGCTGGTTCTTCTGAACTGATTGAATTGTGATCAGTGTATGGCCAGTTTAAGCACCTTCCGCCCACGGTATAGACAAATGATGGCGGCAGGGTTGTTCTGGGACCACGTCATATAATGTTGTCCCACTCTCAGTGTGTGGCGATCGGCGGTGACAAGGCTCTTTACCCATGTGATCAGCTGTGTCCAATCACAACTGATCACATGTAAACAAGGAAATGCCGGTCATCAGCTTTCCTCTCCTCACACTGACAGTGTGTGAAGAGTGGAGAGCAGATCAGAGGCATTTCCTCACAGGGGAGATCTGCACAGATAATCAGGGCACTGATTATCAGAACCCTGATAATATGTGCAGCCCCAACAGTGCCCAGCAGTGATGCCAATCAGTGCCCATCAGTAATGACAATCAGTGCCCATAAGTGATGCTTGTCAGTGCTGTCTTTCAGTGCCACCAATCAGTCCCCATTATAGCCACCTACCAGTGTCCATCAGTAACACCTAGCAGTGTCCATCAGTGTCACCTATCAGTGCTCATCAGTGCTGCATATCAGTGCTGCCTATCAGTGCCCATCAGTGCTGCATATTAGTGCCTCCTCATCAGTGCCATCTCATCAGTGCCCATCAGTGCCACCTATCAGTGCTCATCAGTGTTGCATATCAGTGCTGCCTATCAGTGCCCATCAGTGCTGCATATTAGTGCCTCCTAATCAGTGGCACCTCTTCAGTGCCCTTCAGTGCCGCCTCATCAGTGCTCATCAGTGCCACCCCATCAGTTCAGCCTATCAGTGCCCATCAGTGCAGCCTATTAGTGCCCATCAGCGCTGCCTCATCAGCTCACATCAGTTAAGGAGAAAAATTACTTATTTACAAAAAATTTAATAGAAACTAAGAAAAACTCCTATTTTTTTCTAAATGTTCGTCTTTTTTAGTTTTTTTTTGCAGAAAATAAAAAGCCCAGTGGTGATTAAATACCACCAAAAGAAAGCTCTATCTGTCTCAAAAAAAATGATAAAAATTCCATATGGGTACAGCGTTGCATGACCGCACAATTGTCATTCAAAGTAAGACAGCGCTGAAAACTGAAAATTGGCCTGGGCAGGAAGGGGGTGAAAGTGCCCAGTATTGATGTGGTTAAAGCTACTCTGTAAGTGTGTTGAGTTATTTTTATTTATACCCACTTTCTCAAGCTTTTTCATGTAATAGCAGCACAGTGGCTGAGTGGTTAGCACTTATACCTAGCAGCCCTAGGGTCTTTGGTTTGAATCCCAACCGTGGCACTACCTTCCTGGGGTTCACCTGTTTTTTCTGTGCCTGCGTGGGTTTTCTCCCACACTACAAAGAAATGCTGGTAGGCAAATTGGCCTTAATATGTGTATGTATGAATGTGAGTTAGGGACCTTAGATTTTAAGCTCCTTGAGGGCAGTAACTGAAGTAAATTTTTATTATTATTATTATTATTATTATTATGTACAATATACATGTAAAGAGCAGCGCAAATTGACAGTGTCCGATAAGTACTTGTAATAATAATGATTTATTTGTGTAATATGATAATTTTTTTTTTAAATGTTGGCATTGCTTTAGGTTACCACGTTCCATATGTGGAATATACAGCATTAGCATACGTGTGGGGTGCATAAATTGAAAATTTAAATCTATCTTGTCTTTATTTTTGGTATCTGTTCTTATTCTTTGTTTATAAAGGCTGTACAATATCACTTCTCTTGTTCTGTATGATCAGTGTGATTCTCAGTATCTATTCATATTCTGTATGCATGGTGTCTGGACAGTATCACATCTCATATTTCTGTATGAACACTGCCATTCTTAGTATTTGGGTGTAATTCTCAGTATCTATTCTTGTTCTGTAGGTATGGGTATAGTACAATGCATCTTGTATTCTGGGTGTAAGTCTCAGTATCTGTTCTTATTCTGTTAGTTATTGAGGGAGTTCTGAGAAATCCTTTATAAAATAATTGTGTAAGGTGCCATCGCTGACCTCTCCTTCTGAAAAATGTAGTTACCAGGTTGCTATAATGGTGGTTTGGTATCAATAATTTTGGTGTCAGTGATACTGAGCAAGTATAGGAAATAAGTTGGACATTTCTTTGACTTTTATTTGTTCAATGCTTGTTCCAGGTCTGTGTCTGCAAAATATCGAACTAAGACACAATCAGGAAACTACCATTTTTACAAGGAGACCATCAATAGTGGCTAGTCCCAACTCAGAATGTTAAAAAAAAACTCCAGGATTTGGTTGCTTTCATCCCTCCTTCCTCCACTTATATAAATATGCACACCAAAGTCCTCTTATGGTGGGATCATGCCCACATGTCCAAGCATAATGAAGCTTCTCATTGGTTATTTGTTTTTACACATAATAAAACGGGTGGGTGGGAGTAAACATTATTTGATTTCCATGGTAATATTACATGCCATGATGTCATGGTTCATGTTAATTCTAGATGCCAATGTTAAGTACATAATATGATTCGTTATGAAAAAAAGAAATTACATTTTTCATCTATAATTGTTTTCCAGCCCAAGCAATAAACTGTGCTATACTCAACAAGGTAGTCTTTGCTCGTAAAATTGCTATTATGTACATTCTTTTCATGTTTTGTACTGTCTAATGTGTTTTTTATTAGATTACTGGGAACAAAATGACTTCATTAAACCTGGCAACAATATTTGGGCCTAATTTGTTGCACAAGCAGAAGTCGTCTGACAAGGAGTTTACAGTTCAGAGTACTGCCAGGGCTGAAGAAAGTACAACAATTATCTCTGTGGTACAGAAAATGATTGAAAATTATGAAAGCCTTTTTATGGTAAGTAAATTATCTAGTTGGTAAAAAAACAATTTTGAAATGGGAAAAGTGGCAGTCTTATAAAAAGCTTGTATGTTTGTAACTTTGTACTTCTACATTTGAGATTAAATAAAGTTTTATAAAGCTCAACCATAGTCCCATTGTAAGCTCAGCCCAATGCATATCAAGTCAGACATTGAGGCAAGTCACATAGGCTAGGGCAGATTTCAGGAGTCTTTAGAGGTGCCTTAGTAAAATGCCCAAAAATTGTATACAAGCAAGCGGGTGGGTCTAGCCTACTTATTAGTTACATAAAGCCAAAGATGTGCAAAGGTGTGTTTGCTTTGTAAGAATAAATCACTTCTAATGTTGGGTTTCCTATACATGTGGATGTTGCTGCATTATGTAAAATTTATAGTTTTGTTTTTAAAATTTTAGAATGGGCTGCCTCAAGATAGTGTGGAATTTTAAAGGATGCCTTGATTGAAAAAAGGTTGAGAAACACTGGGATAGGGTATAAGCTACATGGTTGTGGGTATGTGGGTGTTCCAGAATCTGTGATTGAAACATACAGTGCTACCTGTTTTTTCTAGTTAGTGGTTTTAAAAGCTTTCTTTAGTTGGGATATGCCTTTGATTAGAGCAAACTTGACATTAGAGTTTTGTTGTTGTTTTTATTTATTAATTGTTCTATTTGTTGGTGTAGCTTATGAATGAATGAATGATTTGTATAGCGCTGCAAATGCGAACTGAATCGCCTCAAGGCGCTTGGTCTGTCCTTGTTGTCCTACTTTTTAGAAGAGGTGGGTCTTGAGTTTTTTTCCTGAAGGCCCGATGGTTTTCTTCCAAGCAGATGTTGTTTGGTAGAGCATTCCATAGCCGCAGTCTGCGAATCTTCGTTCTCCCTTAGATTTGTAGCGGGCTTTGGGGTAGTATAGTAGTCTGTCTCTGTTTGTACCTTGCTAGTAAGGAATAGGTAGGGCCGATTTTTTCTATTCGCTATTCGCCTTTCTCTGGATCAACTGTGGGTATTGAATTGTGTATATGGAATTGTATGATTTTTATTTTTTTTTGGTTGAACTAGATGAACTTGTGTCTTTTTTCAACCTGACTAATAATGTTTTTGCAGCCCTTCACCCAGATCCCAGTAATGTTACAGCCTAGTCACATCAAGTATACAGTACAGGTCAATATGCAATTGTATGCATATGAACATGAAAACCATTGAATAAATGATCAGTTTATGATTTCACAGGGGTAAATTCCCTAGGGTACTCCAGGGGCAAAATCGCCATTTGCCCATGGTCCACCAACAGTTGATGTCTAGGATCAAATTATATTAATGGAACTTGAATGTAGAAAGGGAAACCTGTTTGCATCTCAGCCTCTGCAAGTTGGGTTTGTCCAAAACTTCAGGTCACTATGACGACTTAATGTACTTTAATCTAGAGTTTACTTTATTTTAGCAGTAATCCTTATAAGGTTGCACCCCCTGCTGAATAAGTCATCCATTCCTGAAAATGACATTCGATTTTGATCCTTTCTGACAGTGCTTATTACATTGCTGACACAGCTTAGCTGAATCTTCCTTTCGTTACTTTTCATCTTATGTTTGTGGCCGGGAAATAATAACAATGGAAAAACATTACGCAAGTATGTTTGATGTGAAGCCAGTTTCATTACTGCTTCCCATCATTACTTGTATGCAGTAAATAGAGATAGAGGCAATAGAAACAATTTTTACAAGATTTTAGCACTCAGTGCTGTCTCCCACTGACATAAAGTCTAGTTGTTGTGCATTACACAAGACTACCAGTGATTTCTGGGAGGGTTCCAAAATTACTATAGTCGCCCCCAGAATTGCAGTGGTTCAAACACAACTCTATACAGTAACTGAGATTGAAGCAGGGGTGCTAAAAGTTCAAACACTCAGCAATAAAAGACCTATAAAGGGAAGTAAAGGGTCATTCTGGAACTGTTCTAAAGCTACCTGGAAATTCATTGTTGCCTGTGCATTAAGCAATTCCCTCTTATTATAAGCCATTTTAACCCTTGCTACCATATACATATTTTACCTTTTTATGTATTCGAAATGGATCAGAATTTACATTGTAATCCAATAGAACAGGGATATGCAATTAGCGGACCTCCAGCTGTTGCAGAACTACAAGTCCCATGAGGCATAGCAAGACTTTGACAGCCACAAGCATGACACCCAGAGGCAGAGGCATGATGGGACTTGTAGTTTTGCAACAGCTGAAGGTCCGCTAATTGCATATCCCTGCAATAGAACATACGTTTTGTATGAAAATTATACCAGTAAGGAAATAGTTATTTTTATTAAGGGATAATGAAGGGGTCTTGTTTACCTTTCCAACTACATTGGTGGGTGACTAATGACTAAAAAAAGTTTTTCAGTGACACACTCACATGGTACCATGTATAACAAACTCACGAGACTGGGTGCACTGAAATCATAACTCTGCAAGACTGAACTGAATAATAATAGCTTTAGAAACATGTAGGCTAAGATTTAAACTGTAAATTATACACCTAGCAAAATAACACACTCATCATTCTACTGACAAGTGTAAACCACAGTGAAATTCTTGTAAGGAAAACACCACCCCTTTAGTAACTAACAAGATACAGATGAACAGATGCAGGTACATTTGTTGAAGCGTCATTCTGCTTGGCCCTGTGCACATTACCTATTGGCTTCTTTTGTTGCCCGGGGCCTCCATTGGTAATATAGTGAATATATTTGACAGCACACCACAGATCTTCGAGTTAAGTCCAAGCAATTATATTAAAGCATGATCACATCAAAAGCAATGCATCGGAGCAACGCAGGACCCCTTTGTCGGGCATGTGATATCACATGCCTGACAAAGGGGTCCTGTGCGGCTCTGAAATGTTGTACTATTTTTGCTTGTGATGTGATTATGCTTCAATTAAATATTTTGGACTTAACTCGAAGATCCGTGGTGTGCTGGCAAATACTTACACTGCATCATGTATGTTCCAGTTTCCAGCTGGTGGTTGCTGCAGCACCCATTGGCTTAGAGCTTATTCCAGGATTGTGTGCAATGGGAATATGTATGGTTTCCAATGGTAATATCTCCCTACTACTCTGTGCTTAGCCACCTTAAAATATAACAAGTGTTCTTTTTATTCTACTGTATTCTCCATAATTTACACAGATCAGCCATAATATTTTGATCACCCACCTAATATTGAGTAGGTCCCCTTTTGCCACCAAAACAGCCCTGACCCATCGATGCATGGATGTCACTAGACCTTTGAAGGTATGCTGTGGTATCTGGCGGTCTAAGCTGTCAGTAGCAGATTCTGTAGGTCCTGTAACTTGTGGTGGGGACTCTATGGATCAGACTTGTTTTTCCAGCACATCCCACAGATGTTTGTTTGGATTGAGATCTGAAGAATGTTGATGCCAAGTCAACACCTCAAACTCTTTGTTGTGTTCCTCAAACCATTCTTAAAGTGTCATAAAAGACAATAAATGCTGTTATACATGCTGTTCATTCTCACAGTCACTGTGGGATTTGTTTTCTGCAAAAAACCTGGTTGACCCTGCTATTCTCTGTCTCCCCCTTCTGTCCATGTCCCCACTGTAGTTGGGGATTTTGCAGAGCAGCTGGCAGCTAGTGCACATTCCTCCCTATCACATCTGAGCAGCCCATGTGACTATAGAGTCACGCAAGTGGGCATATACACTCTGGTACATGACAGCCCACTCCCTCTCTCCTCCTCTATGTTCACTAACCAGCTAAACGCAATAGAGGTGGGGTATTACATGATTGATGGAGGCTTCACCTCCCTCTTATTCTAAGACACAGGCTGGAGGGGCATGACACAGCCTGTGACTGGCAGAAATGCGGATCCAGAGTTCAGGAACCGGAACGGATAGTCAGACAAGCCAAAACGTCAGGGAGCCAGGGATGAGCGTAGTAGAACAGCAAGCAGGATCTGGAGCCAGAAGGAATGTCAGCCAAGCAAGTCTTTAACAGGAACACAGGAGAGCGTCTCTAGAGATGTGACCAAGGCGAAGGCAGAGATCATCTGGGCTGGACGGTTTAAGTAGGCAGGATTGACAAGCAGGATATGATCAACAGGTGAGTCACTGTGGAGAGAAAGGAGCTGGCAATTGGCCGACAGCTGAGCGCCCAGCTTTGAGAAGGAAGGGCTGAGCCCAGCCCTGACACTGGGTCATGTGACAAATGTAAATCAATTAGGCAAGAAGGTATGTTTTTTTTTTTTTTTTAATTAAAGTAATTACATTGCCATCATCCACATATATAGAGAGAGAAGGGATGATGTAAATTAAAGAGTGTGTTAGTATTACTTCAAAGTGGAGCTCCAGTTGTTTTTTGTGTTTATTAAAAGTCAGTAGCTACAAAAAGTGTAGATGCTGACTTTTAAAAAGCACACTCACCTGTCCCAGGATCCAACAATGTGGTCATCTGAACCATCGATTTTCTCCCTCTCCTCTCCCTGGCGCCGGCATTTCAACTGTGGGCACCCGGCTGTGACATCTTGTGGCTTCACATCCAGGTAAACACTGTGCATGCACGGGTCATGCTGTGCCTCCTGAATGGTCAGGGGATCTTCTGGGACCTGTGACATGTCCCAGAAGACTGCAAGGCGGGGGAGAGCAGAACTTCAGCTTGGATTTCCTAGGCAATCCAAGCAGAAGTTGGAGCAGGTACCTGTCAAAACTAGGTACCCACTCCTCCCCCCAAAAAAAAAAAAAAATTACATGCCAAATGTGGCAGGGGAAGGGGGGAGGAGTGCTTAAAGTGGAACTTCCCCTTTTGGGTGGAGCTCCGCATCAAACCATTTTTGCAGTGTGGCAGGGCTCATTATCCTGCTGAAAATGTCCATCTGCCATCTGGGAACACCACTTCCATGAAGGGGTGTACTTGGTCAACAACAATGTTTAGGTAGGTGGTACATGTCAAAGTAACATCCACATGAATGTCTAAACCAAGATTTCCCAGCAGAAAATTGCCCAATTCATCACACTGCCTCTACCGGCTTGCCTTTTTTCTATGCAGCTTCCTGGTGCCATCTCTTCTCCAGGAAATTACTGTACGCACACCCGGCCATCCACATAATGTAAAATAAAACATGATTCATCAGACCAAGGCAATGTTTACTTGCTGCATAATATATCCTATTGACTTTCAGATGCCATTGTAACAAGATAATCAATGTTATACACTTAGCTTGTCAGTGGTCAAAATGTTATGGCTGATTGGTGTAAAATAAATATAATAACTCAGTGGGGATGGTGAGACCCTTTATTATATGATGTAGTGTGTGTGCAGATCGATGAACTCACCAGAAGAGACCCCCGAGAGACATGACAAATGATGGGCTGACTTAACTTTCCCGCTTCTAACAAAAACTGAAATATCAATTTAGGTCGACTGACCCTTTAAAATGTGGCTAATTCTAAACCTTTTTAATAAGGGGTCATGTGAAACACATTAATATCGCCAGATTAGATAGATCTACTCTGTAAATATAATCATAAAAGCAAAATCGATTTTTCAATATGTTTGGCATCATGTCTCATTGTATATAGTTTTTTTCTAGCAAATCATTTTTCTCATCAAATTTTTTATTTTTTTTTTTAAATATAACAAGGATTGACAAATTGAGTACATACAAGGGTGGTGGTACAATATTCAAATAGCAATAAAGCTAAGCATATTGATTTATGAACAGGATGAGTACATAACAATGTAAAAATGTAACGAGTAGTGCAATGAATAAACCAATAAAGTATTACATCGAAAGCAATAGAAAATGCCATCAGAAGGAAAAAAGTAAGCTAGTGACTATTGGTTAATTTTGCAAGAGCAGTAATTAGGAGATCAATCTAATACGTATATATTAAAAACAGAAGAGATAATGGGGGGTTATTTACTAAAGGAAAGTCCACTTTGCACTGAAAGTGCACTTGGAAGTAAAGTCGATGCAGATCCGAGGGGGACATGCAAGGAAAATAAAAAACAGCATTTTAGCTTGCACATGATTGGATGATAAAATCAGCAGAGCTTCCACTCATTTCAGATCTACCCCTTAGATTTAGAGCGACTGCACTTCCAAGTGCACTTTCAGTGCAAAGTGGATTTGCCTTTCGTAAATAACCCCCAATGGGTTTATAAGTACCACACAATAGTAAAGGAAAGGTAGAAAACCAAAAAATAGGAGTAGATAGAGAGAAGAGGGTAGAAAAAAGGGGGAAAGGGAATGTAAACCCCCCGTTTACAAGTAGTGATGAGATCCCAAATGAATAGAAATTATAGTCAAGGCAAATAAAGTAAAATTACCAAGACAATAATAGTGTGTCATCAAAGTCTGGAGGTAAACAATGCTTAACCCAAGGAAGCCAGTGTTTCTCAAATTGACCAATTCGATCTCTTTCGATTGCTTCCATTTTGAATAAGAACTTTATTAGTTCTGTGTATGGTTTCAGCTAGAATTAAATATTTAGTTTTCCATGCCTTAGCATTGGTTTGTTTTGCGGCTGTTAGGAGCTGTAAAAGAAGGCGAAAACTGATTCTGTGTGATCCCATCAGGTTTCAGGTATAATAGGGCTGTAGCAGGATTGGGCTGTATAGGTGTATCAAGGATTTTGGAGGCCAAGTCAAAAACTGCCTTCCAGAATTTTTGGGCAATTGGGCAATCCCACCAAATATGAAGCTCCAGAGTAATCAGAAGCATATTTCGATATTTTACCAGCAAATCATTTTTTAACACCACCATTCCACTGCCTTCTAATTAGCACCAGTTTTCTGCATACATGTCTGAGCTAAGGGCAGGAAGTAAATGTTACATGAATCATTTGCCCTTACTCAAGATGGACAAGGCCAGAAATATTAGGGGGTTGTTTTTCAAAGTGATTTCTCAACAAAATAAAGCATATACACATGGATGGATGGGGGAGTTTGCTTTGAATAGTAAAAATAAATTAAATAGTGTTTTTTGGTTTGTGGTGCTCAGATGTAGTGAAGATCAGCTGCAATGTCACAACAATTAGGTAATATTTTTTTGTTTAGTGTCAATTACCTTAACCTCCCTGGCGCTTTTCCTGAGTGGGCTTAAAATTCAAAAAGTACAAAATTCATAACACATGAAGTACACTGTAATAATACAGATTACATTACTGTATAAAATCATTTCACCTCCCTTTTGTCCCTAGTGGTCTGTCCAGTGCCCTGCATGCAGTTTTATATCATAAATACTGTTCTTTCTGCCTGGAAACTTGAGATTGTCCATAGCAACCAAAAAGTGTCCCTTTACGTCAATAGTGGTTTTAGACCAGCTAGAAAACAGCAATAGTAAATTAGAACTCTTGCAGAATTGAGCGATAGTGAATCGTGGGGAAATTAATTTTATTATTATTATATTATTATTTTTGTATAATTATTTATAGTTATTTATTATAATATAATTCATGATTTTGTGTTTCAAACTTTATCATACCCGGGATATCTACTAGACTCTTGTTTGGACAGATTTAAGTGTGTTATTGCTAAGAATTACAGGCCTACAATATAAAACGCCAAATTTCTATGCAAAACAATGTACCGCTTTGAGACGCAAAAATCTGACATAATCTTACCGCCAGGGTGGCTACTATGTTGCAGAATGGTAAAATACATGTTATTGCATGAAACTAACTGTGGCGCAGTCGTTGTGGATCCATTTATCTTGAATGGAAACCCAATGCATCCAAATAGTACACCACAACACACAAATTTATCTGTGAACCATTTGCTCATTATAGTGTGCTTTGCTCAGAAATGCTGCAGGTTTTTTTAACCACTTCATTGACTGCATCTCCCCCTTTAAGACCAAACTGTATTTTCGCTATGGGCTATTCGGTAATAACAAAGCTTGTTTTCTGCAATATTGTCTTTTAAAATAATTTTATTTTCTATGCACTCCGTAGACAACAAATGAAAGTAAAATAAAAAATTAAAAACATTTTTTTCAACTTTGACCAGTTATAATTTTAAAGAAAGTATTAGTGTTATTTACTATACAAAAAAAAGGTACAAATATTTTATATTTCATCTAGATTTTAATGACACTGAAATACAGTTTCTGGTACAAAGCATTGGCATACTACAAAGTTATTTAAAAATATTTTTTTTTCTTTTTAATGTTGCATATTTTTTAAATTTGACTCAAAAAAAAAAAAAAGAACAAAATAAATGAAGAAGGGAACAAAATCAAAAGTAATAAATAAACATAAACAATAATAGCTAAGGGGAGAAAAGGAGGGAGGAGTTAATGAAGGCTAACTGAGGTTAAAGTGGAGGGCCACCCTAAAATAAAAAATACATTAACATTCTTAAAAAAATATAAAAAAAAACATTTGAAAAAAAATAAATTTTTTACTCACCAGAAACACCTGTTGCTAGGCAGTCTTCCTAATCTGCCTCTTCCTATTCCGTGGCACTGTTTATTCAATTCCTCCTCCTCGGCCAGCGGCCCTGTTGTCTTCTGGGACATGTGTGTGTCCCAGGAAACAACGGGACCATTCACAAAGCTCCGCGCAGCTCACGTATGCGTAGTAGGAAACGGGCAGTGAAGCCGCAAGGCTCCACTGCCTGTTTCCCTTAGTTATGATGGCGGCGCCGGCAGCCGATCCGATGGACAGATCGGCCTGGGGGGGCGACATCGTGGGCTCGCTGGACAGGTAAGTGACCTTATTAAAAGTCAGCAGCTACAGTGTTTGTAGCTGCTGACTTTAAAAAAAAAAAATGTCCGGAACACCCCTTTAAGAAAATGTTAATAAGGGGTCTTTTTTTTTTTTTTTTACTTCTAAGGTCGCTTTAACTGATGTAATTAACAGATCAATACAGCTACACACAAATGAAAAAGAGTTAATTCAATGTAATTTAACACACTGTGATACAGAGAACATTTTCTGGCAGTAGCATTGACAGAGTGGCATGAAGAGGATCAGGGCATTGGAGATGCACCCTGGTAACTTTGTTGCAGTTTTTTATGATTTATCTCCTAAAGTGGCCGAAACCTGCATGGCGTGTTGGCAAAATAAATGGACTCACACATACATATAAACAATGATATTTTGTCTGTTTGGTTAGGAGGTAGTATCGATTGTGCAGGGAATTATTCATTCGCTTAAATTAATGGGATGCCTTATGGCCCGAATGGACCCTCAAATGTTGTATATAAATTAAATTATCTCTGTCACGAAATTCACTTAAATTCCTGTCTTACTCTATTGTAATAGTACTTGGTCCTCTGGGGGTTTTTTTTATGTTTTATTTCACAGTGTTTATACATTTCATTATTTCCATTTTAGGTCCCTCCTGATTTACAGAATGAAGTTCTTATTAGCCTGCTAGAAACTGACCCCGATGTAGTAGACTATTTACTAAGGAGAAAGGCTTCTCAGTCCTCGTAAGTGAAATTGTTTATATTTACTTGTAGCTTATGAGTAAAATTAGTGCTGGGAATGTTTCTGCTTTCTGTAATGTTTATCAGGCCTGTAGAGTTGGAGGTCTCCAGTGCGTTAGATGAAAAAAAAAAAGAAAGAATCATCTCATGTCTTCTTTTCTCAGTAACACTCCGCATATATGTGAACCCAGCCTAAAGCTGGCCATACATCATACAATTTTAGATTTTCCTTCAACTACGTAGTGCAAGGGCCTGCCTGATTGTATACAAATTGAAAGTGTTTAGGTTTGACCTCATATTATATGGTTTTGGTAAATCTAAAGGAAAGTTGTACAAGAAAATTGTATAATCTATGGCCAGCCTTAAGCCCCATACACACTATTAGATTTTCTGCAGAATTTTGTCTTCAGATTTACCAAAACAATATAATATGAGGTCAAACCTTAAGAGTTTCAATTTGTATGCAATCAGGCAGGCCCTTGCATTACATGTTTTTTTGAAGACAACGATCGGCAGAAAATCTAATAGTGTGTATGGGGCTTAACACTCTTATTGTTAGCTCCGGTGTTGCTATTTACAAACAGTTGGCACAGATTATTAGGGTCGTCTACGTGGGTGCATGTTTTCTGCCTTGACATTCATTAATGAAGCTGTTAGAAACATTTGAAACCATTTGAATTTTGATTTGGATCTTAGGGAGCATTGTTGAATGTATATGTTTAATTACTTGTGTTTATTGCAATTTTTGTCAGTGAATGCCAACAGAAGCAACTCTGTGTAACAAAAGGCATTTTGTTTTCATTTTGGATAGAGTATCTGTGTCCCATAGGGGATATTTCCCGTCACTTCCTGTCTCCTAGCCAAAACAGGAAGTGAGAGAAAATCCTTCCAAAGTGAGGGAATCCTGGTGTGTCACCAGGATCACCAGAACTAGTATCACTATGGGAAGATTTCCTCTCTATTACTGTTCTGTTCTTGGGATTTTCTTTTAATTTCACTTTCAGGGTTTGTTCACACCATACGTGCATGAAAACTAATCGGAAAACAATCACGTGAGGGAAAAAAAAAAAACATAATTTTTGCTTGAACGTGATTGGATGATGAAAGTCAGCAGAGCTTCTGCTCATTTACTAAGCTCTGGATCAACTTCTCTTTCAGAGTGCAATTGCACTTTGCAATGTGCACAGTATATATGCCTTTAGTAAATCAACCCCATTGCTTTCTTTGAGCCATTGCAGAACACGTGAAGGGAAAACTGATGTCTCTGCACCCTGGTGTGAACGAGGCCTCAATGATAATGGTAAACAGGACAAATAGAGAGGGTGAATCTCCATAATAGAGGCACAGACAGAAATAAATATTGACAGGTATTCTAATTTCTCTCTACTCTATCTAAAACTAAAAAAAAATAATAAAATGATTTGCCTCTAGTTACACTTTAAGGTAGAATGTAATACAATCAGTACATTTTCATATAAGCTTTAATTTATTTCATAAATAAATTAAAAACTGGTGAATACCTGGTGATTTTACTATCAGGGTCCTTGCTCAGGCACTTTTTGTGATAGAGTGACAATTGTGCTTCTGCATTGTCACCCTGTTATATGTGCCCCTGGTGCTGTCTACAGGCGGAAATGATAGCACGCATGGTCCATTGTCATTCAGAAAGCTGGTCCAGGGTAATGATGTGTAGCTAATGCCACTTTAGTACCGCTGGAAGAGCAGCAGTACTGAAATGCTAAAAAGGATAAAAAAAATTGTTTATGATGGTGCGGGGTTGATTTACTAAAACTGGAGAGTACAACATCTGGTGCACATATGCAAACAAACCAATCAGAGTCCTTGTTTTATTGTCAAAGCTTAATTGAACAAGCTGAAGTTAGAAGCTGATTGGTTTCTATGCAGATCTGCACCAGATTTTGTATTCTCCAGTTTTAGTAAATCAACCCCACAGTGCTTTAGCAAACGAAATGTTGTCCAAGTAGAGTTTACATCTATTTTCAGTGCATTCAGTGCTTCTCAGATATAATGCTATAGTTGCATAATGTTTTTTAGCATTGTTAAAGGCCCATACAAGTGAAAAAAGTATTTAAGTGGTTCTAAAGTCTAAACATTTTTACTTTAATGTATTTCTTGCATTAAAGTAAAAAATGTTAAGGTAGCAGTATGCCCCCTCACCCCCTCCCCTTATACTCGAGCCTGATCTCGATCCAGCTCTGTGCCAATCTGCAGTGGCTCTCTCCCTTCTCCCTGCTCTCACAGGCTTGGCTAAGAGCACTGGGAGCCATTGGCTCCCGCTGCTATCAGTCAAATCCTGTAACAAGGGAGCTTGAGGGGGGTCTGTGTCTACAGACACAGGCAGCACGGCTCAGGATTAAGCCCATAGGCGTGCCATGATAGGAAGCAGCTTGCTATGGTGGTGCACCAAGAAGAGGAAGAGCCAGGTGTGCCAGCGGGGTACCCGAAAAGAGGGCCATTCTGTACAATTCCATTGCACAGAGCAGGTAATGCACCTGTTTTTTATTTTAAAAATAGAGTTTATAATCACTTTAAAGTGACTCTGCCATGATAAAATTATACTTTAGCCTTAGTTCACACTGGTGCGATGCGAGAACCCGTGCAAATCCAGCACGGGTTCCCGCATCACACCCGACTCGCAGGCAGTTCACACTGCCATATGCAAACTGCTACGGGCATCAATACAAAGTTAAAGCGGAGTTCCACCCTAAAGTGGAACTTCCGCTTATCGGATTCCTCCCCCCCTCCGGTGCCACAATTGGCACCTTTCAGGGGGGAGGGGGGTGCAGATACCTGTATAATACAGGTATCTGCAACCACTTCCGGGACGAGATAGCCGGAGCTGTCCCGCCCATATCCGAAGATGCCCCGTTGTGTCTTGGGAAACACAGTTCCCAGGACACAACGGGGACCAATAGAGACGCGCACCGCGACTCGCGCATGCGCAGTAGGGAACCGGGCAGTGAAGCCGTTGCGTCTTCACTTCCTGATTCCCTGACAGAGGATGGCGGTGGGGCAGCCGAGAGATGAGCGGTCGCTTGTCACATTCTGCCGACATCGCTGGAACCTGGAACAGGTAAGTGTCCATTTATTAAAAGTCAGCAGCTGCAGTATTTGTAGTTGCTGACTTTTAATATTTTTGGTGCGGGTGGAGCTCCGCTTTAAGGACACCCCTATCGTATATCGTATCGCAGTGCAAACTGTCAGTTCGGATATGAATCGGATGGCATGGGTGTGAACAACCATGTCGTCTGATTCTGGTGCGGACAAAAAAAAAAGGGTCCTGCACGACTTGCGATGTGAATTTAGCCATACAGTCTGTATGTCTGAATTTGCATTGCACATCGCATGTAATGTGCAGTGCAGTGCGAATCACATGCAAGGTTGCAAAGCGCACTGGTGCGAACCAAGCCTCAATAATGTCTTTTGAATATACTAATTCCATGGCTGTTGTGCAAATGGCTATATTGCTTTCTGAATCTCTAACCTGGAACAAGTATAAATATTAGAAGGTTTGGCACTTTCATGACACTTATTTACAGCATACCTTTTCCCCATTGTGACTTAAAAGTATTGGAGTCCAACGTGGGCAGCCAACTAGCATTTTCAAAAGAAGGCTAGCCCACAAACACTTTAAAGGTGGGTACAGACGGGTCAAAATTTGGCTGGTTCAGCAAGGACTGTGTGTGGCTTTCACTGTTTGATAAAAGTCCATTGTTAGATCAATTTCTGTCAAATGACCATGCTGGTAAACTTTCATTGATCAGCATCTGTAGCCACAAGGCTGCACCCACTGATCAGTGCATTTCTGACAGTGGAGAGCCCCCTGCTGTCTGAATACAATGTTTCAGGAGGGAGGACTTCTCTATTCATGTCACTTGTGTGGATGGGGGAATCTGCTTGTATTTTTAATTTTTTTTGTTCAGCCCACCAGCTGAACGAAAAATAAGTGGACCATGTATACCTAGCTTAAGGCTGTTAAAAGTTCAGTCAAATGCTTACAGCCTAATAGCCACATTCCATGGCTTAGTGCCTTTTCAGGCTGCCTTCATAAACAGACTGCAACACAGCCAATTAGCAATGTGTTCCCCATGTCAGGAACTAGAAAGCAACACTTATGTTCCAGAAAGGCAGGAGAAGAATGACGTGTCTCATCAGCAAGACTTCTGAACCCAGGAGAGCAGTATATTTTGAGAAATATGATCTCCCTATGCTTTTTATATGTGAGGAATGCTCAGGAAGCTGGGCCATAGTGCAAACACACAGAATATCTAGTGCTATCACATTTAACCACAATTCAACTTTGGTTAGTGTGGATTCTTACTGAGACTCATGGAAGTAACTGTACTCTGAGTCTCAAGCTGACGGTCTCTGTGTGTGTGAAGAGCTATGCAAACACCACCAACCACAATATATATTGCTGTAATGGCACAGTGCTTCTAAAGAAGCAGACTGCACAGACATCTAGAATAGTACAGAAAAGCATGTTATCACAAGTGCCATGCCCCGTACACACGATCAGACCTTCAACAACAAAACCGTGGATTTTTGTTCGAAGGGTTTTGGCTCCAACTTGTCTTGCATACACACAGTCACACAAATGTTGGCCAACAATTACAAACGTAGTGATGTACAAGACGTACGTGATAGCTCCATTACAAACGCTAGTTTTACAAGACCGAGTGCTTCCGGGTCATCCTTGATTCCGAGCATGCGGGGACTTTTGTGCGATGGACTTGTGTACACACGATCGGAAAGTCCGACAACAAACATTTGTTGGCGGAAAATTTGAGAACCTGCTAGCCAACATTTGTTGGCGGAAAGTCCGACAACAAATATCCGATGGAGCATACACACGGTCGAACTTACCGCCAACAATCTCGCATCCAACATTTCCCTTCTGAAAATCCCATTGTGTGTACGCGCCATAAGAAATAATGCCAACACATTTGTAGGAATGAGTAGTATATTGTAGTTATAAGTGCTAGTTAGATTTGAACAATTGGATATTTGTTGTTCTTCAGATAATGTACAGTAAATGCATTCAGTGTTTCCTGTTAGCTTTCAATTATATAGTAGAGTTCCTTTACTAAAACTGGAGAGTGCAAAATCTGGTGCATCGGGGCATGGTAACTAATCAGCTTCTAACTTCAGCTTGTTCTATTAACCGCTTCCCGACCGCCTCACGCAGTAATACTGTGGCAGAATGGCACGGGCAGGCAAAATCATGTACCTGTACGTGGCCCTTTAATTGCCTGCCCGTGGGTCGCGCGCGCGCCGCCAGCGGCACGCTCGCGACCCGGTCGGGAGCTCCGTGACCGCGGCCGGGGGACCAGCGGACCGATCGCCGCTGGTGTCCCGCGATCGGGTCACAGAGCTGAAGAACGGGGAGAGGTCTGTGTAAACAAACCTCCCCCGTGCTTCCTACTCTGCCTGTCATTGATTGGCTGTTCCCGGTCATCGGGAAAGCCGATCAATGATGTCAGATGTCAGCCCCGCCCCCCTAATGTAAAAAAAACACACACACGTCACAGCCCATAACCCCTCCCCCTAGTGGTTAACTCTTTCACTACAACTGTCATTTATACAGGAATCAATGCATTTAAATAGCATTGATTGCTGTATAAATGACAATGGTCCCAAAAATGTGTCAAAAATGTCCGATGTGTCCGCCATAATGTCGCAGTCACAATAAAAATCGATGATCACCGCCATTACTAGTAAAAAAGAAAATATTAATAAAAATGCTATAAAACTATCCCCTATTTTGTGAACGCTATAACTTTTGCGCAAACCAATCAATAATCGCTAATTGCGATTTTTTTTTTACCAAAAATATGTAGAAGAATACGTATCAGCCTAAACTGAGGAAAAAATGTTTTTTTATATATTTTTTGGGGATATTTATTATAGCAAAAAGCAAAAAATATAGCATTGTTTTCAAAATTGTCGCTCTATTTTTGTTTATATCGCAAAAAATAAAAACCGCAGGGGCGATCAAATACCACCAAAATAAAGCTCTATTTGTAGGAAAAAAAGGACGCCAATTTTGTTTGGGAGCCATGTCGCACGACCGCCTAATTGTCAGTTAAAGCGACGCAGTGCCGAATCGCAAAAAGGGGCCTGGTCCTCTGGTCCTTTGGCTGCCAATTGGTCCGGGGCTGAAGTGGTTAAGCCTTGACAAAAAAAACTGGAAGCTGATCTCTTTGCAGAGCTGCACCAGATTTTGCACCCTCCAGTTTTAGTAAATCAACCCCAGTGTTTCATAAAAGATCTCAGCAAATTGCAATATGTCAAAGATGATTTATTTGCAGAGAAAGTCTCAGTGCTTTTATTATACAGAACACTTTGAATAGTATACCATTTACACTTTATGCAAAGCCATGCATTTTTACGCACCTGATCAACACAGGTTTCCACATAAGCACATAAGAAAATAATTGTTCTCTAGGTGCCTCATTCATACCACGACTGAGCAGATAGGTGTGAGAGGTACTTACAAATTGAGGCCGGAGCTCTCATGAAGTCTCCATCTGCTGTGGCACATTGACATGAATGAAAAAAAAAGAAGTGTACTCGTACTTGGACTTTGTGGAACATGTTTATCTACTCTGAGGAGAGCAAGGCCCTTTGTGATGTGAGCTCCGATGGATTTTAGGCCATGCAAACACTATTTTCCTATTCCCTTTTTCCCCTACCCCTCACAACTACCCCCCTTCTTCTTTTTTTTCCTCTCCCCTCCTCTTTCTTTTCTCGTCTTTCCTTTTCTTGGTTTCCCTTTTCTGTTTCTTTTCTTTCTCATACTCTGGCAGTTCTCCTTTTGTTATAAGTCTACATTGGATCAGCCTTTATCATGGGAAATCCATCCTAGGGCTTGTGATTAGAGGCACTTTGTGACTATTGGATTGTCTGTTTATTGCCCCTTTATCCCCACGGTACAGGATACCCTGCCAGTCAGAAAGGTGACTTTGTTTCCTCTTCAGTCTAAGGCTTCATGTACACTGGCCTACATTTACCGCAGCTGCAGGAAAACACAAAACGTGGCGCGTTATTGCTGCGTTTTGCATTTTCCCACAGCCAGTGGACAAAACGCTCTTTATTTCGGAAACGGCCTTCCTTAATAAATAGAAATTTGTATAAAAATAGAGGTAAACTGTGCCTTGGTTTTTAAAAACGCAAAGCACTACGTTCCCTTACCCATAAAAATCAGACACCAGCATGCATGTTAAAATGGATCATATTAATGTGTGGGCTGGTGTGAATGACTCTTAAAGGGCTCTTAAGCACTTTGATCCACTTTAACATCAGTTAAATATGTTGACTTAATCATCATACTATTTCAACAAAGGCACTTCTAATGTGGTTTTAGGAAGCATTTTGTTTAACGTAAAGCGGAGTGCCACCCAAAAGTGGAACTTCTGCTCATTGTACTCCTTCCCCATCTGGTGCCGCAATTGCCACCTTTCGGGGGGGGGGGGGGGGGTCAGGATACCTGTCTTTCACAGGTATCTTGTTCCCACTTCCGGAAGCCTCAGCCGCGGGTATTGATATCACCGACCGGACTCCTTCCCCTGCTGCCCGGCCAGTAGGAGAGAAGAGCGAAGCCTTGCGCATGCGCAGTAGCTTCACTGCCGGATTCCCTTACTCGCAATGGAGGCGGCATGAACCCGACAGCTGATGGAAACATCAGCTGCGGTGCCGACATCGCTGGACTCCAGGACAGGTAAGTGTCCACTTATTAAAGGCCCATACACACGATACGACAATTGGACGAAAAATACCGCTTTCGACGCGTTTGTACGATAATCGGATCGTTAGTACAGAGCTTTCGAGAGCCGATCAGGACAATTCATCCGATATTATTCGATTGGACAAGCACGAAAATTTTCCTCGTACAATACCAGATTGTACGATTTTCGTTTAGTCAGTACAGTTGTCGTCCGAAAATACAAAAAAAATACATTGCAACACTTTTTTTGCAGTGGTGGGCGGACCTCCACTTTATTATGGAACTTGTCAACAATCAATGTAGCCATTAAAGATACATAAGTTAATAAAAATATATCAGAATGTGGCAAACATTTCAGAATAACTAGGGAAACAATTGTGGCTTGTATGGAAGGGCCACATGACGGCTAAGAGAACTTCAACTGCATAAAATAACAGCTGGTTAGGACAAACTAAAATGGGCTGAGTAAATAGCAGATGTAAGTCTAAAAAGGGTGGATTCAAGTCCATGTCTAGGCAGGAAGACAGATTACCAGGGTCAAGAACTCCGTTCTGGGTAAGGAAATGTAGAAATTTGGGAATGTTTTTCTACAAATATTGAGAATGAAAGCCTAAAATTCATTGTTAACAAGTTAGTAGTAATTTTATAAAGTGGTTATATGTACAAGAAGAAACAAATGCCTAGATCAGTCTAGCCTGGCTACATACAAAGATAGGGTTGCCAAATCATCCCTTTAAAACCGAACACCTAATGATTACACAGGTTCTGTGGCTGATTAAGATGATAATTATACACACTTGGTGCCTTATCTGGATTAAATTAGCCCCAGAACCTGTGTAATTCATATGTTTTCGGGTTTAAAGGGATGCTGTGGCAACCCTATAAAAAGACCATAGTTAAGGACTTTGTAGAGAAGAAATCTAATACACTTCTGAAATGAACTTCATGAGGCCATACACAAAGACATCTTTCAGTAGTTGACTGTTTTAAGCATGCCTGTACTTTGCCCATGTAGTGCAAAGTAAGAGTGTGCCTTAATTCCCCCCTCTCCAGCAGCTTATTCTCACCTTTTCCTCTGCCCCCCTCCCCGAGTAACCACCACCACCACTCTGTTCAGTTGTCGGGACTGAAAAAAGAACCCAGTACTTCTTTTTATATAGAAATATATACCTTACACCCCTTCCTCTCGTGACATTGCTGGTGCTTGGTGATTGGCCCAGTGCTTTCACATCCCCAGTCCTGTAGGAGCTCTAACTACACTGACTGAATAAAGGGTCTTCAGCTAGCAGAAATGAAGCAGTGGCATGTACTGCTGGGATAAGGGGCGCTAAAGCAAATCTGTTGCATTACTATGCATAGGCAAAGTACAGGTTTGCTTTAATGTTTTGGTAGTACTAGAACAATTATACCTGAACAATATATTTAATATTTAGAAACTCTTCATATTTGTCAAATGTGTTAAATAGCACAATTTGTTTATGTATTTGCTTATTAAGGGGTTCTAGCACTACCCCTAGCAGCAGGGAACCTCAGCTTACATAAATTCCTCAGTTGGACTGACATTTCCTTACGGCCAATTTAGACAGGAGCCAGGTAACCTACCAGCATGTCTTTGGAGTGTGAGAGGAAACCCACACAGGCACAACTTGCTAACTCTATGCAAGTAGTGTCGTGGTTGGGATTCAAACCAACGACCCTAGTGCTACTAGGCAAAAGTGCTAAGTTAAGACCCCATACACACTATTAGATTTTCTGCAGATTTTTGTCTTCAGATTTACCAAAACAATGTGGTGCAAGGGCCTGCCTGATTGCATACAAATTGAAACTCTTAAGGTTTGACCTCATATTATATGGTTTTGGTAAATCTGAAGACAAAAATATGCAGAAAATCTAATAGTATGTATGGGGCTTTAGGTAAGACCTAGATAAGACTTTTATAGGGGTTGATTTACTAAAACTGAAGAGTGCAAAATCTGGTGCAGCTCTTCATGGTGGCCAGTCAGCCTCTAACTTTAGCTCATTCAATTAAGCAAATCTAATAGCGTGTATGGGGCCTTAAGCCTAGTACGCACCACTATTTTTTTCTCTTTCAACCCAGCGGGTTCAAGGAAAAAAAAACTGACAGCTCCGGTGGGAGCAGCTGTACTAACAATCCAACCCTGCTGTTCTGTTGTGTTCTGACAGGGGGGCGGCTCCCCTGCCAGAACACTCCAGTCAGCTACTGGTCTTCCATCATAGAGAAGCTCGTCTGACAGAAGCCGGCCCGTGTGTAAGCCGGCTGTCATGCACACGGTCAAATGTTGCCCGACGTTCGGCCTGTGTGTACTAGGCTTAAGTCTGTTATGGCCAGGTAGCTCTGGAAGTTCCACATCTTTCTGTTTTATTGACAATTCTTAATACAAATACATAACAGTGAATATATTATATATATAATATATATGTAGTGTTTTTAGGACTAAGAAAGAACCCTTTTTTTCAGTTAGATAAGTATGCCATATTGAATATGTACTATATATTTAACATTGACCACTTCCAGGCAGCAAATTATTAAACAAATCCTAACATTTCTGCAGAGTGATTTACTGCTATGCTGTGAATAGCCTCTGTACCTTTGTTTCTTGCTCTACAAGTCTGTTCACAACACACAGAGCTGAATTTATCACAGGAGAGCTGCACTGTCTCCCTGTTTGCTAGCTCATTTGTAACCCATATACATTTTTGGTTAGACAAGTGAAAATGCAGCAATGTGTTTTCTAACTAAATGCCAAATATGCTTATCAAACTATATATCGTGGAAGCACTTTTGGAGACAATTTCTTGCAATTGTTTCCTCTGCATATGTATTGCCTTCCATAATGTGCATTGCTCTCATGGTTTGTACTTGTATATTGGAAAAGCATTTAGTAAAATTTTTTGGAAACAATATAGTGGAAGCACCATGTAATAAATGCCTATTTGTAGAATAAACATTTCATACTACTAAGGAAAAATGAAACCGACGTTCAGAAATTGCGAGCAGTACGTTGACCAGAAAACCATTATGATTTGTGGGTTTCCTTTTAAGGGTTTCATGAACGTCTAACAGATCAGAGATACTTGAACTGCTATGTACATCTATATAGGCAGCGGGGTGCCAATGTATTACTAAGACAGGCTATAAAAACAAACCAAGAGTTCCCTTGTGCCAAGTCACAGTGGTCACACTTGGAACATTGGCAAAGTTTGGAAACAGATAATTCTAGGTATTGTCATGGGAGTGGAGCTATTTTTACAAATCCTGTGTAAAAGTATAAAATAATGATTGTTAGGGTGTTTGGAGGCTCACAAACACTAAATGAAATATAATTATGATATATACAGTATTTACCTTTTTTTTTGCATTGGGAGATCTTAAAAGTATGTGTATGTATGAATGTGAGCTATGGACCTTATATTGTAAGCTCCTTGAGGGCAAGTACTGATGTGAATGTATAATATAAATATAAAGTGCTGTATAAATGTCAGTGCTATATAAGTACTGTACCTGTAATAAATAAAGGTAGGTCCAGACCTAACTGTATTACATTTAGTTTGCTATAGCACTTTGTATCATAAACATTTTCCATTTTCCTCCCATATAATTCTTTAACTTTTTTTTAATTCTTTTTTGCCATTTTATTGCTGCTAATCTCCCCCTGCCTCTTTCAGGCTTTTCCTGTCTACATATAATTGCTCAAACGTTGGCTGCACACCATTGCTTTGGACTGGCTCCCTGATGAAGACAACAGTGGACCATGCCTACCCAATGTGTCTTGGCATGGCCGCTAGTAGTCTCCAATGGAGGGGAGGTGTGACAAGATGACAATGCAGGAGCACACTATATAGTCCCCATCCTATAACAGGAAGTGCCTTAACCAGGACCTTCACGGCCGGGTCATCAAGAGTTATTTTAATATAATGTGCAGATTTTAAAAGATTAAAAACATTTATGACCAAACTGAATCTAACTGAAAAGGGATTTTATTGCTGGGGTTTAGATCTATGTTCAAGCGGTATTAAACCCAAAAGCAAACATTTATTATAAAGCAGCTTACCAATTCTTAGATGTAATGGCTACATTCGTTTCCTTTTTAGGGTTTTTATCTTCTATTTTCATCTCGTGAACCAGCCAGCAAGTCGCTTTTTTAAAAGCACAAGCTCTCCAGAAGAATGCATCAGTTTACATGGTTGAGACAGACCATTTAACACTGGCAGGGGTGATTAGCCACTTGCCGACCGTATACTGTATATATATATACGGGGCAAGGCAGCTCTCCTGGGCAGTACCTGTACGTGATCCTGCACTTTTGGGTCTGGGGGTGCACACTCGCGCCGCTGGCGACCCGCTCTCTTTGTGATTGGACACAGTGGGAGCCAATCAGCGGGTCTGGTGCATGTGATGTCCGCCGGGACCCACCGATTGTTTGGGACACAGGCAGAATGGCGGTCTGCCTATGTAAACAAGGCATATCGCCATTCTGTGAGAAGGGAAGGTTGTGATCCTGTGCCTTCCCATAGTACAAGCACATCCCACCCAGTATCAACAAGCATAGGTTAGGCACACAGTTAACCTCTTGATCGCCCCTGATGTTAACCCCTTCCCTACCAGTGTCATTAGTACAGTGACAGTGCATATTTTTAGAACTTATCACTGTATTAGTGTCACCGGTCCCCAAAAAGTGTCACGTAGTGTCTGATTTTATCTGCCGCAATGTGGCAGTCCCGCTATAAGTCGCTGATCTCCGCCATTATTAGTTTAAAAAATAAATAAAAATTCCATAAATCTATCCCAAAGTTTGTAGATGCTATAACTTTTGTGCAAACCGATCAATAAACGCATATTGGGATTTTTTTTACCAAAAATATGTAGCAGAATACATATTGGCCTGAACTGATGAAGAAATTAGATTTTTTTCCCCATTTTTTTATTGGATATGTTTTTTTTTAGCAGAAAGTAAAAAAATATATAGTTTTTTTTTTGTTTTTTTTTTTAAATTGTCTGCATTTTTTTGTTTGTAGCACAAAAAAAAAAAAACACAGGGTGATCAAATACCACCAAAAGAAAGCTCTGTTTGTGGGGAAAAAAAGGACGTCAATTTTATTTGGGTACAGCTTCGCACTACTGTGCAAATGTAATTTAAAATAACGCAGTGCTTTATCGCAAAAAATGGCCTGGTCATGAAGGGGGGAGTAAACCTTGCGGAGGTTAAAATGATCATCTTTTATTTTAGTCATGAAAAACCTTTATACCAAAAGAAAACAACGGTTTGCTGTAAGGCTGATTTTACACTGGGGCGCCGTGGGCGCCAGCGGTAAAACAGCGCTATTTTTAGCACCGCTTTAACTATTTGGCCGCTAGCGGTGAGGTTTTAACCCCTGCTAGTGCCCGAAAAAGGGTTAAAACCGCTGCCCCATTGATTTCAATGTGAAGGAGCGGTGTATACACCGCTCCTTCACCGCTCCAAAGATGTGGCTTGCAGGAGTTTTTTTTTTTCACGTCCTGCAAGTGCACCGCTCCAGTGTGAAAGCCCTCTGGGCTTACACACTGGAGACACAGCAGCGGCTGTTTCAGGGTGCTTTGCAGGCGCTATTTTTAGCCATGTAGCGCCTGCAAAGCGCCCCAGTGTGAAAGGGGTCTAACTGATTATAAAGCGTGAACTGGAGTTTGGCTTCAACTTGTCAGTGTATCTAAATCTGCTAATATATTTAACACCACACTCCCCCCTTACTGACTGACAGTGGTGCGGTCTGCTGTGCCCCATGTTCTCATTCCTCCAGAGTTGTGTGTCACTAATACAAGAGGTGTGTTACGGGCCGGATCACCAGCTGAAAACAGAGGGGGGGGGGGCTAAAAAAAGAACACTAAGGTAGCCACCACGTCTAATGACTGGTAGGCTGCAATATAATGGTTTTGGGTTTAATACCGCTTTAACTGTAGAAGATGTATGTTTTTTTCCCTCTAAATGCTGTATATGTAAGGCAATATTTATATCAGAGTGCGTCAGTATTGAGTTTTTTCCCTTCCTTCCTGTCATCCATCTGTCCAAGCAGTTCATTGACTTGTCACTTATTTTCCTTAGGATGGAATATTTAAAAATGATGCTCACTGTCATAGGTGTTGTTTGGGCTTCCTTTCTATTGTTATGTAGTGAGACCCTGTCCTGTTATTCATTGCTTGTAGAGATATTGCTTACTCAGGGCTAACTATTGTTAGATCTATGAACAAGGCAATAAGGCCAAGAAGCAGCCCACCCAGGTCATGAATCCCATAGAAAAAACATAGAGCAAAACAGAAGCCTTCCTGATTGCAGTCCCTGATACACGACACATACAAAAGTGCGTGCGCTACGTCTATCTGATATGTACCATGTCAGATCCTGTAACGTAGCAACAGGTTGGCTTAATGTCATTTTATAAAATGACTCATAACACCCACACATCTTCAAAGTCACAAAGGCTGAAAAAAAAAAACGACTCGGTGGATCATGCAGAACATAACCAGCAATAAGACTGTACAGAATGTATCCCTGTATGTGGCATGTAATAATAGACTTCATTCCTGGATAATGCTTGTACTTCGTCTTTCAAATCACAGCTAAGGTGACATTTAGAATTCCGCAAATAAAACAAATGGCACCATATAGGTTAATGCAGACCTTTTAGTTCATTTTAAGAAACACGTGCATGTAAAGCATTTATTGACACAAACACGTGCTTGTTTTAAGGCATATTTTGTATTCATTGTAAAAAAAAAAATATATATATATATAGTGTTAAATGTAACCCTCTGTTGTGTGAATGGGATGCCATGTCAAACCTAAAAGGG
Source organism: Lithobates sylvaticus (assembly GCA_028564925.1). Lineage (NCBI taxonomy): Eukaryota > Metazoa > Chordata > Amphibia > Anura > Ranidae > Lithobates > Lithobates sylvaticus. The sequence continues at coordinate 392,680,196 of CM053027.1, forward strand.
CTTATCATGCAGCAGATGTTAGTAGACTTCTTCCCAGTCATGCAAGGTCCAGCTTCTGAGATGCAGGAAATGACTCAGGCCGGGTTCACACTAGCGCACATTGGATGCAGGTTCTCCACATCCAAGTCGCAATAGCAGGAGATTGTGACCGGCTCTATGGAGCCGGTTCACATATATCCGCAACTGATTCCGGAGCGATTAGCACAAGAATGTTGTGTGTCTTTTGATCCATTTCAGGTCCGAATTCAGTCAAAAATTTGGGCTGAAATCAGACCTGAAACGCTGAACCAGGACGCACCGGACTCCTGCTGTGAGCCGCTGCGTGCTCATATGTGAACCCAGTCTCAATCTCTTGTGAGATAAAAAAAATGGCTGGATGAACTGAGGCCGGCCATACATGGTTCGAATCCTGACTGGTTCAGCAGGAAACAGTTGAGATTTGAGCCGTTAACCACTTCCATACCACTCGCCTTCGTTATACGTCGGCTGTTTGAAGAGAGGTATCGTTGTTATGGCAGCAGCTAGCTGCCATAACTCCGGTATCCTCTTCTTCAGTGAGTGGTCCGATTTCAGATAAAAGTGGTCTCTGCAGCGGATTTGCCGCAAGATCACTTTTACCGGCAGCAGGAGAGGCCCACCCCCTCCTGCCACGCTCCACTGCTTACCGCGGTGGAGGCGATCGGATCCTTCTTGTGGCCTGACATGGAGACGAGTGAGGGGAAGATGGCCCCCACCCATCTCCATATCATTGCAGGGCAGAAGCGACGTCAAAACATCACTTCCGCCCACAGCTCTTAAAGGGACATTTTTTTATTTATTTTTTATTACAAAATTTTTTTTTTTTTTTTTTATTGCATTTTAGTGTAAATATGAGATCTGAGGTATTTTTGAACCCAGATCTCATATTTAAGAGGTCCTGACATGCTTTTTTTCTATTACAAGGGATGTTTACATTCCTTGTAATAGGAATAAAAGTGACAACATTTTTTTAAAAAACAATGTAAAAATAAAAGGTAAAATAAATAAGATTTTTTATTTTTTTTAAACGCACCCCGTCCCGACGAGCTCGCATGCAGAAGCGAACACATACATGAGTAGCGCCCGCATATGAAAACGGTGTTCAAACCACACATGTGGGGTATCGCTGTGATCGGTAGAGCAAGAGCAATAATTCTAGCCCTAGACCTCCTCTGTAATTTTTTAAACGTCGCCTATAGAGATTTTTAAGTGTAAAGGTTTGTCACCATTCCACGAGCGGGAGCAATTTTGAAGCGTGACATGTTGGGTACCAATTTACTCAGCGTAACATTATCTTTCACAGTATAAAATCGGGCTAACTATACTGTTGTCTTATTTTTTAATTCAAAAAAGTGTATTTCCAAAAAAAAAGTGAGCTTGCGCAAATACGGTGTGACAGAAAGTATTGCAACGACCGCTGTTTTATTCTCTAGGATGTAAGAAAAAAAAATGTATAATGTTTGGGGGTTCTAAGTAATTTTTTAGCAAAAAAAAAATGTTTTTAACTTAAACAACAAATCTCAGAAAGAGGCTCGGTCCTTAAGTGGTTAATGGGCAGGCCGTTGCAGGAAAGAAATTCACACTGTGTATGGCCAGCCTAAGAGACAGAGAATGGCTGGATCAATGAGCCAGCTAATGGCAGAATCTCCAGATTCAGAAAGTAGCCTCTGACTAGCAGCTGGTCATCCATCATGCCATGTAGCCACAATGTTTGACAAAGTACCTGGCCTAAGAGGTATAACTGACTGCAATAATTTCAGTTTTGACAGTAAATACAAAGAATTTCCTTATAACGTGTGCAGGCATGTGTGGCTAAAAAGCTGTACAATGAGAATTTCACTTATGGAAGGAACCTTCATCAGATATTATGGCCACTTTAAATATTTATGTAAATATGCAATGAGTATTGCTCAGTTCCTCTCTTCCATTAGAGGCCTCTTTTTTTTCCGATGCAGGAGATATGTTATCTATCATTGTTTCCCATGTAAACAGTAATCTTGCAGACTTGAAAGAATGTTGAATACAAAACATACAACAATGTATTCCCCATTTTTCTATAAAACTGTCATCTGGAAGGAAATTTACATTAATTTTATGGAAAGCAAAATATTCCTCTTGATGTTCTAGTCACGCCTTGCTTCCTTATCTCTGCCATAGCCTGTGAAATATGGTGTCAGCTTATTACTTGGATGAACATTTCCAGGATCTCTTTGTTTTGAAACATTAATTCTCCAAGGTTTACTGATGCAAAAGTTTGTACCCAGTATTCCGTGAGTTGCCTAAATTGTTAAAGGATCGCTCTAAATTTACCATGAAACATGGAAATGTTAAACATTGTAGTGTCCCCTTAATTTGAATGGCCTGTATTGCCCTTTAGCCACCAGTTTTTGAAACAGAGTTGTTTAAACTCCCTAGCGGTAATCCCGAGTGTAGCTAGGGGTTAATTATTATTACCAAAAATGGTAACCCCGAGCCACACTCGGGATTGCATTGCAGGATCCAGGCAAATTCACTAACCTTATCCCCAGGATCCTGCGATGTCTCCCCACTGTGCATGCGGGCTGAAACCTCCGCTAGATCTATCATTGTGCTGAGCTCCGTTCCCTGCAAGCGTCGTGACACATGGGGATGGAGCACAGCGCCAAATTCAAAAAGTGCAAAAAGCATAATACATACAGTACACTGTAATCTGTAAGATTACATTACTTTATCAAATTATTTCACATCCCTTTTGCCCCCAGTGCTTTGTCCAGTTATATTATATATACTGTTCTTTCTGCCTGGAAACTTGAGAATGTCCATGGCAACCAAAAAGTGTCCCTTTACGTCAAAAGCGGATTTAGACCGGCTAGAAAACAGTGATAATAAATTAGAATCACTTTCAGAATTGAACGATAATGATTTGTGGGGAAATCCGTCATCAAATACTGAAAGTAACGACAGCGACAATTCTGCAACTGAGCAGATTTCTGTGTTTTTAATTTGATTACATTATTGAATAAATGTTATTATTATTATTATTATTATATTATTATTTGTTATAATTATTTATAGTTATTTATTATATTATAAGTTATGATTTTGTGTTTCAAACTTTATCATACCTGGGATGTCTACTAGACTCTTGTTTGGACAGATTTAAGAGAGTTATTCCTAAGAATTACAGGCCTACAATATAAAACGCCAAATTTCCATGCAAAACAATGTTCCGCTTTCAGCATCAAACATCAGACATAATCATACCGCCAGGGAGGTTAAGTTACATTCATATATAAGTCCACTGTTAAAAGATAAAACCATCTAATAGAACATAATTGGAGCACTAAATAAATAACCATACCCCTTAAGAATGTGAAGTTGTGAAGCAGCATGTCAGAGATGTTAACACTTGTATCAGAAGACAGAAGGACATTCACATAACAAGTCTGAACACACTGGAGTTTGAAAGATGTATTTGAATAGAGGTCAGATGGTAAACACAGCAGGCTCCCTCCAGTGTAAGTGATAAACTCCATAACTACAAGTCTAATTTGCAGATACAATTATATTTTTTCCATACATATATACATACATTTTTACAGTTCTATTTCTATTTAACTCCTCAATAGTCAAAGTTCTGCTGTGCCGTTCAATGTATTATGGTCTGGGCACTGTTACTGTTCTGTTTTTTTTACAGAACATTTTTTATTTAGCAGCCAACAAATGCTGTCAATATAGAAGCTAGAGGAGGTAGATACTGTTTGTGGCTATTGCAATGATGACGTTTTCAGTTTATTTAGGAAATAGCATATAAAGTACCATATGCCTCCTTACAATTTTTCTGTTTCAATAGTAACTTAGCCAAGATAGGTTTGGGAAAACAAAAGGAAGTAAACCAGTGTCACTGGGCTCCATTCACAAAGTGGTATCTTACCGTATCTGAATACTTGACATAGTTTTTCAAAGTTTTTGGCATTCACAAAAAAAAGTTACTAAAATATCACAAGTTATTTTATTTTATGAAATCTTGTGGTATTTTAGTAGTGAAAACATGCAGTAATTTAACACCTGGCACTAGCTAGCGTATTTATTAATATTAATAAATAGGTGTTGTTAAGGAGCACCTTTTAATGGGGAGCACCTTTTAATGGGGACAAGGGCCTTTTCCCCACAACACTGGCTGGTGGTTGTGGGGGGGGGGGTCTGTGGACAGGAAGCTTATCGGAATCTGGAAACCCCCTTTAACAAGGGAGCGCCCAATTCCCACCTGCTATGTGAATGAGTATGGGGGAAATAGTACCCCTACTCACCCCCAATAAATTTGTAGTGCAAAAAGAGACAGACAGTTTTTGGACTTAAAAAATAAAAATAAATGTCCCACGTTGTAGAGCTATTGTCAATCATTGCGTCCTGAAAAAAGAAAAAATATATAGGTCCACTGGAGTCTATGTTTGTTTTCAATTTTTGCACTCATAATTGTACTGCTACTGGCAAGTTAAATTCAATAATTGTTGTATTTAATTCTTAATTTGTTTAATGTGCCGTAAGCAGTACAATTATGAGTTCAATAACTAATCAACTGGTGCACACACAAGGCATGTTCATCCCCAGTGCATGCACTTCAGACCTAAGATTGGCCCTGAATCGTGGACTTCAGACTTCAGATCATCCCCATTTCATGCACTTCAGACCTCAGATCATTCCTAATGCAAGCACTTCAGACTTCAGATTATGCCCTAAAGCATGCACTTTAGAACTCAAATCAACTGCAATACATGTACTTAAAGTGATACTAAACACACGCTGTTTAATTTACATTATTCCTTCTCTTTAGGTATATGGATGATGGCAATGTATTTATTTTAAAAAGATGGTAAATGCCAATTTATTTTTATTTTTTATAACAAACATGCCATATTTACCTGCTCTGTGTAATGGTTTTGCATAGAGCAGGCCCGATCTTCCTTTTCTGGGGTCCCCCACCAGTGCTCCATTCGCCTCCACCTGCTGACTGCCCACCATATCAATCAGCTTGCTATGGGGGCACTTGTGTGGACTTGCTCCTGAGCCAGCTGTGTGTGTCCATAGATGCAGAGAGCATGGCTCGGCCCCACCCTCTGCTCCCTCCCCACTAGCTGTGCTTGGCAATAGCTTCTGCTGCTGTGTCTGAGCCAATGAGGATGAAGAGAGCCAAGAGAGCCGCTGCTCTCGTGTACATCGCTGGATCGAGATTCAGCTCAGGTAAGTATAAGGAGGGACTGGGGTGGGGAGGGGGGGACAGCACAGAGAAAGTTTTTTACCTTTAATGAAGAGAATACATTAAAGAGGAAGTAAACGCTGATGGCTTTTACTTCCTCATTTTCCTCCTGCAAAGTAAAATCATAATGGGCTAGTATGCATCGCGAAGTCCCCGCTGGTGGCCACATCCATCTTCACCCCTCTTCCTTCCGGGGCCGTGGACTCCGGCTCTGTGACTGGCTGGAGTCGCATGACGTCACTCCCATGCATGAGCGCTAGAGCTGCTGGTCACGCCATGGGCCTTTTAGAAACGGCACAGCCGTGCCCTTTCTTCAGTGCGCATGCGCCGATGACATCGACACAAGCATATATGGTAAATATCTCCTAAACCGTGCAGGTTTAGGAGATATTTCCAGTACATAGAGGTAAGCCTTAATATAGGCTTACTTCTAGGGGTAAAAGTGGTGTAACTAGGTTACAACCCCTTTAAGGTAAGAAAACCTTCAGGCTTTACACCCACTTTAATAAAAAACAAACATCTAAGAGCCTTTTTTTCATAATTGATATTCAGCTGTCATGTGACCCAGCTATTTTCCAGCCTGTTTGCAGGGAAACATAGGGAGGAGGAGGTTTTAGTCCTCTGCTGATGGTCACATGCGAGATAAATGTTTTAAATCATCATACAAATATGTATTTTAACTCAAATCTTTATTATTTTTGTGCAAAAACTTAGTGTGGGCTAACTAGGAGGTGGTTCTGCCAGTCGCAGACAGTTTTCACACCTCTCAAGCCTTTGTCTATTGTTTATATATGCTTAGAATTAGAGGGAGATGAAGCCTCCATTAATCAACACGTAATATCCCACCCCCATAGTGTAGAGCTGTTTAGTGGAGAAGGGAGTGAGGGGACTGTGATTTATACCTGTATATGCACCCACATGTATGATTCTATCGTTATGTGGCCTACACAGATAAGAAAACGGAGCAAATGAACAGTTTAGAAGGGAACTGAAACTGGAGCATGCTCTGTAGATGTGGCAACTACTGGTCTGCACAATCTCAGACACAGACAAGGAGGGAGGGACAGTGAAACAGCAGGATCAACCAGTTTTTTTGCAAAATACAGACAAAGAATCCCATAGTGACTGAGTGAGTACGAACAGCATGTAAGAAAGCATATACCAACGTTGTTTGAAGATGTGGGTTTATTGACACTTCAGATCAGCCCCAGTGCATGCAATAAAGACCTTTGGCCTCATGCACTCAGGCAGTTTGAGGCATCCCAAATAAATTGGGACAGCTGGCACAGGAAGACATGGTACTTGGAACTTGTAGCTCCTGTAAGACTCTCCATGTACTCCCAAATTATCTGTATTTTCTTTCCCTGGGGCTGATTTGCCACTCTGCTTCTCAGTAGCTGGCTTTCAGAACTTGGGACAGGGGTGTATTGAACGGGTCTTCCAAAATATTTCAATGAAATCTTGTTTATCGCTTTATTAAATCTTTGAGCTATTGAATGGTTCCTTGAACATAAATCATCCACTAATCCAACTGGGGATTACTGCACTACCCCAATATTCCATCTCTATCTGCTTTATCCAGGAAGTAGTGTGATTGGAACTTATCCATGATGAGCCTTTATGAAAAAAAAACTGTAGTGAAAGAAAAAGAAGAAGGCTGCCATTGATGGTCTCTACTGAAAAAAGCTTGTTTCCTGGCTGTCATGCAGACTCAAAGTCTTTAGTATTTCCTGAGGCACTGGCCTGAATCAAGCATAGGGATAAAAAATTCTCACTTTACTCTGACTTTCCAATCTGTATGCTTGTTCCAAGTCAGTGACTCTTAAATTCTTGAAACCAGAAACTGTCAGGAAACTGGCATTCTTGAAGAGGAGCTCCAGACTCCTGTAGAAAAAAAAAGAGTCAGCAGCTACAAATACTAAGGACATATATATCTTATATTAGGACTGTTCAGGAATCCAGTGATGTCTTCACCTGAGACAATTTTTCAATTGGCTATTGGGTGTTGCCGCCGCCATCTCCACTAAGGGAAACCGTCAGTGAAGCCGTGAATGCGCAAAGCGTGCTGTGGCCTCTGATTGGGCCAGCTGCGGGGAAGAAGGAGGGGAGCCCAACTTCTGGCTGAGTTTGCCACGGCGAATTGGGAGTGGGTACTTGTCAAAACCAAGTACCCACTCTCCTTCCTCCCCAAAAGTAACCCCCCCCCCCCCCATAGTTCTCTCACTATAGGTTTCCTCAGTTTCTTCTTCCTTTCAAAGTACCCTTCAATTAATTATATTATATGAAAAAAACAAGTACTTTCTGTCCCCTACTCATTTATTTTATAATATGCCAACATAGGTGCTTTTTTTATTAGACCAGTGTTCTTCTTCTGATACCTTTAACTTGCTTGAAGCGTGCAGCCCACGTCCTCAAACACTTATCAGCTGTTTTTAGTTTGCTGCATTCCACTTCATATTCTGAAAGCAATTAGCGGTGATTGTGGACCATGATTCCTCTTTTCTCCAGTTCCAATAAGATTGTGTAACGCACCTCTCTGTAAAGCAGGGTTTATCTTTCACAATTGTAATTAAATGAATAGTTTAATAATGTTTCACTTCCTGCTGACCAACGTACAGCTTTTTTAATTTATTTAACTTTTTTTTTTTTTGCGATATTAATGCTGTCTTAATAGGTAAAAAGCTTCACTATACTCACAGCGTATTTTCTCAAATTAACAAAAGATATTCCTTTTACCTGTTGCTTATCAGTTACTGTGGAGGACAAGTGTTTGTCTTTTGGGCTGATTTTGTACATAAGCCTCAGTATGTTCATAAACAGAACCTATTTTAGCGTGGGCATTTGGTACAGACAGGCAACTACGCAGTTCATATTCAGGACACTGAAATTAGTATAATGAACACTGAATTTCTAAAGGCTTGAAAACTAAAATGAGGCTCTTTCCTGACCCCTAGTGGCTAGCTGTGGGTATTGAATTAACCAGATTAAAAAAAAAAAAACGTTCTAAAAAACACATACATAATAGAGTGTTTGTTTGTTTTGCAGTTATCAGGCACATGAAAAAGTATAATAAACACAGCTGCATTGATAATATGTTTGTATTGTGCTTTGTGATGTGTGAGCATCATCTTGAATTACAGTTTGCCTGCTCATAGTGTTTATATAGCTTTTGTCTTTGTGATGTGCATTTGATAGATCCTTTCAGGGTCAAGGTGTTTGAGACACACTTCACTGTGCAAACACATTTAGGCATAACTGCAGCAGCATGTTTTCCACTGTACCTGTGCCAATGTGCACTATATTAAATATGTACAATGTTAGGGCAGTGTGTCTGGTTAAAGTTAAATGAAGATTAATAAAAAAAATTTAAAAAAAGGAGTATTCCTTTAAAATTAAATACATTTTTACATTCAAATAGCATACAGTGGTGTGAAAAAGTGTTTGCCCCCTTCCTCATTTCCTGTTCCTTTGCATGTTTGTCACACTTAAGTGTTTCGGAACATCAAACCAATTTAAACAATAGTCAAGGACAACACAAGTAAACACAAAATGCAATTTGTAAATGAAGGTGTTTATTATTAAAGGTGAAAAAAAATCCAAACCATCATGGCCCTGTGTGAAAAAGTGATTGCCCCCTAAACCTAATAACTGGTTGGGCCACCCTTAGCAGCAACAACTGCAACCAAGCATTTGCGATAACGTGCAATGAGGCTTTTACAGCATCCTGGAGGAATTTTGGCCCACTCATCTTTGCAGAATTGTCCTAATTCAGTTACATTAGAGGGTTTTCGAGCATGAACGGCCTTTTTAAAGGTCATACCACAACATCTCAATAGGATTCAGGTCAGGACTTTGGCTAGGCCACTCCAAAGTCTTCATTTTGTTTTTCTTCAGCCATTCGGTGGTGGACTTGCTGGTGTGTTTAGGATCATTGTCCTGCTGCAGAACCCAAGTTCGTTTCAGCTTGAGTACACGAACAGATGGTCGGACATTCTCCTTCAGGATCTCTTGGTAGACAGCAGAATTCATAGTTCCTTTTATCACGGCAAGTCTTCCAGGTCCTGAAGCAGCAAAACAGCCCCAGACCATCACACTACCACCACCATATTTTACTGTTGGTATAATGTTCTTTTTCTGAAATGCAGTGTTCCTTCTACGCCAGATATACTTGGACACACACCTTCCAAAGAGTTCCACTTTTGTCTCATCGGTCCACAGAATGTTGTCCCAAAAGTCTTGGGGATCATCAAGATGTGTTGTGGAGAAATTGAGACGAGATTTGATGTTCTTTTTGCTCAGCAGTGGTTTTCTCCTTGGAACTCTGCCATGCAGGCCATTTTTGCCCAGTCTTTTCCTGATGGTGGAGGCATGAACGCTGACCTTAACTGAGGCAAGTGAGGCCTGCAGTTCCTTGGACGTTGTTGTGGGGTCTTTTGTGACCTCTTGGATGAGTCGTCGCTGCGCTCTTGGGGTAATTTTGGGCGGCCGGCCACTCCTGGGAAGGTTCACCACTGTTCCATGTCTTCGCCATTTGTGGATAATGGCTCTCACTGTGGTTCGCTGGATTCCCAAAGCTTTGGAAATGGCTTTATAACCCTTTCCAGACTGATAGATCTCAATTACTTTCTTTCTCAATTGTTCCTGAATTTCTTTGGGTCTCGGCATGATGTGTAGCTTTTAAGGATCTTCTGGTGGACCTTACTGTGTCAAGCAGCTCCTATTTAAGTGATGCCTTGATTGTGAACAGGTGTGGCAATAATCAGGCCTGGGTGTGGCTAGAGAAATTGAACTCAGGTGTGGACAACCACAGTTATAGTATGTTTTAACAAGGGGGGCAATCACTTTTTCACACAGGGCCATGTTGGTTTGGATTTTTTTTCACCTTTAATAATAAACACCTTCATTTACAAATTGCATTTTGTGTTTACTTGTGTTGTCCTTGACTATTGTTTAAATTGGTTTGATGTTCCGAAACACTTAAGTGTGACAAACATGCAAAGGAACAGGAAATGAGGAAGGGAGCAAACACTTTTTCACACCACTGTAGGTATCTGAAATCTGTCCTGATATTGTCCTGTCTACCTTGTTACGGCAGCAATAAGCATACATAGGTGCCAACATGCTGACTGAAGCAGACAAGTGAACAGAGGTGATGACTTATCGGGGTGTTGCCATTACTTTATTGTTCAATCCGGAGGCTGTGGGCCTAAAACATAAAATAAATTCAGAAAAGTTTTTTAAGCTTCTGTCTTTTAACATGCATGCCAAGGAAAAACTCTTCTGTGAATAAAGCCTCAAAGCCATCCCACACACGTGTATTAAGTATTAAACGTCTACTGTGCAGGCATACACAGGATAAGTAGAGGTTGCCTTGTTCTAAACATGCATGATGAATCCCAATTTTGGTACTCTAAAAAAATTTCTAAACAGCATTACATATGAACCCAACATTACAGACTTGTTGATATTTTTCAATCATTTTTCAAATAATACCCATTATTTGTAGCTACCTGTACACACAAACTCATTTTGTAAAGCATAAACATAACAGACTTAGGTCAATAACTATATAATGATACCATAAGGTCAATAACCACATTAACCACTTCCTATCCGGGCCATTTCTGACACTTCACTCCTACATATGCAAATCATATTTTCTTTTTTTTCTAGAAATTCACTTAGAACCCCCAAACATTCTATGTTTTTATTAGCAGAGACCCTAGGGAATAAAATGGCTGCTGTTGCAACTTTTTATGTCACACGGTATTTGCGCAGTGATTTTTCAAACGTGTTTTTTTTTTGTAAACTGTTTCATGAATAAAAAAAAATCAAAGAAAAAACAGTAAAGTTAGCCCAATTTGTTTGTATAATATGAAAGATGATGTTACGCCGAGTAAATAGATACCTAACATGTCACGCTTTAAAATTGTGCACACGTGGAATGGCGTCAAACTTTGGTACTTAAAAAAAATCTCCATAGGTGACGCTTTAAACATTTTTACAGGTTACCTGTTTAGAGTTACAGAGGAGGTCTTGGGCTAGAATTATTACTCCCTGCTTTTTTTTTTTTTATTGTTTATTTTGTTTGAATTTTTTTATTTTTTACACTTACTCTTTAAAAAAAATATTTTTTGATCACTTTTTTTTCTATTACAAGGAATGTAAGCATCCCTTGTAATAGGAATAGTGCGTGAAAGGTCCTCTTTATGGAGAGACAACTCTCCTTCAGGCTGAAAATGTTGAGATAAAAAAAAATAAAAACAGTTTTGGCCTTTCCAGCCGCATCCCCAGCATGGTTTACTTCCCCCGGCCCAGACGTGATGTTATAACGTCACGCCCGGGCATCCGTGGGTGATAGTGATGACTGGGGACCATCTGATCACCAGAACTCTCTATGCTCAACTTCCTGGCGGCAACCGTTTTGTTCTCCGGCTCGCCGATCACAGGGGTGACCAGGTATCTTATAGACCCCACATCTCTCCTCCAGGCAGAAAAGACAGAGATAAAAAGAAAAATAAATAATCTCGGCCTTTCCAGCCGAGTCCCCACCACTGAGACGTCTGCACAGGTTTGCACTGCATTAGGATGCTTCAGATAATGCTGCTGGCTATGATCAGCTACTGCACAGGAACTAAAAATGCCTCAAAATTACTAGATAGATAGATAGATGTTTTGAAATAATGTAAATATTTAATAACATTCATGTTTGTATGGATTCTTGCTAGAAGCCCCGAGTTGGTAAGATCAGAAGGCTCTTTCTCCATTGAAGGAAGACACTCCTCTACAGACTCAAATAAAGCCTCCAGTGGTGATGTTTCCCCATATGACAATAATTCACCCATATTGTCTGAACGCTCAGTTACTTCAAGACAAGAAAATAACTCTGAGAAGGTCCTCAAGGCTGCAGAACATCAGACATTGGTTAGCCATTTACTATCCAAGACAAAGGAAAGTGCTCCGGCGCAGTGGTGTTCAAAAGGTATTATTTGCTAGTTATATCTTTAACTTCAAGACGAAAATGTTTTAACGTTTTTTAAGAAAGTATGGTAGGGGAATGAATTAGGATAATCTATATGTTTTATATACTGTATAATGCACATGAAAATTAGCCCAAATTGAGCAATTTTAATATCATATTATAGATGAGTGAGGAATTTTCATCTTGCCTAAAAGCAAGACTACATTAAAGTAAACTTGTTTAAAATCTGGGCCATTTAAACTGAGCAAATGATAAAAAACACATTAGCAGAGATTTACTTTGGATTAAAAAAAACACATATTAAACTAATCCATAGTTACAGGCAATTGAAGTTATATGACAATATCAGCTGCTCCTGTGGAAGTTGAGCTTTGCCCTACTATTTGGTTCTTTGATATGGTGGGTCATTTTGCTTACTATAGGGAGGCCCAGGAGTTAAGAAAAGGCATAGCCAGCTCTTGCATGAAAAGTTGAGATTTATGTCTCTGAATCTACTAAAGTTTTTTGCAGTCTTTAGTGGAGATAACCTCCCCATTACAGTTTTTCCCTATATGCTTAATTCTTAATGGCCAGGTTTGTAACAGGTTTATTTTAAGAATAATTTGGGACAACGATCATTCTGGTGGGTCCCTGACTATTACTTTTTTTTTTTTTTTTAAACCAGTGATATTTTGGATCACACTGATTTCATAAACAATACAATTTTTGCTCCTTAAAAGGGATTAAGCCAAAGGATAGGGGTTCTTTTATATTTATGCAATGTATAGTCTGTGGTGGTTTTCCTGTTTTGTTGAGTCTTTTGCTTTTTCTTTCAAACACCATTGACTGCAACATGTTGAACTCTAGAAATCCAATCACTCAGCAGCATGAAATAGTGCACATTTTCTAAATATATGTCTGTTTGTGTAGTGTATATTTTTTAATTAAAACAACACAGACTCGATGTGGCATAACATGTAATCTCAGCAGTAACCTGCAGAAATATTGAATACACAGCCCGGTCACACAGATGGCCACTAGAGGGAGACTCAACATATATATGTGTACACAATATAATCATACAATGGTGGTAAAGAAAGTATGTAAAATGTGAGCCTTATCAAAGAGTCTTTCATGTAAATGATACTATGTATCCTCTCTGAAAATACTTTATAAATTCCCTTTTTAGTCAATATTTATTTATTATGGCTTGTTCCCTTATGACTGTAAGTTTTTTTGAAACATCAGTGGTGCCATATAGAAAATGTTGACATTTGCATTGTACCATGTAGACACATAGGATGCCATACCTGTATATATGCAAGAATTATGCACATAGCAATGAACATTTCTGTCTACAGTTCTTCTTTGACAGCAGCATCAAAACACATACTGTTCAGAGTTATGTGCACCATAGGGTACCTAAAGATATTCAATCTGGGTTCTCTTGAACCCTATGGTTCCTCCAGAGGTCAATAGCGGTTCCTTGAGCAATGAGCAACTTCTGGCTCTCAAATAAGTAACCACTGGAACCAATGATCTTTATGGCTATATGTAAAATGGATATTCTTCCCACTAACCACCTATGAAGGGAACATTCTACCCACTAACTGCTATGCTACTGTATTATAGCAATTACTAGCAGAGGCTCCCTAAAACTGAAAGTTATTTCAAAGGTTCCTCCATGTTTATGGAGGTTAAAAAAGACTGGTTTAAATGCAAAATAAATCATTATTTTAATTGATAATTTAATAATTACCATCGTTAGTCGAGGTAATAATGACCATCTTTGCTAGAATTTTTTCCTGCCTTAAAAGAACCAGTCTGTGAAAGCTGCTGAGATATACTCATGCCACTAAAGAGATATAAGTGTTGTTTGGTTAAAAGATGGGTGATTCCCTATGTGTGGCTAGGCAATGGGTACAAACAGGGCCGGATTTACCGTTAGACACAGTAGGCATCTGCATATAGTAGGCCATGGATTTTTCCTGTTTCTCAACCATCTCACATAGTTTAATAATATATTGTCACAATGCTCTAAACCAGATCAGCATCAGTAAAACAAGAACATTTTCTGTGTAAGAGATCATAAGTCATAAGTTAGCAAAAGCAGTGCTCTGGAGCAAAAGCAGTGCTCTGGAGCAAACAAAAGAATAGCATGCCCAAATTTAAGGAGCAAGATAGTCTCACAGCCCAGGGCTGTAATGTGACCAGGAAAGAGCCAAAGCCAAAAGCAGAGCCTGTCACAAGGAATATCCTCAAACTGCGAACAGGAGAAGTGTCACTTTAATGAAGTCACTTACAGGGTCGTGGGAGAAACACGGATCCAACCTATAGTACTACAGGGATTGCTATGGCAGAGAAACTGCTGGTGTCAGACCGGAGAGAGCTGTCAGCGGTGTTGTAAAATTCTGGATAGTGGTCACGCAGGAGCGTGAGACTGCAAATTGACAGCATGAACACTGTGGAGGGGGCTGGAAACTTCTTCCAGGTAGCCGGGAGGTGGGGTTGTTTGCAAGGTGACATGTTTCAGAGATGATGTTCTTTCTCACACCTGTAAGTGATTTCATTGTAGTGACACTAGTCCTGATCGCTGTTTGAAGATATTCCTTGAACAGGGCTCTGCTTTTCTATGTAAAAGGGGTTATCCTAGTAGAGGGGAGTAGCTTTGAGTTCCAATGGCCATGTGCCTACAGGCTCCAACTATAGAAATCCGGTCCTGGGTACAGAACTCCTTCTGTCTTCTCTTTCTGCATCACCTCAACTATCCATCTCCTTCTTTCCTTTTTATTAGAACAACTACACATACAGTCTTTCTTTCATATCAACCTTCAACTTTCTCCTCTTGTTTCCTCCTTGGGCCTAACAGCTGACATGCTTCTCTTTGAGGTATATTTTTCCTTGGCTTTTTGTGTTTGTTTGCTTTATTTTTGTGAATGTACAATAAATAATATATTTTTTTTGGTTTCAGAATCTCCACAGGAACACTTCGACATATGGGGTGCATGGCATTCCACACTAAAATCCGCTTGTAAAGACCAAGGAATGACAGGTAGGGTATGCCGTCATTTCCAGGAATAGTCAATTTTTGTCTTCAATACATCATTTTATATTTTTATTAATTGCATTTAAGTCGTATTTTGGCACAACAAAAAATTATCCTAAATAGGCATAGTGAATACTTATCAAATTTGCCTTTTTTTATGCTGGTGACTGCCTCATCTCACTTTCATGACAAGGTTTATCAATCAAGGGGAAACCCTAACCCTTAACCCTAACCCTAAGACCTAACCTTAACCCTAACCATTTATAGAGTGCACTCATTTTAATAATTTATCTGGATTGAACAGAACAGTTTAAGTGTATTGGGCTATACTAACCTTCACCCTTTAATCCAGTCCCCCACAACCTTTGGGGTCAGTAATATACAATGTCACACTCTGATTGAGGAGGGGTGGGGGGGGTGAGATTTAATCTGTGGGAAGGCAGACCGAATTGCTGTGACCAAACTGTTAGTGAGGACACAACACTGTAATCTAGCTTTAAACCGGCTAAAAGTGCTCATGCCAGACTTTGTAATAAGATGACACAGTTTGACTTCAAAGCAGGCACGGTTATCTGTGTCTTGCATTGTGCAGGAGAGTTTCTTTCTCAGGCTGAATTGTCTATACATTGCGCTAACATATCACTATATGTTACCTATACCTAAGGGAAGCCATAGCTACCCATTGTTACTGCTGACATCATCTTACCAATTTTTTGGTGCATATACTGTATACCTGCTGTGTTTAGCATTTGCATTGGTATGCTTATAATCCAAAGTATTATTAGTATTGATTATTTATTATTATTATTATTATACAGGATGTATATAGTGCCAACGGTGTGCACAGCACTTCAAAATATAAAGAGAGACAATACAGTTACAATACATAAAATACAAGAAGTTTGGCAGGGCCCTGCTCATAAGAGCTTACAGTCTAATAGAGTTTTAATAATATATTTTCAAATGTCATAATGCATGTTTTATTGTATTTTGCTGTCCTTATTGCCTTCCTCTCATTGCATTTATGCATGCCAGTATTTGCTGGAAGCAGCACAATTTTATCTTTTTTTTTGTATAAATTTGCTTCAATGTGAATATACCTGAACACACATTTAGGCTTTGTGCACATGAATGCTTTTGTGCATCCAATGTAAATTGCGTAATTCCATGCATGGGATAGCTACAGCGTACAGCTGCTCATAGTAATGAATTTCTATACACTAGCTGTATTTCGGCATACACCATGCTTGCATAAGCTTTCAAATGGGCATTAATCCCTAAATAAAGTGCTGTGTAAATTGATGACACTATATAAGTAACTGTATTTAAAATAATAAATAAAATGCGGCTTTTGTACATTCAGGGAATTATATGCATGTTTATGCAAGCACAGCATAAACCCGCATACAGCCATTCATTCCTATTTTCCACTATATGCTTCAGCTATCTCTCTTGAATGCTTCAGCTGTTCCTCCTAGGTGCAAACAAACACCCAGGATTTACAACGCATGCTTAAAAGCATCTGTTGCCATGAGGCCATAGTTATACGATTTGAGAATATTTAGATGCAATGTTAGATCCAGGTTGCATTGCATTGGTTAATATGGTTAATAAATGACAAAGGAGCACTGTTACTCCTTTTTCTTGTGGTACTCACAATCCGCTCCACCTCAAGTGCTAAGCAAGCAGAACTAAAAAGGTGAGTTACTTGTTCAGCAACGAGGGCACAGATTGCCAAAGTAAGGGGAAAACAGTAAATGCTCCTTAGTTGTATTTTTTATTATTAATATATAACTAAAGGCAAAACTTTTCTTTTCAGTTTTGGATAGAGTGGAGAGGGAGTAGAACAGTTTTTATTGCTGTCTGTGTCCCCGTTAAGGTGATTCACTATCTCTATTTGTCCTGTTTACTATTATCATTGAAAGTGAAAGTAAAAGAAAAGCCCAAATTTTGAGTTGTCCCCAGAAAAGTAATAGAGGGGAAATCTTCCAATGGGTTACTAGTTCTGGTGACCTGGGGGAGCCCAAGGAATTCCCTTTATTTGCAGGGATTTCCTTTCACTTCCTGTTTGGCTATGGGGCAGGACGTGAAGAGAAATCTACACAATGGGACAATGGAAAATAAAAGCGGTTATAACTCTCCCTTACTCTATGCAAAATGAAAAAGAAAAAAAATAACTTTAATGTATGTATTGATGTTGTCTCTTTAATTGATCTTGGATATGTTCGCTCCTTTAACTGCTTTAACTAAATATATTTAATTTTCCTCATAGGTTCATATGGGAATATCTATGAAAGTAGTTCCTTGCACCAAGGACCGTTTTCTCTTTCCCAGGGTAATCTGGCACAAAACTGGTCTTTGTGTAAAAATTCATCAGCTGAAGTGGACAATGGCAAGCCAAACATACGAAGGACACACACATCAACTACCATTCCAGAGTTTAGACTTCACAATTCAGTGACACGTATTTGCAGTACTCCGCAAACAGATTCAGCTAAACGAAATCTTGAACACAAGACAAGATGTGAGCAACACTTGCCCTCAAATAGTACAGAAGATGTAACGGAGGACAGTGCAAAAGTAACATGCCCTCCAAACAGGCCACCTCCTCTGAACTTGCGGCATTCCGACATCAATAGAAATGAAGCAAGGCTCCCTCCACCCTACCCTGGTTCAACAAAACAAGCTGCAACCCAGCCTCACCGATCCCCAGTGTATTCAGCCGAGCAACCAGTATTGAGGCCACCAAGGTCTGAAACAGTTGTTGGTGCATCTTTAGGAAGGACTCCATCTAGTGAACAACCTTTTCAGACTAGACACACTTCTCTAAAAACCCCAGCCAACAGCCAAAACAGTAAAAACTTGACAGATCCTGATTGGCAGGAGTGGCAGAGAGAAAGATGGCAGATATGGGAACTTCTGTCAGCCGATAACACAGACACCTTACCTGAAACACTAGTATGATGCTTCTGCTATGACATGGACATTTCACTGCCGGAGGACTAAAACAAATGATGGAATAGTTTTAAAGAATTGTGATTTTTTTTTTTTTTCACATTTTTATCTGACGTCTTTCTTAAAATGAATATTTTCATAATGTTGCCAATTGTCCAAAGCTTTTTTTTTTTATTTGGTTATAGTGTACCTTTCATGGCTTTTTCACAATTCTGGCAATTCCCAACATATTATTTTGTAATATGCCCACGACCATGACGCATTTCAGCTTACAGTGGCAGCTTGGGCTGTGTTGAGCAGTTGGCCTGTTAGGTTAGTAGGGAAACCTTCAATGCTAGTCTGGTCTTGGCTATAAATATTCTTGATTGCCACTGAATAGGGTGACGTGGTGTGTTACAAATATGGTGTTTGAAAGGTTCACTCTTGTATGGAAGAATATTTCTTTTGAAAGGGTGGAGTGGCATTAAGGTATTTTAACATGTACATTTTGTAATAAGTACAGTATGTTATATAATGGATTGTACTTCGTGGGCACATCTAGAAAACTGAATGAACACAACTGCTTTCTACCTGCACTTGGTTCGCCATGATAATCATTTTTATCAGTTTTAAAATGTGCACAAGCTGGTTTATGTGCTTTGAATCAATTTTAATGAATGAAAAAAATGCAAAATCTTTACACATTGGTTCAAAAACTGCCAAAGTATGAAAAAATATGTATACAGTACTCAGTACTGTATATATTGTTGAACAGGCTAATGGAAATCCCATTTCACTAACTGCAACTGTACAGAGCAGAAGGTTATTTACTAAATAGGTCTAATTTCAGGCTGAGCCTCAGCCTATGTACACCTAAAGGACTCAAGTAGTGAACCTGTATTAAATCTTGGTTATCCCTTTCAGTGCTGCACTGCCCTGCTGTGTGACGCATGCTGGTCTGTGGATCACTGTTGTCATCAAGCACAGTTACAGACACTATATATAATATATATCGATATGCATAGATATATATATATTTATCTTGTGTACTTTCCTGTATTGTTTTCCAACAATAAACTGGAATCACTGTAGACTAGTAGATTTAACTCATTAAAAATTATATTGCTTTCAATGTCTGGTAAACAATACTGTATGTGTATGTATATATATATATATATATATATATATATATATATATATATATATATATATATATATATATATATATATATATAAAGAGAGAGAGAGAGAGAGAGGGAGAGAGATATCTATAGATAGATAGATAGCTATCTATCTATAGAGAGAGAGAGATCTATATCTATATATAGATAGATATCTATCTAAATATAGATATGTATGTATGTGTATATATATCTATATATATATATATATATATATATATATATATATCTATCTATCTATATATATATATATATATATATATATATATATATATATATATACACACACAGTATAGATTACCAGTAGATTATTGTGTGCTTTTTAGGCTGCATCATATACACAGTAGTGTATATTAAAGGGGATACACAATATGCAACAACTATTTCATCTTAAGGCAGCTGTCCCTGATCTACAGATATTGCTGCACTTTGATTGTCTCTTCAATTGCAACAGCTCATAAAAATACCATAAAGTTTAAAGCCCCATACACACGCTCGGATTATCCGAGGACCAGGTCCGTCGGATCATGTCCGTCGTACTTTGTCCGATGTTGGTGTTGCGTACACACGGTCGGACAAAGTTGTCGGAAAATCCGATCATTCTGAACGTGGTGACGTTTGTTGCCTACGACGGACTACGTAGAGGCTAGTAGCCAATAGCTTTGGTCTTGTAATGTGATCTGAGCATGCGTAGCACTTTGTCCGTCGGACAACGCTACACACGATCGGATTTGGTGTGATCGGACCGTGTTGTCAAAAAATCTATCCAGCAGGAGATAGGACTTTGTCCGTCGGACAATCCGACGTACACTGTCCGATGGTGCATACACACGGTCGGATTTTTCAACAACATTGTCCGATCGGACAGAATCCATGCGAAAATCCTACCGTGTGTATGGGGCTTAAGGACAACTGAATGCAGACCAATTGGAAATAATGCATCTCTTTGGGTTTTTCTAAGAAGAGTTAAAATGAGAAGCGACCATATTTTTAACGACATTGCATAGATGTGATAGGTACAACACAACTGTAACTGTTTTATGCATTGTACACAACGTGCTATTGTGACAAGGCCTTGTATAAAAAGATCACTTGCAGAATGCATTCTTTCTTTATAAAATCGATAAATGTAATATATTGGGTATTTTTATGTTGTTTTGTCATGTAAATATATATATAAATTTATATATATGTCTCTTTGCACATACAGAATAACACAGTATTATGCAGGTACTTTATCATTACATAAAATATTCATAATTAATCATTACTGGTTCAAAGGGATCCTGCCATTGGGTCACTACAATTTGTTATGGTGTTTCCTTAACTTCTATGAGGTCCAAAGTTAAGGACAGTTTTTTTTTTTTTACCAACCGTGTTCCTAATACCAGGGTGATTTATTTCAATGCTAGAAAAGCTACATAAAGCACAGACTGATTGAGCTCAAGTAAACTAATCGTGTTGTTCAGCTTGTGCATAGTGCACAGCATGGATATCATTATGTTATACACAAAGCTGATGTAGTCACTATTTGCAATGTCTGGTCTACACCAGTATTAGTTTATAGGTGCTAGCAAAAAACTGATTATATATTACATTTATTTGCACCTATAAACTCCTACGTGAGGAAAAACGTCTGTTACACATGTTTATGAAAAGGTGAGTAATTAAATATTTTTTTTTATATATTTTAAGTTTTGGATATAGTCAGGTTTTTATTGCTGTCTGCTTCCCTGTTATGAAGATTCACCCTCTCTGTTTGTCATGTTTACCAAATCGCCTAAACTGCAAGAAAATCGCACATTTTGGGTTGTCACCAGAACAAAAATAGAGGGGACACTAGTTCTGGTGACAACCAGGAATTCCCACACTTTGGAGGGATTTTCTCTCACTTCCTGTTTTGACAGGAAATGACCTGAAGTTACTCTTTCCAAATGAAAAAAAAAAAAAGTGTGGTTCAGAAGGACTGCCAGGTATCAATTGTTAGAAGATGTAAAAAAATGAGGGTATATTAAAGAGGAAGAATATAGCTTATTTGAATAACTCATTAATAATAGTATTTGTTTTGTAGGGCATTCATTCATTTCATAGGGCAATAACAAATGTTGGTGATTACAAATGAGGATTGAAGTCTAAAATTTCAATTTCCAGGGTAGTAAATATGTGTGGCAAGGAATGAGTGCAGCTGGTCTACTAAAGCAGGATTTCTAAGGAAATAATGATGAATTTGATAAAATCAATGGATTGTCTTCCTAAAATGTCAAATGTATAAACACAGTGAACGCAGGAATATGACTTCTACTGTATACCAGATAGGGCATATGTTCCTGAGGCGAGGATTTCTCATCAAATCCAGATGGTTGTTGGATTAATTTAAAGCGGTATGACCCACCAAACCAGTAGGTGAATCTGGACAACAAATGGGCTAAACCTCCTGACTGGTATCTAGTGGTCAGAAATTGGCTAAATAGTCATTCACTATACCCCTATGACTATAGGTTTACCATGCCACAGGCGTTTCTTTAAAACTGTTTAGAGAAAACCCAAATCCTTATGTATTTTGATGGCCAGAAGACTAGAATAGTGAGTAAACTGCAGTATGCAGAGATCTAGTGAGAATAACTTATCAGACAAAGACAGATCATAGATGGGTTCAACGAAAATAAAATAACCCGATTCCGAATGTGTGGATGGGGGAATCCTCCCATTGAGCTATTGTATTGTGACATCGGAGAGACTTCTCCGGCGTCATAATATACTGTTCAGTGGCGCTGGCTGTAGCTGGTGGCACTGGTCGAGTGGGAACAATTTGTCAAGAGGGTTGTACAAAAGCCGATCGGTAGATCAACTTCTGTACAATCTCCCTGCCCACATATGGATTAAATTTTGTCCAAACTATGCTAAATTGGCTGAATTGGGCTCCATGTATGGCCTATGGCTTCGTTCACAAATAACTTAGGTCTGCTTAGCATACAAAAAATGTAATCTGTTAAATGAACTGGCATCTCTGACTTTCTCCAGAAGAGTAGGTTTGAGCACCTACAGAGTGCTGAGCCTCAAACATACTTATTTTGGCACTTTAGTTCAACTATTAGAATAAATGGAGACAAAATACAACAATTTCTGCTTTACAAGACCTAGTAGAATGTGGTTATGTACACAAATGGGGGTAGTGTGATTTCTACCCCTGGACTGCTTTTTAATTTAAGTTTGTTTCTAGTGATGATCACCTATACCTAAGCTTGTAAGAATTATATTATCGTGCAAATAGTAGCCTGATCTACTGGTTCTATTATTTTGGGCCATATGTGACCAAAGGAAATCACTATGGCTTAAAGTAGAACTAAATACAAAACCTTTTTTTATTTTCGATAAAGTAAGGGAGGATTATAACCTCTGTCAGTTTTTTCCTGTGTCCCATTGGGAAGATTTCCCTTCACACCCTGTCCCAAACCCCATCCAAAATCACCAGGGTCAACAGAACTAGTGTCCCCATTGGAATATTTCACTTCTTTTCCTGTTCTGGGGACAACCTAAAATGTGGGATTTGTTGATCATGGTAATTCAGACAAAAAGAGAGGGTGAATCTCCCTAACAGGGGCATAGACAGCAATAAAAAATTACAGGTGTTCTAATCCCTCTCTACTCTATCAAAAAATAATTTTTTTACGTTTTGCCTCCAGTCCTACTTTACACTCAATGTTTCTCTGTGATCAGAAACTAGCAAACCACTAAAAATAATTTTAGCTGTCTTTCACTTAAAGCTAAGGCTGGGTTCACATATGTGCGGCCGCAAGTCTGGGGATCCGGTGCGTGTCTGTTCACTGGTTCAGGTGCGATTCAGGTCCAAGTTTTTGCCTGAATTCGCACCTGAACAGGACCAAAACGCGCACAGGACCCGTTTTCAACGTGGACCGTGGCCGCTCCCGGACATGTGTGAACCGGCTCCATTGATAGCCGGTCACACTAGCATGTCATGCAAATTGGATGTGGGGAAAAACTGATGCAGCCACCACAGGGTTGATAAGCTGCAATATATATATATATATATTAAAAAAAATGTGGGTTTAATACCGCTTTAAAGTTTTAAACGGCAAAAGCTTTGTTATGGAGAAAAGTTAGAACCCCTGTCAGGCTTTTACTGCTATCTGGGGCTCCGTTAGAGAGATTACCCTCACTGTATATTAATGTTGCCTTCTGAAGAATGATCCAAGGTGGCATCATAGACAGAAATAAAAAATGATTTTTATTATTACAGCAGTAGGGGAAAGTTATTTTTCTCAGTTTTACTCACTTCATATCTGGTGAAATAATTTGTTCACTGGGACAGCAAATGGGGTTGAAATTGAGCACAGTCCCGGGTAGCATTAAAAACCAGACAGGGGTTCTAAGCCTTCCTTACGCCATACAAAACAAAAAAGTTTTGGCTGGACATACAATTTAACAAGGCCTGGTCACATGAATTTCTGTATATGGCTAGGACTGTACTCTTATAGACCTGAACATATGCAGGATGTGTGATCTCAGAAACAATTACCGTAGTCCCTCCCAGGGCCATCTTGAATATTGATTGGACCCTGGGCAAACATTTTCTTGGGCCCTCCCAAATCCACTTGTCAACTATTTTCAGGCAGTGTGGGCTGAAGGGGCAGCTGCTTTGGGCCCCACAACAATGACTGGGCCTGGGGCAGCTGCCCCTTTAGCCCTGGTCCCTCCTCAATAGAATAATGGTTATCAGCAGCAGGGAAATAGAGGTGCAGGGGTTTTATACATAATCCAAGGAGGGAGTTCACAGCCCTTAAATGTTATCAAGGATATATTAGCTATTTTTTAGGTTTATGAATTCTTTTTGTCTTGCCTGATGTTCTCCTAAAAGAATATACAATAATACCAAAGTACGTTTTTTTTTTTTTTTGGTTTCTGTAGTGAGTTTTCTAACAGTCTGTGCTTTAACCATGCTGTTTCTAGCAAAGATATCCCTTGGTTGGTTCATTTTAATCTCATATCTCTGCCTGTGCTGAAAGGTTTCTCAGTACGGCACAGTGTCTATTATTATTTCACTGCTGAGAGCTTGAAACGCATTGCTGGGCAGTCTGTGTCAGGCTTTTTCAGTAGGGATCATGACAGCATGTAAAGGTAGTAAGGGAATATTTGTGCAAATAGTTTTCAGTAACTATGCTAGTATTTAAAAGTGTATCTGTCATTCTGCCACTGTACATAAGAGATTTCATGATGGGCACATGCTAGTAATCTATCCACTTTACCTTTTAAAAAAAAAAAAAAAAATACAAAAAGCTTAATAAAGAAGAATAATATATGAAGTCGTTCCTGTGTTGTATTATTTGGTGTAATGTTTGTCTTAGGCCCCTTTTACATTAGGGTGTCTCTAAAGTCTCACGATTTCCAGCGTGAGCTCGACTTTGATGCAACTTTTGGGGGTGACTTTACATTCTCTGGACCAAAGTCGCATCAACAGTTGGACCAAAATAGCGGAGGAACCTTTTCTGGGGACGACTCTCATAGAACAAAAATTGGGGTCTCACAAGTCGGATCCCAAGTCGCAAAAGTGTCATAGGAGCCTTATAGGCAGCTTTTTTTGCTTCATAATTATCATCATACAAGATTATTAGAAAAGGCTTTGATATAGTATACTAATTGATTTCTAAAAACAACATTTCTTTGATCTATTTAAAAGCTGTAGCTACATCAAAAGATATTTTGAAACATTCACCATGTGGGCAGTGTGAGCGAGCCGTAAGGCTTCTTTCACACTGAAAGTGTCCGGCGTTAGTGGCATAGCGGCTAGTTTTAGCAGGGCTTTTCGGCCGCTAGAGGGGCACTTTTAACCCCCGCTAGCAGCCGGAGAAAGGGTTGCGGCGCTGCAGAATCGCTTTTCATTTCAATGGGCGGGCATTTTGGGAGCGCTGTATACAGTGCTCCCAAACCGCCCCTAAGTGTTCCTTCTACTACACTGCACATAAAAACTCATTGCAGCGCACTGAAAATAAATTTAACATGCATTTTTTACGTCGGCATATTGGCACGGGTGTTCAAAACAATGTACCCGTACATCGCTGTGTCATCTGCGGCTAGAGGGCATGCACGCGCGGGTCCCGCGGACTCGATGGCCTGCGATCGTAGCACGGAGGGGCAGAACGGGGAGATGCCTATGTAAACAAGGCATTTCCCTGTTGTGCCTAGCAACATGATGGAATCTACTGCTCTCAGTGATCGGGAGCAGCGATCTCTGTCATGTTCTGCCATCCCCCCTACAGTTAGAACATGCTAAGGGAACACAGTTAACCCCTTGATAGCCCCCTAGTGTTTAACCCCTTCCCTGCCAGTGACATTTACACAATAATCAGTGCATTTTTATAGGACTGATCACTGTATAAATGCCAATGGTCCCAATATAGTGTCAAAAATGTCCGATGTGTCTGCCGCAATGTCGCAGTCATGATAAAAATAGCAGATCGCCGCCATTACTAATAAAAAAAAAAATATTAATAAAAATGCCCTATCTATCCCCTATTTTGTAGACGCGATAACTTTTGCGCAAACCAATCAATATATGCTTATTGCTTTACCAAAATGATGTAGAAGAATACATATCGGCCTAAACTGTGGAAAAAATGTGTTTTTTTTATATATATTTTTGGGGAATATTTGTTATAGCAAAAAGTAAAAAATATTGCTTTTTTTTTTTTTTGTTTTTAGCGCAAAAAATAAAAAAACACAGAGGTGATCAAATACCATCAAAAGAAAGCTCTATTTGTGGGAAAAAGGGACGTTTGTTTAGGTACCGTGTCGCATGACCTCGCAATTGTCAGTTAAAGCGACGCAGTGCCGCATCACAAAAAATGGCTTGGTCAAGAAGGGGGTAAATCCTTCCAGGGCTGAAGTGGTTAAACATCTTTTTTTTTTTACTTGTGTCGTGTTTACATGTATTCATGTGTGTGAGGATGGGTTCACACATATGTTCACCGATTCAGGTGTGAATGAGGTCCAAATTTCTGCCTGCGTTCACACCTGACTAGCTTCTAGACTAATACACCTCACTAATCAATCCGTGACTGCTGCCCCTCTCTGCCAATCCCTTCACTGGCTTCCCCTACCCCACTGTGTAAAATTCAAAATGCTAACCATAACATACAAAGCCATCCACAACATCGCCCCCATCTACATCACCAACCTCATCTGTAGATATCGCCCAAAATAGTCCCCTCCGCTCCTCCCAGGACCTCCTGCTCTCTAACTCCCTTGTTACCTTCTCCCATGCTCACCTTCAGGACTTCTCCAGAGCCTCTCTCATCCTCTGGAACTCCCTGCCCCAGTCTGTCCGATCAACCCCTACCCTGTCCGCCTTTAAGAGGTCCCTGAAAAATAATTTATTCAGGGAAGCCTATCCCACTCCCACCTAACAACAACTGTCCCTGAGCCACCCCCATCAAATCATTCTCTGCAGCTATTACCTTTTGTACCACCACCCTGTCCCTTTAGAATGTAAGCTTTAGAACGAGCAGGGCCCTCCTGTACCTTTTGTATTGAACTGTACTGTAATTGTGTTGTCCCCCCTATACATTGTAAAGAGCTGCGTAAACTGTTGGCGCTATATAAATCCTGTATAATAATAATAATAATAATGGTGTGAACAAGCCCTAAAGAGACACCTGGAGGCATTAGAGGCGCTGGTGGAATATTACTATTATTATGATTACAGATACTTATATAGTGCTGTCAATTTACGCAGCACTCCACATATATATAGTACATTCACATTAGTCCCTGCCCTCAAGGAACTTACAATCTAAGGTCCATAACTCACATTCATACAGTAAGGACAATTTAGACTGGAGCCTATTAACCTACCAGCATGTCTTTGGAATATTCAGCATTCAACATTTCCAGAAGTGTGGATAATCACATCTCCACATTGTGTGTTGTAGTTCCAATCCCTGGCCAATAAATTCATTTTAGGGTGGCATATTGGTGACATAGTAGGCAGGAGGTGTGACTACAGCACATAGGGGGAAGACACAGGCGTGTGACACAGCTAGATCTTCCAGAAGATGAGTGCAGTTCATCCGCAAAGGTAGCTGTACTGGTAAGTATGATAACTGTACTTTACTACGTTGTTTGCTTCCTTTTTTAGATAACAACAGTGATAATTGTAGAGAACATAGAGGGAAATAGCAAATGAATGTAATAATTAGCTACATCTACTTGCTAAATTCCTCTAGCATTCTCTAGAGCAGTGGTTCTCAACCTCAGTCCTCAAGTACGCCCAACAGGCCATGTTTGGGGAACTTCTCTTAGATAAAATAGCTGTCCAAAATACCAAACCAATGACTCTTATTTAACCACTGGCTGTCGGGGCGGGGCGCCCGCTCTTGCGTGCCCCTGGGGCCACGCAGCATGGCGATCGTGGCTGCACCTTGTTCCTAGGACACGGCGTGACCCCGATCTCTGTAAAGAGCCGCAACTATGGCTCTTTAACCATGTGATCGACTGTGTCACATGTAAACACAGAGATACCGGTGTCCTGTCGGATAGTGTCCCCCATCGGATACTGTCCGCTGTGTACTACGCATGCGCAGTACGCATGACAAGCAGATTCCGAAAATATCCGAAGATGAACGGCGCCTGCGCCGTGAGTCCAGGTTCAAGCCCCACCAAGTGGACATAGAGTTAGAATATAAAAGAGCCGAGCACAGCTTTGTGCAGCCCTATGTCCACTTGGATGGTGGGGCTTGCACCTGGACTCACGGCGCTGGCGCCGTTCCTCTTTGGAGATTTTCCGAATCACCTTGTCCTCCGTACTGCGCAAGCGCTGCGCCTGCGCAGTACGGCCCGGACACTATTCGATAGGTGGACATTTTTTGACAGAACACAGGTAATCGTCTCTCCTCGCCTCACACTGACAGAGTGTGAGGAGAGGAGAGCCAATAAGCAGCATATCCTCACAGAGGACATCTAGGCATGTAATCAGTGCCCTGATTACAATAAAGTGCCCACCAATGCCAGCAGTGTGCCCACCAGTGCCAACAGTGAGTGCTCACCAGTGCCAGAAGTGAGTGCCCACTAGTGCTAGCAAACAGTGCCCACAAGTGTAAGCAATCAGTACCCATTAGTGATGCCAGTCAGTGCTGGCTATCACTGCTGCCCATCAATACCTATCACTGCTGCCCATCAATGCCACCCATCAATGCCCACCAGTGCCGCCTATCTGTGCCCACCAGTGCCACTCGCCAGTGCCCACCAGTGCCACCCATAAGTGCCCACCAGTGCCGCCTATCAGTGCCACCTATCAGTGCCCATAAGTGCATCATATTCGTGCCTCCTCATCAGTGGCACCTAATCAGCGCCCATAAGTGTCGCCTCTTCAGTGCCCATAAGTGCCAACTCATCAGTGCCCATCAGTGCAGCCTATTAGTGCCGCCTCATCAGCGCCCATCAGTGAAGGAAACGAAGGAAAAAAATTACTTATTTACAAGAAAAACTTTTAGGAAAAAATAAAAAACCCAGAAGTGATTAAATACCACCAAAAGAAAGCTCAATTTGTGTGAAGAAAATGATAACAATTTCACATGGTTACAGTGTAGCATGACCTCGCAATTGTCATTCAAAGTGTGACAGCCCTGAAAGCTGAAAAATGGCCTGGACAGGAAGGGGGTGTAAGTGCCTGGTATTAAAGTGGTTAATGCACCTGTGCAAGATAAAGGAAAACCTGCAAAAATGGCCTGTTGGGGGTACTTGAGGACTGAGGTTGAGAACCACTGCTTTAGAATAGTTTACTTGTATCTCATGTTACCAAGACTTACCCGGTCAGACATTCCGACGGAAAAAGTCTGATCGGATTATGTTGTCGGAAAACCGGATCGTGTGTGGGCTCTATCGGACTTTTTCTGTCGGAACTTCCGATGGAAAAAGTTTGAGAGCTGGATCTAAAATTTTCCGACAACAAAATCCGATCAGATTTTTTCCGATCGTGTGTACAGAATTCCGACGCACAAAGTGCCACGCATGCACAGAGTAAATTTGGAGACGAAAGCTATTGGCTACTGGCCTCTTCGTAGTCCCGTCGTACCTCGTTCCGAACGATCCGACAACTTTGTGCGACCGTGTGTATGCAAGACAAGTTTCGGACAAAATCCGTCTGAAAAAATCTGACGGATTTTGTGGTCAGAATGTCCGACCGTGTGTACGGGGCATTACAGTATATATTTCATATGCTCCTCAGCTCCATCTAGTGACCAAAGTACAGTATTTTACTGTTGATCATAATAAAACGTGTTCAGAAGAGAAAACTCAAAAAAAAAAAAAAGAAGAAAGTTCATTGTTTTTTCTCTAACTCTGGCTAGCTTCACACTGGTGCGCTGTGCGACATCGGATGTGATTCGCACTGCACTGCAGTGCAATAACATGTGATGCCTGTGCGATGAGAATTCAGCCATACAGATTGTATGGCTGAATTTGCATCGCATTCAGAGCAAAGTCGTGCAGGACCCTTTTTTTGGTCCGCACCAGAATCAGTGTTCACACCCATGTGATCTGATTTATGTCCGAATTGACAGTTCGCTCTGCGATATGCAAACCGATCTAGGGGTGTCATTAACTTTGTATTGACACCCGCAATGGTTCGGATATGGCAGTGTGAACTGACTGCGAGTCGGGTGCGATGCGGGAACCCGTGCTGGATTCGCAGGGTTCCCGCATCGCACAAGTGTGAACCGAGCCTTACACAGAATAATTGTACCTGCAGATTCAGTGGACAAATTCAGTTACTTTAAGGGCCAGTTCACACCAGACGCAGTTCCGTTCAGTTCCGTGCGATTTTTTCTGCACTAAAAATGCATGCACAGTGTTTTCCATGTATTCCAATGGCTCTAGTTCACACCATGCAGTCAGTTCCCGGTCAGTTTTTGGTCAGTTTCTGGTGCAGAAACTGACCGGAACTGACTGTATCGGTGCAGAAAAAACGGAACTGCATGGAACTGCATCTGGTGTGAACTGGCCCTAAGGGCTCATGCACACTGCAGCTCAAAGGACCCCAAAGAAGCGGCTCCTACAGGCTTTTGAGCGCTTATTTTTTTCTGCCTGGAAACTCCCCTCCATGTTAGCCAATGTGTCCATGTACACTATGGCTTTTCCAGGCGTTTTCAGGCATATGCCACTACAGGCAGTACCCCACCCCTACCAAACTTGCGTTTTTGAGAGGAGCTAGTGCCCCAAAGAGCTCAAAAAAGCTCAAATAAGCTCAAAAACATTTGTTCCAACTTTTTGTTTAGTTTATACAGTGGTTAAGAAAAACTTTTTTTGTTTGTGAAAAAAAAAAAAAACACTTATGCTCAAAATAAGCTCAAAGAAGCTCACAGGAGCTTTAAAAAAGCTTGAAGAAGCTCAAGAAAAACGTGCACAAGAGCACAAAAAAGCACAGCTTCTTCAAGCTGAAATAAAAGCTTTTTTTTTTTTGAGCTGCAGTGTGCATGAGCCCTTAAGCTGGTCATACACTATATAATCTGATTGTACAATCGCCTTTAGATCTACCATCAATTAACCACTCACAGACCGCCCGTGGTCGTTATACATCGGATGTTTGAAGAGGAATACCGTTATTATGGCAGCAATTAGCTGCCATAACCCCGGTAGCCTCTTCTTCAGCGGGCGATCGGCTTTCAGATAAAAGTGGTCTCTGCAGCAGATTCCCTGCAAGATCACTTTTATCAGGGGCGGGAGAGGGGCCTCCCGCCGCGCTCCGATGATCTCTGGTAGGTAGGCCGTGGCATTTAAACAATGCTCAATTGGTACTAAGGGGCCCAAAGTGTGCCAAGAAAATATCCCCAACACCATTACATCACCACCAGCCTGAACCATTGATACAAGGCAGGATGGATCCATGTTTTCATGTTGTTTACACCAAATTCTGAACCTACCATCTGAATGTGGCAGATGAAATAGAGACTCATCAGACCAGGCAACCTTTTCCCAATCTTCTATTGTGCAATTCTGGTGAGCCTGTGCAAATTGTGGCCTCAGTCTCCTTTTCTTATCTGACAGGAGTGGAACCCGTTGTGGTCTTCTGCTGCTGTAGCCAAACTGCTTCAAGGTTTGATGTGCTGTGCATTCAGAGATGGTATTCTGCATACCTTGGTTGTGGTTATTTGAGTTACTGTTGCGCTTCTATCATCTCAAACCAGTCTGCCCATTCTCCTCTGATCTCTGACATCAACAAGGCATTTTCCTCCACACAACTGCCGCTCACTGGATATTTTCTCTTTTTCTGACCATTCTCTGTAGACCCTAGAGATGGTTATGCGTGAAAATCCCAGTAGATCAGCAGTTTTTGAAATACTTAGACAAGACCATCTGGCACCAACAACCATGCCACGTTCAAAGTCACTTAAATCCCCCTTTCTTCCCCATTCTGATGCTCGGTTTGAACTTCTGCAAGTCATCTTCACCACCTAAATACATTGAGTTGCTGCCATGTGATTGGCTGATTAGCAATTTGTGTTTCCAAGCAATTGAACAAGTGTACCTAATAAAGTGGCTGGTGAGTGTATGTATCTATATATATATATATATATATATATATATATATATATATATATATATATATATATATATATATATATATATATAAGCAATATGTTTGCTTAAATCTATAAAAATGTCTGTTTTTAGGTTTATTGGCGCTGTAAGGTGTTAGTATGAGTTGCTGAGCCGTGTCCCGCACCTCTGTCATGGTCAGTCTATAGACGATCAATCAGAATAGTTCCATTTGTATCTCATTGTACAGTGACACTTCCTCCTTCCCCAGCACTTTCTATGGATTGATCCCAGCTGCCATCTACTGGACAAAAGTGGAAGTGATGTGAGTCCAGGACGATCGCTTTACATGCGCTCCTACACAACCAAGCCCCAGACCTTCACAGACCTCCGTCTCCGCCCACACTTGTCTCCTATTGGTACAGACAGCTGCCATTTAATCACAGCCTTTCCGTTTCCTCCGCCTCCAAATAGCTGTTGCCCAGCAACCTAGAGGACGCTGATTACTAACTTTTGCCTTGGTAACCGGGAGCAGAGACAAGGAGGAGGAGAGAGCGTGTTATTATCCCGAGTGTGCTCTGAGAGTGTGGTGAGTTCACATACACCGGGCTAGTGGAAGTGATCGGGGGTCATTGCTGGAAGGTAGACTAGGAAAATGTGCCAAGGCTGGAGTACTGGGGGTATGGGAGGGGGCATGGGACAGGCATGGAGGTCACAGCAGGAGGTGTAGGATGGATGGGGGGTTGCAGGTGTAGTGCTGAGAGCAGAGGTGTTGATCAGTCGGTGAGAGGGGGCTGTAGACACAGTGCTTTCAGGGATGTATGTGTGCTGGGGGAGGGGGGCAGTGTGCAGGCATCATGGTAGGGGCATGGGGAGGGGCATGTCAATATGGGGTGGGGGGCTCTCCCTGTCAGAGGGAGGGGGTCTGTGCTGATAATCAGCACATTTATTATCAACACAGCCCCATCAGATGTGCCCATCAGCTGCCAATCAGTGCCCCATCAATAACAGGTTTCAGTGCCAATGAAAGTGCCCACCTCAGTGCCCAGCAGTAACACCTGTCTGTGCTGCACATCAGTACCACCTATCAGTGCCAATTAGTGCCGCTCATCAGTGCCCATCAAAGCCACCTATCAGTGCCGCCTTTCAGTGCCCATCAGTGCTGCATATCAGTGCCGCCTATCGGTGCCCATCAGTGCTGCATATCAGCGCCGCCTATCAGTGCCCATCAATTCTACATATCAGTGCATCACCATCAGTGCCACTTTCTCAGTGCCAACTCATCAGTGCCCATTAGTGCCGCTCATCAGTGCCCATCAAAGCCACCTATCAGTGCCGCCTTTCAGTGCTGCATATCAGTGCCGCCTATTGGTGCCCATCAGTGCTGCATATCAGCGCCGCCTATCAGTGCCCATCAATTCTACATATCAGTGCATCCCCATCAGTGCCACTTTCTCAGTGCCAACTCAGTGCCGCCTCATCAGTGCCCATCAGTGAAGGTGAAAACAACATTTTATAACCGAAGCGAAGAAAAACTTTATTTTTCTACAATTTCGGTCTTTTTTAGTTTAGTAAAAAATAAAAACCCCAGGGATGATCAAATACCACCAAAAGAAAGCTCTATTTGGGGGGGGGGGATGATAATTTAGTTTGTATACAGTGTAGCATGACCGCGCAATTGTCATTCAAAGTGTGACAGCGCTGAAAGCTGAAAATTGTCCTGGGCAGGAGGGGGGAACGTTCCCAGGAATTGAAGTGGTTAAACAAAAATTGTATGATGGTATCATACAAGAAAAATTTTCATGTTTGTCCCTTCGGATAATTTCAGATGAAAGCTGTGTACTAACCGTCAAATTATCATACGATCGCTTCAAACGCGGTATTTTGTACAATTTTCTGATCGTGTGTACTGGCCTTTACAGTGTTTGCCTAACATTACACAAATGTGCCTATTTGTTGTAAGTGGCTGCCCAGGATTGCTGCTTTTTTCAGTTCATTGCCATTGAGACCAGTATGGTATGTGATCACTTGGGTTTCAGGGTGTCCAAACCTTAAGGCTGCTTTCACACTGGGGCGGTTTGCAGGCGCTATTGCGCTGAAAATAGCGCCTGCAAACCGACCCGAAACAGCTGCTGCTGTGTCTCCAGTGTGAAAGCCCTGAGGGCTTTCACACTGGAGCGGTGCGCTAGCAGGACGGTAAAAAAAAGTCCTGCTAGCAGCATCTTTGGAGCGGTGTATTCACCGCTCCTATACCGCTCCTACCCATTGAAATCAATGGGACACCGCGGGGATACCGCCGGCAAAGCGGCGCTTTGCGGAGGTTTTTAACCCTTTTTTTTCGGCCGCTAGCGGGGGTTAAAACGACCCCGCTAGCGGCCGCATACCGCGGCTAAATCGATGGTAAAGCAGCGCTAAATATAGCGCTGCTTTACTGTCGCCGCCCGCACCGCCCCAGTGTGAAGCCGGCCTTATGGACACTTTGTAAAAAACTGCAGACAACACACTGTCTGTTAAAAAAAGGAATGTAAAAAGTAGCAAGATATTTCATTTTTTTTTTGTCTTTTCCTGAAGCTGTCTATAAGCAACAATGTTGCAACAATGGTGTATGTGAAAATGTGTCTAGTTCATTCAAATAGTGGAGAGCACTGTATACATCACATGGCTCTACAATACAAAGACAACCTAGGCAGACAGCGTGTGAGTCACTCACAATACTTATCAAGTAATAGAAAATACCATTATTAAAGTGTAAGTCCACCTTAACACTAAAATCCCTGCATCTGCAGACACCCACGATCTCACACTAACCTATCTAGCCCTGTAAAGAAGAAATCAGTATACATGCCTTTTTTGAAGCCGACACGATCTGGTCTCCAGCGGCGAAAGATCTGCAGAGGACACAGACGACAACGGCTGTGAAATGAATAGGATGTGACGTCACCCATAGAGTTACAATGGGGCTTCCGATGTCGGCTGTCTGTTTTCATCCGATCTGCCAGACGGATGGAAAATAGGGTTTCCATCCGTCTGGATTCAGCGGATCGGATGTCAGCGGACATGTCACCACTGACATCCGTCTCTCCATAGACCTGCATGAAGCGTCTGTTCAGGTCTACCTGAAAAAAAAAAACTGACAGGTGGACCTGAACGGTACGCATGTGTGAAAGGGGCCTAACATGTTTTTTTCCTATGAATGTCAGCTGTATCTAGTGACCATAATGCAGGATTCTCCTGAAATGCATCAATCAGGAAAATGCAGCATAATGGCCACTAGACGGAGCTGATGTTTGAGACATTTGCACAGCAATTTTTTTATAAATAGACATTGACCTTGGTTATACCACATCAAACTGTAAAATATTTTGTTGGCAGGAACTGCTATAAACTGCTACAAATTTTCTTGGTACACTGTAAAGTTCTGTATAATTTCCTTTTTTGTAAAAACAAAGAAATACATTTTTTTTTAATTTCTGTATTTATTTGTGGTCAGCAATGTCATATATGCATGGCGTATTTATTTATCTGTGTGATTGTCCTTTCAATTTTCTCGCACAGCAGTAAAAGTCATGGAAGAATTGATTGATAATGTGTTGGGAGTGAGAATAGCACCTTGCCTTGTGCATTTCATGGATGTGTCAGTTGGGACGACCTACCAAGCCAAAATAACAGTACAGAATATCAGTCATGTAGCCAAAACGATCAAGATTAATGGACCACAAAACACACAGGTAGGAATAACTGCCTTCCACTGGTCTGCTGCTTTTCAATTAGTTTAATAGGAATGGCACTGTTGTTTTATTGCTGTGCACACAATTACATTAAGTAGAATTGTAAAAATGTTGGGTTGCTTTTAATTGTGTTTTTTTAATGCTTTAATTTTTTCTTCTGTTTTATTTGACACTGTTGTGGATCAGAAAGTGTAGAAGGCTGTATGGATATGGTTATGAACTAAATTGTGCACCATTATGTTTACAAAAACTCATTAGGCCCTAGGTCCCCCCCACACGGCTCATGTGTAAGGTAAGGTCTACAGGTTTGGAAATATCAATTTGTAAATGGATAAAAAACTGGCTAAAAGACAGAATTCAGAGAGTCGTGGTTAATGATTCTTACTCTGAATGGTCTAAGGTTATCAGTGGTGTACCCCAAGGTTCAGTGCTGGGACCCTTACTTTTTAATATCTTTATAAATGATATTGGGTCTGGGATCAAAAGTATAATTTCCGTTTTTGATGATACCAAGCTATGCAGTGGAATAACTTCCTTACAGGAGGTCTCCAATTTACAAGCCGACATCAATGCTCTGTCTAATTGGGCGACTATGTGGCAGATGAGGTTTAATGTTGATAAATGTAAAGTTATGCACTTGGGGGCTAAGAATATGCATGCATCATACATACTAGGGGGAGTACAACTGGGGGGATCCATAGTGGAGAAGGATCTGGGGGTTTTGGTAGATCATAAGCTCAATAATAGCATGCAATGTCAAGCTGCAGTTTCCAAAGCGAGCAAAGTCCTTTCTTGTATTAAGAGAGGTATGGACTCCAGAGAGAGATATCATTTTGCCCCTGTTCAAATCATTAGTAAGACCTCATCTGGAATATGCAGTTCAGTTTTGGGCACCAGTTCTCAAAAAGGATATTGGGGAACTAGAGAAAGTGCAGAGAAGGGCAACCAAATTGATAAGAGGCATGGAGGAGCTCAGCTATGAGGAAAGATTAGAGGAACTGAATTTATTCTCTCTTGAGAAGAGATTAAGGGGGGATATGATCAACATGTACAAATACATAAGTGGTCCATATCGTAAACTTGGTGTTGGGTTACAGGGGGTCCCCGAGTTACGAACTCGTTAAGGACTGTCCTCCTGTTCTTAAATCGGAAATGTTCGTAAGTCAGTCGCGCATGCGCAGAACGACAATTACGGACATTTCCGATGTTCCGTCGAATGCCGTTCTGTGCATGCGCGGCAAATTACGGACACTTCCGATGTTTGCCATCATTTTCCGAGGCTCCGTCTGGCTGCGCATGCGCAGAACGGCCGAAGGTCCGCGGAAAATGGCAGAGGGTCCCCGCATCGCCCGGTTCGTAAGTAGGAGAGGTTCGTAGGTCAGGCGTTCGTAAGTCGGGGACCCCCTGTATTCACTTTAAGGTCATCACAGAGGACAAGGGGGCACTCTTACCGTCTAGATTTCAACTACAAATATGGAAAGGTTTCTTCACAGTAAGAGCTGTGAAAATGTGAAATAGACTCCCTCCAGAGGTGGTTCTGGCTAACTCAGTAGATTGCTTTAAAAAAAATTTACCTAAATGTACATAATATAACTGTATACTAGTAAAAGGTAAAGTTGATCCAGGGAAAATTCCAATTGCCTCTCGGGGATCAGGAAGGAATTTTTTCCCCTGCTGTAGCAAATTGGAGCATGCTCTGCTGGCTTTTTTCGCCTTCCTCTGGATCAACTGTGGATGAAGGATTGTGTGATTTTTCTTTTTTTTTTCTTTTTAACTAGATGGACTTTTTTCAACCTGACTAACTACCTATGTATGAAGTGTCCGATTGAAGACAATCTTTCATTCCTTTCTAGCAACTGTTCGAAGTTTCCTTTTTAAATGTTCTAAATCACCCTAGCAACAAGAAGGGGATATGCAAATTTGTTACTAAAGAGAAGCATGCAAACTATCCTTCAATCATATGCTTTATATAAGCCTCATTATTTACAGTATATACAAATTTTCTAGTGCATGTGTATAACTGCTAATAAAAATTACTCCTGTGTTTCATTTCAGTTCACACTTTCTGTGCAAAATCCAGAAAAACCGATAGCTCCTGGCCTTCAAATAACAGCAACTATCGAATATAAGCCATCTAAAAAGGAAGACGTTAGTGACAAGTTACTTGTTGTGGTCGATGGAGATGTCATCAATGTGCCACTACTAGGGTATGTGCTTTATATCCAGAGAGAGAAAGAGAGAGTTAAAAACGAAGACATTTTAACTACCATATTTATCAGCGTTGAACACGTGACGGCGTATAACACGCACCCCAAGTTTAGGAAAGATTTTTAAGGAAAAAAACTTTTAGGAAGGAAGTTTAGGGAAAAAAAAATTACATTTAAATGCCCATCAATGCAGCCTTATCAGTGTCCATTGCAGCCTTGTCAGTGCAGCCTTGCCCCCAGTGCAGCCTTGCCCCCAGTGTCTATTGCAGCCTTGTCAATGCAGCCTTGTCCCAGTGCAGCCTTGTCCCAGTGCAGTCTTGTCCCAGTGCAGTCTTGTCCCAGTGCAGCCTTGTCCCAGTGCAGCCTTGTCCCAGTGCAGCCTTGCCCCAGTGCAGTCTTTCCCCAGTGCAGTCTTGTCCCAGTGCAGCCTTGCCCCAGTGCAGTCTTTCCCCAGTGCAGCCTTGCCCCAGTGCAGCCTTGCCCCAGTGCAGACTTGTCCCAGTGCAGCCTTGCCCCAGTGCAGCCTTGCCCCAGTGCAGTCTTGTCCCAGTGCAGCCTTGCCCCAGTGCAGCCTTGCCCCAGTGCAGCCTTGCCCCAGTGCAATCTTTCCACAGTGCAGTCTTTCCCCAGTGCAGTCTTTCCCCAGTGCAGTCTTTTCCCAGTGCAGTCTTGTCCCAGTGCAGCCTTGCCCTCAGTGTCCATTGCTTGGACGATTTAAAATTGGCGCCGCCGAGACTTGCCAGAGCGAATGCCGCAGAGATCGCAGGGACAGAGATCGCAGGGATACACATAGCCGAGTGTACTCGGCTCTTCTTGGCTCCGCTCACAGTCATGCCCAGTCCCGCCCTATGATGGCCATAACACAGGTCCAATGGCGGGACTGGGCATGACTGTTAGCGGAGCCGAGAAGAGCCGAGTACACTCGGCTATGTGTATCTCGGCGGCGATCGCTCCGCTCCGCACATAGTCAGGAATGATCGTGGGGATCGGCGTATAACGCACCCACGATTTTCCTCTGATTTTAAGGGGAAAAAAGTGCGTGTTATACGCCGATAAATACGGTATATATTAACCACTTGACCTTTCATGAGCAGGTCATTTTTTGCAACGCGGCACTGCGTTACTTTAACCACTTGATGTCCTTTTTTCCCCACAAATAGAGCTTTCTTTTGGTTGTATTTGGTCACCTCTGTGTTTTTTTTTTGTTTTTTTTTTGTTTGCGCTATAAACAAAAAAAATAAAACGACAATTGAAAACAAAACAATATTTTTTACTTTCTGCTATAAAACATATCCAATAATTAAAAAAAAAAAAAAAAAAACGAATTTCTTCATAAATTTAGGCCAATATGTATTCTGCTACATATTTTTGGAAAAAAATAAAATAAAAACCCAATAAGCGTATATTGATTGGTTTTCACAAAAGTTATAGCGTCTAAAAACTATAGGATATATTTATTTATAGAAAGGGGATTTTTTGGGGGGGAGGCCGAAATGGACTTTGTTGGTACCATACAAAAGCTTGGGATAACAAAATTGGTAAAAAAAAAAAAAAATTTAGATTAAAAAATAGATAGATTTAAAAGGAAAAAGACAAAACACAGGCTCTATATGGTCACACATGATGTGACATTGGAATGGTTATACCATGTGAAAATTGTTCGCTCGACATGTCAAAATGCTCCAGTGTGAAACAGGGCTTACCTAAAACTGGTAAGTTAGGTTTAAAGTATTAATAAGGGCAAAACTTATTATTTTAGATTTGAATAGAGTGATGGGGGGACAGAACCACATTCAGGCTTTTCTTGCTGTCTTTGTCTCTGTTACGGGATTTGCTGCCTGTAATTTTCCTGATCACCAAGGTCATTAGGAATGAAAGTATGGGTAAATCCAAAATTCAGGTCATCAGAACAGGAAGAGAGGTGGATTTTGCAACGAGGGCAATTGTTCCTGTGACAACTGTCTAATGCCCCGTACACACGGTCGGAATTTCCAACGGAAAATGTCCTATCGGACCATGTTGTCGGAAAATCCGACCATGTGTGGGCTCCATCAGACTTTTTCCGTCGGAATTTGAGGTCCTGCTCTCAAATTTTCCGACAACAAAGTCCGATCAGACTTTTTCCGATCGTGTGTAGCGAATTCCGATGGACAAAGTGCCACGCATGCTCAGATCAAATTACAAGACCAAAGCTATTGGCTACTAGCCTCTACGTAGTTCCATCGTACGCAACGAACGTCACCACGTTCAGAATGATTGGATTTTCCGACAACTTTGTCCGACCGTGTGTATGCAACACCAGTGTCGGACAAAATCCGTCTGAAAAAATCCGACGGATTTTGTGGTCGGAATTTCCGACCGTGTGTACGGGGCATAAGAGGAGATTTCCCTCTACCTTACAGGAAGTGAAAGTAAATCTCCATAATTAGACACTTTTTTTGAGTATCAGTTTAAGGCCCCATTCACACTTGTAAATGGGGCCATTAGCATTTACATGTGGCAGATCCAGCTGGGGCTCTGACCATTAGCTGCGGGCAGCAACTCTATGAAAGCAATGGGATGCTGACAGCTCCTGCAGCCAATTATCTGGACGCAGACAATCTTTGCACAGGATTTTTAAGTTAGTAAAACTAATAGCAGGGCTTTTTAGCTTTAAAGCAAGGTGTCAAACTCAATTGCATTGAAGGCCGTATCAGCACTATGGCTGCCTTTTAAAGGGCCAGTTGCATCTGTGAGAGTAGATGTTCAAGCACCCCCTCCCCTACATCAGATGCCAAGATTAACCCCCACCCTCCCTTACATCACAGTGCACCCCCCTTACCTTGTGCTGCTACCAAGGGGTGGAGCTGGGAGGCAAAAAGTTCAGTGTCTGTAGGAGGACCAGAGAAGGGCTGGAGTCAGCAGAATGCCGAGACCAAGGCAGGCCGAGACA
The DNA here is from genome assembly GCA_028564925.1 of Lithobates sylvaticus. NCBI lineage: Eukaryota > Metazoa > Chordata > Amphibia > Anura > Ranidae > Lithobates > Lithobates sylvaticus. The sequence goes on from CM053027.1 coordinate 392,720,988, forward strand.
AGTGGGTCTCTGCTGCCGACTGCTGAAATGGGGGCAGAGACGAACCCCTCCGTGGCTGCACAGAGGAGCGCACGATAATGCAGAGGAGTTCTGTCCCCCTCTCTGCTGCCAACTGCTAAGACAAGGTGGGGGCAAAGATGAGAGGGGTGCCACAGCTGCAGGAGAGGTGCGAAGGTCCGCAGACCTTGTGTTTGACACATATGCTTTAACCACTTCCGGACCCCCCACCGCACATATACTGCGGCAGGGCGGCTCAGCTGCATGAAACAACGTACCTGTACGTTATTTCCTCCTGCTGGGTCTGGGGCGCGCGCGCTGCCGAAGGCCTGCTCCCACTGTGATTGGACAGAGCAGGAGCCAATCGGCGGGTCCGGCAGCCGCAATGGATGCCGGCTGCCCGCAATCATTTGTAGGAGAGGCGGAATGGCGTTCTGCCTATGTAAACAAGGCAGACCATCGTTCTGGCACAGAGGAAGAGAGAGATCTGTGATTCCTACTAATCGGGAACACAGATGTCTCTCTTCCTCCAGTCAGTCCACCCCCCACAGTTATAAAGCATTCTCTAGGAGCACACTTAACCCTTTGGTCACCCTTGATGTTAACCCTTTTCCTGACAGTGTCATTTATACAGTGCATTTTTTTTTTTTTAGCACTGATCACTTTATTGGTCACTGGTCCCCAAAAAGTGCCACTTAGTATCCAAAAATAGCTGATTGCTGCCATTACTAGTAACTATAAAAATAAAAATGCCATAAAAAAATCCCATAGTTTGTAGACGCGATAACAAACCAATCAATATATACTAATTGGGATTCTTTTTACCAAAAATATGTAGCAGAATACTAAATTGATGAAGAAATTTGATTTTTTTTACATATTTTTATTGGATTTGTTTTTATAGCAGAAAGTAAAAAATATGTTTTTTGTTTCTTTTTTTTTTTCTTCTTTTTTTTTTAACCAGTTGACGTCTGCGCTATAGCTGAATGACGGCCACAGTGCGGACCTGAATTTCCGGGAGGCCGTCATATGACGGCCTCCCTTGTGCGCGCTCCCTGTGTGCACTGTGATCATTGAGTCACTGAGACTCGGGTGATCACCGATCCGAGTACAGGGTCGGTCCCGGCCCCTTACCATGTGATGAGCTGTCCTCCAATGACAGCTGATCACGTGATGTAAACATATCACCCTCGTGGTGCACCGGCGCCATCTTGCCTCCGGCTGAGATCTTCTGTTTTTTTTTGTGTTGCGGTAGAACGGCGGGACCGGGTGTGTTGGGTAGAGTGGGTCTGCTTGCTCATTATAAGCTAAGTGTTAGCAGAAAAGGTGCTTAGGGCCTTGGGTCTGACGGAGCTCCTCTCCTATGCTGCCATCACTGGCTTATCTGCAAGAGACATCGGTCCCGAAGAGGAAGAGGCAATTATGCCTCATCTGTGCCCACCACTACCTCCTGCCATTGCCACCTGCCAGTGCCCACAGTGCCCACCAGTGCCACCTATCAATGCCCATGAGTGCCACCTATCAATGCTCACCAGTGGTGCCAATTAGTGCCACCTAGCAGTGCTGCCTATCAGTGTAATCGATCAGTGCCCATCACTGCCACCCATCAGTGCCCATCAGTGCCGCCATCATCAATGAAGGAGGAAAATTACCTGTTTTTAAATTTTCTGATAAAAAAAGATAAAAATGTAATTTGGGTACAGTTTAGAATGATCGCGCAATTGTCATTCAAAGTGCATCAGTGCTGAAAGCTGAAAATTGGTCTGGACAGGAGGGGGGTTTAAGTGCCCAGTAAGCAAGTGGTTAAATTGTCAGTCATTTTTTTGTTTATAGCGTAAAAAATAAAAACCGCAGAGTTTATCAAATACCACCAAAAGAAAGCTCTATTTGTGGGGGGGGGGGAAATACATAAATTTTGTTTGGGTATAGCATCGTGCAACCACGCAATTGTCAGTTAAAATAACGCAGTGCCCTATCGCAAAAAAAATGGCCTGGTCATTTAGGGGTAAAACCTTCCGGGGCTGAAGGGGTTAAAGCAAATTTGAGGTTAGCTACAAACATAACTGAAGAGAAGAACCCAAAACGGCATCATGAATGGCCAAATGAAACTCGTATACATGTATGATGTCTTTTGTTTCCATTATATAAATGATCCAGTTTCCTACGTCTAGTTAATAGGAAAGCAAAGAAGGTTTACATGGCTCAGTAATCAGTCTTTGTTTATCTGGTTCATCATTGTTCTCAGCTGCCAAACGAAATGCTCCATTCAGAGACTTGATTGTTACTTTATTTCTATCACCAATACTGCTGATGTTATGAGGCCACTCTCATCCTCAACACAACTGCACTTTCACATAGTTAATGTAAGCTAAATGAAATTAAAGACTAGGTAAATTGATTGATTTTCTGACACAGTTCTGTGTAATTTGATTTATGATGCTGGAAGCTTGAGGTGTGTGGAAGTGCATTAATAATTCTTGAAAGTGGAAAAGAAACTAATTTTACCTGCCTGTACAGTGAATGAAGCGGAAACTGCATACATTAAATATTAATATTAATGTACCTCCACATCTCACTGCTTTAAATTGTGTCATTATTGAATAATTCATTTTAACTACTATCTCTGCACAAGATGTACGCAATTCTTTTTATTTTATTTTTTTCTTAAAAAAGAAACACCTTCAGTTGTTGCTTCAGAAACTCAGCCTCTTACTGTAACTGCATAGTGGCATCATGTAAATATACCTGTCATTTAGCAGGACCATATTCACTAGGCCAAATAACACTAATGCCCCGTACACACGGTCGGATATTCCGATGGAAAAAGTCTGATCGGATTATGTTGTCGGAAAATCCGATCGTGTGTGGGCTCTAGCGGGCTTTTTCCGTTGGAATTTCCGACTGAAAAAATTTGAGAGCAGGATCTAAACAAAATCCGATCTGACTTTTTCCGATCGTGTGTAGAGAATTCCGACGCACAAAGTGCCACGCATGCTCAGAAGAAATTTGGAGACAAAATCTATTGGCTACTGGCCTCTACGTAGTCCCGTCGTATGTTTTATACGTCACCTCCTTCGGAACGATCGGATTTTCCGACAACTTTGTCCGACCGTGTGTGTGCAACACAAGTTTCGGGCAAAATCCGTCGTAAAAAATCTGACGGATTTTGTGGTCGGAATGTCCGACCGTGTGTACGGGGCATTAGAATAGTTTTTTCTAAAAGCACCTGCAGACCTATTTGTCCTGTAAAACCGCATGCACATTCATTGTGTGGGAATGGGGCAAAATCAAATGTAACTATGTGACTATTTTCTCTCCACGTCAAAAGTTATTCAGTCATATAGAATAGATTTAATCAGGAACATACAGCAACGTTGCTGATTTACTATGATCCTTCACTCTATTGCTTATGAATGGATAACATTTGACCCGGAGAGAGAGTAGCCTAATATCATTTGATTTTGTCCACTTTTATGACCACATTTTGTCCACATTTGACCAGAACAATTGTGCATGCATTTTCACAGAGCAAAGAGCTCCTGGTGTCTGCACTGGATTCTGTAGTAACTCTTCTACTGTCTGCACGATGTTCCCTGGCACACCTACCCCTTTGTGCACACATTCCCTAGAATTCATAGAGACTGGCACAGACAGATTTTGCATAAGTTCCTCTCAATCAGGCTGGGTTTCAGTGGCGGCCTGTCCATAGAGGGTGCATGGTAGAGCTGCACAATCGTTAAAAAATTGTGATCTTGATTCAACCCCCCTGCATGAGCGTCCGCAGAACTTTTTTCAGGGGGGGGGGGATAATTTTAAGGTCACTTATGCTCTGACCCTTTTCAACAATGTCATTATCACATTATCACGGTCAGAGACTGCAGACGTAGTACAGGAGACTGTCAGAGACTGCAGACATGGCCCAAGGGACTGTCAGTGACTGCATACATGGCTCAATAGCCTGCAAGAGACTGCGGACATGGCACAAGAGATAATCAGAGACTGCATACATGGCCCAAGAGACTATAACAGACTGTGGACATGGGACAAGAGACTCTAAGAGACTGCATACAATGCTGGGGTGACAGAGAGAGATGGGGGGTGACCGAGAGAGAGACAGAGGTGGGTGAGCGAGAGAGACAGAGGGGGGTGAGCGAGAGAGACAGAGGGGGGTGAGCAAGAGGGACAGAGGGGGGTGACAGAGAGAGACAGAGGGGGGTGACATAGAGAGACAGAAGAGTGTGACCGAGAGAGACAGAGGGGGGTGAGTGAGAGAGACAGAGGGGGGTGAGTGAGAGAGACAGAGGGGGTGAGCAAGAGAGACAGAGGGGGGTGACCAAGAGAGACAGAGAGGGGTGACCAAGAGAGACAGAGTGGGGTGACAGAGAGAGACAGAGGGGGGGGTGACATAGAGAGACAGAAGAGTGTGACAGAGAGAGACAGAGGGGGGTGACAGAGAGGGGTGATGTCCAGTCTGCAGTCCCTTAAGTGCCCCTATGTCTCAGTGGTGTATGTAATGCTCAGTACAATACTTTGCATGCCAGTAGGATGTCTATGATAGCCAGCAGCTGGCAAGACCCATTTTCATTCTGGGTGAGGACAGGAGGGGCTCTGTTCCTTCCATCGGATCTATGATGTGACATGGAGCGGTCCCTGGCTGCTTACATTTCCTGCCCGTCCTTGTTCTCTGAACCCCAGGTTAGTCTGTCCTTCAGATCTGGGAGCAGTGAGGAGGTTTAGGGAGTCCAGGGTATCAGGGTCTGGGAGGCGCCGGGACGTTGTGCCTGCTTTTCCTGGCATCTTGCTGCTCTCCTTTTCCATTGCTTCTGTCTCCTGGACCGCTCGCTCGCACTATGTAGACCGGGTGATATCATCCTGCCCACCCCTTGAGGCCTTCGCTGTCCCGCTCCTCGCACCAGCTGTCACTTGCCCCGCTAAACTGTGTACAGGTGCCGCCGGCCACTGGTGCTAGGATAAAGACTGAGTGGGGAACTCCCGTTCCGATCCCTGATTCCGGGGGGGAGACCTTGCCCCCTCTTGCCCATACCTGTGGACGCCCATGCCCCCCTGACAATCTCTATTGCAGAGTTTGCCATTCTTTCATATAACAAGTGGCACCGGACCATGGATTCCAATGTGGTGGGGTGTTTTTAGAGCTAGAGGCTCAAATAGGCTTCAAAAAAGGGTGGCCTTGGAGCGCAGAGCATTGCGCTCAGAGCCCACCCAGTTGTGTGACCATAGCGAATGAATTTTCGTTATTATCACACTAAAGTTCCTCCCCACCAATCAGGAGGCAGGTCTGTGAAACCTGTTTCCCCATTTGGCCAAAGCGCCATGCGATTCTATTGGATGCCTAGCGCTTTGGCAGAAGATGAGACACGGCAGAGGAAGCTGGAAGCTGGAGGAGCAGACGCTGGAGCCGCCGCGGTCGCTGCCCGCACTCCAGGAGAGGAAGAGAGGACACCACAGCTTGCAACACGAGTGGGTAAGTGACGGACTGCCCACGGGCACGGGGGGTGCTGTTTCAGTGTCGTGCCAGGCCGCTGGGGGGTGTTGTTTGTTTTCTGCCCCCAACAAGAAGAACCCACCAGCCGCCACTGCTGGGTTCACATTTGCTGTGGCTGTGGGGCATAGCAGGGGGTCTGGTGCATCCCTGTTCATCGTTTCAAGGACGAATCTGGTCTGAAATTTTGCCATTAAAAGCCGGCCATGGTTTCCTGTAATGCGAATTGTATGCACTCAATGCTGCACATTATAAAAGTGGCACATTATAGAATTACCTAAATTTGGTGCACAAGTTGCTGTCAGAACCAAAAGTGTTGCAGATGTTTCATGAATTTGGCACAGTACATTAACAAGAGGGATTAAAGTGGTTGTAAACATTCAGTTTAAAAAAATAAAAATATAAATAACAAACATGCCTATACTTACCTGCTCTGTGCAATGGTTATGCACAAAGCAACACCAATACTCTTCTTCTGGGGTCCTCCACCGGCACTCCAGCTCCCTCCTCTTCATCCGGTGCCCCCATGGAAATTCGCTTTCCATGGGGGCACCCGTGCGGGCTCGCTCTCGAGTCCTGCTCCGTCTATTTACACAGATAGTGGGACTCTGCCCCATCCCCTGCTTCCATGTCACTGCTTTTGATTGACAGAAGCGAGAGCCAATGGATCCTCCTGCTATCAATCTGTCCAATGAGGAGAGCGACAGCGGCTGGTGCTACTGCGCATGTGCACATCGCTAAATATGATCGGGCTAAGGTATGAAAAAGGGGGGGCTCTGGGGGGCAGCTGCAGCACAGAAGGTTTTTCACCTTAATGCATACAGTGCATTAAGGTGAAAAACCTTAAGGCTTTAACCACTTAGGGACCACCCACCGCAGTTTTACGACAGCTGTTTGAAGGAGGATATCGTTGTTATGGCAGCAGCTAGCTGCCATAACCCTGGTATCCTCTTCTACAGTGGGCGGTCCACTACAAGATAAAAGTGGTCCCTGCGGCGAATCCGCAAGATCACTTTTATCGGCACCGGGAGAGGTGCCCTCCGCCGCTTACCGGAAGCCATTGGCAGCGGCGGAGGCGATCGCGTCTGTCCCCTTGCTGGGTATGGAGATGAGTTAGGGGAAGATGGCCCCCACCCGTCTCCATACAATTGCTGGGCGGAAGCAACGTCCAAACGTCACAGCTCTTAAAGGGACATTTTTCTAAATTATTTTTTTTAAATGACCAATTTTTATTTTTTTTTTAGTGCATTTTAGTGTAAATCTATGTCTTTTTGACCCCAGATCTCATATTGAGAAGGCCCTGTCATGCTTTTTTCTATTACAAGGGATGTTTACATTCCTTGTATTAGGAATAAAAGTGACAAATTATTATTTTTTTTTTAAAAACAGTGTAAAAATAAAAAATAAATGTTTTAAACGTGCCCTGTCCCGACGAGCTCGCCTTTAGAAGCGAACGCATACGCGAGTAGCGCCCGCATATGAAAACGGTGTTCAAATCACACATGTAAGGTATCGCCGCAATCGGTTGCGCAAGAGCAATAATTCTAGCCCTAGACCTCCTCTGTAACTTAAAACATGCAACCTGTAGAATTTTAAATGTCGCCTATGGAGATTTTTAAGGGTAAAAGTTTGTCGCCATTCCACGAGCGGGCGCAATTTTGAAGCGTGACATGTTGGGTATCAATTTACTCGGCGTAACATTATCTTTCACAATATAAAAAAAATTGGGCTAACTTTATTGTTGTCTTATTTTTTAATTCAAAAAAGTGTATTTTTTTCAAAAAAAGTGCGCTTGTAAGACCGCTGTGCAAATGCGGTGTGACAGAAAGTATTGCAACGACCGCCATTTTATTCTCTAGGGTGTAAGGAAAAAAAATGTATAATGTTTGGGGGTTCTAAGTAATTTTCTAGCAAAAAAAACAGTTTTTAACTTGTAAACAACAAATCTCAGAGGCTCGGTCCTTAAGTGGTTAAAACCACTTTAATGCCAGAAAAGTGGCACAGCAGCTTTATTGAATTCCCCCCAATGTTCTCTGACAGCTCTTCCCCTACCATCCACTCTATGTTCTCTGAAAACATAGGAGTTGATTTACTAAAACTGGAGAGTGCAAAATCTGGTGCAGTTCTGCAAAGAAACCAATCGGCTTCCAGGTTTTTTGTCAAACCTTAATTGAACATGCTGAAGATTGAAGCTGATTGGCTACCATGCACAGCTGCACCAGATGGTGCACTCTCCAGTTTTAGTTAGGCTCCATTCACACTTGTACGACTCCAAAGTCACACGAATTTGGAACGCAACAACTTTAGATGGGTGTAACTTGGACGTGACTTGTTGTCCTGCTGCAAAGTCTTACCCACTGTTGCATGTAAAACATTCAGGTATGACTTTTTTCATGCAAGTTTTGAGGGTTAACATTGAAGTCTGTGGCCCTCAAGTTGCATGAATGTCGGACCAAAGTAGTGCATGAACTTTAAGACGCACATATATGAATGGTTATCATTGGAAAACCTGGGGTACAACTTGTCCTGCAACTTTGATGTCCAAAGTCGCATGACAAATTGCACAAGTGTGAATGGGGTCTAAATCAACCTCTTAAGAGCTTGCAGTAGCTTATTTTGTAGGGATCCCACAATGTCTGCACTGCACCCCAGTTATTTTGCATACCCTTTACATTATTGCCCTCTCATTACAGGTTTACACCATCCTGTTATTTAGAAATCGATCCTGAAGTTAATTTTGGGAATATGATTGCAAACAGCAAAGTAATATCTAAGGAAATTGGCATTACGAATCATGGTTCATCTCCAGGTAATTGACTTAGTTGTATTATTTGACCACACTAGAGCTAAAACGTATCTAATAACATTTTATTACAGATTGCTGATCAGATGGTATGTGTTATTCCATAAGTAAACTTTAATAGAGGAAATGTACATTATCGCTTTTATTTGGTCAAATGGTAATTTGTGAACTATTTAGGCCTCATAAACACACACAGGCCTCATACACACGGACGTTTTTACAGCGGCATTTTTGAGCTTTCCTTGCAGCTTAAAAACGCCACTCCATGTTATTAAATAGCCTCATACACACCATGGCTTTTTTGAGCAAAAAAAAAAACCAGGACCAGCGCGTTCTGAAGATCCAGCGCTAGAGCTGTAAAAACACCAGACGCCGGTAAAGTTTAACGAGGCTTAATGCTGTATACACAGCTTTAAGCCTCGTCTGGCGTTTCTCTGCCTCTATTCAAGATCAATGGTTTCCTATGGAAGCCCATTGATTTTAATAGACGTCGCACCAGAAGTCGGAAGCTGGCGCAAGGGTTGTCGGGAAGAGGCCCTTGTCCTCATCAACATGGGGTCAAGGTGCTTTGGGGTGGGCTCGGCACCCCCCACCCCAAAGCACCCACCCCCCATGTTAAGGGCATGTGGCCTGGTATGGTCCAGGAGGGGGGGTGTTCACTCGCCCCCCCCCCCCCCTTTCATGACCTGCCAGGCTGCATGCTCAGCTAAGGGTTTGGTATGGATATCAGACCCTTCGGTCTGGTATGGATCTTAAGGGGAACCCCCACGCACAAAACAATTACATGGGGTCCCCCTCCCATGTCATTTTTTTGTGCGTGGGGGTTCCCCTTAAGATCCATACCAGACCGAAGGGTCTGATATCGTCTTGGGGGAGAACCTCCACGCAATTTTTGTTACTTTTAAATTTGGCGGGTTCCCCTTCAAGATTCTCAGCACACAGGATGCACCGCAAGTTGGATCATCTTGATCCGACTTCTGGTGCGACTTCTATTCAAATCAATGGGCTCCCCTAGGCACCAATGCAAAACGCAGATAAAATCGTGTTTTTTTAACGCTGGTTTTTTCCTGGTGTCAGTACTAGCTTTTCAGCTCGTTTTTTAAAGTGTCTGTGTGTATGAGGCCTTAATGAGAAAACAAAAAACTCTGACATAATATTTATTGGTTGATGATTCTGTTCTGTATGGTAGATTTACTAAAACTGGAGAGTGCAAAATCTGGTGCCCCTGTGCATAGAAATCAATCAGCTTGCAGGTTTTATTGTCAAAGCCTTATTGATCAAATTGAAGTTAGAAGCTGATTGGCTACCATGCACAGCTACACCAGATCAGCTTCTAACTTAAATTTGATCAATTAAGCTTTGACTATAAAACCTGGAAGCTGATTGATTTCTATGCACAGCGGCACCAGATTTTGCACTCACCGGTTTTAGTAAATCAACCCCCATAGGCTTGCAGATGGCACTACTAAAATAAAGATACTAGTTACAGAATGTTAAATTTTTGCAGCTTATATTGTTTACTGTATGCAATGTATGGTGTTCTTTTTTCCTTCAAGATATTTGATAAGCATGATTTGTAAATGGCCACATAAGAAATTTGTTATAGTTATTGATAAAAGTGCAATTTTTTATGTAATAAAAATATGTTTTATGTCGTTTTCATATCTCTAACTGGCAAAAGCCTGTGAAAATGTACAATTTATTGCAGCTGTATATGTCCATTACTCTACTTAGTACATCACAGCTTGGAAATCATTTAGCTAGAGAAAATCTATCTGCCATCTAAACTGTCAGTCAAAATAATGTACTGATTTTTACAGCTACTTTGCTTTTAGAACAATATCTTGCTTTTTTTGCTAAATGGGGAAACATAATTGGAGTTTATTTTAAAATATTTTCACCTAAAATTCACACTTTTTTACCCAGGATTTAGAAATTTTTCTTTTTCTAATTGTGTTCAATTAAGAATTGGTAAATCGTGGATGAAAGCTGTGTGAGTCTTGGGAGAAAAAATTTGTAAATAGACCCTGAAGGCTACTGTTGTTGACTTTTCATGTAGTAAATGCTAGTTGCCTGGCTGTCACGATGACGACCTTGCTTCAGTTCACTAACCCAGAACAGAAATGTGGGTTGTGCAAAAAAAAACTGTCCGCTCCGCTCGGAGCCACTGTACTAACATTGCAAGGTTAGTCCAGCGATCTTCCCTGCTGAGCTGTTGTGTTCTGACAGGCGGACTGCCCCCCGCAAGAACACGCTGAGCAGCGCTCTCTTCCATTGGCTGATCGGGATACGGTTGGCTGCTGCTTTTCCAGAATGCTCGTCCAACAGAAGCCAACGGAACACCTGGCCTCTGTCGAACAGACCAACATACACAGGGGCAGAATTTCGCCCATTTTTTTTTTTTTTTTTTTTTAACCAGCAAATGTGAGCTGAACTCCCAAAAAGGCAAATATTGTTTAAATGCAAGAGTAATGTGTATTCTTATTTGAATCTTGGCATGCTTTGTTTATTTCTTCCAGATCTGTGCAATAACCCAGTGTGAAGCTTTGCCACTGTGCAGGAGCTTCCTGTAATAAAGACCAGTCAATGCTGCTCTCTCTGCTTATGCAGGGCGTCTAGTCTTGTATTTACCCCCTCCTGTAGTTTTTTTGCACTTATAAAACTATACCTGTGATCCCTCTCACAGCCCTTCTCTCTGCACAGACTGTGTGTAGCGCAGTGATGATGTCACCACTACTTTTACAAGGTTATATCATGGTTTGCAAAGACATTTGCTGCACGTAATTAATATTTATATCCTCTGTTGCTATTGATGAATACATTTTAAAGAAAGTTTTAGTGGCCGAAGTTCAAAGCAGATCTTTGCCGTAATAATATAAGGTCCATCTGAAATATTAGGGACCCCACCCTCTTCACAAATATTAGTTTTAAAATAAACAACAAATTTGTCATTACTTAAGACAGGGGTGCCCAACCTTTTGAAGAGCGAGGGCCACTTTAGCGACTTGGCAGCTGGTCGCGGGCCACAATGAGCGGAGCGGGCAGATGACAGGTCTGTGTCCACTCTGCATATGCAGAGCAGACAGGGACACAGCCCACTCTACTCTATGGGCCCTCCGATCTGCCCAGACAGAAGGGGACGGATTCCCTTCTGTTTTTTTAAGCAAATCGGATTGAAGATCTAAGGCCTAAGGCTGCTTTGAGCCTAAGGCTGCTTTGACACTGATGCACTGCGGTTTACCTGCACCTTAACTGACCTCAATCTTCACTTCTTGGATTCCTGCAGGTATTGCTGGCTGCTGCTGTCTACTAGGTGGGTATGGCTGGTGGCTGCCCCTCAGGGTGGGTACAGCTGGTGGGTCCTGCTGGCTGGTACTGATGGGTACCACTGGCTGGTACTGATGGGTACCACTGGCTGGTACTGGTGGGTACCACTGGCTGGTACTGATGGGTACTGCTGGCTGGTACTGGGAAGTACTGCTGGTGAGTACTGGTGGGTACTGCTGGCTGGTACTGCTGGTGAATACTGGTGGGTACTGCTGGCTGGAACTGCTGGGTACTGCTGGGTGGTACTTCTGGGTACTGGTGGGCACTGCTGGCTGGTACTTCTGGGTACTGCTGGCTGGTAATTCTGGGTACTGCTGGCTGGTACTTCTGGGTACTGGTGGGTACTACTGGCTTGTACTTCTGGGTACTAGTGGGTCATTTTGGTACTGCTGGGTGGTGCTTGTGGATACTGCTGGCTGGTACTTCTGGGTACTGCTGGCTGGTACTTATGGGTACTGCTGGCTGGTTCTTCTGGGTACTGCTGGCTGGGCCTTCTGGGTACTTTTTGGTACTCCTGGGTGGTGCTTGTGGGTACTGCTGGCTGGTACTTCTGGGTACTGGTACTTCTGGGTGGGACTTTTGGGTACTGGTGGGTTACTGCTGGCTGGTACGTCTGGGTACTGGTATGTGGTGCTGGCTGGTACTTCTGGGTACTGGTGGGTACTTTTTGGTACTGCTGGGTGGTGCTGGCTGGTACTTTCTTGGTACTGGCAGGTACTATTGGGTACTGCTGGCTGGTACTGGTGGGTACTTGTTGCTGGTTCTTGATCCCCCATACCTGCCATCAGTGTGACAGGAGCGGCGCTGAAGGAAGCATACAGCTGCAGTAGCCGATGCTTCCTGTATCGCGCTAGGAACTGTCACAGGCGGAGCACATTTGGTATAACTCCGCCTGAGACAGAAGCCCGCGCTATACAGAAAGCATCGGCTCTGCTTCCTCTAGCACCAGCTCGAATATTCCCACTGATGCTCGGGGATGGCAGGTCGGGAACCCACAATCTGGGCTTGCTGACCTGCCATCCCAGAGCAGGAGGTGGCGGGGCACATCAGAGGACCAGCAGTTGGGCACCCATGACTTAAGATAACAAAGTAAGACAAATTTTATATTTTTTTTAAGACCAATGAGGCTTTATTTTGGTAATATTGTTTTGCACATGTATTTTTTTTTTTTTAAATCAAATCCATTGGTATAAAGCCATATGTAGCACACTCTAGTGCTCAGTATAAAGTAGCAACATTTATTTCTGACTCGTGGTAGTTGTGTGAGTCTGGTCATTGGTTGGGGGTTACTGTAGGTCAGGCTGGAGGGCTCTACAGATCAGGCTTCTGGTTCTAGAAGCTTAGAGAAGTTTCTGGAAGCTAGTGGGTAGAGGCCAGGAGGTCCTGATCTGCATATTTATGTGAATCTGGACAATCTCCAGGCAGGAGGCCTGGCAGGGTGGCTGGATCAGCCCATAAATATCGTGGACCCTAGCCCAGCAGGGGAGTTGGGTAAATGTGCAATGAGGAAGCTGTGTTGTGTGTCCTGGGATGGCATCCCAGTGCGGAGGGGAGTTCTGCCTCGAGGCTGGGAGCTGAGAAAGGAAGTACAGGGGGATCTCCACTACCCTACAGTCTCTTCTAGGAGACCCCTGGCTTGCATGGAAGGACATGTACAGTAGGAGGCCTGAACAGGAGTCTCTTCTGAAGCAACAGGATTTTCAGGGACAGTGTGAGTACCAATCTATACCCGCAGGGCCAAAAAGGGTTAAAACTGCTAGATGCATTATCCAGCAAACTTTTCTGGGTCTGTTCCAACAAGCTACTACCAAATCCCTTGTCCTGGGACATTTAACCAAGCAGTCAGATGGGCTGGTATTTTCGAGAGAGAGAGGGGACATAGAGCTCCTGCAAGTCGGGACTTTGCTAAAATGCAGCTCAGGGGACACAGAGCTCCTAGAAGGGGGATTTCCTTTGCCAAGTCCAGAAAGAATGTTGATGTTACCGGGGGGATGCAGTCAAGGATTTCTTCACTTCTGTGTTGTGCACAGAGAAGGAAGTTGTTCTCATCATTGTTTTTTAAATCAAGTTGGGCATCCCATAATCCCTAAATCCTATCCAAGTTATTATCCTCAATAAAATAACAAAACCAAGCCCATGGACTGATTTTCTGTACTGAATGCAGTTGGAAAAAAGTGTGTTGCCTGGCTGTGCAGGAATAAGGGGACCCAAAATCCACCGGCCCTCTAAGGCAGGGGTAGGCAACCTGGGGCCCTCCAGCTGTTGCAGAACTACAAGTCCCATCATGCCTCTGGGAGTAATTGTAACTGCCAACCAAATGTGGTTCCACAACAGCTGGGGGGCCCCAGGTTGCCTACCCTTGCTCTAAGGGTTAGTCCTACATATACAAAAGTAAATAACACTTTTTTTTCTACTTTAACCAATGTTAGTTTAGAAAAAGTAGTTGGGATGTATACATTATAAATTTAGAATTTGGTACAAAGCATTTTAAAGTTATTTACAAATGAGTAAAGATTTTTTTTTTCCCAATTGTGCAGTTTTGCCGACCACCTAACTGGAAATGTACATCATGTTTTTGACGTTTAAATACCGCTGTTATGGATGCAGCTAAATGCCATAACCCCGGTATAGTACTTCCCCTTAGCTGGTCAGCTTTCCATTTAAAAGTGATCCCAGCAGCAGATTCCCCACGGGATCACTTTTAGAAGCAGTGGGAGAGAAGCGATCCGATGCGGCTGATGCCTGGGCAAGATGGCCCTCACTCAGCTCTCAGCCCTTGGAAGAATGGAGCCACCTCTGACGTCACTTCCGGTTCTCAGGCATAAACAAAATGTAATTTTTTTTTCTTTTGCTTTTAAAAGGTAAATATGAGATCTGGGGTCTCTCTGACCCTGGATCTCTAAATAAAGAGGACCTGTCATGCTTATTTCTATTACAAGAGATTTTTACATTCATTGTAATAGAAATAAAAGTGATCAAAAAATAAATAAACAGTGTAAAAATAAATGTAAAGCGCCCCACCCCTCCGTGCTCGCTCACAGAAGCTAACGGATATGTAAGCCGTGCCCGCATATGTAAACGGTGTTCAAACCCCACATACAAGGTATCGTGAGAGATCATTAGAGCAAGGGCAATAATTCTAGCACAGGGGATCACAGGTACAGGTCAGGGCTCAAGGACAATACCAAGGCAAGTGTGAGAGTGCTTGCCGGGTATTAATACACATCTCCTGCAATCAAGCTTAGGTGACGCCTGATCACAGGAGATAATGTCGGCTCCACACTGCCGGGAAACACACGCTGGTGGACGCCAGTACTGCGGCCCAAGTATCGGATAGTGCCACCAGCAGGTAAAACCTTTCCTGACAGTTCCAGACTGCCAGGAGACACCCGCTGGTGGACATCAGTACTGCAAGCCAAAGGTCCGACAGCGCCACCCTGACAAGAAGGGTTCTTGTCAGGAACCCTTCCTGACAAGATTGATACCAAGATGATACCTAAACCTGCAGGCATCATTCTGGTATAACCACTGGTACATACCAGTATACGTTTCTGGTCCTTGTTGGGCATATATTGTAATGTTCTTTTTTTTTCATGCAGCCTGTGTGCTACATGAAAAAAAGATATTGATCGGTAGGTATGCCCACCATTAGTAAACCGCCCTGCATCCATCCACTTCTAATGATGGGCATAAATGCACCGTTTTTTTTTTATTTTTTTAAACTGTGGTGGTGAAATCACCTCCTACAACCCTGGAGTCGCCGATTTACGTATAGTGAGAGCAAACGCTGTTGCTGTCAAGATGAATAAATAAGTGCTGCAGTTGAATGGTGTACCTGAAAAGCAAACAATGGTAAGAATAAAACATTAACTCAATAAACAACAATATGTGCCAAAAAAAGAGTAGAAAATATATGCTGAAACATGGGGGCAATCCGCCCCTAATGTTAGGGGCAAATCGCCCCTCCACCCCTGCCCCCATGCTTCGGCATATATGCTCTTTCTTTTTTAACTGTAAAGGTGAAATCACCTCCTACAGCGCTGGAGTCGCTGATTTACATATGGTGGGAGCAAACGCTTTTGCTGTCAAGATAAATCAGTGCTGCAGCTGAATGGCGTACCTGAAAACAAAAAAATAGTTAACAATAAAACACAGTAAACAGTATAAAAGAATTACATACCTGAAAAGCAAACATGATAAAACATAGTACCAATAAAACATTGCAGTTAAGCATAGAATACAGTAAAAAAAAAGAGCAGAACAATAGAGAGCGAGAGAGAACAATAAAACTAAATTTTTTGACTTTTTTTTTATTTTAGATTTATTTTTTAATTTTTACACTTTTATTTGTAACTGTAACAGTTTGGTTCCAGGTTCGGATCTCTCAAAATGCGATGGCATCTTTGGAGACCCTGTGAAAGTGTGTCCTAGTCTGTGCAGTGCTGTACCTTACGCTAATACTCCACTAGTGTGTGGTAGCGTTCAAAACATTCACTAATGCAAAGACCAGGATGGTCAGGACAGGAGGGACAACAATAGCGGGTTTCACGCCTATATCCGCAATTCCTACAGACACTTCTTTGAGGTGATTGTTGGTAGGGGTACCAGGGAGGACATACAGAAAATGCCTCTCATGCAGCCGGCTTACTGAATTTGCATTGGGAAGGTGGGGCACAGCACCATCTGAAAACAGAAGGGCTGTGACGATCTCTTCCTGGAATTTAAGGAAGGATCCAGTTCGTCCTGATGCTTTGTATAGCACATAAGCGTTCAGCAGAGCCAATTGGAATAGGTATACAGACACTTTTTTATACCAGCGTCTGCTCTTACGGGCAATTAAGTACTGCGCCATCAACTGGTCGTTGAGGTCCACCCCTCCCATATTAGGAGGAGGGGTCTCTCCACAACACCAGTCGCCATTTGAATTTGGACCGTCGTGTCTGCGTGAAGGGAGGACAGAACAAAAACATTATGATTATCCCTCCACTTCACTGTGAGCAAATTATTACTTCTCAAGCAGGCTCTCTCCCCCAGCCTAAGACGGAAATCTGCAAGCCACTGGGGTAAGCCCCAGCAATTAGATTGCACAGTGCCACATGCACCAATTCCATGATAAAACAAGTGACTAAAAAGTACCACACTCATGTAATAATTGTCCACGTACAAGTGGTACCTCTTTCCGAATAAGGGTGACACCAAGTGCCACACAATCTTACCAGCGATCCCTATGTAGTCTGGGCAGTTCTTCGGCTCCACGTGACTATCTTTTCCCTCGTAAACCATAAAACTATATGTATAGCCTGTGGCCCTGTCACAGAGCTTATACATCTTGACCCCATATCTGGCACACTTGCTGGGAAGATACAGTTTTGAAAGACAAGAGGCCAGTAAACTTAATCAGGGCCTCATCAACACAGACAACTTGATGCAGAGTAAACAAGGCTGCAAACTGTTGGTTGAAGTGAAGTGGTTTAGGAGGGGCCAAATTTTGTGGAGCTGATTGTATTCAGGGTCACCCCGAGAACGACAGAGTTCATTGTCATTAAAATGCATGAACCACAAGATCTGCTCGTATCTAGCCCTGGCCATGGAGGCAGAGAACACGGGCATATAATGAATTGGGTCAGTGGACCAATATGACCGCAACTCACTCTTTTAGTTATGCCCATGAGGAGGGATAGGCCCAGAAAGGTCTTAAATTCGGAAACCATAATAGGTTTCCATTCTCTGGCAAGGGTCAAATGGGGATTAGTGGCGATGAATTGATCAGCATACAAATTGCTTTGGTCCACAATAGATCTATAGAGATCTTCCATCAAAAACGTAAAATCAACTGTTTCCACCTGAATTCCAGGTTGGCCAGTGAATGGGGAAGTACGGGTGCTGCAGAAGTGGTGGGCTCCCAATTAGGATTGGCAAATGCAGCAGGAAGGGCACTATGGGCTCTATGGGGCTTTCTTTGTCTTCTTGGTGGCTGCGGGACTCTACTTGTGCTAGCACCGCACCAGCTTGAACTGCACTTATGGGACTCGCCATGTGATACTGCAGTGCTGGTTTGACTATGAACAGGGTGTACTGGGCCGCTGGTCCCAGTTCACCAGAAGGATGAGCGGCACTAGTACTGGCTCTCTGCTCCATACGAGAGCCCTGCGGTTCTTGCATCTCAACAACAGCAGAAGAACGGGGTCGGGTACGCCTGACCTCGGCAGGGACCACTACTCTGTCGTCAGCTTTATCTGTCAGGGTGCCGCTGCTGTCTACGGGTTTGAATACTGAGCTTGAATCTGACAGATGGGTGACTTCCTCTTCACTCTCATCTGTCATGCTCAGAAACATGTAGGCCTCTTCACTAGTGTACCTTTGATTGGACATTTTGGCCTCTAAATTTACTGGTACAACTAGTGGGACTCACAGGAAAAAAGAGCACCTGACTGTCAGCGATTGCTTCAATCGCTTCCAAAAAACCTGTTAGCATTCGCAAGGATCAGGCCTGACTGTGCGAATGCTGCAGTTCTGTGTGTTGTGTTTTTGTAAGTGACAGTGACCAATTGATATTGCACTTGGGTGGGCTGGGCTGGGCGGAGTGGCTAAATGCAGGTGCTAGCAGGTATCTGGGCTGATTCTGCTAACGCTGTGTTTTTGGGAACCCTAAACTACTGGGGATGCTTATATAGATCTGATCAGATCAGATATTGATCCATTCAGACACTATACTACTAAGGGTGGTGTATGGTGCGTGTGTGTGTGTTAGCGTTACTGGCACTAATCTGACGCTAAAACCTAACTAATGTCACCCGCCGAGCGATCAGGGGGTAAACCTTTATTGGGTAATATATGGCAGGTGCCTGATGCTATAAAAAACAAACTAACTAACCAGCGTTACCTGTAACACTAATACGCTGATCGCTGGTGACAGGGGGTGAAAGGGTTAACTAGAGGGCAATCAGGGGGTTAAAACCTTTATTGGGTATTATATGGGGGTGGCTGTGGAAAGGAGCTGCGCTAAAGATTGAAAATATCAAGAAAATTTAATAAATGGTATAAAATATTATACCAGATAAGGACAGAATAGTGATTGCCCAGATAGCTATACGTTTCACGTGAAAAGTGTCAAAGTCTGCGTACTAACAGACTATCCCATAAGAAAATGTATAAATAAAAAATAAAAAAATTAATAAAAGCCCGGCTGAGCTCTTCCTATTTATGCAGACGTGAAAAAATGTGCAAAGTGGATATACGCTGACTGGTGAAATCAGAGGACGACCTACAGAGCATAAATTAACATGTGATGAAAAACTAGTGAAAATAAGTGAACAACCTGCTGAGCATTCAATGATATATAAAACCTGTTATCGACTATTGAAGAGAGGATACAAATTTTATATCATATACTATAAATAGTGTGCAAACTATATCTTAGACTATAGCCAGTAAACCTTGGTGAAAATAGTCCAGAAAAAGGATAATATTTCAACTTGATGAAGAAATAGTGAACACCCTGCAGGGCATTCAGGGCAATATTATACCTGTTACTGACTATTGGAAAATATATGCCAACTTGATACCATAACTGTTAAGTTAAGTGCACACTATAACCTGGAATATAGCCAGAGAACCTTTAGTGACAATGATGTAAAAAAGAAACAATAATAATTAAAACAATAAACACCCTACAGAGCTTAAAAATTGCAATGGTGACCGAATATATGTATAATCCCCTGGGAATGAGTGAAAACAATCCCTTAGGGGGTGTGTGACAGCCGCTTCACCATAGAAATGTAATTAATCACAAAAAAAATATATCACAAAAAAATATGTATAAGTGCGTCTTGAAATGCACAATGTAGCAAACAAGTTCCGTGCTTTAAACAGTCTATGTGAAGGCTCCAGCTGTCTTGAAATAAAAGTGACTTGTATAACACCAAGAAAAGATGTGAAGACCTCCACCATAGGGCAAACTTGTCTCCTTACCGGAACAATATGGTCCCTTTTTAGGGGGACCTTTCACGCAAGTGGCTCTCAACCCTAGCCAGGGGTATACTGGGGGGAACGTCCGGTATCCAACCGATTAGAATGACTCGTCCAGAATAGCTCCCAACCAAGGGTCCTTCTCTGATGTCAGCTCAGGATCAAGCTCAGTGGCCAAATTGCAGTTGGAACCAAAGGGGATTAAAGAGAGCTCGCATAGTGTGAAATCCAACGATATTTTATTAAATAAAAATAAGTAAACACTTACAGTGTAGCAAAATTAGATAGGCATGAAGCGAGCCGGCCGGTCTCGCGAATACAGCCCGTGGTAATGGGATCACGTCTTACAGCGGTAGCGTCAGGACGTAGCTCCTCCTCCCTACGCGTTTCGTCATCAACGGACGTCGTCACGGGGCACCAGCACATTATATGGGGGTACCTGATGCTATAAAAAGACGGTGAAACAAATCAACTAACTGGCTAACCCGTGACACTAATATGGCGATCAGAAAAAAAGATCTATTAGTGACAGGGATTGAAAGGGTTAACTAGGGGGTGATCAAGGCTTTAAACCTTTTATTAGGGGGGTTTAGGGGGTACCCTAGACCTACCTGGGCCTACTTCTAACTGCCCTAACACTTATTACAGTCACAAATTACACCAATGCAGTGACCAGTGAAAAATCTGACAACTGCAATTGTGCTCAGCCACATTTTTTTTAAATTGTGACAGCTAGCAGAGAGGAAGAATAACCCCACTAGCTGTCACTGCGGAGATCGGGGAGGTTCTGGGGCCGGTCCATTCGTAACAAGCCCGTGCCAGCCACGGTCCGGATTGAAAAAGGGTCCTGTGCATCTTTGGGTTCAGTTCAGGTGCAAAATTCAGGCTAAAATTCTGACCTGAATCGCACCTGAACTGGTGTACAGGAACGCACCATACCCCAGGCACGAACCCGTGGCCCCACATGTGTGAACCCAGCCTGAAAGAACAACTTTAAAGCTGGTTGGCTACCGTGCAAAGCTGCACCAGATTTTGGACTATCCTGTTTTAGTAAATCAACCCCTCTGTGCTCTTAATTGGGACAAGTACACACTATAGAGGGATATGCCTTGGTAATATTTCATGTCTGAGGTTTACAACCACTTTATTAGGCTCTGGAGAAACATGTTGCTATATAAAAAATAAATCTGCAGGTTATTAAAGTAAATTGCTCTCTGCAGTGCTTCAAAGAAAATATATATTATCTGTAGGAATGATAGAGAAAGAAGATCCTAAACAGAATTATCCTTAGATACAATTTTTTTCATATAAATAAATCAAAAACAAGTTTATAACTTGATATTTGTTTGTGTAATTTAGTTACTTGTTTTTTCTCCAGAAATCCAGAAGATGGCAGCAATAAAATTGCTATAAAACAAGAACAAGCTGCTGCTAAAGCATTCCTTTCCTTTTGCTAACTGCAGAACAGAGACAAAAAGAGAGCGATGCATGATGGTATTTTTTGGCTCCATCAAGTCGGTTTAATTAAAAACGAAAGCAGTGATGAGATTTTTGAAGACTCCAAGCTCTGCTAGTTTCCTGGTCCATGTGTACTCTAACCTACATAGCTATCCCCTTCTGTACGCTCCTTTTCTACAGATGGATGCCATTAAAGCTTTAACATTGTTTTAAATAGAATATTTTGAAGCGATACCTGTGTTCCCTGTCACATAACGGTTGTATTACCGGTGCATGTGTCTTATTGTACATGTGGACTAGCCAGAATGTATTATTCTTTAGAATTACCCAACCTAACAAAGCACAGCAGCAACATCTGCAATACAATCCCCTGTGAGCTGATTTCAATAATTAATAGTGTTTTGTATTGCTTTCTAGCACAGGCCCAAAGAAAAGGGAATCTGCTTCACTTCTTACTGTGGGAGAGATTTACTAAAACTGAAGAGTGCAAAATATGGTGCAGCTGTGCATGGTAGCCAATCAGCTTCTAACTTCAGCTTGTTCAGTTAAGCTTTGACACAAAAAATCCTGGAAGCTGATTGGTTTCTATGCAGAGCTGCACCAGATCTTGCACTTTACAGTTTTAGTAAATGAACCACTACATACAGCGGGTAAAATATGTTTTGAACATGTCACCATTTTTCTAGGTAAATATATTTCTAAAGATGCTATTGACATGAAATTATCATCACATGTCGGCAACAACTCATGCAATCCATATATACAAAGAAACTAAAACAAATAAGTTCAGAAATTAAGTTCTGTGTAATAAAATAGGACACAGGGGAAATAGTATTGAACACGCTAACTGAAATTTAATCAATACTTTGTGCAAAATCCTTTGTTGGTAATGACAGCTTCAAGATGCCTCCTGTATGGAAAAACTAGTCACATGCATTGCTCAGGTGTGATTTTGGCCCATTCTTCCACACAAACAGTCTTCAAATCTTGTAGGTTTCGTGGGCCTCTTCTATGAACTCTGATCTTTAGTTCTATCCATGGATTTTCTATTGGAGTCAGGTGATTGGCTGGGCCAGGCCATTCTAGAAGCTTTATTTTCTTTCTTTGAAACCAATTGAAAGTTCCCTTGGCTTTGTGTTTGGGATCATTGTCTTGCTGAAATGTCCACCCTTATTTCATCATCATCATCCTGGTAGATAGCAGCAGATTTTTTTTATCAAGAATTAATCCTTCCTTCAATGAAATTACATTTGCCAGTACCGTATGCTGAAAAACAGCCCCACACCATGATGTTCCCACCTCCAAACTTCACTGTTGGCATGGGGGTGTTTTTGGGGTAATGTGCAGTGCCATTTGACCTCCAAACATGGTGTGTATTATGGCATCCAAAGAGTTCAATTTTAGTCTCATGTGACCGGACTATATTCCCCCAGTATTTCACAGGCTTGTCTAAATATTGTGCAGCAATTTTAAAACAAGCTTCAACATGCTTTTTTTTCAGCAATGGAGTCTTATGTGGTGAGCATGCATACAGGCAAGAGCGGTAAAGTTGCGTTACTTATTGTTTTCTTTGAAACTAAATAAATTTTTGTTTCAAATTTTTACTTTTTTTTAATTTATGTAGCACTAACCCCCCGAAGGAGCTGCTGGTTTTGATTCGGGCTTACCGTTACCTCACCTGCTCGCTTCTCCGTATTAGGGGTCCCGTGGAAAGTGGCCCAAAGAATGTGAATTCCGACACTTAGTCCTATTTCACTTATTTATTTAAAATAAAGGCAAAGTATTTCGATGGAGGGTCAGAGGGTTAAGGGGTGAGTTCAGGCACCTGATAACTGTGGGTTAGAGGTATTCTTTGGATCCAAAGGACAACAGCTCCACTGGCTGGATCCAGAAGCCACCGGATAGGCCCCTCTCACTTGACCTAGCAGCCGGTGGGGTGCTCAGCAAAGTCTCTGCCACAGACTTATCAATCAAAGTAAAGCATTACTGAGAGTTCCTGATAGATTCAAAGAACTACCATACAATACCAGTCTCTTGCAGCCGAACCGGCGATACTGTATGGGTGTTGATCCGGGTTTGCCTCCTCTAACTGAGTTTCCAGGCTTCTCCAGAGATACCAGCCTTGCGCACGGTCCTCTCCCAGAAAAGTCCTCCTCTGGATCCTCCAGTTTCTTGGCGTGCCACCGTTGACGGCACAGGACCTCTCCTGGATCAGTAGGCCCCAAGACTGTTTCGGGCCTACTCTCTCAGTTGCATAGCCTCGGGCCAGCTGGCCCAGAGACACAGGATACATGCAACTCCCACCCCAGGCCAGGAGGGCCATGAGGTCGGGGTAAGAGAGAACCCAAAATAAAAGAGAAGACCCACCAAAATGGCGTCAGTACCTTAAATACCATCTCCCAGAATTCACAGCAGGATAAACACTCCCACTGGGCTATTTCCGAGCAAGGGGTGGCATTTAATATATCCAACCTGCTGCGTTTCTACACTTACCGGCGGTGACAGCGACACCTATGGTCAAGTGGAAACCTGTGCAACCCAGCTGAACTGGCACCGAAGCCAAAACATTTTTAGAATAATTAGCCTGAGCCCAACTGCAGCTTCAGGCAACCAAATTTGAAAAAAATAGCGTCTGCTCATTGGGAGCAGGGCGCTACATTTATATAAACTTTATTTAATTTTCAGTAAAAAATGTATACATACATAATCTCAGATATATAATGTACAACCCATAACCCTTTTAATCCCTCCCCCTCCTACCCCCCCTTACTCGCATCCCTTTTCTTGCTTTATTGTGCCTCCTCCTTTCTTTAAATTCTAACCCAAATGTGCAGTGCCATTTGAACTCCAAACATGGTATGTATTATGGCCAGTATTCCACAGGCTTCTCTAAATATTGTGCAGGCAAAATTTAAACGGGCTTCAACATGCTTTTTCTTCAGCAATGGAGTATTGCGTGGTGAGCGTGCATACAGGCCAGAGCGGTTAAGTGCGTTACTTAAAGTTTTCTTTGAAACAATTGTACCTGATAATTCCAGGTCTTTCTGAAGCTCTCCACAAATGGTCCTTGGCTCTTGGACAACTCTTCTGATAATTATTTTTACTCCAAATCTTGCAAGGAACACCTTGTTGTGGCCGGTTTATGGTAAAATTATGTTCTTTCCACTTCCAGATAATTTCCCCAACAGTGCTCACTGGAACATTCAGAAGTTTAGAAATCCTTCTGTTACCAATGCCATCAGTATGTTTTGCAACAATAAGGTTGCAAAGGTCTTGAGAGAGCTCTTTGCTTTTACCCATCATGAGATGTTTCTTGTGTGACACCTTGTTAATGAGACATCTTTTTATAGGCCATCAGTTAAGAGGTGGTGTCTTGGCTTTCCATTACTTTTCGCACCCCTCTTTCTTCATGTGTGCAATACTTTTTTCCTGTGTCATTCCATTTTATTACATATAACTTAATTTCTGAACGTATTTGTTTTGGTTTCTTTGTATGTTTGGATAGCATGGGTTGTTACCGACACGTGGTGAACATTTCATGTCAATAGCACCTTTAGAAATATATTTACCTAGAAAAATGGTGACGTGTTCAATACTTATTTTACCCGCTGTATGTGCTAGTACCCGTTTGGATGTGTGAACAAATCCTCAGACTCTCTCCCATTCCATGTCTTCTTCAAAGCTAACTTTCAAGCAAAAAAATGCCTAAAATCAATATTTTCTTTTTAATAATTTTTTTCATATACATATTAAATTGCTGCCTACGATATGAAACGTATATCAATATATGTTGCAGCACTGAAAATAGCGCACATTGACATAGTGCACACTAGGACAATAAAGGAGAACTCCAAACAGGATAAAGGCCAGTAAGCCCACACAATATCAGTTTTTGTTTTTCATTTCTTAGCAGGTGTGCACTTTTACTGTCACAGCATTGTGATTAATGGGATGGTTCATAATTGAACTGAACTGTGTGATTGTGAGTACAACACTCAGAAGCGAGATCATTTTTCAGGCAGGCATTGTTTTTGCTACAAATGCTTCCTATTTAAATGGTGTGTTGAAATGTGAAAGTACTAGAGGAATTTGTTATGCATTTTTATTACAGATTATCTTGTCTTTATGGTAGACTCTCCATAATTAGTTTTTTTTCAGTGCATTTTTATTACTGATTATCCATTTTTAGTTGTAGACTCTTGTCAATGTCATTTGTATTTGTATAGTTGTAATTGTTCATCAGATAATGTTTGCAGATCTGTGGAAAGGTTTTAGAAACCAGAGGTCATGAGTTTCCTCAAATAGCTTTATATATTCATTGGAATATTTACATTATATAGCAATAAACCCTTTCTCCTTTTCTGCAATTTTTTTTTGCACACGTGTTGAAATTGACTTTTTAGGCCTGATAATTAGTTAAAGCCCCCAAACATTATAGCAAGAGGAAGCAGAAACCCTGGAGAATAAAATGACAGTATGTTTTTAAGTCACATGATATTATTCCTACTGTTTATCAAAAACCATTTTTTCAGTGGAAAATACACTAATGTTAACCGCTTCAATACAGGGCTTTTAAACACCCTTCCTTACCAGAGCACTTTTTGCGATTCGGCACTGCGTCGCTTTAACTAACAATTGCGCGGTCGTGCGACGTTACACCCAAACAAAATTGACGTCCTTTTTTTCCCACAAATAGAGCTTTCTTTTGGTGGTATTTGATCGCCCCTGCGGTTTTTATTTTTTGCGCTATGAACAAAAGAAGAGCGACAATTTTGAAAAAAAACACAATATTTTTTACTTTTTGCTATAATAAATATCCCATTTTTTTAAAAAAAAACTATTTTTTTCCTCAGTTTAGGCCGATACGTATTCTTCTACATATTTTTGTTAAAAAAAATCGCAATAAGCGTATATTGATCGGTTTGCGCAAAAGTTATAGCGTCTACAAAATAGGGGATAGATTTATTGAATTTTTTTTTTTTTTTTTTTTACTAGTAATGGCGGGGATCTGCGATTTTTTTTTCGTGACTGCGACATTGCGGCGGACACTTCGGACACTTTTGACACATTTTTGGAACCATTCACATTTACACAGCGATCGTTGCTATAAAATTGCAGTGATTACTGTGTAAATGTGACTGGCAGGGAAGGGGTTAACACTAGAGGGCGCTGCAGGGGTTAATGTGTTCCCTAATAGACGTGATTCTAACTGTAGGGGGAGGGGACTTAAGGGGAGGAGACCGATCATGTGATCCTCTGTACTGGGATCACATGATCGGTCTCCTCTGCACTGACAGGACGTGGGGCGGTGTGTTTACACACACAGCTCCACGTTCCCGCCCGGTCCCGTTGTTTTAACGGGCAATCGCGGGTGCCCGGCGGACATCGCGGCCGCCGGGCACTAGCACCGGGTCCCGAGCGATGCATACTATGCTATGCATACTAGCTCATTATGCCTTTGCCTTGCAGGTTCCTTTTTTTTTTTTTTTTTTTTTTTTAATCGGCTTTACTTCCTTTTTAAAGAGGTTTTAAACTCAATTTTATATACTAACACATTGAAACCAAACTCCAGCTAATACTTTATAAGCAGTTGCAGCAAACATGTATATACCTAAAGTGCAGCCAAATGCATGAAAAAGAATACAATAAATACATAAAACACATTTTATTAGTTTCACTCTCTCCTTATCTTCCTCCTCCTTGCCTTCCAACTACCAAACTATTACCTGTAGAAACCTTTGTCATCTGAACCCTTCTCTTCTTTTTACTGCTACAGATTGTCTCTATGACAAAATCTCATCCTTGTCCTGCCCCAACCTGGCCACTTCTGTCTACAACAGTTTACTGTCATCCACCCTGGATACCTTGGCCCCCCCTCACTACACACAGAATCAGGCCCTGACCGCTACAACCCTGGAAGACAGACAATACCAGAAGCCTCAAAAAAACTAGTCACGCTCTTGAGCATCTGTGGCATAAGACTTATGCCGCGTACACGCGGTCGGAATTCTCGTCGGAAAAAGCTCTGATGGTTTTCCGGTCGGAATTCCGACGGAATTTCGCTCAAACTGTCTTGCCTACACACGGTCACACCAAATTCCGACGGTCTGTAACACAGCGGCATAAAACACGTTTGACAGCACTATAGAAGGGAAGTTCAATGCTTCCAAACATGCGTTGAATTGTTTCCGAGCATGCGGCGGAATTTTACGTGTCGGATTTGCATACACACGATCGGAAAATCCGATAGAAAGGTTTTCCGTCTGAAAAATTGAGAACAGGTTCTCAATCCAAAGTCCGTCGGAAATTCCGACAGAAAAAGACCGATGGGCATACACACGGTCGGAAAATCCGTTGAAAAGCTCCCATCGGACTGTTTCCGTCGGAAATTCCGACCGTGTGTACGCCGCATAAGTCACAGCAAGATTTCAGCCAATATAAATCTGCCCTCCAAAAATACTATTCCTGCCTCCACACTGCCAAACAGACCTACTTTATCACTCTCATTAACACCCTCTCACACAGTCCCTGTCAACTCTTTCTACCTTTACCACTCTACTTCGTCATCCATTACCTCCACCCACTAACTTACTCACTGCCCAGGAGATTGCTAATCACTTCAAAAATAAGATTGAGACAATTAGTCTCAAGATCTGCACGCTACACGCTATCTCCCACACTTTATACTCCTTGTCCTCCTGCACAATAAATACTTCTCTCTTTTAACCCATCTACTATAGAGGAAGTCATTAAAGTTTTTTTCTAACGCCCACCTAACCTCCTGCCCCCTGGACCCCATTCCTTCTCAAATACTATGGTCACCATCTGGCTCTATCCTACACTCTTTAACTCATATCTTCTTCAACCTCTCCCTCTCTACTGGCATCTTTCCCAACCCTCTGACACATGCGCTAGTCACTCCCATACCAAAAAAGGCCTCATTGGACCACACCAATCTTAACAACCTAAGACCCATCTCTTTACTCCCTTTTGCCTCCAAACTCCTTGAACAACCAACTACAACCAACTGTAGTCTACAACCAACTGTGTGACCACCTCATTGAGAATAACCTTCTTGATCGCTTCAGTCGGGATTTCGCCACACAGCACTCCACAGCAACTGTCCTCCTAAAACTCACAAACGACTTACTAACAGCCAAAACCAACAGTCATTATTCCGTACTCCTACTCTTGCACCTTTCCGCTGCCTTTGATACAGTTGACCAAAAAAACAAATTTGCTTGGTCTCCATGGCTGCGCTCTCTGTTGGTTCGAATCTTACCTATCTCACCACACCTTCAGTGTCACTTACAACTCTACTTCCTCTTCTCCAACTCCTTCTACTGTTGGGGTCCCCCAAGGTTCTGTCCTTGGACCCTTTACCATTCTTGATCTACATGCCCTCCCTGTGTCAGCTGATAGCCTTCCATGGCTCCCACTACCCTTTCTATGCTGATGACACCCAAATCTATCTCTCTGCCCCTTAGCTCACCCCATCAGTCTCCTCACACTGATTTACTAACAGACATATCAGCCTGGATGTCAAACCACTTCCTCAAACAGAATCTAAAACCTAGCTCTTAATATTTCCTCCCCCACGTGCACCTTCCCCCGACTTCTCTGTCAAGATCAATGGCGCATCTGTCAGTCCGTCCCCACATGCCAGGGTGCTAGGGGTAACCTTAGACTCTGAACTGTCCTTTTAGGCCCACATTCAATCCCTGTCCAAATCATGCCACCTTAGCCTCCGCAACATTTCCAGAATATGCCCCTTTTTAACTAATGGCACCTCCAAGCTTCTAATTCACTACCTGGTTATATCTCGCCTCAACTACTGCAACTCCCTCCTCATTGGATTACCCTTACATAGACTAACCCCCCTTTAGTCCATAATGAATGCCGCTGCAAGACTCATCCACCTTACCAACCATTCAGTGTCCTCCACCCCTCCCTGCCAATCCCTCCACTGGAATACGTGTCCCAATTCTTATTCCTTTAGATTGAATATAAAGGTCCAGAAATACTGTGTAATTTCCGCAATAATAGTGATGTGGTTAGCATGCATGTTCCAAGGGAAAAAAAGTGAAAAAACGTGCTACACCGCTATGTTCCGCCACCTGTCACTGCTGCCTCTTACCTAAGAAAAAGACCCACATAATCTCAGATTCTCGGGTCAGAACATTGCAGCAATCCTCCCAGAACATACAGTGCCTTGAAAAAGTATAGATACCCCTTGAAATGTTCAATATTTTGTCATGTTACAACCAAAAACATAAATGTATGTTATTGGGAACCAACATAAAGTGGCACATAATTGTGAAGTGGAAGGAAAATGATAAATGGTTTTCAATTTTTTTTTACAAATATCTGAAAAGTGTGGCGTGCATTTGTATTCAGCCCCCCTGAGTCAATACTTTGTAGAACCACATTTTGCTGCAATTACAGCTGCAAGTCTTTTTGGGGATCTCTCTACCAGCTTTGCACATCTAGAGAGTGACATTTGTGTCCATTTTTCTTTGCAAAATAGCTCAAGCTCTGTCAGATTAGATGGAGAGTGTCTGTGAACAGCAATTTTCAAGTCTTGCCACAGATTCTCATTTGGATTCAGGTCTGGACTTTGATCGGGCCATTCTAACACATGAATATGCTTTGATCTAAACCATCCCGTTGTAGCTCTGGCTGTATGTTTAGGGTCGTTGTCCTGCTGGAAGGTGAACATCCACCCCAGTCTGCAGACTCTAACAGGTTTTCTTCAAAGATTGCCCTGTATTTGGCTTCATGCATTTTCCTATCAACTCTGACCAGCTTCGCTGTCCCTGCTGACAACATGCCACACCACAATGTTTCATGGTGGGGCTGTGTGTTCAGGGTGATGTGCAGTGTTAGTTTTCTGCCAAACATATTGTTTTGCTTTTAGGCCAAAAAGTTACATCTGACCAGAGCACCTTCTTCCACATGGCTTCCCACAAACGGCATACAGGACTTCTTATGACTTTCTTTCAAAAATGGCTTACTTCTTGCCACTCTTCCATAAAGGCCAGATTTGTGGAGTGCACAACTAATAGTTGTCCTGTGGACAGATTCTCCCACCTGAGCTGTGGATCTCTGCAGCTTCTCCAGAGTTACCATGGGCCTGTTGGCTGCTTCTCTGATTTATGCTCTCCTTGCCCGGCCTATCAGTTTAGGTGGATGGCCATGTCTTGGTAGGTTTTCATTTGTGCCATACTCTTTCCATTTTCAAATGATGGATTGAACAGTGCTCCGTGAGATGCTCAAAGCTTGGGATATTTTTTTATAACCTAACCCTGCTTTAAACTTCTCCACAACTTTATCCCTGACCTGTCTGGTGTGTTCCTTGGCCTTCATAATGCTGTTTGTTCACTAACATTCTCTATGAAACCTCTGAGGGCTTCACAGAACAGCTGTATGTATACTGAGTTTTAATTACACATAGGTGGACGCT
This sequence comes from Lithobates sylvaticus, assembly GCA_028564925.1. Lineage (NCBI taxonomy): Eukaryota > Metazoa > Chordata > Amphibia > Anura > Ranidae > Lithobates > Lithobates sylvaticus. The sequence continues at coordinate 392,751,504 of CM053027.1, forward strand.
ATTTACTAATTAGGTGACTTCTGAAAGCTATTGGTTTCACTAGATTTTAGTTAGGGGTATCAGAGTAAAAGAGGCTGAATAGAAATGCACGCCACACTTTTAAGATTTTTTTTTTTGTAAAATATTTTGAAAACCATTTTATAATTTTCCTTCCACTTCACAATTGCATGCCACTTTGTGTTGGTCTATCACATAAAATCCCAATCAAATACATTTACATTTTTTGGTTGTAACATGACAAAATGTGGAAAATGTCAAGGGGTATGAATACTTTTTCAAGGCACTGTATGGACAGGTCTCTCTCCACTCCACAATAATAGCCTCCCCTCCCTCTCAGCAGGAAATGTAAAAAAAGAGAAACTCCCATAGTGTAGTATGAAACCACTTAAAAACGTTATTCTCCAAAAAGACAAAATATTACTCACAAGGAGAGTGCACTCAATAATCCAGTGCACTAGATGAATATCACCTATTTAAATATAATATGGTTGCCCCTTAAGTATGGACATCAGTGCAGAGGATATGTTAAAATGGCCGCTCACGGACTTCCGGGTGTGAGTGGTGACACCTCTGACGCGTTTTGTCACGTGGTACAGTTAATTCTTCATAGGCAGCATCAAAACTGTTTTTTCCTTATGGGATAAAGCTTTTTCATAATAAAATAAAGGTGATAGTTGTAAGCACCCCTGTTGGTGTTAAATAGCAAGCTGCTTGCTATGGGGGCACTCCGACAAGAGGAGGAGTGGACAACACTAGCGGGACCCCCCTAGAAAAGGAGGTAAGCTCTATGCAATACCCTTGCACAGAGAAGGTAAGTATAACATGTTTATTTTTAATTAACCTCTTCAGATCTGGAAGTACATATATGCGTGGGGCGGTCCGGAAGCGGTTAACCACTTCCCACCTGGCCACTGCATAAGTACGGCCGGGTGGGCACTCTCTCCTTCTGAGTGGACGTTCAGGAACGTCCCTCAGAAGGAGGGGGATCGTGCGCGCGCATTCCCACTCAGCGGCGCGATCCCGATGCGCTCGTGTCACCCGAACGCGGCGCATCTCAGATCGGCAGGAGGGCTCTGTGATTGGCCCTCCTGATCACATGACGGCCGTGTCCAATCACAGCCGTCATGTGATGTAAACAGTGAGCCGTTTGCTAGGCGATCGGCTCTCCTCACACGGAAGTTGTCCGTGAGGAGAAGAGAGTGGATCATTGCATGTGAGATATTCAGGGTGTGTTCCCCTACCCAGAATTTCAGGGAAGCAGTGCTCTGAGGCCTGGAGCCTGTGGCAGTGTGCAGAAAACTCAGGAAGTGTATGTACATACATACCAGGCTAATTATGTACAGGGCAATGTTTAGTAGGGTGTTATTAGTTAAAAAGATAGTATGTAATATTACTTTAACCACTTCGCATCCGGCCGTAGCCGAATGACGGCCACAGCGCGGATGCCAAATCCCGGGAGGCCGTCATATGACGGCCTCCCCTTTCCTCGTTCCCTGTGCGCGCTCACGAGCGCGCAGCAGGGAAATTCTGTGTTGGCCGTGTCCCTCGGACACGGCCAATCACAGATCGCTGTAAACGGCCAATAACAGCGGCCGTTTACAGTGCGATCGCCCTGGCCAATGAGAGATGATCTCATATGTAAACATATGAGATCATCTCTCAGCGCCGCTCCTCCTCCTCACACAGAGACAGCGTGTGAGGAGGGGGAGATGAACGGCTGCAGCGCCGTAAGTTTTTTTTAAAAAATAAATAAATAAATAAAGTGCCATCCCCAGTGCCATCCCCAGTGCCATCTGCCAGATCAATCCCCAGTGCCATCTGCCAGATCCATCCCCAGTGCCATCTGCCAGATCCATCCCCAGTGCCATCTGCCAGATCCATCCCCAGTGCCATCTGCCAGATCCATCCCCAGTGCCATCTGCCAGATCCATCCCCAGTGCCATCTGCCAGATCCATCTGCCAGTGCCATCTGCCAGTGCCATCCCCAGTGCCATCTGCCAGTGCCATCCCCAGTGCCATCTGCCAGATCCATCCCCAGTGCCATCTGCCAGTGCCATCCCCAGTGCCATCTGCCAGATCCATCCCCAGTGCCATCCCCAGTGCCATCTGCCAGTGCCATCCCCAGTGCCATCTGTCATCAGTGCCATCTGTCATCAGTGCCACATATTAGTGCCATCTGTCATCAGTGCCACCTGTCAGTGTCACGTGCCATCTGTTATCAGTGTCACCTGTCATCAATGCCACGTATCAGTGCCATCTGTCATCAGTGTCATCAGTGCCACGTATTAGTGCCGTCTGTCATCAGTGCCACGTATTAGTGCCATCTCGCATCAGTGCCACGTATTAGTGCCATCTCGCATCAGTGCCACATATTAGTGCCACGTGATATCAGTGCCATGTATGAGTGCCATCTCTCATCAGTGCCACATATTAGTGCCATCTGTCATCAGTGTCACGTGTCATCAGTGCCCCGTATTAGTACCATCTGTCATCAGTGCCACGTCAGTGTCACGTGTCATCAGTGCCACGTCATTGTCACGTGTCATCAGTGCCACGTCAGTGCCACCTGTCATCAGTGCCACGTCAGTGTCACGTGTCATTGTCCTGGTGCTCCAGGGCCTTCAAAAGTGTAATAGGTAGTCAACACTTTAGATGTGTAATTTATGCTCCCAGAACACGTGATGGCGCTCCCTGCATGTTGGGCCTCTCTATGTGGCCAGGCTGTGGAAAAGTCCCACATATGTGGTATCGTAATAATCAGGAGGAGTAGCAGAATTTATTTTGGGGTGTCATTTGTGGTATACACATGCCATGTGAGAGAAATAACCTATTACAATGACAATTTTGTAGAAAAAAAATAAAAAATAAAAAAATAATTCATTTTGCAAAGAATTGTGGGAAAAAATGACAACATCAAAAAGCTCACCACGCCTCTTACTAAATACCTTGGAATGTCTACTTTCAAAAAAGGGGTCATTTGGGGGGTATTTGTACTTTCCTGGCTTGTTCGGGTCACAAGAAATGAGATCGGTCACCAGTACATCAGATGTGATCAATTTTGTATGATTTGCACCACAACTTGTAGAGTCTGTAACTTTCACAAAGACCAAATAATATCCGCTAATTTGGGTTATTTTTACCAAAGATATGTGGCAGTATAAATTGTGGCCAAAATTTATGAAGAAAAATTAATAATTTGCTAAATTTTATCACAGAAACAAAGAAAAATGCGTTTTTTTTCAAAATTTTCGGTCTTTTTTCAATTATAGCGCAACAAATAAAAAACCCAGAGGTGATCAAATACCACCAAAAGAAAGCTCTATTTGTGGGAAAAAAAGGACAAAAAATTCATTTGGGTACAGTGTTGCATGACTGAGTAATTGTCAGTCAAAGCGTGAGAGCACCGAAAGCTGAAAATTGGTCTGGATGGGAGGGGGGTGTTGGTGCCTGGTAGGCAAGTGGTTAAACTTGTACTTGTGTTAAAGAGCTTAAATTGTCAGTAGAAAATGAATGCAGGTTGCTAGAGATGCCTCCACAGCATGCACAATCACATATCTCCCTGCCCCAAATCTGTTGTGTTGTGTTATGCAAATCTCGACAAGCTCCTCTAGTTGCGTGGATTTCTGCCTATGCATAACAATTGGGCAATGAGGCCACCGATCATACCTTTGAACCAACAAACAACAAAGCAACTCTAAATTTTAGGGTTTTGTAGTCCTACAACATTCTAGAAGGCATCTAATGAAATATACAGGGACTTCAAGGTTGAAGCGTCTACAAAATATGCATGTATATCCTGCTGCCAGTTTACATGCTTTAATGTCAGTAAAGGTTCTTTATAAAAGAAGCACTGGGAGTCGGGAAGGTGTGCTGCTGTATACGTTCCCACCACCTTAATTGCATCATCATGACTGAAACACAATCACAGGAAGCCCTGTTATTTCATAGGAAGAACTTTTTTAATTAATTAGTACGATGTGCTCACCTATAACATATTATGGAGGAAGAATAGATCTGACATTTAAAGCTTAAGATCTGACAAGTTATAACAGTTAAAAACATAGTTCTAGCAATTATAACCATTTTTTTTTTTTTTACCAGAGAAAAACTAAATGAATCAAAGCAACTCATATCCAACAGCTTCTCTATAAACCATGAACTATTTAGAATGTTAGTGGTAGGTTACCTTGTTCCATTTCATCATTTCTGCAATAAATAAAATGCTGGCTGAAAGTGCCTGCAATTGTTAGAAAATGTTTGCCTCTAAGACCGCCATTAGTCATGGGAACCCATGAACAATAAGAGCCGAGGTGTATTTATAAGAACATTTGCAAAGCTATTCATCCTCTTAAACTGCATGTACATTAATTCTGAGCGAAACAAGGGCAAAAATTGAATGCTATTATGCTATTTTCTATATTTTCTAAGAAAAAATATAGAGCCGTTTAAGAAAATATTACCTTATGGCCTCTAGATGGAGCTGATGATCCTAGTAAATATATATTTATTTCCTATGATCATTAGATTCATTTAGTGGCCATAATGCAATATGTTTCATGTTCACTATTCTTTACAAATGACTAACATTTGACCTTGAAAAAAAAAAAATTGTCTAATAACATTGATTTTCCCTTATTCGTACAGAGCAAATGTTCATGCAGTTTCGCAGAATGAATACCTCTACAAATGTTTTATAAACGCATGCCTAAGTGTATTTTAACTACATAGGCAAAACACAGGTTCACTTTAACCACTACAATACTGTGCACTTTCGCCCCCTTCCTTCCCAGACCAATTTTCAGCTTTCAGCGCTCTCGCACTTTCAGTGACAATTGCGCGGTCATGCAATGCTGTAACTAAATGAATTTTTTATCATTTTGTTCGCACAAATAGAGCTTTAGTTTGGTGGTATTTATTCGCGACTCCGTTTTTTATTTTTTGCGATATAAGCGAAAACATAGCGGAAATTTCGAAAAAAAACAATATTTTCTCCTTTTTTTTTTAAAAGAAATCCAATAAAATCAAATTTTGTCATAAATTTAAGCCAAAATGTATTCTGCTACATGTTTTTTTGTAAAAAAATTCCGTTAAGTGTATAATAATTGGTTCGCGTGATCACGGACATATGTGCGCAAATGATCATGTACATATGTGTGCAGGTGATCACGGACATATGTGGGCAGATAATCATTGGCACATGTTATTTTACTGAGACTCATGTGAGGGACATGTGTTTTTATTATTTGGGGACATGTGTTTTTATATGGGGACATGTGTTTTTATTATTTGGGGACATGTGTGTTTTGGGGACATGTGTGGGGACATGTGTGTTTTACTGTGGGGACACTACACTGGTGATCAGTGAGTAAAAAGCTGTAAAAAAACAGCTAATACTCACTGATCACCAGCCGGCTGCAGCGATCCGCTCTCCTCTCCTCACCGACGACTTCCGTGTGAGGAGAGGAGAGCCGATTGCCTAGCAACCGGCTGTTTGCTTACATCACATGACGGCTTTGATTCGACACGGCCGTCATGTGATCAGGAGGGCCAATCACAGAGCCCTCCTGCCGATCCGAGATGTGCCGTGTCCGGGTGACACGAGCGAATCGGGGTCGCGCCGCTGCGCGGGCGCGCTCGCGCGCGATCCCGCTACTTCTGAAGGATGTTCCGGAACGTCCTATCAGAAGTAGACGGCTCCCACCCGGCCGTATATGTACAGTGGCCGGGTGGGAAGTAGTTAAGTAAAAAGCATACAGTAGAGATTGTATATTCGTATATGTGTGTGTATGTATGTATGTAAAATATATAATATAAGTATACTTATATAATATCGCAGGACAACAAGAGCAGACAAGCGCCATTCATATATATAATATAACAAAGGTTTAAGTAAGGTTACAAAAAGGTAATTTCAACCTGGAATGCAGGTTTTTTTGCGCGTTTCTTGCACCACATGTGAATAACACCCTACTAAACATTGCCCTGTCGTTGCAAGATATGCATGGGTGCCATTAAGGCCTCATGCACACTGGGCGTTAAAATAATGTTATAAAAAAGCCAGTAGCTTTGCAGTGAGTTTTTCAAAGTTTAACGTTTTTGCAATAGGTTTTTTAGCCTTTTTCTGCGTTAGCGTTTTTTAAGTGTTTTTTTGTTCAATGGATCAAAAACGTTAAACGCTGGGGAGCCACGTTTTTGATTGTCTATCTGTTTTTATCAGCGTTTTTTGGCGTTAGAGCGTTTTTACAGCTAAAAACAGCTGAAAAACTCCTCTCAGACCCCACTAGTTTTAGTTTTTTTTTTTGTTAAAGCCCAAAAAAAAAAAAAAAAAAAAGCCAGAAACTGCTGAAGCCAAAAAACAGCAGCTGTAAAAACATCCAAATATGTCCACTGTGCATGAGGCCTAATTGTTAATGAAGGGAGGACCCCCATCATGCTAATGTAGCGCCGGTACTCCTGATGAGTACGCTCTATGTTGTAAATTTCGTTTTTTTCCCAAGACTATAGTTACGTTTTGGGGTTAATTGTGCTAGATTATGCTTTGGCATCAGTTTGGCCGGGCTGTATTGAGGTTCTGCCTGGTCATAGGTCATAGGTGGGTTTGCACCTGTCAGAGGCTGTAGAACGCAGTCTGGTTGGACGCATTGGGTACCAATCTCTGCTCGGAGCCAATCAGTGGGCACGTTTGTCTAGCTGTGTATTCCAGGAGAGGGTACTTAAAGTGCTGAAGTCACGTGATTCAGGTTCCGATACAGAAGTTGCTACCAACTCTGTGAGCCTGGTCCTCCTGACCAGCCCCCAGAGGCCCTCATGGCCTGGGGTGCGGATCCATCCGTTTCCGAGCCTCGGAACTGGCTAGTTTGAGGCGCAGTAACTGGAAGGAGGATTCTACGGTGTTCCGGTGCCATCTCGGGTTTGGAGATGCCCAGCAACTCTACATGCAACCAGGGGAGGACTCTTCAGAAGAGGGCGACGCACGAGGCTGGCTGCTCGGTAAGAGCCTGGAATCTGAGCTGCAAGGAGACTAATTGAATCCGCATTTCTTACGGTATCACCGGACCGGCTGCAAGATTCTGGTACTGTAAGAAAAGTTCCTACCTGTACCTTCCGGTTACAACTAAGTTTCAACCAAGTCTGTGTGAGAGACTTTGCAAAGCTAGAATCACTTGTTGGCTGCTAGATCTACAAACAAGGATTTATCCAACAGTTGAGTTATCCAGTTGCGAGTGGCTACTCCCTGGATCATCTAGAGAGAGACATTTATTGAGTGTTAGCAGTTCCAAAGTACCTTAGCTTTTATATCCTTACCCTCTATTCCCAACTGAGAGACTGTGTTTCAACGTTTTAAGCAAATAAAAATTCCTAAAGGAATTCAAGTGTCGGTCTCTACAGTTACTGGATATCAACCCTGGGAACCCCTAGACAAGAACAACGAGTTATGAGCTGGAGGAGGTAACTGTAAGCCCAGAAAAAATCCAGCAGCTCCTTCGGGGGTCAGTGCTACACTAACATCCATAATTATATAAAATGGATTGAAGCAGTACAAACTTGCTCGAAAAATTAAGGACTTTGATCGAAAGGCAGGCTGTCCCCCAGTATACCCTGGACTACCTATTATGGTGTCCACGAAAACAAAGGCCAGCAGTTTTATCCCCCTCCCTCTCCCACTCATATGCCTTCTGGGATAATATCTGCAATTCTCCGGCCCTTGTCTAAAAAGCACAACCTCTCTCCCACATCTTCCGTAACCCGAATTTTCCGCCCGGGATGGTCATTAAAGCATTCCAGTGGTGGCTAGATAAGGGACTGTACCGCATAGGACACTACTTCACGAACAAAGGACCTCTCACCCTGAATTTTTGTATCCAAAAACTATATCTGCCAAACTCGGAAAAATTCAGGTTCAGTCAAATCTCCCACTTCCTACACAAGGTGTGGACGGAAAAACCCCTACCCCCCAATTTCTGATTACTGATTACGAACTGTGGTGTGGTCAAGCCATGGGGCAGCGGGGCGGCATATCGGTTATATACTCGTCACTCACGCAACCAACAGGCAAATCCACATATATGACTGAATGGGAGGCCGACCTCCAATATGAGTGGGACTTAGAAACTTGGCAACAAGCAGGCTCTAAAGCATATAGAGGTATTATCAACACATAAAAGTTCTCATGAGATGGTACATGACCCCCTCCAGATTGGCATCAATATATCCCTCAGCAGACCCCTGCTGTTTCAGAGGGTGTCAACTCAGGGGCACCATGGTGCACATCTGGTGGGAATGTCCCAGAATTAGACCTCTATGGTCAAAAATCTTTACTTTGATTACCAAGGTTACAAAATGTTCAGTCCCCAGGACTGCCTCAGTAGCACTCTTAAATGCACATATTACTAATGTTTCCAAGCCCAAGCAAAGGCTGATCCACTTTATTCTGCTAGGAGCCAAGCTCACCATTGCTGGGGCATGGAAACGTCCGAAGATTTCCTTCTCAGCGATTATACGCAAGATCTCTTGGATAATGACCCACGAGAAGCTAGCTAGTATACTTCAAGACACATCCCACAAGTTTGAATCCATTTGGGAACCATGGGCGTCTCACTGGGGGATCTCCCTCATTCCTGGAGTTCCCTCAGATAACTCTCCAATACCCAGCTAAAATGTCGCACACCCCCCCTTTTATTCCCCTCTTTCCTTTCAGTCTTTTCTATTTCTTCCTTACTTTTCTATCCTTCCCAGGATAGCTATATCAGTTCCAGCTAACCTCTAAGCAGGCTTGATAAGGTTTGTTCTAACAGCACAGGTGAAATCGACCGACACGTGCTCCACCAATGGGCAACCACCCAAGCAGTCAGGGAGGTTGCCCAAGTCTTCTCACCCCCAGGACTTTACCAGATATGGGTTGAGGACTTAGGGGAGAGCTAGCTCGGGGCACAGGAAGATCCCGTCAGGGGTGCCCGGGGCAAGTCCTCTCCTCCTGTTTTCATAGCGTCCAGTTGATGTCCTCCTCCACTACACACCTAATATTTTGGGGTTGACAACAAACTCTTTTTCGCTGTCCTACTGCATTTCACCTGGGCTTATGTTATGTTTCGGTTTTGTTCACTCAAGCATTGTTCTCATGTTTGTTTTTTCCTTTTATTGTTACATGACCTATTCTGGGCGATAAAAGTTTCAAGCCCACATTCTGTATGACATGTTCAAATGAATAAAAATGTATTGAAAGAAAAAAATAAAAATAAATTAAGGACTTTGTGGGCACAACATAAGACAGAAAGGATATATAATATATATTTGTCTTTATTACAAAAATACATACTGTATAGGAAAAATAAACACTAGAATATGACAGACAACAACACCCTCAACTGGACAGGTTCAACAGACACCCTAATACCAAACAAGCAGGCATGGATTGTTTCAAAAAAATATTATAGAACAGTCAATTATGGAAAGATTATACGTGTATCAAAAAAGTAAGGTCCATGAACTCCTCCAAGCTGGTTGGTCAACGAGTTTCGCATTACATTGCTTCCTCAGGCCAAAATTGGGCAGGGGCTGATAAAAGAATTAAAATATACAACAAAACATAAATGAATATCAATATTATTAGAATTTAATGTATAACATATGTATTAGATAACTATATTTATGTATATATATATCTTGGAAGAACTCCTAACCAATTTTATGTTAGGAGTTCTTCCAAAATATATATACATAAATATAGATATCTAATTTTGTCCTGAGGAAGCAATTTAATGTGAAATGCGTTGACCAACCAGCTTGGAGGAGTTCATGGTCCTTTCTTGATACACATATAATCTTTCCATAATGGACTGCTCTATAATAATTTTATGAAAAAATCCATGCCTGCTTGTTTGGTATTGGAATGTCTGTTGAACCTGTCCAGTTGAGGGTATTGTTGTCTGTCATATTCTAGTGTTTATTTTTCCTATATGTATTTTTATAATAAAGATATATTTTTTTTATATATCCTTTCTGCCTCATGTTGTGCCCACAAAGTCCTTTATTTTTTGAGAAAGTTTGTACTGCTTCAATCCTTTTTACATTAATTGTTAATGGCATTCCAAACACATCTTGCAAATGCAACACTGTTGCATCCACCAGACTGGTTTGGTGCAGCGCGATCTAAAAAAGAAGTGCCTGCTTGATTTTTACTACTTTTAACACGTTCTAGTGTGTTTGACAGCCCATTAAAATGAATGGGCTGTGAAAATCAGTAAAAGCGTGGGATTGCACAGGAATGTGCATGTTTGAATGTGCCCGTTCTAGTGTGAAAAGTAATATTTTAGAATAATTTCAGGAAGGTTAAGCCTAGTACACACATACTGAAAGTTGGCCGGTTTCGGAAGACTTTGAGTACATGTGCACCACTGTCTGTTCAACAGAAACTTGTTGTGTATACCCAGCTGCACTAAAATTGAATGTAGAAAAGTAAATGTTATGTTCATTTTAAGAGGGCTACAAAAAACAATGTGTGATCCAAGTCTCTATGAGCAATTGTTGCATCAATTGTGTTGTTTGTATAGTCGTTTTATACTTTTTTCTCAGATATGTAATAAGAGGCAGTCATGCGGGGCACAGCACTTTCTCAGCAATAAAGCAGCCCGCAGCATTTTGGATAACCACATCTGTCTGATCTCTATGACAGAATGTTGACTGCAACACTATCAACATATTGTGCACTCTTGCATTTCTTAATCAATGATTTAAAAAAATACTTGCTCTATATCTGCCTGGGAACACTTTGCACCCATCATGTTTCGTGTCTAGTGCTTCAACGAAGCAAAAAAATAAAAATTAAAAATAAAAATAAGGAAAATGTTCTGATATCTAATGCATAAAACAGTTGTCGCAGCATTCTGTCTTTTTTATTTTGTTTTGTTTTGTTAAATTCCTTATTGTGGAGAACATTGTTAGTAATGTTGTTATGTTTTGTCTGCTTTACATATAAACAATGCCATATGGAGTATGCTATTGGAGTGTACATTTTCCAGAGTTAATTCTGAACATGAAGCTGTGTATTTTTTGCATCACTGCTTCATTGACATGGAAATTATAATGCTGTCAGCTTACTTACAAAACCTGTTACACCTTTAACACAATGGCATTTCAGCTTTCAATCTTAACCTCAGTTCATAGGGTTATTTATAGTGCATTTCACATTTGGACATTTAATGAAATTGATTAATGATTGGCGCTTATGGTGTACAGTATCATGAATTTCTGTTTTAAACACCAGGGGATTTCTAGTACGTAAACTGGGGGTCTACACTTTATACTCTTAACTGCATATACGGTCAGGTCCACAAATATTGGGACATCAACACAATTCTAATATCTTTGGCTCTATTTACCACCACAATGGATTTGAAATGAAACAGACAAGATGTGCGTTAACTGCAGACTTTCAGCTTTACTTTGAGGGTATTTACATCCAAATCAGGTGAACGGTGTAGGAGTTACAACAGTTTGTATATGTGCCTCCCACTTTTTAAGGGACCAAAAGTAATGGGACCGATTAACAATCAACCATCAAACTTTCACTTTTTAATACTTGGTTGCAAATCCTTTGCAGTCAATTACAGCCTGAAGTCTGGAACGCATAGACATCACCAGACGCTGGGTTTCATCCCTGGTGATGCTCTGCCAGGCCTCTACTGCAACTGTCTTCAGTTCCTGTTTGTTCTTGGGGCATTTTCCCTTCAGTTTTGTCTTTAGCAAGTGAAATGCATGCTCAATTGGATTCAGGTGAGGTGATTGACTTGGTCATTGCATATAATTCCACTCCTTTCACTTAAAAAAACTCTTTGGTTCCTTTCGCAGTATGCTTCGGGTCATTGTCCATCTGCACTGTGAAGCGCCGTCCAATGAGTTCTGAAGCATTTTGCTGAATATGAGCAGATAATATTGCCCGAAACACTTCAGAATTCATCCTGCTGCTTTTGTCAGCAGTCACATCATCAATAAATACAAGAGAATCAGTTACATTGGCAGCCATACATGCCCACCCCATGTCACTACCACCACCATGCTTCACTGATGAGGTGGTATGCTTTGGTTCATGAGCAGTTCCTTTCCTTCTCCATACTCTTCTCTTCCCATCACTCTGGTACAAGTTGATCTGTCCATAGGATGATGTTCCAGAACTGTGAAGGCTTTTTTAGATGTTGTTTGGCAAACTCTAATCTGGCCTTCCTATTTTTGAGACTCACCAATGGTTTACATCTTGTGGTAAACCCTCTGTATTCACTCTGGTGACGTCTTCTCTTGATTGTTGACTTTAACACACATTCACCTACCTCCCTGGAGAGTTTTTCCTGATCTGGCCAACTGTTGTGAAGGGTGTTTTCGTCACCAGGGAAAGAATTTTTCGGTCATCCACCACAGTTGTTTTCCGTAGTCTTCTGGGTATTTAGGTGTTGCTGAGCTCACCGGTGTACAGAATTCAGACATAAATATACTATATTACCAAAAGTATTGGGACACCTGCCTTTACACGCACATGAACTTTAATAGCATCCCAGTCTTAGTCTGTAGAGTTTTTAATATTGAGTTGGCCCACCCTTTGCAGCTATAACAGCTTCAACTCTTCTGGGAAGACTGTCCACAAGGTTTAGGAGTGTGTCGATGAGAATGTTTGACGTTTCTTCCAGAAGTACATTTGTGAGGTCAGGCACTGATGTGGACCAGAAGGCCTGGCTCACAGTCTCAGCTCTAACTTATCCCAAAGGTGTTCTATCGGGTTAAGGTCACTGTGCAGGCCAGTCAATGTCTTTATGGACCTTGTTTGTGCACTGGTGCGCAGTCATTTTGGAATAGGAAGGGGCCATCCCCAAACTGTTCCCACAAAGCTTGGAGCATGAAATTGTCCAAAATGTCTTGGTATGCTGACACCTTAAGAGTTCCTTTCACTGGAACTAAGGGGTCAAGTCCAACCCCTGAAAATCAACCCCACACCATAATCCCCCCTCCACCAAATTGGACCAGTGCACAATGCAAGGTCCATAAAGACATGGATGGGGTGGAGGAACTTGACTGGCCTGACCTCAACCCCATAGAACACCTTTGGGATGAATTAGAGTGGAAACTGCGAACCAGGCTTCCTCGTCCACATCAGTGTCTGACCTCACATATGTGCTGCTGGAAGAACAGTCAAACACTCCCATAAATACACTCCTAAACCTTGTGGACAGCCTTCAGAAGAGTTAAAGGTGTTATAGCTACAAAGGGTGGGCCAACTCAAAATTGAACCCTCCGGACTAAGACTGGGATGCCATTAAAGTTCATGTGCGTGTAAAGTCAGGTGTCCCAATACTTTTGGTAATATAGTGTATATAACGTGGAAGGTGCAAATAAGTAAAGGTAGAAGGTTTAGGCCCAACTAATTAGTATAAAGAATACTAGGTAGCAATGAACCCTACCCCATCAACTGTACAAAGCATTTAGGATTTAGGACTTCCTTTACGATGGTAGAGTGTTGTGTGCTGTGCAAGAAGTAAACCGATCTTGAACCACTTTTTACCAGTTCACTAATATGCTGGGTGAATTAAATCTTGTGCTGGGTGAGGCGTAATGGCCTCCACTCTACTAAGTCACGAATGTAGAAGACCTTCCATCATTTGTTCATTTCTAACCACAATGACATAATTGGTCTGATACTACTTCTTTATTGGGCAGTCACAAGCTGGGGCTAGTGGAAGTGAATAAGCAAGAAGACCATGAGTAGTTCTTTTTCCCTATGGTAAACTATTACTGTAGATGGATGAGTATGATTACCATGATTTTTAAGGGATTGGGATAATGTTGAAATATGCACACAGAAGATTCTGGTAGCTTTGAGAAAAACGTAGGGCATATATTTAAGATTTGGATTTTTGCCATGGTATACATTTTAAGGAGCATTCGGGACAGTATCTGGAATCAAAAGATAGTGTAAGAGCATGGAAGGGGGTGGTCACGAATGGGATGGAGTACTGGATGTGCATACATTATACATCTGGGCTTGTAAGTGTAATGCCACGTACACACGACCAGATTTGTCGACGGACTAGGTCCGATGGTCTTTCCGACGGACTTTCGGCGGAGTTCAGACGGACTTTCCGAATGAACGGACTTGGCCACACACAATCACACAAAAGTCTGACGGATTTGAACGTGATGACGTACGACCGGACTAGAATAAGGAAGTTCATAGCCAGTAGCCAATAGCTGCCCTTGCGTCGTTGTTTGTCCGTCAGACTAGCATACAGACGAGCGGATTTCTCGTTTCTAGTTCCGGCGGAGTTCGGGTGGAAAAATTTGAAACATGTTCTATATCTAAAGTCCGTCAGATTTTTCAACAGAAAAAGTCTGATGGAGCCCCCACACGATCGAATTGTCCAACGGATTCGTTCCGTCGGACCTTTGCTGTCAAAGTCCGCTCGTGTGTATGCGGCATAAGTGTAATGCCCCGTACACACAGTTGGAAATTCGGAAAATGTCCGATTGGACCATGTTGTCAGAAAATCCGCACGTGTGTGAGCTCCATCTGACTTTTTTTCCGTCGGAAAAAAAAAATTTGAGATCCTGCTCTCAAATTTTCCGACAACAAAATCCAACTGACTTTTTCCGATCGTGTGTAGAGAATTCCGACGGACAAAGTGCCACGCATGCTCAGATCAAATTACGAGACCAAAGCTATTGGCTACTAGCCTCTACGTAGTTCCGTTGTACGCAACGAACGTCACCACGTTCAGAATGATTGGGTTTTCCGACAACTTTGTCCGACCGTGTGTATGCAACACCAGTGTCGAACAAAATCCGACGGATCTTGTGGTCGGAATTTCTGACCGTGTGTACGGGGCATAAGTGTATATGAGATGCAAGGATCTCTGAATACATGAAAATTATTTATCTCCGTCTAGTAGGGATAATACTGTAGCTAACCACATGTTGTTAGGTGCAGTGTATTTCTTTGTGTTAAAAATTGAAACACCTCAACCATTTTATTGGTGGCTTTTGACTTTCAGTGAATGTCCATATAACAGGGTCTGAGATTACTTTCCAAAATGTTTCTCTTGGTCTCTTGGTCATTTTGCTTATCGTGATTGTTGCATTGTTTTAATATTATAGTACATTAATGTGGTGAATGTTACTTGCTACACTCAGTCTACTTGATACACTGCATCTGTTATCCTATAAATATTGTATATTGATATACATATTGGTGTTATTATATCCTAACAGGTACTTTCAAATTAAAGTACAATGGTACCATTCCTATTACTATAACCCCAACCATTGGTACTGTGGAGCCAAAAACAACACATTTAATAAAGCTGGAACTTTGTGCGGATGTTCCTGTTGTCATTGAAGAAAAAGCTAAGTAAGTGAACGAATATTTACATTTAATTCATACGTTTAGAGTTCTGTTTAAAACCTATAAACGTACAATACTGAGAAGTAAATGTGAAACCTCACTTTGTAAAACAACCCATTTAGTTAAAAATAGAAATGTAATGCAAAACATTTGTGTATAGATATATAAAACCTTATAAATTACTTTTTTTTCTTTTTTTTTTAAGTGATCATGTAAACTGTGTGCTCAGCTGCATAAGGGGCTTAAGCAGCCCATCGATGATACCGTTTTTTTTTCATCCAACCAACAAGTTGCAAAAAAAGAAAAACTGACTGAATTGCCCTATCCACCTCTAATGTGTGGAGACCCCCCACCCCCTCGAACTATTGTAATCTGACAGTGGGGAGACTTTCCTGTCATCAGAATACACTGATCAGAACTGCTGGCTATAGCCAGCGGCGCTGATCATGCTGAGAAGATCTTAAAGGGCGCCTGTACAGAAGTTGATTGGTAGATTGACATCTGTAGAACATCCCCGCTCATACATGGGTTGAAATTCAGCCAGTCCCTGCTGAACCATCACTGGGATCGGTGGGAGGAATAGTGACACATCCAAAATCACTGTGTCTATAATAGTGAAGTCCATAGAATACATATATAATTCATAAATGCATGCACAAATCAACCATGATACTGTATCTTCATAGATTTGAACACTCAATTGAGCACTATTATTACTCCTCCACCGTGGTGAAAAAAGTGTGACACCACTCCCTTTTGTCACCACATTCACCAGAAGCTATTGCCTCTCATAATGACTGGAAAAAGAGTCATTCATAAGATTTCCTTTTCATGCAATTCCGCTTCTGTAGGGCATTCGGTCACTTCCCCATAAGCTCCATACATTGCCACACAGATTCCATTTTTAAATAAGATTAACCGACTCGTGTACTCCAGTCACAAGCACTACTCCTCTGGGCTCAGGCAGAGGAAGGTGAACAAGCCGCACCTTTCCCAGGCTCAGTCATAAGAGGGAGGATGGTGATGGAGAGGAGTAGAGGTCTAGTCAGTACTCCTCCTGGGGGAGAGACAGGAGGAGTGCCAACTGGACCTCTACACCTTTTTTCACAACAAATTAAATTTTTCCGTCATATCTAGCAACATTAATCAAAAGAATTAGAAATGTGTCAAAGTAAAAGTATTACTATTGTGACTAAAAAGTAGTTATTCAGTATGCAAAAGTAAATTATGCAGACCTTTGACAGATACCTGTAATTAAGGCAGTTTTCAAACTTCCAAATATGTAGAATTGTGCCTTTTGCTGTAAGGTAAAATACGGATTTGGCTTTTTATACCTGTAGTTTTTTTCATTCCTTATATCAGTTGCCTTCCTGCACATGTCCTATAACAGCTATAGATTCACAGCATTATAGACTTTAAAATACTATGTATACCGTATCTCACAAAAGTGAGTACATCCCTCACATTTTTGTAAATAGATCTTTTCATGTAAAAACACTGAAGAAATTACACTTTGCTACAATGTAAAGTAGTGAGTGTACAGCTTGTATAAAGGTGTAAATTTGCTGTCCCCTCAAAATAACACAGCCATTAATGTCTAAACCGCTGGCAACAAAAGTGAGTACACCCCTAAGTGAAAATTTTCAAATTGGCCCCAATTAGACATTTTCCCTCCCCAGTGTCATGTGACTCATTAGTGTTACAAGGTCTCAGGTGTGAATGGGGAACAGGTGTGTTACATTTGGTGTTATCGCTCTCTCTTTCATACTGGTCACTGGACGTTCAACATGGCACCTCATGGCAAAGAACTCTCTGAGGATCTGAAAAAAAAGAATTGCTGCTCTACATAAAGATGGCCTAGGCTATAAGAAGATTGCCAAGACCCTGAAAAACTAAGCTGCAGCACGATGACCAAGACCATACAGCGGTTTAATAGGACAGGTACCACTCAGAACAGGCCTCGCCATGGTCGACCAAAGAAGTTGAATGCATGTGTTCAGCGTCATATCCAGAGGCTGTCTTTGGGAAATAGATGTATGAGTGCTGCCAGCATTACTGCAGAGGTTTAAGGAGTGCGGGTCAGCCTGTCAGTGCTCAGACCATACACCGCACACTGCATCAAATTATCAAATTGGTCTGCATGGCTGTCGTCGCAGAAGGAAGCCTCTTCTAAAGATGATGCACAAGAAAGCCCACAAACAGTTTGCTGAAGACAAGCAGACTAAGGAGAAGGATTACTGGAACCATGTCCTGTGGTCTGATGAGACCAAGATAACGTATTTGGTTCAGATGGTGATAAGAGTGTGTGGCGGCAACCAGGTTAGGACTACAAAGACAAGTTTGTCTTCCCTACCAGCATGCATGGTGGTGGGAGTGTCGTGGTCTGGGGCTGCATTAGTGCTGCATTCACTGGGGTGCTACAGTTCATTAAGGGAACCATGAATGCCAACATGTACTGTGACATACTGAAGCAAAGCATGATCCCCTCCCTTCAGAGACTGGGCTGCAGGGCAGTATTCCAACATAACAACCCCAAACACGCCTCCAAGATGACCACTGCCTTGCTAAAGAAGCTGAGGGTAAAGGTGATAGACTGCCCAAGCATGTCACCAGACCTAAACCCTATTGAGCATCTGTGGGGCATCGTCAAGTGCAAGGTCTCCAAGATCCACCAGTTCTGTGATGTCGTCATGGAGGAGTGGAAGAGGACTCCAGTGGCAACCTGTGAAGCTCTAGTGAAATCCATGCCCAAGAGGGTTAAGGCAGTGCTGGAAAATAATGGCAGTCACACAAAATATTGAGGCTTTGGGCCCAATTTGAATATTTTCACTTAGAGGTGTACTCGTCTTTGTTGCCAGCGGTTTAAACATTAATGAGTTATTTTGAGGGGACAGAGAATTTACACTGTTATACAAGCTGTACACTCACTTTACATTGTAGCAATGTGTAATTTCTTCAATGTTGTCACATGAAAAGATATAATAAAATATTTACAAAAATGTGAGGGGTGCACTCACTTTTGTGAGATACTGTATGTGTGTGTGTGTGTGTGTGTGTGTGTGTGTGTGTGTATATATATATATATATATATATATATATATATATATATATATATATATATATATATATATATATATATATATATATATATATATACATAAATTAAGTCAAAACTAAGTCGGCTTTCATTTCTGAACAAGCCCAAATAACAGCAGTGTCTCTCTCTGGCTATGTTATCATGTGGCTAAAGAAGACTTTCACTAATGCCCCGTACACAAGGTCGGAAGATCCGACCACAAAATCCATCCGATTTTTTCCGACGGATTTAGTCCGACACTGGTGTTGCATACACACGGTCGGACAAAGTTGTCGGAAAATCCGATCATTCTGAACGTGGTGACGTTTGTTGCCTATGACGGGACTACGTAGAGGCTAGTAGCCAATAGCTTTGTACTTGTAATGTGATCTGAGCATGCGTAGCACTTTGTCCGTCGGACTAGGATACACACGATCGGAATTGGTGTGATCGGACTTTGTTGTCGGAAAATTTGAGAGCAGGAGATAGAACTTTGTCCGTCGGAAAATCCGATGGAAAATGTCCGATGGTGCCTACACACGGTCGGAATTTCCGACAACATTGTCCGATAGGACAGAATCCATCGGAAAATCCGACCGTGTGTATGGGGCTTTAGTTGAGTATTGTAATGACAGGTTCTATATAATTACAATATATGAATGTACAAGCATCAGCAGCGTAGAGCAGCGTGTGTTCTGTGGTCTTATATCTGCAATTTAGATTAGTTTCCCTACGGAAAAAAACATCACTTTGTCCAATTATGTTTATCAGATGATACTGGTTAGGTTGATGTTACTGCTTGATACATTACCTAAAATGATATGAAGATACATGTCTATTGTATGCATAAACCAACTTACTAGGCACGTGTGTTTTATCCTAGGGTTAAACTTCAAGGTCGTGAAGAAACATCTTTGCTAATTAAAGGGAATATTGTCAGACAATCTCTAGAGTTACTAGACCTGTCTGGCAAATCTTTAAAGTGTGTTCACTTTGGAGCTGTCTATTTCGGAACATCAAAGATCCAGAAAACAGTGATATACAACAATAGTCCTGGGGAAATAAGCTGGGTGTCTGTCCTGGATGATAATGCAGTTGGAGTTGAAATGGTATGTTTAACCTTTTTCCACTGGTTAAGTTCTATCCATAAAGTGAACTTTCAATATAAAGCATCTCCCAGGACATGCTGTGAAGTTAAGGTAAAAGTTCCCCCTCTCACTACATGAGACTTGTATCATAACTCATCTGTCTGAAGTCTCAACACACAACAGGGTCATTAATCTATGTCTGACAATCCATAGCACAACAAAAAGTATATTTCGCTGCCATGCCTCACAAGTTTGGCAGAGAAATGCAAAAAGTGGATATTAAGCAATTGCTTTTTTTTTATAAGAGCAGTTGCGGACAACAAATGAAATCAACCATTGAGGTACAAATGGTAAAGATTGCGGGTGTGCTTAAAGACCAACTTTATCCAACCCAAGAGATTTCACTTTACTTTTTGTCCCTCTGACAGCCTGTTACAGCAGGACTAGAAGCTGTTGCCATCAGGCCAGGAAGTCACAGACCATAATAATAACCTGAAAGAATAATCTAATCATTCCTTATTTTACTATAAACAATGGGGTTGATTAACTAAATGCAAATAGGCTTTTTACATTTTTTGTGGAATTTTCCCTTAGTTTTGTGAATAAGGTAAAGCTCTGTTGACTTCCATCATCCAATCATATGCAAACAAAAATACATTTTTTTCCTAGCACTTGATTGGGTTTACTTTGCAAAGGGAATACCAACACACAATTCACAACATTCACTAAGCTAAGATAACATTTTCCTTGCAAAGTGAACAGTCTATTTGCTTTTAGTAAATCAACCCTAATGTGTTTTAGTGCAGTCTGGTGCCCCTATTGGAGAGACTGCACGTTATGGTCTGTACTGGCACAGACCACTATATAAAATTGTCAGGGGTTCAATGCCTATCCCCAGTCTGTTTCAAATAACAAAAAAAGTTTTGTCTGAAGTTGAGGTTATTACAATCTGATACAGTAAGACCCAACAAGCATTTTTATATAGGTTCTAGTGTAAGTATGGCTTGACCCCCTGTTCACATCAATTGTTTTTTTTTACTCCTCCAAATCAAAGAACTAAAGAGAGAGGGATTCTCAAACAGGCCAAGTCATGTGCGGTGAAGACACTAAACACTAAACACTAAAGAGTGTTTTTTTTTATTATTAGGACTTTCACAAACATGTTGGGAAATCTCTTTGCAGCCAACAGCCCCTTTCCTGTGAAGAAAACATTAAAGTGGTTGTAAACTTCTGAAATTAAAAATGAACAAATCACATCCTTCTATAATTTGTACTTGCGTTCACCCAAAGCACCTAGTGTGATTTCTGACCAAGCAATCCCAGAAGATCATCCCACCCCCAGCAGGTGATTGACAACCTCAACTGTGTATGTTTCTTTATGAGACTATAAAAAGGGGGTGTGTCCTTTCCTCCACTCAAGTCTCAGATTACACTTAGCTCCCAGCTCCGTACTTTGCAGTGCGTGACATCAGATCCCTGCCCCCTGCCTTCAGGTGCTAAGGAATGCTGTGCAAAATGAAGTGGCTGTAGAAGAGAGAGGACTGCACATAAACAGGTACAACTTATGCTGGAGAATTTGTTTCCGTTTGGGTATGATCTGAGACTAGTCACTCCAGTGTGTATATGTAAGGGTTCTTCAATTGTTTGTGAATTTAGGATTTACAAATGGAACCTAAATCTTGTGCACAGTAAGGCCCTCTTCACATTATCTGCTTACAGTAAAATGCAGCATCAAGAATCAGAAGATTCTTGCAGCTGGGATCACACATGTATGCGAACAGCTGTGGCACAACAAAATGACAAGCTGAGAGGAACCATTGTGGTTTGCATGTGCCTGCACATCCAGAAGTTACCTGTGGTTAGGGATGGATGCCTGACCCTGGTCACTCTGTGGTTCCAGCTGCAAGAATCTGCTAATTACTGCCACTGGAAACTGCTATATGCAGATAATTGCTTATTTGAAGGAGGCCTTACTGTGCACAAGATTTAGGTTCCATTTGTAAATCCTAAATTCACAAAGAAGTTTGTCACATACTTCTATGAATAAAGATTACTATGATATCATAATACATCCTTTTCAATATACAGTTGAATAATGCCATATTCATTATATGACAGTTGTGAACTTTATGCCCCAGTCAAAAGAAAGAGAAGGGTGACCTGGAAAAATTTTTTTGCATTTATTAAAGGTTTGGCCTTAAGCTCCCAAACATTAACAAAGTTACAGTATAAGTGAAGATGTTAGTGAAAGATATTACAGTTACCTTGGCAGGATTTCAGGCCATGGACTTAGCTGCAGAGAGCTGAAATAGGCTTGGCTGGGACTGCTGGTGATAACTCTGTATTACAGAGACAGTTTTACTGGAGTAAATTATTCATACAGTGAGGGGAAAAAGTATTTGATCCCCTGCTGATACAGCCTCCATCTGCCTTGCTAGTTGTATTTGGCCCATTACCTTTTTATTCTTTTATGTACAGCTTGCTACTATCTGGCTATCCCTGACAATGGTGGAGGCTGGTCACTAGATGATGCTATACATTTGGTAACTTTTTGTTTTACCTAGTGTCCTACTCTACTAGATGCCACTATATCCAATGGTTATGTTTGATCTACAATTAAAGGTTGTTTCTCACAGTGAAGTCAGAGCAAATAATTTTATGGAGAGTATAAAAAAAATATACTTTTTTTAGTTTTGGATAGAGTAATAACTGGATGAAGGAAGGAAAAAGCAACGTTTTACAGTGGTCAATGGGGCAGTGGGTGACACCTCTTTAAAAGAGATTTTGAGAATTTTTCTTCACTTCAACTTCCTGTTGTATCTGTTGGACAGGAAGTGAAATTAAATCTCCTTAATAAGACACAGATTTTAACAGATCTGCACAATGTCCCCCAAAAAATGAACTGTTTTTAGGAAGCTTTGACTTGCCCTGCATCTCTGTGTGGAGTCGAAACTCAAACAGCACCTTTTAAAATGCCCTGTAATGTTGCTCCAGCCGGCTCATGCTGCTTCCAAAGAAATTTTAAAATAAAAGGTAAATTTTTTGCGGGTACTGCCAAGACAAAACTAACATAATAACAATATATCCCACTTTAACTAACCTGCAAAGTGATTTTATTTTTTATTGTTTTACAGCAGCCCTGATGAAAAGGTGGAACTAAGGGCGGGAACTAGGCAGGCATCTAGTTCTATCGTGGTTTAATCTAGTGATAACACTTATATTTTTATTTATAAATCTTATGTTTGGATGTTTTTCTAATATTTTTCAGGGCACTGATATTGGGATAAGTACAGATGTTGCTTTACAAGATATGAATTATAGAAAAAGGACAAGTGAAACTAATGTTTCAGCTGTACTTTCCTGCTTCCCCAATCAAGGGGTCCTCTTACCTTTCCAGAAAACCACAGTCACCCTTTGTTTTAATCCTAAGTAAGTACAATGCCTAATTTTTGCCCTTTCTTACAAGCTATACTGTGTTAAGAGCTTGCTTCACCAAATTTTTAAAATTTCTTAGTAATGTGATATCATTTTTATTTTTTTGTAAATGAAGTTTTAGTAACACAAAATATTCCAAAATGAGATCACTTTATGGGAAATACTATTTTATTAGGAAAAAAAACTTTACACTTTGAAATAGATAATGCCACACCTTTCAAATCAGACTCTATAGTGGATATAGAAGTGGATATAGCAGGCTACATGTTTATGTGCTTGCATAGAGGCAGGTACAATGCCTCCATCAAATTTAGAGATGACTGAAAATATGACCGGGTTTGGCAGCCATGGGCCGATCAAACTTGATCCTCTGATTGGTTCTTTAGCTGCCTGCTCTTGTTCATGATATGTTGAGTTATGTAATACACAGGACCCCCCCCCCCCTTTTTTTTCCCTAGGAGGATATATGTTACTTAATGTCCTTGTCTTATGTCATAGTTCTCTGACACTTGAATGTACAATTACATACTGTGTATGTTCTCCGACCATTACTGTCTCACTACAAGAACTGCTTTGTCATTAATTTCATTATATGGATTGTATCATGCCATATTTTTTCAATAAAGACCAACCTTGTTTGTTAAAAAAACTTTGAGATGACTGCTGTATGGCCATGCTTTTAGATTCTCACTACAAAAGCAAAATGGCTTTTCTTGATCTTGACCAAATGCCTAAAGACCCCTCTTTATTCCGATTGCAGCCCAAGTAGAATGAGTTGTCACTATAAAGCAGTCTTCCTCAACCTTTTTATTATAGAGGAACCCTTGAAATAATTTTCCAGACTCAGGGAACCCCTGCTAATAGTTACTATAGCTGTACCTCATGATACATTAGTGTGATGGTCACTGGGAATGATGCTCCTTACATGTGTGGTCATTAGGGAGACTATCACCCTTACAGAAGGCTAAAATGATCCTTGTTGTCAGTGGTTACTTATCTGAGAGGTAGAACTTTCTCACTGCTCATCGAACCCCCTAGAAACCTCTGGAGGAACCTTAGGGTTCCATGGAACCCTGGTTAAGAAATGCCCCACCAAAGCCTCATCGAAGCCCTACCAAAGCCTCATCGAAGCCTCATCAAAGCACCAAGCAAAAGCAAGGTGTAAACAGGACTGTAAGCTTGATTTAGTGACAGGAGCTTTGACTGGCGTTCAGAGAGTTTTAACAAAGCACGTCCGAAGCCTTGTTTTGAAGCAAGTGTAAACTAGCCCTAAGGCCCCTTTCACACTGGGACGGGAGCCGCGGTGACGGTAAAGCAGCGCTATATTTAGCGCTGCTTTACCGTCGTTTTAGCCACGGTATTCGGCCGCTCGTGGTGCGGTTTTACCCCCCGCGAGCGGCCAAAAAAGGGTTAAAGACCCCCCCGCAGAGCGCCGCCGTAGCGGCGCTTTGCGGCGGTATTGCCGCGGTATTACCGCGGTGTCCCATTCAAATCAATGGGAAGGAGCGGCATAGGAGCGGTGAATACACCGCTCCTATACCTCTCCAAAGATGCTGCTAGCAGGACTTTTTTGACCGTCCTGCTACCGCACCGCTCCAGTGTGAAAGCCCGCGGGCTTTCACACTGGAGTGAATGGGGCCGGATTCTTTCAGGTGGTATACAGGCGCTATTTTTAGCGCTGTACCGCCTGAAAAACGCCCCAGTGTGAAAGGGGCCTTACTGTCCTGGTGTGTATACTGTAAGGTAAAGAGATGTTGGTCTTTGCTTTGAGGGTTTGTGTGTTCTGGCCCCCTGATTAAAAACATAGGGGCGGATATGTGACAGATAGTCTGTCACTGTGTAAAGATGCAGATAATGCCTTTTCAGCAGGAAGAGTCAAGTGGTTGTTGCCTACAAAAGAGAGTATTCTCTAGTTAGTGATTTCTCCTCAGTACTTTGGTAGTGTGTGCTCAGGTCTGTCTGGCCTACATAATCAGACTGCCAAGCCGTATGTTTGTCAGTTTGAGATTGTGAAAGAACAGAGATAGTCCATGTTAAAACAAATGTCTGAACTAAGCAAGTAGCAGACTGTACATGAGCAGACAAGAAGTCCAATCTAGTGACTGACAGAACCAGTTAAACAGAAAGACTGAGACTAAAGCACCTCTGTCCCAAAGAGGAATAACCAGAGCTGTGTGATAAAACAATTAGGAGGCTGAAATACATTTGTGTGCTTTGTTATGCTAAACAACCCTTGTGTAAGTAGAGCAATGGGGTTTATTTACTAAAGGCAAATCCACTTTGCAGTACAAGTGCACTTGGAATTGCAGTCGCTGTAGATCTGAGGGGGACATGCAAGAAAAATAAAAAACAGCATTTTTGCTTGTACATGATCAGATGATATAAATCAGTAGAGCTTCCCCTCATTTCAATCTTCCCCTCAGATCTACAGCTACAGGCATACCCCACTTTTAAGTACACAATGGGGTTTATTTACTAAAACTGTAAAATGCTAAATCAGGCTCACTTCTGCATAGAAACCAATGAGCTTCTAATCTCAGCTTGTTCAATTAAGCTTTGGCAATAAAACCTGAAAGCTCATTGGTTTCTATGCAGAAGTGAGCCTGATTTTTGCACTTTCCAGCTTTAGTAAATAAACCCCATTGTGTACTTAAAAGTGGGGTATGCCTGTACTGCACTTCCAAGTGCACTTGTAGTGCAAAGTGGATTTACCTTAAGTAAATCGACCCCCGTGTACCTTGTTGGCATATATAAAAGTGGGCAAAAAGCCTAAAAACGCATTCTGCTAAGTAGACCAGATTCTTGGAAAGCTCTCAGTTTAAATCTAAATCTCACATGATTTATATTTCTTTTAGGCAAAATGAAGACATTGATTCAAATGAACTTCCATCCCAGCAGGACTATGCACTCTTCATGAGGTTTGAAATAGTAGGAAGCAAAGATGGATTCCTCCAGTCACATGCAGACATAAAAATGAGTAATGAAGGTGGGTATCATACATTAAAACAGGAAAGATGCATAAATATTAGATCCCTAGTATGAAAAGCACAACAGGTTGGCTCACAACTCAAGAAGTAAGAAAAGTGTGTGATTAATCGTTGCGTTTTGGTAATATCAGACAAGCAGAAAAAATACCAAGAAAATCTTCTAGTATTAAAAAATGTTTTACACCACCAATGCACCTTTGTTTATTTTTAATATCTAATTGGGTTATAATTCTACCTTCATCCTAATACTTTCTGTACACACTCTGCATTCTGCATTCTGTACACACAGAATACTAACTAACGAATACTGTACTAACTGCTACATCTGCTGGAGAGCTTGTTCTTTCAAAAAACAACAGACTCACTGATCAGATCAGGTGAAAACAGAATAAAAAAAGCATAAAAAAGAAAACAAATTTAGCCATCACATCTAAGAAATGGTAAGCTGCAATTTAATAAATGTTGAATAATTTTATCTTCCCTTCGATTGGTTGAACTAGATGGACTTGTGTCTTTTTTCAACCAGACTATTTATGTAACTATGTTTGCTTGTGGCTTTTACGCCATTTTAAAGCCTTTTGACACTGGAGTTGTAATTTTCATTTTTGGCCACAAGATGGCGGTAACACCTGATGCCAATGAGAAGGGATTGACAACAAAATTTAGATTTTACGGTTTATTATATAAATTTTTATTTTTGACTTGGTTTTAATCTTTTTAATTGTGAAGGCATTGTGTGTTCTCCTTATTATTGCTGTACAGTCAAACATAGAGAGGGAATGGCTTATTAGGTATTCTGTATTGTAGCCTTTATATTTGATATGGATGGTGTCAGCGCTACCCACTGGCCCCTTGATGACGTATTTTGTGACGAAAGCAGAGCTAGCACTGACGTCATCATGCCCTCTCAGCCGAGCAGAGTTTTCTTGTATGTTTTGTCTTTTATACTTGTGAATATCTCTCTATATAATAAATAAATGGTGGTTATGCAGTATACTCGATCAGGTTCTGTGTTCCTTCTTCTCATGTCTGATGTTTTTTGGAGAACTTTTGATTGCTAGTACAGCAGTGGAAAGCCTTCTCTTCCATATCCATTGGTGTCCCTGGTATATAATAAGCGCTGTTAGACCTCCTATATTAAAGGTCTAACCATCTGGTAAGCGTAGTCATGGCACTGCAGTGGAGCACTGTTGGGAATCACAGATGAATAACATTATGGGTGGATAATCACTTTTGGACATTTATTTAATTTACCTTGTAGTCACACATCTGGTTCACATCTGGTTCACTTATCACACTTATTAAGCTTGCTGTGTTAGTTGATTGCTCTATTTTGTTTTTTTGCTTGGTTCTTAAAGAGATGACTCAACATTTCTAGGTTTATGTTTGCTGTTATCCAGTATTCAGGTATATGTGAGTCCTGCTCTCTGATTTAAATTGTATTTGCTTGTTTATTTGCAGATTTTTATTGACACTTTAGACTCACACTGGATTGTACTTACAAGTGTTCCTGGGCACACTTACTTGCTAACCAGACCAGCAAGCATGGGGGACCGCAAAGTGGGGCAAGTGCCCCCCCCTGAAAACAGGGATCAGCAACTGAGCCTGCATTGATTGGCACAGTGATGCTGCATTGATGGGCACAGTGATGCTGCATTGATGGGCACAGTGAGGCTGCATTGATGGGCACAGTGAGGCGGCATTTGATGGGCAAAGTGAGGCTGGATTTGATGGGCACCATGAGGCTGCATTTGATGGGCACATTGAGGCTGCATTTGATGGGCACATTGAGACTGCATTTGATGGGCACTGTGAGGCTGCATTGGTGAGCACTGTGAGGCTGCATTTGATGGGCACATTGAGACCTCATTTGATGAGCACTGTGAGGCTGCATTGAGGGGCACAGCGAAGCTGCATTGATGGGCACAGTGAGTCTTCATTTGATGGGCACAATGCATCTGCATTTGATGGGCACAGTGCGTCTGCATTGATGGGCACAGCGAGGCTGCATTTGATGGGCACAGTGAGGCTGCATTTGATGGGAACTGATAAGCTGCATTTAGTGGGCACTGATGGGGCTGCATTTGATGGGCACTGGTAGGCTGCATTTGGTGGGCACTGATGAGGCTGCATTTGATGGGCTCTGGTGAGGCTGCATCGATGGGCACAGTGAGGCAGTATTGATGGGCAGAGTGATGTGAAATGTCGAGCATGGGTGACCTTAAAATGATGCCCCCCCCCCCCGGAAAAAAGTTCTGTGGACGCCCATGCCAGCAAGCCCTGTTTCACTACTGAACTGTGCCCAGGACCACCCGTTCCAAGTGGGCACAGTATGCTTAACTGGTCCCGGGCACAGTTCTGAGCACTCACACTAAAGAAACAAACTGGCCCAGGAGGCCGAACTGCACCCAGGACCGGGTAATGGTGCTAGTATGAGTGCATCCTTAGTGTATCTACATGTTTTTTGCCTACTGCTTTGTTGTACTGTTTGGGTACCTTCACAACATTTGTGAAGAAAAAAATTTGAAAAACACCTTCAAGCATAAATAGCAGTTTATGTTTTCTGGTAGCACTAGAGAGTGCAAAATCTGGTGCAACTATGCTTGTTAGTCAATCAGCTTCTAATTTCAGCATGTTCAATTACGCTTTGACAATAAAACCTGGAAGCTGATTGGTTTCTATGCAGAGCTGCACCAGATTTTGCACTCAATCAACCCCAATGTGTTAAATGTCAAAAATGAAAATGATTTGTAAGATTTTTGTCTGAATTAAAGCTATTACATTGTCATTACCATCTGCTTTTTTTATTTTCATTGCAGGACAAAAGAAACGCTATGTGGAACTGGCTGCCACTGGCTCTGCTTTCCCGGTCACATTAACATTCAGTCCAGGGACAACATACAATTTTAAGGAATGCTTGATTGGTGAAAGGATCGATATTCTCTGTTCGCTAAAAAATGAGTCTCAATTCCTCCCTGTGGTGTTCAGCTTTCGCAAGATATCCCATTTTCATATCTCTCCAGCTAATGGAAAGATAGAGCCAGGACATTCACAGGTACAAAAATGGCTTTCTAGATCTGAAAAGCATTAGCATTACAGATAAAGCTGTCCAAGATTTGGTAAATCTGTAAACATGAATTTCTGTCTTTTTTTTTATCTATGTATGCGTCTGTTAACTACGTTCAATAGCATATATGTGTGCATATAACTAAGATCTAAAGATCATGAGTTCTTCTTTAACCACTCCAGTACTGGACACATTTACCCTCTTTCTGCCCAGGCCAATTTTCAGCTCTCAGAGCTGTCAACTTTGAATGCTATTGTTCAGTCATCCAACACTGTACCCATTTGAAATTTTTATCATATTTTTGAGAGACAGATAGATCTTTCGTTTGATGATATTTGATCACCATTGGGTTTAAGAAAAAAAAAAAATACTGAATAAACATATATTTGCAAATACAAATATTTGCCTTTAGTAAATCGACCCCTAAGTTAACCTTTTATAACAGGGGTGTTGTTGTACCCTGGGGTGCTTTCTGGGTTCTTCAGGGGTGCCCTAGCAAATTACCCCATATTGCTCTAAAAATTGTTCACAAGCCAGCGAGTGGATCAAGTCTGACTTTTTTGTTTCACCAGCCAGTTTTAATTGTGTAGCATTACAACCAGCCGCTAGTGTCCTAAGAACCGATAATATCATTGGATGAAATGTAGCACATCGGTGGTGCTCCTTTTTTGTCCCTCCCTCTCAGCATTGGGGTTACATTACCTGAGTAAGAGAGAGAAATGTTGGAATACTAGTCAGTACCAGTGTAAAAAGCTGTATTTGCTTTGTAAAAATAAATCCACGTTCCAAGTTCGGTGTCCAATACGTGTGGGTGTGGCTGCATTATAGAGAACTTCTAGTTTTGTTTTTACATTTTAGAATAGGGTGCTTTGAGATTGTACAGACTGAAAAAAAGGTTGAGAAACACTGCCATAAGTAGTGAATCCAAAGTATAGATGATATAATCCTAGATTGATCCCTCCAAAGCATTCTCCCATATGTCCATTCTGACTCAATGCATGTCTAAGGGAATGCTGATAAGACTGTGCTTCAGAAAAACAAAGTATGGAGCTATTACCTTTTGTATTATATTAAATACACAGAGTTACTGTCCTAAATAAGATTGATTTCAAACTTGGCCATGTGCTGCTGTCTGTTAGTAGCATAAATACCTCATAAGATGCAATGATTAGTTATAGAAAGTGCTTACCACAATAGATTTAATGTGATTGTAATTGGAAATTTTTTTCGTTTTTAAAATAACAAACATGCCATACTTACCTGCTCTGCGCAATGGTTTTGCACAAAGCAGCCCCGATCCTCTCCTCTTCTCAGGTCTCCCGAGAATATCAGCGACGTGCAGTCAGGGGAGGCAGGTGAGGCTCTGTGGGATAAAAGAAAGCGATCAAGCTTTGAGGGTCGTAGCTTAGCCAAAGTCCTACCCCACCACTGGTCAAAATGGGGCTCCTGGGAGCTATGGTTTCAGAGATACAGGCTTCTTGTGCAGCCTGTCAGAAGCTGTTTGCAGCAGACTGAGAGGATGAGCTCACAGTGCCTCAATGGACAGCTTGGAGCCTTGTACCAATGGTAAAGTACCATTGACCCCAGCTGTCCAATAAAAATGCTGCAGTGGAGGCACGCCTCTCACTGCAGTGTCATAGAAGGGGGGATGTGTCTAAAAGTCAAATCCTCCCTTCCAGCCCAGCCCTGCTACCGGTAACTAGAAGGAAAAAAACATGGGTTTATTGGTATAAAATTTACCCACAATCCCATGTTTTTCTCACACAGTTAAGAGGGAGAATGAGAATCTGCTGCTGTTGAAAAGGTGCAAGCTAAATCATATATTATTATGCTATATGTTATAAGATAATCATTTATTATTTATCTATTAACTGTGAAATTACTGATTGGAAGTTATAACTTCAAACTTCAGTAATTTGACCGTTAAGCCACGTGCTTGAGTACAGATTTAGAAAATATAGTAATGTCTTCCTTAAAAACAATATATGATTATTTGTATATTACTTACTTATGGTAATTAACCTCTTGCAACCCAGGCCAATTCTGACACTTCTCTCCTACATGTAAAAATCATCTTTTTTTTTGCTAGAAAATTACTCAGAGCCCCCAAACATTATATATATATTGTTTCAGCAGACACCCTATGGAATAAAATGGTGTTCGTTGCAACTTTTTATGTTACACGGTATTTGTGCAGCAATTTTTCAAACGTGTTTTTTTTTTTGGAAAGAATGAAATAAAAAAAAAACACTAAAGTTAGTCTGATTTTTTTTTTTTATATACTATGAAAGATGATATTACAGCAAGTATAGTAAATAGATACCTAACGTGTCTCGCTTTAAAATTGCACACACTTGTGGAATGGCGCCAACTTCTGTACTTAAAAATCCCTATAGGCGACTCTTTAAAAAAAATTACAAATTACATGTTTAGAGTTACAGAGGAGGTCTAGTACTAGAATTATTGCTCTCGCTCTAACGTTTGCGGCGTATGTAACCTGTGTGTATCTGGCTCTGATACTAGCCAGTTCATCACCAGTCACTGACCTCACCGCATGTCCCTGGAATACATGTATTCCCACACCTGCATGCAGCCGCACACAAAATGCGGCGCTTTAAAGAAAACGCACGGGGTGCCATTAACTCTTACTGGCATCCCCATGTACAGAAATACGCGGCGCAGTTTCCTGCATGAGGAAATGCATGGTGCAGAAGTACCATTTGATTTTTGTGCAGGCTTGTTTTAGAAAAGGTGTGGAGACCTCTTCCCTGCTGGAAAGCATGCACAGTAGCTCATTTAAATAAATAGGCTGCAGTGACTGTGCAAATGGGGCACGAGGAGCCAGATAGATGTGAATAGAGTGTAAAATAACGGTTTCAGAAATTACCCATTACTCATTTTTTCATGCCTTTTGGATCATTAAAAGAGAAGTATGGCCAAAGCACTCACAGGGTGCACTTGCTTGTGCTATTCTTTGACCAAGAATCAGCCTACAGTAGGCTAAAGCTTACTGTTGGCTGATATCATAGAGTCGCTCCAGGCTGTGAAAGAACCTTGGCCATATTGTTCAGATCTGTCCAGCTGCCTGATTTACAGCTGGCTTTAACTCTCTGCATGTGACTGAGACCCAAAGCCAACTAAAACCTCCTCTTCTCCTGCCCGGCACTACAGTCAGTGTTGGAAGGGCAGAATGGAGAGTGGTGACTGACAGTCACTGCTCTCTGCTCAGAGCTAACCAAGGACCGAGTGATTATGTGATCACTCTGTTCTTGGGCTTAGAGCAGGTGGGGGAACAGCTGCAGCATCAGACCGACGCTGCAGCATGAAGGTGAGCATGTGTATTTGCTTTTTTATAATCCAAACCTACTCCTTTACCATTTTGTGTGTCTGTTGATAAAAGCCTAGCAATTGAGGACAATTTACCCATTTACCAATTTACCCAGTTCTTTAATAAGAATACACAGCAATCATCACTTTAGTGTTTATTTGTGTCTTATGTTTATGCTCTTTTTTTTTAGGATGTGATGTTATCGTTTGTTCCACATCAAGCAGGAACTTTTAAAGTAAAACAAGTGGTGGATATTTTGGGTCCTACATCAGATGATAATTTGTCACCTCTAAAAACAAAAGACTTTCACCAAAAAAAGCTCACTTTCTTAGCAACCTGCAAACCATCAACTAACAAAATTATCATGAGAGTCAACCCGGGTAAGTAAATTTAAATATAGTATATAAAGCAATCAGCGCAAACCAAAATTAACAAAAGACAAACAAAATTGCAAGCTGAACACAAAAAGGTAAATCACAAATCCTTAAGAATAATATGTAAAAAAAGAAAGTGCAGCGCAAAACATATAAAAAATGGAATATAAAAGTTCATATCCAATTAGCAATGTGTAGAGTGATGTG
The DNA here is from genome assembly GCA_028564925.1 of Lithobates sylvaticus. Lineage (NCBI taxonomy): Eukaryota > Metazoa > Chordata > Amphibia > Anura > Ranidae > Lithobates > Lithobates sylvaticus. Next base: position 392,784,448 of record CM053027.1, read on the forward strand.
GATGAGAACACCCAGTGACTGTAGACTTTCAGTAAGTTTCACAGTGACAATCCTCCACCAAACGGAAAAGGTACTCTTACCAAATGTGATAATCAAAAACGCATGGACCCATTCGTGGGATGATGGTGCGATAACGATCCAACCAGGAGAAAATCCAAAGGTGTGTGATGACCAGGACACCAGAACTATCCTGAGGATGCAGCTCCAACCAAGATGATCCACCATGAGATGATTATGCAGGTTTAATGCCCAAGAAAAAATAAAAGATGCAATCTCAGTGCAGACTGTATAAAAATCTTGTTTTATTTAAAAAGGGGGGATAACACTGAAGCTCCAATGGATATAAAGGACTGCACAGACAGTTGAAGCATGCAAGCCTCTGCATAAAAAACAGCACAGCAGTGGAGCCCAGTAACTCAATTAGAGCTCTGATGAGTATAGGCTGTACAAGCAATTAGGGCAAGCAGGCATCTGCACTGAATACCGCACATACATAGAGCACAATGAAAACAAATAACTAAAAAACATCAGCGGTGTAAAGCCACTGTGTATAGCGTGATGGAGCGCGGGTGACTGGCATAAGCGATAGCTCCTCCCCCGTACGCACGTTACGTCCTGTGGACTTCGTCAGCGGTGGGTGGGACCACCAGAGCTCTAATTGAGTTACTGGGCTCCACTGCTGTGCTGTTTTTTATGCAGAGGCTTGCATGCTTCAACTGTCTGTGCAGTCCTTTATATCCATTGGAGCTTCAGTGTTATCCCCCCTTTTTAAATAAAACAAGATTTTTATACAGTCTGCACTGAGATTGCATCTTTTATTTTTTCTTGGGCATTAAACCTGCATAATCATCTCATGGTGGATCATCTTGGTTGGAGCTGCATCCTCAGGATAGTTCTGGTGTCCTGGTCATCACACACCTTTGAATTTCCTCCTGGTTGGATTGTTATCACACCATCATCCCACGAATGGGTCCATGCGTTTTTGATTATCACATTTGGTAAGAGTACCTTTTCCGTTTGGTGGAGGATTGTCACTGTGAAACTTACTGAAAGTCTACAGTCACTGGGTGTTCTCATCCACATCACTCTACACATTGCTAATTGGATATGAACTTTTATATTCCATTTTTTATATGTTTTGCGCTGCACTTTCTTTTTTTACAAGTAAATTTAAATAGCTATATCTGTGTGTTTGGTGAGAAAGTGAGGATATCTGTCCAAATATTAAGGTTTACCTGGAAACAATCATTTACCATAATAACGATTCAAAGCACATTAGCAAATCCACTAATGGACGGGCTGGAGGGCTGTGGACTGGCTGGAGGGTTGTGGACTGGCCTAGTTAAAGTTCTAATTTAAATCAAATTGAAATGTTGTGGAGGATTTGAAACAGGCAGTTCATGCAAGGAAGCCCACAAATGTGTTGCAGCTGAAGGAATTTTGGATAGAGGATGTCAGAATGGTGAGCAGTTATGCAGTTATACCAGCTTTTGAGGCCAGCAGTGTACTTACTTTTTTATCATAATATAAAATTATATCTATTGCTAATTTTGTTGACTAAAAATGTGTTTTTTGCAAGTATACTACCTTTCTCTAAAGGCACAGTATGAATGAAGATCCAATGCTTGCCTTTTCAGATATGTTAAAAAACAAACAAATATTGAGTACTTTTTTTTTACTGTTTTTTTACATGGCTATGTTTATATCCCCCCTCTACTTTCTTACAAGCCTGGCACTTTAATTGGGGTGTCAGAGACAAGTGCTTGCTTGTCTACTGTCTGACCTGGCATTCTTAGGAAATGGGAGACAGTTGACAGATTATCAAATCTCACACTTCAGATGACCTATGCCCCTCTGCCTAAGCAGCTGCAGTTTGTATATTTCTATCCTCTTACACTCTCTATAAGCAGGAAGGTCTATAAAAATTACATTGCTGAGACACATTCTGTAATGTTGTTTGTTGGCAGCATTGTCCAGATAAATATAGTACAATAAAAACAATGTCTAGTAGTGTTAAATAAAATTGTACCAGTGTTGGCTAGAATATAGAATGACACCAGTTATATTCACTAGACCTTTTATAGCAGTAATGCCTGTTAAAAATATCTCTGGGGGAAAAAATACACAAAAATGTTTACTGTTACATTAAGACAAATGTTCAGTGACTGGCACCAACGGTGATATTTTTTCTGCTGCATATGAAATCTAGTAAGCTCAAAAATAATTTTGGTACCTACTAGTACTATCCCCAAGTCAAGACCCAGTAGAATAATGATAATGTTTATGTATATTTTATACACTTATAAATGGATGTTTTATATTTTTTACAGTGTTTGTGTGTGTGTGTGTGTGTGTGTGTGTGTGTGTGTGTGTGTGTGTGTGTGTATATATATATATATATATATATATATATATATATATATATATATATATATATATATATATATATATATATATATATATATATATATATATAGTGGTACTGCAACATTGCGACAGACAGATCGGACACTTTTGACCAATTTTTGGGAATATTGACATTTATACAGCGATCAGTGCTATAAATGTGCACTGATTAATGTGTAAATGTCACTGGTAGGGAAGGGGTTAACACTAGGGGGAGATCAAGTGGTTAAATGTGTGTTCCCTAGATGTGTTCTGACTTTATGGGGATAGGACTGACGGGGGAGGAGACATATCGCTGTTCCTACTTAATAGGAACAAACTATATGTCTCCTCTCCTCTGACAGGACAGGGATCTGTGTGTTTACACACACACAAATACCTGTGCTGGGTCTCATGCACACGATCGCGTGTGGCCGTCGACGATTGCGCCCACCGGCCATGCGCATTGCGTCCCCCGCCGTGCAGCGGGCGCGTGCGCCCTCTGACGGCTCTTAAAGTGGTTGTAAACCCTTACAAACCACTTTGACCTACAGGTAAGCCTAGATTAAGGCTTACCTGTAGGTCCAATAAATATCTCCTAAACCTACATGGTTTAGGAGATATTTAGAAAAAAACAGGCATCGCTGTCTATGGCGCATGCGCTGTAGACAGCGGCGCGCAGGCGCATGCGCATGCCGAGATCACAGCGATATGCCGCTTTCGTGCACATGCGCGGGAGTAACGTCATCGCCGTTCCAGCGAATGACAGCGATGGAGCAGCGAGACCCGGAAGTCACTCCGGGCTTGATGGCGGCGCAGAAGATCGTGGATGAGGGTCGCTTCGGGGGCTTCATTCTCAGGTAAGTCATTCATAATGAGCTAGTATGCTATGCATACTAGTCATTATGCCTTTGCCTTGCAGGTTTTTTTTTTTTTTTTTTGAGGAGGCTTTACTTCCTCTTTAAAGGGGACCCCGTACCCATACAGGGTTTCGCGCAGTGGTGCCATTGTGCCGCAGTGAAAGTATGTGTAGGGAAACGGTTAAAACATTTTTTGAGCAAATCCGTTATCCTGACCCTTAGGCCCCTTTCACACCGGGGCGTTTTTCATGCGGTACAGCGCTAAAAATAGCGCTGTTCACCGCATGAAAAAATCCGGCACCTTTAACTCCAGTGTGAAAGCCGGCGGGCTTTCACACTGGAGCGGTGCGCTAGCAGGACGGCAAAAAAAAAGTCCTGCTAGCAGCATCTTTGGAGCGGTATAGGAGCGGTGTGTTCACCGCTCCTATACCGCTCCTTCCCATTGATTTAGAATGGGACACCGCGGTGAAACCGCGGCAATACCGCCGCAAAGCGCCGCTACGGCGGCGCTCTGCGGGGGGTCTTTAACCCTTTTTCGGCCGCTCGCGGGGGGTAAAACCGCACCGCGAGCGGCCGAAAACCGCGGTTAAAACGACGGTAAAGCAGCGCTAAATATAGCGCTGCTTTACCGTCACCGCGGCTCTCCGCCCCAGTGTGAAAGGGGCCTTAATATCGCTCGTGTGGATTGTGAACCTCTGGAGAGTGCTTTTCCTTTCCGGTGGCAATCGACTCAGCTTACCGATTTGGGCATTAAACTAATGGCTAACCCTGGGGACCTTTATTCTGCTAATTTACCTCTGCTTTTGAGGGCAGTGCGGGAAGAAATTCAGTCCTGGGATAAGACTGGCTTCACTTGGCTGGGTTGAATAAGGATATTGAAGATGATAACGCTTCCTAAATTTTTATATTTTTTCCAAATGCTCCTGGTGAGGAAACCCAAGTCTTATTTTTGCTTGGTACATTGTGCATTTTCAGGCTTCGTATGGCAGGGTAAACCTCCCCATTTATCTTATCTACTCCTTTGCCGCACTAAACATACTGGAGGCCTAGGACTGCCAACCTTTTCTCCTACTATCAGGCTAATGCCTTGATGCTCATTATTAACTGGAACCTACATGTCTAGGACAAATTTTGGGTACCTCTTGAGAAAGTGTTAGTGGGTCAGAATCTGGCTCACGCTCTGTGTTTGGATCATATGTTTAGGGGACTGGCAGATTCCACGTCTACATTGTCCCTTTTATCTTTGGCCATCGGCCATAGGATAAATAGGACACACAAACTGGCCCCATTCCCTTCCCCTGTTTCACCATTGGGGGTTTTTCCCTGGTTCACCCTGGGAGAATGTTGGGCCTTCTTTGGCCCCTGGGGGGTTCCATGGAGGTCAGGTGCTTCCAGTTTTTGGCTGGTACTGAACTGAAATCTCTGTCACCTCTGAAGGAAGAATTAGTCCTTTCGACTTTTGAAGGCACCTGCAGCTGTGGGATTTCTTTATAGGCCTGAGAGGCAGTCTTAGGATTCTCTCACCCCCTTTGAGGCTTTGTTTATGTCAACGGAAAGACCGACTAGACTGTTATTTCAGCTTTACCAGCTAGTACTTGACTTTTCTGCCAAGACAGTCCCATATTATATAAGAGACTGAGAAAATGAGCTTGGCCGCAGCCTCTCAGACAACCAAATTGTTAAAATGACTAAACTGACCCATACATCCTCTGTCTGCTCCAGGATGCAGGAATCTTGTTTAACCACTTGCCTACCAGGCAAGAACACCCCCTTCCTGCCCAAGCCATTTTTCAGCTTTCAGCGCTGTCGCACTTTAAAAAGTCTGATACCCCTGCATTGGAAATCCTCCGGAGTTCCCACACTGAGAGAGTGGCTCCTTAGGGTACAGGGAATCCAATCAGCAGAGGAGTGGCAGTATCAATGTGATGATAATTATATTCCCAGTTTTACGAGACTTGGGCAACGTGGATTACCGCAATTTCACTTTCTCTGAATAATATAAACCGCTAATGATGTAAGTTTTCTTTCGGATATGAATTTTGATATGCACACCGTATTCTTTATATCACAGATTCTTTATATCACAGACTTCATGATACTTCACGGGGGAGTAATTGCAATGTTTTCAATGTTCCATGTGTTATTTTTCCTACCACCTTAGGTGGTAAAGGATTTGCTACGTTTCATGTTCTTTTACTTTATGATCTCTTGTCTCTCTTCTCTTTTTTTCTCTTGCTTTTCTTCCTGCTCAGGCTCCGTACTTCTCGGTCTGTTATGGACCCAGGAGGCTCAAGCATTGGATCCTTATTTGGGTCTTCATTACCATTTATTCTTTTCCCTTTTTTGATAAGCCCTCTAAACTACTTGGTTACCAGTGATGTTGTATTATTTACCATGTTTTGGGGTTTTATATGCTATTTGCTCTTGCCTGGGTGTTATCTCAAAGGGATTAGCTTTTCACCTCTTTCATTTGAATTGTGCTGGAGTCTGTTGTTTCTCAGGATGTATCATTATGTTTTCTATATGCTCATAAATAAAGATTTGAAAAAAAAAAAAAGAAGTTGCACGTCGGGCGATGTGCAAGCAAATATCCAATTTTTTCCACATGATTGGGTATTCTTTGCAAAGTGACATTTCACCATTTTCACTAAGCTCTGAAGAAAATTCCCTTCCAAAGTGCAACTTCCCTTACAAAGTGAATAGCCTATTTTCCTTTATTTAATCAGCTCCCATATATCTGTTAGCTGGTGTCAAGGAAGACTCTGAACGTTTGTGCACACAGTAATATTCCAGCTTGAAACAGGTTTATAAGGATTGCTGGTTTTACAGCAGTCCAACCAACTGTGTGGGTGGCAGGACCGCATTTACCTTTAGGTACAGTAGGCAGCAGAGGGAAAGAGGTGGCTTTTTCCTTTATCGGTATTAGCTACACTTTTCCCATCTTCTTCTTTTTTTTTTTTTTCTGTGTACATCTATAGGACTGGATTCCAGAGAAAAAGGAACAGCAGCAAAACAAAAAAAAAAGCAAATCCCAAAACAAAAAAAACACAGGGGGGTATAGGACCATCTCCCCCAGTCTGCATATTTGTGCAATATTGTCTTTAGAAAGGGGAGAAAAAAAAACTTTTTTTTTTTCCTTTAGTAACAGAACTTCTCTCCTTTTTCGTTTAAAAGTGCATACAGGAGGGGAGACAGAAAAAAATTTCCCCTCTTCCCCTCAGTCACCCACCCCCCCATCACCCCCCTCCTCAGTAGCACAGCAGGGGACAACATGAAATACCTCCCCCCTTCCACTACAGGCAGGCATTCCACTGTGTAGGGGGGGGGGGAGTAAAAGGGAGGTAAAAAATGGGAAAAGGAGAAAAAGGGAAAAAAATATATTTTTTTATGGAAATTAACAAAAAAAAAACCTTTTTCCCACCTTTTGCAGTTGAAACAAAAGGAGAACCACAGGCCATACAAAAACAAACAAAAAAAAATAATAGTAGGAGCTTTTCTTCATCCAAGAGCAATATCTTGGTCTATAGAGACCTCTGGGGCAAATCTTGTCAAATCTTCTCCCTACTTCTGGGATGAGTGAGCTGGTGATCCCTGCCTTCGACGTCCCCTCATATCCAGCCAATCTGATGCTTCAGTCGGATTTGTGAAGAAGACAGTCTTTCCATTATCTACCACCCTCAGTCTGGCAGGGTATAGCATGCTGTATATCAAGTTTGGCTCTCTCAATCTCCTCTTTATGGGTTGGAAGGAGGCCCTCTGTTTCTGCGTTACAGCCGAGAAATCCAGGTATATGGATATACGGTTTCCATCTACCCTTAGCTCAGGCCCTGTCCGAGCTTCCCTCAGAATATTCTCCCGGTCTCGAAAGTGCAGCACCTTGGCAATCATGGATCTTGGAGGGGCTCCCTTAGGAGGAGCTCTACCGGGTATGCGGTGGGCCCTCTCTATGGCAAATAAATTCGTAAAAGTCTCAGGGGCCATACTGTCCAGCAGCCATTTTTCAAGGAATTCTTCAGGGCGCCGACCCTCCACATCTTCAGGGAATCCCACTAGCCTGATATTGTTTCTTCTCATGCGGTCCTCCATGTCCGCCATTTTCAAAGTGTGTTCTGACAAAGTTTTCTTCGTCACTTGTGCCGCAGTGTCTAAGGGTCTGACAATGTCCTCAAGCATATTCACTCTTCGCTCCGTGCCCTGGGTTTTCTCCCTTAGCTTCTGCACATCATGCTTTAAAAAGGAGAACTCCATTTTCAGCTCATCAAAATGTGTAACCAGCTTACTCTGACACCCCTGTATGGCAGCCATTATTTGTTTTAGGGACGGTTCTTCCTCCCCCTCCTCTGCCCTCTCACTCCTGGGGCTGGTGTCTACATCCCTGTCCAGCGATCTCCCTCTCCTCCTTGTCCCTCTTAGTCTCTGGGAGTGTGGACTCACCCTGTCCCGGAGGGGGGATGCCTGTTGTAGAGGCTCCTCTGGACGCAGTATCGGCGGCCATGCCTCCTCCTCGTGGGAGACGGCGCCATCTTGCGATCCCCATGCAAATTGTGCCAGTCGCTCTCCGGGTGTCTTTTTCCAGGGGGGGCCGTATTTTACCATCTCCGGAGCTGCTCGGGGGGTTCCCACCTTCATCCCCCGCAATTTAGGCGGAATTTGCGATGTCAGCGTCCCAGGATCTTTGAAGGATCAGTACACAGCCGACGGAGCTCCGGTCTCGCACTCCTCGCACTCCTCACATGCTAGCTCCGCCCCCCACTTTTCCCATCTTCAGTGGAAATACAGCCATCTCAAATAATTTGTCCCATGCAGCGTCACAAAATTCGAAGCCAGAACCAATAAAACCTGGAAATGTTCTGTTTTGGACAGGTAGTCTTAGCAGGGAGGTATTACATTGGGTGTCAATGGTTGTGTGCCTACAGGCTGTAATGATGGAAATCCAACCCTGGATTCCTGAAGCACATGCACAGAGCTCATCAGAAGCTGCTACACAAACAAAAGCATGTACGGAGACCCCATGTGTGGGAAGGCGGGCATCAACATCATGGGAACTGTGCAATGGCTTCATCTTTCATTCAGGTCTTAACTACCAAAAGTACTGATTTCTATTCTTTAAACATTGCAATACATTCATTGCTTACCGCAGGTCAGAGAACATAGCCTCATTATTTACCATTTTTATTGCAGGAATTACTCCTTTGATTACTAACCCTGTTGGACAGTTCGTGCAAGCAGCACCCCAAGAATCTACAATGGTAACAGAATCCTCACGCATGGCCACTTTGAATGCAGCTAAAACACACATACACGATCACCAGAAAACAAGTGGTGTTTGCAAAGACGTGCAGGTGGCATTTCCAAATGATCGAGCAGCAAGCATAAGACCTAGTGACCGCAAAGCACAATACAGGTACTGTAGGTTTATTCAACTGTGTAGAATCAAAAACAATGTTCTTGCAAAGAATGTTATGTCACTATAGCTAAGGAACAGTTACAGTATACAGATTTAAAAGGTGATAATTTCTTTAACCTGATGAACCCTTTCATGATTTTTAAATAGCCACTGGTTGCTTATTAGTGCTTTTATATTTATTCTGTCTAACTTTTATTAGTGTTACGTTATAGGTTATATGGTGTAACCTGTACATTTCTGTACTTCTCATAATAACCTTCTTTTTTTTTTTATTCCCTTTGACAAATCCTAGCCATAGCTTTATTTTCAGGTTAAAAAAATTCTCATCATTCATCATCATTCACATTACAGGACAGCTACTGAAAAAAAATTGTATTCTGATTAATGTATCACCGCATCCATTAATATACATTTATTAATAGTGTACTGTATATGAATTCTTTATTTTTTCCTATTTCACATGCCTTAATTCATATTTTCTCCTCATTTACATACTGTTTAAACTGTCTAGCCAAAATGACAGTTAGAGGGATTGAGCAAAACTATATCACTGCAGAAGGGATGCATGAACAGTTACATAGTTAGTCAGGTTGAAAAAAGACACAAGTCCATCTAGTTCAACCAATAAAAGAGGAAAAAAAAATTTTTTTTACAATCCCATATACACAATCCTATACCCACAGTTGATCCAGAGGAAGGCAAAAAAACAAAACAGCAAAGCATGAACCAATTTGCTCCAGCAGGGGAAAAAATTCTTCCTAATCCCCCCAAGAGGCAATCGAATGTTTCCAGGATCAACCTTACCTATAAATGTTAGTATCCAGTGCAGTGGAGGTTAATCGTGCTGAGGGAGCTGTAACAGGCACTCATTGCCCATTTTGCACAGCTCCCCCATTCATTGAAGCCATACTATGACCATAAATAAAATTAAATGGGATCTATGAATGGGGGGGGGGGGGCAGGCCTTTCAATCATCCACCCCCTCCATTCAAAGATCTTGTCTAATTTAGAGAAGCTGTAGCATGGCTTCTGTGAATGGCAGAGCTGGATGGAAAGAGCAATCATAGTTGGGCACTCTTGATGAATGCTTATCACAGCTCCATTAGCGCCCCCACTGCAAGGAATGATTATTAGTAGATCATGCCCCTTTTGCTAATTTTTTTTTTTTGCTTTTGTATGAACTTTTTAACTCTGGGCTCCATTCTCCCCACTTGACAATCATTGTGAATAAAGATGCGTAGCTGACTCTTTCTCAGGGAGTGGGGCCATGATTACTGAAACTCACAGTATGTGGTTAATCTTCTGGTTTGTGTGCCAGTAGTATTTTAGATTAAAATACGTCTTTGGGTTTTGAAAGAATGCTTTTATCTTTGTGGTTCTGGTGATGTTTGATTTTGAATGAATATGTCAGCAGCCTTGGACTTTCAGGTCAATACTTAACAGGTGTGGCCAATGTAAAATATAGACATAAAATACCCACTACAGTTGGTGGTGTCACATGACCTCACCTTGTTTGATTTGGTTTCTTGATCGGTGGCTTTTTTTTTCCATCCAGCTTAAAACATTCATAAACACATTGAATTCAAATGAAAAGTCTTAACGTGACATTTGGACCAACAACAAATGCAAATATGCATACATAAATCCTGAATTTTTAGCAATGCAAGCTTGGAGAAACTGTATAAAATGTTACTTTAAGACTGAAACTACTAAAGTTTACCCTATTGTTAATCAATGTTTAAAACCCAATGTAACACTCATCAAAAATTGTGTCATGATCAGGGGTAAGGCTCGAAGACCAGTTCCTACAGCAGTAGCGGAACTACCACTGACCAGCAGGAGAGGTATTCAGGCAGTCACCCTCATAAATGACACGGACTCACCTAAGGTGTGGAGTCTAAGTACTAACCGGTGTTCACCAGAACTCCTGATGGTGGAGATGGATTTTGCTGCATGTTAGTACCAGGTTGCGGTCTTTAGGATTGCCCCACCAGTAGGTGAGCAAGCCGGGATCCAGTAGGGGATAAGCAGGTAGGAATCAAACAGAAGCGTGGTCAATAAACAAGCCTAAGCCCTGGTTCACATTTGATGCTATTTGGCATGCAATTTGACAAGTCTTATCGCATGCCAAATCGGCAGCAATTCCCTGCAATGGCAGTGTCTGAATCAGTGCGACGCTGCACCGATTCCCAAAAGTAGTTTCTACACTACTTTTTTTGATTTCGGGGTGTGATTTCCATTGACATCTGTACAGAAACCTGCACAGATTTCTCTGAAATCGCCCCCGAAGTCGGGACTGACATGCAGGAATGAAATCGCGTGAGTTCAGCTGAACTCACATAATTTCATTCCCACAGTCAGTGTGAACCATGGCTAAGGTTGATAATCAGTAGTTGCAGGTTGAGATCAGAGAGAAGCGTAGTTGAGGAACAAGCCAAGGGTCAATAACGAGTGGTAGCAAAATATGGACGGCAGCAGGGAAGACAGGAGTGGGATACTGGTTCGAGAGAGCCCAATAATCTGGCAAACAGGAAGTGCAGAGACATGGCTTAAATCAGGAAGTTCATAGGAGGAGCAAAAAGTTCAGGGTTCAAGACAGGATCCTTCAAAGAATTGTCCAGCATTCCAGGTAGCTCAGCAAGAAGAGACATTGTCTGACACAGCAGAGATTCCAGGTTCAAATCCAGGCCTTGACAAACTTTGGCTGTAAAAATCTCTCAGTCAAGGTGTGACATGCCCCTGCTAAGTTCTCTAATCAGTAACGCTCATGTTCCCTTTTGATTGCGCAGCGCTAGTTGTAACACTATGGGGGAACATTGAACTCACATAGAAGGCAGCAGACCCCCTGTGAAGCCTGCAGCCTGAGAAAGAGGAGCACTTGGGCTTTCATTGTTATAGAACCTAACAGTATAGCACTTATAATTAATAGATTTCTGGCACCCGCCATTAAGATACAATTTTTTTTTATTAAGAGAGAGTTAATTTGGGTTTTAAATTCATTCTCTACTCAAATTAACTTTTATATTTTGCACTGTTCTTGGCACAATAACATATACTAGATTCTTAAAGCTCTCTAGAAATGGTGATATTTTCCACTAGATATTCAAGATTCATCCAGCTGCTACAGCTAAATAATGGTGTTCGTAATTTATGTTAAGTAAATAACTGCGTGATCCACCTGCAAATGTGTGACACCTTCATTATGCCCTGTGGAGACACGAACCACTGCCAATGATCTTATCAGCAAATCACTTTAGAACCTTTTTTATTATTGCGTTTAAGATACTTAATTTATATTCTTTTGTAGCATATATTTTACATGACTTACAGCATGAAATATAAAATAATAAAATAATTTTTTTATCTAATAGGACTATTTTTACCAAAATGGAAAGATATAACTATGTAGATCCTGATTATGCATACACAGAAGAAGAAGAAACAATAAAGCAAACCCATAAGGACTATTATACCAATTATATAAAAGACAGGAGGGAGCTACGCCTTAAAGAGAAGAAAGACAGGTATATTGTCTTTGTAATCAATCATATGCTATATCTTAAGCGATAGTGTATTACATGCTTTCCACTCCATGTCTTTGTATGTTACATTTAAGTTTATTATCTTATGTTTTGCTATCCTAACTTATTTTTTTATAGAGAGTTTCAAGAAACAAACAATGATATAGAAATTGGGATTACACCAGCAGCAGGTCTACAGCCACCCACTTACTCCGTTGCTGAATGTTTTAACGAGCAGAAAAAGCCAAAAACTGCTCCCATCACCAAAGGTCGCATGTTGACAACTCGCCAGCTGGCATCTGCAGAATCTAGATCTGTGACCAAAGAAGTAAGTATCTTATACCTTGAAGTGCTAGGACCATGTGGTGCTTGCAAATACCTGTGTAAGCCTTCAATTTGGTCTCTGTGTTACTGTGAAATTGCTTGAATGAGGCTATGCACAGGAAATTGAATGATAGGTAAGTAAACTTTACCAGCACACTTCTCTTTTTTGGTCCCCTTTGGTCTGTTAAATATACCATTGAAAGTTTTTTTTTTTTTTTTTTTTAACCATTCAATAACTGATTCAATTGATTTTGCTAGAAATATTATCAGCCATCTGATAACTTCCTGTGCTCGCTGCCTGTGTTTCAGTCTTTAGCTGGTTATACACACTTTTTTTAATAATTTTTTTCATTCAGCCGGTGGCATGAATTAAAAAAAAAAGAATTGATCCTCACAATCCAGGTGTGCTATTGTGTTCTGACAATGGGATTCCTTCGCAGTCAGAATACACTGATCAACGCTGAAGCTGATTGGCTGCAGTGGCTGATTGAATAAAGTTTTCCAGCAGTCCCGTTTGACGGAGGTAGATCTACCATTTGACTTCTGTCTAACAGGGAGGACAACAGACGGATTAAAATTTGGTCGGTCCCTGCTGAACCAGCCTAATTTCGATCTGTGTGTACCCAACTTTACCATTTACCGTATTTATCGGCGTATAACACGCGCCGGCGTATAACACGCACCCCAAGTTTAGGAGGGAATATTAAGGAAAAAAACTTTTAGGAGGGAAGTTTAAGGAAAAAAACTTACATTTAAATGCCCATCATTGCAGCCTTGTCCAGTGTCCATCTGCAGCCTTGTCCATCATTGCAGCCTTGTCCATCATTGCAGCCTTGCACAGTGCAGCCTTGCCCAGTGCCTTTGCAGCCTTGCCCAGTGCAGCCTTGCCCAGTGCCTTTGCAGCCTTACCCAGTGCAGCCTTGCCCAGTGCCTTTGCAGCCTTGCCTGGTGCAGCCTTGCCCAGTGCCTTGGCAGCCTTGCTCAGTGCAGCCTTGCCCAGTGCCTTTGCAACATTTCTAGTTCTGTCTAGCTGCTGATTTAAAATTGGCGCAGAGTGGAGAGGACGAGCGCCACGTGACAACATACCGAAAGCCGCGTGTATTTTCTGCTAGTCTCGGGCCGGCTCCTCTTGCAGTCCCGCCCACCTCCACTGATTGCGAGAGGAGCCGAGAATAGCTGAACTCGGATTTCTTTATGATGTCGGCGCTCTCGCAATCAGTGGAGGTGGGCGGGACTGCAAGAGGAGCCGAGACTAGCCGAAAATACACGCGGCTTTCGGTATATCGGCTCCGCTCGCTCCCCTCTTAAAAATCAGCGGGAGATCGGCGGGGATCGGCGTATAACATGCACCCACGATTTTTCCCTGATGTTAAGGGGAAAAAAGTGCGTGTTATATGCCGATAAATACGGTACATTGTTCTCAGTTGTTTCAGCAGACTTCAGAACCATTCCCCACTATTATAGAGAAGGTGAGAGTAGTCTTGTGTTAGTGTGACAACACTGCTTCTCCTTGGCTACAGTACAGCAAGTATCGCCTTAGGCCAGGAAGTCTGTTACTGGCAGAATCACAAGGTGAAAACAATAAAAAATAAAACTGAAAAAAATTGAACAAATGCAGCCATCACATCTGAGGATGGGTAGGCTGAATTATATTAGTTTTTTGTTCATGGGTTTACATAAGCTTTAAGCCCCATTCCCTCTCAATACTAAGCTCTGCCTCTGTCATTGTGTCATTTGATAGTTGAATGACGGGGTGGGAGCTAAGCCTTAGGAACTGTCTATTCCTAATGCCGCGTACACACAAGCAGACTTTTCGACGAACTAGGTCCGACGGTCTTCCCGATGGACTTTCGGTGGAGTTCCGACTGACTTTTCGAATGAACGGACTTTGCCACACACAAGCACACCAAAGTCCGACAGATTTGAACGTGATGGTGTACGACCGGACTAGAATAAGGAAGTTCATACCAGTAGCCAATAGCTGCCCTAGCGTCGGTTTTCGTCTGTCGGACTAGCACACAGACAAACAGATTTTTCGACTGGACTCGAGTCCATCGGAAAGATTTGAATTATTTCTAGGTCCGTCTGACTTTTGGGGAAAAAAAAGTCCGCTGGAGCCCACACACGATCGAATTGTCCGACGAATTCCTGTCCCCTGGACCTAGTCCATCAAAGTCTGCTCGTGTGTATGCGGCATTAGGCCAAACAAACCAAGAATGGTACATTTTTAGAACAGCTTTGAAACATTTTCAGCTGTATATAACATAACATATTTAACATATATATTTTCAGGTCATTGATTTAGAGCCTGTTCAAACCAGCTCACGTGCGTTATGCTTTGTATAACATGCACATACTGATGTGCATTGTGTAGGCAGGGTATGATGTGTTGTTACAACCTATCACATAAAGAACAATTGTTTTTTACGTGCCCAAGGACATGTTGCCTTATATGCTAATGCATGTAACATGCATTAATTTGCTTTGTAATAATGCACAGTACTATTGAATGAAACACCTTAATGTTGCCATGCAAATATTCATCAAATGTTTGTAATTATGGACATTAAAATAATGGTATTAAATAGTATTAAAATATTTAATCCTAGAGACTCTAATTTCAAAAACACTTCTTAAATGGATTTGTCAACTTTTAAAATAACTTACAGGACACCATCAAGATTATATACTGCATATTACTATGGCCTTTAGGCAGTACTTGAAACCTGAGGCACCACCTGAATTGAAAACTTTGGCTTCATATGCATACCTTACTTGGCATTTTCTGCTATTATTTTATCATAATAATACATTGTGCTCTGTGCTTTAGATTAATGAAGGGCTTAATGCAATGCCATGCACTGTATCTGAGAAGGAAGACTGCAGCTTGGAACTGACACCTCAGCAACTTCATCAAGTAGTTATAGGTAAGAGCTGAGATATAGAAATAAGGCTGTAAAAACATTCTTCTACAGTATATTAAAATAGGAACTATATAATTAACAAAACAGTTGTTATGTACCCATCTGGATATGGAATATGTACTTGTTTTTTCTATATATGTATCAATCTAATGACTTTGTTTTGTATTGACGTACATGTCGCTGTTACTTTGTCAACCTGTTGAAACCCAATAAAAATCATTTGAAAAAAATATATATATAATTAACAAAACAGATAAATAAATAAAAGATAGACATGACTGTAAAGTAGACAGACATAATACATGTTTCAACTTGATGTGCCAAAGAAACTAAATAAACATTTTTTTTTTAAAACCATAGAAGAATTTTAGGCACCCAAGAAAGACACAAGAAAAATAATTATAAAAGATGTTTTACAAATTTTATTGCACCATAAAAAATGCTTAAAAATAGTGCAATGGCTGATAATGAAGTGCTGGGTCAAAGATGGTAATGATCTCACAATACGTAAACAGAATATAATGAAATTCTCACTGTAACTCTGTAGATTACTAATGGGTACAGCCATCCATCAACCACTATTACACGGAAAAAAAGATATAAACATCACTGATCCACTGACTAATCAACAAATCAGTACAGATACAAATTGGATAAAATAACATAATGTCATATGAGATGAATGTTACATGATGGATGCCCAGCAGAGAATCACAGTAGATATTAAGCCTCAACACATTTCAATCTTCCTCAGGAGGAGATATGTAGTAATTCATATACAAGAAAACATAATATTAACAATGGAAACCAACTGAATTCTGTAAATCACCATATGATGTCTGTAAATTGGTATAATTGCATGAGCTACTTTGACAGGTTGCCTTTTTTACAGATAAATACAAAATTCAACAAAACTTAACAGAATTTAATTGTTTGTCTATTGACGTTTGCAACATTTTCCTTTACATTTCACAGGTCCTTCCACAATAGATTTTGGTGAAGTCTGTGTACGATCCACGTCTATCAAAGAACTGAACATCATAAATAGTCTTCCCATGTACATCTGGGTTCAGGTGGAGATTGACTGTGAGGAGCTGCAGCAAACTAGCCCCCTTTCTCATGTTGTGCCACCTATGTCAAAGACTGACATTCCTGTTGTCTTCGAAACAAACTCACTAGGGAAATTTAAGAAGTAAGAATGAATTAATGTATTTATTTATTTTTTAATCTGAATAGCCATTGACAAGATCTCTTGTAGGCTCCTTGTTCAGAAACGACTCGTGTACACCCTGGAAGTTTTTGTGGATTAATACTAAATATGTTGGCATTAAAGTGTACCTTAAAGCTACCTGCACTATATGTTGATCTATTAGAGTCCAATGATTTGACCTCTTTGGATGGATGGTAAAGTAGCCCTTCCTTCCCTTTATGGTGACCATGCTCAAGCAGATATATTTTCTTTAAGATTAATCTCCAATGAGACATATTGCTGGCTACAACAAGGACACACCAGGTTGTAAATTGTAGCTTTGGTGACATGACTTCTCTACTTACAGTCCACCATATAAACTAGTATGAGAACAGGGAACAATCTTAGAGAATACTGGCAGCACCTATCTTCACCTCAACACATATACACCGTTGAGCTGTCTTTTCTCCATCCACAGCCTACAGAATTTATGCAGAATATTCCCCTGCTCTGCTCCGTAACAACCATCATACACTGCGCCTTGATTGGCCAAAGCATACAGGTCAGGTGCATGCTTTGGCCAATCAGCAACCAATGCACTGTGAGAACGCAGTGCATTATGGGGCGCTTGGTGGGCGAACAGCCCAACGAACGCCCCAATTCTTTGTGTGCTCAGCAAACACACGAACATCCATTCAACTCGAACATCGGGACCGTCCCTAATAAACATGTTTCACCTTATGCCCCCTACACACGATCGGATTTTCCGACAACAAATGTTGGATTTGAGCTTGTTGGCGGAAAGTCTGACCATGTGTGTATGCTCCATCGAACATTTGTTGTCAGACT
Organism: Lithobates sylvaticus; assembly: GCA_028564925.1. Classification (NCBI taxonomy): domain Eukaryota; kingdom Metazoa; phylum Chordata; class Amphibia; order Anura; family Ranidae; genus Lithobates; species Lithobates sylvaticus. The sequence goes on from CM053027.1 coordinate 392,801,907, forward strand.
TTCCGCCAACAAATGTTGGCTAGCAGGTTCTCAAATTTTCCACCAATGTTTGTTGTCTGACTTTCCGATCGTGTGTACACAAGTCCGTCGGGCAAAAGTCCACACATGCTCGGAATCAAGTACGAGTCGGAAGCGATCGGTCTTGTAAAACTAGCGTTCGTAATGGAGATATCAAGTACGTCTTGTACGTCACTACATTCCTAATTTTTTGCCCAACATTTGTGTGACCGTGTGTATGCAAGACAAGTTGGAGCCAACATCCTTCGAACAAAAATCCACGGTTTTGTTGTCGGAAAGTCTGATCGTGTGTATGGGGCATTACTCTACCTACTCACTACTCGCTAAGTGCACTGTCTCTCAAACCACTATGTTATGTTGACAATATTTCTTATTATTGTATTGCCCAATTATCAATGAATAAACCCAAACAAACTTATGATAATCTAAAAATAAATATATATATATATATACACCATAATTATATTGTTGACATTATTTTAAATAAGATTGAAAATACAGTGTATATATATATATATATATATATACATATAATATATATTGTATATATATATATATATATAATATTGAAATATATATATATATATATATATATATTATACCAGCTGTAAGTCACAAACTTACTTTAACTATATGGAAGTCAAGCAGTTAACATCTTTAAAGTTATTGTACTTAAGGGAATAACCTTTTGGTTACTGTCAGCATTTTATTTAGTACTGCAGGCTCACCAGGACTTTATGCCCTCATTATTAATAGATAGACTCTTTAAACATATTCTTTCATCAGCCACCTTTATGAGCTAACATGGTTCCCAGATGCAATTCTTTGTGACCCTGAAGCTATAGCTAAGATCACAAGCACTAGAAAGTAATAGAGATATATATGTGTGAGCAGGCTGTTTCTTTGAATGATCAGACATTAAACAGTGTGGTATGTTATTTGCATCTGACTCATTGTGCTATTTTTGCTGGTTATTATATCACTGTTAACCCAAACAACTATAAGAGTATTAAAACATACATTTTCTGAATACTTTTTTACAGGTCAATTACCTACACTGTAAACAGCAAACATGCTGGTCACATCCTTGTGACAGCAAAAACAGTTCCTGTTGCCCTTGAGCTGTCATCTCACGAGCTGATTCTGAAACCGAACAATGACTTTTTAGCTGAGACAGGATTTAGATCGTCCATAAGATTATACAATCGCAGAAATCACCCAGCTGAATTTAGCTGGAAGCCAATCATAACTGAAAAAGGAATAGCTTTTTCAATACGCCCAGCAAGAGGTAATTCAGCTATAGCGTTGTTTGTGATTACTATACAATTACTGTTAGTATTTTGTCTTTTGTATATTGAAACAGTCCTAGTCCATACTGCTCTACAGTTTAGCGAAAGAGTGCATGAAGATGGTAAGTGAATGATACAAAATGATTTTTTTTTTCTTTTTTTTTAAATGTAACTACAGTATATATAGCTTATATATTCTCAGAGACTCAATTACTAAAGTAGCCAGGCAAGGCCCAGTAAAATGTATTTCTACAGTTTTATGAACCCTGGTTTTATGGGACTTCCCTAACAACAAGAACATCCCAGAACATCCAATGATAATTTTAAGTCCAGGTCTCACAAATTTATAATCAGTGTCAACTTATTATTAAACGCCCCACAAACGAAATCCTCAAACCATACCTCCCAACTTTTGAAATTCAGAATGAGGGACACCTAAAGTGTTACTAAACCCAGTAATATGAAAATAGTTCACCCCCCCCCCCCCCCACAGTTCCCACAGCTTATAAATCTTCTTTTTACATTAAATTAACTGCCGCTGTATACCTTTTTGGATGATCTGGATACCACGGTTACATGATAAACTGCACAGTTTCTCCAGTGCGGAGAGTTCAGGAAGGAGGAGATTTCCACTACAGCCTGTATACATGCCCACATGTGTGATGTCTATATCATGTGACCTGGCTAGTTCAGAGAACAAGTAAATATTATCTCCAGCATAAAAGACACAACTGAGCATGTGCAGGTAGGCTACCCTGCCTGTGTTAGCTGGCCTTCCCCAGATAGACAGTGCAGGAGGGGGAGGATCTGTGAATACAGGATAAAACAGCCTTTTTACACTATGCAGATGATTAACCCCTTAAATTCCACATCGAATATAACAAGCATGCTATGCTGCATATACAGACTGATTTTACTGTTGTGGGTTTAGTAACACTTTAAGGTAGGAAGTGACTGGTAGCGTGCTACACGCACCACAGCAAAAGTTGGTGTGGCCAAAAAATTTAACAGTGGGAGATGCTTAATGGGTACAGAGTTAAGGAGAGTGCTAGATACAGAGTGCAGGGTTCTGGAGTGCATTATGTACAGGAAGGTGGGTCCGGGAGTGTGCTATGTACAAAGTGCAGGGCTTTGGAGTATGTTATGCACAGGGTGCAGGGTTTTGCAGTGCATTATATACAGAGTACAAGAGAGTACTAAGGTTCTGGAGTGTGCTAGATACAGAGTGCAGGGTTCTGGAGTGGGTTATGCACAGAGTGCAGGGTTCCGGAGTAAGTTATGCACAGGGTTCAAGAGAGCACTAGGTACAGAGTCCATTCATCTATTCACATCTCACTATTGCACCTCTCCTCAGCTATAACCTCCACACATACAAAACACGCACACATACAAAACACACACATACATACAAAACACACGCATACAAAACAAACACACACACACACACAAAACCACTCACACATACAGACCACACGCATACAAAACACACACACATACAGACTACACACACATACAGACCACACACATACAAAACCACAGACATACAAAATACACACACATACAAAACACACACACACACACACATACAAAACACACACATACAAAACCACATACACATATAAAACGCACACACACACATACAAAACACAACACCTCTGCTCTTCCCTCCCTTTCCCCAAAGCTCTACCATCTTCAAGATGGTTATCTTTGTAAAAGTACCTTTCTGTAGCTGGCTCTGGCACAGCTTTTTTTTCTTTTTCAGTGCACAAGGAAATAGGGATAATAGGGATAATAGTGCAGCTCACACCCCTCCTCCCCTCGATCAGCAATCAGTCAGCAATGTTTACGTGTGGGCTTTTTCCTTATATGCTGCTTGCTTGACAAAGGGGCGGGTGTGAGTAGCAGTCTCGCCCATCCCCAACATCACAGCTTGAATTTGACAGTTGCTAGCTGGATTTCTGGCCAATCCCTGGCTGTGTTTGATAGTCACACTTGCACTAGAAGTTACTATATAATTAACAGATGAAGTGATGGGGGACAAAGTCATTGTACAGTGGGACAGAGGTATAAATGCGGAACAGTCCCGCCCAATCCAGGACTGTTGGGAGGTATGCTCAAACTGATAGGGTTTCTAAACTTATGAATGTTGTCATTAAAGCAGAACTAAATATTTTTTTTGTATGCGAACAATCTGAAACTGAATGAAAACTTCTACATGCATGTATATTTACAAATCTGTGTTACCTTTTGCATTATCCATATTTCATATCACCCATTTGTCATCATATTAATAATAATGAAAGCCATGTTGTGCTATCAATATAAAGTGCATATATTCAATCAAGTGAGAAATTTGTATATATATCAAAAACTGTACATACACATGAATGTGTTAAAAAAAACATTAATAAATAATCCTGTAAAATCCTTTAGAAAAAAGAAGAGAAGTGCTCTTGTGCAAAAAGTTAATTTATTCTTGTGTATCAACAAAAATCCATATTTCAGTGCAGATAGAAAAATCTTCCACACAGCATTGGGGGGCAATGGTCCCTAAGGCCTTTGAGGTTTGTGGTCAGAAAATCTTGGAATGAAGAGGTCATAGAGAATCCTAGGTCTTGCACATCAGCCTGGAAAAAACTCTGGAAAAAACATTATACACATACTGCAATTTTGCAAGTGTACATGCATTGTGTTTAACTTGCAATTTCATTTGTTTGCATAAAAAAGCCTCATATCTGCATTAATCTATCTACATCTGATCAGTAAACATCACACATATCCAATAAACCACAGTTCACATACCAGGAATTATCTGTAGTGTGGGATGGGTAGTGTTTATTTATCAAGCTGACTGGATGGTCTGTAGAAAAAAAGTATATGGATTTAGTGAAAGACATTTGCTGATCATTTATTTAAGAAACATTTGTTGTGCAGTCATATTTCCAAAAAAAAAAAAAAGATGTACTTTTTTTTTTTTTTACCAATAATAAGCTTTTTTGTATGATTTCGGCATTTAATATTTTTATATACTTTTTTACTTTTTTTTTAGGCATTGTTGATGCCTATGAAGATCTAGAATGTGAAGTCGTATGGCATCCAGGATTCAGCTCTCCTGAGATAGGAGAATTCAATCTCAGTGTACAGCAGAGGAATTCAGCAAAACTAAGATGCATTGCAGAGGTAATTCTAGCTGCACTACACAGATGCTGACAATACAGACCATTAAAAAACCTGACAGCACAACCCCCCCCCCCCTTTTTTTTAGAGATAGGAAGATTTGTTTGCGTTAATAAATACTGATATTGTTTCTTCTTTGTGAAACCTTTTTTGTGAAGCATTAAAGAAAGATATGTGGAAAGCAGTTGGTAAATTGCATATCTAAATGTTTACAGTCACATACATTATACTTAAATGCAGAATCTAGCATTTGGATTGTTTTAGAGTGCTTGTGTATTTTGCAAAAATACAGAAATTGCTATTTGTTTTCAGTAGTATGCGATAATATGTGAAACAGTGATAAAGTGCATTAATTCAAGAAGCTAAAAAGCAAAAATAGACAAATATGCATAAATGACTAACCCTAAGTTCAAAAAAACAAAAAATACAGTAATATCTGATAATATTTGATAATATGTGAAACAGTGATAAAGTGCTTGAGTCAAAAGCAGATATTCATCTGATTTTACATAAAAAATATTAAAATAAGTCCCAAATAAGAAAGTGCTTGTGCATCAAAAAGTGATGAGATGTGAAGATCAAATGTCAAAAAACAGTTCTTGAAAGTAGTGAACACAATTGCTTCCACCATCTAGGTATCCACCAGGTGTGTGCCCTAGCAGCTCACCTTAAACAAAAACCACAACAGGTCTAGTGGCGATTATGGATAGGCATTCATGCATATTTGTCTATTGTCTAATGCCGCGTGCACACGATCAGAGAGAATAGAATGGTGTAATGCTCTGAACATACAATAGGATTTTCGGACAACAAAATCTCATGTTTTTTTTTTCCGACGGATGTTGACTCAAACTTGTCGTGCATACACACGGTCACACAAAGTTGGTCGGAAATTCCAAACATCAAGAGCGCGGTGAGGTACAACACATACGACGAGCCGATAAAAATTAAGTTCAATAGCCAGTGCTGCTCTTCTGCTTGATTCTGAGCATGCGTTCCACTTTGTGCGTCGGAATTGTCTACACATGATCGGAATTTTCGAGAATGGATTTTGTTGCCTGAAAATTTGAGAACCAGATCTCAAATTTTGTGCGAAGGAAATTCCGATGGAAACTGTCCGATGGAGACTACACGCGGTCAGAATTTCCGACAACAAGCTCCGATCGCACATTTACCGTCGGAAAGTCAGACCGTATGTATGCGGAATAAGACTGCACAGCTTCTTGAATTAGTGCACCTCATCACATATTTTTAGTTTAGTATAGTCTCACATATTATCGCATATTACTGCATTTTTTTTTTAAATAAATGTACATGTAATCAGTGATGTAAGTAACTGAGTTAAAATAAACTGAGTTACCTAACTCAGTTACTTTAGTGGGTAACGAGTAATCTAACTGATTACTTTTTCCTTCATGGTAACTCAGTTCCCATTACTTTAGCTTAGTTACCCCAATTACATCTACCGTCACTAGATGGCAGTAGTGTAATTCCGGTGTCCTGCCGAAAAAGTTCCCACGCTGGATAAGGACCCCGTGTTCTGCCGAAAATTGCCAAACCTAAACAGCTCTGAGTGAACTCCACACCGCGCAGGTGCAGTTAACATTTAATTGTATGAGGTGATGCCGCACGCTCCTGATGCTCATGCTACACTGCAAGGGGCGTCTATCGTGTAAGTAAGGGGCGGGTCTAGTATTACTGTAACCAAGGGGCGCATTTATTATTATTGTTATATATCGAGCTCTGGCCATTAATTTAACATTCGCCCTCTTCTGTAGCCATCCGCCCCCTACACGATATAATAATAATAGACCCGCCCCTTGCTTACACGCTATAACAGATCTGCCCCTTGGTTAGAGTAATAATAGAGCAGTCCCTTGGTTACACCATATATAACAATAATAATAAATGCGCCCCTTGCTTACAGTAATACTAGACCCGCCCCTTAGTTACATGTATAGAATATTTTAAAAAAAAGTCAGTTACTTTGCTGCGTAACTAATTACTTTTCCAATGTAGTAACTGAGTTACTAACGCAATTACTTTTTGGGAGAAGTAATTTGTAACTTAACTAATTACTTTTTTAAAGTAAGATGAGCAACACTGCATGTAATATCCTGACCCATTGTGTTTAGCTGATTAGTGGGCATGGAGGAGGAGGGAGGGAGAAGGTGGAGACAGAGAACAGCAGGATCAGCCAGTTTTTTTGCAGAATACAGTAAATGAATCCCATAGTGAGTATGAACAGCATGTAATACAACATTTATTGATAGTTTTTTTTATGTTGTGGTTTTAGCGACATTTTAAGTCATTAGTCATGCACTCCACCAATCTGGCCTTTATGTAAGAAAACAATAAGAAGTCCCGTTTGCAGTTTGCGAGAAGCCATATAGGGGACACGGCAAACTTGCTCTGGTCAGATGAGACCAAAATTGAACTTTTTGGCCTAAAAGCAAAACACTATAGCCCCATACACACGGTCGGATTTTTTCATGGATTCTGTCCGATCGGACAAAGTCCTATCTCCTGCTGGATAGATTTGCCGACAACACGGTCCAATCACACCAAATCCGATCGTGTGTACGGTTGTCCGACGGACAAAGTGCTACGCATGCTCAGATCACATTACAAGACCAAAGCTATTGGCTACTAGCCTCTACGTAGTCCCGTCGTAGGCAACAAACGTCACCACGTTCAGAATGATCGGATTTTCCGACAACTTTGTCCGACCGTGTGTACGCAAAACCAACATCGGACAAAGTATGACGGACATGATCCGACGGACCTGGTCCTCGGATAGTCCGAGCGTGTGTATGGGGCTTATGTGTGTTGGAAAACTAACACTGCAAATCACCCTGAACACACCATCCCTACTGTCAAACATGGTGGTGGCAGTATCATGTTGTGAAGATACTTTTCCTTAGCAGAGGCAGGGAAGCTGGTCAGAGTTGACAGGAAGATGGATGGAGCCAAATACAGGGCAATTTTAGAAGATAACCTGTTTGAGTCTGCAAAAGACTTGAAACTGGGGCAGAGGTTCACCTTCCAGCAGGTCAACGACCCTAAACATACATTTTAAGTAGCATTCTGTTTTGTAAGGCCACATTCACACGGGCACCATCAGTTTAGCCATGTTAAAAATGTATCAGTTCTTGTCCATTGCTTCATCTGTCTTCTGTTCCCTTAATCTCTGTTTTCATCCGTCTTCCGTTCCATTAATTTCTGTTTTCATTCGTTAATGTACACGTTTACATCCGTTTTTGTATCCGTCTTGATCCGTTTACAGCAGTTTCTGTGCCTTTAAGGAAATTACCCAGAAAGCATTGCTTCTCCCATGCTGCATTGCAGTTTTCAGTGAGTGACTTGTCCTTGCTGTGTCCTTCCTTTGTCCTTGTCCTTGTGTGTGCTATCTGCATTGTGCAATATAAGCTCCTCCTGGGAGACATCTCTTGCCATTTTTCTCCTTGGGCATGTACTGGGGATGTACTGGAGATGTACTTCCTATGTCCAACTACTGCCTGTGTCATAGGTTGAGTTCACGGATAAACAAAAAAAAAAAAATTATTTCTTCAAAATGGATCTTAACTGATCGGACGTTGATGGACATTGTCTGTTAAAGTCAGTTAATATCCATTTTCACGGATCTGGACGTAGCCCTGTACGTTTAAAAAAAACAGAAGCAGAGGTTAACGGATGGTAACGGATGGTCATCCGTTTGCCCATAGAAATGCATTGTCGTCCGTTGACGGATGGAAGAAAAACGGATAGACGGTCCGTCCGTGGGAAAGGGGCCTAAAAGTTGCAAAGGGGCATAGTCAAACACAAAAGTTAGTTTAAATATGCTGATATGCTGCCGATTGTAGATTTATTACTGTAGTTCGTATAACCATGTGACCACAATAACTAATCTTGGCTTCTTTCTGAAATTACAGCTTGGATCCACAAGTGTCCAGTTTACTGAACAGAGAGTGCTCTTTCATCATGCCCCACTTGGCCTCACAACCTACAAGACAGCCATTATTCAGAACACAGGAATGAGTCACGCATATTTTCAGGTAGAAAACTGACTTTTTTTGTGGATTGTAATCACTTCAGATGAATGAGCTGCAGATGCATTATTAGATCTTTCAAAAGATGAAATTGAAAAAAGCAGAAAACTATGTTCTAAGTTTCTTCTTTCTTTCTTGGTTTAACATTTTAGGGGCCACAGCTGCTATTTATCAAAACTACAGCCTACATTGTTTTATACTAGATTGCACTTACATTGTTCCATTATTATTATAATTATTATTATTTTTATTGTTTTCTTTATCGTCTATTAAAATGTAACTATAGGCCAAACTTTTTTTTTGAATAGAGGGATTAGAACACCTGTCAGTTTTTATTGCTGTCTATGCCCCTGTTAGAGACACCCTCTCTATTTTTCCTGTTCACTGTTATTATCGAAAGTAAAATAAGTTCCTAACTTTTGGGTTGATATCAGAACACTAATAGAGAAGAGAATTTCCAATGGGGACACCAGTTATGGTGAACCTGGGGACATACCAGGATTCCCTCACTTTGGGGGATTTCCTCTCGCTTCCTGTTTTAGCTATGGGGCAGGAAGTGAAGGGAAATCTCCCTAATGGGATACAGATGGCAAACAAAAAATAAATAAAACTGAGTAACCCTCTTTTACTCTATTCAAAATGCAAAAAAAAAAGTTTTCCCTTTACACTTTTAGAAACACAGGAACTCAGGAATTCTTAAAAAAACTTTTACTGACGCCTACTAAAGGTTTGGCAAAAAAACTGTTGAAGCTAGGTCCTGTATAACCCCACTGCTAACTGTCATGTGACCTGGGCTCTGTATTGTGGTGTTTTCTAGACCTTTGTATACTGTACCTGTAGAACTCTTACTGGGTCCAGAGCCATGGCATGGCCTCTAATGGCCCCTTTTTTTGTTAGTAAGGCTGGTTGGGTTGAAGTACTGATAGCTACCTTACTGTGGTAGAGTTGTGCACTTTTTGAAATTTCTTGCTGCTTTTGCCACAGTAAGGGTTAAAGCTGGGGTACCTGAGTGCTTACGGCATCAGAGTGTTGCCTGCGCATGTTCCCCCCTCTGTCTCCTGCCATTCAGTCTAAACAACATTCTGCTGCTGCTGTTCCTGAAGTGCTACGCAGATCACCTGGTTTCTGGTGTTCTTCCACTGCCTGCCTACTGTGACTTTGTCACAAATGACCACCTGCAATCCTTATTGGCACCAGCTGCTTGGGTTTAGGGGCATGTGAGGCCTTGCCAGTTGTTTTTTGCTATATGGTATATGTCTTCTCAGAGACGCACAGAGGACAGTCCTGCAGCACGGGGCGGCCCATACTTCCCTACTGGTTCTAGAGGTGTTTACTCAGTATAAACAAAAATGGCAACCACCCCAATTTATAACTATCTTTTAGTGCAAGGTACATATGGAAGGACTGTGCACACAGTAAAACAAAGCAACATATTTTTCTCAGCATAGGCAGTAAAAAAAAAAAATGACACTTTCTAACAATTTGCATTAAAATGAGTGTTTATTTAGTATCCCCTGGAGGAACTGGCACCTTTACTCTAGATTCTGGGACACCTATTATAGGGTTTTCCTCATCAGAGTCTCCTTCAGTTCTGTTGGGTGAGGTCGGGACCACTAAGACTGCCATGCCCTTTTTAGACTTTTTATTTAATTTTGTGGCCAATTACTGGTTCAATATGAAGAGTCCAATCAACTGTCCCTTGCTTCCTCCTTGAAAGGAAGTATGCACTGCTGGAGGGTCCTGTATTCTCATGGATGGTCAGTTGACAGAACAAGCTGGGACCCCACTGCAAATTCTCATTAAGGGGGATAACATGAGTCTGGATGCTTTCCTGAGACCTAATTACCAGGAGATAGGTCCACTTTCTGTGGCTGAGCTGCAGTCTTCTGGGGAAGTCTCCTTACAATCTTTCCTTTCTTTTATTTTTTATGAGTAGAATGTTCCTAGTAATAACTAGGATTCCTTCTCCTCACTCCTTGGTGGGGGATGATGTTTATTTCATGGGCAGGTTAGACAATTCTGAAATGATATTGCTGGTAACTGGTTAGCCAGCTTGCAGTATGGCTATCAATAATTTCCCTTTGGGATTAATAAATTATTCTCAATCACATCCCTACAACATGTCTGGATGTTGGTTGGAAGGAGCCCTTCTCCTCCTTGCAGTTCTGGTGGTGTTCTTACACACCAGTCTAGTTTATGGTATACTTTTCCCTGCCAACCATTTTATGCGGGTGATTTTGATTACAATTAAACGTTTTTCCAGATTAAAGATTTTACAATTCTCTTTCTTATTTTAGGTTGCAAGGACTCTTTGTTATTGACACTGTGTATTGCTTGCTTACAAAATGGCATGACAGATAGAGACAGGGTTATGCAGGGGCTCTCTTCAACTTTTTGTGTTTGCCTGTGTTCCAACCTCCTGTAGGTGGCAGTATAATATGTTTAGGATGTTTTGAGTCCATCAATGGACTTCAATAAAAAGATTTTACAGTAAATACAAAAATACTGTTATTAATCTAATCTATAAAACGTAGACTTTTTGTAGGTATAACATTCATTTATTAGACTTTGCATTCATTTGTTTGTTACAGGTAGTAGATATAAGTCCACTGCCTGGTATGACAATTACACCATCACAGGGTGTGGTGCCAGTGGGAGGATATGCGACTCTTAAGATCTTCTTCACACCAAGAGCAGTTATGAAGTTTGACACTAGAGTTGAGGTAAAATTGATTAAAACTTACGTCTAGAACATTTTATTTGTTTGTGTATGGGATGTGTTATGATGAGAAATGTAAAGATTGATTCAGGACTAATATTTTTGTTTGTGGCAAATACCAGTGGGCTGAATCACCCATAGACAAATTATTTTGCTTATGCTGGCCATATACAGTACTTTTCAGTTTTGGAGGGACTGAAGTTATGGTGGAAATCTATTAAATCCAATACACCTATTGTTTGATTTCCATGTACATTTTATTTATCCAGTCACTTAAAGTGTTACTAAACCCAGGACCCTGCATTCAATATATCTGGTCTCCCACAGTACACAGAACATGGAAATGCAATTATTTTAGTAAATATAAACTGCTAAATACATTTTCTCATCAGCAGTATATAGCAGTCTTATGACTTCAACCATTGTCTGATTAAAGCTTGTAGGAGGAGTTTTCATTCTACTGTGACTGTCCTATGAGGCTGCAGGACCCCTGACCCTCTGTCTAGACAGTGCTGATTGGCCCTATGCTGATCATTTGCACCCTCTCAAGAAAAAGAACAAAACAACTCTTTAGCAATACACACCAAACTGAGCATGTGCAGAGTGCCACCAAGGCTCTGTACTATCAGGAGAGGGATTGGGGACTGAAAGAAGGTGAGGATCAGAGAAGACAGGATCAGACAGCCTTTTTATACAATGCAAATGATTAACCCCTCAGTTCCAGAGTGAGCATAATAGGCCTACTGTACTGCATATACAGACTTATTTTACTGTTGTGGGTTTAGTAATACTTTAAAACTTTAAATTGATTTATGTGGCAAATTGCTGTAGTTGAAAGCTGATTCAAAATTTGCAAAAAATAGCCAGGGGTATGGCCAACATTAGGCCTCTAATGTTAGGCTCCTGGTCAGTGAATCAGAAAGTGTTGCAGCCAAAGACAAGGTACATGCCAGCAATTATTTGAATGGGTGGTTGTGTGGTGGGTTGGTTATACTGTATGAGCCATTGATTTCAATAGGATTAATGGATAACCCAACTTTACTGTTTTTAACACAGTATGAGTCTTGCCTTAGGCACACAGTGTCACCACCCTGTTGTAGTTCACAACTTTTCTTCCCCAACTTTGAATTCTTACTCTCTCCATTCTTACTTCAATATTTAGAACATGAAGTAAAAGAAAAGTACAGGAGGAAACATGGGCACCCCTTACTTGTACTGGTCCTATATTAAATGTTTTATCATCAATTCTGATTACTTTTTATTTTTTATCTCAAAGTAATTTGAGATAAAAACCTATTGATTTTCATCTACACCACATTTTTACCTACATGGCTAGCTTTCACCTATATCGCTACCCATTCAGAAAACATAAAGGTTTTTATTGGCTAAATAACTACACTATATTACCAAAAGTATTGGGACACCTGCCTTTACACGCACATGAACTTTAATGGCATCCCAGTCTTAGTCCCTAGGGTTCAATATTGAATTGGCCCACCCTTTGCAGCTATAACAGCTTAAACTCTTCTGGGATGGCTGTCCACAAGGTTTAGGAGAGTGTCTATGGGAATGCTTGACCATCCTTCCAGAAGTGCATATGGGAGCTCAGGCACTGCTGTGGACAAGAAGGCCTAGCTTACAGTCTCCGCTCTAATTTATTACAAAGATGTTCTATCGGTTTGAGGTTGAGACTCTGTGCAAGCCAGTCAAATTCATCCACCCCAAATTTGTGCACTGGTCCAGATCATTTGATGAAGGGGGGATTATGGTGTGGGGTTGTTTTTCAGGGGTTGGGCTTGCTCCCTTAGTTCCAGTGAAGGAAATCCTTAAGGCGTCAGCATACCAAGACATTTTGGACAATTTCATTGTGGGGACAGTTTGGGGAGGGCCCCTTCCTGTTCCAACATGACTGTGCACCAGTGCACAAAGCAAGGTCCATGTATGAGTGAGTTTTGGGTGGAGGAACTTGACTGGCCTGCACATAGTCCTAACCTCAACCCGATAGAACACCTTTGGGATGAATTAGAGCGGAGACTGTGAGCCAGGCCTTCTCGTCCACAACAAAGTGCTTCTGGAAGAATGGTCAAACATTCCCATAGACACACTCCTAAACCTTGTGGACAACCTTCCCAGAAGAGTTGAAGCTGGTATAGCTGCAAAGGGTGGGCCAACTCAATATTGAAACCTACGGACTAAGACACCATTAAAATGTACATGTGAAGACAGGTGTCCCAATACTTTTGGTAACATAGTGTATATCATGAAGAAATAACAATTCTTTATCCCTGTAGTATTAAAATGGAAATGAAACATTTTGGCTAAAAAAAATATGTATTATGAGATGAGATGACTGACAAAGTTACAAAATGTTGAATTTTGTTCATCTCATAGCTGCTTCTCTCCTCATACAAATCAATGGGAGTACAATCACACACAGATCATACATTTTGTTCCCAGAAGCACCTATAGGACTTGAAGTGTGTTAGTCCCATCACACAGAGATCATATATTTTGTTCCCAGAAGCACCTATAGGACTTGAAGTGTGTTTAGTCCCATCACACAGAGATATATATTTTCTTCCCAGAAGCAACCTATAGGACTTGAAGTTGTTAGTCCCATCACACAGAGATCATATATTTTCTTCCCAGAAGCACATTTTCTTCCCATAGGACTTGAAGTGTGTTAGTCCCATCACACAGAGATCCTATAATTTGTTCCCAGAAGCACCTATAGACTTGAAGTGTGTTAGTCCCATCACACAGAGGTCCTATATTTTCTTCCCAGAAGCACCTATAGGACTTGAAGTGTTAGTCCCATCACACAGAGATCATATATTTTGTTCCCAGAAGCACCCATAGGACTTGAAGTGTGTTAGTCCCATCACACAGAGATCCTATATTTTCTTCCCAGAAGCACCTAGGACTTGAAGTGTGTTAGTCCCATCACACAGACCTACATTTTCTTCCCAGAAGCACCTATAGGACTTGAAGTGGTGTTAGTCCCATCACACAGAGATCATATATTTTGTTCCCAGAAGCACCTATAGGACTTGAAGTGTGTGTTAGTCCCATCACACAGATCCTATATTTTCTTCCCAGAAGCACCTATAGGACTTGAAGGTGTTAGTCCCATCACACAGAGATCATATATTTTGTTCCCAGAAGCACCTATAGGACTTGAAGTGGGTTAGTCCCATCACACAGACCTAAATTTTCTTCCCAGAAGCACCTATAGGACTTGAAGTGTGTTAGTCCCATCACACAGAGATCATATATTTTGTTCCCAGAAGCACCTATAAGGACTTGAAGTGTGTTAGTCCCAACACACAGACCTACATTTTCTTCCCAGAAGCACCTATAGGACTTGAAGTGTGTTAGTCCCATCACACAGAGATCATATATTTTGTTCCCAGAAGCACCTATAGGACTTGAAGTGTGTTAGTCCCATCACACAGACCTACATTTTCTTCCAGAAGCACCTATAGGACTTGAAGTGTGTTCGTCCCATCACACAGAGATCATATATTTTTGTTCCCAGAAGCACCTATAGGACTTGAAGTGTGTTAGTCCCATCACACAGACCTATATTTTTCTTCCCAGAAGCACCTATAGGACTTGAAGTGTGTTAGTCCATCACACAGAGATCATATATTTTGTTCCCAGAAGCACCTATAGGACTTGAAGTGTGTTAGTCCCTTCACACAGACCTCTATTTTCTTCCCAGAAGCACCTTATAGGACTTGAAGTGTGTTAGTCCCATCACACAGAGATCATAAATTTTGTTCCCAGAAGCACCTATAGGACTTGAAGTGTGTTAGTCCCCATCACACAGACCTATCTTTTCTTCCCAGAGCACCTATAGGACTTGAAGTGTGTAGTCCCATCACACAGAGATCATATATTTTGTTCCCAGAAGCACCCCATCAGGACTTGAAGTGTGTTAGTCCCATCACACAGAGATCATATATTTTGTTCCCAAAGCACCTATAGGACTTGAAGTGTGTAGTCCCATCACACAGACCTACATTTTCTTCCCAGAAGCACCCATAGGACTTGAAGTGTGTTAGTCCCATCACACACAGATCATATATTTTCTTCCCAGAAGCACCATAGGACTTGAAGTGTGTTAGTCCCCATCACACAGAGATCATATATTTTGTTCCCAGAAGCACCTATAGACTTGAAGTGTGTTAGTCCCATCACACAGACCTACATTTTCTTCCCAGAAGCACCTATAGGACTTGAAGTGTGTTAGTCCCATCACACAGAGATCATATATTTTGTTCCCAGAAGCACCTATAGGACTTGAAGTGTGTTAGTCCCATCACACAGAGACCATACATTTTGTTCCCAGAAGCACCTATAGGACTTGAAGTGTGTTAGTCCCATCACACAGAGATCATATATTTTGTTCCCAGAAGCACCTATAGGACTTGAAGTGTGTTAGTCCCATCACACAGACCTATATTTTCTTCCCAGAAGCACCTATAGGACTTGAAGTGTGTTAGTCCCATCACACAGAGATCATATATTTTGTTCCCAGAAGCACCTATAGGACTTGAAGTGTGTTAGTCCCATCACACAGAGATCAGATATTTTGTTCCCAGAAGCACCTATAGGACTTGAAGTGTGTTAGTCCCATCACACAGATCCTATATTTTCTTCCCAGAAGCACCTATAGGACTTGAAGTGTGTTAGTCCCCCATCACACAGACCTATATTTACTTCCCAGAAGCACCTATAGGACTTGAAGTGTGTTAGTCCCATCAACACAGAGATCATATATTTTGTTCCCAGAAGCACCTATAGGACTTGAAGTGTG
Organism: Lithobates sylvaticus; assembly: GCA_028564925.1. Lineage (NCBI taxonomy): Eukaryota > Metazoa > Chordata > Amphibia > Anura > Ranidae > Lithobates > Lithobates sylvaticus. Next base: position 392,817,981 of record CM053027.1, read on the forward strand.
TTAGTCCCATCACACAGACCTATATTTTCTTCCCAGAAGCACCCATAGGACTTGACTTGTGTTAGTCCCATCACACAGAGATCATATATTTTGTTCCCAGAAGCACACTATAGGACTTGAAGTGTGTTAGTCCCATCACACAGACCTATTTTTTCTTCCCAGAAGCACCTATAGGACTTGAAGTGTGTTATCCCATCACACAGAGATCCTATATTTTGTTCCCAGAAGCACCTATAGGACTTGAAGTGTGTTAGTCCCATCACACAGACCTACATTTTCTTCCCAGAAGCACCTATAGGACTTCTAGTGTGTTAGTCCCATCACACAGAGATCATATATTTTCTTCCCAGAGGCACCTATAGGACTTGAAGTGTGTTATTCCCATCACACAGAGATCTATATTTTCTTCCCAGAAGCACCTAGAGGACTTGAAGTGTTTTTGTCCCATCACACAGAGATCCTATATTTTTGTTCCCAGAAGCACCTTTAGGACTTGAAGTGTGTTAGTCCCATCACACAGACCTACATTTTCTTCCCAGAAGCACCTAGAGGACTTGAAGTGTGTTAGTCCCACCACACAGAGATCATATATTTGTTCCCAGAAGCACCTATAGGACTTGAAGTGTGTTTAGTCCCATCACACAGACCTATATTACTTCCCAGAAGCACCTATAGGACTTGAAGTGTGTTAGTCCCATCACACAGAGATCATATATTTTGCAGAAGCACCTATAGGACTTGAAGTGTGTTAGTCCCATCACACAGACCTATATTTTCTCCCAGAAGCACCTATAGGACTGAAGTGTGTTAGTCCCATCACACAGAGATCATATATTTTGTTCCCAGAAGCACCTATAGGACTTGAAGTGTGTTAGTCCCATCACACAGACCTACATTTTCTTCCCAGAAGCACCTATAGGACTTGAAGTGTGTTAGTCCCCATCACACAGAGATCATATATTTTGTTCCCAGAACACCTATAGGACTTGAAGTGTGTTAGTCCCATCACACAGACCTACATTTTCTTCCCAGAAGCACCCATAGGACTTGAAGTGTGTTAGTCCCATCACACAGAGATCATATATTTTGTCCCAGAAGCACCTATAGGACTTGAAGTGTGTTTCCCATCACACAGACCTATTTTTTCTTCCCAGAAGCACCTATAGGACTTGAAGTGTGTAGTCCCATCACACAGAGATCATATATTTTGTTCCCAGAAGCACCTATAGGACTTGAAGTGGTGTAGTCCCATCACACAGACCTATATTTTTCTTCCCAGAAGCACCTATAGGACTTGAAGTGTGTTAGTCCCATCACACAGAGATCCTATATTTTCTTCCCAGAAGGCACCTATAGGACTTGAAGTGTGTTAGTCCCATCACACAGACCTATATTTCTTCCCAGAAGCACTATAGGACTTGAAGTGTGTTAGTCCCATCACACAGAGATCCTATATTTTCTTCCCAGAAGCACCCATAGGACTTGAAGTGTGTTAGTCCCATCACACAGAGGACCTCTATTTTCTTCCCAGAAGCACCCATAGGACTTCTAGTGTGTTAGTGGCATCACACAGAGCTCATATATTTTGTTCTCCAGCAGCACCTACAGGACTTACTCTAGTGTGTTATTCCCATCACATCAGCTCCTCTATTTTCTTGCAGAAGCACCCATAGGACTTCTAGTGTGTTAGTGGCATCACACAGAGCTCCTATATTTGTCTTCTCAGCAGCACCCACAGACTTCAAAGTGTGTTAGTGGCATCACACAGAGCTACCTCTATTTTCTGAAGTGTGCAGAATCACCCATATAAGCGGACTTCTAGTGTGTTAGTGGCATCACACCAGAGCTCCTATATTTTCTTCCCACAGCACCCATCAGACTAGTCCCATCACCGACCTATACATCTTGGCTAAGGAAGACCCTCACAAGAGGGAGGCACTGAGCGTGCAGTCCCAGCACAGAACACAGGGCTTCCCAAAGCAGGCTCTGTTTCTAGTCACACAGAGGCCGTCCCCGAAGACTATGGACTTTGAAGTTGTTCGTCCCCATCACACGACCTACATCCCAAACACCGTGGCTTGAATGGGACAGCAGAGTCTTTTTTTTCCCGGCACCTATGGACTTGAATGTGGAGCCCATCACACAGACCCTATATTTTTCTGAAGCTTTGGTAGAATGGTTAGTCCCATCACCAAGCCCTCCTCATCCTCCTCATCCCACTCACCCAGGCTGAAGGTTTATTCTGCAGCAACAGCTGTTCCCAGAAGCGCGTACCTTCAATGTTAGTTCCCATCAACATCAGCCTATATTCCCTTCCCTAGACCCTATAGGACTTGAAAGTGTGGTTACCATGTCCCAGAAGCACCCTCTTTGCACAGAGCACCCATAGACTTTCTAGTTAGGAGCACCCATAGGGACTTCCCCCAGACACCTATATTTTCTTCTCAGCAGCAACCCACGAGAACTCTTTGAGTTTGTTCTAGTGTGTTAGTGGCAGAGTGTGTTGTGACATGCTGCAGGAAGCGACACCCAGTGGAGTCTGGATGGTTCCCAACGCCAGGCCTCTTTTTCGAAGGCTCGGACGTGGCCCATGGGACACTCGCGATGATGTCGCATCACCCAGCTTGAGGAATGAGGAGGCAGTACTGTCCAGGAGGATCCCAAACGATTTCCAAACCCCAGCTGCAGCTTACTGCCAGGTTTGCTCTAGTGGTGAAGAGGGAGGGGATGATGAGGTCACTGACTCCACGTGGGTGCCTGAAGGGAGAGAGGATGAGGAGGAGGACGAGGAGGAGGAGGATGCGGCGTCACATGTCCAACGAGGCAGGATGCCCCCTGGAGGCCAGGTAGAGGCCAGCACAGCAACTGTACAACACCGCAGAGCTCCGCCTGTGCAGGGCGCTGCCTCTGCACGTTATCAGAAAAGTTCTTTGGTGTGGGCCTTTTTTGAGACGAGTGCATCAGATCGCACCACGCTATTTGCAATATTGTCTCAAGCGAATCTCGCGTGGCCAAAACATCAGCCGCTTGGGCACCACAAGCATGACCAGACATAATGTCGACCTGACATGCAGCTCGTTGGCAGGCACACATAAAAGACCCACACCAAAGAACTAAGCGGACCTCTCCTTGCTCCTCATCAGCCCGGATCTCCATCCCCACTACACCTTCAGTCCTCTCTGAAAGCTGCTCTGAGAGGACTGAAGGTGTAGAATTAGGTGTGTCACAACCAAGTACTTGCAGTACACCGACGTCCGATTGCAGCAGGCAAATTTCCCTGCCCCAGCTGCTGGACCGTAGAAAGAAGTACACTCCCAGCCATCCACATGCCCAGCGGTTGAATGCTAGCTTGGCTAAATTGCTAGCACTTCAACTGCTGCCTTTTCAGTTGGTAGACTCGACCCCCTTCCGTGAGTTTGTTCAATGTGCGGTTCCTCAGTGGCAGGTTCCCAAACGCCACTTTTTCTCACGGAAGGCCATTCCGTCTCTCTACCGGCATGTGGAAGGCAATGTCCATGCCTCGCTGGACAGGGCGGTCAGCGGTAAGGTGCATATTACCGCTGACTCATGGTCCAGCAGGCATGGACAGGGACGGTACCTTTCTTTCACGGCCCATTGGGTCACTCTATTGGCAGCTGGGAGGGATGCAGGACAAGGTGCAGTAGTGTTGGAGGTTGTTCCGCCACCACGCCTCCAAAACGCTACTACTGCTACTGGTTGTGACACACCTCTCTCCTCCACCCCCTCCTCTTCTTCTTCCTCCAGTGCTCTGTCCTTGGAACCAGCGGTGCTCCGTAGGCGTACAAGGGGCTACGCAAGTACGCAGGCAAAAAGATGCCATGCCGTGCTTGCGCTGGTGTGTTTGGGGACAGGAGCCACACTGGGCCAGAGGTTCTGGCAGCTCTGCAGGGGCAGGCCGAGAGGTGGTTGACGCCACGTCAGCTTAAGCCAGGAATGGTAATTTCTGACAATGGCACCAACCTCCTCTCCGCCCTGCGACAGGGCAGCTCACCCATGTGCCCTGCATGGCTCACGTCCTCAACCTGGTGGTGCAGCGGTTCTTGGCAGGTTCCCAGGCTTACAGGATGTCCTGAGGCAGGCCAGGAAAGTCTGTGTGCATTTCCGCCGATCTTATAATGCCAGTGCTCGGCTGACTGAGCTGCAAAAGGAGCTGAACCTGCCCAAGAACCGCCTAATATGTGACATGCCCACCAGGTGGAACTCAACGTGGCCATGCTGCAGCGACTGCACACGCAGCAGAGGGCCATCAATGAGTACCTTTGCGACTACGGCACCAGGACAGGGTCAGGGGAGCTTGGTTTTTTTTTTTTTTCCCCACGTCAGTGGAGCATGATCAGGGATGCATGCACTGTCCTCTCACCATTTGAGGAGGCCACGAGGATGGTGAGCAGTGACAGTGCATGCATCAGTGACAAATCAATGGGAGTGCAAACACAGCTTGAAGCAGATTGATGCAGCTTAGGTGGATGTTATATACAGATTAATAGGAGGTCAAATGTAGATCAAATGCACCAATATACTATGAGTAACATTTATCAAGCAAATTAACAACTCAGTAAGAGGCAAGTTTGGTTGCTTCTTATTTGGGAAAGTCTCTGCAATAGTTTTTACTGTGTTTGGCAACCTCTGCATCTATTATTCTGGATAGCCAAGTGCAAAGAGTTCTGGGATAGATTTATCACTAAGGATCAGCAGGAGATCCATGAAGAGATCCCCTGCTGAATCAGAGCAGATTGGAACAGATATCTCTGTTGTGGGAGTTTAACGTACCCATGTTAGGTCTAAGGCAGTGGTTCTCTACTCCTGTCCTCAGGGCCCACTAACAGGCCAGGTTTTATGTATTACCTTGGGGAGATGCAGACTAGAATACTGCAATCACTGAGCAAAATTATATCACCTGTGATGTATTTCAGTTATCTTGAAAACTTGGCCTGTTAGTGGGCCCTGAGGACAGGAGTTGAGAACCACTGGTCTAAGGGCAGGTGTATGTAAACACGTGTGCATCCGTTTACATTCTTTTTTCTTCTGTTTCGTAACTTTTTTTCGGCCCTAGACAGACTCTAGTTATTTGAATGTAAATGGACGCATGCCCGTTTATATCTGTCTGCCCTCAGACTAACAATGAGCTTCAGATCAGCCTGTAAAATTAAGCATGTGCAAGGGGCCGAATTGGCCAGAGTCTGTTTTCTTCTGTTGCAGTGCTACTTTACAAAAGTCAAGGGAGGAGTTTATGGACCAAGATGTAACTTTGTAGTAAACCTGTCTCCCTGTTCCTGTTTAGCATTGGCATGCTGTGGGACAGAATTGATAAATGTCCTCCTATAAATGATCTCTGAAGGGCCTCAAACGATCTCCCCTGAAAAGCAAACTGCATTTGTCTATTTACCTACCAAAATATTTGTAATTGTCTGCAGACAGCTTTTTGGTTTACACATATCTGACCCAAAATGGCCCTGATTTGGCCTTACCGTTTTCCTGGATCACTGCCCTGCCAATTTGGCACGGGTGATATGATTTTGATTCTATGTCCAGCTAACTGGAGGTGGGCAGCTGACATAGGAATCTGCACTGCTCAACGGGAGGACTGGAAAACTTTGACCTAGGTATAAATACAATTAAGTGACATCTTTATGGTAGGCACAGACTTCTTTGAGTTAACTACTTGACCTCCAGAAGTTCCCCTTCCCCCCCTTACGACCAGGCCATTTTTTGTGATATGGCACTGCGTTACTTTAACTGACAATTGTGCAGTCGTGCGATGCTGTACCCAATTCAAATGTATGTCCTTTTTTCCCCCACAAATGGAGCTTTTTGCATATATATATATATATATATCTATATATAGATATAGATATATCTATATCTATATATAGATATAGAGATATATATATAGATATCTATATCTATATATATAGATATCTATATCTATATATATAGATATCTATATCTATATGTATCTATATATATCTATATATATATATATATATATATATATATATATATATATATATATATATATAGATATATATATATATATATCATTTTTGTTCCCTTTAAACAAAAAGACAGACAACTTTGAAAAAAAAAACAATATTTTTTTACTTTCGGCTATAAAACACATCCAATTAAAAATTAAAAAAATTAAAATAAATTCTTCATCAATTTAGGCCAATATGTATTTTTTTATAAATATGTCCACAGTGCTGTCCAAACCTGTGTACTTAAACCAAAATCCCCCTTATATACAGTATTCTAAACAACAAATATAACAATAATTTGTGCAAAATATTAGACAAGTGAAGCATCAATTGCTTTACAATTATTCCAGTCCATATATAGATAAAATCTCAAAGGTCTTCATAAAGTGCAGTCTGTGCTTGTTATAAACTTGGGCCAGTGATAAACAAAAAGAAAATGTGTAAAAAGAAGATGTGCACATCTTTTGCACATTTTCTTTTTGTAGGTAAATAAAGCACAGACTGCACTTTATGAAGACCATTGAGATTTTATCTATATATAGACTGGAATAATTGCACAGCAATTGATGCTGCACTAATATTTTGCACAAATGATTGTTATATTTGTTGTTTAGACTACTGTATATAAGGGGAATTTTGGTTTAAGTACACAGGTTTGGACAGTGTTGTGGACATATATATTAATTGCACTTTAAGGTATCACGCCTCTTTACCACAGCAGCAGTCCAATCCCACTAAAATATTTCCCATAGCGCAGGAATCACTAACACATAAATATGTATTCCTCTACATATTTTTGGTAAAAAAAATCCCAATAAGCGTATATATTGATTGGTTTGCGCAAAAGTTGTAGCGACTACAAACTATGGGATTTTTTTTTTTTTTACTAGTAATGGTGGCGATCAGCGACTAATAGCAGTACTGCAATATTGTGGTGGACAGTCGGACACTAACTGGCACTTTTTGGGGACCAGTGACACTACTACAGTGATCAGTGCTAAAAATATGCACTGCCACTGTACTAATGACACTGGCGGGGAAGGGTTTACACATCTAGGGCGATCAAAGGGTTAACTGTGTGCCTGACCAGTGTTTTAGTGTACTGTGGGCGGTGCTTTTACTAGGGGAAGGCATGGATCCATGTCCCTACTTTGCAGGAGCTCAGGATTTATGCCTTTCCTACAGACAGAACAATGATTTGCCTGGTTTACAAAGCCGGGCCGCCATTCTGCCTCTGTGCTGGATGATCGATGAGTGCATGTGCGCCCCAGACCCAGAAGTGTCGGATCACGTACTAGGTATGTAATCCGGCAAAGCAGTGCCACCTTGCCTCTGAATAAGTAAGTTATACGGGCTGCAAGTGGTTAAACAAAATGTACCATGAAAAGCGTGCCATAGTGTATTGGTCATTGATAACCATGGTAAAACCTTAGTGTTCCTGAAGGACCTGGTTTATTATAACCCCTTTTTACATCTTTCAGCATGCTTTATGGCTCTCAGCTTCAGTCGCACGACATCTAAGATCTGCAAAGCAAGGTGGTAGACCGCAGGTCTAAACAGGTAGTACACAGGTGTATAATTTCCACCATGTGCTACTAATTGGTGTAGTATCTCGACTCACCAGCACAACATATCTTATTACTGGCCCAAGGGGCAAAGGTTTAAAAAAAAGAAAATAATTGCCGTCACCTGCCTGGCTGTAAAGTATGGCAGAGGTGCCCAGTGGCTGTACCAAATTACAAATGCCTTGGCACGTAAAACAGTAAACATATTTTATTTCAACTAAGTATTTGTTCTTTTTTACTGGAATTCCGCTTCATTGGTTTATTGTGTTTTTCATTGGTATGAATAGCCATTTTATTTTATCATTATGCGATAAACACCATTAGAATTACAATCTTGTCCTCTCCATCAGGTGTCAGTGCGGAATACAAAGACTTTAGAACTAAGAATTGGAGGATCAGTTGTGCCACCTGAATTAAATATTTCTGTAGTAAGTATGGGGTTTACCTCAATTTATTTTGACATGTAATGGATATTTGCTGTAATCCTGTGAGACAACTATTATAGTTTTAGACGCTGGTAGCATGTGCTTGAAATACTTACTTAAAATAAATAAGGCACATGGTATGAACACATTTCACACTGGCTGCCTTAGACAAATAAACACATTAGTACATAATTTGGTGTTTGCAGGGATTTAGCTGAAATTGTGTCTGTTCCTCATGGATAACTCCAGCTAGTCACCAGCAAAGTAATATGTGTTCTGAAAACGCCGCAAATTCTAACAACAAAAAAAAAGCGTCATTTACATCTAAATAACATGTCAGGTTACAAGGGTAAAACCTAGTTTGTGATAGTGAGCAGTAAAGCAGCACATTATATAGAGTTGCTTATTATAATTAACACATTACTGTGAAGCCCAATAGCTTTTGTAAAATAGCTAAAATAGAAATGTAGGCTAAAATATATGTAAAAGCTAAAAATACAAATACAGTTTACAAAATAGCTACTACGAGTATTAGAAAAGTATACTGTATACCCAGAAGTTATAGGATATATTCTCAAAAGATAAATCCAGCAGTGTCCCTTTGCAAAAATAATTCACTTTGATAGCATGCCACATAATCAGTGGTCATGCCACATAATCAGTAGTCATGCCACATAATCAGGGGTCATGCCACATAATCAGTAATCATGCCACATAATCTGTAGTCATGCCACATAATCAGTAGTCATGCCACATAATCAGTGGTCATGCCACATAATCAGTAGTCATGCCACATAATCAGTGGTCATGCCACATAATCAGTAGTCATGCCACATAATCAGTAGTCATGCCACATAATCAGTGGTCATGCCACATAATCAGTGGTCATGCCACATAATCAGTGGTCATGCCACATAATCAGTAGTCATGCCACATAATCAGTGGTCAAGTGGTGTATGCAGATTCTTTACCGCAGTTTCAATCCCCACCCCCTATCCCTACTCCACACCACCATCTTTAAAGGTCTTTGGGGGTATTTGGGACGTGGCAAAGACCAGCTCAGCATCTGTGCATGTTCAGTTTTTCTTTTTTGTATAGGCGCACAATTGATGCCAGTTCCTGGTATATGAGCATGCTAATTGCCCACAGAGTTTATGCACATGCACAGGAAACCCATGCATGCACAGATGCACATCACACAGCCTCCTCGATAGTTGTGTAGTAGCAATTCCAGGAGAGAGCAGGGCCTGGCCTAGGCCAAAAATCAGCTGATTGCAGCACAAAAATACACAAAAGGTAGAAACTATTATTTTTTTTTTTTTTGCTGCGTTTTTGTAAGAGTGAAGGGTGAGAACCAAAAATTGTTGTTATAAGGAGTTAAAGAGGTGTATCCATTACAAAAAAATTAAAAGTCAGCAGCTACAAATACTGCAGCTGCTGACTTTTAATTATCGGACACTTACCTGTTCCAGGGTCCAGCGATGCGGGTGGTCGAAGCTTCACTCGCCCCCCGATCGGCTCGGTGGCGCCAGCATTGCAACTGTGGGCACAGTTGTGAAGCCACAGCCGGGCACCCACTGTGCATCCGCGAGCGGCGCCGCGCGCCGTGATTGGCCGCACAGTCATCTGGGACACGTGACAGGTCCCAGATGACTAGGGAGCCCTTCCTGTGCCGAGGGGAAGTGATGTCACCAGCCCAGGCACCGAAGGAGGCAGCCTACGAGGGACCCCCTAGCAACAGGCATTTAGAGGTATGTAAAAATAAAAAAAAATTCCAATTATTTTTTTTTTTTTTTTTTTTTTAGGAATTTTAAGCAATTTTATTTTTTTAGGGGGAAACACCACTTTAAGTTCTGCTTTAAGGCTCATGGTTCAGGCAGAATTGTCTGTCTCTGCCTGAATGTCAGTGCCTCAAAGCCTTTTCCACAGATACCATGTGACCAAAACCTAAGTTCTGGCCCATGTCCAACTACCAGGGGAAGCCCAGTGTCCCATTTTGAAAATCAGCAAATCTAAACAATATTTTAGTTTTTCTCTTTTTTTGTACAACCTGTTGTAATATTGTTATAAATGGCTCAAACGATGGCCATCATTTTTATTCCAAATACACCTAAATAATTTGTGCCTGTCCTTTTTACAGATTTTAATTAATATAACTTTTTTTCTGACTTCTTATTAACCACTAGTAACACTTGTAGTAATTAATGAGCACCAATAAATGTCATGTAAGTCATTTCCAGTTGCTTTATTGGTATTCATTATTGTAGAAAATGGATTTGACATTTTCTGTTCATGGTTTTTATTTATCATTTATAAAGGCTATCAATACATTACACTTTTTCCGAAACAGCCTAATTATATCTTTCCGAGATCCACACCTGACATTTAAGATTTGAAATATTTGTCTCACGTGTTCATTTTTTAAAAATGTTTTTATAACTTTCCTGTTCCCTGATTTCATAATGTGCAGAGCCATCGCACCTATTTCTGTACTTAAGAAAATGATGATAATACTAGTTTTATGGGATACAGACACAAGGTATCTAGATTTCTGGAGAAAAAAAGTGCTTTAAAGGAAATGGACAGGTATGGTAGGAATTACCCTTAGCTATGACAGTTTTGACGTACTTTGGAAGGGTGATAAGACCTGACTATGTTTCCAATTAGGTTCCACCCCAGTACCACTGAGCTGCACCCCTATTGCATAAGGGTAATGTATAGATGTGTAGCACACCCCCTAAGGAGCCGCAGGTGAAATGGGAACCCCCACCCTGCACAGCCAAGCACACCAAATGTTCACAGTCTCCCAGAGTCAATAAACAGTGCAGCACTTTGTTTTGTTATTTTATTAAGGGATTAGAACTTGGATTGGGAGTAGAAGTATTATGGGATGCCTACTTGACTTTAAAGAACTACAGGGACAACTTCTCCTACAGTATATACACTCCCTACTTCCTCAAGCACACTTGCTTGCAGAATTTCCAACTGGCACACTGCTTGTGATTCTGACAAAGCACTCAGATTTATAGCAAAAGCCTGTAGGCCCCTTTAAATGTGTAGCAAAAATGCAGTGTCCAGCTTGATCACTCCTGTGGCAACTGATCCCAGCACCACCTCTACAGGCACTGCCAGCCCACCTGGCTGCAGCTGCCCCTTTCACTAGCCCTCTTAGCTACTTCTCCATAGTCCTCACAGACTGACACTCTCTCTCTCCACAGTCCTCCCAGATTGATCACTCACCAGCCCACCTGGCTGACTTCTCTGGTGACCTCCTAGACATGCTGACCTGCTTCCGCTGTCCTCTCCTTGCTCCTGTGCCTCCAGGAAGTGTTGTTCATTGTGTTGTAGAGGATCCCTCCAGCACCTGAGCCCCAGGCCCAAGGTCACCCCCCCCCCCCAGACTAGGGGGCACCCTCAAGGGCCACCGACAGCCTCCTCAGCACTCCGTCTACATCTTCCACCTGACTGCCCTGCTGGCATGACCCATGAGTATTTATGAGGTGCCTGCCCCCTGCCAGCCCATTTCACTGGGGATTTGCTGGGGCCCCCATCAATACTCTAAGCAGCTCCTCCTAGACTCCACCCTCTTCATCTGGAAGCTTTTCCAAGGTTCCTGAAAGCAGTGGGAGGTAGTGCTTGCTGAGTCATCCAGCCCATCTGAGTCACTCAGCCCTGACCTAGATTCAACCCAGGTATGGCTTTCAGCCAGGCCAAAATTTTCTACATTAACAACTATATACACTAGCACACTAACACCCCTTTCACACTGCAGCACCTGTGCTGTTAGCGCTAAAGTGACACTAGATTTGCAGAGCTTTTCATCCGCTAGCGGGGTGGTTTTTTCACCTTTAAAACAAGGTAAAAAGTCCTGTTTTGCGATGCTTTCAAAACGCTTATAAGGCAATTTGGAAGCGCTGCCTATTCATTGCAATGGGCAGGGGTGTTTTGGGAGCACTATTTACAGCGATCTCTACCCGCCCCAAAGATGCTGCTTGTAGGACTTTTCGTAATGTCCCGCAAGCACACCACACTAGTGTTAAAAGACACACAGCAATGAATGGGATCAGTATTCAGACACTTTTCAGAGGCTATTTCTAGCGCTAAAGCTCCTGAAAACCGCCTCTGTGTGAAAGGGGTCTAAAGGGTGCACCAGATGCTAAGCAGAGGAAGAGTTTGCTGCCACTATCATATCTTGAAATTCCAGTTGTGTCACTTCTAACTTTTCCACATGCTGTCTTCCACTAAAGCTGGGTACACACAAAGGGGTTTATTTTCTAAAGCTGTGGAGTTCAAAACCAGTCTCAATTCTTCAAAGAAATCAATAAGCTTCCAGGCTTTATTGCCAGAGACTCAACTCCCACTGCTAAAAGAGGAAGTAAAAATTCTAACACATTGTTCACTTTCTAAAGAATATATCTCTATGTATTATCTGAGGCTGTTCACTTTACTGGGTATATGTCAGGGTTTACATCCACTTTAATTGAACAAGCTGAGGTTAAAAGCTGATTGCTGATTGCAGAAGTGAGCCTGATTTTGCACTCTCCAGCTTTAATAAATAAACCCCACATTTGTTTTTCTTCTAACCAGCGGGGTAGACCTATATGGTTAAATCCCTTTGCTATTGAGACAATTACCCATTTGTTTGTATTTCACTGTACACTGAAATCAACAAGCCCAATTTACTAGAGACTTTAGAGACTGTACATTTAAACCTGGTACACAGAGACCAACAATCGGACAGTTCAGCAGAAACCGGCCGTCTTTTGGACTGTGTGTACAGGTGTCTGTCTGTCTAATGGCCAGCTTCTGTCGAGTGGACCTGCAGGAAAACCAGCATTCGATCGGCGCTTGTGGCCATTGGCTGAAAGTGCTGATCAGTGCATTCCTGCATGGGGGGAGTCCCCATGCCAGAATACAATGTCTCAGAGTGAGACCAGTGAGATCAATATGTGGTTGTAGATATATGTGTTTTTTTTTTATTCAACCAACAAATGTGAACACAGCTGTGTGTGTGTGTGCCCAGCTTTTGCATACTGATTGCAAAGTGAATATTCTATGAGTGCTGTGTTTGTTTATCACAGCATTCAATGATGTCATCACTGGCACAACAAATTGTGTTTGAAAGATAAATGTAGACTAAAACATTTTGTTTGATTGCATGCAAATGTTTTGAATTTCATTTTGGGATGCACGCAAGTTCTTATTACTGTATTTAAGAGAACGATCTTTGATGAAAATAACAGTCTTGTGGCAGTTGTTTGCATGTCCCTACGATGTATTACCATCCAACATCAAATGATTAACTATTTGGATGACACCAAGAGATCTGCCATTGCCATTCTAATGATAGTCTCTTTGGCCATCCAAAAGAAAAACATAAAGACACCTAAAACCCAAAAGGATGTGCAGTGGTTGAGGAAGTGGGAATAAATTGTCTGATACAGACCTGTGAAAAACACTGTGTCAGTTCCAGGCCACCTTCACCAACATGTGACAAATGGCTGGTCAAACTCTCACTGCACTGTCACCAATACTTGACAATTACAACCTCAGTCTCGCAAAGGTTTTCCAGCTCGCATGACCACAATCTAAGTAACGATAAAAAACCTTCAGTATGCAGCCACCCCTCTAATTATTACCTGAACTCGATCACTATACATCGATGTGCGTGAGTACTATGTTCATTCATAATTGAAGGATAGTAAACTGTGTTTACTATCTGTACTTCAGTTTGTGAATGAACAGGAAGTGCATGCAGCACTGAGTACTTCCCATTCATTCACTCTAAAGCGAGACATCATGGGCTTGATTGGACTCCTGATATTACACCAAAGGCCCCCAGTAAAAAAATAAATAATAATAATATTGTAAAAAATAATTAAAAAAATTAAACAAACAAACTACTGAGCCATCCACTGCCCTCCTGACACCATCCACTGTCCTACTAATGCCAACCTCTGCCCTACTGACAAGTCCACTGCTCTACTGTCACCCTTCACTGCTCTACTGATGCTGTCCATTGCTCTCCCGACACCACCCTCTGCCATAAAAAATAACTGACACTGTCCACTGCCCTACTGACACGTCCACTGCTGTAATAACTGACACCACTCACTGTCCTACTGACATCAACCTCTGTCCTACTGACATGTTCACTACTCTACTGACACCCTCCACTGCTCTACAGACACAGTCCACTGCCATGTCCATGTTTTAGTACATTTTAAAATATTTGTTTACATTTACTATAAGAGTGTGTGTGTGTGTGTGTATGTATATACACAGTGTGTGTGTATATATATATATGTATATATATATATATATATATATATATATATATATATAAATAAATATACAGGGCTCAAAATTTCAAGTCCTGCGCTACTAGCCAGGCCTTAGGGGTTACTCACCACCAGTTGCCCCACCCAACCCCTACCCTACCCCTTCCCTAATGCCACCCCTAAACATTATCTCATGAAATAATTGAATTGCAGATATTTTAAAACCACTTCAGCCCCAGAAGATTTGGCTGCTCAATAACCAGGCCATTTTTAACTGGCACTGACAATTGCGCGGTCATGCGAAGATGTACCCAAACAAATTTGATGTTCCTTTTTTCCCCACAAATAGAGCTTTCTTTTGGTGGTATTTGATCACCTCTGTGGTTTTTATTTTTTGCGCTATAAACAAAAGAAGAGCAACAATTTTGAAAAAAAAAAACACTATCTTTTACTTTTTGCTATAATAAATATCCCACATTTAAAAAAAATAAATAAAAAATAATATTTTTTTTCCTTAGTTTAGGCCGATATGTATGCTACATATTTTTGGTAAATATCACTAGGGTAAGAGGGACTCAGATGTAAGTGGTACCCTTCGAGCTCTGATGTAAGGGGGCTTTGAGAACCCTGATTTAAGGGGAAATGCTGGGAAATCTGATGTTAGTGGGGTCTTTGGTGAGCAGAAATCCTCTTGTATCAGAGTTCCCTTTTACACCAAAGTCCACATCGTTCCCCCTTAAAAAAAAAAAAAAAAAGAATAATTGCTGTGGGCCGCTAAAGTGTTCGTGTTTGGTTTGAGGAAAAGGTGGCAACCCTAGTTCTGAATGAGGATGGCAGAAATGTGGAGATTGTGGAAGATGTACTTAATTGTTTGTTTTTATTTTCCAGAGTTCATTCCTTTTCCCTGGTGTATATGTCAATTCTACCCAGGCTATACCATTTTTGCTTCAGAATAAAGGAGCAGCACGTGCAAAAGTAGAATTTGATCTTTCTCAATATGAGGATTTTTCACTATCCTTCAAAGAGGATTCAGGTACTTGTTTATGTACACAATATAAAAAAACAGAAGCCTTATATAGCCTTTACATTTTATTCTACTCTCTATTCTACTTTTTTACATTTTATTCTGTTCTTTATTCTGCTTTTAATTCTAAACTCCATCTCAATGTATACTTTTTTATTCTTGTCTCCTTCTCGTTGTATACAGATTGTTCTACTCACTATTTTACTTTTTTATTTTTTATTCTACTTTATTTCTTATTGTTTACAGTTTATTCCACTCTCTATTCTACTTTTTTATTTTTTTACTCTCCGTCTCATTGTATACAATTTTTTTTTTTACTCTTTATCGCCCTGATTGCTAAGGCAACTAGGTACACTAGAGAACATCACTTTCCTTTTTTGATACAGACAAATAATTTTTATTTACAGAGGATTTTCTTACAACTGCATGTTATTTCACTTGCAAATTTTTTTGTTTTAGCTGTTGAGATTAGTCCATTGTACCCCTATCTTTATGCTGTGGATTTAGAAGAGAAGGAGACTCTGGAATGTGCTCTTCATTTCAATCCTAAAGAGGTAAGTTTTGAAACGTGATCACGTAGATGAAGACGGCATTTGAAGGCAGCAGTTTTTGTTTATTTTTTATTTTTTTGCTGAGATATTCTCTAATAATGTGTGACAAACTGTTATCTGAACTCTAGTCAAAGGCAAACATTTAATTTTCATTTCTTCCGAGTTTTATATTTAATTGTAGTGATCTTCTTACAGGGTTTGTTGTTTTTTTTTTTTTTCAATAATTTTTATTGGTTTATCAAAAATGACATGGAATAACAATCATTTGAAGCAAAATAAGATAAAAACAAAGTACAGAGTACAAAGAATTCCAGTATGGCTTAGAAACAACTACATTGCGTAATCTAGTGGGAAAACAACAACAAGGGTTTGTTGTTTTTAAGCACATGTACATTGACAACACTGACTCCTGCTGCACTGAAATCCCAAACAATGTTGACAGTCTCCCCTGGTGGACAACAGAACACCCCCCTCTCCTAATCTGTATAACATAAGGGGGTGTTCTGTAGTAAAAAAGAAACAAAGCATTAGTCTAACACTTGTTTAGAGGAGGGAGCACATCGATGTGTTCCTCCTAACCATATGTTTGTTTTAGTAAAGAAACTGACGCATTTTTTGATCATGACTTCTTCTGATCTGCTTATTTGTTCTGAGATGAGTTGCTCATTTCCATCAGATAAGCTAGCACTAGCCCAAGTCTGTCTGGTCACACTCCCTGATCTTACATGCACAATCAACTGTAGTTTAAAATGAATGTGGTTGTAAACCTTTAGGCTCCATTCATATATATATATATATATATATATATATATGAATTGGAGAATTGAAAAAGAATCCTGTGCATTTTCTGAACACTGCAGTGCAATTCAGGTGCAAATTCCAGGCTCACTGCCTTCTAAAGGAACGCATCTGAATCGCACATCTCATCCGTTTTGAACACTAATTAAATCATGAAAAAAAAAAAAACAGCACATGGGGGTGGGGGTGTGTGGGGGGTGTGGGTTCTCAGGGTTAAGGGGAACCCTACATCTTTTTTTTTTTTAAAAGGCGTGATTCCCCCTCCCCCCAAAAATAAAATCCATACCAGACCCTTATCTGAGCCCGTATGAACCTAGCCTTAAATATACCCAGTGAAATGACTGCCTTCAGGTGCTACACAGAGATGAAACAAATCCTGCTACATAAGTTGTACCTGTTTATCTGCAGTCTTGTTTTCTCTACAGCCCTTTAAAGTGCAGAATTTATGCAGCTTGCGTGAGCTTTCAGAATGAAGGGGGCAGGGAGCTGAAGTTACACTCTGCAGAGCTTAGTGAGATCTTATTGGAGGGAAGGGACATAGAACCCTTTCACACAGCATACAGGAACATAGCTTAGGCTGTCAATCACAGACTGTGTGCTGGAGCGCTTTCCCGTCACCTCTTTTCTCTTGGTGCCAGGAAAAATTATCAGGAGTGATTGATGCAGATAGCAGGGGAATGAAACGGCAGACAGAAATAACACTTAGACCCCTTTCACACTGGAGCCATTTTTCAGGCACTAAATGACTAAAAATAGTGCATGTAAAGTGCCTGAAAAATGCCTTCCCAGCAGCACCAGTGTAAAAGCCTGAGCGCTTTCACACTCCGGCGGTCTGCTTTCAGGACGTTAGAAAAAGTCCTGAAAGCAGCATCTTTCGGATTGGTTTAGGAGCGGTGTATACAACGCTTCTCCACCGCCCCTGCCCATTGAAATGAATGGGCACTGCTGCTGAAGCGTCTGCAAAGCACTTCGGCAGAGGCGCTTTTCGGGCACATTAAACCCTTTATTCGTCCGCCAGCGGGGGTTAAAGGCACCACGCTAGCGAAAAGCGCCGCTAAAACAATGGTAAAACTCTGCTAAAACTAGCGGTGCTTTACCAGATAACTTACCTTTTAATTAGTCTTCATGTAACAATTTTTTTTTTCTTTTATTAGAGGTTGTTGATTTCACAAAAATCAAATATATTTCTGATCTACATTACACTCCTATTGTTTTCTGCATCCAGAGAATGTCTTGAATTTCTGATATGAGTCCAGCTTTTAATGAACCGAATTGTGATATCTGAACAGTAATGTGAAGAAAGCGTTTGTTAATTAGATTAAATCCATTATTTGTCGACTTAACGGGATATGCATAAATTAAATGTTTTCATCCCATTGATCCCCGTTAGACAAATTTTTAATAAGGCAAAAAAAAATTTGTATCTGAGTGTAGCTCAGCCAAAAAAAAAAAAATCACCTTTCTCATTCCTGCCAGAGGGTCATGTAACACATTGCTCCATTAGTGATTACTGCTTACTGCTCAGTAAAAAAAAAAAAAAAACTGTGATTTCTGCCTTCCACAGGCAATTACAAACCTGTTTTCAAAATATGTCTAATGTGCCTCTAATTAGTTTATGTATCATGCAAATTAGTTTGTGAAAAGTAAAGAGTTGAGGCCTACAGCGGCAATTTGTGTCAATTATTGCAGATCTTATGTTTTATATTGCAGAGCAAGTCATGCATTATGCAACAGAAGTCAGCTTGCTAACATCTGATGTGTCAATACACAATAACCATACAATACACCGAACCTGTCTATATAACCTGTGTATAGATGTGCAAAACACAATAGTCTATTTTGCTTTCGTAAAATCTAAGATAATAGTTTGGCTGTAAGTCTGAGCAGGCATGGAGACCAAACGAGGCTTAATGGATCTTTATGTAACATCAATTAAGCAACTCAATACCAGACACCTTTTACCCCCTTCCTGCCAGGCCAATTTTCAGCTTTCAGCGCTGTCACACTTTAAATGACAATTGCACGGTCATGCTACAGTGTACATTTTTATGACATTTTTATCATTTTGTTTTTACACAAATAGAACTGTTGTTCAGTGGTATTTAATCGCCGCTGGGTTTTTTATTTTTTGCTAAATAAATAAAAAAACTGATAACTTTGAAAAAAAAAACATGTTTATCTTCGTTTCTGTTATAACATTTGGCAAACAAATAAACTTTCAAAATACATTTATGGAAAGATATTGGTGATTGCTACTCCCTATAGTGCCACATCCCTGTGTACATGGAAAGCGAAAAATTCCCTAGGGGTGGGACTTTGGAGGCACTAATTGGTATCACAATAGAGTCGATAAAAAATAATTTTATTAAATTGAAAGTGATTAAAAACTAAGAACATGGAATAAACATGGCCTAAGCAACTGGAAATACATTATTGCAAAAATACATGACACTACAGGTTGATATCCTTTACTCGACGCGTTTCAGAGTTTGTTAGCATCTCCTTCATCAAGTGTTAGTAGGGTATTAATTGTCTACAAATGCAAATACAAATAATCAGTCACACTTAATTTACATTATAGTACATTATTATCGTGGATAGAAGATCTCAACGCACATTTTTTCCAGTCATGTACATGTATAAATTCCATGTTGTATTAAAAAAAAAAACACAAGAGTTTCTAATAGCTTCACCCACATTGCAGCTGTTACTTGTTAATAGATTTAAACAAGAAAACAATATTTTAAAGGAGCCTCAACGATTGCTGCCCCTAATATTGGAGACCAAAAAGCCAGAGTCCTGGAATTGAAACACAAAGTTTGAGCAATATAGACTTGTGAAAAACATGTAAGTATGTCAATAAATGTACTAAAGATTTTATGCAAATGGGCATACCTGCATATAGAGGCCTGTTGTCTGCACAGAAGACAGTCCTGGTAAGTAGCTGTGAAGTAATCAAAGTGTGTGTGTATATATATATATATATATATATATATATATATATATATATATATATATATATATATATATATATATCTATGGATATAAGTATTACCAAAAGTTGTATATTTGTACGGGCAACAACTACATGGTAATGTCACCCTATTGGATCCACATGTTGTCATATGCATATATATGTTAATAAGAAAATTAATATGTATGATGTCATATAATGACAGGCAAAAAATGAAATATATACCCAGTCCTTGTCGTGGGAACCACTGTTAAGTGGAGCTAAAATGCAAGTAAATACATGCCATCAAAAATACGTACCTGAGTGTAAAATGCATTGGATCACTTAGCCAACCAAACTGCAAGCTGTATACTACAGTGTATATAGTACTGTCCCCTATATATCCCCGTGGGCAATATCCATATCAGAGATGCTGTTAGAACCATCCATAAGACATTGCTCAGTAATACAATCTGTCTCTCAGATATCCAACGTGTTGCCTACCTGGTTACAGCCTGGTGTCCTGTGTGAACAATGGTCTCCCAGCCGCACATTCAGTCCTTCTGAGCAACGATCTAGTATCCCCCTCACTATATATGTGTCCTTCTCAGCCTAAATAGGTGGCAGCTGTGTGCAGTAGGGAGGAGACCAGAACCTGTCATAGGACGGACTCCTGGGTAGAACACGTGCCGTGCCTCCACACCGCTCATGCGCAAATGATGTAATCGCACACGTGGCAGAGTGACGCCACTCGTGAACGTCCCATCGATGTGGAAGTACTCCCCAGGGAAGGACTGAGCGTGTGGCTGGAAAAAACATAGTTCATGTATTTAGCACATTTATTGACGTACTTACATATTTTTCACATTTTTCTTTCATACAAGTCCTATATTGCTCAAACTTTGTGTTTCCATTCCAGGACTCTGTCTGTCTGGCCTCAGTGCTTTTTGGTTTCCTATATTAGGGGCAGCAGTGATTGAGGACCCTTTCTAAAATAATGGTTTCTTGTTTAAATCTACAATGTGTAACAGCTTCAATGTGGGTGAAGCTATCAGAAACTCTGTTTTTCTTTTAATACGACATGTAACTTATACATGTACATGACTGGAATAAATGTGAGTTTGGTGATCTTGTATCTACGATATTAATGTACTATAATGTAAATTGAGTTTGACTGATTATTTGTATTTGCATTTGTAGACAATTGATACCCTACTAACCCTGAAGGAGATGCTAACAAACTCTGAAACGTGTCGGGTGAAGGATGTATTGTCACGTATTTTTGCAATGATGTATTTCCAGTTGCTTAGGCCATGTTTATTCCATGTTTTCAGTTTTCCCCTAGGGGATTTGTCGCTTTCTAAATAAATTTAGGCCAAAATGTACACTGTAGTGATGGGCTGAAGACCCCCTGGTTCAGTTCACACCAGAACTCCCAAACAGGGAAAAAAGTTTGGACCAGAGCCATGAACTCTATTAACCACTTCAGCCCGCAAGAATTTACCCCCTTAATGACCAGGCCATTTTTTGCGAGACAGCACTGCATCAATTTAAATGACAATTGCACTGTCATGCAACGTTGTATGCAAACAAGAAATTTGATCACCTCTGCGGTTTTTATTTTTTGCGCTATAAGCTTTTCTACTATAAATAGCCTACCAAAAAAACAAAAAAAAAATGTCTTCGTTGGTTTAGGCCAATATGTATTCTTCTACATATTTTTGGTTAAAAAAATCCCAATCAGCCTATATTGATTGGTTTGCACAAAAGTTATAGCGTATACAAAATATGAGATATATTTATGGCATTTGTATTAATATTTTTTTTGTAGCAATGGCGGTGATCAGCATGCATGCCTGCTATTGTCGCTCTTACAGCGGCCGACATACAGCTATGGCGATTTGCGCAGCCGTGCCAACCTGTCACAGTATAATGAAGGCGGCTGGTCAGCAAGCGGTTAAAGTCCCCATTTTGAAGGCTTAGATGCAAGTTATTGGCTATAAAAGGGTATGGGGGTCTGGGTACTGCCCTGGGGGACATGTAGCTATGCTAAATTGTGATTTTAACCACTTGCCTACCAGGCACGAACATCTCCTTCCTGACCAAGCCATTTTTCAGCTTTCAGCGCTGTCGCATTTTGAATGACAATTGCGCGGTCATGCAAGGATGTACCCAAATACAATTTTTATCTATTTTTCCCCACAAATAGAGCTTTATTGGTGGTATTTGATCACCTCTGCGTTTTTTATTTCTTGCGCTATAAACAAATTAAAGGGACAAGTTTAAAAAAACACTATTTTTTACTTTTTTTAAATAAATATTCAATTTTTTTTTTTTTTAAACAAATTTTTTCCTCAGTTTAGACCGATACGTATTCTTCTACATATTTTTGGTAAAAAAAAATCGCAATAAGCCTATATTGATTGGTTTGCGCAAAAGTTATAGCGTCTACAAAAAGGGGATAGATTTATAGCATTTTTATTATTATTTTTTTTTACTAGTGGCGGCGATCTGCGATTTTTATCATGACTGCGACATTGCGGCGGACATATGGGAAACTTTTGACACATTTTTGGGACCATTCACATTTATACAGCGATCCGTGCTATAAAAATACATTGATTACTGTATAAATGTGACTGGCAGGGAAGGGGTTACACTAGGGGGCGCTGCACGGGTTAATATGTTCCCAATGTAAGTGATTCTAACTGTGGGGGGAGGGGACTGACTGGGGGAGGGGCCGATCGGTGTCCCTATGTACAAGGGACACACCATCGGTCTCTTCTCCTCTGACAGGACGTGGATCTGTGTGTTTACACACACAGATCCACATCCTGCTCAGTTACCGGGCAATCGCGGGTGCCTGGTGGACATCGCGGCCGCCGGGCACGCGCATCGGGTCCCCAGCTACGCGGCGGGCACGCGTGCGCGCCTCCCGCGGCGCGCGCGCCCCCTAGTGGCCAAAAAGCGAGCGCCGTCATATGACGGCGGCCCGCCACGAGAGCTGCACCGCTCCGCCGTCATTTGACAGTGGCCGGTCAGCTACAGGTTAATGATGCTTAAGATAAAACAATAAAAATGAAAAATTCATTCAAATATAGTGCCTGGGGGGCCCCCTTAGTCTGCCCCTAAAGTGGTGCATCTGTCCCATGTGTGAACCTGCTGCAGCAAAACCGACATTTGTAAAGGAAGATGAAAATGACATTGAAATTGATTATCGAGGCTGCAAGTTATTGCCGGCAATGCAAACAAAAATGAAAAAAAAACTGCATGGGGTCCCCTCCCATGCATACCAGGCCCACGCCAAAGTTGAAAAAAAAAAATGTTGTGGGGTCCTCCAAAATCCCTTATCTGAGCACACAGCCTAGCAGGCCATAAAAGGGGGGGAGCTCCCCCTGAACCATACCAGGCCACATGTTTTCAACATGGGGGGGGGGGGGTGCGTTGGGGCAGGGGGGCTATGGGCAGTGGTTGTGGGGGCCTGTGGACAGGGGGCTTATCGAAATTTGGAAGCCCCCTTTAACAAGGAGGCCCCCAGATCCCAAACCCCCCAATCCCCTATGTGAATAAGTATGGGGTACATTGTACCTCTACTCATTCACCCAAAAAAAGTGTCAAAAATAAATAAAGACAGGAGGCAGTTTTTGACAATCCCATTATAAAAAAAAAATTAAAAAAATGTACCCTGATGTAGATCCATCATCAATCACAATGCCCGCTGCACCACCCGACCAAAATGCTCTACCCGCAACAAAGGCTAACCACTGAATGCCTACTGCTCCGTCTGACAGTCCTTAAATAAGTAAGGGGCAGGCCACCTGGTGATGTCACCTGGTGGCACTGCCCCCCCCCTTGTGATGTCACTGACCAGTGCATGCTTTCCATACAGTGACCAGACCAATACAGTGTACTACTCTGGGGAGGTGATCAGGATTTTAATTTTTTTTAAAACAATGATTGCTTATAACTGTGAATTTTACAGTTATACGCTACCATTTTTTCTTTATAAAAATGATATTACTATTGTGTAGTGTGTCAATCCCACACCCTACATGTATATAATTTAAATGTGACACTGCTGCGCCTACCTATTACCTCTCTGTATAAATATATTTGTGCTAAATTCTAATTAGTACAGTATATACTCCAAATTGTGTTAAACACTATATATATGATAAACATCAGGTAGGTAGGCATAGCAGTGTCACATTTTAATTATATGCAGTGTTTACTATTGTGATTAGCTATGATTGGCCCCAGCTAATCACATGGTACAGATGGGTTGTAAATGGCCTGTCTGTACCATGTAATTACTGTGACCAATCATAGAGCTCATCACAACAGTACACAGTGAATTACATGAACTAAAGCCATTTATTGTGTACAATTTTCATGTGATTTGCTGTGATTGGTCACAGCTATCACATGGTACTGGCAACGGGCTGGTACGGAGATCTGTCATTGGGTGTGACCGGTGGACACAGCCGGTGACAGATCGCGATGGGGCATGGCCCATGGGGTGCACAGGAGGTGCATTTTTGGAAGGGTGTCATAAGATATCCTCCCAGGATAGCAGGGCTCCCACTTGGCCATCATAATATAATAGGCTGGGCAGGAATCAGTTAAATATCCACTATACTGTCCACAAGGTTTAGGAGTGTGTCTATGAAAATGTTTGACCATTTTTCCAGAATTGATTTGTGAGGACAGGCACTAATGTTGGACAAGAAGGCCTGGCTCGCAGTCTCCACTCTAATTCATCCCAAAGGTGTTCTATCGGGTTGAGACCAGTCAAGTTCCTCCACCCCAAACTCGTTCATCTATGTCTTTATGGACTTTGCTTCATGCACTGGTCCAAATCATTTGGTGAAGGGGGGATTATGGTGTGGGGTTGTTTTTCAGGGGTTGGGATTGGCCCCTTAGTTTCAGTAAAAGGAAGGCATCAACATACCAAGATATTTTGGACAATTTCATGCTCCCAACATTGTGGGAATAGTTTGGAGATGTCCCCTTCCTGTTTCAACTGTGCACAAACAAGGTCCATAAATGCATAGATGACCGAGTTTGGGGTGAAGGAACTTGACTGGCCTGTGCAGAGTCCTGACCCCAACCCGATAGAACACCTTTGGGATGAATTAGAGGGGATACTGCGAGCCAGGTCTTGTCCAACATCAGTGCCTGACCTCACAAATGCACTTCTGGAAGAATGGTCAAACATTACCATAGACACACTCCTAATCCTTGTGGATAGCCTTCCCAGAAGAGTTGAAGCTGTTATAGCTGCAAAGGGTGGGCCAACGCAATATTGAAGTCTATGGACTAAGACTGGGATACCATTAGGCCTCTTGCACACTGCAGCTTGAAAAGTTCAGTACAGCTTATTTTTTTACTGAGCGAAAATACAGCCCATGAATTGTAATGTGCCTATGCACACAAGCGCATAAACATGGGCTGTGTATTCTTCAGTAAAAAAAAATAGGAAAATCAGTAATTGGTCAGTAATTTACACCTTATGTGCGTAAATGCACATGTTTGCACCCAAATTTGCACAATGGGGGTTATTTACGAAAGGCAAATTCACTTTGCACTACAAGTGCAAACTACAAGTGCAAACTACAAGTGCAAATGCACTTGAAATTGCACTGAAAGTGCACTGAAAGTTCAGTCGCTGTAGATCCGAGGGGGACATGCAAAGAAAAAAAAAAAAAAGCATTTTAGTTTGCACATGATTGGATGATAAAATCAGCAGAGCTTCCCCTCATTTCAGGTCTACCCCTCAGATTTACAGCGACTGCACTTCCAAGTGCACTTTATTTATTTATTTTTTTTGGAGGGGGGCCGGGGGGGTTGCAGAGAGGGGACGGGGAGCTAAGGGCGCAGTATCCTTGCCTCCACACTTAACAGGAAACAAGGAGATAGGGAGAGAGGAAAGGGGAAAGTGTAAGAAAATGCTTTGACTATAATTTTTTTCAGAAATTTGGCCAATCAAGAGGGATAGATCCAATTTTTCTTTTTTTTTTTTTATTGTTTTTGTATTTGTAATTGTTTATGCATTTTCCTTATTTTTTTTTTATTTTTTTTTTAATGTTTTATATTCATGTATTGTAAATGATATGGAAGAATTTGTATGTATGTTTATAATAATTTAATAAAAATAATTTAACCACTTCCCGCCCGGTCAATAGCAAATTGACGTCCGGGAAGTGGTTTCGTTATCCTGACGTCATATGACGTCCTTCAGGATAACAGCCGCAGTATCGCGGCGATCGGTGGAGCGGTGTGTCAGTCTGACACACCGCTACACTGATCTCGGTAAAGAGCCTCCGGCGGAGACTCTTTACCACGTGATCAGCCGTGTCCAATCACGGCTGATCACGTACACAGGAAGAGCCGTTGATCCGCTTTTCCTCACTCGCGTCTGATAGACGCGAGTAGAGGAGAGTCGATCGGCGGCTCTCCTGACAGGGGGGTATGCGCTGATTGTTTATCAGCGCAGCCCCCCCTCAGATGCCCACACTAGACCACCAGGGAACCCCCAGGACCACCAGGGAAGCCCCCAGGGAAGCCCCCAGCATGTGGATGGCCAGGTACATCCCCCATGGCCATCCACATGTTAAAAAAAATGCCAAAAATATGCCAATCAGTGCCCACAGATGGGCACTGATTGGCACATCATTTTAATAAAAAAAAAAGTTATGCCCAGCAATGCCACCCATCAGTCATCAGTGCCACTCATCAGCGTCCATCAGTGCCACCTATCAGTGCCCATGTGTGCCCACCCATGCCCACCTATCAGTGCCCATCACTGCCACCTATCAATGCCACCTATATGTGTGCATCAGTGCCACCTATAAGTGCCCGTCAGTGCCGCCTATCAGTGCCCGTCAGTGCCGCATATAAGTGCCCATCAGTGCACACAAGCGCATAAACAAGCGCTGTGTCAATTCTTGTTAATAGGAAAATCACAATTTTTGGTCAGTAATTTACGCCTTATCAGTGCCTGTCATTGAAGAAGCAAACGCACTTATTTACAAAAAAAATTAACAGTGACAAAGAAAAACTTGTTTTTTTGAAAATTTTCGGTCTTTTTTTGTTTGTTGCGCAACAAATAAAAAAAAAAATACCACCAAAAGAAAGCTCTATTTGTTGGAACAAAATGATAAAAAATTTGTTTGGGTACAGAGTAGCATGACCGCGCAATTGTCATTCAAATTGCGACATCGCTGAAAGCTGAAAATTGGCTTGGGCGGGAAGGTGCCTAAGTGTCTGGTATTGAAGTGGTTAAACACAAGTGCACTTTCAGTGCAATTTCAAGTGCACTTTGCACTTGTAGTGCAAAGTGGATTTTCATTTCGTAAATAACCCCCAGAGTGTCAATTGACATTGCTTACATGGTAACAAGTAAAAAAAAAAAAAAAAAAAATAGGAAAATCGCCATTTTTGGTCAGTAATTTATGCCTTATGCATGCAAATGCGCACGTTTGCACCCAAATTCGCACAGAGTGTCCATTGACATTGCCTACATGGTAACAAACTTTCTGCGCATGCGTGAAAAAATGTGCGCGAAAATGCACGAACGCATATGCGCGGAAATTCGTGAAAAAACACAAAAAAAAAGTCTGAAAAAGTAGATGCTCAAACAGGAGAATCGTATGCAAGAGGCCTAAAAGTTCTTGTGCGTGTAAAGGCAGGCGTTCCAATACTTTTGGTAATATAGTGTGTATATATAATTATTTTTGACTTCTACAGATTTGACCATTCTCAGTTGCAATGGTATTTAACTTACTTTAACTTTCTTTTTTGCATGCTGCTATTGAAAGTTGACAACAATCTACATACACGTTGTAGGTATGTTTAGTTATAGGATTACCTGTGAGCATGCATTTGTGTTAGGTAGATAAAAGAGTTATCTTTTACAAGGTAGGGTCATCAATAAGTGTACCTTTTTTTAAAATCGATTGAAGTCGTTCTAAAGAATACATTGCATGGGTTTCCCAAATAATGTCCATGTCGGAGTGCTTTAATTGCTACAACCCCAACATTGTAAACATTTTTTATATTTTTGACAGCAACATGAAAAGTCGTGAAAAGCACACAAAGTGCCTCATTACTTCACATCACATACTCCATACTGTTCTCCCATTACTTTGATATGCTGTGAAGTGTTTATGCTGAAAACTTCCTGTGGCCCTAGCATGCTGTTCCTAAGCTCTCGTTTTGTGCTCTCTGGAGACATGCTTAGTGCATCCATGGTGTTACAAGTCTTTTATAACGCAGAAATAAAAGGAGACCAGCGGGGAAGAATCCTATGTTCAAAGGCGTTTTTATCGCATTCTACTTCTGACGCACAACTGGTTCCTCTTAAAACAGTTTAAATATTTAAGCACCGAATTGTCATTCTTTTCACGCAGATGCAATGTGTTGCACACAGAACTGAAGTCACTATAATTTAAATATAATGAACCACGGGAGTCATATCAACTCAGGGTGTAATGAATACAGTTATTAAATGTTATTGTCTCATTAGTATTTATAAGTAGCATCTTAACCTGCAGATGTCCTGCTACTGTATTCTTTGGAATCATTACATTTAAAAATCAGCACAAGGTCGAATGTTAAGCTTCAAATAAGATGTAGCTGTAGAATAATTAAAACTAACTCTTGTTCATTAGCTGTAGCTAATTATTATAAAGCTGCATTATTAACAGTTTCATTTTAGTAATTTAGTTGTGTGGTTGCAATACTGCTCTGTAAGTTGCTATTCAAAACATGAATACAAAATAGCGGTGGTGACTGCCTTTTTTAAAGGTCATAAGTCTCACAACACATCCTTTTTAATATGAAAGAGGCTTTTTGCGCATAGAAAGATTTTTCTGGATGGTAATGTACTACGTGTGGAGAATGGATGCAAGCACATACTGTATAAGGATTACAGAAAAAAAATTAATGTTATAAGGGTATTTAAAGTGTCGGAGCATTTTTGGAGACAATTGTTATACAGGATTCATATATATCGCTGACAGTTGGTGCATTTGCAATATAATGCTTTGCAATATAAAGGGAGACAATACAAATCAATACAAGATGGTAGAAGAATTCTGCTTGTTAGAGCTTACAATCTAACAGGGAAGGTCAAGTGATACAACAGGAAAAAAATGTGTGTGAATCAGGTGATGGAGAAAGTAATGCCACGTACACACGATCCGAATTCCAGTCAGAAAAAGACAGATGAGAGCTTTTCATCGGAAAATGCGACCGTGTGTAGGCTCCATCGGAATTTTGCTGGCCGAATTTCCGACAGCAAAGAATTAAGAGCATGGTCTCAATTTTTCAGACGGAAAAGGTTTCTATCGGAAATTCCGATCGTCTGTAGCAATTCTGACACGCAAAATTCCTACGCATGCTCTGAAACAATTCGACGCATGCTCGGAAGCATTGAACTCGGCTCGTTGTAGTGTTGTACATCACCGCGTTCTTGGCGGTCGGAATTTGGTGTGACCGTGTGTAGGCAAGACAGTTAGAGCTTTTTTCGACGAGAATTCCGATCGTGTGTACACGGCATAAGAAGTTCAGCTGTTAAAGGCTAAGTTTACCTTTTGGGGAAAAAAACTATAAATGCACATATTTTTGCAGGAAAAAAAATGTGCATTTATTATTTTTTTTTCCTCAGGAGCCTGCAAAGCAATGCACCCGTTATCAGCGGATCAGTTAAAAATACAAAGGAAAGGCAAAACACTTGTACTGTATATATTTAAAAAGCATTATAAATACCTTTTTTTTCTTTTATAAGTGATCACTCTTCTTAGCTGCATAGGCGACTTAGAGAGGTGGGGATGAAGACTGCAGGGGGGTTGTGTTAGCAAAAGGCGGAGAAACGGCAGTCTACTGATCTTCTCAGTGAATGGCTGTGCAAGGTGGGGGGGGGGGGGTGCGTGTCAGCACACGTCTGATCATTGGAGGACAGGCAGACTGAGCTCCCAGCACAGCCAGAAAACACTGGACCACACTGGAGTGGATGTGCTCTCATGCTTTTTTTTTTTATCCAGAAAAATAGTTTATTGAAGAACACATACAGTATAAACATACACCAAAGCTACAAATATATTCCAGTACATGTACAGCCATCATAAGCAATAATTTTGCGTGGTCTGCAGATCTAACTAGACATTCCTTGACTGCCTGGTCGTGCCTCGTGGGTGCTCTCATGCTTAGTGTGGTCAATTTGAAACAGGAAAGCAGTGAGACTGGCAGGGTCCCTGGAACCATGAGTCCATATAGTATTTTCAGCTTTCCTAAAACCTCCTACAGTCCCATGTATGACTGCAACTTTGCTCGATTCATGCAGGATCCAATTCAATCTCTCTTGTGAGACCCAAACTCCTCCGTATGGTTTTCTCCAATACTCAACACCTTCCCCTGTAACTGGGTCTAGTCGGCATAGTGCTTAACAGAATATAGTCCACAGGACCTCAGTCCTCCTTGCAGTGTCCATGCAGCTAATGTGATACTGAGTTACTACTGGTGGAGTATATCCATTGTGAGAGTGAGAGCCCCTGTCTCTGTGAAAATGCATGTAAAATGCACACAGGACTCTCAAAGAGGCAGTTTCAGAAGTTCCAGTAGAAGATTCGTGAGCAGAGAAAACTATGCTTTAAGTCTTCTCTGGATTTTGTAAGTCTGGATTGGGGCTGGAAACTTGAAGACTTCAAAGAGCATTGGGAGGGATGATGTCTTCAGTCTTGTGTCTGGGCTTTCCAGAAGTTCTGCAGGTTGTCTGTGTGTGTGTCCAGGTGAACACACTCATTATAAGGCAGATCTGAGCAAAGCTCAGGACAGTTGGTGTGGGAGCAGTTGCTGCAGCCACGAGGGAGGTGTGCTACCATTTGAGAACCCAGGCAATATCCTTGAGAGTAAGACGGCACTCCATGTGGGAGAGGTTCCAGGTCAGTGGACTGAGAGAGTTGGGCCAGCTGAGAGAGTTGGGGAGACCAAAGCTGAGACAACTGGAAGAGAGAGTCCTGGGGACCATAGGGGACCGTGAGTCTTGGAGGAGTGTGAAAGCCTGGAGTGTCAGGAGAACCCCTTCCTAGAGGCCAGGAGTGGGCGTGCACAGCTTTGTACTGTGACCAAGGCTGAGTGAGCATTGAGAGCCAGGTGGCTTGGCATTTCTGTTTGCGTTGTCATTTTTGGTAGAAGAACCCATGTGTGGGCAACCCATGCATGTATGAACTTTCATTTGTGTTACTTTCAATAAAAGTGGGCTACTATGCCCTTAAACTGAGCTAGACATCCCCAATATCACACCATGTTCAAGTGTTTACTATGTATTCACCATAGGAGACTGTATAATATAGGATCTCACCACCTCCCACTCATGTATGGTTGTTTATATCCACTGGCTCTCACTGTGGCTGCTGGATGATCCCGGCTATAGTATATAATGCTTGTCATTTCTGGAGGTTAAACACGCTGGCGTGCACTCCAGCATGTGCTAGCGATAATCAGGACTCTGAGGGGTGTTATTATATAAATAACAATTCTTTCAAATTCATTATGTGGGCCAGACAAGGGGTGCCTAATCTCAAGCCACTGAGCCACTGCATGCACCCCCACCTGATGAGGAATGTATGTGTATAAGGACTCTACATCCACCCCTGCTAACACACAGTCCTCTGGCAGGGTCAGGCCAATTAAACTCCCAGTAGTAGATCTCCTGTATCAAGTACTAAAGAGGGAAATTATGTAACCAAATGTTTAATCCTCCTATCTACATATTGGCCTATGCATTTCAGTGGACTGCCTACCTCTGAAACTATGGGCTTCCCCAGGGGCTTTTGGGCATTCTTATGCACCGTTTGGAATCACCTAGAATGTGGGGATATTGTAGTTTTCAATTTTTCAAATGGTCCCGCTATTTTGTGCTCAACAATCCTACCTCAAATGCTTTTAGTTTATAATTTAATTCAGCTTCAGTGCTTTGTGTGGCCAGTTAAGC
Source organism: Lithobates sylvaticus (assembly GCA_028564925.1). NCBI lineage: Eukaryota > Metazoa > Chordata > Amphibia > Anura > Ranidae > Lithobates > Lithobates sylvaticus. Next base: position 392,849,572 of record CM053027.1, read on the forward strand.
TGCAGCTCTGGATCATATTAACAAGCGGTTGATTACCCGCTTGTTAATATGATCCTGATCTGCAGCTCCTCCTGCTGATAGGATGACATCGTTGGCGGGGCAGGGAACCCTGGAGCGGACACACAGGCTGAGAGTAAAAGGGGGCACTGTGATTAGGCAGAAAAGGAAGGGGGCATGACTGCAGGGGGCACGGTGATGGGGGGTTGTGATTGCTACGGGCACTGTAATCTAAAGGGGCACTATGATGTAAAGGGGACTGCACTGTAAAGGGTCACTGTAATCATCCCATTTATATCACAGTTCCCGCTTAACATTACAGTGCCGAGGGCCGACTCTGTGAATATCCTGTCACTGTCCTGTTTTTTTGGGGTTTCTGTTGTTCTGTGAACAAAGGGAAATCCGGTTATCTATTTTTATTTTTTTAATTTCTAATTGAATTGCTAAGCGAGGTGTTTTCTCATGCTGTTCGCAGGGGGCATTTTCAGCTTCATTGAGACATATGGGGACACTTCCGGGATTCCGTCCTGAAAGGTGTTGCTCCTCCTTGTGTTGTATCATGTGATGCGGCTCCTGAGTGTCATGGCAATCGTCTTGCGCTATATAAATCAGGTGTCAACGTCATTTCTGTATCTGCTGACGAAGTCCCGCCCACTGGGACGTAACGCATACGGACGGAAGTCACATGACGTCACCCGCGGCCATCGCTGACTTTTTGCACACACGCTGGAATACCAGGCACTGGGTTACAATGCCTGACTTGTAAATTTTATTCAGTTTTTTACAAGTTTTTGCTTGCAGAGTTTGGTTGTCCTGCACTCGGTATTTTGAAATTGGTATCGCTTATCAAGAAACTAACCATCAGGATCTGTTGTCTGTTTCGACTGACTGCTAATGCAGTCGAATGCTTTTAATTAAAGGGTCCATTCTGTGAGGCGAGTGGCCATTGCTTCCATTGGTGGAGGTTTGCCCCCAAAGTCACCTGCATGTTTACCATGTTGTAGCACCATTGAAGATATCACACATTGGTGGACCTTTGACATATGGGCTTATTGTTAGCGCTGCACTGTCTTTTTATATTTTACTTCGTATTGATTATTCAGCTTAGCAGCTTCCATTCATATGCAAAACATGAGTGCTGAATGAACTGACCATTTAATCAAGTCTTGTTTCATTAGTGTTACTTTTGTTACATCTCTTCTTTTCTTATTGTATTGGATTCATCTTATTAATGACTTTGGCTTTGTAAATACAAAAGACGATATCACTATGGATTTTTATCCTGCAGGTGGCAGCGTATGACTTCCAGCTTCCCATAAACATAAACTTCACTGGTGGAGTAAGTGATGCTGACAGCTCTGCTTCTGTAACTCCAACCCATTCAGAAAAGCATATTGTTGTTCCCAGGCCTCAAATGGTGGATGTCATCACTCCAGCATGTAAAGTGAATGCTACGGGTATGTCAATAAAATTGACTTTAATGTACTTATAGACCTAAAATGTCTACACTTTCAAACAGGAACACGACACTTCAACTTTTGATCTCCTTATTTCGGAAGTTGTCACTCTGTGACATGCCAGCTTTCATTTTTAGGGCTCTGAACTTCCAAAGCATTGCGTCTTAAATCACATTAAATCACATACATCTCTCCTACTAGGTTTGTTAAAGCACAGTATGTCTCATGCTCTGTTCTTCTAATGCATTCAGAGATTTAAAAATCATTAACATTCATGTAGGATAACTCACAGGATTAGCATATAATGTTATACATATAAAATGTTATATGTAGCACATTTATTTTGCTGTGCTATAAAACATATTTTCGCTTTCCAATGACATTGACCTACAAGGACTAACAGGGTCCTTCCCCAACAGCTATGACATAAGGACAGTTATGTTTTTTGAGCCATTATGGGTTATCTATATAAGCAAAGAGAACTGAAGCTGAATAAATTGTAGCTACATTTTCTTTAATCGTAGTTTTGAAAACAAACAAAAAATGCATTTCCTTATTTGACATTGAAGACCAATTAAAGCTGAACTCCAGACACGAAAACTTTAAAGTGGCTGTTAGATGCTTTTCACACTGGAGGCGTTTTTCAGGCGCTTTAGCACTAAAAATAGCTCCTGAAAAAAGCCTCATCTGCAATACCAGTGTGAAAGCCGAGTGCTTTCACGCTGGGGCGCTGCGCTGGCAGGACGCCAAAAAAAGTCCTGCAAGCAGCTTCTTTGAGGCGCTTTAGGAGGGGTGTATACACTGCTCCTACAGCGCTCCTGCCCATTGAAATCAATGGGCAGCGGCGCCGAAGCACCTGCAAAGCGTTGCAGCAGCGGCGCTTTGTGGGCACTTTTAACCCTTTATTCTGCCGCTAGCAGGGGGTTAAAAGCGCCCTGCTAGCTCCCGAAAAGCTCTGCAAAAACGTCAGTAAAGCGCCGCTAAAACTAGCAGCACTTTACCGCCGACACCCCCGCGCTGGCAGTGGCAGAAAGGGCTCTAAAGTCTCAAAGCGGTTTACTTTAATGCATTCTATGCTTTAAGGTGAAAAACCTTCTGTGCAGCTCCCCACCACACCCCCCCCTTTTTTGTTACCTGAGCCCGATCTGATCCAGCGATGTGCACGAGCTCAGCGGCTTGAGCCGCTGACTCTCTCCTCATTGGACAGATTAATAGCAGCAAGAGCCATCGGCTCCCGCTGCTGTCAATCAAATCCAGTGACACGGGAGCGTTGGGTGGGGCGGGTCCCGCTGTCTGTGTCAATCGATGCAGCAATGGGACTTGGGAGCAATCTTCACGGGTGTCAGCTTTCTGTGGGGGCACTCAATGAAGAAGAGGGGCATAGAGGGTCGGCGGGGCGAAGAGGATCAGAGCTGCTCTGTGCAAAACTATTGCATAGAGCAGGTAAGTATAGACAAGTTTGTTATTTTTTTTTTTGAAAAAAAAAATGAGGGGTTACAACCACTTTCAATACACTTTGCAACAGCCACAGGATATAAATCTACTTTGTGTACAGAAAATACCTTTGCAAATCCAGATATTACCTAATATATTAAGATCATCCTCACTGGGGTACACAGCCTGTTCAGAACTCAGATCTGTGGGAGGGACTCGCTACATAAGGGGGCGGATACAAGACCAATCACCCTGCACAAGGAGAGAGAGCAACAGTGACCAGTCTATACAGGAAGCTCCCACACAGAGGCAAAAGTTTCACACTGGATTATTGCATGGATCTGGAAGAAATACACAAAGGATACCATGATTTAAGTTGGAGTACACATGCCGCTTGTATTTAGAGAATATATGGTAATCCTGGAGTTCAGCTTCAATTTTTTGTTCTCAAGTCTTTCTATTTTATAAGGGGGCCCCCAGATCCCGGCCCCCCACCCTATGTGAATGAGTATGGGGTACGATGTACCCCTACCCATTCACCTAAGGTGTAAAATGTAAAGTAAAAAATCCACACTTTTGAAAAAATATTTTATTGCACTGCTCCGGGGGTCTTTTTCCGTCTTGGGGGTCTTCTCGCCGGACTCCTCCGCCATTTACGTAGCTCTTTTACTGAGCGGAGAAGTCCGGCTACCTTCTTCGTCGTCGCCGCCGTCGTCTGGGGGTCTCGATCCGCCTTCGGGGGTCTTCGGGGGTCTTCTGGGGTCTCTTCTGTTCTTGCCGCTGTCATCGCTTTCTGCGCCGCCTTCTTCTTCTTCCGCCTTCTTCTTCTTCTTCTTCTTCCGATGTTGACACGTCGCTCTCTCTGGCCGGAATGCCAGAGCCGCGCTGTGCTGGGACTTGTATAGGGACAAGGGGACAGGGTCACATGCTCATGTCACATGGTGACCCCGCCCCCTTGTGATGTCACAGTCCCGGAGGACTTCTCCGCTCGGTAAAAGAGCTACGTAAATGGCGGAGGAGTCCGGCGAGAAGACCCCCAATACGGAAGAAGACCCCCGGAGCAGTGCAATAAAATATTTTTTCAAAAGTGTGGATTTTTTACTTTACATTTTACACCTTAGGTGAATGGGTAGGGGTGCATCGTACCCCATACTCATTCACATAGGGTGGGGGGCCGGGAGCTGGGGGCTCCCAGATTCCGATACGCAGACCCCGACAACCAACGGCCAGGGTTGTCGGGAAGAGGCCCTTGTCCTCATCAACATGGGGACAAGGTGCTTTGGGGTGGGGGGGCCGCACGGCCCCCCTTTCCCCAGGGCACCCCCCATGTTGAGGGCACGCGGCCTGGTACGGCTCAGGAGGGGGGGCGTTCGCTCGTCCCCACCCCTTTCCTGGCCTGCCGGGCTGCGTGCTCGGATAAGGGTCTGATATTCATCCCAAAGCTTCATCGAGCTGGTTTTACGTATACAAAATATCATCCTGTAAACATAATATACAGATGCAAAGTACATTTTGACCTTTCCAGGATTGTTTTTAATACATTGATGTAGCTTGGACTGAATATGAATTTGTGTGTATTTTTCAGTGTTACAGACAATGCTCCAGTTCTCTACTACAAGGATTTCATTTGAATTGCCATCTGAAGTGTTTAATTTGGGCATTGCAGATGACTCTTTATGCTCACAGGTAATACTCTCATGAACAATATTTAAAGATAAGTAGATTTGGAGCTTAGAGTTATTACAATTCAAAGGATATGATGAATTAATAGGAGGTCCCTAAAGCTATATTAGGCCTTATTCATATGGTAATCACGAGATTTGGATATATTAGCCTATATGCAATGGGAGACAAATACTGAAGGTTTGCTATGTATTATATTGCTTGCTACAGACTGTGAATATCTTGGCTCCTTAGCTGTATAATATACATATTTTGCAGAAAGTGTACCGTTAAGATAAAAAGGTAAACCTACACGTATATGGCAGGTTTTAAAAAGGGTAAGATATCTATGCGATTAATGTTGATCCTTTTACACCAAATGTATCTTTTGTAGCATGCTCATATTGTGCTGGCATGTCTACAGATATTTGAAGCTTTGAATAGAAAAGGTAATAAAATATTAACAGCATACTCTTACTTGCTTCTTTACAAATATGAGCAATTAGCAAACATTTACATGTAAACACCTTAATTACCTGTCAGATTACCAAGTGCTGTTATTCTGTTGAATGTTACCTGAAACAGCGGGTAAAATAAGTATTAAACACGTCACCATTTTTCTAGGTAAATATATTTCTAAAGGTGCTAATGACATGAAATTTTCACCACATGATGGTAACAATCCATGTAAACCATGCATAGAAAGAAACCAAAGCAAATAAGTTCAGAAATTAAGTTATGTGTAATAAGATGGAATGACACAGGGAAAAAGTATTGAACATGCTAACTGAAACTTTTTTATTATTTCGTACAAAATCCTGTATGGAGAAACTAGTCACTCAGGTGTGATTGTGGTCCAGTCTTCCACACAAACAGTCTTCAAATCTTGAAGTTCCATGGGCCCCTTCTATGAGTTCTGATCTTTAGTTCTTTTCATAAATTTTCTATTGGATTCAAGTGGGTCATTCTAGCAGCTTTATTTTCTTTCTTTGAAACCAATTGAGAGTTTCCTTGGCTTTGTGTTTGGGATCACTGTCTTGCTAAAATGTCCACCCTTGTTTCATCGTCATCATCATGGTAGATGGCAGCAGAATTTTATAAAGAATGTCTTGGTACATTTTTCCATTCACCCTTCCTTCAACGATATGAAGTTTGCCAGTACCGTATGCTGAAAAACAGGCCCCACACCATGATGTTCCCACCTCCAAACTTCACTGTTGGTATAGTGTTTTTGGGGTGACGTGCAGTGCCGTTTGACCATCAAACATGGTGTGTATTATGTGCATCCAAAGAGCTCAATTTTGGTCTCATCTGACCAGACTATATTCTCCCAGTATTTCATAGGCTTGTCTAAATGTTGTGCAGCAAACTTTAAACAAGCTTCAACATGCTTTTAATTCAGCAATGCAGTCTTGCTTGGTGAGTGTGCATACAGGCCATGGTAGTTGAGTGCATTCGTTATTGTTTTCTTTGAAACAGTTTTACCTGCTAATTCCAGGTCTTTCTGAAGCTCTCCACAAGTGTTCCTTGGCTCTTGGACAACTCTTCTGATAATTATTTTCACTCCTCAGTCAGAAATCTTGTGAGGAGCACCTGGTTGTGGATGGTTTATGGTGAAAGTATGTTTTTTCCACTTTCGGATTATGGCCCTAAGAGTGCTTACTGGAACATTCAGAAGTTTAGAAATCCTTCTGTAATCAATGCCATCAGTATTTTTTGCAACAATAAGGTTGTGAAGGTCTTGATAGAGCTCTTTTGCTTTTACCCATCATGAGATGTTTCTTGTGTGACACCTTGGTAATAGGACACCTTTTTATAGGCCATCAGTTGAGACTGATGAGACTGAACAAACTGATATCAATTTGCATTGACAAGGGGCAGGATTTAATTACTGATAGATTTCAGCTGGCGTCTTGGCTTTCCATGCCTTTTTGCACCTCCCTTTTTTCATGTGTTCAATACTTTTTTCCGGTGTCATTCCATTTTATTACACATAACTTAATTTCTGAACTTGTTTTGGTTTCTTTGCATGTATGGATTGCATGGGTGGTTACCGACATGTGGTGAAAATTTCATGTCAATAGCACATTTTAGAAATATTTTTGCCTAGAAAAATGATGACATGTTCAATACTTATTTTACCACTGTATATGACTATACCAGGGAAACCAAACTACCACTCTAAAGGGAAAATAAGACAGTTTGTTGTGACACAAACCCAAATGATATAAAACATATATAAAACGTCCTGTAAACCTTGACTTAGCTGCACAACCTAGCTCCTAAAGCAACTTTATTTGGGAGAATAGTCAGATGAGCATGCATCATGTATGCTTATGCAATATATAGACATCTCTAGCAGCAAAACAGACAATTCGTGATTGTTTGGGAAAACCCAACCTAGTCAATTTTTATTTCAGTAAGAAATATCAGCCCATAGACTAAAGGTGCCCACATAATCAACCTTTTATTCATATGATGGTCATAACAGAATTAGAGCAGACAACCATGGGATAATCATATTGGAGTGGGACAGAGAGGAATCGGCAACATACAAATTATTTAGACTAAAACCTTTTCTGAGCTGGGATTTTTGTCTTTCTGTTTCTTGTTATGTTGGATCATTTCTATTTTAGGACATTTCTATGGTCCTTGCAGTGTGTTAAGAAAAACCTGCACTAAGAGAAATATATTATAACAGAAGGCTGTTATTGCTCATTTCTTCCTAAAACTTTGTCTAGCTGTCTCCGGCTTCAGCGATTTGAGTTTTGACCCAGAAGAAGTGTGCAGCATATATAACAGAACTTCTGATATACATAAATTTTCCATCCGACTGACATGACAGTCAACTAACTGGCTTAGCTATGTCAGCCTTTGTACTTCTTTCAATTATTTTGTTTTACAATGGTGTATGATATACTGGCAGTATATAATGCACAGCACCTGAACCAATATACTATTTGCTAATACATTAATCTGTGCTCAAATAACTCCTCTAGGCACTTCAGCTAAACAACGTTTCAAAGCAAAAGCTGACATGGAGATTGAACCTGGATCAGAATGTGGAAACGATTAAGAATGGAATTTTTAGGTTCAGCAAACGATTTGGTGTACTAGAATCAGGACAATGTACAAGTATCAATGTTAACTTTTGTCCAGGTAAAACATTTTGTTAATCTGCATTCTATGTACAGTATAGACACAGTTATGGTACAATTATTTATACTGCCATAAATGGAGAAATATATTTCAATGCATAATAGTTCAAATGTATGATTACCTCTCGTTTTTATATTTTAATTTGTTAACAGCTGGACCAGGGAATTACAGTGCTGAAATACCTGTGATTCTGAATGACAATCCAGACAGTATTTACACTCCTCTCTGGTTGTTTGGAACCTCTAGAAAACCAAAGTTAACTTTTGACCCACCACTTGTCATACTTACTCCAGTGCCCTTGGACACAGAAGTTCAAGCAATCATTGAAATATCACCAACAGATTATTACAGGTATATTAAATTATCATACTACTAAGCTTGTTTATACTGTAAGCTAACATGACAAAAATTGTTTTAAAATTGCAGGCCACTAAATACAGAAATATGTTTTACAGACCGATGCCAGTCTATTAAAATACAACCGTACACAAAAATAAAAATGTATTTGTCCAAAGATCCCAGTAATGTAAATTAAAGTATATAGAAGTCCATCTCTAACATACCACCAGTATCATATTTTCGCAAATAAATATCTGATGATTCTGACAGTCAAAAAGTCTTCCTTGTAGAGTAACAATGCTAAACTCTCTGCAGTGCATACATGGTAGCTTTGTCACCCTGCACAGCCCCATCCTTTCACAATTTGAGGACTATCAGGAGTGTCACTGCTGATGTTCCTCCCCTCCCTGCCAATCAATGCAGGATTAATGATCCAAGAGGGTTGCCTGCGTCTAAAGGTAAAGGATAGGGCACCCCCTTGAATTGTGCCTCTTGGCTCTGTAACTGAAGTCCTTGGTGGAGGTAAAGGAGATGAGTTCTATACTCCTAGAGTAAAGTTAGTAAAAACACACATGGAATGCATCTAAAAGGGGAGGGAGACCAACACATTTCATACAATTTAGCTACAAAGAGACTGTAAGAAATGTAAATGTTCAAATATAAAATTAAATCACCCATGGAAATTAGATGGTGATGCTTGTTACCTGTGGTTTTAGAAGGACTGGAAGACAGCTGGGATGTATGTTCTCTTACATACAAAGGCTTTTTTAAGGGAAGGCCATCACCTGGGATGACATTTTTGGTCTAGTAGCTTCATGTTCTCTTGTGACAAGAGCAGCCATTGTGTTTGCCTATATAAACAAGGTATTAATATTTATTTGTGACACCTATAAAATTGTTTCTACTGTCGTTTTTTTCAAAATCTTTTTGTTTAGGGAATCTTCAATAAATGTGGAAATTCCAGAGGTAGAACTTGATAATGGTGAAAGGGTAGAAGTGTTTTCAGTCTACTTTCCCAATGGACAGATTATTAAAGATCCCAGCCAACCGAGTGAAAAGCTTATCTGTTGGATCTCCTTCAAATCTTCTAGCCCACTGTGTTGCTTGGTTGATCTAGTATTTACTGATGAAGAAAACAACAAGTAAGTTATTTCTATCTTTTTAGAAAAATTTGCAAAAGTTGTTGTATTTGAAATGATATAAATTGCAATTGTTAACATCTCAGCGTGTCTGGGTTTCCTCCTCTCTGCCAAGAGGACTTCATGGGTAAATTAATCCATCTCAGCTTCATTTAGTTTACTGTGCATCTCAATAAAATCTCAGTGGTATGTAGAACCCAGAATTCCCCTTGCATTTAAAACTGTCTGGGTTCAATCTGATTCCATACATAAATCAGCTTCATTATACTTTTAGAAAACACACTTAGTGAAACAGGAGCAGAATAGCAGACCATTATTGTCAAAGTGTGAAAAGAAAACAGATTATATTGTTCAGTGTTTATACAGTGCAATTCAAGGAAGTAATTTTCTTTGTCATGATTTCATAATAGTAAAATAACTCTGTTATTTAAAATGCCTGTTTTGTAACAAGGATTGTTTTATTTTTCTTGCTATTGAAATCATTTCTGTATTTATTGTTCCATGCAAAGGCAAATTTTCAATGATTAGAATGAATTTGATATGCAAAGAGATTGGTACGTTAACCCTAAAAGTCATGGCAATGTGGGACATATAGCTGGTATCAGCTTCTAAATGAAAATCTGTCACTTCTGGATTTTGTTGGATAGCAATAGCTGACCATTTGGGCAGTCAATGTGTTACTTATACTGTAACCACTATAGATATGATACTTGTACTAGGCTGCATGCTGAACACGGGTGCCACATTGCAGTTTATTAGAGGAATAATGGTTTACTTTGACGTTTTGTAGCCTTTTACTGGATGAGCAGTATAATGACAGTATTGCAGCTCGCATAATTAGAATTTTTGGGACTTTGGCCTTCCTAGAATTTTATTTCTATTTCATTTATTTCTATTTCTAATTATTTATATTCAGTCTCTTACAAACTATGTTCTCCATTAAGCGCAACCTGTTGTATTGAATGCAAGATACAGATGTGTAGACTTAAATAATTAACCTGAATTTCTGGCAAATATAAAAGACTCAGATTAATACAGCTGTGTATTTATTAATGAATCCAGAGTTTTAGTGTAAGTACCCTAATTTGATTTAAAGTGATACTAAAGTCTCTTTTTTTTTCAAAAAATGTCATACTTATCTGCCCTATGCAGTGGTTTTGCACAGAGCACCCCAGATACTCTTTTTCTCTGGTCCCTCTTCAGTATTTCTGGCCCCACCCTCCTGTTGAATGCCCCCACAACTAGCAGCTTGCTGCGGAGGCACCTAAGCCGAGCCATAGCTCCCAGCGGCCATTCAGACATGGAGCCGCCGCCTGGCCCTGCTCTCTCTCTCTCTCTCTCCTCTTCGGCTCACTGATTTTTATTGACAGCAGCAGGAGGCAATGGCACTTCGCTGCTGCCTCAGCCAATGAGGAGGGAGCGTCCTGGGCAGCTGAATCTCTCGTGCAATATCGCTGGATTGAGATGGAGCTCAGGTAAGTATTAGGGGGCTGAGGGGGGCTGCTGCATACTGAAGGTTTTTTATCTTAATGCATAAAATGCATTAAGATAAAAAAAAAACTTTTGCCTTTACAACCACTTTAATATCAGTCTCTTGCAATCACCTATACAGACAAATTTAGACTGGGAGAGGAAGGGTCAGTACTGGGAGCCAATTTGTTTTACTGCATATACATGTATTGGGAAGGGACATGCTGATAGGAGGAGAGAGTATAATGAACAGAGGGGATGACCTCATAAGTCTACTGCTACTATTTCACTGTCCAGTAGCAGACTGGAGGTGATAATGAAACAACACTCTATTAAAGTGTTACTAAACCCAGGACCCTGCATTCACTATATCTGGTCTCCCACAGTACACAGAACATGGAAATGCAATTATTCTAGTAAATATAAACTGCTAAATACCTTTTACATTATTAGCAGTCTTATGACTTCTATCAGTGTCCAGCCGAGCACAGGTTAACCCCTTCATGACGATCGTACGCAAATTTGCGTTCATGGCTTGAAGCGGTTATACTGGGATGATGTCTGCAGCTGCAGGCATCACCCGGGTACCGTTTTTTAGAGTAGGCGGTTGGCTCTTTAGTGATAACAACCGATGCCACTCAGCCACTCAGCTGTTATCCTAAAGGAGCGTGAGGGGACGCCCCCCCTCCTGCCACCTTCCACCGCTCTCCCCAGGCCTCCTGTCCCATCGGGAGACCCGAGCCACCAGCAGGTGTGTCCGCCGGCTAGGCTGAGACCCGAACAGTGGTGTCAATTTAAAAAAAAGTGACAGTATTCAGAATCGACAATTTTGGCGATCTGAATACTTTTAAGTGCAAAGGAGGGATTTGGGGTCTTTTAGACCCCCGGTCCCTCCATAAAGAGTACCTGTCACCACCTTTTACTGTCACAAGGGATGTTTACATTCCTTGTGACAGCAATAAAAGTGATCAGATTTTTTTTTAAAGGCACAATGTAAAAAAAAAAATATAAAAATTCATACGTAAGTAAACGGTGTACAAGTCACACATGTGAGGTATCCATGATGGTCATAGTGAGAGATAATTCTAGCAAAAGACCTCCTCTGTAACTCTAACCTGGTAACCGTTAATTAAGTGTCGGCTGTGGAGATTTTTAGGTACCGTAGTTTGTCGCCATTCCACGAGTGTGCACAATTTCAAAGCATGACATGTTAGGTATCTATTTACTCGGCATAACATCATCTTTCACATTATACAAAAAAAATTGGGCTAACTGTTTTGTTTTATATACGAAACGTGTGTTTTTTATTTTTAAATGTGTTTGAAAGACCGCTGCGCAAATACCGTGGGACATAAAATATTGCAATGATCACCATTTTTTTCTCTAGGGTCTCTGTTAAAAAAGTATATAACATTTTTGGGGGATCTAAGTAATTTTCTAGCAAAAAATACTGATTTTAACTTGTAAGCAACAAATGTCAGAAAAAGGCTTAGGGGTGAAAGGGTTACAGCTAAAGGATGAGTTTTCATTCTTCTGCAGGACCCCTGACCCTCTGTGTGGACAGTGCTGATTGGCCCTGTGATGATCACATGCGCCGTCCTCAGAAAAAAAAAAAAGAACTCTCTAACAATACACACCAAACTGAGCATGTGCAGAGTGCCACCAAGGCTCTTTTTTTATCAGGAAATGGATTGGGGACAGTAAAAGAAGGGGATGGTCAGAGAAGATAGGATCAAACAGCCTTTTTACACAATGTGGAGGATTAACCCCTTAGGTTCCACAGTGAGTAAAACGAGCATGCTTTACTGCATATACAGACTGATTTTTTTGTTATGGGTTTAGTAACACTTTAACTGTAAGTGTTACTTATCATCCACCTGGCAGTGCTGTGTTAGGGGGTTGTGTAAATCTCAGAACTAACTAGACAGAAATACAAATCCTTTGGCAGTTAACACAGTCTCCTTATATGTATCCCATCTGTGTTTTTAGCTGTCCACATGGAGTTCAGCCTTGACAACTGCCCACAGAATATGTGTGTTTGAAAGATTAAATATGCCAGCTTGCAGTATGTTATTATGTCACTATAAAAGGTTTAATGTTTACACTAATTTTTAGTAAGTTCTACTCTTAATTCAAGACAGGATAAATGCTGTGCACGCCCAAGGTGGTTGTTACTTTTTTGGCTTTCTCATAAGCTCCTTTATACTGCGGATAACATAAAATATTACTGCCTTTTTTTACTTGACCTATATATATTGCCTGAGGAAGATTACACCACTAACACAGTAACTATAAAGAAACCATAAAGTCGTGGACAGTTCATGTAGTTCCAAGTATGCCAACAGTGATGCGTGGTAATATATGCTAAATCATATATCACTTTTCCATGATCTGACTACACTCTATACTCTAGACCAGTGGTCATCAATCCTGTCCTCAGGGCCCACTAACAGGCCATGTTTGAAAGATAACTGAAATACATCACAGGTGATATAATTTGCTGCTCAGTGATTGCAGTATTCTAGTCTGCATCTCCCCAAGGTAATACATAAAACCTGGCCTGTTAGTGGGTCCTGAGGACAGGGTTGATGACCACTGCTCTAGACTCTAAAAACACTGTGAGATCAGAGTAATAGTTCAAGATATAGAAGTCAATGAAACATCTAAGAATCGGGTGCATCCAGTTGGCTCGACAATAAAAGTATATTTTCCAACATCGACTTATCCTTTAGCCACCAACACCCACCTCATTTAAAGTCCCAAACCCCCTTCTTTTATATTATTTACATGCTCTGCATATGGAGAGTTCAGAATGGGATTCAACAGAAAGTCTTTTTCTTATCCAATTTTGTAGCTTAGAGTAAAGCAGACCTGAGTCTCAGAGATTAAACATTTGTGGCATCCTTTATGTAAAAAAGGATTTTACTTTATGGAAACAATACTATAATGATCAGTATGTCTTCATTTCAATGAGTGACAAGCCCACAGAGCTTGACGCCCTCTAGAAGAGTCCTGTTTTGACTGCCATCAACAGCTGTCCCTGGATAGAGAACCTCTGTTCACCTCTATGGCAACTGAAAGCTGCTTTTTTTTTTCACGCAGCAGGAATCAGTGCTAGATACACATTGGTGGGCAAAGATGCTGCTGTGATCAGTGAAGGCTGCCAAAGCAAGACAGATCTGGTGGGTGGATGTCAAACTCTGCAACATTGTCACTCACAGATCTGAAACATAAAGCAATACATTTTTTTATCATTTCATGCATTGAGAAAAATACTATATCTTCACTGTCTGTCATTTAGGCAATAAAAACGGATAAAAGATACAGGTGTATATACTTGCACTTCTGTTGTTAATGCTTTAAATATATAGTATAAAACAGGATGGAGACTATTTTACCCTTTTGGCATCCTTCCCTCAAACATTTTAGTGCAAAGCTTCAACATCAAAGCTTCTTGGCCTCACTTTTAACCTTTGATTTATTTTTATGGGGAGCAGACAAGTGTTATTTTATATTTGAGACCTCCGCATTCCCGAGCCAAATATAGATTAGGACTAGTGATGATTCATACATTTATTATTCTTAAAACTCTACATGCCGATTAATAATTCAGCAGTGAAGTTCCTTTCAGTAAGCATAAATTCTATAACAGACATTCTTTTGTTGCCTTCCCCCAGAGCTCCCATAAGAATACTCAAAAGAATATCTCATCCTATTGTTTTATAGATTTACATTTTTTAGTTTTAATGCCACTGTTGTTTCGGATGGCTAGAAACACAGAATAATGTAACAAAGGCACTTGCACTTCCTGTAAAGTTATTGTAAATATACTCTTTAGTTGTTTTCTGTTCAAGATAAAATCTTGGATGGATTCAGTTGGCAAAAATCCAGTTTATGTTACAAAAAGTGATCTATATTTTTATCATTTCAGTTGCAAAGAATTTTGTTCAATATTCATCAATTAGTTTCCATCTAATTCCATAAATATATGCCGCACTACTTTGTTCCCATTGAAGAAAATGTCATTATGCTTTACAGGATTAGAAGAGATTAAAAATAAGAAAAAAAAAAACTCTACTCGGTAGCTGTCGCCTAGTGGAAAATAGATGACAAAATCACAGAGTATATTTAATGAAAATGAGCTTCCTGCGCTTATGAGTTTTTAGTCTTCACAGTCGGAGTTTGAGCTTTTTTTGGCTACCAGCAGGTTGCAAATGTTGATTCACATAATATATTTAACGACTATTGCCTATTTTCTGTAACTTCTTTGCAAGTACACATTAGGGAAATAAGTATGCAAACAGCTGAATGATGGGTAACAAATGCCTTTTGCTCTTTCAAGATACTGATATAGAACATATATTGTTCAATTTCACTGTCTGTCTTATGACTTTTTACTTTTACTGCCTCTTTCATTTTTCCTTTACACTGAACTCTTTTCCTGTAATAGGACTATTATAAATTATATTGAAAAATGTTAATATGTGGATTGTAGCTTCAACTGTCAGGGCTTAGAATTGAACCAAAGGGAATGCTCAAAAAAACTCCACCTTGACACATATACCCCCCAGAGAGACCTTGCCATTTTAAAATGATGGCAGTGTATATATAGCATATTCACATGAATAGCCCAGTATTGTAAAAAAAAGAAACACTGTATCCCATGCACCCCTGAAAATGTAAATGTATCATTGTAGTTAATCTGTAGACTGTACTTTTAATGCCTGCAATTTCACATGAAGCTTTGTGCAAGCTTCCATGAATTCTAAAAGAATAGAAGACTTGAACTCTGGAAACTGTGCCCAGAAAAGGAAGACAGGAAGGCATAGGGCAAAGGACTAGTCACCAGTATTGCTTGTGGTCTTCATGCAGCTAATCTTTTCCCTATTACTGACTTACCATGCCATGTTCTGCACTGTGTCTCTTTGTGAAGGCGGCCATCTTGATAGATGCAGAATTATGCCTTCTTGTATAAGAGCTGCCAGCAAGGACAGTACCACTTAACATTTCATAATGTCCTGAATAACAAAGCAGATCTTCACTTTTTGAGTTCAAGTCCACTATAATCACTCACTAGTAGGAAATTAGTCTCCAAAGTTTCCCAGGATCATGTAACTTGATCTAAGCTTTATAAAGAGTGTAGAAAGGGAAAGACAGCAGATATACATGTAAAACTTATGTAGGAGAATTTGTTTCATCTCTGTGTATCATCTGAGGCTGTTCACTTCACTGGTTATAGGAGAGTTTACACCCACCTTAATTCAGATGTAAGTCAGAACTTATGATCTGCACACTGGCTTTAGACCATTGAATCCATTGGATCATCCTAATAGCCATAAAACAAGCATTTTTACTGTCAGCTGACCTATTTCTTTCAGTAGAGGCTTTCAAAGAAAACAAGTCATTGTGTATCTTCTGTACCCTCCTCTATTACAGCATAATATCTATAGCTTGAAGACTGATGTAATTTAATGTTCAATTGTAACAAAGGTAACAAATAATATACAAATTAGTCCATTACACAGCTGTCAAGTATGTACTATATCTGAAAAAAAGAGTGCTACAAAGGTAGATATGGCCCAAGCTGAACAAGAAATGAAACACGACAAGCTCAAAAAGGTGGCAACAGAGGGATTAGACTTTAATTTCCCATCAAGCGGAGGCGGCTGAAAGTATATTTTATCTAAAGGCAGAGATCAACTGTTCTTGATTAATCGACCTGCACTTCAGCAAAACTGACTAAAGGCTAGGGCATCTTGTTGTAAAACCTTGAGATGAAAGACAGGAAATTTCTTATGCAATGGCAGAAATATTTTTCACTTACTTTAATAGCATTTTAAATATGAATAGTTCCAGGATGAAAAAAAAAAAAATGTCAGGTTTGCAAACTAAAATATACACATAGCTGAGATAAATAACCTTGTAATGTAAGCTGGTAAATGGAGGTCAGAAAAAATGAACAGTCATATGCATCAATACAAAGGTACTGAATTCAAGAAAACAGTTTGACCTTCTACACATCACTGTTTCTAAAAGTCACTGGATGATTTTATGACATCATTTGACTGCTGGGCAAGACATAGCTCTGCTTTTTTATTTATTTCTCCCATGTGCACTTAAAATTAGTAATCATTAGATTTTCTTATTTTTCCAGACTCCTGCTCATCATGTCAAGCTTTATTAGAATGCCTGATTAAATCCCCTGTGTTTTTTTTTTTTATATATAAAGTATACATGTCCATCTAGCAAACTTTTACAATTTTTTTTCTCCAGGACAGTATAACTCTCTTGCTTTATGATACAACTCTAACTTTTAAAGAGTCATCAAACTTTTGGCAAATTTGGCACTTTTGCCAACCATAAGCAAATATTGTTGTAATATGATGCTAATCGGGGTAAAGCTGTGTGAAATCCCTTTAGGGATGTAAGATTTATGGCCCAGAAACATTTGAATTCATTAAAGCATGGGTGATTATTAGATTAGATTGGTAGGTTCTTCAAATGTGTTTAATACCAGTCTCCAAGTGGAACTATAAAAGAAACAAGTTAAAACAACCGTATTCAATAATACATCATTAAGGGCCTGTTCATGCATTTTAACCCTTCAATAGCTCCAGTGTGTTAATGTGCCCACACCTATGTGTCTTACTTTAACCACTTTAATACAGGGCACTTTCACCCCCTTCCTGCCCAGGCCAATTTTTCTTGCTTTCAGCCATGGTGCACTGTGAATGACAATTGCACGGTCAAGCAACACTGTACCCATATACAATTTTTTTTAATTTTGTTTCACATAAATAGAGCTTTCTTTTGGTGGTATTTAATTACCACTAGGTTTTTTATTGTTTGCTAAATAAACAAAAAAATACCAAACACTTTGAAAAAAGAAACGTGTTTTTTGTTTGTTTTAAAATCTTGCAAATAAATAATCTTTCTTCATAAATTTAGGCCAAAATGTATTCTGCTACATTTTTTTTTTTGGGAAAATAATCCCAAATCAGTGTTTATTACGTAATCTGTAGGAAAGTTATAGAGTCCACAAACTATGGTATATACTGTATATCTGGAAATTGATCAATTCTGATGTATTGACACCCAATCTCATTTCTTGAGTCCCAAAAATGCCAGAACAGTACAAATACCCCCCCCCCCCCCCCCCAAATTTAACCCTTTTTGAAACATAGACAGTCAAAGGAATTTAGTTAGAGGTCTTTTTTGTCACAGTTTTTTGGCAAAATGAAGAAATTTAAGAAAAATACATACAGTGCAGTACAGCGTTATTCATATATAACGGGTGCGGCGGTGATCAAGAACATTAACACTGTGGAGAATATTTAAAAAAAAAAATATATATATATATATATATATATATATTTATATATATATATATATATATATATATATATATATATATATATATATATATATATTTTTTTGGATTTTTTTTTTTTCTTACATTTTTTTTTTTTTTTTTTAACACACCGTGACCAGTAACACTGTGCTACTCTGAAGAAGTGATCAGGATTATTGTTTTCTTTTTTTTTTCTTTTACACATTATGATTGCTTATACCAATGAATTTTATTTTTACTGAACAAAACTGATTAATGTAGTGTGTTTTGTTGTAATTAGCTGTGATTGGCCACAGCTAATCACATTGTACAGATGGGCTGTGATTGACCCTGTCTGTACCATGTGATTAATGTGACCAATCACAGCTAGCAACACAATTGTACACAATGGATGGCATGAAAGGAAGCCATCCACTCAATGAGTTAGGCTGAAAGGTGCCCATGCAGTCCTTCAGCTGGTTTGTCTAGGGTTCAGGAGCCACACCAGAGCAGAGATTCTGGCAGCTCTGCAGGGGCAAGCCCAGAGGTGGTTCACACCATGCCAGGAATGGTGGTGTGCGAGGCATCAAGGAGAAGGATCACTATTGGTTGGTAACCCCCCTTGACCACCGTTGCAAGGGGGAAAGTCTCAGAAATCATCCCATCCCCACAGAGGGAGCAGAAGATGAAATCTCTTAAGGACACCTTAAAGAGGAGTTTATGTAACTCCTTTCCTGACTCTGGTAGGGTACCATCTAGTGGAAAACTTTGTTTTGACTAACAGAAGTTAGTCAAAAGAGGAACGGTGGAGAAGGGAGCCACCTCAGTGATGCCTTTCAACATTTTTTTAGTCCTCGGCACCCAGGGCCCTCACCTTCCACATCCCATCGGCAGCGTCTTCGTCATATGGTGGGAGATTATCTAGGTGCGAAAACAGATATGGGGACCTTTTTAGTTGATGATCCACTGGGTTACTGAGTCATGAGAATAGACCACTGGCCAGAACTTGCCCAGTATATAATAGAGCTGCTGGACTGCCCTGCATCCAGCGTGCTTTCCGAATGGGCATTCAGTGCTGAGAGCACCAGTCCTAGTGTTGCCAAACCAGTGAAGCCAGCAAGAATGTCCCTGACCACCGCCACAAAAATGGCAGTGTCACGAGTGAGACCAGTGTAAGCTAGCATAAGTGTTCCTGATTACCACCACACCAGTCCAAGTGTCACCAGCCCAGTGTAAGTCACCAACAGTGTTAACGATCACTGCCACACCAGTCCCAGTGTGACCAGATCATTGTAAGACAGAGCTAGTGCTCCTGATCGCCTCCGCACCAGTCCTAGTGTTACCAAACCAGTGAAGCCAGCAAGAATGTTCCTGACTGCCACCACAAAGTCGCAGTGTCAAGAGCGAGACCAGTGTAAGCCAGCATCAGTGTTCCTGATCACCGGCACACCAGTCTCAGTGTCACCATCCCAGTGTAAGCCAGCAAAAGTGTTCCTGATTGCTGCTACACTAGTCCCAGTGTGACAAGACCAGAGCAGCCAGCAAAAGTGTTCCTGATTGCTACCACATGAGTCCCAGTGTCACTAGACAAGTGTAAGTCAGCAACAGTGTTCCTGATCGCTAGTCATGCTAGTCACACCAGTCCCACCTGACTAGTGTAAGCCAGCAACAGTGTTCCTGATAGCTGCCACACCAGCGATAGTGTCAATAGACCAGTGCAGTCAGCAACAATATTCCTGATTGCTAGCCACATCATTGCAGTGGTGCCAAATTAGTGCAGCTATCAGTAGTGTTCCTGATCACCACCACACCAGTCTCAGGGTCACCAGACCAGTGTAAACCAGCAACAGTGTCAATGATTGCTTTCACATTAATGATGGTGTCACCAGACCAGTACAGCCAGCAGTCAACAATGTTTCTGAGTGCTAGCCACACCAGTGCCAGTGTCACAAGAGCCAATGCAGCCATCGACAGTGTCCCTGATCACTACCACATCAGTGCAGGGTTGCCTCTACCTGCTGCCTGTACTGATCCTTTTTACTGACCACATTTGCTGCCTGTTTGCTGACCATGTCTACACCTGCCGCTTGAACTGCACGCCCCATTAACTACATTCCTGTAAGACTCAAGCCCCAGCTATCCCCTATAAACAACTGCACAAATGGAACAACAAGAACCCTTTGTACAACCTCATGTACTTCATGGCCAGTGAACATTGCATTCCCGGAGTAAGCCGTATACCAGTAGGCTAAGCTTGCTTGGCTTATAGGAATGGTGAATGCTACAGGTGATGCCACACAGTTTTTGTCCTTGACCACTTGTGCGTAAACAAATATTACAGTATAGTGTTTTTGATACAATATTGATTGATTTTTGTGATAAACAAGATACAATGTCCAGTAGAAAATCAGTCCACAAATTGAAAGAGTTACTCGTGTGGTATCTCTACGCTATAAAAAAACTAAAATATATATATATATATATATATATATATATATATATATATATATACTAAAAAAAAGAAAGCTCTATTTGTCTCAAAAAAATATTTTGGGTCATTCGTTTGGGTACAGTCTTGCATGACCAACTAAATATTAGTCAAAATATCACATTGCTGAAAACTAAGAAATGGCCTGAACAGAAAGGCGATTTAACATTCGGGCCTTCAAGTGGTTAAACAAATAAATGTGGCTATTTTACTACATCTTAAATAGCTAAAAGAGCAGCAAGTTGATTTTTGCAACTTAAAATGCTACCTAAATCACCAACTACTTTTAATATAGTGCAATAAATTAATAAACTCAAGTTCAATAAAATGAAAAGGGCTGTTGTACATAAAATGTTAAACTCCTCATTTATTCTTCTCTTTTTAGCCAACTGGGTTAATAAACACAGCACATATTTCCAGCGAGCTTTATATTAGCTGAATATTAATAATAATCTTCCATCTGATGGATTTTGGTCCTGAAGTATGATAATGACATATCTCTGTTTTTAAAATAGGTAGGCTGGAAACAACACAATTTGCTTGAGATCTTAGGTGCAGTAACACTCAGTGGTTGATTTTTTTTGGCAACACTTAACATAGTATGTGGGATTATGAATATGCCTGAAGGTAAAACGATACAAAAGTCAGTGAGCTTTATGCCTCTACAACTCGATGACAGCTGCACCAAAATGGCCCCTATGTTGGCTTGGGAAAAATATTTTAGGCACTGTGACAGACCTCGTACCCAAGATGTCCGCCGTAAATGCTTCCTCCGTCCGGTACCATACAATCCAAGACCCCTTAGCTCACCCAGTCACCAGACAACACCAGTGTAGGCTACATCAGGAATGAATCTTTATTTGACATGTCACACTTATATACAGTTGACAGATGACTCAAGCCTAACCTAATTAGCATGAGCTAATTATCTTAATCAACACTGGACTCCATCATTCAATTGCAGGGTTAATTGGCACACACAACAATAGGTGAAACACTTCTACAAGCCAGACTATACTCAATTACATAACACAGGTGGATGGAGTTCATGAGTCATGACATTAGCGTCTCTTGCTAATATGCCAAATACACATACAGATTCTATGTGTATTGGGGGGCCAGCATGGACCTGAATCCAAGTACCACCAGCTCAGGGGTCCCAGGCTTGCAGCTCAAAGAGCACTGTTCCCCCCAAATGCCAGGGCCCATAATCGCAAGGTAATAGGCTCGCATTCAGTCCCCTCCAACAGCCTGTGTCCCAGCCAGGTCTGTCACATTTCTCCCCTTTCGGTAGGAGACTAACACAGGAGGAGACCCCAGACGGGTTGACTCCGAAGTTAGTCAGTGGTTCCAGTCCTCTAATGCCTGTACCCACACAGTACCCCAAACAAATTGTTCCAAACAGAGCACGACTCACCCAGCCAACTTCTGCCTCTCTCATAGAACATATCCGCCGCTGGGGAGAGGCCTGGACTGGCCCTTCTCCCTGGAGTCTTTTCAGCCACTGGAGAGAAGACAGGGTGACTGGGCTCACTCCATCATGCTGTTGGGGATCTGGGCCGACAGCCCAGCATCCCTGGGGTATACAGGTGGGGACTGCAGTCCCATCCCCCTTTACAGGAAATCTGCCCTCTGTTAGTTGTGAGCAGAGGCCAGCAGCACTTTGTTCCGTTGCCAGCAGTTCAGCTGGGTGTAGGAGCTTCCCTACATCATCTCCTCCAGCTAACTGTTGGGGAGAGAGGCCGACTGCCCCAGCTCCCTGGAACTCCGCAGCTGTTGCTGGTGCTGGACAGGGGTGGGCAGCACTCTGCCCTGTTGTCAGCACTTCTGCTGGGGACTCCACATCCTCCGCTCTGGTTAACCGTTGGGGCAGGAGGCTGGCTTCCTCCACTCCCAAATTGTGTAGCTGCCATTGGGAAGGGGAGCCGGCTGCTTCCTTTTCCATTCCCTCATCTGGCTGCTGGGATGACATGTCTGTGGTATTGTCTCCCAGGTGCACGGATCTTTGCTGGGGAGGAAAGACCGCTTTCTCCACCCTGGCCGACTGTTGAGGAGGGACAACAAACACCTCCTCTCCCTTCTCCCCCTGTATCTGCTGCTGGGAAGTGATCGCCACCTTCTTACCCTGAGCCTCCAAAACTGACACAGGTGTGGGGCAGAGGTCTTGGACCCTCTGTCCGGTGACCAGCGCTTCAGCTGGGGAAGTTCCTTGTAACTCCCCAGATACTGCTGTAGATGCTGGGCAGAAGTTAGCAGAGCTCTGCCCTGTTGTCAGCACGCCAGGTTTGGGGACGGCAATCTCCAGAGTTTCCACTGCCGATTCTCTTGCATGCTGCTGGACAGACATATTCCTCCATCCAACCTCGTTTTGTGCAGTAACAGGTTTGTCAAGGTCAGTCAGCACTTGCTGCATCCGCCATAAGACCTGCGCGTCCATAGCTGCGGGGGCAGGTGGGCAAAGCACTCTGTTACTATGCCACATTGCTGACTCTTCAGCCAGGATTTCAGAGCTGTCTGCTGGTATTTCCTGATAGTCCCAGGCAAAGGGAGCCCCACCCTGCTGCTGAGCAGTGTCTAGCAGCTGTATGTAGGCAATCTCCAGCTCCCATTCCTGAGCGGCCAGGAACTCCAAATCTTCCTGTGCCCAGAGCACTTCCGAGACGTTCAATCTTTGCTCTCTGTGCTCCATTATTTCCTCCAAACGCCACTCCAGATCACTCCCAAAGTCGGGGTCCTCGGACAGCCTCCAGTACAACAATCCCAGGCCATTATAATCAAAGCCTTCCGTGGGCCTGTCATCCGCTGTCCACGGGCACAGTTGGGCTACATACCACCGGAGGGCTCTGTAGCTCTCGTCCAAACGCATTTCTGCCCGGATCAGCCTGCTTAACTCAGCTGTCCACTCCTGCTTCGGTTGTTCCCCCAATAACAACATTTGTACTTCATACTGCGACCAGTACCTTACATGGATGGAGGGGAGAACTTTTCCCTGGTGTCGCTGCTCACAGGCTAGCGCTTCTTTCCAGAGTTGTAGGCGAACAGAATCATACCATCCCAGCAGGACCTGCACCGATACTGATCCTCTGTGCTGTATCCGCATCTCTCGCAACCTCCTTCCGAATTCCTCTTCCATGACGTATCTGTACCTCTGCTATCCGGGCCTTGGATCCAGGTGATGGTTTGGATGTGTTCACGACAAGGAAGCACGATCCCACCGCTGCCAGCCAATTGTGACGGACCTCGTACCCAAGATGTCCGCCGTAAATGCTTCCTCCGTCCGGTACCATACAATCCAAGACCCCTTAGCTCACCCAGTCACCAGACAACACCAGTGTAGGCTACATCAGGAATGAATCTTTATTTGACATGTCACACTTATATACAGTTGACAGATGACTCAAGCCTAACCTAATTAGCATGAGCTAATTATCTTAATCAACACTGGACTCCATCATTCAATTGCAGGGTTAATTGGCACACACAACAATAGGTGAAACACTTCTACAAGCCAGACTTACATAACACAGGTGGCTGGAGTTCATGAGTCATGACATTAGCGTCTCTTGCTAATATGCCAAATACACATACAGATTCTATGTGTATTGGGGGGCCAGCATGGACCTGAATCCAAGTACCACCAGCTCAGGGGTCCCAGGCTTGCAGCTCAAAGAGCACTGTTCCCCCAAATGCCAGGGCCCATAATCGCAAGGTAATAGGCTCGCATTCAGTCCCCTCCAACAGCCTGTGTCCCAGCCAGGTCTGTCACAGGCACTAATTTTAGTTATCTAGAATGGAAACAAGCTAGAGGAATTACTTTTAAAGCATCAAGGTGTGTTAACCTTCCTAAAAATGCTTAACAGAAGCTATCTTGTTCCCTTCAAGCTCTCAAAAATGTTCCCTGACTCTACTTCAAAATGTTGGAGAGGCTGCCGAGACATAGGAACTTTAATTCATGTGTTTTGGAATTGTAGAAGCCTTCGCAGCTTTTGGAATGGAATATTTTCCCTGATTTCTAAGGCCACAGGCTTCTTCACTCCCCAACACTGGAGATGGCTCTCCTACATCACAAGTTAGATAAAATTCCTAAACAATTGCATTTTCTAATTGTCCAAATCCTCACTGCAGCCCGTATGACTATAGCATCACTCTGGAACACCAATGTAGCCCCTAAAGTTTTGGAAATTATCAAAAACGTGCAAAAATCTGCCCAATATGAACAGTTACTAGCACACAGTACGGACTCACTACAAAAATGTAATAATAATTGGAAGTGTTGGTCTTGTATATTCCCGATAAGGGATACATAATTTGAAGGCCCAATAGGATCTTGCTTCTTGGAATTTTCTTGTTTTGGTATAATATGGTGTCTATGTTATGTTACTTTTGTTTCTTTACATCTACTTTTAGTTCCCTTCTTTTTCCTTACCCCTTAAAGCGGAGATCCACCCTAAAGTGGAACTTCCACTTATCGGATTCCTCCCCCTCCAGTGCCACAATTGTCACCTTTCAGGGGGAGGGGGGTGCAGATACCTGTATAATACAGGTATCTGCCCCGCCCATATCCAAGGATGCCAGCCCATATCCGAGGGTTCCCGTGTCTTGAGAAACACCCAGTTCCCAGGACACAACGGGGACCAATAAAGACGCGCAGCGCCACTCGCGCATGCGCAGTAGGGAACCGGGCAGTGAAGCCGCAAGCTTCACTTCCTGATTCCCTGACAGAGGATGGCGGCGGGGCAGCCATGAGACGAGCGATCGCTCGTCATCTTCTGCCGACATTGCTGGAACCTGGAACAGGTAAGTGTCCATTTATTAAAAGTCAGCAGCTGCAGTATTTGTAGCTGCTGACTTTAAAAAAAAAAAAAATCAGGTGGACCTCCTCTTTAAGTTTTATAAAAATTACAACTCCCCAACCAGGGAAAAGATTTATGGTATATAACTTTTCTGATTGCATTTTGTATGCTTAATTATGCTAAAAGTCACTTGTTGATCTATAAGTACCATTGTATAGTTTGCATGATGACTTAATGTCTGATCCAATGTAATTTGCAATATTGCGCAATATAAAAAAATTGAAAATAATTCAGTGAGCACTTTCAAAATGTATTAAAAGTGGATCTGTTATTAAAATAAAGAAGTATTGTTGTAAATTGTACCACGTTATAGCTGCATGCCAATGTCCATATGGGAATGTAAGCAGATTTGACAGCTGGTGATTAAGCCTGCCTTTTCTGGAGATTTCCAGTGCAGAGTGTTTAATCATGGGCAGAGGTGGAGAACAGCTTATATTGCTATGTCTGCCTCAGAGGAAATACAGCTGGAGTGGACAGAACCAGCAAATATTGCTAGGTAACTTTCATAAGTGATGATTTTTATTTGCTAGTTATATTGCTGCCCCACTTGAGGCACAATAAAATATGTGTTATTGCATATATAATAATATTCTATTGTACTAAATATACAAAAAGCTAGAGCAGCCTTTCTCAACCTTATTACCCTTGAGGAACTCCTGCTAGAAATGAATATACCTACAGCTCATGGTACATTAGCCTGATCAATGAATTGAAGAACATTTTAAATCAAATAATAAGTAATGCGGGGTACCTTTGGGCATATTTGACATTTAGAGAAGATCAATTGTAATACCTTCCTAAAAAATCATATTCAACAATATTTTTTTTTAAATTAATTGAATAATGAAACCGAAAATTTTAATCTCGAAACCCAAATGATAAAATTGAGGTGTAATCTAATATTAGTGGTCAATGTAGAGGTCACTGAGGGTGAGCGTAGGTGGGAGATCAATCTGCCATTGCTCGCTACTAAAGGAACCCCTAGCAACCTTAAGATGAACCCTGTTTGAGAAACACATAACTAGACAGTTGCACATAGAAATGTTGTTATCATAAAATTAAAATAGATTTTATTGAGGCATGAAGTGATAAACACTGTTAACAAAGTACAGTAAAACCTACTACATTGAGAGTAACTTGGTTTGAGAGCGTTTTGCAAGACAACCCCATTTTTAAAGTCAATTTTAAACAAGCGATGTCTTGATATACAAGTAGCGTCACGTCACAACTGAGTTTAAAAGAGAAGAGAGGCGCCCCTAAGTGTAGCAATATGATTACATTTAATAAAGGTGCAACATTTAGCAACTCACATGGTTGATGATTAAAACAGGCACATCTAAGTATGCAGACATACGGGGTAAAGCTGTCCTCATAGACCGTCCTCCGCACCACCATCTACTTTATTTCTACCATGCTGAGCCTCGCTTTGAGATCACTTTCAGATCGCTCTACTACAGAGTAGTCTTCCCAGCTCACGATTGCAGACTGACAGCGGTGAGAGCTGGCGGTGCGGAGGACGGTCTATGTGAATAGCTTTACCCTGAATGCCTGCATACTTAGATGTGCCTGTTTTAATCATCAACCATGTAAATTGCTAAATGTTGTACCTTTATTAAATGTAATCATATTGTTACACTTAGAGGCACCTCTCTTCTCTTTTATACTCTGTAGCTCCTGCTGAATTTAGCTTCTAATCCCCTTGTGGAGGCGGCCATTTGTGGATGGACATTTTATGGTTACACCTGCCTGTTGCCAACCTATTGCCTGCTTTTGACCACGAACTTGCCTTCCGCTTTGTACCCTGTTTGCCAGCCAGTTGCCAACCTTTTGCCTGCTTTTGACCACGAACTTGCCCTCCGCTTTGTACCTTGTTTGCCAGCCAGTTGCCGACCTGTTTCCCGTCTTGACCTCGCAGTGCCTACATCCACCTGTTCGGCCTTTACTGAGTACAGTCTTGGATGCCAACGTATACACCAGCTCTCCAGAGGAACCGGTACTTCCAAGCACCAGTCTACCAGCCGCAGGCACTTGCACCCTTTCGTGCCCCAGCACTCCCTGTTCCCACCACCAGGGGTGTTGGGACCGGAACCGTGCACGAGGCCATCCCCAGCATCCGGACTCCGCTGTAAGGTACGTGATAGTACGATCCAGCCAGAATGGAGTCCGAAGGGGGTGCCTCGCCTTTGGAAGCTCTGTGCCAACAGATGTCGGCCTTTACCCTGGCAGTCCAGGGCCTGCGAGATGGCTATCATCAACTAGAACAGAGAGTGGAATCCATGTCCCCAGGCTCTGCAACTCATCAGGCCTCCCTGACATCCCGGTTTTCTGGCTCAGCAACCTCTGCATCAGCACCCACAGTAATGATGCCACCCCCAGAACCTCGTGTGCCCCCACCGGAACGGTTTTCAGGGGACCGCAGTAAGTTCCGCTCCTTCAGGAATGCTTGTCGGCTCTACTTCCTGCTACAGCCCCGTACCTTCTCCCTGGAGAGCACTAAGGTGGGGTTCATAGTCTCCCTACTCCAAGGGGAGCCTCAAACCTGGGCCCACCGTATGTTGGAACAAGCCAGCCCTCTTCTGGATACCCTGGACTCATTTTTGGATGAAATGGCCAAGCTGTATGATGATCCTCAGCGCACCACAACAGCAGAGGCCAGCCTCCATGCCCTCCAACAAGGGCGCCGGCCAGTAGAGGACTACGTAACAGACTTTAGGCGGTGGAGTTCCGACACCTCTTGGAACGACGCCGCACTCCTCTATCAGTTCCGCATAGGCCTCTCCGAAGCTCTGAAGGATGAGCTGGCCCGAGTGGGAATCCCTAGTTCTTTGGAGGATTTGATTCAGCTGTCTATCCAGATAGACCGTCGTTTAAGAGAGCGGAGGTCCGAGAGGTCCAGCTTGACACGCCCCACATGGGTGTTACCCAAAGGTCCCAACTACCCTCCTACTCCCGTTTCCAACGTGCCTGCTGCCACCTCAGGAGCACCAGAGCCCATGCAAGTCGGCCTACTTCGCTCACCATTATCACCAGAGGAGAAACAGCGGCGTCGCCAGAACAACCTCTGCCTCTACTGTGGGGAAGCTGGGCACTACGCCAACGCATGCCCGAATAAGATCCGTAAGTTCAATTCATCATCCCGTGTGCCTTTCGCCCTGTCTCTAATAAAAGCCGCTCACATCGCTGTTCCTGTTTCCTTACAGCTCCCAGGAGAAATACTCAGAGTCCAGGCTATAATTGACTCTGGCGCATGTAGCTGCTTTGTGGATCATGCCTTCGCTCTACAACATAACATCCCATTAATACCTAAGCAGCATCAACTCTCCATACGGCTAGCAGATGGGTCAAACATCAAGTCCGGGCCTATTACTTTGGAGACACAACCTCTGTTCACCAGCATCCCACCAGGTCACCAGGAGCTACTCCGTCTAGATGTCATCTCCTCACCTTTGTTTCCTGTCATCCTAGGAATGCCTTGGCTACAGGCCCACAATCCCCAGGTCAACTGGGTCACCGGTGAAGTGACTTTTCAGTCCTCTTACTGTCTACAGAACTGTCTCAAAACCTTCCACCATATTCCACCAGTCATTGGGTGCCTAAGAACGGACTCTGAATTCAAAGAGTTGGTGCCACCAGTGTACCACAACTTCCTGGACGTGTTCGATAAACAGAAAGCAGACACCCTTCCTCCCCATCGGGTCTACGACTGCCCGATTGAGTTACTACCTGGGGCCGAAATTCCTTTCGGGCGGATCTTTCCCCTGTCCGAACCCGAACTCCTGGTTCTCAAAGAGTACATCGATGAGAACCTCAAAAAGGGGTTCATCCGGCATTCCTCCTCCCCAGCAGGAGCCGGAATATTCTTTGTTGAGAAAAGAGATCACTCGCTCCGCCCATGTGTGGATTACAGGGATCTGAATAAAGTGACAATTAAAAACCGGTACCCGCTTCCATTAGTCCCGGAATTATTTCAGAGACTCCGCTCAGCAAAAATATTCACGAAGTTGGACCTACGTGGGGCCTATAACCTGATCAGAATACGCAAAGGGGACGAATGGAAGACAGCATTCCGAACACGTTTTGGCCACTTTGAGTATTTAGTCATGCCATTTGGACTATGCAACGCCCCGGCCACTTTTCAACATTTTGTTAATAATATTTTCAGAGACTTTCTAGATTCCTTTGTAATTGTCTACCTGGACGATATCCTGATATTTTCCACCTCTCTAGAAGTTCATCGTGATCATGTCAAGCAAGTACTGGGCAGATTAAGGCAGCATGGACTTTACGCAAAGGCCGAAAAATGTGAATTCGAACGCCAGACCATTCACTTCCTCGGCCTGGTGATATCAACTGGGGGTGTAGCCATGGATCCCCAGAAGGTCTCTGCCATCATGTCCTGGCCGCCCCCAAATGACAAGAAAGGGGTACAACGTTTTATCGGGTTCTCAAATTTTTATAGAAAGTTTATCAAGAACTTCTCCAAGATCATCGCACCCATCACTCAGCTCACCAAGAAGCAAAGCCGCTTCCAGTGGACTTCAGCGCCCCAAGCCGCCTTCGACCAATTAAAAAGGGCATTTACCTCCGCTCCAGTACTAAAACACCCTGACCCTGCATTACCCTACACTCTGGAGGTCGATGCTTCGGAGAGTGCGGTAGGAGCCATCCTGTCTCAACGCCAAGGACCCAAGTCTCTAATGCATCCAGTGGCTTTCTTTTCCAGAAAACTAGGTGTATCAGAAAGGAACTATGACGTAGGTGACCGAGAACTCCTAGCAATAAAGCTAGCCCTGGAAGAATGGCGGTACCTCCTGGAAGGGGCAGCACATCCGATACTGATCTTCACAGATCACAAAAATTTAGAATACCTCAGAACTGCCAGACGCCTTAGACCCCGACAGGCCAGATGGTCTCTTTTCTTTTCCCGTTTTAATTTTCATATTACTTATCGCCCTGGATCCAAAAACGTTAAACCCGATGCCTTATCCCGAATGTTCACAGAACTTGAAACCCCGTCTCCACCGGATACTATCCTGCAAGCAGGGAATTTTCTCCTGACCCAATCCAGTTTCATGACACAGCTCCGCCAAGCCTCCGTGAGAACACAATTACCTCCGGGCATCAACCTTCAGGAGAAGGATGGTTTTTTTTGGCTCGACAATAAAATTTTCATCCCTCAAGACCTCCGCACCACCGTCTTACAGGCCTGCCATGACTATCCTCTGGCGGGTCACTTTGGGGGCCACAAGACTATGGATCTAATCCAGAGACACTTCTGGTGGCCAAATCTGGCCAAGGACTGCAGGAATTATGTTAACTCTTGTCTGATTTGTCTAAGAAATAAAAGCAGTAAAAATAAATCATGGGGCCTGCTGAAACCACTGCCCATTCCCGAAAGGCCATGGGACAAAATCGCCATGGATTTTATTGTGGAGCTTCCCCCTTCTAAAGGGTTCTCTTCCATTTTTGTGGTGGTAGACCGCTTTTCCCGGATGGCACATTTCATTCCCATGAAAGGGACACCTTCAGCGATCGAAACCGCCAGGATCTTCATTAAAGAAGTTGTCAGACTCCATGGAATCCCCAGTGACATCGTCTCTGACCGTGGAGTACAGTTCACATCCAAGTTTTGGAGGTCATTATGCAAGGCACTAGGTATTAAATGTAGTCTCTCTTCAGCTTACCATCCACAGACCAACGGGCAGACCGAACGTACCAACCAAACGTTGGAACAATACTTACGTTGCTTCTCCTCGTTTTCCCAAGAGGATTGGGCCTCACTGCTTCCCTTGGCGGAATTTGCCTTTAACAATTCCATCCACTCCACCACAAATCAATCACCATTTTTCTCCAACTACGGATTCCATCCCTCCTTTCTACCCGCACTTGTGCCTGAATCCTCTGTACCGGCTGTTCAGGATAGACTGGATTTCCTTTCCTCCAACAACCAGGTGCTCAGGGAAACTATTGCTAAAGCACAGGAGGATGATAAAAAATACTTCGACAAGAAGAGAAGGGGAGAATTGAACTTGGAGGTAGGAGATCGTGTGTGGCTATCTACCACAAATTTAAAACTGGCATGCCCCTCCAAGAAATTGGGACCTAGATACTTGGGCCCTTTCCCTGTCAAGAGAAAGATCAACCCAGTGGCCTATGAACTTAAACTCCCTGCCTCATTCAGGATACATCCGGTATTTCACGTTTCCCTACTTAAACCTGATGTTCCAAATTCCTTTCCAGATCGTGAAGTAGGACCTCCGGAAGCTATCCGAGTGAATGGGGAAGAAGAATTTGAAATTGAAGCTATCCTGGATCACAGAAAACGGCAAGGTGAGGACCAATATTTAATTAAATGGAAAGGTTTTGGCCCAGAAGAAAATTCCTGGGAACCAAGAACGAATCTTCATGCCCAGAGACTTATACAGGCTTTTCATCGTTCCCGCTCCCAGGGTTCGTTTCAAAGAGGCATCCGGAGGCTGCCCCTAAGGAGGGGGCAATGTCAGAGAACTCACGCTTTCCGTACCCGTCCTCGTCCAGTAGGGGTGAATCCCCACTCTGCAAGCGCCAATACCCATGCGCAGCCTTCCCAACGGAACCGAACGTGCGGGCGTACCCGCGTACCAACGCTGACCTGTGCGCGCCCTCGTTTGTCAATACGAACGAGGGCACGCACTCCCACGTCAGCACGAACGTGTGTGCGTAATCACGCACGGACCCGCACCTCCACCAATCCCAGCACAAGGCGCCCTATATAAACAGGGCCTTCACATGGTGTCAGTGCTGGATCGTCTTCAGTCTTACCTCCTGAATACCTGCCTGAAGTTCCTGCCTACCTTGTTCCTGATTCATCTGGTTTCCCTGTTACCCTTCTGGGATTGACCCCGCTTATTGACTGTTCCCTTTGGTTTGACCTCGGCTTGGATTCCTGGACTACGTCTCTGCTCTCTGATTTGGTACCTTATCACCTGCCTGTTGCCAACCTATTGCCTGCTTTTGACCACGAACTTGCCTTCCGCTTTGTACCCTGTTTGCCAGCCAGTTGCCAACCTTTTGCCTGCTTTTGACCACGAACTTGCCCTCCGCTTTGTACCTTGTTTGCCAGCCAGTTGCCGACCTGTTTCCCGTCTTGACCTCGCAGTGCCTACATCCACCTGTTCGGCCTTTACTGAGTACAGTCTTGGATGCCAACGTATACACCAGCTCTCCAGAGGAACCGGTACTTCCAAGCACCAGTCTACCAGCCGCAGGCACTTGCACCCTTTCGTGCCCCAGCACTCCCTGTTCCCACCACCAGGGGTGTTGGGACCGGAACCGTGCACGAGGCCATCCCCAGCATCCGGACTCCGCTGTAAGGTACGTGATAGTTACACAACCTATCACATTGCTATAATCTTTTATATGGACTATAAACTGAAGGACTTATGAATGAATGGTATCTCTTATGGGGAAATTCAATTTGATATACGAGTGCTTTGGAGTACAAGCATGTTTCCGGAACACATTATGCTCGCAATCCAAGTATTTACTGTATATACCAATTTACTGAAATGTAAACCTCATGGAGGAGTATTTTGATGATGGGTGTTTACACATGACAGTGGAAAGAGTCTTTTATTATGCATAGCTAGAAATTCCATAGCACAGATGGGTGTCCCCATCACCGCCTACTCTGGAAAATGGGATTGATAATGTAAACTCTACACTTAATGCTGAAAAAAAACTGTTTACCGTAACCCAATTTAGACAACATTAACACATTGTATAGTCTTTGGCATCTTTGGTTGGAAACACTAGGACTTGCCCCAGCAACTCTTTCTACGTATAGAGTGAGGTAGATGTTGCAGTCTGTGAAAAGAAGTCCCACAAAAGGAGGGCAGCAGTAAGCTTCTCTATTGTCACGGTGAACCCAACATGTGTAGTCTGAGTTCACCTCTATAATACAGTCCCCAAAATGCATCGTGGAGTGCAATAGCCAATTAAAAAGATGCCCTGTTGCCTTTGGAGCTCCTATATACTTGTTGCACCCTGTAATCAGTGGAGCAGGGGTTGAATATTTAGGGCTGCTTAGTTTTTCACAGGCTGATGCTCTCTCTCTGTTTTCTAGAGGATTCTAGATTCTAGGAGGAAGGACAGGGTATGCAGCCTAAATATTTATGGGACTCTAGCCAATCCCTAGGGAGGTGTGCCCAGAAGGTGGTGAGAGAGTTCATAACTAGGCTGAGGCCTGAGCAGCAGCAGCAGAGTTCCTGGGTCCAGTCATGCTGGAGGGGACCCCTGTGAATGGGCTCTGCCTCTGGGGCAGGTTTTCTGAAAGCATCCGTTAGGAAGACACCAAGGTCCAGCTAGGCTTAGCTGGGAAGCCTATTTGCAAACTTGAGTCCGGGATCAAATTGGGTCTAGAGAAGCTCACTGGGAAGAGCCAGGAGGAAGTTGGTGGGAAAGAGTCCAGCTGTCATATGGTGGTGTGAGTCGACATCTCCCTCCCTAACCCTTTAGCTAAGTAAATGAGCAACCCCATTGCTGAGAAGTAGTGACTGTGGAGTTTATTTACTAAACTGGAGAGTGCAACATTAGGCTTACTTCTGCATAGAAAACAATCAGCTTCTGATCTCTGCTTGTTCAATTAAGCTTTGGCAATACAACCTGGTAGCTGATTGGTTTCTATGCAAAAGTGAGTCTAATGTTGCTTTCTCCAGCTTTAGTAAATAAACCCCTTGGGGTGTAGCTTTTAACTCTGGAAGGAGTACAGGCCACCAACAGGATAAGAGATCCTGTGGGATCCAGTTTGTGCAGTGCAACCAGAAGTTTGTGCAGTACAGCCAGAAATTGACAAGTCCTCAAGTTTTTCAGTTTTGCAATTCATCAGGGTGTCCCATGCTCCCTCTCCCATCCTAGTTTATCATTCCCAATAAAAACACTAAAAAGAACCCCTAGATTGTTCTTTGGAGCCAGTAGAAGAGAACAAAAGACTGTGTTCACTTTTAAATGGGAAAATAGTAGACAAGTGCAGAATGGAAACGTGTTTTGTTTAGTTTCGGATAGATTTGTTATGTTACTCATTTAGTTTTTTTGAGTAGTTTTGTAATTAATTAATTTTGTTTTGTTTATTCGTTTATTTCAACTTTTCAGACAGATTTGAATATGAATTGAATTGAAAATATTGATCCACTCTGAATTCTGTGTGAATTATAGCAGGTTGTTAAGGAGCAGGGCTGGCCGCCACGTCCTTAACAATCATGACTAATCTGCTGTCAGCAGAATATAAACAAGCTATTGCTGGCATTAACCGCTTGCCGACCAGCTCATGCCAATATACAACAGCAGAAGGGCACATACAGGCATATTAATGTACCTATACGTTGCCCTTTAAGAAGTGGTTTGTGGGCGTTCGCACCCGCCGCGAGCTCCATGAGTGTGATACCCACGATCGTCTCACGGAGAGGAAGAACAGGGAAATGCTAATGTACAAGCATTTCCCCGTTCTGCCTACTGACACTGATCACAGCTCCCTGTGATCGGGAGCGGTGATTAGTGTCATGTCACACATAGCCCCTCCCCCCACAGTTACAATCACTCCCTTAACCCCTACAGCGCCACCTAGTGGTTAACCCCTTCACTGCCAGTCACATTTACACAGTAATCAATGCATTTTTAATCGCACTGATCACTGTATAAATGTGAATGGTCTCAAAATAGCGCCAAAAGTGTCAGATCTGTCCGCCATAATGTCGCAGTCACGATAAAAATCGCTGATCGCCGCCATTACTAGTAAAAAAAAATTATTAATAAAAATTCCATAAAATTATCCCCTATTTTGTAGACGCTATAACTTTTGCGCAAACCAATCAATAAACACTTATTGCAATTTTTTTAACGCAAAAATATGTAGAAGAATACATAAACGGCCTAAACTGAGGAAAAACTTTTTTTTTATATATGTTTTTGGGGATATTTATTATAGCAAAAAAGTAAAAAATAATGTTTTTTTTTTTCAAAATTGTCGCTATTTTTTTTGTTTATAGCTCAAAAATAAAAAACGCAGAGGTGATAAAATACCACCAAAAGAAAGCTCTATTTGTGGGAAAAACATGCTTTAGGGTAGGTGAGGCTCCCCCTAAGGCACCTTATCCCCATGTTGAGGGGGACAAGAGCCTCTTTCCCACAACCCTGGGCAGTGCGTGTGGGGATATGAGGGCAGAAGGCTTATCTGAATCAAGAAGCCCCCAGATCCCAACCCCCTTGAATAAGGGGTAATCTTTTCCTCTACTCATTCACCAAAAATTGTCAAAAAGAAATAAAAACACAGAGACAGTTTTTGACAAGTCCTTTATTAAGAAACCAAAAACATAAACAATGTCCCCCAAAATACATCCAGCGTCAATCACGATGAACACTGCTGCCGACCTGGAAAAAAAAAAAACAACAACTTAGCACCCATTGCTTGTCTCCTGGCTTGTGACATCTCTGATGACAGGTTACCTTGTTTATTTACTGTTGGCACTGGGAACTGGAGCTGTCAGACATCAGATGCTGGGAGTCAGGGATGCGGCCACTGTATTTACTTTGTTTTTAATAAAGGACTTGTCAAAAACTGTCCATGTTTTAATTTAGTTTTTTACACTTTTTTTGTTGAATGAGTAGGGGTACAATGTACCCCATACTCACTCTCATGGGGGGGGGGTGCAGGATCTGGGGGCCCCCTTGGTAAAGGGGGCTTACAGATTCTGATAAGCCCCTTGCCCACAGACTCCCACAACCACTGCCCAGGGTTGTGGAGAAGAGGCCCTTGTCCCCATCAACATGAGGACAAGGTGCTTTGGGGGGAGCCCTCTCTGTCCCAAAACACCCCTTCATGTTGAGTGATGGGGTTTGGTATGGTTCAGGAGGGGGGGCTCGCTTGTCCCCCCTTTTTCTGTCGGGCTGCATGCTCAGATAAAGGTCTGGTATGTATTTTAACGGGAACTCTACACCAAAAAAAACAGCGTGGGTTCTCCCTCTGAAAAAGTCTCTCTGAAAACTGGCAGTGAAGCCAGTATCCTACTGTGCATGCACAAAGCATGCTGCACTTTGTGAATGGGCCACAGTCTTCTGGGACCTTTGAAATTTCCCAGAAGGCTGCGGGGGTAGAAGGGGGGGGGGGTTTCGAACAAGTAAATACAGCTGGATAAAAGAAAAACTCATTTCACGCTGCAAAGCAACAAAATGTGATTATTTTAAAGTGGATGATTATTTTCAATACCCACTGTATATGGATAGGATTTCAAGCAAAAGTTCGTAGGAAAAGTCCTAAGAAAAATTGTACAAAGTTCTCAACACATTCTCAGAACATTTGTTTGCTGTTTGAAAATTTTTGGTTGCTTTTAAAATTTGATTTGATTTTGGAATGAAAGTGCTTTACCAAATGAAAACCACATACACTGTTAGAAATTCCTACATTCAAGAAAAAATTTCGATCTTGTTCCTTCGAATATTCTTGTCAATGCGGTAAAAATCAAACATTGATTTGACCTACTAATGATTAGAAAAACAAACTATCTTTCTTAGAACCTTCTTTCCCCAAGAACTTTCAAAATTCTACCCATCTATGAACGAATGATCGGACGATTCTTTTTTTTTTTTGCATGCTGTTTTTGACAAATACTTTCCTATTTAAAAACGAAAATGATACGATCTGGTATCGTACAGGAAACATTTTTTTGTGTTTGTCCCTTCGGGTAATTTTGAATGAACTGTCGTGATCGGCTCTCGAAAAAAAAAAATGTGTACTTATGATCAGATTATCGATAGATTATTCAATCGATTTGAAAGCGGTAATTTTGGTCCGATTTTCTGATTGTGTGTACTAGGCTTAAGAGTGCATTTATCTTGAATGAAAATACAAAAAAATATATAAGTATTATCTTCCACAATTGAGATAGTTATTGACAAAGTAAACAAAACAGTTAACAGCTTTTAATGTTTTATGGTAGAGGTACAGGGAAATATGTATTGATTGTTGCTTTCAAGACAAGGCTAAAAGGTAATGTTATTTGTTGTTGCAAATTAATATTTAAACCCTTCCTAAATTGCATTGAATTTATGTTTATTTTACTTTTAGGTTTCCTCTGCAGGTTGCTGCTGTGGCTGAAAACTGCATACTCACGGTGTATCCTTATTTAGCCTGTCATCGGACCGATCAGCAGGTCATCCTAAGAAGTGGTAAATCTTGTAAATTTTAATTATTATTGAGTTGAGATATCACTTGAGTTTTATAGGCATCTGTTTGACAGTTTACATTGTAGTTTGTGTTTCACCATATGGTGTCAAAAAACCTTAGGTTGTAGTGATGCACTGAGTGCACCTGGTGTGTTTCAAGTTAATTAAGTTCTGGTTAGCCCACAGAAATCGCATAGTATTTGGAATGATTAACACAAAGTGAATGTAAAAACAAGGCATCTATTTTACAAAGTTTTTATTGTATGAGTTTTTTGGGATCTTGGTTTGTGCACTAGAAGATCTTTTGGAATATCAACAACTGCCTTTCTGAGAATGTAATCCAATTGTGTATGAATGACAGAGAGGATCCACTACGTTATACAGCACCTCATCCCTTTTGGTAATTAAATGTAAAAAGGGGGTGGAGAAAGAGGGATTATACCGGTGCGCAATTATACTGTAATTGCGCACCGGTATAATC
Source organism: Lithobates sylvaticus (assembly GCA_028564925.1). NCBI lineage: Eukaryota > Metazoa > Chordata > Amphibia > Anura > Ranidae > Lithobates > Lithobates sylvaticus. The sequence continues at coordinate 392,887,576 of CM053027.1, forward strand.
CCTCTTTCTCCACCCCCTTTTTACATGTAATCCAATTGTATTTTATAGTAAAGGATACCCTGTAGAAGATTTTGCCTAGATACCCACTTGCAAGAAGACATATACTCTGTGCAGATTTAGTCCTTTCAGACCATCATTTATAGTGTATGGATGTTCCACTTTAGGTTTATTACCTTAACATAATGTCTGTCTCACTTTAACCTTAATGAGGCTCTAATCTTACCATGTTTTTGATGCTTTGCTTTTATAATGTGTTTTTGATGCTTCGGTGGTGCTTTGATGAAGCTTCAGTGAGGCTTCGGTGACGTGTCGGTGATGCTTCCGTGATGCTCTTTTAAGCTTTGTTGAAGCTTGACAGATGCCCTGTGTATGTGTGGATGTCTCATACCTGCAATTTCTCCAAAACAAAGCAAAGCTAAAGCTGAATTTAAGCCTCTCAAAAGCTGCAGGTGCTTCAAGTGAGCTTCAAGCGAGCTTTGTCATAGAGTACTATGGAGGCTTTGAAGACGCTTTGAAGCACCACTAAAGTGACATGGGTTAGAATTTTTTAAGTAAACAGGACTATAAGTTAACTATTTTAGTAACATGAGCTTTGACTGACGTTAAGAGAGCTTTAACAAAGCCTGTCCGAAGCCTTGTTTTGAAGCAAGTGTAAACTAGCCCTAACCATTAGGCCCCTTTCACACGAGGCGGACTCCGCTTCCACGGAGTCCGCCTCTGTCCGCCGGCTCAGCGGGAGATCTCTCCGTTGATCTCGGCTGAGCCGGCGGATGACAAGTCCCTCTCTGCTCACTGAGCGGGGAGGGGCTTGCGAGCGCCGCTGGTCTCTATGGAGAGACCGGATGAAAACGGACAGTGTGTCCGTTTTCATCAGATCTCACCCGATCCGATCCGCCAGCGACGGATCTGGACGTGGGGCCATACATCTGCTTTTGGCGGATCGGACCGGGTCGGATGTCAGCGGAGATGTCTCCGCTGACATCCGACGCTCCATAGACTAACATGGAGCGCCCGTTCAGATCCGCCGTCAAAACTGACAGGCGGATCTGAACGGTCCGTCCATGTGAAAGGGGCCTTATGCCGCGTACACACGAAGGGACTTTGTCCGCCGGACCTAGTCCAGCGGACAATCCGCCGGACTTTCCAGCTGGCTTCGGCGGACTTGAAAGCGAACGGACTTGACCACACACGATCACGCTAAAAGTCCGGCGGTTCACGCGATGACGTACAGCACTTACGACGGGACAAGAAAAAGAAAAATACTTGCTACTGAGCATGCGTCCTTTTTGGTCCGCCGGACCATACTACAGACGGTCGTATTGTCCGCCGGACTGCCAAGTCCAGCGGATAATTTTAAAACAAAACTTAAAACTTTAGTCCGCCGGACTTTTTGGAAAAAAGTCAGTCGAAGGCCCACACACTCCAGCGGACAATCCCGCGGGATAATCCCTTCGTGTGTACGCGGCATTAGGCTTACCTTCTCTGTGACCCTAACACTAACACCTATGCTTACTTTTCTGCTACTTTCCTGTAGTCCTCCCACTAACCCTCCCTGTAATCTAACCACTAACCCTCACACTAACAAGCACTGTAACCCTAACAGTAACCCCCCCTGTAACCCTCACATTAACCCTCCATGTAACATTAACCATCATGTTTACCCTCTTTGTAACCCAAAAACTAACCTTCTCTGTAACCCTCACATTCACCCCACTGAAACTCTTACACGTACCCTCCTTGTAACCCTCACATTCAACCCCCCATAACTCTCACCCTCCCGGTAACCCTCACACTAACCCTCCCGGTAACCCTCACACTAACCCTCCCTGTAACCCTAAAATTACCACTTTCTGTAACCCTAACATGAACCCTCTCTTGTAACATTAACACAAATCCTTTCTGTAATCCTAACACTAACACTTCCTTATAACCCTAACTCTAACCATTCCTATAATTCTAACACAATACCTGTTTTTAAAATACAATGATACTAGGGAGCCTATACACTTTTTAAGATAAACAGTATTAAAGTGTCCAAACAATAATTAGAGCAAAATGATTAATGGGCTCATGCATGTAAAGATCAGCCTACCTGACTTAACAGAAACTCTAATGCAGGCAGGTCTGAGAATACAGTGAATTACAATTCTTACTAGACACTGTGCTCTCAAGCTAAACTTTGGATTGTTTAGGGTGGAACTGAAATGACTGTACTAACCCAACATAATCTAAATGATGTGGCCATCATAAGACTACGTTCACCATTCCACTTGTTTCAGATTCAAGCAGATGTTTTAGCCCTGTGAGTCTTTTAAAGTAGTTTGATAAACCTGATCTGTTAGATATTAATGACTGAGATAGTAAGACCAGACCACATTTATTCCACATCAACCCCTATATGCAGAATAAAGCAAACAAAATATTTTATATAAAAGCTAACTAAAGGCTACAAAGCAACCTTTACAATAGTAGCATTAAAAGTTTTGCTTTGCCAGCGCATACTGTAACTGCAGTATAGCTGAAAACATTAAAACTGATTTCACTTTCCTGGAAAGTATTGTCTTGGGATTTAAGGGGTTGTAAACCCTTGTGCTTTTTCACCTTAATACATCCTATGCATTAAGGTGAAAAAAAACCTGACAGTGAACGCCCCCCCCCCCCCCCCCCCCCCTGTTTTACTTACCTGAGCCCTGGAACTTCACCCGGCGGGGACGCGCTGTCCCTCTGCACGGGGTTCTCGGCTCTTTATTGTATAGATTGATAACAGCGCAGCCATTGGCGCCCTCTGTTGTCAATCAAAGTCAATGATGCGGGCGCCGGGGGCAGGGCGGCTATGGACGCAGAATGATGGACTCGGGAGCACGCCTGCAAGGTAACACCCCAGGAGAGCACTTTGCCTAGGGGGTTATGTGATGCAGGAAGGAGCCGCTAGAGCCGCAGGGGGACCTCAGAAGACAGTGTTCGGGCCACTCTGTGCAAAATGAGCTGCACAGTGGAGGTAATTATGACATGTTTGTTATTTTTTTTTTTTTTTTTAAATAATTAAAGCTTTACAATCACTTTAACTGTATACTTTTTTTAGGCCATAACGGAAATGGAAAAAATGGCAGCACTAGTGAAGCTGTTCTGCGTCCTTGCTACATTCCAGAAACGCCTTCTCAGAGTACATCCTCCAGCTCCCTTGGTGCTGTTACAAGCTCCACTTATGAAGAATCAGTCACAGGTATGCAGAACTTTAAAGCCCAATTCAACTTTCAGTTTAAATCAGCTAATTGAAAGCGTAACTCCACTTTTGTTGAGAAAAAAACATTCCCCTCTGGATGATTTATGTACATTACAAGGATTTTAACAAACTTTGTTACAGATTCCTACTTTTTGTTATTCTGAAGAAATCCCTGTTTGTTCCTCTGTGCCCATGTGCCGAGTGGGCCAAATGGGAGGGGTTTCATAATTATCAATCAGCTGTGCACCTGGCAGGGCACTAATGAGGAAAGCTGCTGGGCCTGCATCCCTTTAGATGTGTTCCTATTGGAAATATCTCACAAAAAATAACATTTTAGTTGCAGGGGATGCCTGAAATCTAACTTGTATCTTAGTGTAGACTTCTGGGAAATTGGGGAGCCAATCACACAAACAGGAAATTATGTTTTTGGGGTGTGTTCAGTACACACTCTGTGTACAGAATTACTCCAGGTAGCCATTATGGAATGTAAAATTTCAGAAAATTACAGCGGCTGGAGATTGTAAAGGAAAGGTCATTTTTAATAACATTCGATTACAATATGACTTGTGTCGCAATTTTATATGCTGTATTATTTTTTTCCCCACAAAAGTGGAGTTACCCTTTAAAGGATGTCCAAAGTCTTACAGTCTTTACATAGCAGCCACAGGCTGAGTAGAAAATCCCGCCCCCTGCCAGCATATGACAGAGAATCCTTGCTCTCTGTGTGGAATCAGTGGTTTCTTTGCAGAAGTCCGACATGATTCCCTGCTAATGCTTGAATCAGGGCTATAGTTCTGCGATCAGCAAAGCTCATGCTCCCTGCTGATGGTAAGGCTTTAGTTCTGACTTGGCAGAGGGTGTATTAGCTCTCTGAAGACCACTCTTTACAATATAGACAAAGGGTCGGTTTCTGCAGCATACTGGCAGGGGATGGGCTTTTTTATCTAGGCTGTGGCTGTTTTCCAAGCTGATGAAACAAGCTGTAAGATTTTGCACACATTTTGTTTTGATTCAACTGGAATGTATTTATATATTTTAAAGGGATTTTTTTGTCAGACTTAAAAGTCTACACCAAACAATAGCAATGTTAGGTCTATTACAACATCTATTTCCAGGTAATTCTGCATTATTTAGATGGCAAGTTACCTGCTGTTTCCACCATTGTCCAGAAAAGTTTCTGCTGTGCTATTTCTAAAATTACTTTGCAGTGGAGGTCTCAGCTTTTCAAATGTGTTCAGAAGCCCAACCCACCTATTATGCTAAGCCCCATCAGCCACTTTGAAATTGAAGTGCCTAGATGGCTGGTAAAGCATCTTCATTGGGCAGGGTGCTAACTAAAGATGGGGCTTATGCCTTAAGTTGAGAGGTTGAGGCTGTTATGGAAAAGTTAAGATATTCTTACATGGCACACAGGGAAGGCTTTTTAGACAATGATAATAGCAGCACTTTTAGTTTTAGAAACCCAGAGTTGAAGGATTTTTTTTACAGATAACCACTTAACTTAAGTGTATATCCACTTTTGTAGTCCAATTTTACGTGGAACTAAACCAATCGATTTAACAGCATGCCGGGAAAGCTGTCATATTTGTTTGTCTCAAACCATCAAATGGCTGGTGTTATAACTGGTCACATGTGCAGCACCATGGCAGGTAAAGAGCAAACAGTGGCTAAGATGGCAGCTTCCTTGGCTGAAAAAGATAGGAGGGTTTAGTTCTGCTTTAAAACCACTTTGAAACCAGTCCAATTCTGACATTTCTCAATTTTTTTTTTCTTTTGCTAGTAAATAACTTAGAACCCCCAAACATTTTATTTATTTATTATAGTTACTTATATAGCACCATCAAATTCATGCAGCGCTTCACATATATATTATACATTCATATGAGTCCCTGCCCTCAAGGAGCTTACTAAGGTCCTGATCTCACATTTATAAATACACATACTTGGGCCAAGTTAGACAAGTGCTAATTAACCTACCAGCATGTCTTTGGAGTGTGGGAGGAAACCAGAGTACCTGGAGGAAACCCACACAGGCACAGTGAGAACATACGAATTCCATGCAGGTAGTGCCATAGTTGGGATTCCAACCGATGACCCTAGTGCTATATATTTTTTCAAGAAGAAGCCCTGGAGAATAAACTGGTGATAGTTGCAATTTTTCATGTAACGCAATATTTGCATCAAATGCAAATTTTCTGCAAAAATAAACGACCAACTTCTGTCAAACGAGCATGCTGGAAAACCAGGAATGGATCAGTGGCTGCAATCGCTGATCACTGTGTTCTGCCGAGGGTGGGGCAGTCTCCTTGTCAGAACACAATAGCTCAGCAGGAACATTGCCAGACTAACATTGGATGTATTAGTACGGCAATCCATAGGCTTTTTTTTTTTGTTCAGCCTGCTGGGTTGAACAAAAATAAATAAATCTTCCCATGTGCACCTGGCATTAGACCCCATATCTCTCCTCTGCCCTCCAAAGCAGCTAATCACACAAACTGCTAACAGCTAGTAAACAAACAGTAACAAAACGGAAGTGATAAAATTCTTGTTGCTTCCGGTTTCATATACCATAGGGATGATCAGGGAACAAAAGTTGCAGCTGCAGCCATAATCCAGATATCACCACCACTTCCTGAGGATGTATGTATACATACTTTGCCTGTCAGAAAGTGCAGTCTCATCAGTGCCCATCAGTGCAATCTATCAGTGCCCCATCAGTGCAGCCTCCTCAGCGCACATAAGTGAATAAGAAAAATTACTTATTTGCAAAATTTTATAACAGAAATGAAGAAAAAATATTTTTTTTCAACATTTTCACTCTTTTTTCATTTGCTTAGCAAAAAATAAAAAACCCAGTGATGATTAAAGCAGAGTTCCACCCAAAAGTGGAACCACCGCTTATCTGCTTCCTTCCCCCCTTTGGTGCCACATTTGTCACCTTTCAGGGGAGAGGAGGGGAACGGTTACCCTTAATCACTCGTGGGAGACTGCGCCATGACGCCGACACTCAGAAGTTTGCCCCCCCTCCTCCTTCCTCCGCTGTCGGGCCAATTAGAAAGCACAGCGCGCTTTGCGCATGCGCAGTAGGGAACCGGCTGTGAAGACAAAAGTCTTCACTGCTGGTTTCTCTTACCATGAATGGTGGCTGGGGTGCCAACATCGCGGGGACCCTGGACAGGTAAGTGTCCTAATATTAAAAGTCAGCAGCTACAGTATTTGTATGGGGGGGGGCTCCTCTTTAAATACCACCATATTTTCATTTCATAACACCCAGATTTAATTTGTGTACAGTGTTGTACGACTGCGCAATTGTCATTTGAAGTGCGACAGTACTGAACATTGGCCTGGGCAGAAAGGGGGTGAAAGTGCCCGATATTGAAGTGGTTAAACTTATCTTAGCTTGTCAAGATGAACAGAAAACTATCAAGTTAATATAGCACCAATATAAGACTGAAACTATTGTTTCTGCAACACCCAAAAACCAACTCTGAAAACTGTGGCCAAAAAACTGCAGTAAAAGTTATCTGACAAACAATTACACTAACAAGTGCATTGTTATTAATGTTATACTAGATCTAAAGCCATAACTGCTTTTAACTTTGTGGACAAAGTAGAAAATGGTTAAAGCCCCTGTCTTTTTTATGTGCCTTCTGTGTCCCATTGTGGATATTTCTCCTTATATTCTGCCCCATGAACACAATAGGAAGTAATAGGAAATCTTTGCAAAGTGAAGGAAATATTCTCATAGTTGTCACATTAGAAGATTCTGTTCAAATTGTGTCTTTGGGTTCAATTTAATCCTTGCTCTATACAGCTCTTTGCAGCCAGGTTCACCAGCCTGTTTTTCTAAACATGCTCTGATATTATTGTACAGACAATATATAAATACGTATGTGTAAAAAGCTTTTTTGCAAAAAGGCTAAAGTGAAATTTGTACAAATTGCCAGTTTAAAAAGAAAGAGACACTGAAAACTGGTTCATTTATACCCATGGAACTTTTATTTTGTGCTATACTGTGCTTGGGTTTATTTTAGGGCTGACTACTCATTTGGGAAAACACTGTTATTTTCCAATTTGCTTTACAGTTTTTCTGTTATTTCAAAATGTATTGCGCAGAGCAAAGCTAAAGATAAAGTGTTGCTGTCAACATTTTACAGCGCTTCGCCAGCATCCAAGAGAAAATAAGTCATCCAAGAGAATCGCCAACAGGCCCATAATGATCTCATAATTAGCATTATTAAAACGAAATTCTGCTTTTGTCAAATTGTCATATGCTCATTTAGGAGCATATTTATTTCAGATTTAAATATTCTAAGAAGTATTGATTTATGTTGAATTCAGTACCATTTCACACTGCGCAATAATGGTTTATCTGTTTATCTGCAGCATGAACACTGCAAATCTCTTCTGCATTTTATCATATGACAAACAATTTTACATTTTGTGCGTTGATGAACACATTATGTTTAACAGAGAGCCACTTTATTATCTGATTCTAAATTAACTCTATGTAAACTGCTATACTTTTCTGGCAAAGTCTGCATAAAAATAGTAATTATTGGTTGAATATTTTCAGCGGTTTTGTCAAACACTTAATGAAGTACTGGAGTTTATTTTGTTGTATGCTTTTTTTCACTTCCAAAACTCTGCCTCTCCTTTTCTGAACCCTGGTAAGAAGTCAAAGTGCATTTATATGGAACCATTAAGGAGTAGATTCTAGATGTTACAGGCTTTGCAAAGAATAATTTATTTTTTCGCTGTAGTTCAGTACAGTACATTTTTGTCAGGTGGCTTGGAGGGTGGGGCGGGTGGAGACCCAGTGTGTGTGCTTGTTCTAATGTAAATAATGATAAAAGGTTGTCTTTACCAATAGTGGCTAGTAGCCATTGCTCAGTGAATTCAGTCAGGTCAGTTCCTTCACTTTTTTTCTGGGAACCTTACCATCCTGATATTATTACCTCTCTTCATGTTTTCAGGGTCCTCTGCTTTGAGCAAATTTACATTAGCCCACATAAGGGCTATCTTAACATCAGATTTTGAGGGCCCCTGATATCCTTGTCGCTAACCTGTCCTTCCAAGGCAGAGGTTTGCTCTCTGATCCTTTGATGATTGTGCATAAAAGGGATATATATATATTCCCTCGTGCCATGTATGTATGTAAGTGTCTAAAGAAGTGGAACATTTTTGTATTCCTGAGAACTCTCTCAGGGTAGGTTCTGGCAAAGGATTTGGAGTTTGAGAAAGTTTAGGGGTGAAGGGTAGAAAGGAAGCCAGACTATCTCATCCTCAAATCCCTCTGCTGGAAGTAGTGGAAGTGCAGTGTGGAGGTCTGCATCTTTTTCTGAGTTAAGGACTTAAGCGGTTGCATCAGCAATCAATACCGGGTGTCAAGCAAACTGCAGTAGTTTAGCGGCAGAGTGTACAAGATTCCTCTGAGGTAGCGCATGTTCCAGACCATCTTGTGCCCCAGGTGTGGACATGCTTGGTCCATCCTTTTTACTTGTCATTGCTATCAGGAGAAATGTTAGGTCACCCAATAGGGATGCTGGCATATATGGGGAGCCATGGGGAGCAACGGGAGTCATCAGGATAGCTGTAGCTAGGCTCAGAAGGATGATGGCAGAATGATTACCAGAGAGGCCAGCTAGAACATGCCTGTTCAAATAGAGCTGCTGGCCACAGCCCCTGCTAGTGTAATTTTCAGAGTGAACTTCTGCAGAGGATTTCTCAGGATCTGAACAGCAGCTGCAGTGGCAAGTAGCTGCAATGATGTGAATGTCCTGTCCCCTTCGATAGGCATGCTTTAAAACTTTTTGTAGAATGACAGGGATAATATGTCAATTTTGTATGTATATATTTGACATTTTATCCATACAATGAACAAAATGGATATGAAGAACAATACAATTACTGTTATGCCCCGTACACACGGTCGGCTATTCCGATGGAAAAAGTCCGATCGGATTATGTTGTCAGAAAATCCGATCGTGTGTGGGCTCTAGCGAACTTTTTCCATCGGAATTTCCGACGGAAAAAATTTGAGAGCAGGATCTCAAATTTTCCGACAACAAAATCCGATCTGACTTTTTCCGATCATGTGTAGAGAATTCCGACAGACAAAGTGCCACGCATGCTCAGATCAAATTAGGAGACCAAAGCTATTGGCTACTAGCCTCTATGTAGTTCCGTCGTATGCAACGAACGTCACCACGTTCGGAACGATCAAATTTTCCATCAACTTTGTCCGACCGTGTGTATGCAACACCAGTTTCGGACAAAATCCATCGGAAAAAAACGGACCGTGTGTATGGGGGCTTACAGTGTGTGACAGTCATAATACTGTATAGCTTTTACAGGTATCCCATAAATTTGGGTGTGCTCAGTCACTGTGGGTAGAATGATAAGGAAGAACAATTTTGTTAACAGTATTGTTAAGCTCCCCCTGTGTGTTATGGCTTGTGAGCCTTCCCATGTTTACAGCGGTTAGTGTATAATATAACATAGTCTTTATAATAAGGTCGGGGACTGCTTTATTAAATGGCTTACAAGAGTCAGAGTTTTTGAAATGTAGCCAGCTCCCTCATGCTTTGTAATAGGTTTCATAGCTTTGTTAAGGATAGTAATTCCATCAAATGTATCTTATCAACATGCAATATCTATTCAGCTTCTGATGGTGGGCTGGATGCTTTCCAATATTCCAGGAGCAGGGTATTGTCTGTGTTCAGGGAGTGGGGGATTAATGATTTTTTATATTTGGGATCAGACATGGTTGTGTTTGCTATAAGTGGACCCAGGGGTTCTGTTGAAGGGTACTAATCGGAGCAGTAAAGCTGCCAAGAAAGCCAGGAGGTTGAATGTCAAGTTTTGTTCGTATTGATGGTGCATGGGAAGACCCCCTGCATGGGAAGACATACCTGTATGAACTTTTGACGTTCTTTTAAAAAAAAGAGGGCAGAAAAGCCCTGAAAAAATGTGTTCTATATATATATTCTTTATTTTTAATATATTTATATATAATATATATTTTAAAGCATTCTTACTTTATAGCATTTCTTCACACCTGCCTAAAACGTTTGCACAGTACGGAGTATATATTTTTTGAGTAATTATGCACAAATATAAATTAGTTTTTCATGTTCACTTAGGGGTTTCAATTCTCAAAGTTCCATTAGGTTTCCTTATGCCTAGAACCAGCCCTGCTTTATTGTTTCTTATGTAATGTTGCCTGAAATGCTGAAATGTACTTTTATGTTTTCTCTATAAACCGGGGAAAGTTCTTAGTTGGATTGGAATAACAGCGCAGAGTACAGAACAAACTGATAAAAGTCTCAGGGGTCTTTTTAGGAATATTGTCAGTAAGCGTAAAAGGCAGTTTTGTTCTAGAACTGGATTTATCTATTGTACATGTGTATTCCCCACATAGCCAGAAAAGAACAGACAGCAATATATAAAGCACAATTTATTTGGTAATTTGTGCAAAGTGAAATATTAAATCACTGAGTGCTTAATGATAACAAAACAGCAAAATAAACTTTGTTCTATCCATTGCTTTAGTGAACTGTGAAAGCTGTGCATAAAAGCCAGGGAGCTGCTTTTCAGCTAGATTAATGCCATTAATAACATTATCTCCAAAAACAGAGTGTTTATTCTTTACTAAACATTATAAAACAATGGATTACACTGCAGTTGGGAAATTGAAAAATGGCTTTAAATATTTTTCATCTTGAAATGTTTTGCAGTAAACATAATCATTGTGTTAATGTAAAATGTTGCCACATCTTTTTTTCAGATGATGAAAATGTGTTGGGTAATGAAAGAACTGAAAATGGAGAGGCAGAGATTCAATATCAGAGAACAAAGGACAAACTGGAACTTTTGTTTTATCCAGAAGAAGATACAGAAGAATGGATCTTTTTTCAAAAAGTTTTAACTACAGTTCAAACATGGTTCAGCCTGTTCGGGTGGCCTAGTGGCTGCAATCCTATCACAATACCAGATTCTTTGTGGAGGTAACAAATAATAAAAAGCAATGTAGTATATGCTGTTGAATTGCAGTTGAGTAATAGCTTTGAGTCTGGTGGTGCTGCTTGCATCACATCCAAAATGGTGACACCTAGCAGCAGTTTCAGGGCTTTTGGATGTTTACACATTAAAGCTTTTACAGGTTAAAACATATATAATCATACAAAAACCACATGTAAAATGCATATATAATCTTACTGGAAGATTGTTATTGAAATTAATTGTCTGGTGACAGGGTTTATATTATGACTATATACTGTATAGTACAATGACAAACCTATTAAAGCTAACATTTTTAAAACTGTGAGCAGGCAGCTCTTTATTACAAAAGAGACATACTATATCTCTTCTGCAGTAAGACACACTTACCTGCCTGCTCTCAGTCTTTTACTGAATTCATGCTGAGCTGCGCATGTGCAGCACAGCATGCATTCCTGCCCCACTTTGGCTGTGCCAGAATGACCAAATCCCATGCACATGTATGGGATGATGTCACCCCAGTTGCCCAATCAAGAGGCTGAAAACCCAGCACTTGGAAGTGGTTCGGGGGAAGATGACAGCGGCCAACGAGGGTTGTAAGAGTGCAGCGAAGGAGTTGTAAAACAGTATTCAATCTGATGATTATATGGCGTTTCTTGGTCCGCTTGTAGCACACTCAGGGTCACTTGAAAAACCCTTCCCTGTAGTTAATGCCGCTCATCCGCGTCTGGCATTCATCTCTCCCGGCAGTGGTTTTGCACAGAGCCGCCCAGATCCTCCTCTTCTCAGGTCCTTCTTTGTTGCTCCTATTTCATCCCTCCTTTGAGTGCCCCTCAGCCAGCAGCTTGCTATAGGGGTCACCCAGGCTGAGTCAGAGCTCCATTCAGACATGGAGCCCCGACCTGGCCCGCCCCCTCCCTGCCCTGATTGGTTGATTGACTTTGATTGACAGCCGTGGAAGCCAATAGCTCCTCTGCGCTCTGTCTCAGCCAATCAGGAGGAGTGTACTGGATGGCTGAGGGGATCGTGGACATCTTTGGAGAGAGAAGGAGCTCAGGTATGTAATTGGGGGTGCTGGGGAGGCTGCTACACACAGAAGGTTTTTATCTTAATGCATATATGCATTGAGATAAAAAACCTTCTGCCTTTACAACTCCTTTAAGCTGTCACAAGAATGTTGGGTGCCTGCATGTCTTTTCTATTATATTCTAGAGTGCCTTGGGAGGAGCTGAACCCAAAGCACTCCAACTTGCCCCATCTACTCCAAAGATCTCTATTGTTTATCGATGTAACAGACAGCCTGTAGAGAGGCTAAACAAAAGATTCACATTAATGCACACCCCTACAGCACACTCTTACCTTCTATTCACACCCTTGTTTAAGCTGCTATTTTGCAAAAAGTAGCACCTAAGGCCCCATTCACACCTGAGCGTTTTTATAGGTGGAAATTACAAAACACTCAATATAAGAAATCCCATTGGCATAGTGTTGTTTAAAGCTATAATCTTGTAGCTCAAAAAGGTACTTGAGCTTCTTTTGAGCTATAAGCTTTAAGTTGCAAGTTTTTTTTTTCTGTGGCTCCAATAGACTTCCATGGGAGCTCCTGAAAAACATGTTAACAAAAAAATTTGCAAAAATGTCCTCAAAGAGTTACTAAAGGCATTTTTTTAAAATTAAAATAACAAACATCTTAAACTTACCTGCTATGTGCAATGGTATTCCACAGAGCAGCCCTGAACCTCATGTTCTGGGGTCCCCCGCCAGCAGTGTCCACTTCTCCTCTTCTCCATCTGCCCCCATAGCAAGCTCGCTCGCTCCCAAGCTGGGCTGTGTTTGTCTATAGACACACATAGAGTGGCTTTTCCCCATCCCCTGCTCCCTCCTCACTGGATTTGATTGATAGTGGCAGGAGCCAATGGCTCCTAGTGCTGTCTCTGTGCCTATGGGGAGAGAGAGAGAGAGAGAGAGAGAGAGAGAGAGAGAGAGAGAGAGAGAGAGAGCAGTGTTGCTGCTCTCAGGCACAGTGCTGGATTGAAATGGGACTTAGGGAGGGCTAGAGGGGAGCTGATTATACAAGGTTTCTTGCCTTAATGCAGAGAACGCATTTGGGTAAAAACCCTTTAGCTTTAAGAACCACTGTAATGCGTGTTTTTAATCCCTAGTAACTAGCTTTCTATTAGCTAAAAATAATTTTAACAAATGCACAAGCCTCAGAGACCTGAAAAAATAGCAAAAATGCCTTCACAAATGCTCAAAATAACAACAACCTGCAAACCAACCAAAGATGTGCAGCTAAAGAGTGAATACAGCGTTACACAGGATTTTAGACTCCTACTGTCACATGCCACATGCTCCTCCATACCCAAAGGCCCTGGGTATGTCCTTCAACTTCTTGAAAGGAGTGGAAGAGCAGCACACAATAAAATAAAAAATAATTTAAAAAAAGGGTACGCATAAGATGCTGAATGGGAAAAACAGAGGTTTCCTTTAATGTGACCATTTGCATTCCCCTAGCCCCAGGTGTATGCAGAGAACATTGAGAGATTACTTTGACAGACAGGCCAGAGGTGCCTGTAATTGACAGCCTAATTTCACCTTCTGTCTGCTATAGGGGATGTAAGGTGGTGGCACACAATGTGTATAAGCTAAAAAATTGAGCATTCCCAGTAGTTTCTGTAAACATTGGCAAAGGAAAAGGTTGCTTTTACAGTGAATATTCAAAACGTAATGTTGCTCTTTCTGTTTTACCGTTTGTATCAAGTGCTGTATGCAAAGTCAAGCTGTCAAAGTCTGAAGGAAGGGCTCCGAAAACAATAAACCTTGGCAAGCAGGCAAAAACTATTTATGACATGCTGTTCTACCTGAGTGGACAGATGCTACCTGGAATTACTGCAAGCCAGTCATTGCCCGCTGATCCCACAGAAAGAGTTCTTCAGCTCCACTGGCAGCATGCAACGCTGCTCACTTTCCTCAAGTAAGGATAGTTATTATTAATTTGCAATTTTAATAACCATTTTGATACACTTTCACAACAATTGAAGCTAAATAAGATGGTTAAAGGCATGCTTTATGGAGTTGTATAAATTTTGCGATGCCAGGGAACATTTATTCAAAATATTGATAGCAGTGATTTGGGAACACTATTGTAGTGGAGCTAAAATGCAGCTTCATTATGTTCCTGAACGTATTAGGATAAGTATAATGATAAGTTCACACTGTGTATAGATTCAAACTAGACTCCAACTTTTGCATGAACAAGATTCATCTTGTTTATTGCTTTACATCTATCTATCTATCTATCTATCTATCTATCTATCTATCTATCTATCTATCTATCTCTATCTATCTATTTATCTATCTATCTATTTATTTATCTACTTATCTACTTATCTACCTATGCATCTTAGAAAACGTTAGGATGGACAGAGCACCCATCAGTAGCAGTGGGAAGTCTGATAGGTTCCAACATGCTCATCAACCTTTTGCAGCAACTACATGAGGAGCTGCTAGAGTGTTGTGACCCACCCTTAACTGACCAAACAACTCACCGACACACCAGCAGTGATAAAGTGGGCTTTATTTGAGCAGGAATAAGGTCTGCAAGAGAAGTTCTGTTCAGACAGCAATAACAGGGTTAACCCAATATCAAACACTGGGACAGACAACGTTAGGACAAGGTCTATGACTTTCATTCCCTATTATTGCCTGTGAAAGGCCTTACCAAATGCACTAGGTGGATAAGAGTGGAACAACCTGGTTGATAGAAATTAAATAAACACAGCAGAGAATAACTTTAAAAGATGCTAAAAGAAGACACCAGGGGATGCAATAAACAATATGGATTATCTACTGTTCATAGACTAAACCACTGGACAATTAAATATACTGTCTGCCGGTGGTGGTGCCCTTAGGCCGGGTTCACACCATGCAAATTAGATGTGGGTTTCCCCGCATCCAATTTGCATAGCAGGAGAACGTGACCGGCTCCCTATGGAGCCGGTTCACATATCTCTGTTGTGCCTGCGGAGCGCATTGCATCTTTGGCTCAGTTTCAGGGCCGAATTCCGGCAAAAATTCTGCCCTGATTCATCCCTGAAATGGGAAACAGGGACACGCAGTGCTCTTGTGTGATCTGCAGCCGGTTCCAGTGTGAACCCGGCCTTAAGGTCACATTGGAAAGCTCACACTCAAGGCATCCTGGCCGATTCTGCTAGAGACAGCAAAGTTACAAAGACAACAGTATAAATGGGGAAGGCCAAAGGGCCTCTCACCATCAATACTACATAGGTGTCCACTCAGGGTCTCAGTGTTCAGCAGCACAGCAAGTAGAGACTTGTCTTGTATACTAGGTGCACAGACTGGTCTCTTTCTTGGAACAGCTGCCAGTCTCATGCATGTGCTCCTCCAGCCGATCAAATCTTTCCTCTCTTCTTGCTCTGCTCCCCCTACTGCATTGCCCAATCAAGCGACAAGAGACAGAGGGACAAGCTTCTGCATGGCCACAAGAATGCCCAGGCAGTGTGACTCTTCTTTAAAGGGGCCGGTGGCCAGGGCTATGCTATGAATGATTCCAAAAATTTCAGTATTTGAGACCACATCTTATTTTTATTTATATATTTATTTAATTTGGATTCTTTTACTTTAAGAATTATGAAGTATTACAATGCAAAGAAAACATATAAGAAGCACTTCTTGCAATTAACAATGGCAATATAAACACTATATTACCAAAGGTATTGGGACGCTTGCCTTTGCACGCACATGAACTTAAATGGCATTTCAGTCTTAGTCCGTAGGGTTCAAAATTGAGTTGGCCCACCCTTTGCAGCTATAACAGCTTCAACTCTTCTGGGAAGGCTGTTCACAAGGTTTAGGAGTGTTCAAAGATGTTCCATAAGGAGGCATTGCAGAAGCACATTTATGAGGTCAGGCACTGATGTGGATGAGATGGCCTGGCTCGCAGTCTCCACTCAAATTCCTACAAAGGTGTTCTATCGGGTTGATGCCAGTCAAGTTCCTCCACCCCAAACTTGATCATCCATGTCTTTATTGACCTTGCTTTGTGCACTGGTCCAAATCATTTGGTGGAGTGGGGATTATGGTGTGGGGTTGTTTTTCAGGGGTTGGACTTGGCCCCTTAGTTCCAGTGAAACAAACTCTTAAGGTGAACCCTTTGGGAAATCCATATTCCGTAAATATTCCCTTATTTCTTCCCGCCGCTTTCCTTCATTCTCTTTCTGTTCAATGTTATATAAAGTACTGTAGTACTTATGGAATGCACTCGCTATTTCCGGGGATGATATTAGAGTCTCGCCATTTACGCCCCTGATCCTCTCTATAAACGTCCTATTCTTTTTTTCCTTCACCCTGTTGGCCAACCATTTCCCTGCTCTATTCCCCCACTGGTATCTTTCCCTCTTTAAAATGTGTAGTGCAGCTGTCCTCTCTTGCTCTAGGTATTCTTCTAGCTCTCTTTTTTTGGCTATCAGGCCTTGTTTTTCCGGTATTCCTTTGGGTCTAGTTTTCTGTTCTAGCTCGTGTATATCCTTATATAGCTCCCTTTTCCTTTTTTCCCTTGCTTTTTTTTCCCCTGCTCCGATTCCTATTAGACTACCCCTTATCACTGCTTTATGGGTTTCCCAAATTATTGAGGCCGCCACCTCTGGTGACTCGTTTAGGGTAAAAAAAGTTTCTAGTTCCTGTTCTATCTTAATAACCGACTCTTGGTCTTGCAATAATGTGACATTGAGTTTCCAGTTTATTCCAGGTCCGCAGTCCCCTTTTATCTCCAGTTGAACCTTCACTGGGGCGTGGTCTGATAATGTCATTGTTTTTATTTCTGCACTCCTGAGTATCGAGAGCAGCTGATGTTCTATAAAAATGTAATCAATCCTGGAGAAGGAGTTATGGACCTGGGAGAAACAAGTATAATCTCTGTCTTTTAAATGCAAGATTCTCCATGCATCTTGTAACTGCCATTCTGCCAATGCTTTAGTACATTTTTTCTTCCTTTGTTCTGTAACTCGGGACCTACTGAGTGAAGTGTCTAATTTTGGATCGATGCTCCAATTGAGGTCTCCTGCTAAAATAAGTTTACCCTCTTTGAACCCCTCCAGTTTACTTAATACACTCCTAAGAAATTTATCTGGGTTTTTGTTTGGTGCATAGACATTCACAATTGTACATTTCATATTGTATAACATACCTTTTATGAATAAATACCTTCCCTCTGGGTCGACAAGACGCTCCTCTAGCTTAAATTTTATTAGCCTGTTTAGGCCGATTGCTATACCTCTCGAGTAAGGCGATGGAGAGTCTGCATAATACCATATTGGGTAATGGAACGAGTTTAATCTAATTCCCGAGATGTGTGTTATGTGCGTCTCCTGCAGGCATACAATACCCGCTTCTAGCAAGAGGAGTTCATCGTTTACTCTATGCCTTTTTTTTTTTTGTGTTTAGTCCTCTTACGTTGTATGTAATTAGATTTATCCTCTCCATAGTGCGTTTTTAATGAGGCAGTCTTTTAGGAGCGTCTCGTGGAGCCAGGGTCGGTTTTCGTACTGTGTTGGGAGGGAGCGAGCGAGACCCCCAAAGGGAGAGAGAAAAAGAAAGAAAAAAAAAAAAAACCTAGAGGAACCACCGATAACCCCCTCATCCCCCACCTCCCCCCCCTCCCCCCTCCCCCCCTCCCCCCCCTTCTGAAACGATACACCCTGATGGGTTGGGCAGAACCCCCCATAATCGTTTGATGTATGGACCAGGCTGACTCCTTCACAGTGTCGCCTGCATTCCATCTTCTCCCTGAGGCTCATTTCCGTAGCTATGTAGACCCTCCCCGTCACCCCCACGCTCCCCCCTACCCCACCCTCCCCCACTCCCCCCCGCCCTCCATATTTCATCTTTGGGTAACTCTTTTCTTTACTTAATTCCCACTGGGCACTGAAGGTCCGTTAACTCCCCCCCGGCTCTCCCCCTCCCGTCACCCCTCGCAGGTCGTTCGTATTGGGGGGGCCAGATACCCTCCTCCACTCCCCACTCCAGCAGGGTTGGGGGTGGGTCAATACCTAGGCGTTCACAGAACCCTCCCACCTCCTCCGGGAAACGCAGGACCGCAGATCGTCCATCCCTTTTCCCAACTAAACATGCTGGGAATCCCCACTGATAGGGGATCTCTGCTGTCCTCAACGATGAGGTCAGGGGTTTTAGTCGCCACCTTCTTCTCAACGTCTCGGGCGCAAGGTCTGCATAGATCTGGAGCTCTGCTCCCCCGAAGGTTACTCCCTTGAGTGTTCTAATTTTGCTCATAATCAGGGTCTTCTCTTCAGCATAGTGGAACCTTATTATTACGTCCCTCGGGGAGTCTGGTCTACCTCTCGGGGTCCGAACCAACCTATGTATTCTGTCTATTTTCAAAGTGTCTGTAGCTTCTCTATCTAGGAAGGGATTGAATAATTGCTGTGCTATACTTCTCAGCTCCGTGTTGCCATATAACTCAGGGAGACCTTTTATGCGGAGATTCTTCCTTCTACTTCGATTCTCTTGGTCTTCTAATTTATATAGCAACGACCTATTAGATCTCTGTAGAATATTCATCTGCTCTGATAATTCTGCGAGCTTTTGGTCATAGATCCCTAACCTGTCTTCCACCTCTTCTACTCTCCCCAGGACTAATCCGATATCTCCCCTTAGGGCTGCAATTTCCCCTTTCAGAGATGTTTCTAAATTTGAGAACATCTCTGAGAGCATCTCTCTTATTTGTGGCATCCCCTCTTGGGTTGTGGGCTGCATGGTTCTTCCTATCTCAGTATCTCCTCCCTCCGCTCCCCTTTCCATCTCTCTATTCTGTGTTTCCTCGTGTCCTAGAGTGGTATTTAGTGGGATTTTGTCGTCTGCCCCGTTGTCTTTGCCCCATTTACTTTCCCTCCTTTACTATCGTCCGGGCCTCTCTGCCTGTTTAAACCTGATCTTAGGGGTACTCCTCCTTGGCTCAATCTAGGACCCCCCTGTCCCTCCTCCACTGTGCTAGTATTAGTGGCCATATATCTCTGGATACCTCCCGGGCTTTGGGTTGGGGGGATGGGTTTAACAGTCTTGCTTGTTTTACCCCTCATATTCATTACCGTCCTTATTTCTGTTTAGGGTATTCCAGCTATTAATTACGAGGTCCTTTACTCACCCTTCTATTCCCCTTGCTGCCGCCCCTTTCTTAATTAATTTAATTTTACCTGGAGGGGTACGGGGTATGTATTGTATAATTTCCTACTATGGCTACTGTCTAAACCCTTTTCCCCCTCCTGGGTATCCCAGTCCTCCTTTTAGGGTTTGTAAACCTCAGGTCGAATACAATACATTTACAATACATTTACCCCCACCTTACCCCCACCTTTACCCCACACAGAATAAATTTATACTGTAAACAAAAAAAAAAAGAAATGAAAAATAAAAAAAAAGAGAGCGGAAAAAAAAAAAGTTCGATCAGACGGCTTGAAGTGTCTCTTGACCTTGTCTCTTGCTCCTTCTTTCAAAGGGGGTGGAGAGGGGAATATGGGGAATATGGGGACAAGAGCCAATGCCAAAAAGTACCAGGAGGGACTGGGGAGGCTCGAAAAAAAGGGAAGACAGTAAAGAAAAAAAAAAAAAAAACAGAGGGATATAAGAGGGTCTGGGCAAAGGGGGAGACGAGGCACACTCTTCGATGGGGCATCAACTCAGTGTTCACTATGCCCGCTCTCCTGGCTCTAGGTTGGGGGTCTCATAGGGGTCCACTCTAGAGGGCTGTGGTTACCCCAAGGGATGCCCCTCTCTAGCGTCTGTCAGAGGTATATTATTTTCAGGGTTCCCGGCCGTGATGAGCCCTGGCGATTTGGGGGTTACAGGGGTTTGCAGAGCTGAGGTAGTGCTGAGGTAGTGTCCTAGGAGCCCAATGGGGCTGTCTCTTTCACTTTCCCGGCGATCCAACCCTCCGACCCCTGCATCTCTCGATCTGTCTCCACCTAGGGCCCCTTCTCCGGTCACTTTTATTGTAGGGTCAATCTTGTTGTAGGGGGGGATCCCAGTCCGTTGAGAATGGGGTACAGGATGTATATGATAAATTCACCTCCAGGGGCGCTAGTCTCTTCCTGACCCCGGTGAAGAGAGGTTGATGTAAAAGTTAGATAGTGACCCTCCTTGGGTTAACTTATTAGGCTAAATTTATATTGTCCCACTACCTCCCCCTTTTTTTTGGGGGGGGTAGGAATACCTTTGCTCTGCCTTGTTGTGCGGCTCACCTTGAGCCGTTCCCGTCCACGGGAGTTTATGATAGGTTGGCTAATTAGCGGGGGGGGTAGGGGGACCCCTACAACATCCCTGCAGGCTTTGCCAGAATACCGGTTGTTAGCTTTACTGGGTCTGCTGGCTTTGTCATATGTCCACAGTGTTCACAGTTTGACTGTCCAGGGGGATTGTACGGCAAAAATATTCATCAGATACTGGAAACACATATGCATGTTCATATCCCCTGGGCAGCTTCTCTCCGGTATGGGAGTATAACAGGGGAACAAATTATAGCTGGCCCGAAGGCCACTCACCGCTCCTGGCGTCGGGTGCGGGGTCAGAATTCAGTCCCTCCTCTACAAGCTTGTACCTTGCTTTGTGCACTGGTCATCCATGTCTTTATTGACCTTGCTTTGTGCACTGGTCCAAATCATTTGGTGGAGTGGGGATTATGGTGTGGGGTTGTTTTTCAGTGGTTGGACTTGGCCCCTTAGTTCCAGTGAAACAAACTCTTAAGGTATCAGCATACCAAGACATTTTGGACAATTTCATGCTCCCAACTTTATGGGAACAGTTTGGGGATGGCCCCCTACTGTTCCAACATGACTGCACACCAGTGCTTAAAGCAAGATCCATTAACATATATGAGCGAGTTTGGGGTGGAGGAACTTGACTATCCTCAACCCGATAGAACACCTTTGTAGGAATTTGAGTCCTGACCTCAACCCGATATAACATCTTTGTTAGGAATTTGAGTGGAGACTGCATCCAGGCCATCTCATCCACATCAGTGCCTGACCAGACAAATGCGCTTCTGCAAGAATGGTCAAACATTCCCATAGACACACTCCTAAACCTTGTGGACAGCCTTCCCAGAAGAGTTGAAGCTGTTATAGCTGCAAAAGGTGGGCCAATGCAATATTGAACCCTACGGACTAAGACTGGGATGCCATTAAAGTTCATGTGCGTGTAAAGGCAGAGGTCCCAATACTTTTGGTAATATAGTGTCCATGAATAGTAAAAAAAAAAAAAAAGTTCCATAGCATGGACAAAGAAGATGATATCATGTAAAGTTATAGTAAACATAACATGACATGGGATTACATAATGACACTGCTTCTTATGACTAGAATTGGCCTCTAATTTGCCAGGTTATTGAAAGTTATATTTAGAAGGGTTGTTTTGCTTGGAAAAAATTAAACTAATGTAACCTCTGTATTTATGAGTTATAAGCTTCTAGCTGGTTAACAGATTTTGCCTTACATAGAAGTCTGTCAAGTTTGGCCGCTTAGTGCTAAAATAGTACTAGATGTAAATAAGTGTAACCGCTAAGTGTGTTGACAGCAATCAGATGAATTCTGAGAAATTAATTAAAGTGGACAAGTTAGCCTGATACTCAATGAAAATCCCAGCTACATCAATTATAAAAGCTAATTGACATCAATTAAGCAGACGGTACAAGCAATAAACATCTGATGAACATTTAATGTATGTTAAATTGTCACGGAGAGATTTTAAAGAAAGAGCAGTTATTTTCCACCTGCAAAGATACTGTGGGTTTGTCCAAAATTCCAAAACTGCCAAGAACTTTAAAAGGAAAGCATGAAGTACATAAATTAACAACTGCATAAAGGAAATAGCATGAACTATTATAAGTAAAAGTAATGAACTGTATATTTGTTTCCATTCGCACTTGTTACATCCCAGATCAAGCCGCTGCATCACAAAATAATCTGCATGTGTGTAGGAGGTTATTTAACAACAAGCTTTTAATTTTGTTATATCTGTTTGATAAATGCAAAAACTACCAATGGATCCTACCAGAAAACTTTTGAGCTTTATAAATTCCTGTGTGTCTGATACACTAAAACCTCATGCATCGTTATCGATTCTGTCTAGTTCACATCTGTGGACTGCATTACACCTTTCCCTATCTTAAGGAGATGTTGCGAGGGGGAGGAATTCTGTAGTGTTTACAAACTTCCTGTCCTAGAGTAAAAAGGCTGCACCTCCATAGACACAATACAGTGAGTGGTTATCGCCCTAGAATAAGTTTTACCGGCTGTTTCATCAAGTGTAAACAGAGGGAAAACAAATATAGACACCACATCTAAAGTGGGGAACACACTATAAGAAAACCGGACGAACGTCCGCCCGATTTTTTTTTCTCTATGTTTTGCAGCAAATCTGAACCGATGTACGAAATTTCTTACAAAAATTCTTGTACGACAAAGGCATTTTTTGTTGTTTCTGATCATGCTCAGTCATTCTTTTCAGATTTTTCTTGTATGAAAATTGTACAAACATGGTACACATTAAACTAAAATAATTTGTTCTGTTCCCGTACGAGAAACATTTTGGAGTTTGTCCTTTCAGGAATTTTCAATACGAAAATTCCGAATCGGCTGTCGAAAGTTGTGCACACACTATACGAAAATCGTATGAAATTCTTTGGACGAAGATGTTCACCCGATTTTCTTATAGAGTTTTCGAGTCCTAAGTAAAGGACAGCTGCAATGTATTAAAATGTTGTTACATTTTGTTTTACAGTCTGAGTAGGACTCAAAGTGTGTCCCTTTTTGAGCAATTTTCCTTAACTTCCTGGCCACGCTTGGTCATTACAGCTCCATAGACTTCTATGAGGCTGTGTCCCATGGCCAGAGATGAAGGGAGAGAATCCCAACAAAGTCTATGGAGCTGTAATACACATACTTGGCCAGGATGTAATCTAACACCAGAGGCTGCAGCCATCAGATTGAGATAAGTATGTATCTGTGGAAGGGGAAGGTGTGATTATTATTATTATTATACAGGATTTATATAGCGCCAACAGTTTGCACAGCGCTTTACAACATGAGGCCAAAGAGTACAGTTACAATACAATTCAATACAGGAGGAATCAGAGAGCCCTGCTTGTTAGAGATTCCACTCTAGAAATTGGCTATGTTAGGGCAAAGGGGCAAAAAGAATAGGTTCACTTTGTTTTAAAGTACACTTATCCTTTAAGCCAGACTTTCTCAATCTTTTTGCCCCAGAGGAAATCCTAAAATAATTTTCAGGTCTCAGGAAACCCTAACTGAATTGATTCTTCCAGGAGCAATGGGAAAATGCTTTATACATTGGTAGTCATAGCAAGAATAAAACCCTTACAGTAGTAGTCAGAATGTCACGTTTACAGACAGCAAAAAAATCAATGGTGTCTTGCTGCTAGCTTTGCCAAATGGCCAGGTCAATCAGCTACAGCTCAAAGAAAGCCTACCAACCTCTGGGGGAACTCTGCTTGAGATTGGCTATTTTGAACAATGCTCTCTTCATGTACTAGATGTTCATGTTTAAGTCACTGCTGGCCCCAGGTCAGTGGTCAGAGTAACCAACTTGATTTAACATAAACAGATGTGAGCATTACATTCCCTGCAAATAATATTTGTTATATTTCCCACAAATAATTTCAGCAATAACACCGATTTAGCCCTTCAGGTATAATGTAAGTCTGTTCCTGCACGTTTCTTTAGACAGATAGGGGAATTTTACCAGGTATAAAATTGGCCTTTTAAATTTCTCTCAAATTCATCTCCAGAGCTTTCCAAGGCAAATGTAAAGCGTATGTCAAGGCACAGTAAAAAAAAAAAAGCATATACAGTACATTCATGCACATTTCCTCATGTTCTATTCCTTTAACTACTTGCCGCCCGCGCTATAGCCGAAAGATGGCTACAGTGCGGCCTTAATTGCTGGGAGTGCGTCCATGGACGTCCTCCTGAGCAAGCACGCAGCGCACTCTGTGATCAGATCCCGGCCCCTTACCACGTGATCAGCTGTCAGCAAATGACGGCTGATCACGTGATGTAAACATAAGCTCGGCAATCTGTATTTTTTTCCCCTCATGCTGTCAGTGTGAGGGGAAAAAAATCCGATCACCGGCTTCTGCCAGAGGGACATCGCTCCCTCACACAGAAAGCAGTGGCTGCATTTTCTGTGCCCACCAGTGTCAGCTGCCAGTGCCCACTGTGCCACCCACCAGTGCCACCTACTAGTGCCCACAGTGCAACCCATCAATGCCCACCAGTGCTGCCAATCAATGCCCATCAGTGTCTCGTAATCAGTGCCACAGATCAGTGCTGACTATCAGTGTCACCTACCAGTGCCCATCAGTGCCACTCATCAGTCAACATCAGTGCCCTTCAGTGCCACCCATCAGTGCCAACCATCAGTGCGGCCTCTCAGGGCCACTTATCGGTGCCACCTATCAGTGCCCATTAGTGCCGCCTTAGTGCCCATCAGTGCCGCCTATCAATGCCAATCAGCACTGCCTATCAGTGCACATCGGTGAAGGAGAAAAATTACCTGTTTTCAACATTTTATAACAATTTATGAAACAGCTTTGGTTTTTTTTGTTTTCAAAATGTAGGGTCCTTTTTTGTTTTATTTAGCAAAAAATTAAAAACCCAGCAGCAATTAACCGCTTCAATACAGGGCTTTTAAACACCCTTCCTTACCAGAGCACTTTTTTGCGATTCGGCACTGCATCGCTTTAACTAACAATTGCGTGGTCGTGCGACGTTACACCCAAACAAAATTGACGTCCTTTTTTTTCCCACAAATAGAGCTTTCTTTTGGTGGTATTTGATCGCCCCTGCGTTTTTTTTTTTTTTTGCGCTATAAACAAAAGAAGAGCGACAATTTTGAAAAAAAACACAATATTTTTTACTTTTTGCTATAATAAATATCCAATTTTTTTTAAAAAAAACAATTTTTTTCCTCAGTTTAGGCCGATACGTATTCTTCTACATATTTTTGGTAAAAAAAATCGCAATAAGCGTATATTGATCAGTTTGCGCAAAAGTTATAGCGTCTACAAAATAGGGGATAGATTTATTGAATTTTTTTTTTTTTTTTTTTACTAGTAATGGCGGCGATTTGCGATTTTTTTTTCGTGACTGCGACATTGCGGCGGACACTTCGGACACTTTTGACACATTTTTGGAACCATTCACATTTACACAGCGATCGTTGCTATAAAATTGCAATGATTACTGTGTAAATGTGACTGTCAGGGAAGGGGTTAACACTAGAGGGCGCTGGAGGGGTTAATGTGTGTCCCTAATAGGAGTGATTCTAACTGTAGGGGGAGGGGACTTAAGGGGAGGAGACCGATCATGTGATCCTCTGTACTGGGATCACATGATCGGTCTCCTCCCCGCTGACAGGACGTGGAGCTGTGTGTTTACACACACAGCTCCACGGTCCCGCCCGGTCCCGTTGTTTTAACGGGCAATCGCGGGTGCCCGGCGGACATCGCGGCCGCCGGGCACTCGCACCGGGTCCCGAGCGATGCCGCGGGCGCGCGCGCGCGCGCCGCCGCCGCCGCGCGCGCGCCCCCCAGGCGGCCGATATGACGCCCACCCAGGATGGTAGATCCACCTTGTGGGCGTCATATGACTATGGGCGGGTATTGAACTGGTTAAATACCATCAATAGAAAGCTCTATCTGTGTGAAAAAAATTATAACAATTTCATTTGGGTACACTGTAGCATGACCGCGCAATTGTCATTCAAAGAGTCACAGCGCTGAAAGCTGCAAATTGGTCTGGGCAGGAAGGGGGTTTAAGTGCCCAGTAAGCAAGTGGTTAAAGACCTTGAATGTGCAGAATAATATTTGTTTATCTGTCACAAATACACTCAGATTTTAAGCCCTGCTGTGGGCTGACAACACATGGCACTTTTGCGGACTCGGTGTTGTCAGCCCTGCCCAACTGTCTCTTGCTAGACTACTAAACCACTATCATTCTCAGATCTCTACAACATAAAGGTTACTCATTCTGTAGTTCAAGATAAGAACTAGAAGGGCTCTTTTAAATAACACAGGAAGTACATACAGTACAGCTCAGAATTTTGCATTTCTCAAAAGGCTTCAAACTGCTTGCAATGGTATAATATTTATAATATATATAATTTATTCAAACACATATATCAAAACATTTCCAATGGTATAATATTTAAATCGTATGTAAATTAAGCTGCTAAAACAAAACGCTTCCGATGGTATATTATTTAACATTTAATTAAACAGATAATACAAAGGCTTCCAATAGTATAATATTTCTAACATATACAATTTAATATAACGGATGTAACAAAACACTTTCAATTGTATAATATTTATAATATATAATTGCACCAAACAGGTATAGGAAATGCTTCCAGTGGTAAAATATTTCTAATATATCAAATTTCATCAAACTGGTGAATAATAAAATTACTAGTTTTCATATATGTAGTCATCATCTATGTCTAATTGCAATCCGTCTGTTCAACTAAACGAACATGTTTATGAAGGGGACATGGGGAGAGCATGCAGACGTTCCAGGTGCTGACATATCACTTAGGAGATCTACAGTGATTATTTTCATCAGGGCATACACTAAATTTCAGTTATGTGCAAAGATATTTTTATATGAACAATTTTATTAAAAAAATACTCCAATATGTAAATTTTTAACATACTTTCTTGCATGTTATATAGAAACCAAGGGGCATCTCTTCCTCACATTAAACCTGAATACCTGTTTGAACCCCTGGACTATGAGCGATGGATCCAAGTACAGGTACAGCTCACCACACATGTTGCTAATATTGCTGTATAGATATTATAACATAATATATTGTAAAGCGCTGCATAAACTGTTGGCGCTATATAAATCCTGTAATAAATAAATAAATATCAAATATATCTGTAGGAATATATGATTTTCTAGTATGAAGAGTTCACACTTGAGGCCTAATTTACCAACAGCAAAATAAATAATGATTTTGAGTGACAACTTAAAATTTAAATATTCCGTTAAATAAAAATATTAAAAACGTATTTATAATAAGAATATACTTTAATATTACTGATTATGTGCCTTTCACTCCTAAAAGCCAATTCCCACCTGATCTTACTGGGTATTTGAAACTGGTTAGGGGAAGAAACTATTAAATACTGTTAGAAACTACTGTTCCAGAGACTCACTTGATTTACATAATAGGATTTCAGTTAGCTCAGACTATTAAACAACAAATTTTCCTCCGTAATAGACCATTTCCTGGCTGAAGCCTCAATCTGCAGGTACTGTGAGCATTGAATCACTCATTTTAAAACCTAACTCCAGACAAAAATATTTGTTTTGTTTTAGATAGGGGAGGAGAGTAATGCCCCGTACACACGAGCAGATTTTCCGGAAAAAACTTGGATGGTTTTTCCGATGGAATTCCGCTCAAGCTTGACTTGCATACACATGGTCACACAAGTTCTATGAACTTCCGACCGTGAAGAATGCGGTGACGTACAACACTACGACGAGCCGGGAAAATGAAGTTCAATGCTCATGAGCATGCGCCGAATTGTTTCCGAGCATGCGTAGGAATTTTACATGTTGGAATTTGTACAGACGATCGGAATTTCGGATCGGAACTTTTTCCGACCGAAAAATAGAGAACATGCTCTCAATCTTTTGCTGGCAGGAATTCCGCCAGCAAAAATCCGATGGAGCACACACACGGTCGGAATTTCCGACCAAAAGCTCTCATCAGACTTTTGC
This sequence comes from Lithobates sylvaticus, assembly GCA_028564925.1. Classification (NCBI taxonomy): domain Eukaryota; kingdom Metazoa; phylum Chordata; class Amphibia; order Anura; family Ranidae; genus Lithobates; species Lithobates sylvaticus. Next base: position 392,915,638 of record CM053027.1, read on the forward strand.
TGGCGGAATTTCTGATCATGTGTAAGCGGCATTAGAATTTGTCTGTTTTTTTATTTCTGTCTGTTGTCATTGGGGAGATTTTCCTTCATCCTTGGAAAACCAGGAAAAAAATGGATATAGGGATACTCGCCTCTAAACACACAGTGAACAGTTTAAACCATTCCCAACTCTACTAAATTTGTGTTTTTGTGTGTATGTCCCCACTATAAAGATTTCCCAATTCTTCCTGTAGTAGCAGAAAGTAAGGGGAAGTTTCCCTAATAGCTATGTATTAGGCAAAGAAGACCTAACAAAGGCTCTACCTTTTCCCCATGCCATCCAAAACGAAGTAGAACATTTTTCCTGGAGTGGCACTAAAACTAAACTGCATACAACTATAATAGACATAAAATATGCATTCATTACCCGCTTGCCGACCAGTACACGACGATATACGTCGGGACAATGGCACGGCTGCGCAAATGGGCGTACAGGTACGTCCCCTTTAAGACGCCGCATTGTGGGCACGTGCCGCCGCGTACGCCGTGACTGTGCCTGCGGGTCCCGTTGACACGATGTCCGCCGGTATCCCGCGATCGTGGCACGGAGCGGCAGAAAGAGGAGATGCCTATGTAAACAAGGCATTTCCCCCATTCTGCCTAGTGACATGACAGGGAGCTACTGCTCCCTGTCATCGGGAGCAGTGATCGCTGTCATGTCAGTGGTAGCCCACGCCCCTACCAAAGTTAGAATCACTCCCTAGGACACACTTAAACACTTGATCGCCCCCTAGTGTTTAACCCCTTCCCTGCCAGTGTCATTTATACAGTCATCAGTGCATTTTTATAGCACTGATCGCTGTATAAATGACAATGGTCCCAAAATAGTTTCAAAAGTGTCCGATGTGTCCGCCATAATGTCACAGTCACAATAAAAATTGCAGATCGCTGTCATTATTAGCTCCCATATGTGTTTTTCATTTGTGCGTCTAGCTGTTTTCCTGGAGTTCATCTTTAAACTTTCACTTTTTTTAGATGAAAATGTTATAGTAATGCCTACATTTTAATAATAAGCACCTAAAATTGTTTTATTAGGGTGAGCATAAACGATCTTGCATCTTTGTTATTAAACTGACAATAGGCAGGTAAAAGCACAAAATATGCCTATTATCTGTACTGTGTGAATAAACCCTTTTTGCCGTGGGAAATACAATTATTCTGTAGTCAACACATCCAATTTTCCTAATAGCATTGTGCGTAACTGTGCATAAAACAGGACTGATAATCATATTGCAAATTATTTGTAATAACTGAAGCAGAAATGGATTGATTGTTAAAACCAACCAGCCGTATATTTTTGGTTTCAGTGATAAAAAACGAAAACTGATTTGTTATTGTTTGTAGCACCTTTTTTGTTCTAATTATGTTTGTTTCGGATATAACAAATCAACACTGCTATCTTAAAGGATATCAAGAAAAAGCTTAAAAATGATTGAAAAATTAGAACAGATAAGAAATGGCTTGGTTTACAGAGGGATTTTCTAGACGTGGGAGTCTTACCTGTTCCTGCTAGTTGCTTACTAAAACCTTTCCTTGTGACGTAGAATCAAGCTAGCCTTCTTCAGAGTTTTCAATAGAAATACTACAATGCTATAATAAACAGCTTTCTAAGGTTTTTAAAGGATAAGTTCACATTTGTTCACTTTTTTTTTTTTATAAATTCCAGCTCCACTATGTACCAATAGAGCATTCATGTACTTTTTTTTGCAAAAATATCAATGCTTTCCATTAATTGTACAGACACTTACTTTACTGACCTCATGGATGTTTGTATAATCAGATAGTATAGTGTATGGCCACCTTTTTACACCTAAAATTACTAGTTGCGCTTTCAGTGCCAATAACTGTTAGCAGCACACCAAACACAGAAGAAAACCCACATTTTGCGTGAAAAAACAAGGGGCAAATCTGCAAAAGCACAGTAAAAAACACGCAACCCACAAAATGCCAAAATGTCCCATTAACCACATGTAGTGCAGCCAATTGAAATCAACAGGCTGTCCTATGTATGTCACAGGAGAAACGAGCCACAAACCGTTTGCTCCCACTATGCTAGATGTGAATGGGGCCTGAAAGTGAAATTGATGCGTTTACACAAGAACAATGAGGTGAGGCTCCATTCACATCTGTGCGTTTCCTTGCATTTCAGAAATGCGCTGCACCAAAAATCACAGTAAAAAACACACCAAGATTCGCTTTAAAAAAACGTTCTGAAGCTTCTTTGGGGTGATTGCTGTGTGTAGGGCAGCCCATTCAGGTAGATGGGCTGTCCTATGTGTGATGAGTGAAAATGCTCCAAAACGCCTCCCCACCTCGCAAAAAAAAAAAAAAAAGACGCATGTGGGAATGATAGTTCCTGCTATGCAAGTTTCTGACCACTCCCTCCTATGCACTTGCATAAAGATGGCCATACACTATGCAATCTGATTGTATATTGTGTATTTAGTGAGACGGGTGATCACTGATTGATTGCATTTCATTTAAAAAACGTGCAGCTGGGAGTGGGAGGGTGGATGATGCCGGGTGTGTGCTAATGAGATCAGCTGGTCAACTCCTTCCTGTCTCATGACCTACAGTCTGATCATGATCATGATTTTGCAAAATAAGTACATGACTGCCCTATTGGTACATAGGAGAGCTGGAATTTAGAAGAAAAAAAAGTGAATAAAGGTGAACTTATCCTTTAACTCAGTGGTCCCCAACCTTTTTGGCACCAGGGACCGGCTGCGCGGGGGTAAGTGTTTTTCACAGGCAAATTATTGGGGCAATAGCTGGTGTTCTGGTGTTGGCGCTTCAATAATCACGGCACCAGCTTGTCACTTTCCACATCGCTTGGAACCAGATGAGGAATATCACTTGCCACACTGCCTGCCACGCTGTGAGGGTGGAAGAGCAGTGATGCTAGGTTGGCGGAGAGAGATGATGTCATCTCTGTTCGCCAGCCCGCTTCTCTCATCCACCCGCTCGTCTGCCTCTCTGATCCACGGACTCTCTCACCCGACCGCCTGCCTTGAAATGTCATGCCGCCCGCCACGGTCCGGCTGCAGAGACACTACTGCCCGGTAGTGGGCCGCAGCCCGGTGGTTGGAGATTTCTGCTTTAACTACTTCAAAGCAGTATGGTTTTTGAACAAGTACTTGATCTACTAAACAAGATTGTATGCATACTTTCTACCCCTCTTAAGGCAACTGTCTTGTGCTGTTTTCCTCCTACCACAGCTGAATGGCTAGTCTTGGTATCAAACTAATATGATTACATGTGACCCAAAAAGACCACATTTTGGTGCCGCTTGCCCCTAGAGAGGTAAAGTCCAACTAGACCGCTGTAAATGCAGTCAGGGACAGGGAGCTCGTCCTAGCTCCAAGCTGCAGCAATGCCAAAGGAAAAGTTCCATATGCTGCACATCATGAAGCAGACCCATGTGAGATGAATGACAGCCTTAACCCTGATTTCAGCCAGGCCATGCTCCCAACGCATTTTTGCTCCACCCCTTGGAGCTTAATCATGGGGTTTACCATGATTAAGCCCCAAAGGGCAGAGCAAAATATGTTTTAGGTGTGGTCTGGTTGGAGTCCGGGCTGAGGCTGCCATTCATCTCACTTCATGCACATGGGTCTGCTTCATGATGTGCGGCATATTTTACTTTAATATGATTACACGTTATAGCCACAAAATGCACACAGTGGCCAGGGGCAGAAAGGCTGAAAGAGACAGTTTGCCCACTTTGACTCGGTACAGCTACCACCATGCACTAGAAGTGTGGAGCATACTGTCAGTAAACTGTGTGTACTATAAACAGTACATTATTCCAGCTACAAAAACTGTTTAGAGCCAGCAATTCTTCGACAGGCAGGTAGCCTTTCACTATAAACAATAAATGTCTTCTAATAGCAGCGTTATGTGTGGGTAGATGTGTGCCGCCAGTGGCAGCCCTACCCCTCATGACATATCCTATGTTGACTATGCAGAAATCTATCTCTGCTAGAGAATTTTAATAATCAACTTTGGAGTACTTTTCCTTTTAAAACCCCTGAAAAACAGGTGCAGGCGTCGCATAGAGATTAAAGTGACTCAAACCTAAGCCATAATTTTTACAAATAGAGGTTGGGAATTAACTCCCAAATCAAAGCAAGTATAAAGCAAAGTATTAAAACAAAGCTTCCACAATACCTTTCTTTCCTTCCTTTAGTTCCATGTCACATGAATGCTCTGATCTATTTGGAGCCAAACTGCCCCGGTGGTGGGCGGGATGAACCTGCTCTGCGTAAAAAGGCAATTATAGGAGGAGCTGCTGTCAATCACTCTTACCCATCCTGTCGGGCTCCCAGCTGCCTATGCCACCTGCAGCATCACCTAAGACCCCTTAAGGGCGTTTTACAGGCGCTATAGCGTTAGAAATAGCGCCTGCAATCCACCCTTAAACTGTTGTTTCAATTTGCCTGCAGTGTGAAAGCCCGAGGGCTTTCACCCTGCAGCGGTGCGCTGGCAGGGTGTCACAAAAAGTCCTGCCAGCAGCTTCTTTGGAGCGGTGAACTCACCGCTCCTCCACCGCTGCTCCCCATTGAAATCAATGGGGCAGCGCTGTAATACCGCCGGCAAAACGCTGCTATTGCGTCATTTTGCCGGGGGTCTTAACCCTTTCTCTGCCAAATCCGACGGTAAAACTCCACTAAATATAGCGGCGTTTTACCGCCTACGTTGTGGGTGGTGTGGTGTGAAAGGGGTCTAATGGGGTGGGTAAGAATGTTTGACTGACAGCAGCTCCTCCTATCGTAGCCATTCATGGCAGGAGAGGCTGCTACCACCCAGTGCCTAGACTGTCCTGATCTGAATAGGTATCTTGTTTGTGCTAAAGACTACGCTGGACTGACTGGATCAGTCACTGGTTGTGGGTGGGTGATTGTGTGGCTGAATAAGGAGGTGTCCCTCCAGTAGGTTGTGCCCAATGATGGATACTGGCGGTGAACCCTCTTAAGCCATGTGCATAGCTTTTGGAGCATGTGCAGATAAAATGGCAACACCATAGAGGGTAGATGATCCTGCAGATTGTTGCCACCACAGCAAAAATAAGTCACTCTCAGGATCCACAGGAACTTTTATCCAAAATGTATCCAAAATGTGTTTATTAATTAAAAAAAAAGGCACAGAATGATATAGAAATGCATTACAAAGACTATAATGGCTATTTGTTTTAGGTTTAATGATAAGTGAAGCTGATCATACATATGCTGATCTGTGTCCCAAACTATCTTCCATTCAAACATCATCCTGAATTTTGTAATTTAAAAAGGTCTTTTTTGGGTTAAGCCATATTTTCTCTATTAATCTCTGCTTTATCAGGAGGGATGCATAGAAAATCTAACAAAATATTCCAGCCTGCCAAATCATAATTGATCCAGTGGCTATCAGTAAGGGCGCCACGTCAATGGAGATAAAGTCCAGAATAGTTAATTATTAGAAGATCAACAAGATAAGAAATCCAATGTGTTTTGGGGATACACAAAATCCCCCTTCCTCAGGGCTTGTATGTTGCCTCCTTCGGGAATGACTGTCTTTGGAAAAGTTTAAAAGCATTTGCAGATTTCACATCCAATATTTTGTAGATTTCACAAACAATATTGGCACCAGCTCCACTGAATTTCCATCAGCACCTCATCTTTCCTTTGTGGGTTCTTTGTTTTACAGAAGCGGCCTTACCAAAGCAATTCAGCTCAGTTTAATTCTCAGTGCCTCTTACAAATGCGCTCCAAATCATTAATGATATCAGCCTCCCAATAAGATCATTTGTACATTATAAACTATACAATAGAGGAAGACTGGCTACTCTACAAAGGGGACTTTAAAATTGTCAAAAAAATGAATTCTAGAATAGAGACAAACTGGGCTTATGATATCCTACGCCATGCTGAAAGTCTCTGCATGAACTTTTCTAAAAAATGGAAATATGTGACAATGACTATAGCTTATGAACTAAATCCTATAAAAATAGTTTTGTTTGTACTAGCAAATGACACCTAAAATTGACCGCCGGGGGTTGGAACATGAGATGAATAGATGTAGTAGATGGTCATTAATGTATGCCTCTAAAATATCAAGTAATTTCAGATTTCTAACAATGCTCTTACAAAGACAGCTTGCTGATAACTGCTTTTTGTCAGTGGCAAACGTGAAAATTGCTTGTGCTTATGGAAAGAGTGCTTGATTTCTTGTTCTTTTTGCCAGCTGTTTAGCTGTGAATTACTGCAGGTAGAGATACAAGAACTTAAGGGTTTGTTCCTTGGAAGTGAAATGTACTTTGTGATAAAATGTGGCTATTACACTTAATTTCAGTGGATCGGACTAGTATTTCTCTGGGACAAGAGCATCACTAAAAACATTGACAGAGTCAATGCATTTGGTAGCACTGTTTTTTTTTTTTTTTTTTTTTTCTGTATTTAGTGATTGTACATTTTATTGCATTGGAATCTGTATGTCTCATTATATTTCCTACACTACAATATACTCATTTTTTTTCTTACTGCACATATCAGAGGAATTATTGCCATTGTCAAGTTACATACAGTATATTAATATCCAGTAGTAAGTTAGTTATCTGTAAATATGAAAAAAAAAATGTGGTATACTTTTTTTTTAGGTTGTTATTCCTGTTAAATTTTAAATGTGATGCATTCATATCGGTAAATGCCGCAGAAATAGTATTTTTTTGCCTAACAGCTTATGGACACTGCTGTTCTTATTTTATAATTATGGTATCCAGTGTAAAATTATGTGATGCTGTTCTATCATTTATAACAGAAATGCAATATTTCACATTATAGAACACAAATTAATTCTAGAAGTTTTTATTAAAGATGTTTTACAGTAAAAAGGTGAAACTATATTTAACATCCTATTTTATGAAACATAGGATCTATAAAATATTGAAAGCTATTGCCTAAGTGCCAGTTTCATAAGGACTTACAAACAACTAGATCATTATTTTTACTGTAAACATAATGAATGTTTGTGGGATAATTTAAGTAGAACTATAGACAACATTTTCTTTTCTTCTCCGATTTTTCATTTTGGATAGAGTAATGCCGCGTACACACGGTCGGAATTTTCGTCGGAAAAAGCTCTGATGGTTTTCCCGTCGGAATTCCGACGGAAGTTCGCTCAAACTGTCTTGCCTACACACGGTCACACCAAATTCTGACGGTCAATAACACCACGACATACAACACGTTCAACGGCACTATAAAAGGGAAGTTTAATGCTTCCGAGCATGCGTCAAATTGTTTCAGAGCATGCGTACGAATTTTGCGTGTCGGAATTGCATACACATGATCGAAAAATCCGATAGAAAGGTTTAAGAACAGGCTCTCAATCCAAAAATTAAGAACAGGCTCTTAATCCAAAGTCCGTCGGAAATGCCCGAAGAAAAAGACCATTGGGCATACACACGGTCGGAAAATCCAATGAAGAGCTCCCATCGGACTGTTTCCATCGGAAATTCTGACCGTGTGTACGCAGCATAAGGGAGTTTTTTTTGCCATATGTGTCCCATTGGGGAGATTTACCTTTACTTCCTGTCCCATAACCAAAACAAGGGACTTCCTTTTGATGCACACAGTGTAGGGAGACACACCTCTAGTTCCTGCATGCAAGGGTGGCTCTATAGAAGGGATATGCAATTAGCGGACCTCCAGCAGTTGCAGAACTACAATTCTCATGAGGCATAGCAAGACTCTGACAGCCACAAGCATGACACCCAGAGGCAGAGGCATGATGGGACTTGTAGGTTTGCAACAGCTGGAGGTCCGCTAATTGCTTATCCCTGCTCTATAGGATGCTGCAAGAGAAAGAAGCCACCCTGAAACAGGAAACCTGGTACAGCAGACATGGCAATTGCCCAGACTGGAACATAGGCAAGGATTAAAAGACGAAGAAGTTTCATATTCAGTAAGTGATAAAACCAGCTGCTGAAAGTGCTTAAAACTGAGAGTTTGATATCAATAAGTCTTTCAGCAGTATAAATAATAGTAATTATTTACTATTTACTATAATAGTAAATAATAATCTTCAATCAAATTAGCAAACTTTAATCAATTAAAATAAAACTGACCCTATAAAGTTAAGAATTACTATGTTATAGGAAACATTTAGAAATGTAAATTGTGTCAAAGTAGTACTCTGAAAAATGTACCCTTTGTCTGCAAATCTTCCTGAAAAATAGCATTGCATTACATTGTTATGCCGCGTACACACGATTGGAATTCTCGTCCGAAAAAGCGCTGACGGTTTTCCCGACGGAATTCCGCTCAAACTGTCTTGCCTACACACGGTCACACCAAATTCCGACCGTCAAGAACGCAGTGACGTAAAACACTACAACGAGCCGAGTTCAATGCTTCCGAGCATGCGTCGAATTGTTTCCGAGCATGCGTAGGAATTTTGCACATCAGAATTGCTACAGACGATTGGAATTTCCGATAGAAACCTTTTCCGTCTGAAAAATTGAGAACATGCTGTCAAGGACTTTCCAGGCATTTCCGGTCCTTCCGTGCGCACATAGGTGCGCGGCGGGGGCGCGCGCGCGTGCACGTTAGCGTGCGCGTGCGCGTTAGCGCGCGCGGCGGCGCGCGCGTGCATGTGCGCATGCGCGGGAACGCAATTGGCGCCAAAACGGGCTTTAAAAGCCCAGCAGTGACACTCAGCCAGTGCTGTGTTGTCTTTAAGCTTCCTGCTTGTCAGCCACCCGAAAACCTGATCCGAAACCTGAACCTGTGATCTCCCGTTACCGACCCGGCTCTGTTTGGACTACTCTACCTTCTCCTACCCGACCCGGCCTGCCTGACCTTGTTACATCTGTCTTTGGTTACCGACTCCAGCCTGCCTACCGACTCTGCTATTGCCTGCTCCTATCATCTGATTGATCTGCTGTTGCCAACTGGACTGTCTGACCTTGCCTCTGCTGATTCCCACTTGTTTGATCCACCTGTTGCCTGGTTCTGTTGTATCCTGCTTCAACCACCTACAGCTGCAGTCCTACATCCTGCCATCCGCATACGGACATTACTGGAGGACCTTCCTGTTGGTTCCAACACCTTCCTCTACAAACCAGGCACTCCTACCCCACTGTGCTCACGTCACCACTGTCCCCATCTCCAGTGGCACGTGAACCAGCGCTGTATGAGAGGTCTCCTCCTACAAGTCAGGCTCTACGTCCAGGTACGTAACAGTACAACACAGCCATGACTGAGCCTGCAGGAGAGACCCCTCCCATGACAGATATCTGTTCACACCTGTCAGCCCTCACTCAAGCCGTAAAATCCTTACAAGACGGTTACACCAGATTGGAGGGGCAAGTCCAGAACATCATCAACCCCATACACGTGGTTCCTGGGTCCGTTTCCGCCCCTGCTCAGGCTGCTTCCCCTCCTTCTGTCGTTATGCTTCCACCTGAGCCAAGGGTCCCCATACCTGAGAAGTTTTCAGGGGACCGAACTAAATTCCGGGCCTTCCGCAGTGCTTGTCGACTTTACTTCGCCCTGCAACCCCGGACTTTTTCACTTGAAGCCACTAAAGTGGGGTTTGTGGTCTCCCTACTGTTAGGAGAACCACAGATCTGGGCACACCGACTTCTCGAAGAGGACTCTGTTTTGATTCAATCACTAACGGCCTTCTTTGAAGCTATGTCCCAGCTTTATGAAGACCCTGAACGGGTCGCCACAGCAGAGGCATCCTTAACTACACTTCAGCAGGGTCGCCGGGCGGCCGAGGAGTACATTTCGGATTTTAGACGCTGGAGTGCGGACACTCAATGGAATGATGCAGCTCTACGGCATCAGTTCCGCATGGGCCTATCAGAAGGACTGAAAGATGAATTGGCCCGGGTGGGCATACCTGATACTCTTGAGGCCTTAATCACCCTAACCATCCAGATTGATCGCCGCCTTCGGGAACGTCGCACTGAACGGGCCTACCAACATAATCGCCCTACTTGGGTGACTGCTAAAGCTCCAATTCCGGCTGCCCGCTACTTACCGCCACCCAACTTCCAGCCGATCCGCCCTGCACCAGACGCCTCCGAGCCAATGCAGCTGGGACTGATTCGACCCACCTTAACCCCGGAAGAGCGCACACGTCGCCATCAACTTAACCTCTGCCTGTACTGTGGAACAACAGGACACTACGTGCGCAACTGTCCGGTCAAGATGCGTAAGTGCTTTTCCTCTGTTCCTGCCAGTCTCTCAGCACTTTCTGCTAACACAACCCACATTGCTCTCCCTCTCTCATTGCAGCTCCAAGGAAGGACAATTCCAGTTAAAGCAATTATTGATTCCGGAGCATGCAGTTGCTTCATTGATTCTGCCTTCGCCAACCAACACAACATTCCCTTACGGAATAAGACCCACCGACTTTCAGTCTTCTTGGCCGACGGCTCCCGCATCAGCTCCGGACAGGTGACCCAAGAGACTTTTCCCGTACCTGCCATCACCTCCTTCCAGCATAAGGAGCTTCTGATCCTTGATGTGATCTCTTCCCCGTTGTTCCCAATCATCCTGGGCATTCCCTGGCTTCAGGCCCATAATCCCTCCATCAATTGGACTACCAGAGAAATCAGGTTCTCGTCCCCCTACTGCCAAGAACATTGTCAAAAGGAGTCTACTCAATCCTCTGTCACCCTATTTTGCATGGACATTGATCAGAACCTACGCCAATCAGTACCCGAACCGTATCATGGGTTCCTCGATGTTTTCAGTAAAAAGGGAGCAGACTCTCTTCCACCCCATCGGGCATATGACTGCCCAATTGAACTCTTACCTGGGGCCGAAATTCCCTTTGGGCGCATTTTCCCTCTGTCAGAAAAAGAACAGGAAGCACTAAAAATTTACATCAACGAAAACCTGGAAAAAGGATTCATCCGCCCATCTACATCTCCAGCTGGTGCTGGAATATTTTTTGTGACTAAGAAGGATCAGACTCTCCGCCCGTGTGTAGATTACCGGGAGTTGAATAAAATTACGGTTAAGAACCGTTACCCGTTGCCCTTAATACCCGAATTATTCCAAAAATTAAGGTCTGCTACTATTTTTACGAAACTCGATCTAAGAGGGGCATATAATCTGGTCCGCATCCGGGCTGGGCATGAATGGAAGACGGCATTCCGAACAAGGTTCGGGCATTATGAATATCTGGTCATGCCCTTTGGTCTATGTAATGCACCTGCCACTTTTCAACATCTGATTAACGATGTATTCAAGGACTTCTTAGATATTTTTGTAATTGTTTATTTGGATGATATTTTGGTTTTTTCTGAAACCCTCAGCCAACACCGGGAACACGTTTGCAGAGTCTTGGACCGTCTTCGCCTACATGGACTATACGCAAAAGCAGAGAAGTGCGAGTTCGAGCAACAAGAGATCCAGTTTTTGGGTTTGATAATATCCGCGACCGGTATCAAGATGGACCCCCAAAAAGTATCTGCTGTTCTGGAGTGGCCTGCACCCGTCGATAAAAAAGGTATTCAACGTTTCATTGGTTTCGCAAACTTTTACAGGAAATTTATCAAGGGATTCTCTGCCATCATAGCCCCTATTACACGGTTGACACAACAACATGTCAGGTTTCATTGGAGTACGGAGGCTCAAGAGGCATTTGAGAGACTTAAAAGACTTTTTACATCAGCTCCAATTCTCAGTCACCCTAACCCAGCTTTACCTTTTTTGTTAGAAGTTGACGCATCCGAAGTGGCGGTAGGAGCGGTCATTTCGCAAAGACAGGGTAAGGAGGATTTAATACACCCTGTGGGATTCTTCTCCCGAAAGTTATCGCCAGCTGAAAGAAATTACGATGTAGGGGATCGGGAGCTTCTTGCCATCAAGACCGCCTTGGAGGAGTGGAGGTATCTATTAGAGGGTGCGGCTCACCCGGTATTAATATATACCGACCATAAAAATTTAGAATATCTAAGATCTGCCAAACGTTTGAGACCCCGACAAGCTCGTTGGGCCTTGTTTTTCACTCGCTTCTGTTTCCACATCACTTATCGGCCAGGATCAAAGAACGTCAAACCAGACGCATTGTCACGCATGCATGATAACCCTAAGGACCCTAAGGACTCACCTGCTCCTGACACGATTCTACCCACAAACAGTTTTTTGCTCTTACACACAGATCTCTTAACTTTAATCAAGGAAGCCTCTTCCCACTCTCCAAGACCTCCAGGAACCACCTTGACATCTCGAGATGGCTTGCTATGGAAGGGAAGTCAAATCTTTGTCCCTGAAGATATTCGAGTTAAGGTACTAACATTGTTTCATGATCATCCCTTAGCAGGACATTTCGGGGTACGGAAGACTCGTGAACTTGTACAGCGTACATTCTGGTGGCCCAATTTAAGGGAGTTTTGTGAAAAGTACGTCAATTCCTGCTCCATCTGCTCACGGAACAAGACTTCAAGGAACCGAGCCTGGGGACTGCTTAAACCTTTACCTATACCAGACAGACCTTGGAAAATGATTTCTATGGACTTTATAGTCGAACTACCCCGCTCTGAGGGGTGCACAGCCATTTTTGTGGTGGTAGATCGCCTATCTAAGATGGCCCATTTTGTGCCCCTGAAGGGAACCCCATCCGCTACAGAGACAGCCCGTGTATTCATTAAGGAGATCGTCAGACTACACGGAGTACCTACAAATATAGTCTCCGACAGAGGGGTACAATTCACCTCACGCTTCTGGAAGGCACTTTGTGGAATCTTGAAGATTGAGCTTTCTCTCTCCTCAGCCTATCACCCACAGACTAATGGGCAGACAGAGAGAACCAACCAAACCCTCGAGCAATATATCCGATGTTTTACTTCCTTTTCTCAGGACAATTGGGTTTCCCTGCTGCCTCTAGCGGAATTCGCATACAATAATGCCAGTCACTCAACCACTAACCAATCCCCCTTCTTTTCCAATTATGGTTTTCACTTGACTTTTTTACCAGATTTTGTTTCAGAATCCCCAGTTCCGGCAGTCCAGAAGACAGTGGAATTCCTCAAACGCAACAATCAGGTCCTACAAGAAGCTATGTCCAAGGCCCAGGCAGATAGCAAAAGGAACTTCGACCAAAAGAGAAGGGGGGAGCTGGTTCTGCAACCTGGAGATCAGGTATGGCTGTCTACATCCAATATCAAATTGATGTGCCCTTCTAAAAAACTTGCACCTAAATTTATGGGACCTTTTCCTGTTAAGAAGAAAATTAATGAAGTGGCCTATGAACTGTCTTTACCTGATTCTCTTAAAGTTCACCCGGTATTTCACGTATCTTTGTTAAAACCTGCTGTGCCTAATCCCTTCCCTGACAGAGGAACTGACCCGCCTGAACCTGTTTTGGTGGATGGTAACCAGGAATATGAGGTGGAGGCTATTCTCAATTGTAGAAGAAGACATGGGCAAGTACAATTTTTGGTCAAATGGAAAGGGTACGGTCCAGAAAGTAATTCCTGGGAACCAGACAGTAATTTACATGCAAAACGGCTAGTTCGTACTTACCTGATTGCCCACCCTGAGAAGGCAAGCCGCCTGGGCATCCGGAGGCTGCCCCTTGTGGGGGGGCAATGTCAAGGACTTTCCAGGCATTTCCGGTCCTTCCGTGCGCACATAGGTGCGCGGCGCGCGCGCGCGCGTGCACGTTAGCGTGCGCGGCGGCGCGCGCGTGCATGTGCGCATGCGCGGGAACGCAATTGGCGCCAAAACGGGCTTTAAAAGCCCAGCAGTGACACTCAGCCAGTGCTGTGTTGTCTTTAAGCTTCCTGCTTGTCAGCCACCCGAAAACCTGATCCGAAACCTGAACCTGTGATCTCCCGTTACCGACCCGGCTCTGTTTGGACTACTCTACCTTCTCCTACCCGACCCGGCCTGCCTGACCTTGTTACATCTGTCTTTGGTTACCGACTCCAGCCTGCCTACCGACTCTGCTATTGCCTGCTCCTATCATCTGATTGATCTGCTGTTGCCAACTGGACTGTCTGACCTTGCCTCTGCTGATTCCCACTTGTTTGATCCACCTGTTGCCTGGTTCTGTTGTATCCTGCTTCAACCACCTACAGCTGCAGTCCTACATCCTGCCATCCGCATACGGACATTACTGGAGGACCTTCCTGTTGGTTCCAACACCTTCCTCTACAAACCAGGCACTCCTACCCCACTGTGCTCACGTCACCACTGTCCCCATCTCCAGTGGCACGTGAACCAGCGCTGTATGAGAGGTCTCCTCCTACAAGTCAGGCTCTACGTCCAGGTACGTAACACATGCTCTCAATTCTTTCCTGTCGGAAATTCGGCCAGCAAAATTCCGATGGAGCCTACACAGAGTCGCATTTTCCGATGAAAAGCATCTCATCAGTCTTTTTCTGGCCGGAATTCCGATCGTGTGTACGTGGCATTAGTGTGCCTACGCATTTCTTTCTGTACAGCCTTATAGCTGTACATCTGCATTGGGAGATCTCAGGAGACCTAATGCTGTTAGCCCCATGAGTTTGGGACTGAGATTTGGTGATTTCACTCTGGGTTGCTCATTGTTCTCCTTGCCTAGAGGCTCTGAAATGAGAAACTTAGCCCTCTCTCTACCAGGATAGAACAATACTTGTTCTTTGCCATCTGCCTGCCCTTTTTTGGGAACTGCTTCCAGAGTTCAGTTCCTTTTTAAAAACATGAAACAGGAACCTAGAACTACCTTTGCTTGTAGGATCAAAGACTACATTATGTACATTATTTTATGTTTGTCTAAATGAAGAAAAACTAAAAAAAGAAAGATGATATGTACAAAACCAATATACAGTACATTCCCTTTAACAGCAGCTTTAAGAAAAAGTACGGTATCTTATATTGCGCTCAGTCTTCTTCAAATCTCCATATTCCTTTGATTTGCTGCTGTGATCTGACTTCCTGTTATAGGGTGGCTAAACTCATTCTCCATGGTCCCACTGTATGAAACGTAGTCACCCTCTCTTGTTTTCTCCTGACATGAACTAGGGACTTGGGACTTTAGAATGTGTGGTGTGCATAGAGCGGTGAACATGACCACAATTAATGTGCACTGCACGCTCCAAATAAACAAAAGTGATGGGGGAAATGTAGAGACTGGAAAGCTCATGGATGATATTACAAGGAGGCAGAAAAACACAGTCAGGGCTGCTCTTCTCTCTGAAGAGTGACCTGCGCTTGGGCCGCTCTTCTAAGAGCATTTGACAGGCCATGAGGTGGCATTGTATTGTGCTCAGTGTGACGGGGGTATAGTTTGCAAGTGTAAACAAGCCCCAAGAAACAGTTTAATGAAAAAGAGATAACTAGGCCATTAAAGCGGTTGTAAACTGCTGGACTTTTTTTTTTTTACCTGCAAGGTAAAGGCATATTTTGCTAGTATGCATCACAGTTTAGAGTGGGGGCGGGGCTTTGTGATGGCAATACCCCCCACAGAACGCCCTGATTTGGGCTCCAAAGGGGGGGGGGGGCTACAGCCAGCCTTTACGTTTTGGAAAGAAAGGAGCCCCAAGTCAGAACTGGACCCCTCACTTGGTCCCCTGGGGAGGATAGTTGCTCTTTAAGGCAACACATGTTAATGTACAAAATAATGCATGTTAACACACATGAATTAAATGAACTGCAACTAGATGAATGTATCCTAAGATAATACATGTGAAAGATTCCTAAACAGTGATGTTATTTATAGTGGAATTAAACCCACCTATTTAACTGCACGTTCAAGGCATGCATCCAATGATAACGTTTGGAATTTACTCAACTTAAAATGATTGCCCTGACAATATTAAATAAAAAATATATATATATATATATACAACCGCACTATACATTTTCACATATATTCTTTGTGGTTTAGAGAAGCTGTATTTTCTCTTACATATATTGTGCTGATTGGTGTACATCTTTTGCATTTAATACCGCGTACACACGATCAGAATTCTCGTCGGAAAAAGCTCTGATGGTTTTCCCGTCGGAATTTCTGATGGAATTTCGCTCAAACTGTCTTGCCTACACACGGTCACACCAAATTCTGACAGTCAATAACACCGCGACATACGACACGTTCAACAGCATGCGTCAAATTGTTTCCGAGCATGTGACACAATTTTGCGTGTCAGAACTCCATACACACGATCGGAATTTCCGTTTTTTTTCCGAAAGTTTTTCCGTCTGAAAAATTAAGAACAGGCTCTCAATCTAAAGTCTGTCGGAAATACCAACAGAAAAACACTGATGGGCATACACATGGTCGGAAAATCCGATGAAAAGCTCCCATCAGACGGTTTACATCGGAAATACCGGCCGTGTGTACACGGCATAAGAGATTCAGGTGGTGTGACTGGCACAGTAAAACACTGTATTCATTAAAATGTATTCATAACCAAAACCACTGGAATCATTAAAGTGTATATATAACCAAAAATGTATTTATAAAATTTTGGATAGAACAAGGATTAGAACCCAATCAGTATTTTCATTGATCTCCCATTAGTGAGATTCTGCTCTCCATGTGTCCTTGACTATGGTCACTAATGCCGCGAACACACGACCGGACTTTCCGGCAGACTAGGTCGGACGGGATTAGTCCGTCGGACATTCCGATCGTGTGTGGGATAATCCAATCGTTTTTATAAAAAAAAAATTAGACAGACCTAGAAATAGAACATGTTTCAAATCTGTCTGACGGACTCAATTCCTATCGGGAAAACTGTTTGTCTGTATGCTGGTCCGAAGGACCAAATACAACACAATGGCAGCTATTGGCTACTGGCTATTGAACTTCCTTTTTTAGTCCCGTCTTCCGTCATCACGTTCAAAATGAACGGACTTTCGAACGGACTTAGTCCATCCGTGTGTGGGCAAGTCCGTTCGTTCGGAAGTTCGTCAGAACTCTGTCCAAAGTCTGTCGGGAAGACCGTCGGACCTAGACTGCCGTAAAGTCCGGTCGTGTGTACGTGGCATAAGACAGAAAATAATGGGAAATTCAAAATCATATAGTTGTCACCTAAGCGGTTAGAGGAGAAGTACAGCCAAAGCTTGTTTGGCTGTACCTCTTCTATGGTTCACAGGAGATCATGGTTATATGGTTAGGATCCACCCAGATGCCTGGACCAACACCTGGGTCAGCCTCTCAGAGATCCGCTGAGAGCCTGAGCCATCTGTTCCCGCCCCTCCACAGCCCAGCTCTCCAGTGAGCATGGTGGGGCAGAACAGAGAGCCGATGACTGACGGTCTGTGGTGTTTGATTGCTCAGTTCTCAGTCTTAGAGGCAGCGGGGGACAGACGCAGCATTGGAACGATGCTGCATTCACCTAGGTAAGTATGATTCTTGTCTTCAGGCCAGGCTATACATACTATTAACCACTTACAGACCGCCCGCCATCGTTATACAGTGGTACTTTGAAGATGAATATCGCTGTTATGGCAGCAGCCATAACCCTAGTATACTCTTCTTCAGCGTGCGGTCCGCTTTCAGATAAAAGGGGTCTCTGCGGCAGATCACTTTTATCGGTGGCGGGAGAGGGCCCCCTCCCGCTGCGCTCTGGTGGTCTCTGCCGTGCTCCGGAGCCGCCGGTAGTGGCGGAGGTGATCGGGTCCTTTCCCCTGCTTGGCTGGCTGCCAAGTGAGGGAAAGATAGGCCCACCGGCTCCATAACATTGACTGGTGGAAGCGACGTCAAATGTCACTACCGCCCAATGCACTTAAATGAGAAAATAATTTTTTTTCAAATTACTTTTTTTATTTTTTTTTTTATTGCATTCTAATGTAAATATGAGATCTGAGGTCTTTTTGACCCCAGATCTCATATTTAGGTCCTGTCATGCTTTTTTTTTCTATTACAAGGGATGTTTACATTCCTTGTAATAGGAATAAAAGTGACCCATTTTTTTTTTTTTTTAAAGGACAGTATCAAAAAAAGTCAAATAAAAAAAATGATATATATATAAATATATATATATTAAGCGCCCTGCCCCAACGAGCTTGCGCGCAGAAGTGAATGCATACGTGAGTAGCGCCCACATATGAAAACAGTGTTCAAACCACACATGTAAGGTATCGCCGCAATTGTTAGAGCAAGAGCAATAATTCTAGCCCTATAACTCCTCTGTAACGCAAAACTGGTAACCTGTAGACATTTTTAACCGTTGCCTATGGAGTTATATAAGGGTAAAAGTTTGTCGCCATACCACGAGCGAGCGCAATTTTGAAGCGTGACATGTTGGGTATGAATTTACTCAGAGTAACATTATCTTTCACAATATAAAAAAAATGGGCTAACTTTACTGCTGTCTTATTTTTTTATTAAAAAATGTGTATTTTTTCCAAAAAAAGTGTGCTTGTAAGACTGCTGCACAAATACGGTGTGACAGAAAGTATTGCCAACAATCACCATTTTATTCCCTAGGGTGTTAGAAAAAAAATATATAATGTTTGGGGGGTCTAAATAATTTTCTAAGATTTTAACCACTTGCCGACCCGCTCACGCCGATATACGTCGTCAGAATGGCACGGGTGCACAAAACCATGCCCCTGTATGTCACTCCTTCACCGACGGCTAGTGGGTCTCACGGACTCTATGTCCGCCGGTGGCCTGCGATTGTGGCATGGAGTGGCAGAACGGGGTGTTGTAAACAATGCATTTCCATGTTTTGCTTAGCAACATGACAGGGATCTACTGCTCCCAGGGATCAGGAGCAGTGATCTCTGTCATGTTATAGTGAGCCCATCCCCCTACAGTTAGAACACACTGAGGGAACACACCTAACCCCTTGATCGCCCACTTGTGTTTACCCCCTTCCCTGCCAGTGACATTTACACAGTAATCAGTGAATTTTTATAACACTGATCGCTGTATAAATGTCAATGGTCCCAAAATAGTGTCAGAAGTGTCCGATCTGTCTGCCGCAATGTCGCAGTCATGATAAAAATCGCAGATTGCCGCCATTACTACTAAATTTATTAAAAAAAAACATAAATCTATCCGCTATTTTGTAGACACGATAACTTTTGCGCAAACCAATCAATATAAGCTTATTGCGATTTTTTTTATTTTTACCAAAAATATGTAGAAGAATACATATTGGCCTAAACTGAGGAAGAAATTTTGTTTTTTTATATATTTATATATATTTATATTTTTATATATTTATTGTTTGAGGATATTTATTATAGCAAAAAGTAAAAAATATAGCTTTTTTCAAAATTGGCACTCTTCTTTTGTTTATAGCGCAAAAAAATAAAAACCGCAGAGGTGATACCACCAAAAGAAAGCTCTATTTGTGGGAAAAAAAGACGTCAATTTCGTTTGGGTACAATGTCGCAAGACCGCTCAATTGTCTGTCAGTTAAAGCGACGCAGTGCCGTATCATAAAAAAAAAGGCTTGGTCAGGAAGGGGGTAAATCCTTCCAGGGCTGAAGTGGTTAACTTGTAAACACTGAGTCTGAAAAATAGGCCTTAAGTGGTTAAACTGACATATAGATGTCTGACCTTTTTCTTTAACACTGCTGGGAGTAGGTAACAGTATTTTGCTAGCAGAATCTTGGACTTGGCAACGTCACCATAAATGGTTTCTCAAGTACATTAACCCTAGTCACCTTTCACACATCTTTTTTTAACATAACATGATTATGGTTTTCTCACCCTTGTTTTTCTTACTCTCTAGTACTGTATTACTCAGCTGTTTGATAATGTTTACCTCGTGGCAGTTAACACTTCAGAGATTAACATTATATAACTGGTTTAGATTATTGAAGTAGATGCACACCATGACAGCCAACACAGTGATGTTTCGCACTTCAGCAGGCACTAAGCTGCATTAGCCCCATGGGAAGAAAGCCAAGTCATTTTCTGAAAGTTTTCAGAAACTGACATAATGTAGAATACACAGACATGCTGTTATGTAGTCTATTTATTAATGTTTTTTATATATTAAATGCAACTTTTACATTACATTTATATGTACATTTTTGTCTTTATAGGATCAGATTCAAAAGCTGCAGACCTTGAGCAAAAAGAATGCAGATCCGGCTAATAATGTTCTGTTTCCTATTAGCCAAATTGCATTTCAGTTTGTGAGTAGACGCTCATGGACAGATGTACTGCTCCAAATATATAAGGTGGGAGAGATTTCTATTTGTGATGAGCTAAAAAATCTACACTATTTTCATTTGCTGCATTTTAGCAGTTAAGATGGCCATACAATCTGAATCTGTAATCACTAATGTATCTTCTTTGGATCTACCAAAGCTATGTAGTAAGAGTCCTACCTCTACTCAGTATGTATCTTGACAGGTAGGCTTTTATACTAAATAGACAGTAGTTCTAAATATGTCTGTTTAATTAGCCTGCAATGTGTATAGCCAGCTTAACTGCTGAAGATTGATTAAACCTTAACTCCAGCCAAAACCTTTTGGAATGTTTGATAAGGGATATATCAGAACGTCTCTTAGGTCTTAAATGCTGTCCCTGTTCAGTTAAGATATTTTTTTTTCCTGCCAGGAAATGCTGCCTGTGTACTCATAAAGGAGGGTTCTGTTCATTTCCTGTTCTTTTTGATACTCCTCTTCCAGACAGGAAGTGAGAGGAAAACTCATTTAGAGATGCAGATAGGAATACAGTTCTGGCAGTAGTTCTAAACTTTCCTCACTCAACTAGAATTTTTCTTGCTATTTCTGTTACAGTTGGGGGGACTTCCCCTTACTTCCTGTTCTCCCTGACACCCATCAGATAGACAGAATGTAAGGAGATATCTCTTGAAGCCTAACTCCACATTTAATGTTTTTTTCTATAGAGTTTGTTAAATAGTTGCTTTGGGCCAAGCTGGACCAAACAAACTATTTACTGCTCTAACAGGTACACTTGCTGGATGTGCTGTATTAACTGTATGTAGCGGTAGCATTGTGTTTTGGCAGTGGGACAGGGACTTCCATTATATTGTCCCACTCTCAGGACAAAATAGAGTCAGGCTGAGCACTACTTAGCCATTCACGGGAAGCTTTGTATTCTATTAATGAATACAAAGCTTCCTCTGATTTGCTGAGGCTTTAAAAAGGGCACAAAGACAACAAAGAAAACACAACAGATTCTATAACCTATGGTTGTCCCTTATTACCATTTACTTTTTGGTAATGACAAGCTCGTTCTTATTGTAATATGAATGCAGACGTCTTTGCAGGTCTCCCTTCAATCGTGGATTGAAGAGGTTTATTGCTTCCATTTTAGGAAAGTAGATGGAGCCATGCAAATTATTCCTGTATGTCCCCATGGTCCAATGCACTTGCTGGATTATAGTACTGATACAGCCTAATATAATAGAACCACATATTCCAAACTCTATACAGCGTTTTGTTTCCTTTTAACCCACATCACCATAATATGTCTGGTTGTTCTGTTGTAAAACATTATTGAAAAATTTTACAATATAACAGTAAATTCATTCTTAAAAAAATCCAGAATTTTCTTTGGGTTATATTGATAAGAAGGTATCCAATTTCTGCAAATGACCATAAGAAGTTATTTCATATGTATTTCATAAGTATAAATTAATTCACCCAAAAAAAGGCTGACCCAAATGCCCAGTTGGTTAAAGTGTCAGGTATGGCTAATGTCTAAACTGTGGAAGGTGTGGAATAGGATCAAAACAAGATGTAAAGTCTTCGATAGCAAGCTATAAAAATAAATATATAGCTATAAGGCTCTGAAACATCTTTTCAGAGGTGTTTGACAGGCGGTGATGAAGCATTCTGTTGACTCCTCGCCACCTGTTTCAACCATGTAAATGCTGCACCAATGCACCACAACCTTAAGGGGGCAGTTGCGGGGTGGTAAAAACACAGGTCACCCACTATTTTTACTGCCCCCCTAACCACATGTGTAAAGGGGCCCTTACTGCTTGGCTTCAGAAAATAAAAACCCAGGTGGTCCATATGGCTTTTTGCACTTTGTATGATATCACAACGTTTTGCACTACTTTTCAAATAAACTTGATTGCATACTGAAAATAGTGTGGGGGTATTCAGGGCCAGAAAGTATACATACAAAAATATTCTTCCAGCAGAAACATCATCTGGAAAGATCCACTAATTTCATTTGGTGGAAAGGAATTCAATCTCTACAGCTTGTGTTTGCTGGTTGTTTTATGTGATTCAAAGCTAAAATAATTGTTTATCTAATAAAATATTCTATTCTGTTTATGAAAGGAGATCTATTTCTATGATGCAAATAGATTTTAAATACTGTACAAAAACCACAACCATCTGGGCTGAATTATGGGGATACGTTTAATGTACACAAAGTTTACGTGACTGATAGGCTGTAGATCTACAAATACACACATCATCATTAAATTAGTTTTTTTTTACTGCTTTTTTTTTTTTCTATAGGTGTTGATCCTTTCACGTGTTGAACAGACAAATACAGATGATGAGAGTGTGATAGACTGCATGCCAAAGATCAGTTCCGAGCCTCTGTCAAGTAATATATACTCCACATCAGAAAGAATTCTTCTTACTTGGCTTAATGTTCATTATGAGAAGATGAGAAAAGTGGCATGGAAAAACTGTAAGAAAGGTAAATAAAAAAATAATTCTTTACGCTGGGATAAGAATACTTATAGAATGGCTCATGATACATACTGGGCACGAGCTTGCCACTTGCAAGCTCCCAGTTTACACAGCTTTAATCCCCTCATAACCTGAGCATAAGTTGCGTTTATAACATACTGTAAGTGATCCTGTGTAACAAATGAAAAAACACAAAGGTGCACTATTGCAATGAAAAACAATATGTGAGTGAACACAACGGAAATAAAACCTGTATATGAAAGTCTATATGAAAAACTCTTTCTCAGCAGCGATAAAAATAATAATAATTGAGTCCGTGGCAGAAACAGAAATTGACAGTCCTTTAACCTTCACCCAAGAAGAAAAATAGGAAGAGACAGGAGGAGGGGAGGGAGATCCTTGGATCAAAAGACCAAAACCAATCAGTGTGTGGGGACCCTTACCCGAACTGGTGGACCCCCTAAAGAGCAAGGTCTAATGCGCCAGCAGATTTAGCCCTCTGCAGGATCTAACGGGCCTCCGTCCTCTTGGAGCACTCCAGACGCAGCAGGAAATCCTCTGTGGAGTCCTGATTGGGAATGGAGAGTCCGGTCTGTGGAGCGCACGCTCAGGAAATGTAACTCTACCCTATAGCCATAAATTGTTTAAAAAGAGATCCCAACTGTCCAAAAATCTCCACATGTCGTTCCCACCTCCTCAAGATGAAGCCCGGGTCCAGAAGGCTTGCAGGGAGCCACACATGTGGACCCTCCTGGGATGGGTAAATGTACAGCACTTCTAGGACTGTGATCTTTCATGTGCAGTAGCTCTCCTGGGATCATCCTGCCAGTAAGTCTGCTGTTTTTTAACAGAGCAAATGGATCGGTTAAGAGTGTTGAGACAAACCATTAACCATAAAAACTGTTGCTGTAACTGCTTCTGTAATTGCAGTGTGAGCTGGAGTTTGGCTTAAATTTTTTAGTGTATCTCAATCTCCTAGTCCATCTAACACTCCCCTCCCCCAAAAAACAGAGGGGGAAAAAGTTTAAAAAAGAAAACGAATCCAGCCACCATATCTAAGAATTGCTAAGGTGGCAATACATGACATTTTTGGTTTTGGGTTTAATACTTCTTATACATTCTCTTGTATGTCTTCCATCTACTACTGGGTTCAGGGTGCGCATGCACACACCCCCTGCTTATCCTGCGCTGTCACTGGCTACAGCGCAAATTTGTCAGCAGGTTCCTTCCAATGATTTTGTTTGTGGACCTGCTGATCAGAGTCACAGAACAGATTTTTTTATTTATTTACACATAACAGAGTTTACAAACACACAGAACTCTGTACACAGCAGGGAGACAGCACTGTGATGTTTAATCTGCTATAGGGGAACAGGAGCTCTTTCTTTATTTTTTTTCTTTTAGGGTTACAACCACTTTAAGGTCTGTTTGTTAATGCAGCCAGGGGGAAGCAGGATATTAGCCCTGAACAGATTATGTCTAAATAGCCTGAAAATAGTTTAGGTCCTCAATCAGTTTTAAATGTCTCAACTAGTTGAAGACTGCAAATAAAGAGCAAGCAAAGTGTGTTTGCTCCAAATAACACCAGTTTGACATTAATTCTATCACTGCAAAGTCTGCTTTACCCTAAATTGCTGCAATAAACTGTTCCATACAGGGGTTGATTTAATAAAAGCAAGCAGACTGTTCACTTTGCAAGGGAAGTTGCACTTTGTAAGGGAATTTGCCCCAGAGCTCAGTGAATGTGGTTTCACTTTGCAAAGAATACCCATTCACATGTAAGGAAAAGAAAAAAAAGAACAATTTTGTTTGTGCAGCCTATTTGCCTTTAATCCACCCCAGAATCTCAGATTGCTTGACGGTTCTTTATAGGTATAGGAACTTATAGAAATAGTTGTGTGAGTTCTATTACAAAGTCTTCCCTAAGTAACTCAGTTTTCTCTGAGAGTAATTAGCATATAGGTCATGTCCTGATACCCTAAAAATGTGTTCTATCGTCTTTACTTCATCCTGCTGATCATGCACTTCTTGCATTTTTTTTTTTTAAATAGAATTTAACTGAGATTGTTTTTAATGGCCAGTTTATTTGCAATTATACATAATTCTTACTTGTGTACCAATGTAAAATTGTAACCAAAGATTAGTTTGGTTACCCAGATGTGGTATTCTTGGTTACTTTCTAGAAATATCAAGGAGTCGTGAAACTGTTGACAAATATCAGGCTTTACCTGATCTAAATGTGATGGGTGATCTTATTACTATAATACAGTTATGCCCCGTACACACGGTCAGATTTTCCAGCGAAATGCTCGATGTGAGCTTGTTGTCGGAAAGTCCGACCGTGTGTATGCTCCATCGAACACTTGCTGTCGGAATTTCCGCCAACAAATGTTTGATAGCAGGTTCTCAAATTTTCCACTAACAAAACTTGTTCTCAGAAAGTCTGATTGTGTGTACACAAGTCCGTCACACAAAAGTTTGCGTATGCTCAGAATCAAGCAGGAGGAGCCGCACTGGCTATTGAACTTTTTCTCCGCTCGTCGTACGTGTTGTACATCACTGCGTTCTCACGTTCGGAATTTTTGGCCAACATTTGTGTGACCGTGTGTATGCAAGACAAGTTTTAGCCAACAACCTTTGAATAAAAATCCATGGTTAATTGTCGGAAAATCCGATTGTGTGTATGGGGCATGAGGTCTTTATTTTCATATTAAAGCACCGGCACTATTATTTTGATGTCATTTTACATTGGTACACGTACTGTATAGGTACATTCTGTTAGTATGTGTGTAATCATAGTACATTGGACCACCTATCTTTATTTAAATATAAGACATAGTCCAGAAGCTGACCTATAACATTAATTGCTATGCAGTTGTCCTTTGATTAAACTTTTTTGTGTGGGAATTGGATATCTTTGTGAATTGTAATTCTTGATTCATGTCAGAATTATCGCAAAGAAATAAATTAAACTCATGTTCAGAGTTATGAGAACAGCAGTGCCCTAGGCCTTGATATAGCTTGGATTTTCTAGCCAGACACCTGTAATTAGTTTTCTACTTACACCAAGTATTTCATCTCAACTCCCAGACAAGGTCTTCTGAGGCCAAGCTATTGGTTCATTCACTATCAGGGAAGCTTAATTTCTTTCACGGATATATGAGAACACTAGAAAGCAGAAAGAAAAAGGTTGCTATTGATGGACCTGGCCCTAAATATATCACACTTAGCCCTCTTTACTGATAAATTCCATTGCATTAACTGCAGGGTTTGTTCTGTGTTTATGTTATTAATAGATGTGTGTCTTTCGTCTTAATTATTCATGTAAATGATTATTTGCTCACCAAGGCTGTCAGTTTACAATTTCACTTAAAAAATTCTCTTCATCAAAACTCTGAAGGGAATATATAAAAATTTCCAGCCTATTGAAATTTTTCCCAACTCTCATTATTGATTTTCTGTGCCTCCCTACCACATGCCATTTGTTCCCTAGTACATGTACTACCAGTTTCTAATGTGTAATACTAATGTAATAAAATGTGTAATATAATCAGTATGTTGCATTGCTCGAGAAATAATATGACATGCATTTTCCATGTCATGCATGTCAGAGCTTCTTGGTACTTTCTTTTGTAAATTCATACTGCTTCTATTACGTAAAGAATTGACTGTTCTGTTTTATTAACAGAGATACACTTTTCAAACCTTAAAGTGGACCTTTCAATAGCTTCTCTGCATGAATACATTTCTGTGACCTTTCACAAACAAGCCATCTTTGCGCTCTAACTAAGTGACTTTGCCTGGGCTGAGATAATATCATCCGTCTGGTGGTGGCAGAAGAAAGCAGTCTTCTGATCCTCAAAGATCAGACTACAACATTGTAAATTTGTAGTAAGTCACAATGTAAGAGGCTGATATAGTGGGTGTCAGGCAACACAGTCAAGAACTGCACAGGCATCTCTGGGCCAGCATCTAAGTTCAGGCAGGCATTTTAAGCAGGGAGGGGGTTGGTGTAATCACTGTGAGAAGTAATTAATATCTCTAATTAGTACACTTACACATTGCTTAGGTAGATGCACCTAAAACAAAAAAAAATGTGTGTGTGTGTGTGTATATATATATATATATATATATATATATTATACACACACACACACACGCTATATTAACAAAAGT
The DNA here is from genome assembly GCA_028564925.1 of Lithobates sylvaticus. Lineage (NCBI taxonomy): Eukaryota > Metazoa > Chordata > Amphibia > Anura > Ranidae > Lithobates > Lithobates sylvaticus. The sequence goes on from CM053027.1 coordinate 392,942,429, forward strand.
ATTGGGACGCCTGCCTTTGCACGTATATATGAACTTCAATGGCACCCCAGTCTAAAGCCTCGTACACACAATCAGATTGATGGCAGGGGATTGTCTGCTGACAGACTGTTGTCCTAAAATCTGACTGTTAATATGCTACTTCTGACAGGTGACAGGCTGACAGGATGACAGGCTAGTAAATTTTTGGCGGACAATGGTCTGTTGTCTGATTTTCGTATCATTAGTACACAAGTCGGCCAATAGGATGACAGGCTAGTAAATTTTCGGCGGACAATGGTCTGTTGTCTGATTTTTGTATCATTATTACACAAGTCCATCACACAAAAGTCGAAAGTACAAACACGCATGCTCAGAATCAATGCTCACCAAACACGAAATTGGCAGAAGGGGCCCAAAGGGTGTCGCTCAAGAGCTGAAATTCCTCAAAGTACGTCACTACGTTTGTGTTCGTTGGCCGACAATTGTGTACCATTAGTATGCAAGACATGTTCCTGGCACACACCCTTTGGACAAAAATCAGATGCTCGGTTGGCCAACAATCGTATCGTGTGTACGAGGCTTTAGTCCGTAGAGTTCAATATTGAGTTGGCTTACCCTTTGTAGCTATACCAGCTTCAGCTCTTCTGGGAAGGCTGTCCACAAGGTTTAGTAGTTTTTTTGGGAATGTTTGACCATTCTTCCAGAATTGCATTTGGTAATATAGTGTGTATAATATATATACACTAAAAAAAAAAAAAAAAAAAAAAAAATATATATATATATATAATGTAGATGATCAGGTCAAATTGCCAGCATTATATTTAAAATTTAGGTTAGACGGATAGTTACAAAGAAAGGATTATCAAATATGCCTCTAGCTTTAAAATCTGTTTATGTATAATAAAAGAAACTCAACAGATTCAGGTACTGTTTATTACCACCTGAATAAAACTTTGAGAACACATTGGGCACATCTGTGTCCAGCTTATCAGAAAGCGTGAGAGATGAGCTTTTCAAGTAATTTGTATCAGGTAATACAATACAAGAAAAATCAAAAAATAAAGGATTTATGCATTTGTCTCTATTGCTTTTTGGAGCTAGATGAAACAGAATAAACAAATAATATTTTCCTTTGTTCCTGACATCTGAAGATTGGATATCGTACCTTAAAAAAGCCACATGGCTTCTCCTGCTCTGTCAGAACTCTGTATTCAATATAATGGGGGAATAGTAATGTTCCGTATGTCATTACTCATGTAAAAGTAGCATTGAGTTTTTATTTCTTTTTTTCTAAATGAATATAAAAATAAGTGTTTTGGTGTCTGTTTTAGTGCAATGCCACAGTAGGCAGTGAAGATGTTCAGCGGAGTTCTGTTTTCTAATTAGGTTTTATTTTAACAGGGGACATACCACCCACAAGATGGATCATGAACTTTGATAAAGACCTTTTAGATGGTCTTGTCCTTGCAGCACAGGTGGCAGCTTATTGTCCATATCTTGTAAGTACCAGTTTGTTTCCTATGAGTACTGCAATCCCTGCACATTGAAATGAAAAGAAAATCCTATATTTACTTTTAATTCTTTGCAGGTCTCCTCCCATTTTATAGACATGTATACCAGTCCAGAGTCTCCAGAACAATGCCTGCACAACTGCCTGATCCTGATGAATGCTCTCCGAACAATCATTTTAAACATTGACATACAGGTGGAACGCTGTTTACCTTATATCCATGCTTTTAGCCTAAAATATACTGTATCTGTAGATTATATTTTTTTAAACACAGGAGAATTGATCTAATTTCAGTTTCTCTAATTTTATGTGAAAAAAAAATCAGGACACCTTGGAGCCCTTGTGCATTGTGGTAATGCATGCATGTTAACGTGTTCATTAAGGTGCATTGTGTTAAGTATAGTACATCCGTGGCCAAAAGTTTTGAGAATGACACAAATATTAATTTTCACAAAGTCTGCTGCTTCAGTGTTTTTAGATCTTCTTGTCAGATGTAACTATGGTATACGGAATATAATTACAAGCATTTCATAAGTGTCAAAAACTTTTATTGACAATGACATTAAGTTTATGCAAAGAGTCAATAGTTGCAGTGTTGACCCTTCATTTTTAAGACCTCTGCAATTCGCCCTGGCATGCTGTCAATCAACTTCTGGGCCACATCCTGACTAATGGCAGCCCATCATGCTTGCATAATCAATGCTTTGAGTGTGTCAGAATTTGTGTTTTTTTTTTTTGTTCACCCACCTTTTGAGGTTTGACCACAAGTTCTCAATGGGATTAAGGTCTGGGGAGTTTCCTGGCCATGGACCCCAAATTTTAATCTTTTGTTCCTCAAGCCACTTAGTTATCACTTTTGTCTTATGGAAAGGTGCTCCATTATGCTGGAAAAGGCATTGTTTATTACCAAACTGTTCTTGGATGGTTGGGAGAAGTTGCTCTTGGAAGATGTTTTGTACCATTCTTTATTCATGGCTGTGTTCTTAACCAAAATTGTGAGTGAGCCCACTCCCTTGGCTGAGAGGCAACCCCACACTTGAATGGTCTCAGGATGCTTTACTGTTGGCATGACACAGAGCTGATGGTAGTACTAACCTTTTTTTCTCCGGATTCCACAAATGACCAAAAAGGGGATTCATCAGTGAAAATGACTTTACTACAATCCTCAGCAGTCCAATCCCTGTACCTTTTACAGAATATCAGTCTGTCCCTGATGTTTTTTCCTGGAGAGAAGTGGCTTCTTTTCTGCCCTTCTTGACACCAGGCCATCCTCCAAAAGTCTTCGCCTCACTGTGCGTGCAGATGCACTCACATCTACAGTACCTGCTACCATTCCTGAGCAAGCTCCTGCAGCTGAATCATGTAGGAGACGGCCCTGGCACTTGCTGGACTTTCTTGGGCACCCTGAAGCCTTCTTCATAAAGAAGGAAATGTTTTTATGGGATTAAGTAAATTTTCATGGCAAAGAGGGACTTTGCAATAATCACTCTTTGTAATATTCTGGAGTATATGCAAATTGCCATCATAAACACTGAGGCAGCAAACTTTGTGAAAATTAATATTTGTGTTATTCTCAAACTTTTTGGCTACGGCTGTACATGCAAATGAAAGGGCTGACAATGCACCAAAATTGCCAAAAAAAATAAAAACATTTTGAAAGGTGGTACATCACAATGCGTTACCATGGATGTCATGGATATGTTGTTTTAGCGTGTTGGGGTACAATTTGAAATTATTAGACTCACAGCATGCTAATGCATGTTACTGGAATGCACCACAATGCAAAAGTGTGATTCAGCCTTCATCCATAGTACAGCTGCTGCTAATTTCATCTGCAGTAATCCCTTGCACACCCCATGCCAACAGCATTTATATTTTAGCCACTAGTGAATAGAAGACAGCTAACTTTGTGCAGGCATAAAACAAGTGACGCTGAATCTTCAGTGGACTCTGTTGTTGAACTAGGTGTATGCATGAAACCACAATTTGACACTGTAATAGAGGTATATATATATATATATATATATATATAATTAATATTAATATTAGAGCTGCACGATTAATTGTTACAAAATCGCAAACTTGATTTAACCCTCTCACAATCTTAATCCGGCAAATGTTTATCAACATTTTATCTCACTGCTGAGAGATAAAAGGAAACATTTTAACATTTAGTTCTTGTAGGGATGAACTTCGGTCTGAGGTCAGTTTAACCACTTAAAGTGGAGTTCCACCCAAAAATTTCATTTACGCTTATCCGGTTCCCCCCCCCCCCCTCCAGTGTCACATTTGGCACCTTTCAGGGGGGAGGGGGAGCAGATACATGTCTAATACAGGTATTTGCTCCCACTTCCGGCGATAGATCGCCTCAGAATCCGCTGAAATCTACGCCATGTCAGACCCCTCCTTCATCTCCCCTGCTGTCTTCTGGAACTCACACAGGTTCCAGGAGACAGCAGGGACCAGTCAAGATGTGCAGCGCGACTCGCGCATGCACAGTAGGAAACCAGGCACTTCCTGATTCCCTTACTGAAGATTCTGGCGCCTCCACCCGGGAGCCGAGGAACAGATTGGCTTCGTGGACATTGCGGGCGCCCTGGACAGGCAAGTGTCCATAGCTGCAGTATTTGTAGCTGCTGACTTTAAAAAAAAAAATTTGGGCGGAACATTGGTATGATCAGCGAGCTGTTGAACACAAAAAATATTTGTAGAAATGTACCTATTTAATGTGAAACTCGTGCTTTCTTTTCCTGCGGAGCTGATCCATTCAGAGCACATTACAGGGGACATTACATGGGACAGGGGACATTACATGGGGCAGGGCACATGACAAGGGACATTACATGGGACAGGGCACATTACATGGGGCAAGGCACATGACAGGGGACATTACATGGGACATGAGACAGGCCACATTACATGGGGTGGGGGACATGACAGGGGACATTACATGGGGCAGACTGTTGGGCACATTGTGGGGGGGACAGCTGGGCACAGTACCAGTGGCTTTCTTCTTCTGGCTTCAGAGCACATTTTATATCCACTAGTGGCGCGCTGTTCCCCCTCGGCCCCTCCTCCTCCTATCCTGCCCACCCCAGATGATGTTACGTACTCAGGAAGAACAAGAGGGGAGGAGAAGCCTGCAGGGAACAGCACGATACAGCCAAAAGAATGCCAGACGCTTCTCTGCCTATCTCTGCCTGTGTCTGTGCGATCCTCCTGCCAGCTGCCTTGAATTTAGCGAGCGTTGTGTTCTTGTGTTTTCCATGCAGATTAAGCAAGTGTTCTCTTAGTTTTGCCGGTGCTAGACTGGAATTGCTCAACTTAGCATTGCAAATCATGCAGTTAGGACGCTGACTCCCATCACGTTCCGTTATACATGTGAATCCATATTGTACATATTCGTCCCACCACTTTCTTTTTTTGCTCGACATAGTTAGTATGAAGGGATTACGAATCATATGAGTCGGGTGTGTGTCTTGACCTCTGCCGAACCCGCGAGACTGACTCACCGAACCCCTGGTGTTCAATCGAACCCAGGTTAAGAACCACTGCCCTAGAGAATAAAATGGTGGCCGTTGCAATATTTTATGTCACACTGTATTTGCGCAGCGGTCTTTCAAATGCAATGTTTTTGAAAAAAAAACTTTCATGAATTAAAAAAAAAACTAAACAGTAAAGTTAGCAATTTTTTTTGTATAATGTGAAATGAAAAAAAAAAAGATGATGTTACGCCGAGAATTGTGAGATAATCGTGATCTTTATTCTAAGCAAAAAAAACGTGATTCTCATTTATTCCAGAATCCTGAATTCCAGAATATATATATTTTTTTTTTTTGTATTCATTTATATAATATATATGGATATGCTAGGGTTGTGAGAGGTTAGGTGGAGGGAAGAGGGGCACAGATCTATACTGTTAATTGCTACTTTAGTGAATCAACCCAACAGTCAGTTAATCACCTTTTACGTACCATTTGTGCATTTTTTTCCTACACTTCACTTCCTCTAGAGATAACACTCATATAATTACAGTATTTTTACTTCTTAAATTGTGCACATATTTGTTTAAATATTCATTTTAGCTGATATAGGCTGCACGTAATGTTACACCTTTCTGAAAAATCTTAAAAAAACTTAAATATTTGAATTAAAATGTATAAATTAGAATGTGCCCTTTCTAATAGGGAATTCTGTAATGCAGTAAGTGCTCAGACAGCTGGGGACGATGTGTATGCTGGGCTGCCATGAGCAAAAAAAAAAAAAAGCAGTTAAAAGCTACATGTGACACCTGAGCTTCTGGCTGTGTACCACTGAAGTAAACTGTTTTCTATTTGTGTTTTGCTGTCTGAATTTCTGTTTAGGCAACTGACATATGTGACCCAAATCCTGTAATGATGCTAATGCTGTGTGTGTACCTGCATGAAAAACTGCCGCTTTATGTGCCTAAAAAGACAATCACATTTGATGGGCCGCTTCACCAAACTATTTCACGCCAGGTAACGAATAACACGTATAAATTATGTTAACTTATCATGTTTTTACTTTAGTCTTTCTTTGTTCTGTAGATGTCAGATACAAGAAAACAATAGTATTATGAATATAATTGAGCAGCCAAACCAAGCTTTCTCTGCATGCACAAAAGAATAAAATGGCTAAATATTTTTTTTATTTTCAGAATAAGTATTTTTTATTATTTGGGAAAATATAAAATATGGAATTTCAATGTTATATAGTCTGCTATTTAGCCTCCAGATAGCCATTCTCAGCTCTGTCCCTTTTTAACATAATTAGTTGAATTACTTTTTATCTGTGCTGAGAGAAGCCTGTTGTTTACAGAACTTCATGGAATCATAGGAGCAGTGACTCATTCCTATCACAGGCAAAAATTGATAATGGATAGTGTGCTACATACATTTTGGAGAGGTTGTGAGCCCTTAAAAGGGTGGAGAAGAAGAGTCTAATCGCACATCAACAGATACTCATCAGAACACCCTGCAAGGCATGATGGCCTTTACAGGAGGGTGTACCAGGTTGCAGCCTGTAGGTACACCTGTGCATATGGCAGCTAGAGCCAAAGCATGGTACAAAGTCAACAAGCAGATTCAGAAACAGGAATAGGCCAAAAGTCAGAGTAAGCAATGAAAAAAGTGTAGTCAAAGTTACGCTATTACTCAGGCATTGGGTGTTGGCCTAAGCTCACCTAAATAGTAATGATTGACAGGTTAGGTTGGGAGAGACTGTGTAACTGCTATATCAATCAGCAGCTGGAATTTGTCCACATCCATACCTCACAGTCCTTTGGAGCAAGGTTTAGTCACAAGGTAAGAGAGAATACCTGGATAGAGTTACACAGAGTTGCAGCACAACCTTGCTGCTGGTACGTGACAATCCTTTTTTTAGATATCTGAATCCAAAGCTTCAATCAAACAAAGGAAGCTGCAAAGCGATCTGCTTTGCTGTGCTCTCTTTCGTTAAGCCAAAGTAATCGGAGGACCCTTTGTCATGTAAATGGTAATTTGTAAAACAGAGATTGGATCTACATAGTGTAAAACAGTTTAAGCACTTATAAACTTGGAAAAGGGACAAACAAATTACCACAAACTATTATACAGTTCCTTTAAAGCTATTTTAAAGCTTAATTTTTCTTTTAAATGAAAATAATACATTTTGCACAGAGCAGCCACAATCCTCTTCTTCTGCCCACCCCGTGCTCCATGCTCCTCCTCTTTGGCAAGTGCCCCCATGGAAAGGAGTTTTCCATGGGAGCACCTGTGTGTGCTCACTCCTAAACCTCCCTGTCGGACAGCTTGGCCTCACCCTCCGCTCGCTTGGCACAGCATTTGATTGACTCCCGCCATGTGATAGCTCTTAAATAATTAGGGACAGGTGACCCCGCCCCTTGTGACATTATGGGCCAGGGTCATGCTGGGTCATTGACGTCACAAGGGGACAGGGTCACCCAGTGATGTCACTGGGTGAACCTGCCTCTTAGTTATGAAAGAACTGTCAGACAGCGGAGCTGACGGGAGCCTTTGGTGCAAGCAGACCTTTTCGGGTCAGTGGTGGGGGCAGTGTTGTGATTGACAATGGATCTACACAGGGGGACTTTTATTTTTTAAATAAAAGACCTGTCAAAAACTGTCTAATGTCTTTTTTTACACTACAACTTTTTGGGGGGTGAATGAGTAGGGGTACTATGTACCCCTACTCATTCACATGGGGGGATTCCGATAAGCCCCCTGCCCACAGACCCCCACAACCAGGAGGAGGGAAGAGGCCCTTGTGCCCATCAACATGTACCCCTCATGTTAAGGGCATGAGGCCTGGTATAGTTCAGGATGTGGGTTGAGGCGCTCACTTGTCCCCTCCCTTTTCTGTAATGGCGGGTTACATCCTTGGATAAGAGTATGGTATGGATTTTGGAGGGGACCCCACACCATTTTTTTAAAAAATTTGGCATGGGGGTTCGCTTCAAAATCCATACCAGACCCTGAGGGCCTGGTATGGCTTGGAGACCCCACGCCATTTTCTTTTTTTTTTTTTTTATTGCCGCTTTTTTTATTTAGTTTCAGCTATCAGTGGGGAACCCTGCTGACAGGTGAGGATTTACCGGTTGTTTAAGACGTGGTGGCCGTCCGCTCTTTAGCAACCATTTTGTTTAGTATAAATATGCCGGCTCACGCTAACCGTTAAATTACTGCATTCTTTCACTACTAAAATACCGGATAACTTCATAAAATAATGAATGCGTTATTTTAGTAGCGTTTTTTAGTGAATGCCAAAAAAACTTTTAAAAAACGCTGTGCGGTATCTTACCACATACTCGGATCCGGTAAGATACCGTTTTGTGAATGGAGCCCAATGTCTTCAATTTATTTAACTTAATAAAAAGAAATATTGAATAATTCCTTTATTAGCTTGAGGTATTAATTCTCAGGTCTCGTGTTTACTCATTCTGTGCGCTTTGTGGTGACCTAGAGTTCATTTGTTCCTTTGCAAATCAATGACCTGAATGACTATTCATGCATCAAACTAGTTTTATACAGAGTGCAGGAAAGTGTTGTTTGATTTTAATACAATTAATAATAGAGTTCTTTAAAAAGATTGTGTACTTTAATAAATATCTGTTGACTCTGTTTCACACTGCAGTGATTGACTGTAATGTTCCCTATCACTGGTATTCAATGACAGTTTGTCATTATTATAGTACCTATACACAGCTGCTGATCAATAGTCTGACCTTTTGTGATTTTATATTGCTGGAACAGGTCCGTTTGAAAAATCCAAGCAGCAAACCACTAGTGTACAATGCTACAGTTGTAGGTCGAGAGTCAGCTGATTTCTCGTTGCCTAAAGGAAACACAATAACGATTGCTCCAAAGTAAGTAACCCTTTTCATTGTCTTCATTGGAACTGACAGCTCAGAATGCATACAAATGTTGCATATTAAATATAAACAATATAGATCATTATTTTCCACCAGGGTAAATCTAGTTGTTTACATAATGTAGATGTGGCAAACATATGCTGCAGTTTGACATGCCTCTTTTTTATCATGCCCAGTGGCAGTCTTTCTAGAAATTAATGCTATCATTAGTCATATATTTTTCCCAGCATCTGCTGTAAGAACCAATTAAAGAATCATTGTTTGAAATCTGTCATTCTCTGTGAATGTATATATTTATGTAGCTTTTGTGTAATAGCATCTTCTTGTTGGTGCCTGGCTGGTTTGCTTTAAAATTCAGCTGTGCCTTATTCTAGGCCACTATGGAATTACTGAGAAGCCCCTGTTAGTACATGTAGCATACTATAGTTTAAGATTAACAGGTATTGAAGAATGGAATCTGACATTGACTGCACACAGCCAAGCAGAGAGATAATGCGCCCTTGACCTTGTTACTGTACTCATGTGTGCTTCACAGAGCATAGCCTTTGACCTCTTTCCCAGCTGCACGATTCCAGACTTTCTTTTTATTGCTCCCAAGAAAGGAGAATAATCTGAGGATTACAGAATAATCACTTAAATCAACACCTTATAAAGCAAAAGTGCACACTGAGAAAATGCAATGTTTGTCATTTCCCCTCTTCATATACAACTGCAAAAATATACCATGGTGACTGAACCTAGCAAAACGTTTCATACACAGGACCAAATGTTTTTCCTGCAAAAGCTTAAATCAAAAAAAAAAAAAAAATCTATATTTTATCACAGCAGAGTTCTTTAGCACTCTATATACATGTTAATATCATATTTTTTATTTTCCGAAATTTGGGTGGGCTGTTAATTTAAAACATAACTAACTACCCATAGCAGATTACTCAATTAATTTACCTGTTTGCACCTTTTAAAGGAAATTGTCAGGCAGAAGTATAGGATCTGCAGGTTGTAGTATCCAGGACCAAGAGTCAGTCAATCAGGTGTTTGAACCCCTTGTTTGCACATGCTTTTTTCTGGTCGATTACACAATGAGGTGGATTTACTAAAACAAATCTGGTGCAGCTGTGCATGGTAACCAATCAGCTTTTAATTTCATTTTGTTCAATTAAAGCGGAGTTCCACCCCTCGTTTTTGGATATTTAAAAAAAAGTTTTTTCTTTCTCTAGTACCTTTTTTGGAAGTACTAATGCCCCGTACACACGATCGGAAATTCCACCAGCAAAAGTCTGATGAGAGCTTTTGGCCGTAAAATGCGATTGTGTGTATGCTCTGGCGGAACTTCGGCCAGCAAAAGATTGAGAGCATGTTTTCAATTTTTCAGTCGGAAAAAGTTCCGATGATCGTCTGTACAAATTCCGATGCGCAAAATTCCTACGCATGCTCAGGAACAATTTGACGCATGCTCGGAAGCATTAAACTTAATTTTCTTGGCTCGTCGTAGTGTTGTACGTCACTGCGTTCTTCATGTTCGAAAGTTCAGAGAACTTTTGTGTGACGGTGTGTATGCAAGCCAAGCTTGATCGGAAATTCCACCTGAAAAACCATCCAAGTTTTTTCCGATGGAAAATCCGCTTGTGTGTACGGGGCATATGAGTACTTCTGATCCAGTCGGGCTGCGGGCCAGGACGTCACATGCTCTTCTGCGGCGAGCCCCCCGTTGTCTTCTGGGACCTGTGTGTGTCCCAGAAGACAAGCTGGCCATTCACAAAGTGCCGTGTGACTCGCGCATGTGCAGTCAGAAACCGGCAGTGAAGCCGCAAGGCTCCACTGCCAGTTTCCCTTAGTTAGAATGGCAGTGCCTGCACTCGATCCGGTGGACGGATCGGCCTTGGGGGGGCAACATCATGGGCTACCTGGACAGGTAAGTGTTCTTATTAAAAGTCAGCAGCTACAGTGTTTGTAGCTGTGAAAAATTGCAAGAGGGTGTACCGGCGCCAAATCCTATATTAAGGCCCCTTTCACACTGGGGCGGGGAGCCGCGGTGACGGTAAAGCAGCGCTATATTTAGCGCTGCTTTACCGTCGTTTTAACCGCGGTTTTCGGACGCTCGCGGTGCGGTTTTACCCCCCGCGAGTGGGCGAAAAAGGGTTAAAGACCCCCCACAGAGCCCCGCTGTAGCGGCGCTTTGCGGCGGTATTGCCGCGGTTTCACCGTGGTGTCCCATTCTAATCAAGAATTATACCGCTCCAAAGATGCTGCTAGCAGGACTTTTTTTGCCGTCCTGCTGGCGCACCGCTGGAGTTAAAGGGGCCGGATTTTAACGCACCGGTGTGAAAGGGGCCTAAATATATTTATGAAGGCTGCAATCTAGAAAGTAAAGATACTAATTGTACGATTACTGATTAAGATTGTAATATAAATGGAGAATTGCGCCAATCACACAGTTATATTGTTATCATCTGAGCCCTGATTATGACGGGCTAATTTTATTGCTACTGCTGTCAATTCCCGGTTCCTTTGGGGGTTCGGCTGGTTCTAGGTTATGTCAGATGGACAAGAAAAGTCCTATTGTAGACTAGTGAAATAAAATAAGATAAAATAAAATAAACTACATAAACAAGTTATATATAACATAAAGAAGAGAATTGTGGTGACAAATACTATTAGCCTTAGTTTATCATATACCCCTAGACATTCTTATCTGTAAATGTGAAATAAACTGAAAGTGGTTATCTACTATTAAAAACCCTTGTGACAAAATCACTATAAAGACCCCTACAATCCTAAAGCTCCCAATCCTACAGAGGGAAACAAATGTGTCAGACAACCTGCACTTTTGTGTCAATATTCCTGTGAAAAAAACTTTTTTCCTGTGGAGAGAAAACTTTGTGTCCCCCTTTTTTGTTTGTAGCTGCTGACTTTAAAAAAAAAAAAAAAAATTTGCGGCTGGAACACTGCTTTAAGCTTTAACAAAAACCTGGAAGCTGGTTTCTATGCAGAGCTGCACCAGATTTTGCACTCTCCAGTTTTGGTAAATCAACCACAGTGTGTAGAAAAGCCAGGAGCTTGCAGCTTTAAATCGGTAGTTAAGACCGCTTTGTGATTTTTACCTACAGGTAAGCCTATAATAAGGCTTACCTGTAGGTAAAATTAATATCTCCTACAAGGGCACCGTCTCGGAGATATTCATACTTGATGCAGCAGTGATGTCACCTGCACATGTGATCTAAAGTCAATAGGGTGAAGAAGTGAGAAGTGTACAGAGGTCAGCACTATGAAGAGCAGTGTATAGGGATTAGTAGGGCAGAGGACAGGGGGGCAGGAGGGTATGGTACTGGGGGTTCAGGAGGGCATGTTGCTGGGGGGTCAGGAGGGCATGGTACAGGGAGGTCAGGAAGGTACAGTACTTAGGGGTCAAGAGGGAATGATGCAGGGTGGGGTCTGGTGGGCATAGTATTGGGGGTTCAGGAGGGCATGGTATTGGGGGTCAAAAGGGCACGGTACTAGGGACTCAGGAAGGCAGAGTACAGGGGGGTTCAGGAGGACCCGTTACTAGGGGCTCAGGAGGGTATGGTATTGGGGGTCAGAAGGACAGAGTACAGGTGGTTTAGGAGGGTATGGTATTGGGGGCTAGGAGGGCACAGTACTGTAGGCACTGGAGGTTCGGGAGGGCACAGTATTGGGGGGGGTTAGACGAACATGGTACAAGGGGTTCAGTATGGCAGAATACAGGAGGGCATAGCGCAGGGGGGACCATCAGGGCATGGTGCAGGGATGTCTGGAGGGCATGGTTCAGGGATGTCAGAAGTGCATGGTGCTGGGGGCATGGTGCAGGGAAGTCAGGAGGGTATAGTACTGAGGGGTCAGGAGGGCATGGTGCAAGGTGGGGGAATCTGGAGGGCATGGTATTGGGGAGTCAGGAGGGCATGGTATTGGTGCTCATGGGGAGAGAGTACACGGGGACTCAGGAGGGCATGGTGCAGGGGGGTTTAGGAGGGCATGGCGCAGGGAGGTCATGGTGCAGGTAGGTCAGGAGGGTATGGTACTGGATGGTCAGGAGAGAAAGGTGCAAGGAGGTCAGGAGGGTACAGTACTGAGGGGTCAGAAGGGCATGGTGTAAGGGGGGAGGATCTGGAGGGCACGGTATTGGCGGTTTGGAGGGTATGGTAATGGGGGGTCAGGCGGACAGAGTACAGGGGGGTTAGGAGTGTATGGTATTGGGGGGCTAGGAGGGCATGGTACAAGGGGCTCAGAAGGGCAGAGTAGTGATTATGGGCTTTTCTGAGGATGGCTCCCAGGTTGGAGTCCTCTGCTGCATTCAGAGCAACAGGTAACAGAATGCAAAAGTAAAGCATGGTACAAAATTGGCAGTCAAAGTCACTGTCAAACAGGCAAAAGGTCAGGCCAGTTTAATAACAAGGATCTTCGAGAAACAGGCAGGTGGAAACAAAGATCATTTAAAAACAGGCAAAGGTCATAAAAAGATATGATAATTTAGACAGGAACGGAACGGCAGGGAGAGTGCAAGAGCATCTAAACAAGTGAACTCAAAAAGACCTATGGCAGTTTTTGAGATATTAAGAAAGCTGTTGCACAGATGAACAGGAATCAAGTATGGGACCTAGGTGCAAAACAGCAGACTGATACTGCAGACACTGAGCTGCAACTTGAACAGCTGCAGACAGTGATACCCCATTATGTTAGCACCACTCAGTCTAGGAGTAAGGCCCATGCTGACACTGAGGAAAAAGTGCAATGCCCAATGATGCCAATGAAGAAGACTTTTATTTATTTATTTATTTTTTAATTGCTTTGATATACTGTAAATTAATAAAGGCTGTGGTAGCCAAATTAAAATTCAAGGAAATGTGTGCTAAATGTAGCAGGCCAAAGTCATCTGAGGAACACAAGGCAGCTGTTTTATAGTGGGTGTATCAGGATAATTAACTATGCTTCTTAAAACAGCCCGTTGGGTAAAAGTAAATCTGCCCAAAGAGATCCCTAAAGAAGAATGTAAATACATATCTCTCCCACTAACCATTCCAAACACTGCTCCGATCAAGTGTCTGCAGAGAACAGATACTTCCAGAAGTGTCAATATCATTTATTCACTCCCCAGCATTCAGTGGTTCCTATCATCAATTCATTACAAAACATGTATTTTGTTTATTAGGTTTTGAGTTAGGTTTCAACTTAGCGTCCGAGTATTTAATTTTGTGTCCTTAGCCTTCCTTAGCCTTCTTGCTTCAAAGGGTTTTTGTGTCTTAATGCATGTATTATACTCACTGGTGATTTACTGTGAAAGCTCTTATGATAGTATAACTCATACCTCAGGTGTTGCAGACTCTGTTACAACTGAAGTGCTCTATTGGATCTTTTCAACCCCAGCAAAGTAATGCCACTTACTAAATAGAGCTTCAATTTCACTTGTATCTAAGTGACTTCAGCATCTGAGGTCTGAGTGGGAACACATTAAGCGCTTTGATGAACCACCAACAAATACAATACATGTACACATACACTCTGCAGTGCACTCTACTGCTCCAAAATAGGATTGAGTCACCTTTTGCAGCTTTCAGCCCTTTCTTCAGCTTAATTCCAATTTTGCACTGCTGAAATTTTGGCCCGGTTTACATATTACGTAGCGGGAATGTGTCTTCCAGCTCATAATTTTTTTTTTTTATCTCGCATAGGGCAGACCAGTCACTTGAATGGGTTGCCCTATGCGAGTTTGTTGCAGCAAAGAAGCTCAAGGACCAAATTTTGGCCTGAGGTGTTTGCGTGTTTTGTCGCACAACAATCAAGGCACAATCACACTGCATTTGGGGTGCCATTAGGAATAAATGGCATCTAAATGCATGTCGCATGTTTTGCTGGGATTTCAGCGTGATTTGGAAACATGGGCAGAATCACACTGATTCTGCCCACGATTTAATATCGCTAGTTGTAAACAGGGCTTAAGATTACTGTATGACTTTAGCTGGTGTTGCATCAAGATAGAAGTGGCCAGGGAAAGAGTATGGTGCTAGTAACTGTACAGTCACATTCATCTGGACTTTTGCTGTAATGTTAAGCCCCATACACACGGTCGGATTTTCCGATGGATTCTGTCCTATCGGACAATGTTGTGTGTAGGCACCATCGGACAGTTTCCATCGGATTGTCCGACGGACAAAGTTCTATCTCCTGCTGGATAGATTTTTCGACAACAAAGTCCGATCACACCAATTCAGATTGTGTGTATCGTATTCCGACGGACAAAGTGCCACGCATGCTCAGATCACATTACAAGACCAAAGCTATTGGCTACTAGCCTCTACGTAGTCCTGTCGTAGGCAACAAACGTCACCACGTTCAGAATGATCGGATTTTTGGACAACAAAGTCCGACCGTGTGTATGCAACACCAGTGTAGGACTAAATCCGTCAGACAAAATCCGATGGATTTTGTGGTCGGATTTTCCGACCGTGTGTATGGGGCATAAAAGATGTTTTTCTAGATCTAAAGAAGTTGCTTGGATAAGCTACAAAATGTCTTCAACATTACGGAACAAGTCTAGTAGAATGTGCCTAATTGCTATGAACTGTACCATGTTCTAGATAGATAAGAACCTGCAAAGGCATACCTCTTCTTTCATGGCGCAAAGAAAGGTTGTTTTTGTATGTGGTCCAAAGCAAAATTCTTGGACTTTTACCGTGAAGCTCTGGGCCCTGGGATCAAATCCTCCTATATGTATGTTCTCCTTGCGTGTTTGTGTAAGCTACTTGTGGATACTCTGATTTACTGCTGCAATCCAAAAATATACTGATAAGCTAACTGGTTTCTTTGCAAATTTGCTTCAGTGCTTATATGAGTGCAATCGGAGCATTAGATTGTAAGCTTCTTTGAGGTAGGGACCCATATGAATGATTACTTTTTAACCACTTCAGCCCTGGAAGGATTTACCCCCTTCCTGACCAGAGCACTTTTTGCGATTCGGCACTGCGTCGCTTTAACTGACAATTGCGCGGTCATGCAATGTGGCTCCCAAGCAAAATTGATGTCCTCTTTCCCCACAAATAGAGCTTTCTTTTGGTGGTATGTGATCACCTCTGCAGTTTTTCTTTTTTCCGCTATAAACAAAAGCATAGCAACAATTTTGAAAAAAAAAATGCATTCTTTTTTACTTTTTGCTATAATAAATATCCCCCAAAAATATAAAAAAAAAACATTTTTTTCCTCAGTTTAGGCCGATACGTATTCTTCTACATATTTTTGTTAAAAAAAATTGCAATAAGCGTTTATTGATTGGTTTACGCAAAAGTTATAGCGTTTACAAAATAGGGGATAGTTTTATGGCATTTTTTTTTTTTTTTTTTTTACTAGTAATCACGGCGATCAGCGATTTTTTTATCATGATTGCGACATTATGGCGGACACATCAGACATTTTTGACACATTTTTGGGACCATTGGCATTAATACAGCAATCGATGCTATAAAATTGCATTGATTACTGTAAAAATGCCACTGGCAGTGAAGGGGTTAACCACTAGGGGATGGGCGTCATGACGTGATAGCGTGAGCGCTGCTCGTCAGAAGCCCGCGCCCAGACCTGCTCGCACCTGCTCGCTCGCTCGCTCCGCCACGCTGAAGACCTCGGCTTCCCCCACATCCCACGCACTACAGCCCGGATGCGGAGGAGGGATGACCGTGAAGGAGCGGAGCTGACCCGCCCGCCCACCATCTAGCCCTGACTGCTCTGAGGGGCCTCCCCTGCCCGTTCGCCTCCGGCCCCTCTCCGGCATCCTGGAGCGGGTTAAAACATCCATGCATTTGTCGGGGGTAGCTGGATCTCACTGCGCAGCCACAGCCACAGACGGACCTAGCAGGACCTAATTCCCACAAGGGGGCAACGGAACCCGACCCTCACCACGAAGCAGGGGAAGAAATAAAGGGACAGCTTCTGTCTAAGGCAGCAGAGGAGGGACTGAATGCTGACCCCGCACCCGACGCCGGAGTGGTGAGTGGCTTTCGGGCCAGCTATAATTCATTCACCTTTCATATTCCCTTCCCGGAGAAGAAGCTGCCCAGGGGTTATGAATATCTATACTGACTGCCAGTATAGCTGATGAACATTTGTGTTTTATAATTCCCCTGGACAGGTGAACAGTGAGCATATGGACATATGTCAAATCCAACATACCCAGTAAAGTTGACAACTTTGATTCTGGTAAATCCTGTAGAGAAGTTGCACGGGTCCCCCTCCCCCCCTCCCGCCAGCTAGCCAATTCATTATAATCCCCCGTAGACGGGAACGGCTCAGGGTGAGCCGCAGAACAAGGCAGAAATAAAGGTACCCCTACCCCAAAAAAAAAAAGGGAGGTGGTGGTACAACATAAATTTACCCCAAAAAGTTAACCCAAGGACGATTACTAGCTAATCTCTACACTAACTTCGCTCACCGGGGTTAGGAAGAGACTAGCGCCCCAGGAGGAAATATTCCATATATAACCCGTACCCCATTCTCAACGGACTGGGACCCCCTTATAACAAAAGCGACCCTACAACAAAAGTGACCGGAGAAGGGGCCCTAGGTGGATACAGACCAAGAGACCGGGGGTCAGAGGGCTGGACTGCTGGAAATCGAAAGAGACAGCCCCTAGGGGCTCCCAGGACATTATTTCGGCATTGTTGTGGCCCAGCAAATCCCCGTGTCACTCAAATCGACAGGGTTCACCACGACCAGGAACGCTGAAAGTAAAATACCTCTGACAGACACCAGAGAGGGGCACACCCTGGGGCAACCCTAACCCCCTAGACTGGACGCCTAGGAGACCCCCAACCCAGAGCCAGGAGAGCGGGCACAGTGAACACTGACTGGAGGCTCCATCGAAGAGTGTGCCGCATCCCCCCCCTCACATAGACCTTCCTATATCCCCTTGTTTTTGTTTTTTTTCTCTCGAGCCCCATCAGCCCATACAGGTACTCTTTGGCATTTGCTTTTGTCTCCATATCCCATATATTCCCTCTTCCACCCCCTTGGAAAGAAGGTGCAAGAGACAAAGTCAAGAGATACATCAAGCCGTCAGATAAAACTTTTTCTCTTTTTTTTTTGGTTTTGTTTTCTCTGCTAGCTGTTTTCTGCTCGCTGATTTATAGCATAAATTTATTCGCTGTGGGGTAAAGGAGGGGGTAAGACGGGGGTAAATGTGTTGTAAATGTAATGTATTCGTATTGTATTTTATTGTTCTTAATTGACTACATTTGATCAGAGGTCCACAAACTCTAAAAGGAGGACCGAGATACCCAGGAGGGGGAGAAGGGTTTAGATAGTAGTCACAGTAGGAATTTATACAATGCATACCCCGTACCCCATTCCCACACAGGTAAAACTAGATTAGCCAATAAAGAGGTGGCAGCAAGGGGAATAGAAGGGGGAGTAGAGGACTTCGTAATCAACAGCTGGAATACCCTAAATAGAAATAAGGACGGCAATGAATATGAGGGGTAAAACAAGCAAGATTGTCAAGCCCATACCAACAACCCAAAGCCCGGGAGGTATTCAGAGATATATGGCCACTAATACTAACACGGTGGAGGAGGGTCAGGGGGGTCCAAGATTGAGCCAAGGAGGAGTACCCCTAAGATCAGGTTTAAACAGGCAGAGAGGCCCGGATGAAAGTAAAGGAGGGAAGGTAAATGGGGCAAAGACAACGGGACCGAAGGCAGATGATAAAACCCCACTAAACACCACTCTAGGACATGAGGAAACACAGAATAGAGAGGTGGAAAGGGGAGCAGAGGGAGGAGATACTGAGATAGGAAGAACCATGCGGCCCACAACCCAAGAGGGGATGCCACAAATAAGAGAAATGCTCTCAGAGATGTTTTCAAATTTAGAAACATCTTTGAAAGGGGAAATTGCAGCCCTAAGGGGAGATATAGGACTAGTCCTGGGGAGAGTAGAAGAGGTGGAAGACAGGCTAGAGATCCATGACCAAAAGCTCGTAGAATTAGCAGAACAGATGAATACCCTCCAGAGATCTAATAGATTGTTGCTATATAAATTAGAAGACCAAGAGAATCGAAGCAGAAGGAAGAATCTCCGTATAAAAGGTCTCCCTGAGTTATATGGCAACACGGAACTGAGAAGTATAGCACAGCAACTATTTAATCCTTTCCTAGATATGGAAGCTACAGACACTTTGAAAATAGACAGAATACATAGGTTGACTCGAGCCCAGAGAGGAAGTCCGGACTCCCCGAGGGATGTAATAATAAGGTTCCATTATGCGGAAGAGAAGACCTTGATTATGAGCAAAATTAGAGCACTCAAGGGGGTAACCTTCGGGGGAGTAGAGCTCCAGATCTACGAGACGTTGAGAAGAAGGTGGCGACTTAAACCCCTGACCTCATCGTTGAGGACAGCAGAGATCCCCTATCAGTGGGGATTCCCAGCATGTTTAGTGGGGAAAAGGGATGGACGATCTGCGGTCCTGCGTTTTCCGGAGGATGTGGGAGGGTTCTGTGAACGCCTAGGGATTGATCCACCCCCAACCATGCTGGAGTGGGGAGTGGAGGAGGGTATCTGCCCCCCCCAACACGAACGATCTGCGAGGGGTGATGGGAGGGGGAGAGCCGGGGGGAGGGGGGGAAGTTGATGGTCCTTCAGTGCCCAGTGGGAACTAAGTAAAGAAAACAGTAACCCAAAGACGAAAGATGAAGGGCAGGGGGGAGTGGGGGAGGTGGGGCAGGGGGGAGCGGGGGGGTGACGGGGAGGGTCTACATAGCCACGGAAATGAGCCCCAGGGAGAAGATGGAAGGCAGGCGACACTGTGAAGGAGTCAGCCTGATCCATACATTAAACGACTATGGGGGGTTCTGTCCAACCCATCAGGGTGTATCGTTTCAGAAGGGGGGGGAGGGGAGGGGGGAGGAGGGGGATGAGGGGGAATGGGTGGTTCATAGGGGTATCCCTTTTTTTTTTTTTTTTTGTTTGTGTTTTTTTTTTTTTTTTCTCCCCTTTTTCTTTCTGGGGTCTCGCTCGCTCCCTCCCAACACAGTACGAAAACCGACCCTGGCTCCACGAGACGCTCCTAAAAGAGTGCCGCATTAAAAACGCATTATGGAGAGGATAAATTTAATTACATATAATGTAAGAGGGTTAAACACAAAAAAAAAAAGATATAGAGTAAACGATGAACTCCTCTTGTTAGAAGCGGGTATTGCATGCCTGCAGGAGACACACATAACATATAGCTCGGGAATTAGACTAAACTCATTCCATGATCCAATATGGTATTATGCAGACTCTCCATCGCCTTACTCGAGAGGTATAGCAATTGGCCTAAACAGGCTAATAAAATTTAAGCTAGAGGAGCGCCTTGTTGACCCAGAGGGAAGGTATATGTTCATAAAAGGTATGTTATACAATATGAAATGCACAATTGTGAATGTATATGCACCTAACAAAAACCCCGATAAATTTCTTAGGAGTGTATTAAGTAAACTAGAGGGGTTTAAAGAAGGTAAACTCATCTTAGCAGGGGACCTTAATTGGAGCATTGATCCAAAATTAGATACGTCACTTGGTAGGTCCCGAGTTACAGAACAAAGGAGGAAAAAACTCTCTAAAACACTGGCAGAATGGCAGCTACAAGATACATGGAGAATCTTGCATTTAAAAGACAGAGATTATACTTGTTTTTCCCAGGTCCATAACTCCTTCTCCAGGATCGACTATATTTTTATAGAACATCAGCTGGTCTCGATACTCAGGAGTGCAGAAATAAAAACAATGACATTGTCAGACCATGCCCCAGTGAAGGTCCAACTGGAGATAAAAGGGGACTGTGGACCTGGGACAAACTGGAAACTCAATGTCACACTACTGCAGGACCAAGAGTCGGTTATTAAGATAGAACAGGAACTAGAAACTTTTTTACCCTAAATGAGTCACCAGAGGTGGCGGCCTCAACAATTTGGGAAACCCATAAAGCAGTGATAAGGGGTACTCTAATAGGAATCGGAGCAGGGAAAAAAAAAGCAAGGGAAAAAAGGAAAAGGGAGCTATATAAGGATATACACGAACTAGAACAGAAAACTAGACCCAAAGGAATAGCGGAAAAACAAGGTCTGATAGCCAAAAAAAGAGAGCTAGAAGAATACTTAGAGCAAGAGAGGACAGCTGCACTACACATTTTAAGGAGGGAAAGATACCAGTGGGGGAATAGAGCAGGGAAATGGTTGGCCAATAGGGTGAAGGAAAAAAAGAACAGGACATTTATAGAGAAGATCAGGGGCGTAAATGGCGAGACTCTAATAGCATCCCCAGAAATAGCGAGTGCATTCCATAAGTATTACAGTACGTTATATAACATTGAACAGAAAGAGAATGAAGGAAAGCGGCGGGAAGAAATAAGGGAATACTTACGGAACATGGACTTCCCAAAGGGCAAAATAGAGGAAATGGAGGCACTGGGAGCGCCAATATCGGTAGAAGAGGTGGAAAGAGCTATTGCAAGTACAACCCCAGGAGGAAGCCCTGGCCCAGACGGATTCCCTATTACATATTATAAAAAGTTTGCCAAACAACTAGTACCCAGATTATGCAAATATTTTAATGCAATAGGGAAAAGGGAGAAATTTAGAGATGAGACATTGTTGGCACATATTACTTTAATCTTGAAAGAGGGGAAAGACCCTATGGCAGTTGAAAGTTATAGGCCAATATCCCTATTAAATTCCGATATAAAGATATTTGCAAAAATAATTGCGGGGAGATTGAAGTCATATCTGCCAGAATGGATACATAAGGACCAAGCTGGGTTTGTGCAGGGGAGGGAAGGAAGAGACAACTCGTTGAAGTCAATAATGCTGATCCAAGAAGCTGGTAGGCGAGACGCATCCTCAGTCCTTATGTCAATTGACGCCGAAAAGGCCTTCGATCGGGTTAATTGGGTATTTTTACTCGAAATATTGAGTTACATGGGACTGAGCGATAGGATGATGAAGTGGGTTGAGGCACTATACCAGCATCCGACAGTGAGAATAAGAGTGAACGGCACCCTGTCTTCTCCCCTCGACTTGTTTAATGGGACAAGACAGGGTTGCCCACTCTCCCCTCTTTTATTTATAATCACCCTGGAACCCTTACTCACGGCGATACGCAGAAACCCGGACATCCAGGGAATCCGAGTTGGGGTTGGGGAGTAAAAAGTATCGGCATTTGCAGATGACTTGTTGCTCTACATCTCCAACCCTAGATTATCTATTCCAACGGTCATGAAAGAATTAAAATATTATGGTAACCTATCAAACTTTAAAGTGAACATGTCTAAATCTGAGATATTGAATTTAACAGTACCAATAAAAGAACAGAGTGCCATCCAATCTAAATTTCAATTTAAATGGTGTAAAAAGGAACTCAGCTATCTGGGAATAAAATTAACCCCCCAAGTGGAGAACCTCTATAACCATAACTATATCCCGTTGCTGAATAAAATCAAAGAGCAGCTCAGAGGAATGCAATACAAAGCCCTCTCTTGGATTGGGAAGATAAACGCAGTCAAAATGTTCATCCTCCCCGTATTTATTTATACTTGCCAAATGATCCCAATCTCCCTCCCACAGCCATATTTAAGGAAAATAAAGTCAATGATAATAAAATTCATCTGGGCACGTAAACGGGCACGTATAGCATACGAAATATTAGTTAGAGAAAAAGGAAGAGGGGGACTAGCTGCCCCGGACTTTAAAAAATACTACGAGGCCGCCGCAATCACTAGAATAATAGACTGGAACCACAACTATGAGGAGAAAAGCTGGGTGGAGCTAGAAAAAAAGTTGAGTAGAACAAGAATAGGAGAAATTATATGGATACCGGCACATTATCGACAATTAGGCCCAAACACAACCACACTCACAAAACACTCATTAAAAATTTGGGATGGAATACACAAAAGACACAATTGGGGTTATAACTCCCCATTAATCCCACTATTAGATACAAATTTTTTCCTCCCAGGAAAGGAGGAATATATATATTTTAGCAGATGGTCCAATAAAGAGAATTTAAGAGTAATAGATGTGATAGAAGGGAATAGAATGAGCACATACAATGAGATCACGGGGAAGTGGGGACACAGAGCACTAGACAAGTGGCGATATACTCAAATAC
Source organism: Lithobates sylvaticus (assembly GCA_028564925.1). NCBI lineage: Eukaryota > Metazoa > Chordata > Amphibia > Anura > Ranidae > Lithobates > Lithobates sylvaticus. Next base: position 392,965,459 of record CM053027.1, read on the forward strand.
TACACTTTACACATACACTTCCAAAACCTCTACGGGGCAAGAAAGAACTTAGACCTTTAGAAAAACTAATAGAATCCCCCAACAGTCGTGAGAAGAGGATCTCAAAGACGTATAAAATCTTGCTGCGGGAGGCGGAACACGAATACCCGGGGTATCTAGGGAGATGGGAAAGGGAAATTGGCACCTTAAATACCGATGAACAGAAGAATACAATTTTGGAAAGCGTCTTCATTCCAAAAGATATACAATCAGTAGAAATGTCCTATAAACTTCTAGCTAGGTGGTATGTAACCCCTCAAGGAGCAAACGCCCTCAGTGAAGATAATTCTCCAAACTGTTGGCGAGGGTGCAATACGCCGGGCTCTTTCTCGCACCTGTGGTGGTATTGCCCGAAAATAAAAAAATATTGGGAGCAAATAATAGAAATAATTTTTAATATAACACAAGAGTGGAGAGTGCCCCCTGGGTATGCCTTTTTCACTACACGGAGAGGGGAAGGGAACAGAAGGGGAGGAATCTCATCCTTTACCTGCTAAATGCAGCTAAAGCTTTAATCCCTTGCTATTGGAAATCCCAGGAGATACCCGCAATGAAAGAATGGGTAGAGAGGGTGGAGAGGACAAGAATAATAGAACAATCTATACATAACCTAGAGAATCGAGAAGAAAAATATCGGAGGATATGGCAACAGTGGATTGAGTTCAGGGAAACAGAACAATATTTGAGGATAATGGAAGAAAATACTGGGGTGAAGGGGAGGGGGGTGAGCGAGACGGGGTAGGTGTTAAAAATATATATATATATTTTTTTGTCTTTAGAGGGGGAGGGGGGGGGAGGGAGGATTGGGGGAAAAACGTACTCTGAATAGATGTAACTGCTGACTACATGATTGTAAATATTATGTACTATTTGGAAAAAAGCAAAATAAAGAATATAAAAAAAAAAAAACCACTAGGGGGCGGGGAGGGGTTAAGTGTGTCCTAGGGGCGTGTTTCTAACTGTCTGGGAATAGGCTGTGTATGAAGTGACACTGATCGCTGCTCCCGATGACAGGGAGCAGACGATCAGTGTCCTGTCATTAGGCAGAACGGGGAGATGCTGTTTACATCGGCATCTACCCCGTTCTTGAGCTCCGTGACACGATGGCGGGTATCCCCGCAGCGATCAAGTCCGCGGGTCCAGCGGGCACGGTCACGGAGGTTGCGGCAGGCGTGCGCGCCACCGGGAAATTCAAAGTTACGTACGGGTACGTTACTTTGCCCACCCGTGCCATTCTGCCGACGCATATATGCCGGCAACGGTCGGCAAGTGGTTAAAGTGATTCTAAAGACAAATTTTTTCCATACAATGAAAAGAGCTTTGTACTTACCTGCTCTGTGCACTGGTGTTGCATGGATCGGCCCTGAACCTCCTCTTCCAAGGTTATCTGCTGGAGCGCTCTTCTCCTCCTCTTCTGTGTCTGCCTCCATAGCAAGCTGCTTGCTATGCGGGCAGATGTGCAGGCTCACAAATCCATCGACACACACAGCCTGGCTCAGCCTCACCCCTGCTTCTCCTCACTTGATTTTATTGACAGCAATGGGAGCCATTGGCTCAATCTGAGCAGCCCCCCCCCTCGGATGCCCACCAAGGACCACCAGGATGCCGCAAAGACCACCAGGGATTGGCACCACCCTGGACCACCAGGTATGCTACCCTAGACCACCAGGGAAATGCCAATCAGTGCCCATTCCCAATGCCTGCCAGTGCCATCAGTGATGCATATCAATGCCATCTATCAGTGCCACGTATCAGTGCCACCCATAAGTACCCATCAGTGCAGCCTTTCAGTGCCCATCAGTGTCACCCATAAGTGCCCATCAGTGCCCACCAGTGCCACCCATGAGTGCCCATCAGTGCCACCTATCAGTGCTGCCCACTAGTGCCCATCAGTGCCGCCTATCAGTGCCCATCATCAGTGCCCATCAATGCCACCTCATTGGTGCCACCTAATCAGTGCCGCCTTATCAGTTCTTATCAGTGAAGAAGAAAACGTACTTATTTACAACATTTTATAACAAAAACAAAAGAAAAACTTTTTTTTTTTTTCTTTTTCAAAATGTTAGGTCTTTTTTTATTTGTTTAGCAAAAAATTTAAAACGCAGAGGTGATCAAATACTACCAAAAGAAAGCTCTATTTTGTGGGAACAAAATGATACAAATTCTGTTGGGGTACAGTGTAGCATGACCACGCAATTGTCATTTAAACAGCGACAGCGCTGAAAATTGGCTTGGGCAGGAAGGGGGTGTAAGTGCCTGGTATTGAGGTGGTTAAGCTTTGTGTACTTTTGGTCTTACATCAGCAGACTATAATGATTGTCAGTAATACATTTTGAATCAAGGCATAATATAATTTAAAATAACAGTTTGAGGTTTTGACAAGTTAATACCTTGCTTGTTTCTTTCTTTCTTTCTTTCTTTATGTTTCAGTGCCTTATCAGCACCTTGTAGTTTTGGAAGAGAACTTTTTCCGTACTAAACTGTCATTATAGAATGTCAGTGCTAATTTGGCAGAAGAAATAGAGGCAGAATGATTTGAACAGTTTGTGGTGCATGCAGAATTGCTGCACTGCACAGCCCTTTATTATAGTTAAATGCTTTTTGATGTACAGTATTTCCATTTGGTTTGTTTCCAGGGGGAGAGTAACAAAACATTTCAAATTAGTTGCAGTCTGGCACTAGGTTTTGTATTACAGGAACAGTGTTGCTGATTTGACCATTTCATTCTAATTGATCTCAGTCTTCTCCTCTAGCATGTTTGATTGATGATAGGATGCAAGCCCATGCATAATACGTATCAAAACATTTTGTTGTGCTTGTCTCCAAATGCTTGTACACAACATACAAAGGTTATTTTGAATCATGAACAACATCTGCATGCACAACTAAAGTGTATTGCTTAGCATCTAAAAAAACATTATTTACTAATGTTAACTACCAAAAAAAAGAAAATTGGTAAGTGGTAAGTAGTTTCTGCGAGTAAAAAATAAACTCTTTCTTTTGCACTAATCTTTATAAATGAGTCCCTTATTTTCTTCCCATAAATTAAAGCCCAATTTGCTCCATTATCAATATGACATTAAAATGTCACAGCAGGTTGGTAGATGTGGTATATTATATGCTTAAAATGACACTAAATGATAATTCTTAAAGGGTAATTTCACTTTTGTTGGAAAACATATAGCAAATTAAAAAAATAAAATAAATAAAGCATATATATATATACAGTAATTGGGACACAAGCCATGTTGTAATTTAATGTTTTTAAAAATGACCCTTCCTTTTCAATCTGCAGCGCAGTAACTTTGTGCAAATTCAATGCAATATGGGAAACTGGAGGCGTTTTGTACCCAGTTGATGTAGGAAAACATCCAGAAATACTGTGTAATCTCCTGCTTGTGTAATGGGCTGACGGATTTTCCCAGAAACCTTACCTTGTTAACAACTAGGGTTGAGCGAACCTGAACTGTAAAGTTCGGGTTCGTACCGGACTTTTGGGGTTTTGAGTCCTGGACCCGAACAATTTACTGTATGTTCGAGTTAGAATTCGGTGTTCAGCGCTTTTTAAAAACGTATTGTCATAAAAAGTGTTTGGGGACCTGGGTCCTGCCCCAGGGCACATGTATCAATGCAAAAAAAAGTAAAAAAAAAAAAACGGCCGTTTTTTCGGGAGCAGTGATTTTAATAATGCTTAGAGTGAAACAATAAAAGTGTAATATTTCTTTAAGAGCCCTTTAACACCAGAACGTTTTGCAGACATTTATTTTTTTATCAATGACTTTCAATGACTGTTCTCTGTATTACGGGGAGCCGACAATTCATTATAGCCGCGAGTGCTTTTAAATGACTTTCTTTCGGAAATTACACTTTGTGCAGGGACAGTTCTAAGCACGAGAAACATGCGCCCCTTTACAGGCATACTATACACACCCCCCAGGTACAAAATTTTAAGGAATATTACACTTTTATTGTTAACAACATTTTGCTGCCATTTGAGCCCTCTAGCCCTTTCCATTACTTTTTTAGAGCCATTTTAGTCCTCAAAAGTTCGGGTCCCCATTGACTTCAATGGGGTTCGGGCTTGGGGTCAGGTTCGGGTCAAGTTCGTTCCCGAAATCAAACTTGTTTGCGAAGTTCGGCGGAACCCATAGAACCCGAACACCCAGGTGTCCTCTCAACTCTATTAACAACTCATTCAGTTTAAAAAAAAATGAAAACCAAAATACTGTATGTGTGTATAGACATAAAATTTAATTTATATACTGTATAAATACCTTTTTTTTCTCCTTTTTTTTATAAGTAATAACATGACCTCTGTTCTCAGCTGCATAAAAGGCTTAGATAGGTGGGGTGAGAGAAACAGCAGTACACTGATCTCCCCAGTGATGGCTGTGCAGGTGGATGTATCAGCACCAGTCTGACTATTGGAAGACAGGCGAACTGTGCTCCCAGCACAGCCATAAAACTGACCACACAGGAGAGGATGTACTCTCATGCCTAGTGTGGTCAGTTTGAAACAAGAAAGCAGGAGGACTGGCAGGATCACCAGATATTTAACACAAATGAAGAAATACAAATAGAACAGGATACTTTTTTGATAGTACATGGAACAACAAATGCATATCAGGAATATGAAATGTTGCTGTAACACACTTTAATCTCCTGGCATCAAGTAGTTTTTGGCATGCATGTAACAGAGTTTAGTGCAGAGTGCATAGATAGCAAATGCTTGAATTCATTATACTGGAGCAGGCATCACTAAATGGTGGACCACAGTGTGGATCCAGACTGAGTAACAGTGCTATCCAGACTGCAGTCTGGCCAAATAGATGCCTGAGTGTCCTCTCCCAGTTGCCGGCTCACTTGCTTGCTGCTGCAGCTATTATAAAGTAAAACAAGATAGGAGGCATGGCAGGTCTGCATAGAGGGCTGAACTTGTTTAGTTAAGAAGTGGGTGATTGGTTGCTAGAATGCAGGGCAGTCCAAATTATCATTCACCTGCCTTTAACATGAAAAGTCCCACTCTTTGTCCAGACCTGCTGCGTCTCCTATCTTGTGTGAGTAAAGTACAACAGTAAAGGGAGTGGGGTGGTAGTGCTGCAATGTGATGAAAGAGCCAGGAGTCTGTAATATGGAGGGAGAGACTGTGATGTAATGTGGGGTCTGTAATGTATGAGAATCTATGATGGGGGAATCTGTGTCTGGTCTGTGACGGGGGTCTGTGATTTAAAGGGTTAATGTGATGTGAAGGAGGGTCTAGGAAGGATGTAAAGAGGAGTCTGTGATGTGAAAAGGGGACTGAGGACACTGATGTAAGTGCTTGTTCATACCTGTGCAGAGATTTTTCTGCACTAGAGGATTACACTTCTCTTCTATGTGCCCTGTTAACGCTGCAATAGTGTCCCTGGGTACTGAGCAGTGCAATGCGAAATGCATTCTGTGTGCATTGTTCTGCAATGGACTGGAGCTCACCTGAAGGCTCCATGTACAGTCTGTTTCTTTGCACTGCAACTGAGCTGTGGTGCATAAAAATAAATGAAAAATTTATGTAATTTTGACATTTCAATAAAGTTGAAAAGAAAAACGATTTTTTTAAATTGTTTTTTATACAAGTCATACAGTCATCACAGGGTGTGCCTGTAGTAGTTGATCTGTTTTCACTATCTGATTCTGTAAACATACCATTATGGATTATGTAAAACCCATAGTTTCTACATTATCTCGAGTGAACATAGGTGTTGAGTATGCACGTATAAGGTTATCTTGGCATTTCCTTTTAAATCTTGAAAAAAATATATATTTTTACTGCTTTACAAGTTAAGAGTCAACATGTAAACAGTTTTTTCCCCAAAGAATCTTAAGTTCAAAATAATGCCAAAAAAGGAATGATAAAAATCAATTTACGATTTTAGTGATTATTCGTGACATTCATGGCAAAGTTTCTTGGAGTAGAGGTCACAAACTTGAATGCTTTTAAGTCTTCCTTCCACCTTTTTTAATGTTTATCTCTCATGGGACTGAGCTCATCAGTTCAATACTACTGCTGAAACAGTAATGACTTTTCGAGCTCTATAGCTTACCTTATTCCAATTTCTCTGCAAGCCATGGAGGCTTTATAGTATGAGAGAATATTTTCTGTGCCTCTTCTGGAAATGAAGCAATCAATGCATGGCGTGTCTTTATGCTCATATATTCAACATGTGTGTCAATGGTAAACACATGTGATATTTGACATTTAATTAATTATGTAGTAGCTAACAGTATTTTCCATATGTTTTTAGTGTACATGTAAGTATCTAGGGTAACATCTGTGCCGGATCCCTTTGGGTAGCTATGCTAGATTAATGACAACATCATACAGCGATGTTATAATTAAATGCCACCAAAAACATATTTAGCTGGAGCATATATATAGTTTTATGTAAATTGAATGCTAACAAATTAAGGAAAATGTTTAGGTATGTCTAGAAAACCTGATATATTATACGCTAATTGGCATTAAACTTGCAATGTACGTAAGTGCAGTACAGGGGGTCCCCGGGTTACAAACAAGATAGGGACTGTAGGTTTGTTCTTAAGTTGAATCCGTTTGTAAGTCGGAAACAGGTACATTTTTTAAGTGTAGCTCCAGCCAAAAAATCTATTTTTAAGTTTTTTAGATAACATAGAGAAGGGTTATCACCCCTGTAACATTTGTTTTGCTGTCTGTGCCCCTGTTCAGAAGATTTCACCTCACCTTCTGTCCCAATGACAATTGGATTTAGAACATTTTGGGTTGTTAGGGAAGCATGGACTGGTGATAAAGCATCAATGGAGACACCTTTTTCCCATATTCACTCTTACAGGAGTGAATTTCCCTTCCTAGGGGTGGATTTCCTCTCCCTTCCTGTTGTCTCCCTCCGTTTGTAAGTAGGAGTCGTTTGTAAGTCGGATGTTTGTAAGTCGGGGACCCCCTGTATATGTTAAAAATTTTGGGTAAATAAAAATTACTGTGGACTTCCTAAAGTGCCTTACAATAGCATAAGCAGACTGCAATTTAGTCCAAGACAGTGCCATTCTCAGGTCCAGAACTTTAAAAGTTATCTAATAAGCTTCTGAAATGTCATAAATATCTGAAAATGCTTTATTTGTTCTCACAAACTCAGCATCTTGCAGTCAGGCTGTCTATGATTTTAAAACGTATAGTGGACATTAGCAATTACATCATGTGCCCTATTAAAATTTTCTTTCAGTTTGAAACCCATTACTTCAATGGCTGCTTCCTCTGACTGGTGTTTATGATGATCAAACAATGTTTAGCAAATAATATGCATCCAAATATGCTTATTATAGTGCTTTTGTAACAACAGCAATGTAAAACCTTTCTACGTGTTACTGGTTTATTCCTTAGTAGCCTATTTGACAGTGGTTTCTCATTCCTTTGGGCAATTTTGATATATTAATAAACCAATCAAACTAAGGTGGGGAAAAAGCACAACAGAAAATTGTTTTGCATGCAAAGTACAGCAATTATCCAATTCAGTCCTAATTAGCATTATGCATATTTTATATTTTTTCATATAGTACTAGTATATTTTATGGTTGCTATGTACTGACATAAACAAAGTTATGTCTTTAAGGATTCAAGATGTTCTATTTATTGTTGTTCAACTGGTTTACATCTAGTTAGCCAATACATTTTAAGAATCTGTTAGCGTGTTTATACACAATCATCTGCAATCTCATTAAGAGGGCAATTGCAATATGGGATACTGCTACAGCCTGGAGATTGCTGAAATTAGCAGTAGAATAAATATAATTATTTATCATCTTGATGGTTTATCAACCAATTGTCCTTGCTTTATCAATCAAATTGTCAATAGCCATCCAACAAGAATCGACTAAAGCCATAAAACAGGCATGGGTCTTTATTGTTTCTTTAAAGGATTTCTGGTTTGCTTAAAAGCAATGTTTACAATTAACAGGTAGAGCCTAATATATACTGTGTGAATACCAGGCTAATTAGTACAGCAAATGGATTGACCAGGACGAGATCATTTGGCAAAGAGATGTAGCTGAAACTGCCTATTAAGTATAACTTGTCAAACAACAAGAGGTACAGTCTTGTCCATGCAAAATTAGGATTTATAAACCTGGTCCATGTAACATACACCCTAATGAATGAGTAATGTGCCATCAACTTGCATAGCAATATAAGCTTTCTCTAAATATTTATGAAATGTGTTTGTAAGTGGTCCTTTTTTTATGGGCATTTGTAAGGCTGTGATATAGTTTGTCCTATAAATTGGAAGTCATTTGAATTTAAAATGCTGTGTAAAGTAAATGATATATAGTATTGGATGGCAACTGAGCAATGTCATTTAACAAAATTAGGACTGTGAAGGTTGCAGAGGTTAAACCCCCTACTATCCCACACACTTAAACCCTATCTAAGCTTACATAGAAAATATGGACTTCCTAGGCATCATTTTTATGTTTTCTTAGCACTTTACTATAGGAAGGGAGACCTTACAGCAAAAATACAATTTAATACAAGAGGGTTAGGAGGGCACTGATCCTGAGAGCTTACAATAGAATAGAAACTATGGGGGTTATTTACGAAAGGCAAATCCACTTTGCACTGCAAGGGCACTTGGAAGTGCAGTCGCTGTAAATCTGAGGGGTAGATCTGAAATGAGGGGAAGCTCTGCTAATTTTATCATCCAATCATGTGCAAGCTAAAATGCTGTTTTTTATTTTCCTTGCATGTCCCCCTCAGATCTACAGTGACTGCACTTCCAAGTGCACTTGCAGTGCCAAGTGGATTTGCCTTTCGTAAATAACCCCCTATGTCATACTTTGCTGTCTCAGTGAAAGATGTGTGCATGAAAAAATGCAGGCACTTCTATGTTGACTTTTGTAGACACTACAAAAAATAAGCATAGTCTTTTCTTAGAGAAATATACATCTTTGTTGCAGAGTCTTACCTTGTCATCCTCCTCGGTGGAGCTGGGAAATAAAGATTGGCACAATGTCAGACCCAGAATGGACTGAAACCATATCTATTGTACCTAAATTATCTATATCATCCACTTAAAAGACTCAACTCTTTATAATACATAGAGCCTTTAAAAGTGCGCAAAACCAAAATATCAATAATTCAGTAATAAAACATATATAGTCATAACTCATGGTAGAAGACTTTATACACAGTATACGTACATCAAAATGAATGGTGTCCATCACAGAACATATAATTGAAACTTGTGCATGATAAAAGAGTAAGCTTAAATTTTTAAAAAAAAATTCAAGTCCACTTGTGAAATCTTGAATATAAATGAAAATCCACAGTGCAATAGTCACAAACCACCTTGAAATCAAGTGTGCCAGTTCCCTAAGGCCCCTTTCACACGGGGCGGATCCGTATTGATACGCCCCGTGAAGATCCGCTGCTCAGCGGGGATCGCACAGCTGATCCCCGCTGAGTCGGCTGATGACAGGGTGGTCCCTGCACGCTGGGCAGGGACTGCCCTGTCAGTTCTCCGCTCTCCTCTATGAGGGATCGGATGAACACGGACCGTCTGTCCGTGTTCATCCGATCCGCTCTGCAAACGGATGAAAAAATAGGGTTTTCCTCCGTCTGCAGAATCGGACAATTGTGGAGGCGGACGATAGCGGGTGTCAGCGGATGCTCATCCGCTGACACCCGCTATCCCATAGACATGCATGTATGTCCGTTTTTCATCCAAAATTGGATGGATGCAAAACGGACATACGGTCCGCATGTGTGAAAGGGGCCTTACTGAATGGAAATGATCTCTAAATTAAAAGAGATCAACAATGCGGAAACCATCCAATTAACCACTTGCCGACCGGCGCACAACGATATACGTCGGCAGAATAGCACGTACAGGCAGGAGGGCGTATATATAAGTCCCTCCTTAATGCCTGTCCGTGCCATCGGGAGCGCGCCGGGAGAGGCACGCTCCTGCGCCGGTCGGGACCCCCGTGAGTCTGGTCGCGGTCCCCGCGGACTCGATCGCCGCGGGGACCCCCGCGATCGTCTCACGGGAAGGCTGAATGGGGAGATGCCGAGATAAACAGCATCTCCCCGTTCTGCCTAGCAACTAGTGACACCGATCTCTGCTCCCTGTGGTTGGAGCAGAGATCAGCATTCACTAGCTGACAGCCACGCCCCCCCACAGTAAGAAACACACCCCTAGGCATACTTAACCCTTACACTGCCCCCTTGTGGTTAACCCCTTCACTGCCAGTGTCATTTATACAGGAATCAATGCATTTAAATAGCATTGATTGCTGTATAAGTGACAATGGTGTCAAAAATGTCCGATGTGTCCGCCATAATTTCGCAGTCACAAAAAAAATTGCAGATCGCCGACATTATTAATAAAAAAAAAATTATTAATAAAAATGCTATAAAACTATCCCCTATCTTGTAAACGCTATAACTTCTGCGCAAACCGATCAATAATCGCTTATTGCGATTTTTTTTACCAAAAATATGTAGAAGAATACGTATCGGCCTAAACTGAGGAAAAAAAATGTTTTTTTATATATTTTTTGGGGATATTTATTATAGCAAAAAGTAAAAAATAATGCATTTTTTTCAAAATTGTCGCTCTATTTTTGTTTATAGCGCAAAAAATAAAAACCGCAGGGGCGATCAAATACCACCAAAAGAAAGCTCTATTTGTGGGAAAAAAAGGACGTCAATTTTGTTTGGGAGCCACGTTGCACGACCGCGCAATTGTCAGTTAAAGCGACGCAGTGCCGAATCGCAAAAAGGGGCCTGGTCTTTTGGCTGCAAATTGGTCCGGTCTGAAAGTGGTTAAGGGCCACCAAATGGAATACAGCAAACTCCAAAGTTTCCAGGGTCCTCCACTGGTTATCCAAAGACCACTCCTCAGAATAGGGATATGTGGAGGAAAGAGCAAAGGAACATAGAGTAGTATTGCTTAAAACCACATTATGTATTAAAAGCAAAAATACTCACAAATATAAAAGCATCTTATAGGCAAAAAGACACCACTTTAGAGAACATCAGAAGGTGTGTAACATCATAATTCACTGGCCTCACCCATGCACATTTCATCAGTACAATGGACATCTTCAGGGGATAGAAGAAAGGAGGCCACTTGCATAATTTGCACATTTATATATATTTTAGTTAATGGTAGATCACATTCATCTGAGATTGTCTGAAAAAAACAAACAGGAAGTGATGCGGCTGTCTTCTTGCTGCATCACCTCCAGCCAGAAGTAATGAAACCGAAAGCCATCATACCCATAACCAAGGACAGGAAGTGATGACATTGGAAGTCCTCTGGGCACCATATTTCCTAGTACTGAGGACAAATAATGATAAATTGTCATAGAAAATTAATTGCAGGCCAAAAGTAAAAATTTACACAAAAATCATCAGTCCGCATAGAAGTAGAATTACATATCAAAAATAAAAAGGTAAATAAAAACGAATGAAAATATATAGACTGACGTGTTATGGCAGCTATGTTGAGGAAGAATTGACCATAAATCATCGGAACAAAACATCCTTTTAAACATTCTACGATGTTAGCTTTAGATTATACAGTGGTTTGTTGGACCTAATTACATTCGGTAATAAATTACAACTATATTGTGAAGTCTAGTAAAAGTAAAGGAAAATAAAATGATTAAAACATATTACCTAGGAAATGACCACATAGATGAATTTCATCAATCCCAATAACTATTAGAAATACAGTATAAAATATAAATTCTCTCAAATATGTTACAATTTTTACTGTACTTCCACAATATGGTTGCTGCCATTTATTACTCAATGCAATAAATGGCACGAATCTGTAGTTTCATTGTGCTGACAGTCCATTGAACTATTGTGTTCTGATGGCGGGGAGATTTCAGCACCTTCAGAATACACTGATCAGTGCTGCTGGTTATAGCGGGCAGCATTGATCATGCGGACATTTTACATTAGGCTTGTTGTACAGAAGTTGATCTGTAGATCAACTTCTGTACAAACAGCCTGCTCATACATGTATCAAAATTTGTCCGGTCCATGCTGAACCGGCTAAATTTCAATCCTTGTATGGCTGGCTTAACTCTGTTGCAGTAAACTAAGGGGTGTATGAGGGGAAGGGAGGTTGACTGTTGTTGTTTCTTTGTACTGTAAAACTGTGCACCTCTAATTCAAACTGATGAAAAAAAACAATGACAAAAACTTCCACCCACCACTTCTTATTCCTGTTCTGTTACAATTGCCACAACCATTTGAGTAATTTCCAAGTTCCTTCACATTAACCAACACCTGTTTTAGTACTAATCTTTCTGACTGATATTATTTCTCTCTCTCTCTCTCTCACTATGTCGTGCCCTCCTCTAGTTAGACTGCAAGGGTAAATTTAGTTGTTGGCTTCACTGCAGTCAGTGGAGCCTTGATCTATTATTTTTGTCTGGTCAGGGTTTCCTAGCTGTGTCTTCTCTCACTTGCTTCTTGAAGAAGCTTCCAGAATATTGAGCAGGGAGAGTCCAATGATCAACATAAATATTTATTATGCTCTAGCCACTTCCAGACCATTGCACACCTATATACATCCTAACTTTGAAGAGGAATATTGTTGTTATGGCAGCAGCTAGCTAGCTTTAGAGCATCTGGTGGATAGTGGGCATGGGCATATTCTCAGTGGCCTTTCAGGGGTGAGTGCTACATCTGTATGGAGAGAAGCCTAGGATCCCGCAGTAACAATCACTTTATTAACATACTGTACACTGTATGAACGGGAAGCTGATTAAAGCATTCTTCCTAGGTTACAGTAGGACAAAGATGACTTTTTGTGGCTTCCTAGAAATTATGCCAGTACAACGACCAACATATTTTGACAGGTGACTCTTTGCCAACCTAGGGCTGGTAGCATACTGCAAATTTTTTTTTTCTCAAACGCTATATTAGCCCTGAAACCCAGAATTTTCTGTTATGGAAACACCAATATTAGATAAAAAGTTGGTGTTTTGTCTCACTATTGGTCAAGGTTATCCCATCATTTTGACAGGCTTGAGTCTGTATGTGAATATTACAGCACAATATATTTGTACTCCTAAGACATTCTAAAAGATAACTGAAACTGATTGCATGTACATGCTGTATTTAATATTGTTTGGGCAGCTTACTTTGCAAAAAATCTGTTGAGGTACATCTTACTGAGACATTGTTCTGCATTAAAAATACAGAGATCTGTTAAAATGAATGCATGTCCACTGCATTTAAATGTCATGGCATAACGTATTAAGTGAGGTGGCACAAAGGATCTGCAGAACCTAGCAGAAATGACCTGCCTTGAGGCCAGTATTTCTCCAATTTAAACCTGGGGCTAAGCTGTCTGATAAATCATCCCTCTGACTCATTCAGCTTCTGCTACTGAGTTCTGTTATCAATTGGCTTCTTTCAGAAAAAAAATGTTATTCATGAAAATAAGTAATCTTTTAATTACTTCTATGGTTACCCCACTTGTTGGCACAAAAGAGGAACATAAAATATCAATATGCAATATTTCATTCTCTTTAAACAACTCACAAAGAAAGAAATATGTGTACTTGTTTAGGTATGTGATTAAATTATTAAACAATTATTGTATACTTTTTACAGAAGCCAAGTGGATATAACTGTAGACTATCAAAGTCGTTTCTTGCACTCTGCTGAAGCAAATCTGTTATTAGTAACAAGACCAGCCAATGGAGCAGGTGGGACCACGGTGGCTTTCTCTCTCCAGTCAAGGCTGACGGATTTAGTGCCCACTGTAAGTATTGATATTTAATGCTCTCCATAGCAAGTATTGTCTAAATGGAGCTACAGTCTTTTTTTTCTCTTTTACTTTCAATATTTTTATTGATTTTGTTTAATCGCAAAGCCAACAATAGCACAAGTACATTAATCATCAGTTTCGAATATACCAAAAGAATGGGAAAAAATGGAAGGCAACTCCCAGTCTAAAATAACAGAATGCAGTAGACAGTTATTCTGGGATGATGAGCCACGATCTACCTCAAAACATCCATTTTTTTTTTTTTTTATTGGGATGTAATGTGGAGCAGTATCAAAACATATGAAGGCTGTTTATGAAAACACATGTCCTGGTGCAAAGAATTATTATATGTTCTTTAATGTTAAAATATTTGGAAACTTAGTTTACTACATGTTTACCAGACAAAGAGTTTGATGTTGGGTTTTGGGAAATTAAAGAATAAAATAGAAATATCCCATAAAGGGGAAGTATAATGATTTTGGGTCAATTTCATTTTACATGTTTTTTTTGTTTATCGTTTCTTAAACTATTGCTTTTTTCATCTTTTTGCTCTTTTAACATGGGGAGTCCAAGATCACCAGCCACCTGAGTAAATAGTTTTTATTGATCTCTTAAAACAAGCAAACAAAAAATAGATTTTTTTCAGCAAATGTCAAAGGCAAAGAGCCCATAATCCTGGTATAATTAAGACCACAAAATGGCTCACCAACAGTATACCAGTTCCACACTTGGGTTTAGAGTTTCCCTATGTTTCGGGGTACAGAAAAATTAGCAAGAACTCAGCAAACAGAGTCTCAGTTGCCAGACAGCCTACATTTTCAGCTAAGGACTATTCCACCTCATAGACAGGTACACCTCATAGACAGATGCTGACTATTTCCTGCTCCCTTTAAAGCAGGGGTTTCAAACTAGCTGTTGCAAAACTACAAGTCCCATGAGGCATTGTAGGGCTGACAGTTACAAGCATGACTCCCACAGGCAGAGGCATGATGGGACTTGTAGTTTTGCAACAGCTGGAGGGCCACCAGTTTGAGACCCCTGCTTTAAAGCCTCCCTTGCAGGCGGGTTAACCCTTTTGACACCAAAGTCCTTTTAATCTGGGTTGGAAGCTGTTTCCCACTGAAAGTCTCACGATCTTCTGAATTCCAGGTTCCCAGGTGAGGACTTGCCAATACTAAGAGAACTACTAATCGTCCCTCTCCTCTCCAACCAAACTCCTCTGAATTTGAAGTCGTGTAATGTTGGGAACAATCTGGTTACCCTGGCACTTGTGTGTTTGTTCTGTCTCACCCAGTTGAGCGGGGCATTGATCGACACCAGACATAATGAGTCCAGAACCCATTTAATGGCAAGGCCCTCTCTCTCCACTATGGCATAATTTCACTTGATGGCTGTCAACAGTCTACTCTGAAAACTGTGATAACACTGCAGCTTTTTAATGTGAAATTTGTATTGATATAAATGAAAACAGTATATATGAAAGCAGCAGTCCATTCAATATACTGAATGTGAACAAAAAAGTCCTGTTATAAACAATAAGTGTCCAAATTTGATGAAATGTAGATATTTGTTTCTTGAAACAACAATCACAACTGTGCCATCACCTCATGGAAGTACACTCACCAAATATGGCCTTACAGATCAGAGGGAAAGTCAAAAAAAGTGTATATTGTTAGTCAAAAAAGTTAGTCATCCAAGTCAATCAGGTTGATCATATACATCGCAGGAGCTGCCTCAAAACTTGGAATTGTGCACTGAGAAAAGAAAAAAAAGAAAACCTTATCTTTAAAAACTTTTACCTTCTCAATTTTGGGCTTGAATATGATGGTGAGAACTGGGACTACATCCACTCCTATAGCTATAGTGGGCTTAAAATTGACCTCAGCCAGAACAGCTACCCGCTCTTGGTACTTCTAGAGTAGGTGGATTTGGTACGGCTTTCACTTCCCAGGGTGGTGTATTTTATAATTTACCTCACTAACCTTTTTTTCTGCCTTGAATATTTCCTGCCTCCTGGGCAGAAACATACTATGGGTATAAACACAGCTACCCGGTTCCCAACCTGGAACTTTCTAAGCTTTGGGGACTGGTTGTATACCGTGCTTCTTGTAAATGCTCATTTACCAGAGGCATCACCCTATACATTTTCTCTTTCATTTAGGTCAGGGGTGTCAAACTGGCGGCCCTCCAGCTGTTGCAAATCTACAAGTCCCATCACGCCTTTGCCTGAGGGAGTCATGCTTGTAACTGTCAGCCTTGCAATGCTTCATGGGACTTGTAGTTTTACAACAGCTGGAGGGCCACCAGTTTGAGACCCCTGATTTAGGTGATATGCTCTACTACTGTTCTATTTGAAGAAGATCCACTTTCCTAGGTTTCATTAACTAAGTCAAGCAGCCCACGAGGTCTCCACCTGTACACCAACTCAAATGGAAAACTACAAGTCCCATCATGCCTTTGCCTGGGAGTCATGCTTGTAACTGTCAGCCTTGCAATGCTTATGGGACTTGTAGTTTTACAACAGCCGGAGGGCCCCCAGTTTGAGACCCCTGATTTAGGTGATATGCTCTACTACTGTTCTATTTGAAGAAGATCCACTTTCCTAGGCTTCATTAACTAAGTCAAGCAACCCACGAGGTCTCCACCTGTACACCAACTCAAATGGAAAACTACAAGTCCCATCATGCCTTTGCCTGTGGGAGTCATGCTTGTATTTGTCAGCCTTGCAATGCTTCATGGGACTTGTAGTTTTACAACAGCTGGAGGGCCACCAGTTTGAGACCCCTGATTTAGGTGATATGCTCCACTACTGTTCTATTTGAAGAAGATCCACTTTCCTAGGTTTCGTTAACTAAGTCAAGCAACCCACAAGGTCTCCACCTGTACACCAACTCAAATGGGAAACCCTGGTGGATGCCTTAGGTACCTCTCTCATGGTAAACATGAGTGCTGGGAGTAGGCAGTCACAATCCTTTCCATCTTTTTGCACCACCCTCTTGAGCATAGAATTTAGTGTCTTATTGAACCTTTCAACCAGCCCATCTATCTATGGGTAATAGACTGATGTACGCAATTGTTTATTCTGGAACAACTTGCATCAACTTTAGCATGAACTTTGTGCCTTGGTCCAACAAGATCCCACTTGAGAACATGGTAAACAACTCTCGAGCAATTGCTTTGGAGGAGGTTTTCCTCAGAGCGACTGCCTTTGAATACTTTGCTGCGTAATCGACCAGGATGTATTGGTGTCCCTGAGCAGAGGAGGTCCACCAGATCCATTGCAACAGGCTCAAATGGTACCTCCATAATTGGCAGAGGTACCAAGAGGTTCGGAAAATGCAACACTAAAGCAGTTATCTGACGAGTGAGACATTAACAACAATATATTTTAGCTTGGCAGTAACTGCAGGCCAACAGAACCAATCTTTTATCCATGCCTCTGTTTTCTCTACCCCCAGGTGACCTGCCAATGAGTACGTGTGAGCCAAGTTGAGTGCCATGTGTCTAAAAGGCTGGGGGACCAATAACTGGTCGACCACCTCACCTCGAACTTCTGTGACTTAAAATCACTATAGACCTCAAAGTGTGGAAAGCTTTTTTTGACTGCAGGCACTTGTGATACTCCATTAACTACTGTAACTTGATCTCTGGCATTTTTTAATGTGGGGTCTTGCATTTGGGTGTCACCAAATGCACTGCTTGACACTTTCAGGTCAGGATGCATGGGATTAGAGGAACCTGTTTGAGCCAACATCCATTGGAAAAAAAAACATGGATTTTGTTGTCAGGAAATCCTGTCGTGCGTACAGGGCATTACACCATTCTATTATGATATCATAGATCAAGTTGGGTAACACCCCAACCTCTTAAGTAACCATTCCACATGCAGTTATTGTCACTGATACCAGCAGGTACTCTATCTAGTGTTCCCATGTATACACGCTACTATGAGGGTCTTATGTATAGGACCAACTCTCCCAGCTACCTCAGTATAGACAAGGGTTACCATAGTAGCGGAGTCCATTAGTGCACAGGCATTAGGTTGCATCACCCATATGTCATATTCAAACTGTTCCTCAGTCAGGTCTAGGTGAGCACCACAGACCCTTTGGGTGTAGAAGGACATCCTCCGTGTCACCCCACATTCCATCGGTTCCTCCTGCAGGGGACAATGAGCCTGTAATCAGGGTCCTTGTAATCAGACTATTCCCACTAAAAGTTTCTCAGACCCTCTGATTCCATGGTCCCAAATGACGACTTACCAATCCTGAGAAAACTGCCAATCCATTATCTCCTCTCCAACTGGACTATCCCAGAACCCTTCACCCTGCATGTATGAGAACCCCTGATTACCCCCCTGAGTACCCAAAATGTCACTTATGGTCCTCTTTTTTACAAGGATCACAACCTAAGTAAGGGAGAAATATACCTATATATACCCACCCCTGGTGCCCTGTACAGTCTATATATGCAATCTTTGTTTTACAAATTAACCTTATAAGACGAAAAGTTTACCAGAATACAGTGGGTCGGCTGACAAGGCAGTAAAGCAGATGCTTTCTAATTTGGAGCTTAAATTGTTTCCTTGAAACCTCAGATTGAGCTTTCCATTAAGGGATGAGTCATGCAATTTTTTAAATTTACCTGTGGTTCAGTTTTTAGTTTAAAGTATATCTAAACCAAAAATGAACCCTTGGTTGAAGAAGCTGAGTTTGTTATTATTTTTTAGGCTAAGTAATGTTTTTGCAAGTACAGAAAAATACCTATCAAAATCTTGTGCCATATAAACTTCCCTTGCACTAAGCTAAAAGCCTAAACAGTTTATTTAGCCTTCCCAATTCTCTCTGCTATCTACAAATACATTCCCCCTAAGTTATGGAGATGAGGTCCAAGTCAAGAATTCAGGTGTAGGTAGCAACTCTAGGTCAGGCAAAATGTGATACTAATAGGATCACCGGGTGAAAAAAAGGGAAAATAAACCTTTACAAATGAAGCCATTACATCTAAGGTTTGGTAAGCTACAGTAAAATAAATTATGTTCTTGGTTATTGATACATTTTAAGCTCTGGTACCCAACCTGTGGCCATGGGGCTTCATATGTCCCGTCCCGCATTTATTGTGTAGCCCTTTGAACCCTTTAAGACAATAGTTTATTTAATAGGAATGTATGGAGCACAAATATTTGGAAGCATAGATTTGTAAGAGAGCTGTAATATTTGTGAACTCTAGCAGTCTCATGTACCACATCCCAGGTCTCTAACCATCTCCTGTTGACAGTTATTTGTAGTAACACAATGTGCTTTCTATAACAAAAATGCAAAGGGACTACATGAAAACATGAAAAAAAAATCAGATGGTGCAAAAGAAGAATGTAAAATATTATTATATTATATACCTAACTACAAAAACATATTTCCTCAGCCTAGACCCTTATGCCTCAGCCTAGACCCAGTACAGAACCCCTATGCATTACCTTTAATCTGATGAAGCTTTTGAATTGTTCTGGGAAATCTTTAGTTAATCACTTATCACTACGTGCACTCACATACTTGAATATGTTGTACCTGGTGCACATATATCCTAAAGGTAAATGAGCTAGGATTTTATCAACCAATACATCTGAAATAATTGTATTACCTCATAGTTATTGGATTTAAGTAGGGTGGGATTAATGCTACATGGGCCCTAGGCAGAATAATAATTAGTACATCATACTAGTAACATGACATCACAGTGAGAACATTACATTAGTCTGATAGCATGGTATAACTTGCTAATATTCTGTTGGTCTCACTTTTTCAATGCCCCACTGTAGTGGCTTGGATAACATACCTGTATACAGGGGGGCACCATAAAAAGCCAGTCTTAATTGTGAGCTCACCCATATCAGATATTTAACTTTTTTTGGGATGCGGGTGGGTTGAAAGTTCCAGTGTATTTAATATATCCTGGCAATCCTACATTTCTGTGCTGGGATTCCTAGCGCTGTCTCAAAGCTGTATTCATTATGAAACGTAAGAGCCACTCTTTATTGCTGTGCATTGAGAATTGATTTAACCTACAGGCTCCAGTAAACACTGTAACAACAGTTTTATTTGTGTTTGAATTTAAATACATCGGGGGCATTTACTAAAACTGGAACAGACAGAATCTGGAGAAACGGTGTATAATAATCAAACTGCTTCTATCTTGAGCTTGTTCGGTTTAGTTTTGAAAATGAAAAACAGAAGCTGATTGGTTGTCGTGCACAGCTGCTGCAGATTCTGACTGATCCAGGTCTTAGTAAATTTGCTTTATGACAGCTAACAGCTATGATAAAAGTGACAGCACAAACTTTAAAATAAAAAGGACCTAATCATAATTAAATATTCCTGTGTAAATAGTTCAATATACATTATATCTTCTAGACTACAAGAGGGTAATGTGAGTCTCAGGATAAGAGGAAGTTGCAGTCATTATTTGTCATTGATTAACTATTCTCATTTCAGTATCTTGACAGTTATTCTTTGGCTGCCCTTCTGCAGCTGTCGTTGTAGCATCTAACAGGAGACAGGAAGGAGAGCGGCATGACATTTACTTTGGAAATAGCTTTCAAAGCATAAAGCGATAACCTCTATATATTAACAGTTTGTTAAAGTCTTAATTATTTTTCTATGTTCAAAATATATAGTAAGTCTTGCAAAATTACTCAAGCATACAGAAGTGCCGAAGTATTAGCCCCCAGACTTTACAGTGTGGTAATAATTGTACAAAAGGCTTGATCAAAGAAATCCGGAGCAAAATAAAAATTAAGTTGCTGCCAATAGAAACCAGTCAGACTGTAGCCCCTTACCTTTTCACATAATATCACCATCAACTCAGTATTTCTTTCTTTTTCTGCATTATTAGGTCCAGTTGAAACAGGAATCTCCATGCTATGAACTGGAAAACCTTGTTTTGTCTGTTCAAAGTCCTTACAAGGGAAAAGGGAAATTCAGGTGAGTGGTATAATATTTCACAGTGAAATAAATAATAATTCACTTTTATTTAAAGCTCCAACATATTTTTGTAGTATTGTACAACATACTTCAACACTTATCCTTTTTTTCAGTATCATTGTCTCTACAGTAGATATTAAAATACAATCACCTATTTAATCACACGTATTTAGAGAATCAAAGGGTAGGTGTAAAAGGCTCTTGCACAACTCAGCATTGTCTAGACAGGAACCTAAGTTCCCCTCTGCCTCTTTTTTATTTGGATTGACCTTCCATTTTGATGGTGCCTAGATAGTTCCATCTTCAATGCCACTTAGCAGAACCAGTGAATGCACACCAATAGTTTTTGTAGCAGTGGTTAAGGGTGGCATTGTGATCACCTCTGTAAGGGGGCATTCTTCCTACTAACCATCACCGTAAGGAGAATTCTTACCACTGCCCCCGATGAATTGAGTAGGGGTTCCCTGAGACTGAAAAATTATTTTGAGGTTTCCACTGGGGTAAAAAGATTGAGAAAGGCTTCTCTACTTTTTTTGCAAAGCACTGTGGAGAACATCTGAATTGAAATTCTACTGTCTCCTCTGCACTCAGAAAAACAGCTTAGCACCACTGCATGCTGCAGGAGCACTGCTTATAAGACACAATGATGTTTAAGAGCAATTGATAGGAAAGCTGTTCCAAATCCAGTCCAGGCTGTGCCGAGCACAGCCAAAGGCAGGTGAGGCTCAGACTTCATGTCAAAACTCTTAGCCCCCTCCTGTTCTTTAGAAATTGGTATAATATATAAAATTGTTATGTAGATCACTATAAGGTGGATAGAAGTGCAGCATAAGGTATAACAAGTTGGAATTTAGGTAATATAAGGAAAATGTAAGGTTAAAAATAGTACCAAAAGTCTGACAAAACCTAATATTATGTCATTCTTGGAATGAATTTCCATTCACACAGTTTGATGACCAGCAGAGTTTTGACACAATGATATTGTCGATGTAAAATAATAAGGTATCACAGTATACCTACCTAATTTTCAACCCTCTTTCTAAAACCTACTTCTAAAACTCCTTCTCTCCCTACAGAGTAGTAGCATAGTAGTAGTTGTTACAAGCTGCATGACACCAATAATGCTGTGCTTAACAGCATATGTAATTTTATATTGTCACTGTTACTTTTTAAATGTTATGCTATGTCACCAGTGAGTAGCTATGTAAGATGCTGAGACATCAGTCTTCAGTGACCAGCTGTCTACAATGGTGATCTTGTTCTCAGAATCCCAATCAGTGCATTGCCTGCACTAGGAGTCTAAGATTAACATCTATAGTAGCAAACTGTGCACTCGCCAGCATTAAGAAGCTGATATAGAAATCATCATTGACCAGCTAATAACCTGTCAGCACTAAGATGCTGAAGTAAACATTACAAAATACCAGCTGTGCACTTACCAGCATGAAGAGTCTATTATTTACATCACCAATGAATGGATGCCCACTTGTCACCACTAAGATGTGGGGACAAACTTTACAAATGACTAGCTGTAAACTTAACAGCATGATGAGTCTATTATTTACATCACCAATGAGCAGATGCACACTTATCACCACTAAGATGCAGAGACAAACTTCACTAAATGTTCAGTCATAAACTTGCCAGTACTAAGATGCTGAGAAAAACACTACCAATGACCATGCATGAACTTGCCAGTATTAAGATTCTGAAACAAACATCACCAAGGGCCACTTATGAACTTGCAGTGCTAAGGTTCTGAGACAAACATCATCAAGACCAGTCATAAGCTAGCCTGCACAAAAATACTGAGACAAAAAACACCAGTGACCACTTTCCAGCATGAAGATACAGGCTATATAATGTATCACCAATCTGTATCCATGTACTTATAAAGGAATTCACATGTCCTCTTTAAAAAGTGGTGAAAGGCAGAGACAATGAGGTTACACAGTCTTTTTTACCTTTTAAATTATTATGTTAAAACTTCCATTCTCAACCAGGGTTCTGTTAAACCCTCAGATTCCTCCAGAGCTTGCTAGGAGTTCCATAAGCTGTGATTGATTTACTTCTTTTCTAATGATGCCTGCACACGTCTGGGTCCAACGCCACTTGGCAGAGCCACTAGCAAACTACAATGATCTTTTTATCAGTTTGGAAGGGTGTCATTCTGACAACGACTGTAGTGGGGAATTCTTTCCACTGACCACCAATATCAGGAGCATTCTTCTCACTAACCCCAAAATAATTTGTTTTAGTAGGGGTTCCCTGACACCTGTAAATTATTTCAGGGGTTTCTCTAGGGTAAAAAGGTTAGAGAAAAGTTGTGGTAAAGACACGAGGCTCAAAATAGAAGAGGCTCAAAAAGTCCTTAAGTCATTTCTTATCACAACTATAGAACCATAACATTATTTGTATTTCAGAAAACAGGAAGTCGTAAATGCTCCTTCTAAAACATCAACTGTGTTTTTCAGGATGTTGTATTAGCAGTTATTGCTCATTTGGAGCCATTTAAAGCCTGTTTAAGAAATCAAGCAGTAATGAGTGGTAATGAAAATATTTAATGATATAGTACTTCTCACAATACCGTGCATGTTGCAGTTAGGGTTACGTATACTTATTATATCCATGCATTTTTCTGTTTCAGGACTGTAACATTGTAATAACGGTATAGATAAGAGGAACATTTAATTGATTTCCTTCTGCTTCAGTTCTAATTGAAAAAGCACAGAGACTCTTTTGAAAACTTAACTTTGCCTCAAGCTAAATATTAATTCTAATGCTTTTTTCTTAACAACCAAACGATTCTATAACACAGACAGTTTTATAACATTTTGCTTGTGCTGGTATGATGTACACACCCACTAATCTGATTATTATTATGTATTTTTTGCAATTCTCCCTTGAAGCTTTATACCATTATAGCTCTATTTGACAGCTACAAAATTGAAAAATTCTTATCTGATAGGATGGCTTCTTAAAATATGTAAGCAGTGAACTTAAAACTCAAAATAGTTGAACATTTTAAATATCAGAATCTTTGCACTGTCAAAATAAAAAAGCATCGGCCTTCTTTAAAGGAGTTTGTTAAAATTATTCACATATAAATTAATCAGATGCAGCTTTTGCTTACCTTATCAAAAACATGTATTTGTGTTTCCATCAGGGTGATTTTAGTGGAATCTACAAGCTACTTAACCTTTCCTGATTTCCAAGATGAAATCGCCAAGCTAAAGCAAGAAAATGATTGCAGGTACTGTGTATTCCCTATATATCATAAGTTGACTGCTAAGATATAGCAACAAGTATTATTAATAAAAAGGCTAGATAGTAATCTTGACATTTCCTGTGCTGTATTGCATGTTCTGCTATGAGAAGTATGAACATGCAGGATAGATGGTCATAATGTGTTTTTTCATAAGGTAATGTATTGGTTATGCAGGACTAATAAAATTATAGCATTTTTTTTTTTTTTTACAAAAAAAAAAGAAAATACTTTCATTAATGCTGTGAGTAAACAATATGATGGATCTATGAAAACTGGAGCTAACAATGTACCATATTCCTAGAAATCAGATCGGTTCATTTTCCTGATTCAGGATAGAAAATGATCCCTGGTTGCACTTTTGGTTTTCATTCCATAAATCAATCCAAAAGGTATGATGTAAACAAAAAAAATTTTTTTCACATAACCAGTAAAATAACTTTTTTTTTTTTTTTTTTAACATTCACTATAACAATACATTGGGATTTACTTACTTTGGTTGCTGTTCTTCCAGATTTCTTCTGCCTTACTAGCTCAGTTATTTCCTAAAATATCATTCTTTTTTAATATATAAATGCATTTGAACAGATCTTCATTTCTTTGTTACAGAAATTCCTAATAGAAAGAATGCTGTTGTCATAATATAAAGAATTTGCTTTTAAGACTAAGTTTACTTTTATGAAAGTGATATGTGCATTTATTATTTTTTTCACTGTTGCCTGCAGAGCATTGCAGCCAAGGTCAGTGGATTGCGAGTGCAATGTCAGGCTCATGCCCACACTGCCTAGAGCTTTCTGCCCATACCTCTGTACAGGCTCTACAGTTCCTGAGTTTCAGGCAGTGTGAACGAACTAGGAGTGTGCTGATCAACATACTCGCAGTTCATTAATTCTACAAGTCAGTCTTTTACGATGGTGTACAGATTCCTATGAATGAATGATGCAGCTGTGTGGGCAAAGCGGGTACAGGGAGAGGATTTACCACATGCTTTCACAGAGAGTGGAGCTCTGGCAGCGGGAGGTGGGTGCATTGGAGCATGTGTAACATGTAACATGCTTAGATGCTCCTAAAGGTGAACTTCCAACAGCATATTCCCTATCCCATACCTTTTCTTTGCTTCCCTTGCCACTCCATTCAGTGTTAGGCACCAAATGAAAAGAGTGGTACTTCCAAATATGGAGGAGAATGTGACTAATGCTATGTGACATTATAGACCAGTCATAACTGTCACATGGGTAGTCTATAGCCCTTTGTAAGCTTGATTCTAGTGATTTCTAGTTTACTGAAGACTTATCTTTTGATCCTGATGGCTGAATAGAACACTGGGGGAGTGAAAAGAGGTTCAGAATATGCTCTTATACAGTTCTGCATTATAGTGTTGTGTCCTATTCAAAGCACGGATTTTAGTTTGAATACACTTCCATTATACAACATTTATCATTGTCATGTTGCCAGTTCAACAATTCACAAAACCAAAAGGAAGGAATAAAGAAAATGTTGTTCCATGAAAGTCCTCCCTCCATTCACATTTCATAACATAGAAGTTATTCCACCATTTACATTTTACAATATGTCATTCCAGCCCAGTCCACTGTGGTGCATTAAATACACGTGCATTAATGTGCATTGCATTAGGTAAGCCCACTAGGCTGTCTAATGCACCACCACTGACCAAAGATTGTGCATGCAGCAGTTTTTCACATTGCTTGGAGCTGAATGCAAGAGTGCTGGAAAGGTGCATTGGCGTGCTATTTGGAATGAATAGCAATAAACCACTATGGACTACTTTTCTCCCACTCTATATAATGGGGATGCACATACCTACACATCAAAACCCAGGGAACAAAGCCTATTTCAGGACTTTATTCATTCAAGTGGTAATAATGTGCTGTGATTTTACCAATAGGGAGTGGTTACAAAATCCTAAAGAAAACCTCCTTTTTTAGAAACTTTATCAAAAAGAATCTCACTCTGAGCTGCTGCCACCAAAAATAAAAGCCTGAGTTGCAAAGGGACACATTCCACCCCCACTACCAGTATACACAGGTTTCTCTCTATAGGGTGGAGATGTTAGCACTCACTGAGTATACTTTTCTACATGTTGGGTATTCTCTAGAGCGTATCAGAAAAAATCTCCCCAAAAATGAAGGCTATCTCTACCCAATCCTGTTTTCTTGTTCAATATTTGTATTGAAGTTTTCAGGGAGAACAGAGAAAAAAAAGGCGGGGGGGGGGGGTGAACATTGTAAACCATACAGTAGGACATAGGAAGTAGAGTGTAGAGTCGTATGTATGGGTACAAATGGCAAAACAATAATAAAAAAACATGTGTACAGATTGTAATCCATTTCAATGGTTGGATTCAAGGGTAGGAGGATCATCTGACACCCTCTAACACCCTATCTGGGAACAAGCTGTGTCGTGAGGGGGAAACAGTTCAACCAACCTTAATCTCTTGTGTAAGTATTTTGTATACCAGTGAGGAACAAAAGTGATAAAGTCAAACAGTGGTCCTTAAATGGACAGAAAAGTAAACAGGTAGCTCAACAGTAACTTTGCATTTTTAACATATAGAGTGTTATGTGTACATGTAGATCTTAGATACATATCAAGTATCGCAAGGTAACACCTAAAGCCCAGACCTTTTGAGCATGTAGGGAGTGTTTAAATTGCCTCAGGTAGCATAATAAATAAGTAGAGCTTACACAATGCAATGAGATAAGCGCACATGTAGGAGAGCCTGCTGGGGTGCAATAGTTAATGCTAGGTGGTTGGCTACCCATAGGGAGGAGTCGTGGTATGGAAAGAAAGAAGTAGAAGAGGAAAGCTAAGAAAGTGGTGAGAAAGAAAGAGAAAGTAAAGGAAGGAAGACGGTGTGGGAAGAGAGGGAACCCCTGGTGTAACTAGATTAAACCTAGTGGAGCATATCATTATGCCACAAGGTGATGATATCTATTACGGGTGTAGAACAGATTTGTCAAAGTTGGGTGGAAGGAAGCATATCACCCATGGGGACCACTGCCAGAATGCAAAAGGTAGGGGTCTTCTAGGACTTGCCTATAATTTGTTTAGCTGCTGTTGTGACCTGCAGGAGGAGTTTAAATTGGCGATGCATTAGGTCTGGTGGCTTTAGCATTAATAGTGCTATAGATGGATCTAGAGATAGGGTCGTATTGAATAGGGTAGAGGGCATGCTAAACAGGCCAGACCAGAATCCAAATCCTGTTTCAAAAAGGAGCCAAGTACGCAGCATTCAAAATAAACTAAGAAGCAAATAAACTTGAGGCAAATAAGGGGTAATCCCACCCACTCACCACTAACCGTGTGGACCTCAAAAGTGCCAAAAATATAAGTGCACAATGGCAAAAAGACCCAACATATTTCACAAGCTTTTTCAGGGGTGCCCACAAATCATACCCTGTGCAAACAAAAAAATACAATCCCACATGGCACGTAGGGTCTTTTTATCCTTTTGTGCACTTACATTTTTGGGGTTCACATGGTTAGTGGTGGGTGGTTGGGATTACCCTCCATTTACCTCCAGTTCATTTTATTCTCAGTTTATTTTGAATGCTGCTTACTTGGCTCTTTTTTGAAAACAATATTGGGTAGAGATAGCCTTCATTTTTGAGGGGATTTTTTCTGATACCCTCTAGAGAAGACTCAATCTTTAGAAAAGTATATGCAGTGAGTGCTAACATCTCCACCCCTAAAGAGAAACCTGTGTATACTGGTAGTGGGGGTAGGAGGTATCCCTTTGCAACTCTGACTTTTATTTCTGGTGGCAGCAGCTCAGAGATTCTATTTGATAAGATTTCTAAATGAGAATTGCTTCTAAAAACAAAAGGAGGTTTTCTTGTTTTTTTTGTTTTCCATATCTTTTAACCACTCCCTATAAGTAAATCACAGCACATTATGACCAATTTATTGAATAAAGACCTGACATAGGCTCTGTCCCCTGGGTTTTGATGTGTGGGTATGCACGGCCAAATTGTATATAGGGATTCATTTGCCAAAGTAGCATATTAACCACTTCAGCCCCGGACCATTTGGCTAAAATGGCTAATTTGGCTAAAAGGTGCTAAAATGGCAGGGAAGTACAAAAACCCCCCAAATGACCCCATTTTGGAAAGTAGACACCCCAAGCTATTTGCTGAGAGGCATGTTGAGCCCATTGAATATTTTTTTTTTTAGTCCCAAGTGATTGAATAAAGACAAAAAAAAAAAAAAAAGTTGTCACTAAATGATATATTGCTCACACATGCCATGGTTATATGTGGAGATGCACCCCAAAATACATTTTGCTGCTTCTCCCGAGTATGGGGATACCACATGTGTGGGACTTTTTGGGAGCCTAGCCGCGCACGGGGCCCCGAAACCCAATCAACGCCTTCAGGGTTTCTAAGGGTGCAAATTTTTGATTTCACTCCTCACTACCTATCACAGTTTCGAAGGCCATAAAATGCCAAAATAGCACAAAACCCCCCCAAATGACCCCATTTTGGAAATTAGACACCCCAAGCTATTTGCTGAGAGGCATGTTGAGTACATGGAATATTTTATATTTTGCCACAAGTTGCGGGAATATTACAAACTTTTTTTTTTTTTGCCCAAAGTTGTCACTAAATGATATATTGCCCACACATGCCATGGGCATATGTGGAATTACACCCCAAAATACATTCTGCTGCTTCTCCTGAGTATGGGGATACCACATGTGTGGGACTTTTTGGGAGCCTATCCGCATACGGGACCCCGAAAACCAAGCACCGCCTTCAGGATTTCTAAGGGCATAAATTTTTGATTTCACTCCTCACTACCTATCACTACCTATCACAGTTTTGAAGGCCATAAAATGCCAAGATGGCACAAAACCCCCCCAAATGACCCCATTTTGGAAAGTAGACACCCCAAGCTATTTGCTGAGAGGCATGTTGAGCCCATTGAATATTTTTTTTTTTTAGTCCCAAGTGATTGAATAAAGAAAAAAAAAAAAAAAAAATGTATTCAAAAAGTTGTCACTAAATGATATATTGCTCACACATGCCATGGTTATATGTGGAATTGCACCCCAAAATACATTTTGCTGCTTCTCCTGAGTATGGGGATACCACATGTGTGGGACTTTTTGGGAGCCTAGCCGCGTACGGGGCCCCGAAACCCAAGCACCGCCTTCAGCATTTCTAAGGGTGCAAATTTTTGATTTCACTCCTCACTACCTATCACAGTTTGGAAGGCCATAAAATGCCAAAATAGCACAAAAACCCCCCAAATGACCCCATTTTGGAAAGTAGACACCCCAAGCTTTTTGCTGAGAGGCATGTTGAGTACATGGAATATTTTATATTTTGCCACAAGTTGCGGGAATATTACAAACTTTTTTTTTTTTTCCCCCAAAGTTGTCACTAAATGATATATTGCCCACACATGCCATGGGCATATGTGGAATTACACCCCAAAATACATTCTGCTGCTTCTCCTGAGTACGGGGATACCACATGTGTGGGACTTTTTGGGAGCCTATCCGCATACGGGACCCCGAAAACCAAGCACCGCTTTCAGGATTTCTAAGGGCATAAATTTTTGATTTCACTCCTCACTACCTATCACTACCTATCACAGTTTTGAAGACCATAAAATGCCAAGATGGCACAAAACCCCCCCAAATTACCCCATTTTGGAAAGTAGACACCCCAAGCTATTTGCTGAGAGGCATGTTGAGCCCATTGAATATTTTTTTTTTTAGTCCCAAGTGATTGAATAAAGACAAAAAAAATAAATAAAAAAAAATTATTCAAAAAGTTGTCACTAAATGATATATTGCTCACACATGCCATGGTTATATGTGGAATTGCACCCCAAAATACATTTTGCTGCTTCTCCTGAGTATGGGGATACCACATGTGTGGGACTTTTTGGGAGCCTAGCCGCGTACGGGGCCCCGAAACCCAAGCACCGCCTTCAGCATTTCTAAGGGTGCAAATTTTTGATTTCACTCCTCACTACCTATCACAGTTTCGAAGGCCATAAAATGCCAAAATAGCACAAAACCCCCCCAAATGACCCCATTTTGGAAAGTAGACACCCCAAGCTATTTGTTGAGAGGCATGGTGAGTATTTTACAGCTCTCATGTGTTTTTGAAAATGAAGAAAGTAAAGAAAAAAACATTTTTTTTTTTTTTTTCAATTTTCAAAACTTTGTGACAAAAAGCGAGATCTGCAAAATACTCACCATACCTCTCAGCAAATAGCTTGGGGTGTCTACTTTCCAAAATGGGGTCATTTGGGGGTGGTTTGTGCCATCTGGGCATTCCATGGCCTCCGAAACTGTGATTGGCAGTGAGGAGTGAAATAAAAAAATTACACCCTTAGAAAGCCTGAAGGCGGTGCTTGGATTTTGGGGTCCCGTACGCGGCTAGGCTCCCAAAAAGTCCCACACATGTGGTATCCCCGTACTCAGGAGAAGCAACAGAATGTATTTTGGGGTGTATTTCCA
Source organism: Lithobates sylvaticus (assembly GCA_028564925.1). Taxonomy (NCBI): domain Eukaryota; kingdom Metazoa; phylum Chordata; class Amphibia; order Anura; family Ranidae; genus Lithobates; species Lithobates sylvaticus. Next base: position 392,996,035 of record CM053027.1, read on the forward strand.
CATATGCCCATGGCATGTTTGAGCAATATATCATTTAGTGACAACTTTTTGTAAAAAAAAATATTATTTTTTTTTTTTTCATTATTCAATCTCTTGGGACCAAAAAAAAAAATATTTAATGGGCTCAACATTGCTCTCAGCAAATAGCTTGGGGTGTCTACTTTCCAAAATGGGGTCATTTGGGGGGGGGTTTGAACTGTCCTGGCATTTTATGCACAACATTTAGAAGCCTATGTCACACGTCACCCACTCTTCTAACCACTTGAAGATAAAGCCCTTTCTGACACTTTTTGTTTACATGAAAACATTTTTTTTTTGCAAGAAAATTACGTTGAACCCCCAAACACTATATATATTGTTAAAGCAAAGGCCCTACAGATTAAAATGGTGGGTGTTGCATTTTTTTTTTTCCACACAGTATTTGCGCAGCGATTTTTCAAACGCATTTTTTGTGGAAAAAATACACTTTTTTTATTTTAATGCACTAAAACACACTATATTGCTCAAATTTTTGATGAAATAAAAAATATGATCTTAGGCCGAGTACATGGATACCAAACATGACATGCTTTAAAATTGCGCACAAACACGCAGTGGCGACAAACTACATACATTTTTAAAAGCCTTTAAAAGCCTTTACAGGTTACCACATTAGATTCACGGAGGAGGTCTACTGCTAAAATTACTGCCCTCGATCTGACCTTCGCGGTGATACCTCACATGCATGGTGCAATTGCTGTTTACATATGACGCCAGACCAACGCTTGTGTTCGCCTTTGCGCAAGAGAAGGGGGGGCAGGGGTGCTTTTTTTTATTTTTTTTTTAGTTTTTCTTTTTATTTAGCTTTTTTATTTTATTTTTAAACTGTTCCTTCCATTTTTTTTTTTCTTAGTTATCATTTTTATTGTTATCGCAGGGAATGTAAATATCCCCTATGATAGCAATAGGCAGTGACAGGTACTCTTTTTTTGAAAAAAAGGGTCTATTAGACCCTAGATCTTTCCTCTGCCCTCAAAGCATCTGACCACACCAAGATCGGTGTGATAAAATGCTTTCCCAATGGTGCGGTGGGTATGCCCACCATTAGAATACCTCCCTTCATCCACCCACTTCTAATGATGGGCATACATGCACCATTTATATATGCCGAAGCATGGGGGCATCCTCCCGCAAAAAAGTTATGCCACGTACACATGGTCGGACTTTTTTCGACCATATGTACGTGGCATTAGGAGCAAAATCGCTCCTCCGCCCTCTGCTGCCCCCATGCTTCGGCATATATGCTCTTTTTTTTAACTGTGGTGGTGAAATCACCTCCTACAGCGTTGGAGTCGCGGCTTTATGTATCGTGGGAGCAAACGCTGTTGCTGTCAAGATAAATAAATCCACGCTGCAACTGAATGGCGTACCTGCTAAGCAAATAATGGTTAACATTAAAACAAAGTAACATAAAACAGTATAACAGTAAGACCTTACCATACCATACCTGCAAAGCAAATACCAAAAAAAAAAACATAGTAAAAAATAAAACATTTTGTTAACGCAACCGGTGCCTAAAATATATATATGCCGAAGCATGGGGGCATCCTCCCGCAAAAAAGTTATGCCACGTACACATGGTCGGACTTTTTTCGACCGTATGTACGTGGCATCAGGAGCAAAATCGCTCCTCCGCCCTCTGCTGCCCCCATGCTTCGGCATATATGCTCTTTTTTTTTAACTGTGGTGGTGAAATCACCTCCTACAGCGTTGGAGTCGTGGCTTTATGTATCGTGGGAGCAAACGCTGTTGCTGTCAAGATAAATAAATCCGCGCTGCAACTGAATGGCGCACCTGAAAACAAAAAAATGGTTAACAATAAAACACAGTAAACAAAATTACATACCTGAAAAGCAAGCATGATAAAACATAATAAAACATTGCAGAATAGAATAGAGTAAAAAAGAGCAACAATAGAGAGAGAGAGAGAGAGAGAGAGAGAGAGAGAGAACAATAAAACGACAACTATTTTTGGTTTTTTTATTTTATATTTTTTTGGGGGTTTTTTTTTTTTGTACTTTTTTTTTATTTTTTACACTTTTTTTTTTTTAAACTATAACTATAATTTTAACTGTAACGGTCAGGTCTCAAAATGCGATGGCATTCTTGAGACCCTGTAACTATAATTTTTAACTAACGGTCGGGTCTCAAAATGCGATGGCATTCTTGAGACCCTGTGAAAGTGTATCCTAGCCTGTGAAATGCTGTACCCTACGCTAAAACCTCACTAGTGAGTGGTAGCGTTCAAAACATTCACCAATGCAGAGACCAGGATTGTCAGGACAGCGTGGACAATAATAACGGGTGTCACGCCTACATCCGCGCTTGGTACAGACACGACATCTTTTTTGGGGGGCTCGTTGGGTAGGGGTACTCGGGAGGACATAAGGGTAATGCCTCTCATACAGCCGGCTAACTGCATTTGGTTCGGAATGGTGAGGTGCAGAACCGTCTGGAAACAGAAGGTCTGTGAGAACCTCTTCCAGGAATTCAAGGAAGGGTAACCTCCCGCCTGAAGCTCCGTATAGCACATGAGCATTCAGAAAAGCCAATTGGAACAAATAAATAGACACTTTTTTGTACCAGCGTCTAGCCTTACGGACAACTAGGTACGGCGCCAACAACTGGTCGTTGAGGTCCACCCCCCCCATATTAAGGTTGTATTCGTGGACACAGAGGGGTTTTGTCACAACACCAGTCGCCGTACGAATTTGGACTGTCGTGTCTGCATGAAGGGAGGTAAGAACGAAAACATTCCTATTATCCCTCCACTTCACAGCGAGCAAGTTATTACACTTCAAGCAGGCTCTCTCCCCCAGCCTAAGAGGGGAATCTACAAGCCGCTGGGGAAAGCCCCGGCGATTAGGTCGCACGGTGCCACATGCTCCAATCTGATGATCAAACAAGTGACTAAACAGTGGCACGCTCGTGTAATAATTGTCCACGTACAAGTGGTACCCCTTTCCGAATAAGGGTGACACCAAGTTCCACACTATCTTGCCAGCGCTCCCTATGTAATCTGGACAGTTCTCCGGCTCTACGTGACTATCTTTTCCCTCATAAACCGAAAAGCTCCACGTATAGCCTGTTGCCCTGTCTCAGAGCTTGTAGAGCTTGACCCCGTATCTGGCACGCTTGCTGGGAAGGAACTGTTTGAAAGACAAGCGGCCAGAAAACTTAATCAGGGACTCGTCAACGCAGACAACTTGATTGGGATTAAACAAGGCTGCAAAACGTTGGTTGAAGTGGTTTATGAGGGGCTGAATTTTGTAGAGCCGATCAAATTCAGGGTCTCCACGAGGACGACAGAGTTCATTGTCACTGAAGTGCATGAACCGCAAGATCTGTTCGTATCGTGCCCTGGACATGGAGCGAGAGAACACGGGCATATGGTGGAGCGCGAGGGTGGACCAATAAGACCTCAGCGTCGGGAATTTATGCATGCCCATGTTGATGGAAAGGCCCAGAAAGGACTTAAATTCGGAAACCGTAATTGGTTTCCAATCTCTGGCAAGGGAAGGCACTTGGGGATTAGCGGCGATGTATTGACCAGCGTATATATTACTTTGGTCCACAATAGATCTATAGAGATCTTCCGTGAAAAACAGCGATAAAAAATCGGATGGCTTAAAATCAGCTGTTTCCACCTGAATACCGGGTTGGCCAGTGAATGGGGGAAGTACGGGTCCTGCAGAAGTGGTGGGCACCCAATCAGGATTGGCGAATTCTGCAGGAAGGACACTATGTGATCGACGGGCCTGCCTTTGTCTTCTTCTTGGTGGCAGCGGGACACTACTTGTGCTTGCCACCTCGCCAGCTTGAACTGCACTTATGGGACTCGCCACGTCACCAAGTGTTACTGCAGTGCTGGTTTGACTACGTCCAGGGTGTACTAGGCCGCTGGTGCTTGCCAGTTCACCAGAAGGAATAGCGGCGCTAGTACTTCTCTGCTCCATACGAGAGACCTGCGGTTCCTGCACCTCAACAACAGCAGAAGATCGGGATCGGGTACGCCTGACCTTAGCAGGGACCTCACCTCCGTCGCCAGAGCTATCTGTCATGGAGCCGCTGTCGTCTACTGGGTCGTATTCTGAGCCTGATTCTGACAGATGAGTGACCTCCTCTTCACTATCTGACATACTCAGAAACAAGTAGGCCTGTTCACTAGTGTACTTGCGATTTGCCATTTTGGGCTCTAAATTTAGTAGTACACTAGTGAGATTCACAGGAAAAAAAGCTCCTAGGCTGCTGGCGACTGAATCAAAACGCTACCAAAAAAACTGTTAGCGATCGCAGGGATCAGGCCTGACTCTGCGAACGCTGCAGTTATGTGTGCTTAGTGTTTTGGAAGTGACAGTGATCGATCGATACTGCACTTGGGTGGGCTGGGCTGGGCTGGGCTGGGCGGAGGGGGAAAACGCAGGTGCTAGCAGGTATCTGGGCTGATCCCGCTAACAATGCTTTTTTGGAACCCTAAACTGCTGGGACGCTAGTATAGATCTGATCAGATCAGATATTGATCTGTTCAGATACTATACCACTAAGGGAGGTGTATGCTTTGCGCGTGGGTGTTTGCGGTGCTGGCACTAACCTGGGGCGACGCAGACCTTATTTGTCCCTAAAACCTAATTGATATCACCCGCCGGGCGATCAGGGGGTTAAACCGTTATTGGGTAATAAATGGCGGGTGCCCTGACAGTATAAAAAACAAACTATCTAACCAGCGTCACCCGTAACAGTAATACGGTGATCACTGGTGAAAGGGTTAACTAGGGGCAATCAGGGGGTTAAAACCTGTATTAGGTAATATATGGGGGTACCTGACGCTATATAAAAACCTGACGGGGAACCTAAATAACTAAATAACTAACTGGCTAACCAGCGTCACCAGTGACACTTATACTGTGATCACTGGTGAAAGAGTTAACTCTAGGGGCAATCAAGGGGTTAAAACCTTTATTTAGGTTGTAATATGGGGGTACCTGACCTATAAACCTATTTATAATCCTATATAAACCTGGCGGTTACCTAAAAAAAAAAAAAACTGGCTACCTAGCGGCACCAGTGACACTAATAGAGCGATCAGAAAAACGATCGCTTAGTGACACTGGCAAAAGGGGGTGAAAGGGTTACCTAGGGGGCAATCAAGGGGTTAAACCTTTATTGGGGGGGGGGTAGGGGGCTACCTTAGACCTAAAGGGGCCTAAAACTAACTGCCCTGACAGTTATTTCAGTCACACTGACACTAAATGCAGTGATCAGTAAATAAATGATCACTGCAATCAGTGACACTGTGACAGGGGGGCAGGGGGTGATCTGGGGGGTGATCTGGGGGTGACAGGGGGGTGGATTGTGTGCCTAAGTGTCCTGGTGTCAGTGTACTGTTGTGCACTTACTTGCTGTGTCTTCACCGCTCGGCGTCCCGGTCAGAAAGACCGACATGAGGAGCGTGACGTCACTTCCCCTTGCCTGTGTTTACAATTACACAGGCAAGGGAGAATGTGATTCGCCAGGAGCGATCGGGAGGGGGTGGCCAGAAACCACTGGCCGTCCCCTCTTCCCGCATCGCTCCTGACACGATCCCGACCGTCCCCGCCGGCGGAGGGGGGTCCGATCGGACCCCCCAACCGCCTGAAGAATGGCACGTACAGGTACGTCCTTTTGCCTGTACGTGCCATTCTGTTGACGTATATGTACATGGGGCGGTCGGGAAGTGGTTAAATAAGGGCATTAGCCAGTGCATCCCATTAGGAAATACATTTAAAAGAGCAAACAAAAGTCCTGGATGGCTTAACTCTAATGTAAAAATGCATATAAAGGCAAAGGAGAAGGCCTTAAAAAAAATACAAGGCTGGGGGATCATCATCAGCATTCAGATTTTACAAAGAATGCAACAAGATATGTAAGGGTGCAATTAGGGCGGTTAAGATAGAACACGAAAGACACATGGCAGAGGAGAGCAAAAGAAAAATCCCAAAAAATAGGTTGAGTGCATGGATTGAAAACTGTCTACAAGGGCATGTTCAGAGGGTGGTGATAAATGGAGAATACTCGGAATGGTCAGGGGTGGGAAGTGGGGTCCTCCAGGGTTTCTGTGCTGGGACCAATCCTGTTTAAATTGTTCATAAACTACCTGGAGGATGGTGTAAGCAGCTCAATCTCTGTATTTGTGGATGACACTAAGCTAAGCAGGACAATAACTTCTCCGCAGGATGTTGAAACCTTGCAAGAAGATCTGAACAAATTAATGGGGTTGGCAACTACATGGAAATGAGGTTTAATGGAGAAAAATGTAAAATAAGGCATTTGGGTGGCAAAAATAAGAATGCAATCTACTCTCTAGGGGGTGAACCTCTGGGGAATCTAGGATGGAAAAGGACCTGGGGGTCCTAGTAGATGATAGGCTCAGTAATGACATGCAATGTCAAGTTGCTGCTAACAAAACAAACAGAATATGGGCATGCATTGAAAAGGGGATTAACTCCAGAGATAAAGCGATAATTCTCCCACTCTACAAGACTTTGGTCCGGCCTCACCTGGAGTATGCTGTCCAGTTCTGGGCACCAGTCCTCAGGAAGGATGTACTGGAAATGGAGCAAGTACAACTAAGGGCAACAAAGCTAATAAAGGGTCTGGAGGATATTAGTTATGAAGAAAGGTTGCAAGCACTGAACTTATTCTCTCGGGAGAAGAGAGGCTTGAGAGGGGATATGATTTCCATTTACAAATACCATACTAGTGAACCCACAATAGGAATAAAACTTTTTTGCAGAAGGGAGTTTAATAGGACACGTGGCCACTCAGTAAAATGAGAAGAAAATAGGTTAAACTGTGTAGAGGGTTCTTTACTGTAAGAGCGGCAAGGATGTGGAATTCCCTTCCACAGGCAGTGGTTTCAGTGGGGGGGCATCAATAGTTTCAAAAAACTATTAGATAAGCACCTGAACGACCGCGACATACAGGGATATACAATGTAATACTGACATATAATTATACACATAGGTTGGACTTGATGGACTTGTGTCTTTTTTTTCAACCTCACCTACTATGTAACTATGAAGTGGGGGGATATAATTTCTTCCTAGAGAGGTTAGGAGATTGTATAGTTTAACTATTTTTTTCCCCCAATTTATATTATGCTTTTAACCATGTCATGAATGTTAATGCATTGAGCTCCTCTGTCTGCAATTTTTTTTTTTATTAGCCTGAACACAGCTCCAAAATACTAGTCTAAACGCCACAATGTGCATTGACACTTTAGCTAAAATAGAACTGCATTTAGTCGCATAAAAAATTAAAACTGCCTTTTAAAAGTGGCATCTTTTTTCTACCCATGTGTATGGGGCCATAAATTAAAAATGTAGTACTGTATACTTAAAGAGGAGTTCCTCTTAAAAAACAAAAATTTAAAATCAGCAGCTACAAATACTGCAGCTGGTGACCTTTAATAATCGGACACTTACCTGTCCCAGGGTCCAGCGATGCGGGGGAACGAAGGCGGCGCCAGCATTCTTACTGTGGGCACTGTGAAGCCACAGCCGGCACCCACTGCGCATGCGCGAGAGGTGCCACGCGCCGTGATTGTCCGCGCAGTCATCTGGGACCTGTCACGTGTCCCAGATGACTGACAGGAGGGAGAGGGCATAGCTGAGCCCTTCCTACGCCGAGGGGAAGTGATGTCACCAGCCCAGGCACTGAAGGAGGCAGACTACGGGGGACCCCCTAGCAACAGGCATTTAGAGGTGAGTTAAAAAAAAAATCCAAATGTTTTTTTTTTGTTTGTTTTTTGAGTGCAACACCACTTTAAGGTAATTTCAGGTAGAAATCTTGTTCAGTACATGAGCTGAAAGAAAGAAAATCAATAATTCCTTTATCCACAATAATCAGCGTGGAATCTAGTGTATCCAAGCAGTCGCAGCATCCGTGGATGTTTGAATTTTTTAACAGTGACTGGTTCTGATTGGATACAGTCATTGTTTAGCTGACACCTTTCCACGTAGCTCCTTTGATTTGTTGTGCTGAGTGGTGCAGACAGGGGGTCACCTGCAGCTCAAATTATGGTGAACTCTTCAGGAATCAGCTGAAATTCAAGTTGTGTATGGTCAGTTTTATATTCCTGCACTAACCTAATTAATATTGGTTCTTGTTACAAAAATACTTTTTCTTAAATGAATGGTCATAGGCTGATATGTAAAAGAATGTCAGATTCCCCAAAAGCTACATCTGCTTCAGCTACAAATAACATATACAAGCCAATAGAACACAAAAACAAACATGATTTAAAAGCTTTTTTAATTGCATTTTTTGATGTTTTACTTGATGCTTCTTTATGATTGCTGCAGCTGCAAGAAGAATTTGTCAAAACACTGTGCAGCTGTTGGAAGTGTGTTAAACAGACATTTTTCTGTTTTATGAAATGTTTAGTTTGACAGGTTCACCCTAAGGCCCCTTTCACACTTATACAACTTGTCCCACAATTTGGGACTGCAAAGTAGCATGACAATTCGTTCCCCATGATTTCCAATAACAGCCATTCATATTAGTACGACTTCAAGTTGTTCCGACTTCAAAGTAGTCCCTTCACTGCTTTGGCTGATTTTGATGCCACTTACACAGGCATTGCTTGAAATCGCGGCAAAATCGCGGTAAAATAGCGTGCCTTTGAAGTTGCACAAGTGTGAAAGGGGCCTAAAGCTTGAAAACGTAAGGATCTGTGTATAATGTTATAGAGCATTTGGGGGAGATTTACTAAAACTGAAGCGTGCAAAAATCTGGTGCAACTCTGCACAGAAACCAATCAGCTTCCAGATTTTATTGTCAAAGCTTAATTGAACAAGCTGAAGTTTATTGGTTGAACTAGATGACTTGTGTCTTTTTTTCAACCTTACTAACTATGTAACTATGTAAGTGAGAAGCTGATTGGCTAACATGCACAACTGCACCAGATTCTGAATGCTCCAGTTTTAGTAAATATCCCCTTTGTCTGTGCAGCTAGATTTGAGTAAGGGAAATAATGGTGTTGAGAATGAACTTAAAGGAGTTGTAAAGTCTCAAGGTATTTCACCTTAATGCATTCTATGCATTAAGGTGAAAAACCTTCTGTGCTGCAGCAGCCCGCAGAGCTTTTTCTTAGCTGACTTGATCGTTCCAGTGACGAGAACGAGCCCAGCAGCTCCAGCCGCTGTCTCAGGTCCTCATTGGATAGATTGATAGCAGCTGAAGCCATTGGCTCCCGCTGCTGTCAATCAAATCCAGTGACACAGGAGCCAGGGGCGTGGCTGAGTCCTGCTGTCTGTGTCAATGGATATAGCAGCAGGGTTCGGAAGCGTGCCCGCTCAAGTGCCCCCATGGAAAACATCTCTCCTTGTGGGCGATTGATGAAGAGGAGGAGCCAGGAATGCCTCCAGGGCACAACAGGAAAGGAAGATCAGGCCGCTCTGTGCAAAACCCTTGCACAGAGCAGGTAAGTATAACATGTTTGTAAAAGCTCCTTTTTAAAAAAAAATAACAATCAATTTAAAACTGAAAATTAAAACTGAAAATTAAAACGTTGCATAGTTAGAAAACTTGCTAAAACAAATCACAGCTATGCATTGAACTTTCACCAAACTTTGAACTTCAGTTATATGTTCACAAGCTTATTTTGTGGCATCTTATGACCATAAATCTTTGTTATCATGCTGTTATATACACAAATATGGTAATATCATAAATGTTTTCTATGCAGAGCTGGATTAAGAGCAAATAGGACCCTAAGCAATGCAGCATATGTGAACCCCCAGCTTCAATTACCAATTCTAGTTTTATTCAGGTTTATAAACACAGTGAAATGTAACCCATTCTCATTCTTATGTCAGGATTTGAATAGATCACACTGAGCTGATTTTGAAGTTCAGACAGTTATCATTACCACAATGCAGCCATATAACCCCCATTACGAGGGAATCTTATAGTATATGTAAACCCAATCACTAAAATATGGTATAAGATTTAACTTTAGCTTTAAAATATTTTCAAAAATTGTCACTATGTTGCACACTCTCCCAATGCAGACTACACCCAGCCCTGCCAATGCACATTTCACAGGTATATTCTGTTGTCAGAAAATCCACCCTGAGCAATGACATGCAGCAGTTGCTTGAGCGAGTGCTTGTAGTCATTAAGTGGCTGCAAAGAGACTTAAGGATGAAATAAAAGATAAAAACAAGCATTTCATTAGCAAAAACATTGAAATGTATATTGAATGTTTCTAAAAGCTCTGTAAAATAAACTCCAAACAGGATTGGTTCAGACTAGGAATGAAATTTGGATTCACTGCAAACATAGATTCATGGTGAATCCCCAAGAATCACAAATTGCAAATCTTAGCCTGAAAACTTTGCAAGTTTGCAGCCAGATGTAAGGAACAACCAACAATGCAGTGCGTAGCCTTTTCTCCTGGTCGTCTGAGTCACAAGATTCAATAATCAGAAGGATTAACCCCTCATTATAAAAAGATGGTCTTGGAGAAGCGATATTGTCAGTGTGTTGCTGTTAAGGAGAGTTGGAAATTCTGTATAAGAAGAGATACTGTACCACAATGTGCTTTACTGTACTTTTGATTATGGTATTGATACATTAGCTTGCTTATTAACCCTACAAATGGCTAGAATTCAATCACAAACAATTTCACAGATAATATGGTGCAACCCAGGATATACATAAGTAAATATTTCCCAAAAAGTTCTTATCGTAAGGGAAAAAGTCCATATTAGTCCATAGTAAAAAAACGAATAAAATTGCCTTTAAATACCATCTGGCACAAAGATGGCAGCTCCGCCAAGAGACAGAAATCAATCTCTAGAAGAAATAGCAGGGAACACAAAGGGGTGCCACTAAGTGCAGTATTAAAATTCACTTTAATAAAATAGCCAAATGCACACTCACATTGTTCCAAATAGATAGCACTTGTGAGTACAAAAACATCTCAGTAGGGAACGCCCATATGCTGAGCAGAGATGGTAACAGCAGCAAGCTCCAATCGGTAAGCCGGAAAGCCGCTAGAATGGGAGGACATCCGGTACCACTGCAAAACCGGATGTGACATCGCGTTTCGGAGCACCAATCAGCTTCTTTGTCAAACCCCTGTTCCCTGCTAGAATTTAAAGGGGTTGTAAAGTCAGAAGGTTTTTTTTATCTTAATGCGTTCTATGCATTAAGATAAAAAGCCTTCTGTGTGCAGCATCCCCCCTCGGCCCACCTAATACTTAGCTGATCCCCATCTCTGTCCAGCAATGTCCACAAGTTTCTTGGCCTTCCGAGACTCCCTCCTGATTGGTTGAGACGCAGCAGTGATGCCATTGGCTCCTGCTGCTTTCAATCAAAGTCAGTTAGCCAATCAGGAGAGAGAGGGGGCAGGGCTGGGCGCATATCCGTGTCTGAATGGACACAGGGAGCTGTGACTCGGCTTGGGTGCCCCCATAGCAAGCTGCTTGCTGTGGGGGCACTCGACAGGAGGGCGGGGCCAGGAGCACAGAAAGGGACCTGAAAAGAGGAGGATTCGGGCTGCTCTGTGCAAAACCACTGCACTGATCAGGTAAGTATGACATGTTTGTTATTTTTATAGAAAAAAATACAAGACTTCACTTTAATCACAGAATCCCCCTATGCCATAGACTCTAATGGGGGTTGTTGCTAACTTTGAGCAAGATTGGCAAAACTGTTTGTGCATTGAACCTGAGGAGATTCTCTTATATATAGTTAAGAGGCGTCCAGCTTGTGTGCTCATTGGATAGAGATTGTGTGTGGGTTTATTTTCCAGCATTGTTTTGAATAATGTGTGGTCTGGTCTGAAGATTTAACGTTATTCTTTTTATATAAAGATTTGTATTTTTAACTGATTTTGACCTACACTATTAGTGAAGAAATGCAACAGCATGAGTTATGAAAATTTTAATATTCTGATGTATTCAGAGTAAAAGTGAAATGTCCAGATTTAATAAATCAAAGTCGCTATGCAGTAAGAAAGCAGCAATAAGCCAAAAGCCTGCCCAGCAAGTTTTAGAATCCAATGAATGAACTTTCAAGTAGAGCTTCAGGTTAAATAAGGTTTAAATATGTCTTATATTCTATTTGTGTACAAAGCCTTATTACCTCTAGTGTTCTGGCTTAACCTTTAGAATTACAATATTTATAGAATGATCTCCTTAAGGTCAATTTAAAGTTTAGAGTATGCACAGTAGCTCACAAAAGTGAGTACCCCCTCACATTTTTGTAAATATTTTATTATATCTTATCATGTGACAACACTAAAGAAATGACACTTTGCTACAATGTAAAGTAGTGAGTGTACAGCTTGTACAACAGTGTAAATTTGCTGTCCCCTCAAAATAACTCTACACACAGTCATTAATGTCTAAACCGCTGGCAACAAAAGTGAGTACACCCCTAAGTGAAAATTTGCAAATTGGGCCCAAAGTGACAATATTTTTTGTGGCCACCATTATTTTCCAGCACTGCCTTAACCCTCTTGGGCATGGAGTTCACCAGAGCTTCACAGGTTGCCACTGAAGTCCTCTTCCACTCCTTTAAGACAACATCATGTAGCTGGTGGATGTTAGAAACCTTGCGCTCCTCCACCTTCCATTTGAGGATGCCCCACAGATGCTCAATAGGGTTTATGTCTGGGGACATGCTTGGCCAGTCCATCACCTATACCCTCAGCTTCTTTAGCAAGGCAATGGTTGTCTTGGATTTGTGTTTGGCGTCATTATCATGTTGGAATACTGCCCTGCAGCCCAGTCTCTGAAGGGAGGGGATCATGCTCTGCGGTCAGTATGTCACAGTACATGTTGGCATTCATGGTTCCCTCAATGAACTGTAGCTCCCCAGTGTCGGCAGCACTCATGCAGCCCCAGGTCACTACACTTCCACCACCATGCTTGACTGTATACAAGACACACTTGTCTTTGTACTTCTCACCTGGTTGCCGCCACACACGCTTGACACCATCTGAACCAAATATGTTTATCTTGGTCTCATCAGACCACAAGACATGGTTCCAGTAATCCATGTCCTTAGTCTGCTTGTCTTCAGCAAACTGTTTGCGGGCTTTATTGTGCACCATCTTTAGAAGAGGCTTCCTTCTGGGACAACAGCCATGCAGACCAATTTGATGCGTATGGTCTGAGCAGTGACAGGCTGACCCTCCACCCCTTCAACCTCTGCAGCAATGCTGGCAGCACTCATACGTCTATTTCCCAAAGACAACCTCTGGATATGACGCTGAGCAGGTGCACTCAACTTATTTGGTCGACCATGGCGAGGCCTGTTCTGAGTGGAACCTGTCCTGTTGAACCGCTGTATGATCTTGGCCACCATGCTGCAGCTCGGTTTCAGGGTCTTGGCAATCTCCTTATAGCCTAGGCTATTTTTATGTAGAGCAACAATTCTTTTTTTCAGATCCTCAGAGAGTTCTTTGCCATGAGGTGCCATGTTGAACTTCCAGTGACCAGTATGAGAGAGTGAAAGCGATAACACCAAATGTAACACACCTGCTCCCCATTCACACCTGAGACCTTGTAACACTAACGAGTCTGCTATCCGCTGCTATCCCGTCCGATCCTGTCCACCAAATCCAGACGGATGGTGGTTCTATTTTCCATCCGTCTTGCGAATCGGATATGATTGGGTGAAAATGAACAGGCGGTCCGTTTTCACCCGATTTCCCCATAGGGGATAGTGGGACTGTGTTATTCTCCACTCTACACAGTGAATGGAGACAGACCTGTCTTCCTCTGCTGAGCAAGAGGAGCCCCTCAGGCAGAGGCGTCCATGTGAAAGGGGCCTAAAGGGATTGTCAACTTTACATGTAGAGTAAACAGTATTAGATACTGTAGCGGACACCAGCCAGGCCTTTTCTCTGTAGACATGCATTTGTTTTTTTTAACCACATTTTATGTTTAAAGAGAATCTGCAATATTTTCATACATTTTCCATTATTGTTGGGAATAAATAAATTAAATTAACATTTAAATATTAGTTTTTTTTAGTCAGGTAAATATTAAAGGCTAAGTTCACTTTTTTCTAAATTCTAACTTCCCTATGTATTAATTTATCATTAATGTACCTCTGTTGCAAGAAAGGAAAAGCTTTCTCTGTCTTTTAGAACAGGTCTTATCTTCGTCTCCATTCTCCTGTAGAAAATTCCTCCATTACGAGTCCTGAAATTTGGTATTTGGGATGGAAAAACCCTTACAAGGAAGTAGTTCACCAGCTGACTTCATTAACACACACCCTGCACCTGCCCTCCCTCTCCAGGATATTTTTCCCACCCTTTCTGTATTTAATTACAATCAGTGTCAATGAACACCATTCTTACTAAATACACAGCCATGGATAGTTATGTACTTTACCTTCGTCATGCATAGATTGTTCATTTGGCAGAGTGTGCAGGAGCTGAGTAATCGCATAACAGCCTATGTGGAGCAGAGCTTTAGTATTAAAAACAGGAAAATTGTGTCCTTGGAAGTCTGGAAATCTTACCATAAACTATACAATCTGATTGTACAATTTCCTTTCAATCTACCATCAACTATGTAGTACAAGGGTGATTAAATAGATAGGTGTGTCCTCCTATTACATAGTTTTGGTAAATCTATAGGAGTTTGTACAAAATACGCAAAAGAAAGCACACATCTTGCTGCATAAAAAAAAATGAGTGACAAATGTAGCAATACATGCAGTAAAAATGGGCAAACCACCACACGCCAAAATGTCCTACGGGCCACGTGTAGTGCAACCCATTCAAATCAATGGGCTGACCTATTTGTGCTGCAGAAAACAAGCCAAAAATATATGCTTCCACTATGCTAGGTGTGAATGAGGCCTGAAATTGATGTATTTACACAAGAATAATGACGCTATGTTCACATTTGTGCATAAATCCTGAAATAAAAATAATAATAAAATAAATTTCCGAATGCAGGGCAAACTGCACAGAAAATGTGCATGTTGCTGCGTGTTTTGGAAATGCAGTTCAAATGCGCATTGCATTAGCATTGCCATCAAATGTTAATGGCACTCCAAGCATGCATCTGCTGTGTGATATACCTGATAAACGATTTTAGTGAATGGGCTTCCCTATGCACGATGAGTGGAAATGCTCCAAAACACCATAAAAAATCCATGTGGGAACACGAGTTCCTGCTATGTGTGGAGATATGAACAGGACCTGATAGCTGAGTGTCTCCATCCACTCCCACCTATGTACTTGTTTAACCCCTTCCCGACCAGCCGCCACAGTTATACTGCGGCAGGTTGGCTCCCCTGCACGAGCCGTCATAGCTGTACATTGGCTCTTTAAGAAGCTTTAGCGTGTCCCCGGAGCCGATGCGCGTGCCCGGCGGGCACGATGACCATGGGGCACCCACGATCGCTCATGACAGAGCGAGAATCAGGATCTGTGTGTGTAAACACACAAATCCCGGTTCTCTCAGGGGAGAGGAGATAGATTGTGTGCTCCTACTAAGTAAGGAACACTGATCGGTCTCCTCCCCTAGTCAGTCCCATCCCCCCACAGTTAGAACACACCTAGGGAACACAGTTAACCCCTTGATTGCCCCCTAGTGTTAACCCCTTCCCTGCCAATGACATTTACAGTGCCTTGCAAAAGTATTCACCCCTCTGGCTTTTTACTTATTTTGTTACATTACAGCCTTTAGTTCAATGTTTTTTTTAATCTGAATTATATGTGATGGATCAGAACACGTCTAAGTTGGTGAAGTAAAATTAGAAAAATTAGAAAAACATATACATAAAACTATTTTTCAGACATAAAAAAATGATAATTGGCATGTGCGTATGTTTGTTATGAAGCCCATAAATAGCTTCTGGTGCAACCAATTACCTTCAGAAGTCACATAATTAATGAAATGATGTCCACCTGTGTCACATGATCTTTCATTACTTATACACACACCTTTTTGAAAGGCCCCAGAGGCTGCAACACCTACTAACTAAACACTGCCATGAAGACCAAGGAACTCTCAAAACAAGTAAGGGACAATGTTGTTGAGAAGTACAAGTCAGGGTTAGGTTATGAAAAAATATCCAAATCTTTGATAATCTCTTGGAGCACCATCAACTCAAATAACCAAATGGAAAGAACATGGCACAGCAGCAAACCTGCCAAGAAACAGCTGCACACTGACCAGAGCATTAAAAAGCATGCCATAATTACCACCAGGATTTTGCTAGTGGTATCACATGCAGTATTTGTTAATACTGCAAATAGTCTGGGTTCGGGGGACCCCCAGGCTGTATTTTGAAAAATAGCTGGTTGCTAAGCAGTGGGCCGGGAAGCCAGCCATTCCGTCCTTAAAGGGTAAGTTCACATTTTGTACATTTTCTAAATTCCAGCTCACCAGTATAGCATTCATGTACTTTTTTGGCAAAAATATCAAAGCTTTCCATTAAATCTACAGACACTTACTTTTCTTGTCCTAATCCATGTTTCCAGACATTTCTATTTGTAATGTCTTTCTTCCTGATCTGACTTTAGGTCATGACACAGCTGATCATTAGCACACACCCTGCAACCAGTCAGTGATCACCCTTTTCACTAAATACACAAAATGGCAGATGCGTCCGCCATAATGTCGCAGTCCCGATAAAAATCACAGATCGCCGCCATTAATAAAAATAAAGAAAAATGTAAAATGCCATTAAATTTTGCACAAACCAATCAATATACGCTTATTGCAATTTTTTACCCAAAATATGTAGAAGAATGCCTAAACTGAGGAAAAAAAAAGTTTTTTTAATATATTTTTGGGGAATATTTATTATAGCAAAAAGTAAAAGAATAATGTGTTTTTTTTCAAAATTGTCGCTATTCTTTTGTTTATAGCGCAAAAAATAAAAACCGCAGAGGCGATCAAATACCACCAAAAATAAATCTATATTTATATAATTTATATAATATTTTTTTAAATCTATATTATATAATCTATATATAATCTATATAAAAAAGGACGTCCATTTTGTTTGGGTACAACACTGCACGACCGCGCAATTGTCAGTTAAAGCGTTGCAGTGCCGAATCGCAAAAAGTGCACTGGTCAGGAAGGGGGTAAAATCCTCCGGGGCTGAAGTGGTTAACAACCGATGACTCATCAGCTGTCAGCTCACAGCTGATTGTAAAAAAAAGCAGGCAATTTAAAAAGTATGAAAAAAAAAACAGTGCAGGGTCCCCCGCATAATCCATATTGGACCCATATCCGAGCATGCAGCTGGGCAGGTCAGGAAAGGGGGGAATGAGCGAGCCCCCTCCTCTTGAACCATACCAGGCCACATGCCCCCCCGCCTCAAAGCACCCACCTCCCCATGTTGAGGGCATGTGGCCTGGTATAGTTCAGGAGGGGGGGGCACTCGCTCGTCCCCCCCTTTCCTGACCTGCCGCCTGCATGCACAGATAAGGACCCAAAGGTTTTTTTTATACTTTTTAATTGTCTGTTTTTTTTTTAAAATCAGCTGTGAGCAGGGAAGCTCAGTGACAGTTGATGAGTCATCGTTTTTTAAGGAGGCGGCGGCCGGCTTCCCAGCCCGCTCCTTAGCAACCAGCTCAATGCGGTTGTCTGTACAAATTCCAGCGCGCAAAATTCCTACGCATGCTCGGAAAAAATTTGACGCATGCTCGAAAGCATTGAACTTAATTTTCTCGGCTCGTCGTAGTGTTGTACGTCACCGCGTTCTTGATGTTCTTGAAAGTTCAGAGAACTTTTGTGTGACAGTGTGTTTGCAAGCCAAGCTTTAGCGGAATTCCGTCGGAAAAACCATCCAAGTTTTTTCTGACAGAAAATCCGCTCGTGCGTATGGGACATAAGTGAATCGACCCCTATGTACCTTAATTGCCGGTTCACACTGCAGCGATGCGGGAACCCTGCAAATCCACTGGGGGTTCCCGCATTGCATGTCTCCCGGCGACAGTTGACATGCGAACAAATGCGAACTGCTGGGAGTGTCAATTAAAATCAGTTTGCATATAGCAGTGCAAACTGCAAATTCGGACAGGAATCGGATCGCATGGGTGTGAACACCCATGCAATCCAATTCTGCTGCGGACCAAAATAAGGGTCCTGTGCGAGTTTGGTCCGAATGCGATGCAAACTCAGCCATACTGTCTGTATGGCTGAAATTGCATCACACAGAGCTTGCATGTGATTTGCACAGCAGTGCAATTTAAATCACATCCGATGTCGGACATCACTGCAGTGTGAACCGGCCCTTAACCACTTGCCTACCAGGCACGAACACCCCCTTCCTGACCAAGCCATTTTTCAGCTTTCAGCGCTGTCGCATTTTGAATGACAATTGCGCGGTCATGCAACGATGTATCCAAATAAAATTTTTATCATTTTTTCCCCACAAATATAGCTTTCTTTTGGTGGTATTTGGTCACCTCTGCAGTTTTTATTTCTTGCACTATAAACAAAAGAAGAGCAACAAGTTTGAAAAAACGCAATATTTTTTACTTTTTGCTATAATAAATATCCAAGTTTTAATTTTTTTTTTTAAACATTTTTTTCCTCAGTTTAGACCGATACGTATTCTTCTACATATTTTTGGTAAAAAAAATTGCAATAAGCATATATTGATTGGTTTGGGCAAAAGTTATAGCGTCTACAATATAGAGGATAGATTTATAGCATTTTTATTATTTTTTTTTTTTACTAGTAATGGCGGCGATCTGCGATTTTTATCGTAACTGCGATATTGCGGCGGACATATCGGACACTTTTGACACATTTTTGGGACCATTCACATTTATACAGCGATCCGTGCTATAAAAATGCATTGCTTACTGTATAAATGTGACTGGCAGGGAAGGGGTTAACACTAGGCGGTGATCAAAAGGTTAATATGTTCCCTATGGGAGTGATTCTAACTATGGGGGGAGGGGACTGACTGGGGGAGGAGACCGATCGGTGTCCCTATGTACAAGGGACACACCATCGGTCTCCTCGCCTCTGACAGGACGTGGATCTGTGTGTATACACACACAGATCCACATCCTGCTCAGTTACTGGGCAATCGCGGGTGCCCGGTGGACATTGCGGCTGCCGGGTGCGCGCATCGGGTCCCCAGCGACGAGGAGGGCGCGCGCCCCCTAGTGGCCGCAAATGAAATGCCGTCATATGATGGTGGCCCGGAACAACAGATGTTTCTTGCCGCCGTCATATGACAGTGGCTGGACATAAGGAGGTTAAACTGCAGTAGAAAATAAGTGGATTTTCCATTTGGTTGTGCAGCATCCTTTCCTTGAATACTATTTATTCACAACAGTGTTTGGAGCCTGCTTGATGCTTTGCATGTGCTGAATGCATATTACTTTCCTGGCTCACCCATATATATTTATATATTTCCAGTTTATATATTTTTTGATTTATCAAGAATAATCCTGTGTTTGAATTATACGGAAGCAACAACTGTGAATGAATGCAGTTGTTCAAAAAATACGTTATTAGATCAGTTGCTCAGATCAATAATGGCATTAGAAATGCAGAGTTTGTGAAGAAATAGCCAAAGGCATACACATAGGTCAGCTTTAACTGGTTTGATTCCATGGTTTATGACCCAAAACATTGTCACCCTTAGGCAGGAAAGGTATAAAAACAGATCTATAGAATATAGAAGTATATGTTATGTATTAAATTAACATAAATTAAATTAAAATACATGTATAGGGAATATTTTATCATTATTATTTATGTTTATTATGTATAATTGCACAATGATGTATGTGTGTATATATGTGTGTGGCTTAAAAACAGGGGCACTTCTTCTATGTACACTTGTACACAGTTTTTGAAGGAACTTGGCAGGTAGGTTGTTTCAAACACTTGGAGAACTAACCACAGGTATTCTGTGGATGAAGGCTGCCTCAAATCCTGTCTCTTTATGTAGTCCCAGACAGACTTAATGATGTTGAGATCAGGGCTCTGTGGGAGCCAAACCATTACTTCTAGGACTCCTGACATGGCATGATGGATAAGTATCTGGCTGTTTGTATTTCTCAGCATTGAGGACACCATTGCTCCTGAATGAAATCTCAAACTTAATTTGCTGAAATGCAAATTTGGTTAGCTCTATAGGATGTTTGGATGTTTTTTTTTCAAAAACTGTGTGCAAGTGTTTGTAGAAGAACTAATGCTGGTTTGAAACCAAAGGGTAATCACACCAAATATTGACTTGATTTAGGCTTCTCTTCTGTTTACTCACTTTTCATTTTGCAAATTGATAAAAATAAACAAATAAACAATTAAAATATATATTTATGAAAGCATTCTAACTCTACAGCTGCATTTCCTCACACCTGTCTAAAACTTTAGCACAGTACTGTGTGTATGTGTGTGTATATATATATATATATATATATATATATATATATATATATATATATATATATATATATATATATATATATATATATATATATATATATATATATATATATATATATATATATATATATATTGTAGGGGATCAGGGGGTGAACAGCGGGCTCAGAGACAGTCCATTAAAAATAAAAATGGCTTTTATTCAGCAAAACATCAAACAAAAAAAAAAAACAGACATAAGGCCAGGTAGACTTGTCTTAGCAAGCAGGTACAGCTCACAGTTCATGGCACCAAAAAGCTACAGTCTTTTCATGGTGCACAGTTCATGGCTCCAAAAAGATACAGTCTTTATATGGTTTGTTTTTAAGCTCACCCAGCAGGTACACCGTCCAGCAATGGACACTTCCACACAGCATGCGGCTGTGTCTCTTTCTCCTACACAAACAGCTCCTCTCTGACATTTTCAACACACCTGAATATAAGCAGGTCTGAAGGGGAAGTACCTGCCCTCTTCGATTAACCCCTTCCTAACCCTGCCCCAGGCTGACCCTCTACATATCCCCCCCCCCTCTGTTCCAGGCCAGGGGTCTGGACACCACTAACCCAGTGGCAGTAGACCCGTGAAAGGGCATCCGCATTCTGATGTACCTTTCCCGGTCTATGTACCACTACAAAGCTAAAGTCCTGTAGAGCAAGGAACCACCGGGTGATTCTGGAGTTTTTATCTCTATTTTGGGCCATCCACTTAAGGGGCGCATGATCTGAAACTAACTTGAAGGGTCGGCCCAACAAGTAGTAGCAGAGTGTCTCCAAAGCCCATTTTATTGCGAGACACTCCCTTTCCACAATGGAATAATTCCTCTCAGCTGGCGTGAGCTTCCGGCTCAAGTACACAACAGGATGCTCATCCCCCCCAATCATCTGGGACAGTACTGCACCCAGACCCAATTTTGAGGCATCTGTTTGTACCAGGAATTCTTTTTGGAAGTCGGGAGCTACCAACACTGGTTCCTGGCACAAAGCTTGCTTCAACCGGCAGAACGATGCTTCTGCTTCTGCACTCCACTGAACAACAGTTGCGTTCTTTCCCTTGGTGAGATCAGTCAGAGGTGCTGCTAGACTGGCAAAGTTGGGGACAAACCTCCTATAATAACCCACAATGCCAAGGAAAGAACGCACTTGTTTCTTTGTGAGTGGACGTGGCCATTTCTGAATAGCCTCCACTTTGTTTAGTTGGGGTTTAATCACACCCCTGCCTACCACATACCCCAGGTAGCGGGCCTCCTCCAACCCAACCTTGCTCTTTTCTGGGTTCACTGTGAACCCCGCACTTCGGAGGGCATCCAAGACCAACTGGACCTTTGGTAAGTGACTCTCCCAGTCCTGACTAAATATGACAATGTCATCAAGATAGGCTCCTGAAAACCCCTTATGAGGTCTTAGGACGAAGTCCATGGCCCTCTGGAAAGTGGCTGGGGCCCCATGTAACCCGAATGGCATTCGGACATACTGCCATAAGCCCTCAGGTGTGGCAAATGCAGTTTTTTCTTTAGCCTCTGGGGAAAGCGGGATCTGCCAATATCCCTTGGTCAAGTCAAGAGTGGTGATGTACCGGGCCGGTCCTAATCTCTCGATTAACTCATCGACCCGGGGCATGGGATACGCGTCTGGCTTGGAGACTTTGTTTAACTTGCGAAAGTCATTGCAGAACCGCCAGGTTCCATTCGGTTTGGGTACAAGGACTATAGGGCTGGACCAGCTACTTGAAGACTCCTCAATAACCCCAAGGTCCAACATACTCTTAAGCTCGGCCGAGACAATATTCCGGCGAGCTTCGGGTATGCGGTAGGGTTTGAGGTTTACTCGAACGCCAGGGTCTGTAATGACATTATGTTCAATTACCGAGGTTAGGCCCGGTAGATTTGAAAAAATGTCTCGATTCCTCTGCAAAAACTCCCAGGATTCCTGTTTTTGTGAAGGGGAGAGAGCCTCTGCAATCCCTACCTTCTTAATCTGAGCATCATGGTCTTCTGGGACTTTCAGATTGACTGTCAAAACCTGTCTATCTTTCCATGGTTTGATCAAATTGATGTGGTAAATCTGGTAGGGCTTACGTTTGGTGGGCTGATGGACTTTATAGTTGACCTTGCCCACCCTCTCAACTATCTCAAAGGGTCCTTGCCACTTGGCGAGAAACTTACTCTCGACGGTAGGCACTAAGACCAGCACCCGATCCCCAGGTTTAAACTCTCTAATCTTGGCAGATCGGTTGTATACACGACTCTGGGCATTTTGCGCAGCCTGCAAATGTTCCCATACTATGGGCATAACTTTTGTTATTCGGTCCTGCATTTGAGACACATGTTCTACCACACTCCGATACGGGAAGCTTCCTGTTCCCACGTCTCTTTCATTATATCCAGTAGTCCACGGGGGTGTCTCCCATAAACCAGCTCAAAGGGGGAGAATCCCGTGGAGGCCTGGGGTATCTCTCTTATGGCAAACAACAAGGGAGGCAACAAGCAATCCCAATCTCGACCATCCTCCTCAACTGCTTTCTTTAGCATTCCCTTTAAGGTTTTGTTGAACCGCTCCACTAACCCATCAGTTTGTGGGTGATACACTGAAGTCCGCAAGTGTTTAATCTTAAACAGGTTACAGAGTTCCTTCATCACTTTTGACATGAAAGGGGTACCTTGGTCTGTCAAGATCTCGGATGGGAGCCCTGTTCTCATGAACATCTGAAACAACTCCCGTGCGATGACCTTGGACGAGCAGTTTCTTAAAGGGACCGCTTCCGGATACCTGGTGGCATAGTCAAGGACAACTAAAATGTATTGGTGTCCCCTAGCTGACTTTGGTAAGGGGCCCACCAAGTCCATGGCTATGCGATCAAAGGGAACCTCGATAATTGGAAGCGGTACCAGTGGACTGCGAAAATGGGGTGTTGGAGCGGTTCTTTGACAGGTAGGGCAGGACTCACAGTAGTCCTTAATTTCTCGATAGACACCGGGCCAATAGAAACGCTGTAAAACCCGTTCCTGAGTTTTAGCCGCTCCAAGGTGACCCCCAAGTACATGACTATGAGCCAAATGCAACACCCTAGACCTAAAAGGTTTGGGCACCACCAGTTGTTCCAACACTTCTTGATTGACCTTAGTTACTCGGTACAACAAGTCATTATTCACAGCAAAATGGGGGAACTTCATGTCTGCCCCAGGGTGCTGTGGTTCACCATTTAAGACCGTGGCCTGTTCCCTGGCGGGGATCAAAGTGGGGTCCCTCATCTGAGCACTAAGGAAATCTTCCCGGGAGCCCCCAAGATCTGACATATCTGGCTCAGAGGAGGTACTTTCCACTTCCAATCCCGCAAACACCTCCAGGGGACCGGGCTCACTTCCTGCAGGTTCAGCAACCTGGTACTGATCCTTAGTAACATCCTCCTGCAATACAGTTTTATTTACCACCTCTGTGGATTATTGGTTTTTGGGGGAAACCCCCGTATCTTTGAGATTTTGCTCATACAAGTCCCAAAACATGGGGCAGTCTCGCCCGATTAGTAAATCATGAGGTAATCCCGGGACCACCCCCACTTTTAGTGTAGCCGTTCCTGCTGGTGTACACAGGGTCACACAGGCCACCGGATAGTTTTTAACATCACCATGCACACAGATGACCCCAACCTGTTCCCTTGGTACCAGCTTTCTTGGCAACCCGTCCGATCGGAGCAGGGTAACGACACTCCCAGAGTCAAGGAGCGCTACCACCTCCTGTCCATTGACCCGCACCACACACTCATGCGGATTTAGGTTGGTTGCAGCACATAATGCATGGACATACATGGAGCAACGGCGACCCATGTCGCACTCCATTGGTTCTTCCCGACTTGGGCACTGGGCCGCCAGATGACCCAGTTGATGGCAGGACCAACAGCGAACCTCACGGAGTTCCCCCTGTCGGTTCCCTGGAAGCTTAGGTCCTGATGTGCTCCTGGTAGTTGTATTATCCCTCCGAGCAGCCACTATGCGATCACCGGGAAGCCCACTGGTGCTGGAACGCACTTCTTTGAAACGGGCTAGCTCTCTTGTGACAGAGGGACTCTCCTGGAACTTTTCCGCACAACTGTAGCGCTCAACAGCTGTAGCCATCTCATCCAGGGACTGAGGCTCGGACTGAGCCACCCATCGGTGGATGTCCCTAGGTAATCCATGCAGGAAACGATCGAGTGCGACTCTTTCCACAATCTGAGTGGGTGTCTTTTCCTCAGGTTTCAGCCAATCTTGCAACAAGTGCATCAAGTGGTAGAGCTGCGCACGGGCAGGCTTAGCCTTGTCAAAGCGCCAGCCATGGACTCGGTTCGCCCTTAAAGTGACAGTCACTCCTATCCTTGCTAGGATTTCTGCTTTCAGCAGCTTATAATCACGTGCAGCTTCAGGGGCCAAGTCACAGTACGCTTGTTGGGGGTCTGCGGTCAGGAAAGGAGCCAGTACATCTGCCCAGTCTTTATCAGGCAGACCTTCCCTTGCTGCAACCCGCTCAAACATAGCCAAGTATGCTTCCACATTATCCAAGGCCGTCATCTTTTGCAGGGTCCGCTGCACTGCCTTCCGGGTGTTACTCTTTACAGCGGGGTCACCTTTCATCATTTCAGCCTGCTGGGTCACCGCATTTTGTAATCCCGCTATCTGTTCACTCAGTAAGCGATTTGTTTCCTGTTGCACAGCGACTGTCTGCACCAGGATCTGCTCCTGCCGAGCCTGTGCTTGTACCAGGGCTTGCTGGGCCTCCTGATGGCGGGCCTGCGCTTGTGTATTAGCCAGTACCAGCTGCTTAACCACATCCTCCATGGCTTGTTCAGACGTTTTCACTGTCTGTGCGGCTTTAACCCAGGACATGGGATTAGACTGGACCCTTCAAACTGCCCGATGCACGCTCCACCAATTGTAGGGCATCAGGGGGTGAACAGCGGGCTCAGAGACAGTCCATTAAAAATAAAAATGGCTTTTATTCAGCAAAACATCAAACAAAAAAAAAACAGACATAAGGCCAGGTAGACTTGTCTTAGCAAGCAGGTACAGCTCACAGTTCATGGCTCCAAAAAGATACAGTCTTTATATGGTTTGTTTTTAAGCTCACCCAGCAGGTACACCGTCCAGCAATGGACACTTCCACACAGCATGCGGCTGTGTGTCTTTCTCCTACACAAACAGCTCCTCTCTGACATTTTCAACACACCTGAATATAAGCAGGTCTGAAGGGGAAGTACCTGCCCTCTTCGATTAACCCCTTCCTAACCCTGCCCCAGGCTGACCCTCTACAATATATATATATATATATATATATATATATATATATATATATATATATATATACAGTATCTCACAAAAGTGAGTACACCTTCACATTTTTGTAATTATTTTATTCTATCTTTTCATGTGACAACACTGAAGAAATGTCACTTTGCTACAAGGTAAAGTAGTGAGTGTACAGCTTGTATAACAGTGTAAATTTGCTGCCCCCCTCAAAATAACTCAACAAACACACAGCCATTAATGTCTAAACCGCTGGCAACAAAAGTGAGTACACCCCTAAGTTATAATGTCCAAATTGGGTACAATTAGCCATTTCCCCTCCTCTGTGCCATGTGACTCGTTAGTGTTACAAGGTCTCAGGTGTGAATGGGGAGCAGGTGTGTTAAATTTGGTGTTATTGCTCTCACTCTCTCATACTGGTCACTGGAAGTTCAACATGGCACCTCATGGCAAAGAACTCTCTGAGGATCTGAAAAAAAGAATTGTTGCTCTACAGAAAGATGACCTAGGCTATAAAAAGATTGCCAAGACCCTGAAACTGAGCTGCAGCATGGTAGCCAAGACCATTCAGCAGTTTAACAGGACAGGTTCTTGCTATAGTCAACCAAAGAAGTTGCGTTCACGTGCTCAGCATCATATCCAGAGGTTGTCTTTGGGAAATAGACGTATGAGTGCTGCCAGCATTGCTGCATAGATTGAAGGGGTGGGTGGTCAGCCTGTCAGTGCTCAGACCATACGCCACACACTTAATCAAATTGGTCTGCATGGCTATCGTCCCGGAAGGAAGCCTCTTATAAAGATGATTCACAAGAAAGCCCACACAAAGTTTGCTGAAGACAAGCAGACTAAGGGCATGGATTATTGGAACCATGTCCTGTGGTCTGATGAGACCAAGATAAACTTATTTGGTTCAAATGGTGTCTAGCATGTGTGGCAGCAACCAGGTGAGGAGTACAAAGACAAGTGTGTCTTGCCTACAGTCAAGCATGGTGGTGGGAGTGTCATGGTCTGGGGCTGCCGGCACTGGGGAGCTACAGTGCATTGAGGGAACCTCGAATGCCAACATGTACTTTGACATACTGAAGCAGAGCATGATCCTCCCCTTTCAGAGACTGGGCCGCAGGGCAGTATTCCAACATGATAACGACCCCAAACACACCTACAAGATGACCACTGCCTTGCTAAAGAAGCTGAGGGTAAAGGTGATGGACTGGCCAAGCATGTCACCAGACCTAAACTCTATTGAGCATCTGTGGGGCATCCTCAAACGGAAGGTGGAGAAGCGCAAGGTCTCTAACATCCACCGGCTCTATGATGTTGTCATGAAGGAGTGGATGAGGACTCCAGTGGCAACCTGTGAAGCTCTGGTGAACTCCATGCCCAAGAGGGTTAAGGCAGTGCTGAAAAATAATGATGGCCACACAAATTATTTAAGCTTTGGGCCCAATTTGGACATTTTCACTTAGGAATGTACAAATTTTTGTTTGTTTAGACATTATTGGCTGTATGTTAAGTTATTTTGAGAGCACAGCAAATGTACACTGTTATACAAGCTGTACACTCAATACTTTACATTGTAGCAAAGTGTTATTTCTTCAGTATTGTCACATGAAAAGATATAATAAAATATTTACAAAAATGTGAGGGGTGTACTCACTTTTGTGAGATACTGTGTGTGTGTGTATGTATACATATATATATATATATATATATATATATATATATATATATATAGAGCCCTTTGCATGTAACCTTATTGCAAGCACCCACACAATCACTTCACTGCTGGTTACAAGGGAATATCTTCCATCCCACTCTTATGTTTACATCTGCATGAATAACCTGCTAAAATTCAGAACAAACTTTAGCCAAAACTGTGATTGGTATGAACTATAGATCCATGTAGAAATGTAGATTTTTTTTCAAAACAATATATGGCCAATTGGTTGGCAAGTAACACATATGATTGTTTTCTATAATATGTGTATTAAAAAAAACAAATATAAAGTCTATAGTAATACATTTTTCTTTCAGTGACCATATCATGGAGCATGATCGTCCCAGGGTGATATGTGACACAAATAACCAAGGTACAATGTGCTTCCACCAAATATGAATAACAATTTGCATTTTCTATGAGAAAAAAAATTACTTTTTGCAAACTGTAAAGCAGCCTTTATTACATTAAACCAAAGCCACAATTCTCAAAAATGCACAGCACTATATGCTTGCAATGGTCTTTAATTAATAACAAAATGCCTTGGGACATATTTAATCAAATTAATCGCCATTCTATGATAAATGTCTTGTGCTGACTTCTTAATGAATGAGGGCAAACTGAGTGATTATACAATTAAACTCCTATAGATAAATTTAGAATAAATATCATTTTTTTTTTTTTTTGTTATACTGTATAAACCATATTTGCCTTTAAATGTCATTTGTGATTTCTTGGTTTTCTAGCATGCACTAAGATGTGGTTACCAGTGCCAAACAGCACTACTAAGTGGTACAATAAGCCAACTGACAAATGTGTCTAATATTACTATTTTCAGCTTATTTAAAGGCTAAGTTTACCTTTTAGTAGCATGTTACACGTTCTGCCCCATACACGCGGTCGGACATTCCGACCACAAAATCCGTCAGATTTTTTCCAACGGCTTTTGGCCGAAACTTGTCTTGCATACACAGGGTTGCACAAAGTTGTCGGAAAATCCAATTGTTCCGAATGAGGTGATGTACAACACAAACAACGGGACTACGAAGAGGCCAGTAGCCAATAGCTTTCGTCCCCAAATTTATTCTGAGCATGCGTGGCACTTTGTGCATCGGAATTCTCTACACACGATCGGAAAAAGTCCGATCGGACTTTGTTGTTGGAAAATTTTGGGTCCGGCTCTCAAACTTTTTCCGTCGGAAACTTCGACGGAAAAAGTCTGCTAGAGCCCACATTCGATCAGATTTTCCGACAACATAATCCGATCAGACTTTTTCCGTCGGAATTTCTGACTGCGTGTACGGGGCATTACACTTATATTTGGGGTGTAATAAGTTACTGAAGAGCCTGCCCGCACCCCCAGATGCCCCATTGTGACAGCAGATGGGGGATCCTCTTCTACACCAGCTTTCACAATTTAATAGCAAGAGAAGGGTGCACTGACCTAGTGCATTAACAAAAAAGTGAAAACATAAGGCCTGAACAACCTCTGGTAACTATAGATGCGGCATCAGTAACTGTGGAATCTGTGCCTTCATGTGTCACCGGAAGAAGGAAGTGATGTGGACGGATGGAAAGATGCATCAAGCAGTTTATCAACTGTGGCACTTTCCATGTAATATATGGCCTATTATGCCCTTGCTTCTATATGTTGGACACCTATCACATCCTCTAAGAGTAAGAATAGGAGAGCACAAAAGCAGTATCTCAAACCAAAGGGGAATTACTTCCTTCACGATGGGGAGCTAGGCTAGGTGTCGCTGCTTTACCGTCACCGCGGCTCCCGCCCCAGTGTAAAGGGGGCCTAATACATGCCATGCTGGACAAGAGCCACAGTACCAAGATTCAGATGATGGGATGGTGCAGGGGACTTACTATCCCCTTAATATGCCCTGTTTATTCAAATGTAATTAATTTAGATCACCCAACCCTTTATGGATGCGATAGCATCCATTAAACACTGTATTCTTGTATGATGTTTGTTCTATATATCTCTTATCTAGCATTGAGAAGTGTATTTGGAACAAGATTATCTGTTCCTATCTTGGGTTCCTTGCTCCCTATTTTCTCCTCATTCCTTAAACACCTGGCTATTTAGTCCGTTAATGTAAAAGTAAGTACACCCAGCATCTAATGGTTTCCATTTTATTTCATTCCCAGCCTATCCTCTCCCTTCCACGTTATCCTCTTTCCCCTTTCTTCCCACCCCCTCCTTACCCTTGCTTCCCCCCCCCCCCTTTTCCTGCACTCCCAGTCTTCTTTTTTTAATTTCACTTTTTTCTTCTTTTCTCCCCCTTTTTCTTCCCCCTTCGTTTCCCTTTCATTCTTCCCCTTTTTCATGTGCCTCCAGTCTATTACTTTCCCCCTCTCTCCCCTACTTCTTCACCTTTCCCTTCCCCTTTCGTCTCGTCTCATGTTTCCCCCCTTTCTTTCTTTCCCCTCCTCGCCCCTACATCTTCACCTTCCCTCTCTTACCCTTCCCCCATTTTTCTCTTATTTCTTCCCCCCTCCCTCCTTCCTTATCCCCCCTCTTTTCCTCTTCCCTTTCCTAACCCCCTTCCCCTCTCCCCCTCCCCCTTTCTCTGCTCTTCTAAGTCACTCATATTTTGGTGTACCCTCTCTTTTAATTTCTTGATTTGTGTCAGTGGAAATTGTTTGATGTAGGCAATTCTTTGAGGGCTTGGAAGGATTCCCCATGAGCCAAACAGGCTACCTATCACCAAAATACCATGTATTATCTCACAGGGGACCACTACTTTTTTTTTGCTACAACTGTCAAGTATTTATACTATAAAGATAATTATTTCCCAATGTTATAGTCTTAATTTATACTACTATTTGATGATCCATTTCACCCCTCCTGTGAGTATTCATAATGTATATGACTTTTCATTATAGTATCTGTTAAAATGTCTTTGAGTTAATATGCCACATAATAAGTGATTTAATATGTTGTTCAGTGATTGTTGTTTTAAATGCTTTCTATATATTACTACAGTATTATGTAACAGGATCTGAGGCTCTGATGAAGAGGGTTACTGTATATACTCGAGTATAAGCCCACCTGAATATAATCCGAGGCACCTAATTTTACCACAAAAAAATGGGAAAACGTATTGACTTGAGTATAAGCCTAGGGTGAGAAATGCGCAGCTACTGTAAGTGGAAAAGAGGGTCAACAATGCCCATTTGCATGCCTCACTGTGCCCATTTGCAGCCATAGGTCCCCCAAACTCGTTCCTAGATGCCCCCTAGCTGCAGCCAAAATTTGGGGTCTCTGGACCCAAAGGGTCCCGAAATGACATTGCTGCAAATGGACACAGTTGACCAAATTTGGGGCCCCGTATCTCTGGGCCACTTGGTGCTAGGAACCGTAATTGGTGCAATTTGGTGCGTAAACCCAGTGGAACTAGCACTACAACATATCCAAAGATGGGGTTCCTAGCTCCAAGTGGCCCCGAGATACGGGGCCCCAAAGTTGGTTCGGAAAATGTCAAGCACTTTTCTGCAGCAGAGAATTACATTTTCCGAACCAACTTTGGGGCCCCGTATCTCGGGGCCACTTGATGCTTGGAACCCCATCTTGTAGTGCTACTTCCACTGGGTTTGCACACCAAATTTGGGGTTCCTAGCACCAAGTGGCCCCGAGATACGGGGCCCCAAAATCGGGTCAGAAAATGTCATTCTCTGCTGCAGAAAAGTGCTTGACTCGAGTATAAGCCGAGGGGGGCATTTTCAGCGCAGAAAATGTGCTGAAAAACTCAGCTTATACTTGAGTATATACGGTATCCTGCGAAACGCATTGGCCCAGTAAATCGGATCCCAAGGCCAGGACAGAAAATTCACCCTGGATGATGGCTTTATGGATGTGTTTTTAAAAAAAGCTTTTTAGGATTTTTTGATGTCTCAATAAAAGTGTATTTGTTTATAATAATTTTCTGATTAGTGTTTATTATACCCAAGGAGGTAAAGTCCCAGAAATGTTTGTATTTCAATAGTTGTTCTTTATGGGATGGTACCTCCTTAGGGTAGGAATTCTATAATGCTCTACCCCCACACACAAGATCTGCAGGTATTACTTTCTGAAAACTTTCTTAGCCTGAAAAATAAAAACGAATAAGGACTGATAAGTTGCAATATATGACATTGTGCTAAGGTTTAGTTACTCTTTAAATTACTGAATCTCTGTATATAAGCTGGACCATGGTCACTATGTTCCCAAACACGCAAAGTAAACCTGTAAAAGTGACCTTTAAGCATCATGGAACTTTTGTGCACTGGAGATATTCTATTCAAAGAAATATATTATGTCTGGGGGTGGACATAACCTGATATTAGTTTGCTGATGACGTTTGTCTTCACTGAAGTTCTTCTTTAGGGTTGAATTCTGACAGCTCATGAGACCTGTTATATGTGATGGGATAGACTCAAGTTGTCTAGAGAATTTATGCCACTGAGGGTGATCATCCCACTGCTTGATCAGTAGTCCAAATGTATTTTGCCATGGAAAACTCATTTCATATTACTACACTGGTGAATCATTTGTAACCTCCTGTGAGAAGCCGGAGATAATGTTTGTAGCTGACATTATTGCTGACACTTTTGACAGCCCGACTACTTGATATGCTAGTGCAGTAATGTAATTAAATTATTAGGAAGATTCTAGCTAGTGTGCAATGTAAATATGGAGGATACAAAGCATTAGGTATCCATCCATCTGTATGTCATTTTATTAAGCTCTCCAGTCTCTCCAGCAGTGTATCAGATATTGCTGGATGCCTTAGGCTATATCTATAGCAAATATATGGTATAGGCTATATTTTGAAAGCCATTATAAAATGTGTGCTTTTTAAGTGTTTTTATGTATTTTTTTATGCTTACAGAATTCCAGTCCTCCGTATTACATCAGTTCTTTTGTCCAGCAAATTCTATTTTGCTAAAAGAAGGCATGTCAACAAACTTGCAATTCAATTTTCTTCCATTTGATCTCGGTAAACGCTACTGCACAGTTATTTTCACCAATGGAGAGGTAAGTGGAAAATGTACCTTTACTGTGTAGTACCTATTTGGCTGGATTAAGTAGAGTACTTGAAGATGCAGATGTGTAAATACAGGAAAGTAACAAAGCAGTTGCCTAGGGAACACAGGGTACAAGAGACTCTGCATCACACTGATAAAAAATGTCAGTTAAAATCCCTGCGAGGTCTGTGTGTTTGACTCAAAATAAAAAAAAATAAGGTAGACTTTTTCAGTTACTATATTTTCCACCAGCATAATTGCAGCCTATGGGATGGGGACATTTCAAACTGATGTCTAATCTGAACAAAGACTTCAGCTCTAGCTTAAAGTGAATAGATAATTCATAGTGCTTTATGGGTTCCTTTGTTATGTAATAAAGTGTTTATAAAGGAACACAAAAATATGCAGCACATATCTGCAATACTGTACATGCACATTTTCCCATGTTGTATTCCTTTAAAGACCCTAAAGTACAGAGAGGTATCTGTTTATCTACCAGAAACACACTCACACAATGCATGTTTTAAACTCTTTTTTAGTATAGACCCCCTTTTTTTAGTATAGATATAGGTAAGGTTCTCTTTAATCTTGCAGGCCTAGCTCTGCAACCGGCTGTAGCTTAAATCTCTGGTGTCAAACTGCAGCTAACTGAATTAGGGAAAGTAACTATTTGTAGAATTTTGCACTCCAGGACCTGGAAAAACGCTTACAAACATTTTCTTCAGCCCTACTTTTCTGTGTTGATGCCCTAGAACAGTGATGGCAAACCTTGGCAACTCAGATGTTTTGGAACTACATTTCCCATGATTCTCAACTACACTGCAGGGTGCATGAGCATCATGGGAAATGTAGTTCCAAAACATCTGGGGTGCCAAGGTTCGCCATCACTGCCCTAGAACAAGTCATGACACAAATTTCAAGAATGACTAATTTCTGTTAATGCACAGAATATTATGGTTAATAGCCTGGACAGCTGAAGCTGCCTGTAAAAGACTCCTCACTTGTATGCCCTTTGAAGGAGGATGTCTCTTTGGTGATGCACTTGACAAGTTCATAAAAGAGGTCTCAGAAGGAAAGGACCTTCTTCTATAACATAGGGCTCTTAAACTGAGACTTCTACTTCCTCTAAACAAAGAGTGCCCCATTGCTCTCGTTAGGCTTCACATTTGAAGCCATAATTCAGCCCTTCCTTTTGAGCCCTTCCTTTTGACACAAGACTTGGAAAGTCCACCAAGTCTGTCACAGAGTCTTCTTCACAATGCAGGGAGTGCGTGTGTGTGTGTGTGTGTGGGGGGGGGGTGTCTATTAAAGTTTGAATCCTTTTATCAGATCTTTGGTTCAATGGGTAGTTTCAAAAGGATACAAAATAGCATTTTTAAACTCTACCCCCTCACTGTTTTCTTCTTTAAAACTAGTCAAAACCTGCCAAAGGGCATTCAGATTGCACACTGCGCTGAACTATCTCTTGTCCCAGGGAGTGATCATTCTGGTCCTTCTACAGCAGGGGTCTCCAAACTTTCTAAACAAAGGGACATTTTTTTTGTGCTTCAGACTTCAGGGGGGCTGGTCTGTGGCTAACAGGAATGGAATTTTTCTGGCATCAGGAAATTTTCAGGGTCTGCATTCCTTTAGACATGATTCTCCTTTGTGAGTATGTTATCAAAAGTAACTTTTTTGTTGCGGGGGTTGCTGAAGGGGATGCCAAAATCTGACTTGTATCTTAGTGCAGACTTCTGGGAAAACCAGTAAGCCAATAACACCAGCAGGACATTACATATCGGGGAGGGGGGGTTCTGTACACCATTTGGTTGCCATATTGCATTGCATTATGCAAAAAATTACAGCACTGCAGATTAAATAGAAAAGGTCATTTTCAATACCATTCAATTACAATATGACTTCTGTAGCAATTGCATATGCTATATTATTTTTTGTTTTATTTGCTATTTTCTATTCCATGAAAATGTTGTTATCCTTTAAAGGAAGTAAGTCAGATTCTTTCCTTGGAGCAGAACCAGTGTCCAGCAATCTCTGTTGTTCACAATCTGGGAGTGGACCATTGGCTGCTGGATTTCCTCAGCCATCACCACCTAAACCAGGGGAAATGGTTCCTTCATCCTGATATCTTCAATCATCTACTGTATGTCAGAAATGTGAAATCTAATGCCTCGTACACACGGTCAGACTTTGTTGTCAGACATTCCGACCGTATGTAGGCTCCATCGGACAGATTCCATCGGAATTTCCATTGCACAAAATTTGAGGTCTGGTTCTCAAATTTTCAGACAACAAAATCCGTTCGCGCAAATTCTGATCGTGTGTACACAATTTCAATGCACAATGTGCCACACATGTTTGGAATCAAGCAGAAGAGCAGCACTGGCTATTGAACTTTTTCTCGGCTCGTCGTACGTGTTGTACGTCACCGCGTTCTTGAAGTTTGGAATTTCCGACCAACTTTGTGTGACTGTGTGTATGCAAGACAAGTTTGAGCCAACATCCGTCGGAAAAAAAAACATGGGATTTTGTTGTCAGAATGTCCGATCATGTGTGCAGGGCATTAGACTCCAAATGTGGACATCCTAGGCTCCAGGTTGAACAACAATTTACCCCTGTTTGTGGACAGAACCAAGGATCCTATAGCACTGACATCGGATGCCATGGTAATACACTGACTCCATTCTGGCTAATATATGCCTTTTCTTCAGTGAAAATTATTCCTTAATTGCCCTGCAAATTAGGGGAAGAGAAAAAATCTGTGATCCTCATTTAGGGTTGCGCCGATACCGAGTATTTGCACAAGTATCGGTACTCCGATACTTTCAGGCTCGGTTCTTTGAGCTGTCAGTGGGTCTCCCCTGTTGACAGCTGAAGTGTTAAAGAAGTCCGGTAATTGGAGCTGTCAAAAAAAGCAGCTGGCAATGTTTATTAACAACATTGCTCAGCCACTGAAACACTAAAATAAAAAGAAACATTGTTTCATTTGAATCTTTCTGTTTCTTCACCTGCAGATCAAAGGGATGAACAAATGCTTCTCTTTTTAACCCCTTATAAACCCTTAATTTACTCTAATCAGCCTTAATTAACTCCCTATTCTCCTCCATTTAATTATTTTCCTCCTTTTTTTTTTTTGTTCACGCCTATTTTATAAACGATAAACAGTTAAAACTTTTTTTTGTTTGCTTTGTTAGTGAATATTTTTACACATATATATTAACATATATTTACACATTTCACATTGAAAAAGCGCAAAATTAAAAAAAAATTTGATTTATTTAATTTGTCAATAACTTTTCAATGCTTTGTACCATTGCTGACAGCTAAAGTGAAAACTAAACAGTTGTGGTAGGTATCGGTAATTGGTATCGGCGAGTACTAAAAAAAAAAAGTATCGGTACTCGTAAAAAAAATGGTATCAGTGGATCCCTATTCTCATTGCACTGAACTGGCCCAGAAGACACACTGAGACACACTCAAAAACATCTGGGAGATGGCCCAAGGCCTCCTCCGAAAAGTCTAGGCCTACTTTCTCAAGGCCAGTTGTTCCATCTTTCTTCTCAATCACTGGCTTTAACATATTGACTGTTGAAACCCAGGTCTTGAATGAAAGGGTTATCTCTGTGCTGACTGTCATTTCTAACTTATTCATAGTTGGCAAAGCCACTTTATGAAAAATATACTACTGTACCTGGAAATCATATTTTACCTGGTTTGAAGATAAGAAAGGATGGGTGAATGGGACTTTAAAATGAGGGTACGCCATGTGGAGAATTAAAAATAACAACAATATAAAGTGAAATTGAATTCACAATACAACATTTATTATACCCTAAAACATATAACGAATGTTTTATATCAAATACATAGGCAGTCAACAGACTTTCGATTCATATGTTGATACATTGTTTACAATACAGATAAACATAGACACAGTAGATATACATGCTGTAGTACATCATTCTAATAGAGGAATAACTGTTGATGTATAATGGCACTCTACGCGTTTCCTGGTATTTCAACCATTCATCAGGAGTGTTAAGAAGTAGTAAACTGAGAAAAGGAGAGCTGGGGTTAATAATAGAAATAATAAAAGGGGGGCTGAGACTGTCAGGTCTCACTGTAGTAAAGATTACATTAAAGTACTTACAGGTAGTTCCTAGGCCCAGTTCGGTGTCTAGCAGTGGGTCCCAAGCCAATCCCGTGTATGGCCATGGGTGGAGGAAGAGTGACGTCTAATCAACGTCAATGGCATCGCCAAGAAATGGCGTGCAGGCATGGCGCCGATGAGCAGGGAACCAGGCTCCACCGCCACCCGAAATGGAGGGGGGGGGAAATGGGCCGCTGCTCATCGCAACCCTGGGAGCCGAGAGGACACCCCCGTGAACCCCACAGCCCAAGCTGATCCGAACTGGGAGTAGGGAAAGGTCAATTGATCAAGTAATTAATGAATAAATTTTGGGTCGAAGGTAATGCATAGATAGGGAATGGCTTGGGCGTCTATGGAGATATGAAAAGGTTTCTAATAGTGAATTGATATATTACTGCGCAATTATTAAAACCCCAATAAAGTAGATAGTGTCATGAAGATCCTGCCAGAAATCTAAACCCGGGCCGTCCTGGCCCTCAGATTCCATTGCGCATGCGCATGCGCGCCCGGGCGCGGGCACGTGCACAACCGCGCACAGGGAGACGGGCGCGCGCGCCCTAGTTAGCACTAGCCGGCCTATTTAAGCCTGACTTGAGCAGACGGTCTTTGCTGTCTGCTCTACAGCGTTGTGGTGTAGTAAAGTGAAACCTGATCCTGTTATACCTGTTCCTTTGACCCGGCTTGCCATTAAGACTATCCTGCTTTCTGCCTGTACCCGACCCCGGCTTCCAGTGACCATCCTCCTGCCTGATCCATTGTACCCTGCCCTGGTTCAGATCTATTACCTGACTTTTGATGAACTTTGGTTCCTTGTTCAGCCTTGTCCAGTCTGCAGTCTGACCCTCTGTAACGAGCCTGTTCACCTGTTGGTTCCAGTCCAGTCCGTGGTTCCGTTTCCTGTGTCCAGTTCCTGTCAGCTCTGCTATCCAAGCTTACCTGTGAACCTGTTTGCCAAGCCATTGTCCAGTTCCTGTCAGCTCTGCTATCCAAGCTTACCTGTGAACCTGTTTGCCAAGCCATTGTCCAGTTCCTGTCAGCTCTGCTATCCAAGCTTACCTGTGAACCTGTTTGCCAAGCCATTGTCCAGTTCCTGTCAGCTCTGCTATCCAAGCTTACCTGTGAACCTGTTTGCCAAGCCATTGTCCAGTTCCTGTCAGCTCTGCTATCCTAGCTTACCTGTGAACCTGTTGCCAAGCCGTTGTCCGGTTCCTGCCAGCTCTGCTATCCGGTTTACCTGTGAGCCTGCTTCCTGTGATCCTGCCAGCTCTGCTATCCAGTTTACCCGTGAGCCTGCTTCCTGTGATCCTGCCAGCTCCGCTATCCGGTTTACCTGTGAGCCTGCTTCCTGTGATCCTGCCAGCTCTGCTATCCGGTTTACCTGTGAGCCTGCTTCCTGTGATCCTGCCAGCTCTGCTATCCGGTTTACCTGTGAGCCTGCTTCCTGTGATCCTGCCAGCTCCGCTATCCGGTTTACCTGTGAGCCTGCTTCCTGTGATCCTGCCAGCTCCGCTATCCAGTTTACCTGTGAGCCTGCTTCCTGTGATCCTGCCAGCTCCGCTATCCGGTTTACCTGTGAGCCTGCTTCCTGTGATCCTGCCAGCTCTGCTATCCGGTTTACCTGTGAGCCTGCTTCCTGTGATCCTGCCAGCTCCGCTATCCGGTTTACCTGTGAGCCTGCTTCCTGTGATCATGCCAGCTCCGCTATCCTGTTTACCTGTGAGGATTTGTAGAATAAGAAAGGATGTGTCAGGTCACGACCATATTCTATACACAAATTTTGGGTTGAAAAAACCCGCCCCTAGACCTGTCACACCCTATCTCCTTTATTGGGGTTTTAATAATTGCGCAGTAATATATCAATTCACTATTAGAAACCTTTTCATATCTCCATAGACGCCCAAGCCATTCCCTATCTATGCATTACCTTCGACCCAAAATTTATTCATTAATTACTTGGTCAATTGACCTTTCACTACTCCCAGTTCGGATCAGCTTGGGCTGTGGGGTTCACGGGGGTGTCCTCTCGGCTCCCAGGGTTGCGATGAGCAGCGGCCCATTTCCCCCCCCCCCTCCATTTCGGGTGGTGGTGGAGCCTGGTTCCCTGCTCATCGGCGCCATGCCTGCACGCCATTTCTTGGCGATGCCATTGACGTTGATTAGACGTCACTCTTCCTCCACCCATGGCCATACACGGGATTGGCTTGGGACCCACTGCTGATTACACACAGGTCACTTCCCTGTTGGAAAATTAACCATCCTCCTAAGGTATGTTGGGTTCACGGGGGTGTCCTCTCGGCTCCCAGGGTTGCGATGAGCAGCCCATTCCCCCACCCTCACACCTCACATTACCAATACTAAATCCCCCCTTTTTTGGGGACGATTTACTAAAACTGGTGCAGTCAGAATCTGGTGCAACTGTGCATGGTAGCCAATCAGCTTCTAACTTCAGTTTGTTTAATTAAGCTTTGGCAATAAAACCTGGAAGCTGATTGGTTTCTATGCAGAGTTGCACCATATTTTACACTTTCCAGATTTAGTAAATAATGCCCTCTGTATGTCACATTCTGGCCTTGCTACAGTTGGGACTTGACCAGAATTAGGCCTTAATTCACATTCTGGCCTTGCTACAGTTGGGACTTGACCAGAATTAGGCCTTAATTACTCTTAATTGATCCATAATATTCCTACTGAATCATCTTCCAGAAGCCTCTGGTATTTTTTTTCTTTGTTAGAACCTTTATTTAAGGTGTCTTATGAATCAGGCCCCCCATTACAGAACCATGTGCTTCATTGGGATCTGAATTTGGTTCTTTCTGCTCTGCAGAACCACCATTTGAACCCATTAGGGAACTCCCCTTTTGGTGTTCTCTCCTGCAAAGTGGCCTTCTTGGTGGCCATCACATGTATCAGATATGTTTCTGAATTAGCGGCTCTATCATGCAAAGAGACTTTCCTCATTTATAGTGGTCTTTCCTCCAAGACCCTTCTTTCTACCCAAGGTGGTCTTATTCTTCCACATTAATGATGACATTGTCCTTCCTTCTTTGTGCCTTGCTCCAAGGTACCCTGAAAAAATGACTGTCCATTGTCTGGATGTGGTCATAGCTGTCAGGGTTTACTGACAGCCACAGCCTCTATTAAAGAAAACGAAAACAGATAGTTTTTGTTTTGCTAACTGGGTCTCATCAAAGACACTTTTTTACCTCTAAAGCCCCATACACACGGTCGGATTTTTGCATGGATTCTGTCCGATCGGACAATGTTGTTGAAAAATCAGACAGTGTGTATGCACCATCGGACAGTGTACGTCGTATTGTCCGATGGACAAAGTCCTATCTCCTGCTGGATAGATTTTCCGACAACACGGTCCGATCACACCAAATCCGATCGTGTGTATGGTAGTCCGACCGGACAAAGGGCTACGCATGCTCAGATCACATTACAAGACCAAAGCTATTGGCTACTAGCCTCTACGTAGTCCCGTCGTAGGCAACAAACGTCACCACGTTCAGAATGATCGGATTTTCCGACAACTTTGTCCGACCGTGTGTACGCAAAACCAACATCGGACAAAGTACGATGGACATGATCCGACGGACCTGGTCCTCGGATAATCCGCGCGTGTGTATGGGGCTTAAGACTGCTATTGCTAGGTAGATAAGACATTTTATTACAAGACCTTATGGTATGCTCTCAAGAATAAGGTATTGCCAGTGCTCACTCCACCAGAACGTTTAGATTATCCTGGGCTTTCTGACATCAAGCTTCTGCTGCTTCTACAGCTTTGTAAGACCACTACTACGATTTGGAATTTACAGGTAAGCAAAAATGTCACTATCTATATGTAATTAATAAAGGTGGTCTTGACATACATAGGTGTGCTGGTGAAAAACTTTTTGGTTAACCTTCCCCATATTGAGAAAAGGCAGAGTTTTCAAATTAACACATGGCCCACCTGCTTGGATGGTATTGAATGTGCCACACAGCATACGTCATAGCTCATACCCAAGGTTGCCCACTGATCCTAAAGTTTAGTGGGTATAGACAGCATGGAGGGAGCCATTCAAGTTTTTTTTTTTTCATCCATAGATACACAGACACAGTGTAATTCTATATTTATAGCTCCAATAGATGCAATTGTTTAGCAGGAACTGTATATGGTATGATCTGTGCATTAAAGGAACTGACTTAATTTAAAACATTCTAAAATAGCATAAAACTTTCTAAGATTGAAAGCTAGAATAGTTATTCAGAGGGTTTCTGTCACTTTATACCCACTTAATTAAGTTAAAAGGGGAAACATTTTGAAAAAACAGCTTAATCGAAGCAATGTAAAAAAAGCTTCCAGGATTTAATTAGGTAGATTGGGAGTTAAATCCAAGCTAACAGTATTCTGTGTTTACTAAATGTGATCACAATTACAGATGATCAATAAATAACAATATGGATTGTTTTCTATACCCTTTTCATTAACTGAAAGTTTAACCTTTTAATTTTATGGTAAACTTCACCCTTAAGCACAGTCATTGCAGGCTCCTAAACTCTATATATACCTTTTATTATTACGCCAGATAATCATAATTATGATAAACTGCAATAGCCCACAGCAGACAATCAGGTTCATATGAAGTACCGCACTTTGCACATCTATTTTTGCTTTACTGAATAAGCCAGTAATGTGGTGTTCCACAGATATTTTGCTATTTATTATTATTTGCCTTTTCTGTTTCCTTTGATTTAAAGTGGTTGTAAAGGTAGAAAGTTTTTTCTACCGTATTACATTCTCTGCATTAAGGATAAAAACCTCCGGAGTGCAGCTCCCCCCCCAGCCCCCACTCATACATACCTGAGCCCGATCTTGATCCAGCGCTTGTGCCCGAGAGCAGTGGCCCACTCTACTCTCTCTCTCTTCAATGGACATGGAGGCAGCAGCAATTGGCTCCTGCTGCTGTCAGTCACAGCCTGTGAGGAGAGAGTAAAATTCGTTATCATTAAAATATATATATTTTGTGTTTAAGGATGGCTATCCATAAGCACACATCTAGCTATGTGTGTGTGTGGCCCAGCTGGCTTTGACTGTAAATGTCTTCATAGAGATCTAAAAAAGTCTGCCATATAGGGAATACTGATTGTGCGCACACGTATCCACCCATCCTAATCACTCCAGCTGATACTCTTTGCTATAATAAGCACTGTATGCTTTATATTGCCTATTCTGCCTTCATGAACACCCCTTGTGTTAGCATGTTCAAATAAAGCCTATTTTATAACAATATTATTTATGATTAATATTAATATTTCGTTAATTATTTTGTTAATGTTATCCTTTTACCACAAATCAACAAAATCGATTTCCCTTTCATTCACTGGGAGTAAAGAAAAATTCTGTGTCTTCCAATGAAGACAAACATTTTTACAGTAATTACCAAAAAGTACAATGTCTTTCTCATGAATTGAGCAACACATAATTTGGAGACATTTGGTTTATACTGCTGCCTACAGGAGGATTTTGGCACTAAAAAAACACTGATCAGCTTGGTATAACCCCTCCTACTTCCAGTATGCCTCAGTTTTTTGCTAGTGTCCTAAGAGGATGGATGTATTTTCTCTATTGAGGAGGCTAAGTTCAATTTTTTGCATAAACTGGCCCATGCAGAGAAGAGGCCTCAATTTAAAATACAAAGTACTATTTGTAAAAATATTGTTTAATTCAAATGTCATATCTGTTGACCTTTTCTGTCACCCATTCAGCCTAACCAAAATACTCAGTGTTTACATGCTTACATCTTGGCCCTATTTTCATGGGCTACAACAGTATGGCTGCTGAGCCTTCTTCTTGAGGACAACTAAAGTGATAATCTATGTAGTTGTACTCAAAGAAGGAGACTCAGTGGTTATCTTGTTGTAATCCAGAGCTGGAATGGGGCTACAGCGGTATGGTCCTGGTGGGGACATGCTACTGGAGAGTCTGCAACAGAAGAAGGTGCATTGTACACATGCACAGCATTTGAAACAGAAAGCATGCTCTCCCTTGTGATGCTGGGGGAGAGAACTCAGTGTCTGCTGTGTCATGGAAATATGCTAGGACGTAGGAATGTAAACATTGGGAGTATGTTGGCCAAGCTTCAAGGGTGACAGAAAAGGTATCAAATTTGAAGTGAACATTATTTTTACAAATGACACAGTGGTTTTAAAACTACTGGTCCTTTGTCTGTATATGTAAAAGGTGAACTAACCATTTTACTGTCCATTTTTCCTTTTTCCCAGGATGTGTTTTTTATTTCAGTCCAGACTTCGCTGCACACTGCTTGAGCTGGTCTGTTTTTGCCACTGTCATAATCTCAGCAACAACTTTGGAGGGCATATCTGAAGCTGACTGGACTGAATGATTGCAGGGCCTGCTTGAAACATGACCTTCATGAACTGGCTGTGCATTTGGCTCTTTCCAGACCTTTGTGTACTGTGTTAGTTAGCCACAGAACACTTTCCAGGTCCAATGGCACATCCTCTGGTTGCCTTCTAGGCTTGTGCAATTCATTTTGTAACGAATTGAAATTCAGCCGAATTTTGCATCTT
The DNA here is from genome assembly GCA_028564925.1 of Lithobates sylvaticus. Taxonomy (NCBI): domain Eukaryota; kingdom Metazoa; phylum Chordata; class Amphibia; order Anura; family Ranidae; genus Lithobates; species Lithobates sylvaticus. Next base: position 393,039,223 of record CM053027.1, read on the forward strand.
TTGGACATTCGGATGCATCCGAATGTCCGAATAAAACATTTACGAATTTCAACGAATACAAAAGAAATTATAGTGGATATAACGAATTAATTTGACATGATTCGGTAATTTGTTAAAGCTCTAATGAAACAAAAGGTCAACTCTTACGTAAATCTTACAGTCAAATCAGCTGATTAATTTTGGGGTGGTGGTTGGATTACTGGCAAAATGCATTCCTGAGAACTGAGTGAGAAGGGTGTTGTATTGTATTTGAGCAGAGGAGAAGAGATATTGTCATTGTGTGTGTTAAAAGATTCAATAAACAAACGACTTTCCAAACTACGAATCATTATCACGAATACATATACATACATAAATTTCAACGAATACAAACTAAATTTTAGCGGATATAACGAATGAATTAGACATGATTCGAGATTCAGTATAACGAATATCGACACTCTACAAAAATAACAAATTATCCGAAAACGTATTAACGTAACATAACGAATATAACAGAACAAAATGATGTATTTTACGAATGACAACAAACAGAAACTAAACAAAATTTTCTGTTGTGCACAAGTCTATTGCCTTCTGGTCTCTCTCTGTACTTATTTATGAGTAGGCCATGTGGGCTGAGTATCGGGAGCTAATTTGTTAGGACTGTTGGGTGCTATTACTATCCTTCTTTTTTCAATTGATTTCCAAAGAAAGGGTTATATTGCTAAGGAATCAAGTGCTGCATTATTAGGTGGAGTGTAGCATGTGGGTGCTCTCTGTGGCTCAAGCCCAGTTCAGGTCTGGGGGCTCAGGAATACTGTCCCTGAAGTTAGGCAAAGCATTCTTTCCAATCTATTGGAGAATTATCACAATGAATGCCAGCCTGACAGCCTTAAGCCCCATACACACGCGCGGACAATCCGTGGACCAGGTCCGTCGGACCATGTCCGTCATACTTTGTCTGATGTTGGTTTTGCGTACACACGATCGGACAAAGTTGTCGGAAAATCCGATCATTCTGAACGTGGTGACGTTTGTTGCCTACGACGGGACTACGTAGAGGCTAGTAGCCAATAGCTTTGGTCTTGTAATGTGATCTGAGCATGCGTAGCACTTTGTCCGGTCGGACAAGCGTACACACGCTCGGATTTGGTGTGATCGGACCGGGTTGAAGGGAAATCTTTCCAGCAGGAGATAAGACTTTGTCCGACGGACAAACCGACGAACACTGTCCGATGGTGCATACACACGGTCTGATTTTTCAACAACCTTGTCCGATCGGACCAAATTGATGAAAAAGTCCGACCGTGTGTATGGGGCTTTAGTCGCCTTGTTTATGCAGGGGACCTAAACAGTGGAGGAATCCTATCTTCCAAGTGTTGCTGGTCATCCTAACTGTTTGGTCATCCCATCAGGATCCAGTCAAACAATGCAACAGCAGTGGCATACATCAACCATCATGGTGAAACCAGAAGTCTTACTGTGGCATGAGAGGTAGAAAGCACTCTAACCTGAGCAGAAATTAATTCCCTAGCCTTGTCTCATAGTTTCATAGTTAGTAAGGTTGAATAAAGACCAGTCCATCCAGTTCAACCTGAGTGAGCGTCTACAATTGTCCCTATCCCTGTACATTGCACACTCACATCAGTCTCTACCCTCAAGGAGCCCACAATCCAAGGTCCCCATTCATATACTAGGGCCAATTTTTTTTTTTTTTGGACAGAAGCCAATTAACCTACCTGCATGTCTTTGGATTGTGGGAGGAAACCGGAGTACCCGGAGGAAACCCACGCAGGCACAGGGAGAACATGCAAACTCCAGGCAGGTAGTGTCCTGGTTGGGATTCAAACCAGCGACCCTTCTTACTGCTAGGTGAAAGTGCTAACCACTACACCACTGTGCCGCCCTTGTCTGCCATTTACATTCAAGGCATGGACAATTGGAAGATGGACTTCCTCAGTTGGAGCATAACTTCTTTTGCCCATAGGTGTTACAGCAACTGTGTCACAGGTAGGGGATACCAGATGTGGACCTCCTGGCCTCTAGGTTAAACAATAAACTGGACATAAGAAGCATGGGCCCAGTACATTATATTCTACAGTTTTCCTCATCTGAAACTCGTGTCTCATCTGTTTTGTTGGAGTGAGATGGAGGACATTTTGGTGATCCTTATAGCTCCAGGCTGGCTTAGTCAGGAAGTAGTACCCTTAAGTAGTACCCTTAATCAAACACAGACAGACAGACACTCCGTGGGCTTTCTAGATCATCAGGATTTTTTGTCCCAAGGACTCATTTGCCACCCTGCTTCATGGTTGTGGGCTTTAACATCATAGTTTTTGAAGAACAGTTCTTAAAGGTGTAGAGGCATTCTTGAATTGGTTATCATCACATGTGAAAGACTTATTTTGCTTGTTACCAGGAAAGAAATTTTCATCCAAGAGCAGACTTTAATTTGCCGTTAAGTGCCAACAAGGATCAGATTTAGTGATTTCTATTTCATTTCATTTGTATTTGTATTTTTTTTGTGCGGCTGCAGCCCCGATCGTCATTTACGGCTTTGCATTGTCTTTTGGGATATGTGTGTCATCAATCCCAGGAGGCAATAGGCATTACGAAGTCACAGCATTGCGTTATTTGCTATGGAAATCCGGCCTTTACTGCTTGTGCCGCACTGCGCATGCGCAAGATCGGTAGGTGCATGCTGGGTATCCAGCATGCACCGAATACAGGAAGAGATACTGTCCGCCTTCAGATGCCCTCACAGGAGATGGCCACGGACTTCAAAAAACTAAATTCACCTTAGTATACAGCATAGCTTTACTGTAATACACTAAGCATGAGTATTGAAGGGGTATTTTTATCCAAAAAATAAAATTTCAGCCAGAACACCTCTTTAATTAAGACTTTTGCACAGGGTCCCTCATTGGGCTACCCCTGTACATTTACATGTCTTTACATGGAAACCAAGACATAGTTCTTCCATCCCACTGTCTAGTTCCAGTACATCCGAAAGATATTTCCCTTCATTGTTGTCTGTGCTGTATGAGTCTGCCTCACAGCCACTGTTTCAATAAGTAAAGTAGACTCTCTCTTTGTCATACCATATGGGAACCAGCTTTTTGCTCCACCATTTCTCGGTGGCCAGATCCATGGTCTTGATGGCTCAAGCCCATAGTCTTTGTTTTTCACCCTTTTCCTGTCTAGGCACACTCTACTAGATTGGTGACTGCTTCTTGGGCTTTTTAAGCATTAGGCAGCTGGGTGTCCTCTTTAAGGAGGCAGGCAGTCCCCAGTTGTTTCATGTAATGGGCCTATAGCATTTTGCTTGCTGCCTTGCCCATTCCTCAGTTGAACAGCTTCCCAAATACAGCATGTGATCTTGAAAATGTCAATTCGCCATTGCTTTATGCGGTATTTACCACATAAAGCAAAAATGATTGGTAAATACTGCATAAAACAGGTGTTAAAGTAAATTCTCAAAAGGAAATAAATGTAAAAAATGCATGCATTATATAAGCAGTGGTCCCAGCATGCCATGGTTAAGGAGCCGTCATCCAGTAAACAACATGGTTCTTATGGAGAGTGCAGTCACTGTGTCATTAAAAATTTATGAGTTTCCGCTGTCAGCGGGGTTCCCCTCTGACAGCTGAATGTAAACAAAAGAATTGCCTGAATTTCCTGAAGAAAATTGGGTGGGGCCCCCCACCCAATCTATACCAGGCCCTTCAGGTTTGGTATGGATTTTGAGGGGAACCCCCACACCAAAATGTAAAAAAAAAAAAGCGTGGGGTCCCCCCTGAAATACATACCAGACCCTTATCCGAGCATGCAGGCCGTCAGACCCCTCCTGAACCATACCAGGCCACATGTCCCCAGATTTTACCCATGGGCCTCTTTCCCACAACCCTGGCTGGTGGTTGTGGGTATCTGCAGGCAGGGGGCTTATCAAAATCTGGAAGCCCCCTTTAACAAGGGGACCCCCAGATCTCCACCTCCCCCCATGTGAATGAGCATGGGGTACATAGTACCCCTCCTTATTGTTTTCAAGGGGTTAGGCTTACCCCCTTAGTTTCAGTAATGGGAACACATAAGGCCTCAGCATACCAAGATATTTTGGACAATTTCATGCTCCAAACTTTGTGGGAACAGTTTGGGAATAGCCCCTCCCTGTCCCAATCCAACTGCGCAAGGTCCATAAAGACATTGATGAGAACGTTTGGGGTGGAGGGACTAGAGTTCTGACTATATTTATTTATGTTTAGCAGTTGCTTGTATTCCAATTTCTTATTGCTCCATTTTTTTTCAGATTGGTGACTTTGTATATGTTATTGAGGGAACTGGAACTTCACCCTTGCCTTCATCACTTCTTCCTGTTGACAGTCCAAATGTTTTTCAACCCAGTACTTCACTTTCAGGTTGTATATTTGTCTGCTTATATTAATTTATTTCAATGCACAGTCTGTTTATTTAATTAAAATACTTTACTTTAGCTGTTTCATTATCTCTTTCACTGTTTTAGTTAATTTCTCCCTAAAACATCATGGCTACCTGCCTTCATTGCCAACCAGATTTTTTTTTTAACAACTCAAATATCAGGCACTTTTCCCCCTTCCTGCCCAAGCCAATTTTCAGCTTTCAGCACTCTTACTTTTTAAATGACAATGCTACACTGTACCCAAAATTTTTTTATCATTCCCACAAACAGAGCTTTCTTTTGGTGGTATTTGATCACCTGTGCTTTTTTTTTTGCTAAACAAATAAAAATAGACCGAAAATTTAGAAAAAAAAAACGTTTTTTCTTTGTTTCTGTTATAACATTTTGTAAATTAGTACATTCTATCATTCACTGATGGGCGCTGATGAGGCTGCACTGATGGGCACTGATAAAGTGGCACTGATAAGATGGCACCAATGAGTGGCATTGATGAGGTGGCACTGATGGTCACTGATGATGGGCACTGATAGGCAGCACTGATGGGCACTGATAGGTGGCACTGATGGGCACTGATAAGCAGCACTGATATGCAGCACTGATGGGCATTGATAGGTGGCACGGATGGGCCCTCATAGGTGGCACTGATATACACTAATAGGCCACACTGATGGGCATTGAATGGCTGCATTGATGGACACTTATGGGTGGCACTAATAGGCGGCACTGATGGGCACTGATAGGTGGCACCAATGGACACTGGGTGGCACTGGCTGGCATTGCTGATGGGCACTGATTGGCATCTGTCTTGGCACCGATTGGCATCTTTCTGGGCACCTGTCTTGGCACTGACTGTCATCCCTGGTGGTCCAGGGTGACATGCCTGTGGCCATTCATTGTGGGCATTCCTGGTGGTCCTGGTGGCATCTCTGGTGGTTCAGTGTGGGCATCCTCGGGGGGGGGGGGCTGCGCTGATAAACAATCAGCGTAGACCCCCCTGTCAGGAAAGCCGCCGATCGTCAAACGCGAGTGAGCAAAAGCCGATAAACGTCTTTTCCTGTATACACTGTGATCAGCTGTGATTGGACGTGGCTGATCACATGGTAAAGAGCCAGTCAGAGGCTCTATACTGAGATCGGTGTTGTGGTGTGTCAGACTGACATGCCACACCACCGATCGCCGCTCTACGCGCCGGCTTTTAACCTGAAAGACGTCATATGATGTCCAGTCAGGAGAACAGAACCACCGCCCGGCCGTCATTCTGCTATAGGCTGGGTGGGAAGTGCTTAAATATTTTTGTAATTCATATAAAACATTATTAAAAAAAAAAATTTTGTTTCTATATAAAAAATGGCAATTAGAAGTTTTTATCACCAAGCTAGGTGAACATTGAAACAAAGAGTAAAGCATCTTCGCAGATACACACAACATTTTAAGTTAAAGGTTCTTAAAGATCTAGATGATGATTTACCCTATTCAGCCTCTTGTTGGAGTCGGTGCATGTGTCATTTGATTTATACTATTTTTTGTTTAGCTTCACGGTATGAAAACTTTATCTCATATTAAAATGATTGGCTCATTCTGGTGTTTTCAGGAGCCACATTGATCAGTTTCTGAACTTTTTTCCAAGACCTGAAGCTGCAAGCTGCTGCCGCTGCATCCTGGAGCTGAGCAGTCATGTCAATAGGATTGCGTTTTCTAGAGTAGCGAAACCTCCTTGTTTGCTTATATAACCCTTCTGAAGTTAATTAAGCTATTCAGTGTATGCTAATTATATTAGACTGCCTATGTAAAAAAAAAATGTGTTTCAAAAATGGCCAATGGACCAGTTGTTGAATTTCCACCAAGGTTATTTCTTTAAAGATCCCACTGAAATAATTATTTTGAAGCTCAGCTCTTTTAATGAGGAAAGCTTTTAAATAGTTGAACTGTGATGAAAGTGCTATTATTCTGCTCATCAACTATACTAGTATATTCAGATATGCCAATTTAAAGGCAGCTGTGTCAACACACATTCTATATTTTTATTAGATATGTATAATTGATAGAAAAAACGGCAAAGAAATTGGATTTTTTTTTCTGTAAGATTATGGAATATGAGGGCATACAATAATTGAGCTGCTAAATTAAAATGATTGCATTGTCTTTGTGCCAGATGAAAATCACCATCGTTATGAGTGTATAAAATATCAAGTTTGGATATACTGTATAAAAATATTGAACAATAACTTTAAGCTTTTAAAAAATAACTCTTACATTTATTTTTACAATAAAGGGCATAACATTTGCCCTTTGTTTAACCCTTTCGCTGCCAGGCCCTGTGCACCATTTTGTACACTCAGGTGGCCAGACCATTTTTGCAATTTTTCCTTTGTTTTTTTTATTTTTCACTTATAGCTTTCAGAATTTGTGAAAGACCCCCCCCCCCCCCCAAACCATATATTTTCTGAAAGAACATGATAAGTAGAATAAAAGGAAGATGGTACTGATTTTTTAGACCCTGCGGTATTTGTGCAAATGTTTGCAAAAAATACACTAAAACCATTATTAGCAGATAAAAACACAGCACATTTTACAAATTACCTACTAAATAAAAAAGCTTTACCTGTATTGAGTGAATAAATAACAAATGTTTGTAACTTTTAAATTGCGCCTTTTTGCAAAATGGTGATACTTGAACAGATGCAAAAGTGTAAATATCCAAATTTCTCAAAAAATCTGAAGGTTTTCATTTTTCTCTTACGGCTTTCAGAATTTGGGAAAGACCCCCAAAACCATATATTTTCGGAAAGCATATGACCTCTAGAATAAAAAGAAGGTACTACCGATTTTTTAGACCCTGCAGTATTTGCGAACCAATATATTGGCAAAAATACACAAAAAACATTATTAGCAGATAAAAACACAGCTAATTTTACAAAATTCCTGCTAAATCCCTACTAAATATAAAAGCTTTACCTGTTTGTAGTTAATAAATAACAAATATTTGTAAATTTTAAATTGCGCCTTTTTGCAAAATGGTGAAAATCGAACATACCCCAAAATTTCTCAAAAAATCTGGAGGTTTTCATTTTTCACTTATAGCTTTCAGAATTTGAAAAGACCCCTCATGTATTTTTTAAAAGCACATGGCCAGTAGAATAAGAAAAAGTGCTACAAATTTTTTGGGCCCCGCAATAATTGGGCAAATGTTCATATTATCGCTATTTTTACTAAAAATACACTAAAATCATTAATATTGCACAAAAACACTACATCATTTACAAAATTCCTGCTAAATTAGTACTAAAGCCCCGTTCACATGTGGCATACTAAAGTGTACGCCCATGGGGGGCCATGTTTACTCGCACAGGGATTCACAGGTGTTCCATGTATCCCATTTATATCAAGTGGGATGCAACAGCTGCACAGGCATAGCTACTGTTCCCAATCTGACATTCGTGTGGGTCTGGGTACATGAGATCGCAGACAGTGTGAGCTCAGGGACATGCATGCGGACCTACATGGATGTAAAATTGGGAGCAACGGCACTGTTCGTGCAGTTGCTACATCCCAAATGACATTAATGGGACTGCCTGCACAGAGATACACAGAACATCCCTGTAAAGGTATGCTGTGTATGCCCTGTTTGAACAAGGCCTTAGGCCGCTTTCACACAAGCACACCAATCGGGTCTGCCTGTCCGTTTTTCAGGCGGGCCCAATCAGACCACCCATTGTTCTCTATGGAGAGACTGATGTAAATGGACATGTGTCCATTTACACATGCCTGCATCTGATCCAGTCCGCTACAAACAGATGGATGGGGATCCAATTGCCCATCCATCTAGCAGATCGGATAGCATCCGATGGAAATGGACCAGTTGCCTGTTTCCATCTGACTGTCCCATAGAGAATAGCGAGCTGTGTCCGTGTCCGCTGTGCATCAGCGGAGTGGACATGGACCTGCCATCTGCCTACTCAGCGGGGATCAGCAGACAAGCCATATGATTAGAGCCTGAGGTTGGGCTCAGGCGCATAGCATTGCACCCCGAACCCACCCACTTGTGAGTTGTGACAATAGCAAATTAATATTCGCTATCGTCTTACAGCTTCTCTGTATAGAGATTCCATTCATTCAGAAAATGACAGTCTGATACATTCTAACACTCGCAGTTAGAATATATCAGCTGTCAGTGGGTACATAGCAGTGATCAATAGTGATTGCTGCATGTGCCCTCTCTTCTACTGGGGGGATCTTAGTAAACACATGTTTACTAAAGCCCCCCAAGCCCCAACTTCACCCCTACCCACACCGCTCCCCCCCTCCTCCTCCCTTTTATACATATTTGTGGTAGTATTGGGTATTGTCCTCCTCAAAAAAAAAAACGGGACTTTAGTGATTTTGCACTTCTTTGTAAGTCTGTTTTGGGATAGAGGCATTTGAACCTCTGCGATTGGTGCATTGTCTTTATTTGCATTTCTTAGCCCTTTAACTTGAACCTTCAAAGCAATGGCAGCTCCTATATTTTTATCCTGAAATCTTCTTTTTAAAGTCATGGTGATGTGGATTAAAGGTGTACAAAGTAAGCCCTTACAGTTCTTAATGCATAAAGTATTGCATCTCCTAATTTAAGGAAAGTATGTATATGCTGTAGTTGTAAATTGTATTTATATATGTATCTCTTTAAATTTGTAGCATCCAAAGATGATGGTGAATGTTCCAATAATTATAAAGCTGTTTGAAATTTGATTGATATACTCAAATACAAGATAGTAGCTATAGTGGTTGTTTTAATAAACACAAAAAGGCTATTCCCTTTGCAAGGGAAATTTTCCTTAGCTTAGTGACAGTGATAAAATGTCACTATACAAAGGATACACAATCATGTGCAATAAAAAAACATTGAATTTTTGCTTGCAAATGACTGCGTGATAAAATTCAGCAGAGTTTCATCTCTTTCACTAAGCTCAGGTAAAATCCCCTTGCAAAGTAAACATTTCCATTGCAAAGGGAAAAGCCTATTTACCTTTAGTAAATTAATTTCATGGTGTCAGATATGCAGCTGACCATTAGGATAAGGTCACTTTGCAATTGTTAGACATAGTGGTATGGGGGTTGATTTACTAAAGGCAAATCCACTTTGCACTACAAGTGCACTTGGGAAGTGCAGTCGCTGTAGATACGAGGGGGACATGCAAGGAGAATAAAAAACAAAATTTTTGCTTGTACATGATTGGATTATAAAATCAGCAAAGCTTCCCCTCATTTCAGATCTTCCCCTCAGATTTACAGCGACTGCACTTCCAAGTGCACTTTCAAGCGCACTTGCAGTACACTTGTAGTGCAAAGTGGATTTGCCCATAGTAAATCAACCCCATCGTCTCAACAGCAGTAGCTCAGCATAGAAATTAATAAATTCATTCTTCTCCCTCTGTCACACAAGCATGAATGGGAGCAAAACGTTCCAAAACACTACATGCGTCCTTATTGGTAGTGGATGGATCTTCCCCATTCTTGTTTGACATTCATTTCTGTGCTGGGCTGTTGTAGCTCAGTAGGTGGGATACCTGTCAATGCCTCCACTGGCTTCCACTCACCCAACAAATTAAATTCAAAATACTACCAACAACTTACAAAGCCATCCACAACTCGGGCCCCCCAGCTACATCTCTAACCTAGTCTCAAAGTACCAACCTCATTGTCCTCTTCGTTCCTCCCAAGAACTCCTGCTCTCTAGTAGGGATGAGCCGAACACCCCCCCGTTCGGCTCGCACCAGAAACCCGCGAACGGACCTAAAGTCCGTGCGAGCTTTAGAACCCTATTAGTTATAATGGATGCGAACGTTCGAAATTAAAAGGGCTCATTTTAAAGGCTAATATGCATGTTAATGTCATAAAAAGTGTTTGGGGACCTGGGTCCTGCCCCAGGGGACATGTATCAATGCAAATTTTTTTTTTAAAAACGGCAGTTTTTTCAGGAGCAGTGATTTTAATAATGCTTAAATTGAAACAATAAAAGTGTAATATTCCTTTAAATTTCGTACCTGGGGGGTGTCTATAGTATGCATGTAAAGGGGCGCATGTTTCCCGTGTTTAGAACTGTCTCTGCGCAAAGTGTAATTTTTGAAAGTAAAAAAGCTATTTAAAATCACTCGCGGCTAATGTTAATTCACGGCTCCCGTAACACAGAGAACAGTGATTCATTGAAACTCATTCATAAAAAAAAGTCATTGATAAAAAATAAAAAAAATAAAAAAAAAAAAAAAAAAGCGTAGGGGTCCCCCCAAATTCAATAACCAGGCCCTTCAGGTCTGGGATGGATAATTAAGGGGAACCCCAGCCAAAAAAAAAAAAAAAATGGCGTAGGGTCCCCCTCAAAATCCATACCAGACCCTTGAGGTCTGGTATGGATTTTAAGGGGAACCCTAGCCAAAAAAAATGGCGTGGGGTCCCCCTCAAAATCCATACCAGACCCTTATCCAAGCACGCAACCTGGCAGGCCGCAGGAAAAGAGGGGGGGACGAGAGCGGCCCCCCTCTCGCCTGAACCGTACCAGGCCACATGCCCTCAACATTGGGAGGATGCTTTGGGGTCTAAGACCCCTAAAGCACCTTGTCCCCATGTTGATGAGGACAAGGGCCTCTTCCCCACAACCCTGGCCGGTGGTTGTGGGGGGGTCTGCGGGCGGGGGGCTTATCGGAATCTGGAAGCCCCCTTTAACAAGGGGACCCCCAGATCCCGGCCCCCCCCTGTGTGAAATGGTAAGGGGGTACAAAAGTACCCCTACCATTTCACCAAAAAAGTGGCAAAAATGGTAAAAATGACAGGAGACAGTCTTTGACAATTCCTTTATTAAAATCTTTCTTTCTTCTTTCTTCATCCTTCGGATTCTTCATCTTCTCCTTCCTTCATCTTCTTCCATCTTCTTCTTCCATTTTCTTCTTCCTCCGTCTTCTCGTCCTTCTCGTCCGGCATCTTCTTCCATCGGCGTCGGCGTCGGCGTCGGTGTCAGTGTCTTCTTGGGCCGCTCCGCGCAATGGGAGGCTCCCGCTGTGTGAGGCTCCGCTCCATCTGACAGGTCTTTTAAAACGGAGGGCACCTGGTGACCCGCCCCCTCTGACGTCATGGGGAAAGCCATCATGGAATTCCCCATGACGTCCCTGTGCGTCAGAGGGGGCGGGGTCACCAGGTGCCCTCCATTATAAAAGACCTGTCAGACGGAGCGGAGCCTCACACAGCGGGAGCCTCCCATTGCGCGGAGCGGCCCAAGAAGAGACAGAGACACCGACACCGACACCGACGCCGACGCCGACGGAAGAAGATGCCGGACGAGAAGGACGAGAAGACCAGCGCAAGAAGAAGCGGATCGGAGGAAGAAGAAAATGGAAGAAGAAGATGGAAGAAGATGAAGGAAGGAGAAGATGAAGAAACCGAAGGATGAAGAAAGAAGAAAGAAGATTTTAATAAAGGAATTGTCAAAGACTGTCTCCTGTCATTTTTACCATTTTTGCCACTTTTTTGGTGAAATGGTAGGGGTACTTTTGTATTTCACACAGGGGGGGGGGCGGGATCTGGGGGTCCCCTTGTTAAAGGGGGCTTCCAGATTCCGATAAGCCCCCCGCCCGCAGTCCCCCACAACCACCGGCCAGGGTTGTGGGGAAGAGGCCCTTGTCCTCATCAACATGGGGACAAGGTGCTTTAGGGGTCTTAGACCCCCAAAGCATCCTCCCATGTTGAGGGCATGTGGCCTGGTACGGTTCAGGCGAGAGGGGGGGCCGCTCTCATCCCCCCCTCTTTTCCTGCGGCCTGCCAGGTTGCGTGCTCGGATAAGGGTCTGGTATGGATTTTGAGGGGGACCCCACGCCATTTTTTTTTGGCTAGGGTTCCCCTTAAAATCCATACCAGACCTCAAGGGTCTGGTATGGATTTTGAGGGGGACCCTACGCCATTTTTTTTTTTTGGCTGGGGTTCCCCTTAATATCCATCCCAGACCTGAAGGGCCTGGTTATTGAATTTGGGGGGACCCCTAACCTTTTTTTTTTGTTTTTTATTAATGAATGACAGCTCTCTGTGTTAAAGGAGCCATCAATTCATTAGCCGCGAGTGATTTAAATTGCTTTCTTCCTGCAAAAATTACACTTTTTTGCAGGGAAAGTTCTAAGCACAGGAAACCTGCCCTCCTTCACAGGCCACCTATAGACACCCCCCAGATGTGATACTGCAATGCTGTTCTAACAGCATGCACACACATCCCCAGAAATAAAGCACATATTGTTGTCAGCAGTCAGCAGCACGCTGACACTGTCTGAAACATAATATGCGAGGCCTCCGCGCGGCGGCCTCTTATACCGTGGGGCGTGTACTAAAGCCCCTGAGCTATAATTGGCTACAGGCATCCTGCCTGTAGCCAATTATGGCTCTCCTCGCTGCCGGCGCTGGCCAAGCATGCGGGGTCACAGTGCATGCTTGGCCAATCATCAGCAGCATTGCACTGCGCGGGCCGCAATGCATTGCGGGGCCGCTCGCATCACACGAATTTTGCGAGCGGCCCCAATAGTTCTGGGCTCGCCGAGCGAGCGAACACCCGGTGCTCGATTCGAACCGAACACCGGGCTCATCCTTACTCTCCAGGACTTTTCCTGAGCCTCCCCATCCTATGGAACTCCCTACCCCAATCTGTTTGACTGTCCCCTACTCTGTTTGCTTTAAGGCGATCCCTGAAAACCCTTCTCTAAAGAGAAGTCTATTCTGCCCCCACCTAACAACTGTACTTCTATTTTCTCCATCAGCTCATCCCCCACAGTTATTACCTTATGTATCACTTGACCCTCCCTTTTAGATTGTAAACTCTAACTATGCAGGGCCCTCTGATTCCTCCTGTATTAATTGTATTGTAACTGTACTGTCTAATGTACTGTCTGCACAAACAAGCTGCACAAACTGTTGGTGTTATATAAATCCTGTATAGTAATACAAATAATAATATTTCTGCTCAGAAGAGCACATCATGCAAAGTCCCCAATTTGACCTCAGAGACTTGAATACTAAATGACAGCAAATATTAGCCCTTCTCTCCAGATTAACTGAAAACTGTTTTTAATTATTTTTTCTAAAATAAACCAAGGTTAGTCTATTTTTGTTACATGAAACAACTGACTGATTGTTCTAATTAACAACTCAATTCAAAGTTTAAAGGTATAATCCATTTTCTCTGATGTGATAAAGGTTTTTTCAAGACCATAATTTAAAAATATATAGAGAGTAAAAGAAAATGTTCAAACAGGTTAAATACATTTACCATGTATGTTAAGAGAAAATATGCAATTTTTTTAGAGCACTTACTGTATAATCACAGTATTTTATCTGCATCAGCTTTTGGTAATTTTTTTGGTGCTATCTTACTATTTTTGTAAAGTTGAGAGTTGATGCAACTACTTGTTTTTGTTTGCATTATATAGTGCAATAAATATGTTTAATTTTTGTGATACATCTACACATATATACAGTATATGTTTCTTCTGTTATCTAGTATCTACAGTTTATACACTTTTCTATCATTTTACCGAAGGACAGCTTTCTACACCCATCATAATAATTTAGCAAAAGTGGGTAGGGTCTTATGGTAAGGTTTGTGGTTTCACTGCCGTGACAAATGCATAAAATGTCACCAACTCCAAACAACATTTGTATGAGAGATGATAGGCTTGATGCATTAGGACAAGAAACATGCTCCATTCATGAATAAACTGTCATGAAACACTTAATCTATGTTTGTATGCCACATGTTCCTGTTAAATTTCATTTGGTTTACATTGTAAAGTTCTGCTTATTGCTCTTCTGCTAAAAAAATACACAAATCAGTGTAACTCTGTAGTCATTAATACATCATTACATTTATTTTTAAATGACAACAGTGTAAATACCTGCATTGGAGCTTGTATCCACCCCTTTATTGTCAGCTCATAAGAGGAAGTATAAGCACAAGTAGCCAATCAGATGAATTAAAGTGTAAGTAAAGTCAAAATTTTGACTTTCACCTACAGGTTATAATGAGGCTTACCTGTAGGTAAAAAAAATTCTCCTAAACCTGTACGGTTTAGGAGATATTCCCCGTGCAATGCGCTGCTGACTGCAGCGGCGCATGCGCACGGGGGATTCTCGGCTGAAGGGCCGGCAGAATCCGAAGCCTGCCGGGAAGAAGTCTCCCGTGCGCATGCGCGGGAGTGACGACATCGCAGCCACTCACAGCGCTGGAGTCACGATACCCGGAAGACACGCCGAGGCAACATGTCAGCGACCTCGGCGTGGACCAGGTGAGTTACCGACGCCTCGTTCTAAGGTAAGTATTTCATAATGAGCTAGTATGCGGTGCATACTAGCTCATTATGCCTTTTCCCTTACAGGTGTATAAAAAAATAAAAAATGTCAGCGAGTTTACTACCGCTTTAATCACTGTGCTGCTTCTCCTTTCACTGTTAAGTCACAGGCTGGGGCAGGTCCAGGATGAGCTGGGCTCAGATGAAGTGGGCTGAATGATGCTGGAGATTAAACTGATGAAAAAAAAAGTACTGCAGGGAAAAGGCTGTTTTTTAACTTTATCTTTTAACCACTTACAGACCGGAAGATTTGCCCCCTTAATTACCAGGGCATTTTTTGCGATACGGCACTGCGTCACTTTAACTGACAATTGCACGGTCCTGCGACACTGTACCCGAGGAAATTGACGTCCTTTTTTCCCACAAATAGAGCTTTCTTTTGCTGGTATTTGATCACATCTGCGGTTTTTATTTTTTGCGCTATAAACAAAAAAAGAGCGACAATTTAAAAAAAAACGATATTTTTTTTTTTAATTTTTAATATAATAAATATCCCCCCAAAAAAGTAATAAAACTAATTTCTTCATCAGTTTAGGCTGATATATATTCTTCTACCTTTTCTTGATAAAAAAATCGCAATAGCCATATATTGATTGGTTTGTGCAAAAGTTATAGCATCTACAAAATAGGGGATAGATTTATGGCATTTTTATTATTTTTTTTTTTTACTAGTAATGACGGCGATCAGCGTTTTTTTGCGGGACTGTGACATTGCGTCGGACAGATCGAAAACTTTTGACACTTTTTTGGGACCATTGACATTTATACAGTGATCAGTGCTGTAAAACTATATAAATGTCACTGACAGGGAAGGGGTTAACACTAGAGGCCATCAAGGGGTTAAATGTGTTCCCTTATGAGTGTTTCTGTGTAACTGTGGGGGATGGGACTCACTGGGGGATGAAACCGATCACTGTTTTTAATTACTAGGAACAGACGATCTGTCTCTCCTCTCGTGTCAGAATGTGTATTTGTGTGTTTACACACACATATCCCCATTCTGTCTCTCATGCCCGCGGTCGCGTGTGGCCAGTGGTCATTGCGACCACCAGCCACGCGCAGCGGGACCCCCATTGTGCAGTGGGCGCACGCCTGCTGATGCCCTTAGAGGTGCCGATGTACACCTACAGCGATTTGCGGGATCATGCCGACCTGCAGCAGTATAATGATGGTGGCTGGTTGGCAAGTGGTTAATGTGCTATTCATTTTTTCTTGTAATTTCTGCTTTGAGGTCAGGGTGCCACAATAAAGACATAGTTCTGTAGCGACCTCCTGCTATATTGTTTGAAAAAAGCATACTGGAATACCCCTTTAAAAATATTTGCTAGTTTTTTGTGCTAATTTCCATTGCTTTTTTATAGGCAGCACACACTCAAATAAAACCTACTACCTTAAATGTAAAGAAAACAGTGTCTTGGAAGAAAATCTTAAGATACCATTAATTAATGAAAGAAGGGAAAAGGCTTTAGCGATTGCAGCCCAAATACAGATGTCACCACAGGAGTACGAGCGCAGAAAAGTCACTGGCACACTGGAGAGCAGCAGTGTCCGAGCTGCAATAGCAGCATCTCGCAGCAACAGAGAGGAAGTAAGTTACATGTGTAGTCTGGGCAAATGTTCTACATAAATTATTCCTGTACACATATGTGAATATTGTGCATGATCAGATGGCACAAAAGAAGCTGCAAAAATTCACACTTAGATTTGGTTATAGATATTCTTGCCTCTGGACAGTATTATTGAATCTTTCATAAACATTGCCATCCAGTGCTCTCATATTATTTCTTACTGATGTGAGCGTAAAGATAAATCACAAGTACTAAGTTCATTTGTTCTTCAGTAGTAACCCATGAGTGCCTATTTTATGGTAAATGCACTTTTTTTAATTAGCCCCTTCCTACTCAGGCACAGTCACTGCAAAATAACAGGTGCATTCCGGTATGGAGGAGCATTTGATCTCTTCCCATGATGTAGTGCTTAGGCCTAAGTGGCCATTTACTATACACAAAAATGACCACATGAAGGGGAAGGGTCATCATCAACCCTTTATAAACTCTGATGGAGGAAGGCTTGGCAAGGAATTTGCAAATCAGTGTATTTTGTTTTTATGTCGATTTTACACAGCGTCCCAACTTTTTTTTGGAATAGAGGTTGTACACTGTATTTTTATGGATACAGAAAATAATGATTATATTAATTTGCTGCAGAGAATCTCATCCTTATTCAGAGGAGACAAATTTGTAGGCAGAGAGTAGGCCTTCTTCAGCCAGAATAATATACAAAACTATTTATTTTCAGACACAGATTATAACATTTTCAAAGATTTGCTGAATAGACTTTTATCCTTTTTTAATATGAAGGAATTTTGGGGCAAAGAGGTAATATATTTCAGCCATATAGTTAAATAAAACTGTATTTTACAACTAAAAATTGTGCTGTTTTGCTGAACAGAATCTCATATTTTTAAGCCCCATACACACTATCAGTTTTTCTGGTGAGTTTTCCTTCAGATTTAACAAAACCATATAATATGAGGTCAAAAGGAGTTTCAATTTGTATGCAATCAGGCAGGCCCTTGCACTACATGGTTTTGGTAAACCTGAAGGAAAAACTCAGCAGAAAAACTGATAGTGTGTATGGGACTTTAATGTGAGGTACTTGGAGAGTGGACCAGCCTGAAAAGTTATATGAAACTGTATTTTTTAATGGATTATGTACAAATTGTGTGGATTTGATAAAGAGAATCTTATCCTTTATGATGAGATGCAATTTTGGAGCCAGAGGGTAGGCATTTATCAGCCCAAAATATAAAATACATTTTTTTCTATAAAAAAATGTATTTGATGCAAACATTCACAATTCTTTTATTAGGAGGCGAGCAGAGAGTATGCATATTTTATCCCCAAAAAATAAATTACATTGTAAGTTTTGAGAGACACTGTATCAAGATTAAAAAGGCTTGATGGATAGAATGTAATGCTTTGTAGAAGCTAAGATGCACCATATTTCCTTCTATAACATTAAACAGTTTTTTTTCTGACATATAATCCAAACGTTGTTTAGAGTAGCTCCACAGAATCAAATTCTATTTCTTTCGAGGTATGCATTCTTTTGTAATTCAAAGGGAAGGGAGCAGGCAGACTTTATCTTTAATTTAAAAAAATGACTTCACACTACTCTGTGCCTGGGAGACAAAGGAGGATGATGATGATGATGTTGATGAAGGCTTGGCTAGCCACTCCAACACCTTCACTGTGTGCTCTTGCATTATAGTGACTGTGGATACGGAAACTGCTCGCCCCCTATAACTGCATAGAAACTTCTCTCTTTAGGCCTCCCAAGCATCATGCCAATGGGGGGGGGGGGGGGGGGGGGGGGGGGGGGAGTTATTCCTTTGCCATAATAGCTATGGCAAGTTCTATATGAGGGATGTGGTGTTTTGGTTCACTTGACTCTTTGGTGCTTTTGCCATGTCACTGACAACTTTGTTCTACTTCTGACATAAGCATGAATGTACGGAAAAAATATGAAAATAACTTTAAAAAAACAAACAAACACCAACCATCCATCCCAAAATACAGGCAAATTAAACCCTCCTTTTTATAAACCAAAACAAAACAAAGGAAAATCAACCCCCTCCCCCCCAATAATAGCAAAATAAAGTGCACAGCAGCAACACAACTTATTGACACAAAGACAAAAGTAGTCTTAAAAGGGACTCTTGTGTCTGTTTAAATCAAAGGCAGTAAATGCAGGTGGTACTTACACTTCACTCTTTCTAGCCCCACAAACTGCAATTCACTGCAATATATCAGTGGCAATATACACTACTGAATATAGTACTGCATATAGCAGTACTGTAGTAGCACTAGCAAACTGTTTCTCTCTAAGGCCCCTTTCACACTGGGGCGGTTTTCAGGTGGTACAGCGCTAAAAATAGCGCCTGTACACCGCCTGAAAAAAACGGCTCCATTCACTCCAGTGTGAATGCCGGCGGGCTTTCACACTGGAGCGGTGCGCTAGCAGGACGGTAAAAAAAGTCCTGCTAGCAGCATCTTTGGAGCGGTATAGGAGCGGTGTATTCACTGCTCCTATACTGCTCCTTCCCATTGACTTGAATGGGACACCGCGGTAATACCGCTGCAATACCGCCACAAAGCGCCGCTACGGCGGCACTCTGCGGGGGATTTTAACCCTTTTTCGGCCGCTCGCGGGGGTTAAAACCGCACCGCAAGCAGCCGAATCCCGCGGCTAAAACTACGGTAAAGCAGCGCTAAATATAGCGCTGCTTTACCGTCACCGCGGCTCCCACCCCAGTGTGAAAGGGGCCTTAGCATACTGTCAGCTGTCTCTCTCACTAAATGACACACCCTGTCAAGGGGCTGTTGAGAGAAGAATGCATTGTGGGATGTTTAGCTGGGCAATTCCTTTCCCAAATATTTGGAATAAATCTGAACCTCCTAATAGGCAACATTTAGTCTGCACCTGGATTTAGACTGAACCCTGAGATAGTAATGAATTTTATCTGACAGAGACACCAGTAGTGTTATGCTGACAAGATTTTTGCTTAGTTCAGTGATGTACTGTGTATTATAGGTAAAAATGTTAAATTAAAAAAGGGCACATGTCAAAGAACACTATCAAATGTTTTGTGTTCTTTCTGCCAAAGATTGTCCCCTTGATAATCACAACATGAGTTTATTTCATATTCTACAAACATGGGTGTGTGTCAGATGGTTGGGACCCCTACGCTGTTTTTTTAGTGCAAAAGTAAGGGCAGACAAATGTCTTTCTGACCTGGCTTCTGAAAGAGGCCACCTAAACAAGAGTCTGACATCAGAGTCTACCAAACCTGCAAGAATTGGAAAATGAAAAGTTTTTATTCATTTTACTATTTAAAGAGGTTTTATTTGGGACTTTGGGGCATTACATTGTTTAATTTTTCTTTTCCTCTTTATAGGTAAATATGTCTTTCCGGTCTTCTTCTTTTTCTTCCTCTAAAAAGTTCCAGTCTAATCAGTATGATGTGGAAATAAGTATGCCTGAGCATTTTGAGATTCCAACGCAAATTTCCATTCCAGTTTCTACAAAAAGTCGAATATTTGTTAAACTCACCTCAGCTGAAGGAAGTCTACATTGTAATGAACAAGGTATCAACTTTGCATGATAATTTATATTGCTTCATTCTTTTTTCTCATAATTGTCAGTAAGGGAAAACAAAACAAAATAAGAGCTATGATTTCTGTTCTTTAAAGCCCATCTATGAGCAAAACCTTTTTTTTTTTTTTGATGGTGTTGTTTCTGGGTGTGGAGCACTGGTAATCTAGCGATGCATGTCTGTCTCACCGGCCAGTTACTTTTGGTTCCTGAGGGAACCCCACCCCCCAGACAGCCAATATGAGGTGTTCACATAATACAGGTAGTAACATGGACATTAAAAGAGAGCCCCACCTCCTGTCTCCTGTACACAGAGTAGCAGAGAAGACTCAGAACCAAAACATCACTTGGCCACAGATTCAGGATAGTAAAAGGTAGTAGGATTCAAAGGCAATTAGGTAATGTTGTCTACAAGAGGTTTTTGACACTGGCAAGCAAAAAGACTGCGACCAGCCTAGTATAACTTCTCCAATTTCCAGCATGCCTCTGTTTTTTTGCTAGTGTCCTAGGAGGATGGACTGCTTTTCTCTACTAAGAAAAATGTAACCAGGTTTACTAGCCAATTTTTATTTTTTCCTTTTTCAAGATTGTTTTTTCTTCGATCAATACTTCATCATTTAGAAACTGCTAGAGTTAATCTCCATACAGCTATTCTCCAACTTGTCTTGCATACACACGGTCACACAAATGTTGGCCAACAATTACGAATGTGGGAACGTGGTGACGTACAAGACGTACGACGAGCCGAGAAAACGGAAGTTTAATAGCCAGTGAGGCTCCTTCTGCTTGATTCCGAGCATGCGTGAACTTTTGTGCGTCGACTTGTGAATGCACGATCGGAAATTCCGACAACAAAGTTTAGTTGGCAGGAAATTTGAGAACCTGCTATCAAACATTTGTTCTCGGAAAGTCCGACAACAAATGTTTGATGGAGCATATACACGGTCAGACTTTCAGCCAACCAGCTCACATCCAACATTTGTTGTCGGAAAATTTGATTGTGTGTATGGGGCATAAGTCTACGAAAACCTTTCCCATGTTGCCAGATGTCCTGTATGCAGAGTGGGAAACTCCTGACAA
Organism: Lithobates sylvaticus; assembly: GCA_028564925.1. Taxonomy (NCBI): domain Eukaryota; kingdom Metazoa; phylum Chordata; class Amphibia; order Anura; family Ranidae; genus Lithobates; species Lithobates sylvaticus. The sequence goes on from CM053027.1 coordinate 393,060,232, forward strand.
ATTGTTTACACCTCTCAAATGTTTTGCATACCTATACCCATTTGAGCAGTCCTTTATTAACCGCTTGCCGGCCGTCGTATGATGTCTGTACATTTAAACAGGGAATGCGCTCAAGCGTGTGCACGCATCCCTGTTCCTACGGTGGTGGCGTGTCACGGAGACACCGCTCGCTACTGAGGGCGGTGAACAGCCATTTGGGCATGACTGTTTACCACGTGATCGGCCGTGATGAAGTCATGGCCGATCACAGATGGTACCGTCCCACTTTGCACGGCACATGCGTGCGATCGCGAGCGGGCGGCTCGTGCACGTCGGTGGCAGCGTGTTCCTGGAAACACAGTTCGTCACGACACTGGCAAACGGCCAATGGCTGGCAGCTGTTTACCACATGATCAGCTGTGATCCTTTCACAGCCGATCACTAAATGTAAACATGGAGCGGTAACAAGATGTTACCGGGTTCTCCTCCTCACACACCGATTGTGTGTGAGAAGAAGATTGTGGTAACATCTCGTTACTGCTTATAGTGTACACTAATCACACTGATTCCCCCCTCAATAAAGAAGACCTGTCACCACCTATCAAAGGACCGTCACAGTCCATCTGAGTACCCGTGTACCTGTCACAGTCCATCAGAGTACCTGAGTACCCGAGTACCTGTCACAGTCCATATAAGTATCCGAGTACCTGTCACAGTTCATCAGAGTACCCCAGTACCTGAGTACCTGTCACAGTCCATATGAGTACCTGTCACAGTTCATATGAGTACCGAGTACCTGTCACCGCCCTTCAGAGTACCCGAATACTAGTCACCAGCCCATCAGAGTACCCGAGTACCTATCTGTAGCCCATAAGATTACCCGAGTACCTGTCACCAGGCCATCAGAGTACCCGAGTACCTGTCACCAGGCCATCAGAGTACCGAGTACCTGTCACCAGGCCATCAGAGTACCCAAGTACCTGTCACCAGCCCATCAGAGTAACCGAGTACCTGTCACCAGCTCATCAGAGAACCCGAGTACCTGTCTGCAGCTCATCAAGTTACCCGAGTACTGGTCTCCAGCCCATCATAGTACCCGAGTACCTATTTGCAGCCCATGCCTCATAGAATATATGTTGGGGTGTTTGCTTTCCAAAATGGGGTCATTTTGTGGGCAATTACATTGTCCTGGTGCTCCAGGGCCTTCAAAAGTTTAATAGGTTGAGAAATGAGATGTGTCATTTATGCTCGTAGAATGCCTGAAGGTGCTACTTTAATGTGTGTCCTCTGTATGTGGCCAGGCTGTGTAAAAGTCTCACACATGTGGTATCGCCATTACTCAGGAAGAGTAGAAGAATGTATTTTGGGGTGTAATTTGTTGTATGCATATGCTGTGTGTGAGAAATAACCTGATAATATGACAATTTTGTAAAAAATAAAAAAATGTATCTTTATTTTGCAAGGAATTGTGGGAAAAAAATTACAACTTAAAGAAACTCACCATGCTACTTACTTAATACCTTGGAATGTCTACTTTCTAAAAAGGGGTCATTTGGGGGGTTATTTTTACTTTCCTGACTTGTTAGTGTCTCAAGAAATGAGATACACCTGATGTACTGAAGGCCTGAACAGATGTTAGCAATTTTCAGTGATTGGCACCATAGTTTGTAGACTATAACTTTCACAAAGACCAAATGATATACACTAATTTGGGTTATTTTTACCAAAGATATGTAGCAGTATAAATTTTGGCCAAAATTTATGGAGAAAAATTACTAATTAGCAAACTTTTATGACAGAAACAAAGAAAGGCATTTTTTCACAAAATGTATGGTCTTTTTTTATTTATAGCACAAAAAATAAAAAACTCACTAGTGATTAAATACCACCAAAATAAATCTCTATTTGTGTGCAAAAAGGACGCAAATTTCATTGTAACATTTGTTGCATGACTGAGTATTTGTCATTCAAAGTGTGAGAACGTTTAAAGCTGAAAATTGGTCTGGGCAGGAAGGGGGTGTAGGTGCACTGTATTGAGGTGTAGTGAGCTGCTCTCAGTATTGATCCAGCAGGGCCCCATCTTAATAAAGCAATAATTCCTGTAGACAATGTTTGAGGATAACTGTTTGCTTTGTCTGGCCCTGCCTTTACTCTTTAATGGCCATGATGTTAGTCTTTCTAACATTGAGGGAATTGCCGAAAATTATTGGGAAGGAATCCAGCTTCCCTCCACACTAATTCACTATTTATGGAGTGCTTAGAACTCACGCTGGAAGCCCTGCACAACTTTGTAGAGGGGTTAGTGGACATATCCCATCTTCTTTCACATTTGCGTCTACTATCAGTAAACATGTGGGGAACACTTTGGTTGAAATACTTGCAATGTCTCTTTAGAGTTGTCTTGGATACTCTCAACAATGTCACTTGGGGTAAGAGAAGTCATCTGCCCCAGCAAAAGATGAATAGGTCTCAAGTTGATAGGATCCACTCCTACTCTGACACCAATAGGAGTCCCTTTGTTACACCTAGGCTTCAACCTGTGTCCAAATTCAAGCTATGAGCTCAGTTTCACCACCCTTTACATAGCTACATACGTTGTAGTTGGTAAGGTTGATAAAGACACTGGTCTATCCAGGTCAGCCTGTGTGTGTGTGTCTGTTTTCCATATAGCTGTACATCTGAAACATAATTACATTTATCTTCACTTTCACTTTGAACTGCTTTTCATCCAAATTCATTGTGTGGCTAAGTGTCTTTTTTAGAGACCTAAGTTTAAATAGTTTCCTCCCAATGCTAGAGTTACCAGTCAAAGTTCTGTACTATATATTGTGATTATATCCCCTCTTCTTCCCCCCAACTTCCCCAAAACTTGCAGAGAAGTCTTAAACATTAGAGATGCTTGCACTTTCTTTAGTGAGGGACTTCTGTTAGGCTTTGCAGACACCTTGATAGACATCATCTTAGATGCCAAAGTATGGTAGAGGGGCTACAAACTGATTGTTCAGTTCTTCCCCTAGGTTCAGGTCTTACAACCTTTCTGTTTCACTGCACAGATTAACAGTCCTCGTGCAGTCCTTATGAGTCTTTTGGAACAATGGATTATTGCCCTAGTTCCTGTGGTGAAAAGGTTTCATGACTTTTATTCCAGTCTTTTCACAGTTCAAATCCCAAAAGGGGCCTTGGATCTTAAGGCATTAAATGTATTATTTTGGTCCTAAAAATTCCACATGAAATTCACCAGATTGAACACTCTCCATTAAGAAAACTTTCTAGCTTCCATATACATCAAGGACTAAGTCCCTATTTTTCCAGCATATCAGTGATAAGCTTTCTTTAGCTGTGAGTCCCTGGCATTTTCAGCAGTTTGTAGTCCTACCATTTGGCTTGTCCTCCAAGGCCCCTTTTGGGACCTGTGTTCATCTAGGATTTATCCCTTGTGCTTGCCTTGGTACATTCACGGGGCATATCATTTTGGGTTATCTGGACAACCTCCTTTGGAGGGAAAAGTTGGCACAAGTCCTGACCTTGGAAAGGTTCATTTGTATCCTGAACCATCATAAGTCTGCATCAGAGTCAACTCATTGATGGGAATAATCCTAGACCCAGCTTAAGCCAGAGTTTTTCTTCTACAAAAAAAGCTTCAAGCTCTGTGCAACCAGACTTGTACTTGAAACACATTTCTTTTGTTTAACAGTATCCAAATTCTCCTGTAGGCAGCAATATAACCCAAGTGTCTTTGAATCCTGTTTTTCTCAATCCACTCCAAGAAATAAAAAAATAAAAAAAATGTGATTTTACTTGCTATGCCAGTGATTAATAACAGAGTGTTGAGGGGATGAGGTGTGTGGGGCAGGAGGGATCCTGGAGATTAACTTTAGGTTTTCAAGTAGGGCATTTTTATCAGTAGCCAACTACAGATACATGGTTCCTTGTTTTATTAATATGGTAAACACAAATGGACCATTTTCTAGTTTTACAGAGTTGAATTTGAACTCTGCTTTACAGACCACCAAGCCAGTACATTAAAGTGAGTGTAAAGTTTTATATTTTTATTAAAATATTAAACATGATATACTCACTTACTCTGTGCAACCTCCTCTTCTGGGGTCCCCTGCTAGGGCACTCTGCAAATCCTCTTCAGCATTTGCCCCAGACATGCGGGCTAGCTCCCAAGCTGGGCTCTGTGTGTCCATTGGCACACACACCATAACTTGGCCCTGCCTCTTGCTCTCTGCTCATTGGCTTTGACTGACAGCAGCAAGAACCAATTGTCAATGCTGCTGTCTCTGAGTCTATGCAAAGACAGCAATAGAGCAGTGCTGCTGCTCTCGGGCTCAGTGCTGAATTGAGATCTAGCTTAGGGCTGTGGGGGCTGAGCATAAAAGGTTTTTTACATCATGCAGAGAATGCAATATGGTAAAAAACCTCCTGCCTTTACAACTACTTTAAATTATTGCTCTGTCTGGTAAACTTTTTTTACTAACATAAACAGATATATGTGCTAATGTGCCTATATCTGTCATTGTTCAAACTGATAAAACGTGAAATTTCATTGGTTGCTATGATACTCTACATTGCACATCAGTACTACACTTTTTGTTGCCTTGTCAACCAACTTTGACAGTCTCAGTCTGCTTCTGGATGCTCGTAAATTACATCCTTCTTGACATTTCTGAAATCATGACATTTCACTTTATGTTGGTAGTTAAACAGCTTTGCTTATACATGAGTGCTTTTTCTGAGACGTTTTGATGTGAACAAGATTTTTTTATTCATCTAAAATGGCATCTCATCACTCATTTGTATTACTAGCATCTGCATTTTTTATTAAAATTGAATGTGAAAATTGAAGTAATTTTGATAGTTTTGTAGATTTATTATTCAAGGTACTCTAGAAGCTTAGTTTAGTTAAAATTGCCTCACGAAATACCTCTGGTTCTGCTAGAGAGAAAAACAAAGAAATTACCTAAATCTCTAAACAAAGCTGTAGCTGTAAGCTCACTCAAAGTATTCCAATATCCAGGGCATGGAATCAGTCCTGCATGTAAGGAGAATGATTCTTTCAATCTCATAGGATGCCAAAGCCACCTCGGTTTGCATCCCAGTATAGGTATAAACACTACCTGGACTAGGCAGAATGCCAAAAAATGATCCCTCTTAGCCAAAGACCCTGATTCTGGCAAACTTCTTGGCTGAGACCTCCTGGTCCTCACTCAAACTGGACTGAAGGTTATCCCACCTGGAGCTGCAGGCCTCCAGAGGATCCCTGGTAGCCTATGGACTTGATCTTGACAAACTTCCTGGGTGATGTCATGCCCTTAGAGAGGCTGTCTTCATGGTTCAGTCCTTACTCAAGCTGGACTGAAAAAAGATCTCATCTTGAGCTAGCAAGGAAGTCCAGAGCAAGTAGTGAATCCCACCTTAGGAGTCTTGGCTCTCCATCGAGTCTTAGATGAGTACTCCATAAAGGTATTGGATTGTATTGGAGTAAGGGATAATTTACCTATGAGATATTGGAAAGGGCAGGGAGTACAGAGATCTGCCCTGTAAGAGCGCTGAAGATCAGATCCTTTGTGATACATATCAGCTTAGAGAAAAACAGCCAAGGCTGATTAGTCTTTTCCGCTCAAGACTAATAACTTGAAAAGAGATGAACATGGATGGAGTTTTGCACCCTGTGATAGAAGATTTAATCTAAGAGATAGACTGAGTACTGGGTTCTGATAACTCAGAACCAAAAGCAGAAGCCCAGGTCTGTTTGGCCAATCAGCAATGACTACAGTAATTGCCATTTTCTTTAGCAATAGACCCCAAAATCTGTAGATGAATCAGATGCGCAGAAAAGAAAAAAAGAAAAAAAAAAAAAGAGAAAAGAAAAAACGTTGAAACTTCCCCTGATCTGTCACAGCATCTACTTCCAGGGCTTGCAGGCCTGGGCTCCTTGGGAAAAGTCTTTCAAGCTTGCAATTGTGAGGAGATGCAAGCAGATCTAACTTTGGAATCTTGCCCAGAGATGAAATCCACTTGAAGTAACCTGAATATAGGAACTACTCATTGCCCACAGAATATGGATTCCTGCCAGAAGTTCAGAATCCCCGAAATGTGGACCTACTAGAGTCTTAAAAAAATCTTCTATACCCAGGTCACAATCATCTCTACCTCTTTCAGTAGACTTTCCTTGAAGGTTCTGATCTGCCCATTGATGTAGTACACCACTTCAATGTTGTTCAGCCTCACCATAACTATATATGTATAGTCTACTGTCTGGCGATGAAATGCATGCAGAGCAAAAAAGGGCTAGCCAGATATCTGGAGTGTTCAAAACAACTTCCTGAACAGGGGAGTTCCACTGGCAATAGTTGTGCAGCACAAAATATTTATTACTGTGCCAAAACCCAAAGCTTCTTCTCACTGTCTGTAAAATATGAATAGCTTGCTGCATATTCACTGATCTTATAGAAAAAAAAGCCTGCTGGACAGGAAGCCTCCTTCACTGAGCCCATGTTAATATGGGGATAGGAGAGACCATGATCTTAACCATCATCAGGCTTTGAGGCAATGACAGTTGAAGAGAGGAAAACCAGGATAACACAGTGCCCTACCACCGGTATGTTCTAGAGGCAAAAATAATATAATCTAAATCATGATGAATTAGGTTCCCAGATACACAAGCATTTGTGTAGGCCTTTTTTAAATACTATCCAGTCAACCTCTTGTAGGGTTATGAGGACCCCCCTCTGTGTTTTTGAAAAAGATATCTGTCTTGAGAAGGCATAGATTGAGATTGCAACCAGCAGACATGTAAGCTGCATAATGTTTTGACCCATGGAGAAAATGTAGGTATGTCTAAAAATAGATACTGCTGGGAAGGTGGAAATAGGCAACTTACTGGGTAACAATAGTATCCGTCTTAAAAACTCTGCTGGAATTGGAATTGGTGGCCCCTGAGACTGAAAGATTTGACATTGGTTAGCAGAATTTGTCTTTCTTTGTTGGAGCAAGGATTTTTTGTCTGGCACCATCAGGGGTTTGAAGGTGACCGATTGTCCAAAGAGGGCCTGCAGTACTTGTCCTGAGGATCCAAGTGTTCAAGACGAAAGCTGTACATTGAAAGAGGTACTCATAAGATATATATACGGGTGGCATGATCTCAAAAAGACCAGAAAATATCCTGTCTTCCTGGAATGGAGCTGTTTGCTGACTTTATGGATGAGGGCCCTGTCTTTTCAAATTTTCCTGGCCTTAAAGCTGGAACTACAGGAGCAAACCTCTTCAGAGTTAATTAGGAATCAACTCTTGAACTGCAGTCTTTTTTCAATTAACAGACATTTACTCTGAGGCTGGAGGCCAGACTAAGGGCAATCCCAGCTCTTTGCTATTGAAGCTTGCACTTGAAGAGGATAGTTTCAGCCCCCACAATGCAATCAAGATCTCTCACTTGTCAAAAACATTCACTGATCAACAGACTGGAATCTATCCACAGCTGTTCCAAGAAAATGATAGAACCCAGAAAAAGTCATTGGAGTAGGCACAGCTATTCGAAAAAAAAAAAAAAAATAGCACCCAGATAAAGCCCTAGGAGCAGGATCCCTGTACTCTTATGACAGGTTTACTTATACAGTATTTAAGAAATAACTGTAGATTTAAACTCAAAAGGCTTATTAAGAATTGTTGTCAAATGTTAGCTTGAAATCTGATTTGTATTGGTTATTGCTGAGAAAATAACTGTAATTTTAGAATTGATTTAGTAGATTACATGTACGGTAATTCCTAAGTTGGAAAGCAGCAGGAAAAACTGTATTCTAGAAATTGCACTTCAAAATACATTCTCTGCTGTTATGTAAAGCCTAAATTGTATAATGTCAGTGATTTATCTGCAAATGACCGATCTTGGGGCATGCATTATATAAAGTTTAAGAAGGAAAAAAGAAGGCTTTGTTTTGTATCAGTCATGCATCTAAGTAAGAGTTGATATACTAAGGCTCAGTTACAAAAATCTAAAAATTATGGATTGTGGGGTGGAGGTAATTGATGCAGCATAGTTGAAAAATGTTTATTTTTAAAGATTGGATCTGGCCCTACCTGTAATACAACCACCACACACACAAACATGGCTATTATTGTGGCAACAAGCTTAGCCAGAATTTAAAAAAAATCCAGGTCTAGCAAAAAGTTCAAAGATTGGCTTCTGCTTATGTGTAAATGTTTTCTTTGACTTGGTCTCTCCTGTGCCATATTTGTCTGAAAATGATTGCTCCCACTTAACTGAAATTTCCACAGATAGCTAAACCTGGTTAGACATGATAAAACCTAAAGATTCTGAAGGGGCTTGCTAAAGCAATATTAAAGGGCCCACCCTGACGTAACTGGTGACCCCGCCCCCCTCTGATGCCACGGGGACTTCCCGTGGCATCAGAGGGGGCAGGGCCACACAGTTACATAAACAGGTGACCCCACCCTCCTCTGACACTATGAGGAAACCATGGGGAAGTCCCCCGTGGCGTCAGAGGGGGCGGGGTCACCCGTTTACATCAGGGTGGCCCTGCCCTCAGTTATATAAGAGCTGTCAAAGCAAAGATGCGTCAGACAGCGGGAGCCTCCCATGGAGGTGGGTCGGTCCGTCGCGTGAATTTACTTTGTCAGACTTTTTTTTTTTAATAAAGGAATTGTCCCAAGCTGTGTCTTGTCTTTTTTTACCATTTTGACACACTTTTTGTGAAATAGTAGGGGTACATTTGTTCCCCGTTACCAATTCACACAGGGGAGAGGCCGGGATCTGAGGGTGCCCTTGTTAAAGGGGGCTTCCAGATTCCGATACGCCCCCCGCCCCCAGACCCCCACAACCACCAGGCAAGGGTTGTGGGGATGAGGCCCTTGGGGCTACCCCAAAACACCCTCCCTATGTTGAGGGCATGTGGCCTGGTACCATTCAGGGGGGCGCTCTCTCGCCCCCCCTCTTTTCCTGCAGCCTGCCAGGTTGCGTGCTCGGATAAGGGTCTGGTATGGATTTTAGGGGGACCCCTACGCCATTTTTTTAAAATTTGGTGCAGGGTTCCCCTTAATTTCCATATCAGACCTGAAGGGCCTAGTATGGATTTTAGGGGGACCCCCATGCAATTTTTTTTTTTACATTTTGATTCTGGGGGTTCCACTTAATATTCATACCAGACCAAAAGGGCTTGGAAATGGAGGGAGGGTTCCCATGCTCTTTTTTTTTCAATTATCTGTATATTGCCAAGACCTGACAATTCATTACAGCCGCCATCAGTTTTAAATGACAATTTTTCCTTTAGAAATTTCATTTTGCTGTGGTACTGTTCTAAACACGGGAAAAATGTGCCACTTTACAGGCATACTATAGACACCCCCCAGGCACAATATTTAAAGGGAATATTTCATTTTTAAATTAGTTGAAAGTATAGATAGCCTTTAGGCCTCTTTTAAACTTAAGTGTTGAGGTAATGTGCATTTTTAATACAACAGCTACACAGCTCAATGTGCAGTGAAATTCATTTAGAATTTCATCTCAATGCACTAATACAGTAGGTGCCAACTGACTCACCCTACAGCGAACCACAGTCCTTAATCTCTAATCTCCAACAATCCCTGCATATACCTGCAGTGTCATTTCTCTCTGGTGCTTTGTTCCTCTGTTATCAGCATGAGTCAATTCTGAGAAGTTTTCCCAACACATGAGATGAAATTTGTGTTGGGGAGGGGGATAAGCACACAGCTTGTATATTCAGAATACAGCTCTGCATGTCCCTTCTTTCCTCTGCCTATGTAGACGGGGGGGGGGGTGTCTCTTTCCTCCAATCAGCTCTTACACAGTGCATACAAGCTGTAACTGCAGCTCTCCACCCCCTCCTCTGTACATCTCACAGATGCATAAGGATTTTATCACAAGTCCGCACTTTTAAAGGGGTGTAGACCAGAGAAGATTGCAGATAAACAAGTAAAACCTATGTAGGACGATTTGTTTCATCTTAGGCTATTCACTTCACTGGGTATATGTGAGGTTTTACAACCACTTTAATGTACGTTAGCATCACAAAGCCCCATCACTACCATCCAGGACACAACGCCCGATTTCCCTTGCAGTGCCACCGCTCAGTGACAGCATAAAAATGAAGGAACTCTCAATGCTTAAACTTCATGGTCCCGCTGTTTTTTCTTTTGTTTTCTTTGCAAGGGGCTATGGGAGGTGTAAAAGCTCTCTCTGCACAATATGAAAACATTCCAAGCAAATAGAGGATTTATGGGCAATGGAAAGTGATCATAAAGTAGCTAACATCATAGCAACATTACTAGTTTAACTGTTTACTATTTGTAAATATTAGTACACGTTTAAATCCTCTGAGATGTATCACTATGTATTAGGAGTTACAATATGTATTAGGTTACAATGTGACTTTGAAATGTAATAAATATTAACGTCTTTCCCAAAATCTAAGCAATTGTTTAGCTGACTTTTACTCAAGGTCATGAATATTTTAAGTTTGTTGTGATCCTGCAAGATGTATGATAAACTTGTTTGCATGTTAATTCAGAGGAATTATAATAAATTCTACTTCATTTTACAATGTGTGCATTAATCTAGATGTCAGGATAGTATAATGAGTGTTCAACGTTAAAGGCTAGTTTCATGAATAAACATGCAAAATTGTTGATAATAGTAGTTATATCTGTTATTATAAATATCTAAGAGGTATTTACAGAAGTAAAACAATGCAATTACATTTTAGGACATTCTATTATTTTGTGAATATTTTTTTTTTTTTTTAATAACTCCTTTCTAGACTCCTACTATTTACCTATATTATCCAGACAACCCTCGTTTGTGTGTCTTCTTGAAGTTAATGTTATATTGTTACTAGGATCCAGAATTTGGGGTTTTCTCTGCCATTTGTCATCTTCTGCTCTTTAGCAGAATTTGTAGGCTGACAGACAAGAACAATTAGAAGTGTGTAAAAGATTACCCAATGTAAATTTAAATGCCCAAATGTTACACTGTAACCAGCTTATAATGATTTCAAATGAATATATGCAGGACAAAAAGAATTGCAGGTTACAGAATGCACTGAGTGTCAGTGAAGAGACAAAAAGATCTAAAGCTGGCCATACATGGGTCATTTTTTTTTTCATTCAGCTAGTGAGTTGAGTGAAAAAAACTGACTTGATTCCCCCATCCACACATTCATTGTGAATGCAGGAATCCCTGCTGTGTTATTGTATTCTGAAAGTGGGACCCCCCCCCCCCCCTGCCATCAGAATACACTGATCAGTGCTGCAGCAGATTGGCTGCAAGTGCTGATCGAATGGAAATTTTCAAGCAGGACCATTCGTTAGAAGTTGATTGCTAGATCGACTTCTCATGGACAGGAACAGCCATAGATGGAATGAAGTTTGGCTGTTTCCTTCAGAACCAGTCAACATTAGATCTATGTATGGCCAACTTTAATCTTTCCCATTCTATTTAAAATTAAAAAGTTTTAAATAATGAGTTTTCTTTTACAAAAATTTTTTTTAAGCTAGCCTATAGGTTTCAGGTATAAGGCTAAATGCACTTCTTGTATATCTGAGGATATAAAAATGTAAGGTTTGAGTATCTATAATAAATATAATTTTACATTATTACATATAATTGCATTGGATATACAAATAAAACTAAAAGTAACGGTATATATCTAACAAAAATGGCAGTTTCTATGCTAATGTGTCTCGCATAGTGTCTACATTTTGTTTGATGCATGAATAACCTGAATCATGCTGGGAAAGTGTGATAAATTGTGCATATTTCAGGCCATATTTGCAGTGAGTATTAAATCTGTATGAATAATGTACCTTATTTGTTTCATTTTTTTTTTTTTTTTTAGATAAAGAAAATGGTGTTTCATTCCCACTGAAATTTGTCCCTGAAAAACCTGGCCGATATCCCTGCAAGATTTTGCTTCGTTCCTTTCATGATGTACGAGTTTATATGATTGAGTGTGTCGTCAATCCAAGCAGCTCAGAAACAGAGTTTGAATTTATTACCCCGGCCGGTGAAGCACTGATACAAGATATTCCAATAGTAAGTTACACCACATGGCTTCATTATGTATGCTTTTACAATGTGTTCTTCTTGAGGACTGGGCTTTAATATATGGTGGTTGATGAAGTGTTTCCATATCACAATGTTTGATATTTAGCTATGAATTCTGCTGCATGTCAGACGTTTGCTTCAAGGATAACACAAGGTATGCCAGGCAATAGATCCTAGCCTTGTAACATTGATGTAAAATTCCAATACACTCTAACCATACAATATAAATTTGAAGTTGTGGTTGGATCATCTCTTTTAGAGCATACCTATACTTTAGGAGACAATGAAATTCCAGTTTCAGATTTTCCAATAATGAATGATTTAGAAAACTGTGGAAATATCACTTTAAAGGCTTAGAGGCTGTGGTCAACTTCAGGTGTGACAGGCTCAAATATTGCACAGCATTTTGAACTCTACTGTGGGTGACACCAGAGTTGTTTTATATATAACAAAGACAAGGAGAAAATGTGCCCTTGGGAATTTTGTGAGTGGTGCTGAATGGAAAATATCCAACAAAGTATTAAAAACGTACAAAATGTATTACAAAGTACATAAAAAACACAATGTAATTCAATTTGGATAATAGTGTTAATATCCAAGAACCTCTAGTAGCCCCAGTGTTGTGGATATGGTAAGACAGTGTTTCCCTGTGTACTGTATTTACATCAGTTCTTAGCTGTTGCTAACACAATCTGTAGTGCGCAGAATGTTATCTGGTTCTCTAGGCAGAGGTGGTGTTCACTTTATTGTAGTACTGGGGATTCCCTCACTTTGCAATATCGGATCACATGTGCAAAGGTGCTGGGGGTGAATTGCATGCATTCTGCAGACTGCCTGTACGAGTCTCTAACCACTGCTAAGGGTGATATATGTCCCCCTATCCTGGAGCAATGTCCTTTTATGATAACACACTAATTATCTGACTCTGGCTCCCTCTCTGTGGCCTGCATGATAAAGATTTCTCTGCTACTATGTTTGAACTCTGAAAAACTCTTTCGTTTCCAGAGGCCAGAAATGCTACCTGTCCTCTGTTCACCTTTATCAGGATTCACAAGTGGAACCTCCGTTTTATGGAAGAAATTATTGAAGATATTGATTTTGTAGCAGAGCATATTTCTCACTTGAATTTTATGAGACACAAGCAGACCTTTGCGTCAAATTCTCTCTTCTGTGGATGCATTCATTGATGCAGTGCACACTAGATTTTATGTAACAGTACCTGGCTTTCCAAAGCCTAAACATACTACCATGACCCATTCCTCCAAAGATTATTGAGACCGAAATTTTCCTTTCTACCCCAGGCGATCTTTTCTTTCCACATCAATGAAGATATTTCTTCCATTCTATTCCTGCTCTTTTTCCTGCCCCAAAACATGACAAAGAAATCACTCTATTGTACATTGCCCAGATGTGTTCAGGGCTTTCAGGGTCTATCTGAAAACCACAGCCTCCTTGTCCTGCCTGTGGGCCCTCATAGAGGGCAACCTTCTTCCCCTTCCACCGCTGCTAGGTGGAGGGCCACCATTGGAAATCATTGGGGCAGCACATCGACACACAGACGGTGGACATTTCTCCTCTGTCTCCCCACATGGAACAGCCTTTACACATGGGCTTGTAGGACCTCTAAACGGAACTTTACCCCCCCTCTCCTGGATACTAACCCTGTATTTGGAACTTTGTGGTGAACCCCATTTATGAGCTCACCTCATTTTTTCCTATGAGGATTCCTTGGACCATACCTCTCCATTTTAAAAGAAGGCCCTTCGGGACTCCGTTGTGGACTTTCAAACATTCTATCTAATGAATACCTAACAAGGATTCAATGCTGTGTTTGCTGCCACATCTGGGAGGTGCATTTCCCTCTCTCCTCGGAATTTCACTATATATTGAACATTGGCTCCATTGTGAGCGATAGTTACATTTCAAATTCAATCACTCTCTGCTCCTGATGAAGGTTCCCACATGCGGGTAACTGGAAACGCGTCGAGTATTCGGGGGTCACATACCTCCATGAGAGCTCCAGTACCACAGTTCTGGTTCTTTGTAAAGTGTTGTTGTTTTTTTGTTTGTACAAATCCTTTTTGTATTGTTATGTACATGCTGCATTGTGTACCCTGTTATTGGACAATTGGGTGACTATTTTTAACACGTTAATAAAACTACTATTTTTTATACTACTCTGGTGAGTGTGGTGATCTAACTAACGTCCCAACAGTAGGGGCTCCTCTTTTGTCTATTGGAAATCATTGGGCCTGTACAGTCTACAGGTAGCTGCATGTAACCAATATTCTAAGCATATAAGAACAGGAATTTACAGGTAAATCAAAATTCTGATTATTACATACACTCTCCTTATGAGATGCAGTTTATTTCTGTATGATTAGCTAACATTTAATTAATGCATGACAGAATCAAATATAGAGGGTATAATGAATACATGTCCCACTTTTTTAAACATATTGAGTTTTCATTTTGGTTATAAAAAAATAAAGTCTTTAAATATAAATATATTTATATGTATTGGCCTAAAATGTTTACAGCTTATTTATTGAGTAATAAAGATCAAAGGGAAAATAACATGACCGTGTCCTTTTCAGTCATAGACAACTTCTCAGTAACAGACTGTGCCAAAGGAAATAGAGTAAAGGGAATGTGTGTAGCTTTGTGGAATTGAGTTTGGCCTACAGTATTATATTTGGAAATAATTATAAATCTCTGTACTCAAACCAATAAATTCCTGTTTCGTGTGAAATTTTTGCAAAAAAAAAAAAACACTCTCAGATCAACTTTGCTATATTGGGTTTGCGTAATCATTTTATATTTGTTTTTTTTTTTTTAAATTTCAAGTAAATTTCTCCACAGTTGCCATCATAATGCCTCTTTACTCCTATGGTGTGTATTTATTATGGTCCTTTTTCGGTCCATTTCTGATATGATGTGCTATATTGTGCCATTCTCTACTACACTGGCTAGAAGATGCCCGTTTCTAGCAGCCCCAAAGCAAATGTAATGATCTGAATGTGGCTTAATGATCCAGTTTACCATTTTGCTGTAAAATGCAGTACATAAAGAAATATGGTATAGCTTTTTGTAGTATAATTCTAAAACTCCTCTTTACTGGTATTAAAGTATAATATTTTGACATTATATAGTATCACACAGTTTGCATACCTTCCTGTTGTAACTTACAAAAGTTATATTTTAGTCTTTGCAAATACACTGCAGCAAGTGTTTTAAAGTACAGTTAATGGAGATTAGAAAATGTGTTCCACATCATTAGCTAAATTTAAAGTAATTAAAGTATCTCTGGTTCGGTGCTGTGGTAATCATTATTATACATTTCTGTTTCATGTGGACATCCAGAGTGCTTTTTAAAACCAAGAATATTCATTTTGCTGTTTTATAGAGCAATGTGACTCAGCAAGGCTGGAAATTAAGAGCCATTCTTCAAGGTGATCGATTCTATGGGCCACCATTCTTGTATGTCCCAGCAGGGGAGACAGCGCAGTATTCTTTAATGTTTAAACCTATTTCAAAATGCTTCAGCACAGTAAGTACTTTAATAGGAACATGCTTTAAAACATACTTAATCCTTCACAGGTGACACCATTATCTCCTTTATCTTTGTACTTCCCAGCAGCAATAATTAATATTGTACCTTTTTTAGACATTAAGTACAAATATCTTAAAGCAAGGATGAAATAAGTGGTGTGCGTCTTATAATGGCTAATATCACAGGAACAATATGGTAGTTGTTAGGATAACTATACATTAGTCCAAAAATAAGTTATTTTTCAGTATATAACTTTTAAGTATAAATAGATATTGATTTTTGCATTTTATATATATATATATATATATATATATATATATATATATATATATATATATATATATATAAAATCAGTGGATATGAAAAGTCTACACACCCCTGTTAAAGTGTCAATGGTTTCTGTGATGTAAAAAAATGAGACATAGATAAATCATTTCAGAACTTTTTCCTTTTTCCACCTTTAATGTTACCTATAAACTATACAACTCAACTGAAAAACAAACTGAAATCTTTTAGGGGGGGAATAAAATTAAAAAACTAAAATAATGTGGTTGCATAAGTGTGCACACCCTCTTATAACTTATGTAGCTGTGTTCAGAATTAGGCTACTTTCACACTGGGGCGGTGGGCATTAGCGGTAAAGCGTCACTAGTTTTAGTAAAGGACTTTTAACTAGTAAAGGGTTAAAAGTCCCCGCAAAGAGCCGCTGCCGAAGCACTTTGGAGGTGCTTCGGCAGCGCTGCCCATTGAGACGCTGCTTGCTTGACTTTTTTTCGGTACTGCAAGCGCAGCGCTCCAGTGTCAAAGCACTCCAGTGTCGCATCCTACAGAAAAGTACTGGCTGTGTGGTACATGGGACAACAATCTCCTATATTCTTCATATGTCTGGGATATGGGGTAGAGTGGCAAGATGGAAGCCTTTTCTTCAAAGATAAACATCCAAGCCCGGATAAATTTTGCAAAAACACATCGAAAGTCTCCCAAAAGCATGTGGGAAAATGTGTTATGGTCTGATAAAACCAAGGTTGAACTTTTTGGCCATAATTCCAAAAGATATGTTTGGTGCAAAAACAACACTGCACATTACCAAGAGTACACCATACCCACTGTGAAGCATGGTGGTGGCAGCATCTTGCTTTGGAGCTGTTTTTCTTCAGCAGGAACAGGGGTCTTAGTCAAGTTAGAGAGAATTATGATCAGTTCCAAATACCAGTCAATATTTGCACAAAACCTTTAGGCTTCTGCTAGAAAGCTGAACATGAAGAAAAATGTCATCTTTCAGCATGACAACGACCAAAAGCATACATCCAAATCAAAGTAAAAAAAGTAATATTTTCACCAGAAGAAGTTTAAAGTTTTGGAATGACCCAGCCAGAGCCCAGACTTGAATCTGATTTAAAATCTGTGGGGTGATATAAAGAGGGTTGTGCACAGGAGATGCCCTTGCAATCTGACAGATTTGGAGTGTTTTTGCAAAGAAGAGTGGGCAAATAATGCCAAGTCAAGATGTGCCATGCTGATAGACTCATACCCAAAAAGACTGTGCTGTAATACAATCAAAAGGTGCTTCAACAAAGTATTAGTTTAAGGGTGTGCACACTTATGCAACCATATTATTTTTTTTTTTTATATTTTTACTTCCCTTCACCGAAAAGATTTCAGTTTGTTGTTCAACTGAGTTGTACAGTTTATAGGTCACATTAAAGGTGCAAAAAGTTCTGAAATTATTTATCTTTGTCTCATTTTTTTTACATCACAGAAACCTGACATTTTAACAGGGGTGTGTAGACTTTTTATATCCACTGTATGTGTATATATATATATATATATATATATATATATATATATATATATATATATATATATATATATAATGTATTGCTTTCTCAACCAGGGTTCCATGGAACCCTTGGGTTTCTTCAGAAGTTTCTGGGGGTTCCTTGAGCTATAAGCTCCCACTGACACCATTGATGTGTTTAGCTATTTGTAAGGGGGTAATTCTTCCTAATGACCACAAGTGTAAGAAGCATTCTTCCCACTGACCATCATACTAATGTATCATGACTTGTAGATATAGTAATTGTAGCAGGGGTTCCTTGAGCCCAGAAAGTTATTTCAAGTAGTAAGTGAACAGTAATATTTTATTGATGCTTGTGACTTTATTGGGATGATTATCCTTTACTTCCTGTCCCTGTGGCACCTGTCATAAGATAAGGGAAGCAGTTGTCACAGGGGCAGCAGTAGAAATACTGTCAAAAGTTTTAACCCTTACTTAATCTACTAAAAATGTGTTTTTGGTTTTGTCTGAGTGCCCATTGGAGAGCTGAGTCAGGCTTTAAAATTAATTATACTGTATCTCACAAAAGTGAGTACACCCCTCACATTTTTGTAAGTATTTTTTTATGTGACAACACTGAAGAAATTACACTTTACTACAATGTAAAGTAGTGAGTGTACAGCTTGTATAACAGTGTAAATGTGCTGCCCCCTCAAAATAACTCAACACACAGCCGATAATGTCTAAACCGCTGACAACAAAAGTGAGTACACCCCTAAGTGAAAATATCCAAATTGGGCCCAATTAGCCATTTTCCATCCTGGTTGCCCTGTGACTCATTAGTGTTACAAGGTCTCAGTTGTGAATGGGGATCAGGTGTGTTAAATTTGGTGTTATCGCTCTTACTCTCTCTTACAGATTGCTCTCTGTAATGAAATGTAAAAAAGATAAAGATAAAATAAGATTTCTAAATAAAAATTGTTCGCCAAGCAAAAGCATATATAAAAAAAATTATTAATATATCTCTGCAATATATGCACATTTCCCTGAGTTCTACCTTTTAAAGACCCCACAAATACAGAAAAATGCCCAAAGATCTGTCAGAAATGCTCTCAGCTCCTAAACCTAGGTTCACACTAATTCAGTGCAGGAAACCCCAGGATCCATGCACGTTTCCCACACCACACTCAAATCACACTGCCCTTGTGATCTGCTGTGGAGTGTTGTTAAGTGAGATTGTAACAACACCCCAAATGCAGGTCGCAAATGCAGTGCCTTTGCCGACACTGGATCACATGGTACAAAAGCATCATGCAATCTGGTTGCAGTGCGGTGCATGACTTTGGTGTAATGCGATGCATTTTGAGTATATTCAAAATGAGGCTTTAGTCCTGGTTCACACTGAAGCGTTTTGACATGTCAAATCGCATGTCGCAATTGCCGTCAATGCACCGCCCAAACTGGTGCAACGATTTGAGCTGTGATTTACATTGACATGTGTGCAGAAACCTGCACAGATTTCTCTGAAATTGCATCCGAATTTGGGACTGACATGCGGGAGTGAAATCGTGCGAGTTCAGCTGAACACGCACAACTTCATTCCCGCAGCTCAGTGTGAACCTGGGTTCAATCGCACCTCGCTGAATTGCATGTAAATTTGAATAAAAATGCTGTATGGTTCCTGTGCAATTCACATGCAAAGTGTGAACAAGGCTTAATCCTATTGTGGGCTGACAGCACTTTTTGTGGACTGTAGTTAGCCCTGTCCGGGGATAATCCAAGGGTTAATTACTTTTTTTGAGATAACACAGGACGCAAGAACTGCACACAGAACAGCTCAAAATTTCTGCCATGCTCAATGGGTATTTTTTGCACTTTTTGAACAGTTATAACAAAATACTTTCAATGGTATAGTTAACAAACATACAGGTACACATAGGAGAATTGCATTGCTAGGGTTCACATATACTTAAAACCTCATAATAAACATATACAGTAAGTAATGTACTGTATATCACCGCTTCCAAAATTTCCTTTTTTACAGGGATTGTAGTAAAGTTGGTTATTGCACATGAAAAAAGATCACCTGTTATACATTCAGCTATCAAACCTGATTGTTAAAAGTTGTCTGCTTCACAAATGGACAGTGTCAGCGCCTCTAAATTAACTCTAAAATACCTGATGAAAAGCAGAGAAGTAACCCCAACAAACTCAACAAATATGCCCTCCTAGAATAGTTACTACAAGGATTCTCTGTAAAACTGGAGTAAAATTTGTGTTTTGCCTTTAGCAGCTAGTAAGATTCAGCGTCATTTGTAATGTTGCATTGATTGGAAGTCCACTAATTTCAATCTTCAATCTACTTCTATGAAATGTACAATGGCCACTTTGTCACATATTATGGCTGAATCAACATTTTGGTGCTTTACGAATCATTAGGTACTGTAATATAAGGATTTATTTTTTGCTATTTTCCTCTCCTAGGTTCATTTAATTATTATAAAAAGTAAGAATGAATGAATGTTCAATAAGCAATTATTTCACTGCCTGATAAATTAATTGTTTTAGAGGAAATTTAGGAAATGAAAAGTGGAACTTTGTAGCCAAAGGTTTAATACCTTCCTATTTTACCAGGGCAAACTATTGCTTCAAAATGAAACAGATGGTACCGAACATATATTTGGCCTCAAAGGCATTGGCCAAGAACCCCTGGCTCTTGATCATATAGTGATAAATTGCCAAGTGAGACAAATTACACAGAAGGTCCTTATGGTGCCCAATTATACAAATGACAGATTGACATTTAAGGTAAGTTTAATTTTTTTCCCTAGATATTAAAAAAACAAGAAGTTTAAATGTTTCTATGCTAGTTTTTATAAGCATCTTTGTTTAATCTAAGTCATCTGTGTTAGCTGGCCTCTTTTTTATGAGTACAATTTTTTTGTATTAGGGGTTCAGAAAAGATTGTAGGCATTGAAGTGTAGGTGCGTGGTACAGAAAAGATTTGCAAATTATATCTGAGAAAGGCTGAGATCTTTCTCTTCATTGAAAAATACGTTTTTGTTTACAGCCACCTTAGTTGTCCTGACTTTTTCCTGGCATTTTATTACACACATAGGATACTTGATGTGCTGTATTTAGACATCATCTAGGTGTATATGAAGGATGTTGCCCTTTTGTAAAGGCTCCATCCCTTCTTTTATTTTATAATAATTTATGTGCAGGGTTACAATTTTATTTATCTCCACCAAGAAAATCAAGGGAAGTCAACTTAATATGTGTTAAAGTTGTAGTAAAGGTATTTTATTTTTACCTACAGGTAAGCTTATAATAAAGCTTACATGAATATCTCCTAAACGGCACCATTTAGTAGATATTCTAGGGAGCAGCAACTGGTGACGTCACCGGCGCATATACTCTGAAGGAACGACTTACCTGTGCTGTTCCTTCAGAACATTCTGCTACGGCCGTGACTCCCACGTGTATGCGCAGGAGTGACATCAGCGCAGCGGTGACAGCACGCCACTGGAGGGCTTTGTTTCAAAGTAAGTATTTCATAATGTGTTAGTATGGGATGCATACTAGCACATTATGCCTTTACCTTACAGTTTTTTTAAACATTTGCTTCCGCTTTAAAAGACAGGATCTTGAGGTGTCAAAGAAAATTGGAAAAACAACCACAATTCGTAAATTTTGTGACTTTACAAATACCTAGTGGGAAATACAATTCTGGTGATCTGACTCATATCAGAAGTAAGCTAATGAAAAAGATGATGCAATTTTAAAATGTGAAGTTGAAAAATGATGCAATGCTCTAGATCTACTGAGACTATGCCAAGTCCATCCCTTACATGAATGTTTTTCAACTCCAGGGCTCAAGTACCCCCAACAGGTCATGTTTTCAGGATTTCCATTATTTTGCACAGGTGATTTGATCAGTTCCACTGCCTTATTAATTACCACAGCCGTTTTATCTGAGGGAAATCCTGAAAACATGACCTGTTGGGGTACTTGAGGACTGGAGTTGAGAAACATTGCCTTAAATCGTGGTAACTTGCATAACATTTTACAAAGAACACATTAAAATAAACTCATATTGCACAGTTGATGCAGTATTTAAACTTTCTCAGCGATGACAACCCCAATTACAAAGAAGTACAACCCCAAAATGAAACTCTACATAAAATGATTTGCAAATGTCACCCATAATTTATTTACAATAGAAAATAGAAAGCATACAGTATCAAATGTTTAACCAGTTCAATACCGCACACTTTTACCCCCTTGCGTGGTCATCCAATTACCAATTTATATATATATATGAAAATCGATCAATCCTCATCTATCTATCTATCTATCTAATTTCTTGAGGCCTGAAAACACCAGGATAGTACAAATATCCCCCAAATGACCCTTTTTGGAAAGTAAAAAGTCCAAGGTATTTTGTAAGAGGAATAGCGAGTTTTTTGAAGTTGTAACTTTTTGTCACAATTGTTTGGAAAATTAAGACATTTTTGATTTTCTTTTCAATTTTATTTTCAATGTGATCTGGCATCTGATGTGCCAAATATTTTCAATTGGTGAAAGGTCTGGACTGCAGACAGGCCAGTTAAACATGCTGACTCCTCTACTATGAAGCCATGATGTTGTCATAGATGCAGTATGCAGCTTAGCATTGTCCTGCTGAAATATGCAAGGCCTTCCCTGAAAAAGATGTCACCTAGTTGGGAGTATATGCTGCTCTAAAACCTGGATATATCTTTCAGTATTGATGGTGCCTTTCCAGATGTGCAAGCTGCCCATTCCATATCCACTAATGCACCTCCATACCATCAGAGATGCATGCTTTGAGCTGAGCTCTGATAACAAGCTGGAACGTTCCTCTCCTCTTTAGTCCAGTGGTTGCCAAAAAGAATGAAACATTTGGATTTGTCTGGTACAGAACAGTTTTTCCACTTTGCAACTGACTATTTTAATTGAGTTTTGGCCCAGAGAAGATGGTGGAATTTCTGGCTCATGTTCAGATATGGCTTATTCTTTGCATGATAAGGCTTAACTTGGATTTTTTGATGGCACCAGAAACTTTCACAGACATTGATTTTTGAAAATATTCCTGAACCCCTGCAGTAATGTCCATAACAGAATCATGACTGTTTTTAATGCAGTGTTGTCCGAGGGCTCAAAGATCACAGGCATCCAATATTGTGTTTTCAGCCTTGTCCCTTGTGCAGAGAGATTTCTCCAGATTCTCTGAATCTTTTGATGATATCATGTACTATTGATGATGATATATTTAAAGTCTTTGCAATTTTACATTGAGGAACATTATTCTGAAATAGTTTGACAATTTTTAGTCCCAGATAGATTGGTGGACCTCTGCCCATCTTTAATTCTGAGACACTCTGACTCGCTAAGATGCTGTTTTTATACCCAGTCATGTTACTGACCTATTGTCAATTAACCTAATTAGTTGAAAAATGTTATTTCAGCTTATCCTTGTTAGTGCCACTTACTTTTCCAATTTTTTTGTTGTCCTGTGCTAAATTTTTTGAAACGTGTTGCTGCCATCAATTTCAAAATTATCTAATCGTTTTCTTAAAATGGAACATTTTCTTAGTTTAAACATTTGATATGTTTTCGAATTTCTATTGTAAATAAAATATTGGTTTAAGACATTTTCAAATCATTACATTCTGCTTTTTATGTAGATTTTGCACACCATCTTAACTTTTTTGGAATTGGGGTTCTATTTACATGCAGGTCCCATGTTTGTGTGTATGAGTGTCGTGAGAATGTTGAATTGTGAGCTCTTTTGGAGGAAAGGGATTTCTTTTTAGCCAGTAAAGCGTTATGTATCTGTGCTTTATAAGTACAGGAAATCTGTGTCTGCATGTTTCCAAGGCAGCTGAAGAAGTTTAGCTTATGAGAAAGTTAGAATTGAGTTGTTGTTCCTTTTGAAAACATCATTACAAATTACATCTAAAGCTAATGTACACTATCTACAATGACTGGCTAAAATCAGTTTGATCATTACTTCTAAAATGGACTCGTTATTTTTTGAAATGTTGCAAGCACACATAAAATATAGACCTGAGGGGATATCTATACCACAATGTTCCAACAAGCATTCCATGTAAGATGGAATTTTCTTAATTAACCACTTTAAAGCTCAACTCTAGATACAACTTTTTAAACGTTTTGAATAATGTAGAAGGTTCGAGTGCTTGTCAGATTAGTATTGCTGCCTGTGTTTCCATCTGCATGAATTCTCCTTACTTCAATTACCTGTCAATTTGACTAGTGTTAGAAAGAACAGAAGTAGGGGGAGATGTCCTGTCCTTTTTTTTCTGTAAAACTCAATAAACCATATTAAAAAAAAACATGGGGACCCGGACAGCAATAGAAATACTTTATAGTAAATTAAAATTGAAACCTCTCTCTGTTTTTTTTTGCTTTCTGTAACTATGCTTTTCTTTCACTTAAATGCTGATGATTGGTGTCAGATAGGTCAGGAGAAGAGTAAAGCCTCCATGGTAACACATTATTGTCCTTTGTCTATTGAGAAAGTTTGTCATACTATTATACTTTTAAAAAATCCATCTCAAAGATCTTATACTCACCTGTTCATTATCATGGCAGATCCACACTGTGTGGCCCATGAGGAATCACATTGCTGGTCCTACAGTCTTCTGTATATGCATGTATAGATACCATCCTTCCTATGGATGGTAGATGGCTTCTCCATAAGAATGAATGGGTTTTTTTTTCTCTGCATGCACAGAAAACTTTGAGACTGACTGGGAGACTTTATAGTGGTGGCTGTGCAGGTTCTCTTGAACCACACAGTGTGGATCTGCCAGGATCATGGACAGGTGATGTACAGTGGTGTGAAAAAGTGTTTGCCCCCTTCCTCATTTCCTGTTCCTTTGCATGTTTGTCACACTTAAGTGTTTCGGAACATCAAACCAATTTAAACAATAGTCAAGGACAACACAAGTAAACACAAAATGCAATTTGTAAATGAAGGTGTTTATTATTAAAGGTGAAAAAAAATCCAAACCATCATGGCCCTGTGTGAAAAAGTGATTGCCCCCCTTGTTAAAACATACTATAACTGTGGTTGTCCACACCTAAGTTCAATTTCTCTAGCCACACCCAGGCCTGATTATTGCCACACCTGTTCACAATCAAGGCATCACTTAAATAGGAGCTGCTTGACACAGTAAGGTCCACCAGAAGATCCTTAAAAGCTACACATCATGCCGAGACCCAAAGAAATTCAGGAACAATTGAGAAAGAAAGTAATTGAGATCTATCAGTCTGCAAAGGGTTATAAAGCCATTTCCAAAGCTTTGGGAATCCAGCGAACCACAGTGAGAGCCATTATCCACAAATGGCAGCGCAGGGAGGACTCATCCAAGAGGTCACAAAAGACCCCAGAACAACGTCTAAGGAACTGCAGGCCTCACTTGCCTCAGTTAAGGTCAGTGTTCATGCCTCCACCATCAGGAAAAGACTGGGCAAAAATGGCCTGCATGGCAGAATTCCAAGGAGAAAACCACTGCTGAGCAAAAAGAACATCAAAGCGCGTCTCAATTTCTCCACAACACATCTTGATGATCCCCAAGACTTTTGGGACAACATTCTGTGGACCAATGAGACAAAAGTGTTACTCTTTGGAAGGTGTGTGTCCAAGTATATCTGGCGTAGAAGGAACACTGCATTTCAGAAAAAGAACATTATACCAACAGTAAAATATGGTGGTGGTAGTGTGATGGTCTGGGGCTGTTTTGCTGCTTCAGGACCTGGAAGACTTGCCGTGATAAAAGGAACTATGATTTCTGCTGTCTACCAAGAGATCCTGAAGGAGAATGTCCGACCATCTGTTCGTGTACTCAAGCTGAAACGAACTTGGGTTCTGCAGCAGGACAATGGTCCTAAACACACCAGCAAGTCCACCACCGAATGGCTGAAGAAAAACAAAATGAAGACTTTGGAGTGGCCTAGCCAAAGTCCTGACCTGAATCCTATTGAGATGTTGTGGTATGACCTTAAAAAGGCCGTTCATGCTCGAAAACCCTCTAATGTAACTGAATTAGGACAATTCTGCAAAGATGAGTGGGCCAAAATTCCTCCAGGACGCTGTAAAAGCCTCATTGCACATTATCGCAAACGCTTGGTTGCAGTTGTTGCTGCTAAGGGTGGCCCAACCAGTTATTAGGTTTAGGGGGCAATCACTTTTTCACACAGGGCCATGATGTTTTTTTTTTTTTTTCACCTTTAATAATAAACACCTTCATTTACAAATTGCATTTTGTGTTTACTTGTGTTGTCCTTGACTATTGTTTAAATTGGTTTGATGTTCCGAAACACTTAAGTGTGACAAACATGCAAAGGAACAGGAAATGAGGAAGGGGGCAAACACTTTTTCACACCACTGTATTTGGTCATACCTTCACATTATCTGTTCTTTGGTTTTGTGAATCTGCATGACTGAGTTCATTGTCATGAGTATTATAATTGTATATCCAACTTCTCAAAACTGATTTGTAGCCCAATGCATTCACTTTTCCTCTGCTTTTGTCTGTGGTGAAGATAACATTTATTGATATATTAAAATAGGACAATACTGTAACAGTTAATATCACTTTTTAATCCAACTTAGGTGGTGTCAGATATTCCAGTCATTAGTGGACCTCAAACCTTAACTGTAAAGCCAGGAACATCATGTCCCTATACTATCAGCATATCTCCATGGAAACGTGGCTTATTCCAAGGTAATAAGACTGTATACATGTGTTATATCAGTTATACTGTCAAGTTTTAAAGTTTATTTATAGCCCTAGAATATCTTCACCAGGGATAACAACAATATTTATTAAGTGTTATTCTAAAACTTACTTACAAAGATGCATTTAAGAAACTTATATTTAAGGGTAAGTCACACACAAAATACATGTGTAGTAAGTAAGTAAAGGCTGCTGCAGTTAGTTGCTATACAGAAATGCTCAATTAAACATTAGTTACATTTTTCAATTTCCATTCTGGCCAGTGAGTATAAATCCTTCCTCCCAAAAATAATGTGATGATAGGAAAGAGTTTTCAGTAATTATATTTACATTGTCTGGTTGATTCGGACATAAAAAATAGCAGAAAATATTTCAATGTACAAAATATAATGTTTTAACATCCTGCTAACAGTCACATAGGTGTTACATAAAACTGAGGCCAGTGTATGGAATATAGTTTTCAAAACTATCTGGTTCATCTCACTTTTGAAACCTGATCGGTTGCTGTGTATAACATCAAATCAGCATTGCTCTATTTTTGCCCCTTAGATGTGCCCAAATGTATACTACCTATGGTTGGTCTCTTTAACTTGTATATAAGAAGTGTAAAAAATGTCCTAAGTGTGATCGTAGATTATTGGTATTAAAGTGGTTGTTAAGCCACTATATATCATCCCATTTTAACAGTGTCTTCCAGTGATCATATGACTCCAGGCTATCTGCTCTCCTTGTGTGATATCTCCAGCGGGTGGGGCTGAGAGTCCCCTGCTGACATCAGCCAAGGAGGAGGGGAGGAGAGGAGCAGAGAGCCTGGAGTCATGTGATCACTGGAAGACACTGTTAAAACAGGTAGAAATCTTTTTTTTTTTTAATGAAGCACAGGCACTAGGACACAGCTTTTTATGTGACAGAGGGGATGATATTATGATCAGTTCGTTTTGAAGCAGTGGGGAGAGGAGCAGATCAAGATAGTGATAGATTACAGGCAGGGAGTGGAGGAGGACAGAGGGAGACACAAGAGAGCTGCAGATAGCAATGTATGATGGAGGCACGTACATTGACAGAGGTGTCAGGGCTCAGGAGCCCTGATATATCGTGGTCAATGTACAGGGGGAGAGTGATGATTACATGGCACGTGGCTTAGTTTAGCAACTAAGCCATTGATCACCACCATATCAGCACTGCTGACATCAGATTCGGTACACACAAAATGTATTGAAATTGTCTCTACCCAATAGGCATCACACTTGCCATTCTATCTGCAAATACTTAAAAGGTATGACACAGGGTGTATTATGCTGTTGATCTTTGGGCAGAGGGGCGCTGATATTACCGGGTACACACCCTGATGGGGAGTTCAGACCAGATCTGGCTTGTGCACATTTCCCTTAAAATGGTTTCAAAGCTGAAACATTTTTTACCTTAACGCATTCCCTGCATTAAGGTAAAAAGCTCTTTATAGCTTTCTGTCCCCCCTTTTCCCTGTGTGAAGCAGAAATGAGGGGAGAAGAGATTCAGCACTGTGCATCTCTTTCCCCCCTCTTCCCCTTCACACAGGAACTCAGGCAGCAGCAGGAGCCATTGGTTTCTGACATAAGAATGGGGCCTGAGGCTACTGACTAAATTTTTGGTAAATCAGAGTGTGTGAAAACATCTACAAAATGTGGGTTGATCATAACACAGGCCAGCTGTCTTGGAAATCACTTTTAAACATTTAGTAAATACCGTTGTGAATAAGAGAAAACAGGTGGTGCTAAGGAAGGAAAGTACTGTGTACTGTATAAGTAGTATTTCTACAAACATTTAAAATTACATAAGCCTTTTGTAAGTAATACAAAGAAACTGTAAGTAAATTGGTCACTGACATTAAAGTGTAAGTTCACCTTTACAGAAAAATCTGTAAGGTGAACTTACACTCCTCACCCCCCCACCAGTCCTGCTGACCTGCAGTGCGGTGATCTCCCATTCTAAGCCCCGGTATAGCCGCCTCACGGCTCCGGTGTTTAGAAATCCCCTTAGCTTTCTCTCTTCTTCTTCCCCGCTGAGAGGAAGGGCTATCTGGTTTCTGATTGGTCTACAACACCCATGTGACTGCGCCGACCAATTAGACTGCTCCTAAACGTACCTCCTAATAGGGTACATTTAGGAGATTACACTCTGGGGATTTTTAAGCCACGGAGCCATACTGGGCTCAGACTGGGAGATCATCGCACTGCAGGTCAGCGGGACTGGGGTAGGTGAGGAGGGGGTCCTGTGTAAGTTCACCTTACAGATTTTTCTATAAAGATGAACTTACCCTTTAAGAGATTGAAGCCCTCCATCTTGAAAAAAAGACATATGCACACTCTATAGTGTAATAAAATAGGCATATATTTGGGGACTAAAGATCCTTTTTTGAAGTGAACCTGATCTGGTCTAAAAAAAAAATTAGTTTACATTGGTGCCAAATTTCAGAAACATTGTAAGCTCCCTTAAGTACACATGTAAGGTATTTAAGTGTACCTAAATGTTTTTTTGTTTTGTTTTGTTTTTTTAGTTTACGATGAAGTGGTCAAAAATCAGAACCCCTGTCCGATTGTTATTCATTTCTTTATTCCCTCAAGGGAGCTTCATTCTCTCTATTTGTCCTGGTGACCATTGGTACTAGGAATTAAAGTGATAGGAAAACCCAGAATTGCCACCAGAACAGGAAGAAAGGGGACATTTTCCAATGGTGACATATGTTGCAGTAACAATGGTCTCAGATAGGGTTTTCCTCACTTTGGAGTTTTCCTCTTACTTCCTATTGTGGTGACAGGAACTGAAGGGAAATTTTGCCACTATAAGATGACAAAAAAATGATGGGGGTTTTAACTCTTCCCTGCTCTATCCAAGATTTATCTTTAGATCTACTTTGAATTGATCCTTTGGCTCCTTTGGCTACAACTTCTTGAGATTAAGCCCCAGCTCATGTCATTCAGATGTCCAATTTCAGAGTCTCTGATAGTTTTAGGACTAGCAGGGAGAGGGTTCATTTTAAATTGGGCCTAGGATCCAAAGAGCACCACATGGACACAGGCATGGATTTAAAGACTAACACAGGTACATGGTGCAAGTCAGATTCACTTAAAGACAGCAGCACATGTGGCTATAATGAGATAAACAAAAATTATTTGTTTTTCATGGTTATTTCCTCACAGGTAGGGATAAGAAGAATTGAATGGGGAATGCTCATTTTGTCAAATCTTGAATTTTTCTCCCTAGACACAGCTGTAACTGGTTATTGATGACCATGCGGCTGCTTTACTAGTGTACTATAATCTCTAAAGTTATAAAGCTAACACACTTGTAAAGTGTAGTATTTTGCAATATTTGTATGCTTTGTTTTATTCTTTGCTGCCTATAAAAAGCAATTACCTTTAACCAAATATTATAGTCTGCGTTTACTCAACATGCCATTCCAGCATGCGAGCTAGTATTCACTTTGTGGCAGTTGCAGACAGTGGCTAGAGGGTAGACCTGGCAATGCATCATCAGGGTCTGGCTGCAAGAAGAGAAACTCAATAACAAGGGAAGATGGCAGCACAGGACCAGGAATGTGGCAGTGGAGTGGGAGGGATTTAGAACAATTGATTTGCTAGATATGTGAATATGTTAATTGTGGATAACCCAGCACATAAGGTAAGAGGAGGTTAAAAAATATACCATGCTGGTGGTGAGATTCCTCTTTAATAAACATTACACTTATCTCACATAAATGATTTATACATGTTAGATGCAGGATTGTACTCAAATACTTGCATATAATATTTTCTCCCATCTATTGTATTCCTGATTGAAAAGAAACTTAGTTATTTTGGACAGTTATTGTGACAGATAAAAAGTGCTCAAATGAAATCAGAGGGATACAATATTTAAGACAGAGACTGGGAACATCTTGGTTAAAATAATTTCTTTCTTCACTGTTATTATGTTGGATAAGAGCCCATAATATAGGTGTCATTTATTCTAAAGTCTGAGCATTCACTATAAATACAAGTATAACTATTAATCCAACATCTGGTGTCTCTTCTTTTTGCTAGGTGTAATCTCATTTGTTGCGGAAGACAGAGAACAGCAGCAATTTCAACATGGCAACCCACCAGCTACTGCAGATGGTGTTGATGCTATTCAAATAGTGGAATTTCAAACTGCTGGTGTAAAGAAAGCAGGTATGTTATGTTTTGTTTTGGCAAAATTAGGAATTCTAAAGCACTAGGAATTCTAAAGCACTTTCTAGTGTTTGAAAGTAACTCTGTTACTACTAATTATAAAAAAAATACATAATTCTTACATGTCCTGCCCTCTAGTCTACCAATGTTTACTGTCTTTCCACGGATAAGCTTGCTTAAAGTATCTTTGGCATCTGGCAAACTTCAAGATGTGCGCTAAGTTTCCTTCTATTACTTCCTCACTACTTCCTCACTACTTTACCCCTTTTCTGATATCAAGATATCAGAAGTAGCTATAGCTTTGTGAGACAGCAAAGATCAGAGTCACTGGCGATCAGACAGGTAAGTATTAATGCATTTTCCCAGGATTTTTTTTTTTTTTTTTCAGTAACAGAGCTAATATAATTGGTGGTGTGAATTGCAACAAATGCAAACTATTAATTAACCCCTGCAGCGCCCCCTAGCGTTAACCCCTTCCCTGCCAGTCACATTTATACAGTAATCAATGCATTTTTATAGCACGGATCGCTGTATAAATGTGAATGGTCCTAAAAATGAGTCAAAAGTGTCCGAAGTGTCCGCCGCAATGTCGCAGTCACGATAAAAATCGCAAATCGCCGCCATTACTAGTAAAAAAAAAAATAATAATAAAAATGCTATAAATCTATCCCCTATTTTGTAGACGCTATAACTTTTGCGCAAACCAATCAATATACGCTTATTGCGATTTTTTTTTTACCAAAAATATGTAGAAGAATACGTATCGGCCTAAACTGAGGAAAAAATTTGTTTAAAAAAAAAAAAAAAAATTGGATATTTATTATAATAAATAGTAAAAAATATTATGTTTTTTCAAACTTGTCCCTCTTCTTTTGTTTATAGCGCAAGAAATAAAAACCGCAGAGGTGATCACATACCACCAAAATAAAGCTCTATCTGTGGGGAAAAAATTAAAAAAAAACATTTCAAAAATATAAATCACAAAAAAAACCTGATTCCTGTCCCAAATTTACTTTAACCTAACCTTTAGCTGAATAAAATTGTTTCACATCCTTTAAAATGTAATCATTTTTCTTGATGATCTTTAATATTTTCATAGTTTTGTCTGGAAAACTCCTAACCTTTTTTGATTTATATTTTTAATTTTTAACAGTGTATTCTATTCTAGATAATATATACTATTTTTACAGTTTAAAAATAGAATACTGGGGTTTTCAATTTCCATTTCCAACAATGTGTTTGTTTTGTAATCTCTTTTTCTATTCATTATCCTTGTCAACACTTTCTACATCATTCATTGGACAGGGACACAATTCAGAGTTGTTTGCTAAAATGTATGCTGGATACGGCATTCTTGGTATTTGCTATAAGCTTTCTAACAAAAAGAGCTGTAATGTGTGAAATTGCTTTCTTGCGGCAGTGCATTCTTTAGGTCACGGATATGGAAAAGTTTTTTATGAAAGTAAAAAAAAAAAGCCTTATGATTTGCCATTTAACATCTCTTTTAGAATGTGACACTTTTTTCTAAAAGACAATTCGCTTGTCTGAATATGTCAGCCCTTAGCCTTTAGCAAGCTGCCTTATATAAAATGTGTTCAGCTTACTGTTTTCAGAGGTAGCTAAGAGAGGAAAATTGTATACTGTCTTGCCTGGGTCATTGTGCATACTGCTGCTTCTTTATAAAATTGGTGAGCAAAAATGCACGATGCTAAAAGCAGCCAATCACGTTAAAGTGCCATTTTTTTAAGGAAGGTTAGAAAATAAAAAGCAAAGTACTTCTTAAAAGGCTATTTCTATTTTGAATTGATAAAATGTCCAGCATTGATTTCTCAGCACCTGTTTCCAGCTCAATCCACCAGCAGCAAGTGTTGCTTAAGTTTTTTGCCCTTTCTGCTAAGCCTCTTTAAAATCACAGTGATGGATATACTTTTTGCGTTTGGAATGATGGTGGGGATTAAATTATCATTAGGGCAGACATGAAAGCCTAAGGCTCCGCTCGAGGGATAAACGGCCGTAAATAGCCGATGCCGAAACCGCTGCCACTCGCCTCCCGGTCAACATTCAGAGGCAAGCCCGAACTGCACAACATGTTCCGCACGAACTGCACAAAACAAAGCCCAAAACAATCTGGGACGTCCTTGCACAGGCCTCCACTAAAATGGCAACAGCATCCCCTCACAATACCGCTCCCCCCGCTCTGAAAAGCAGCCTCTCATAAACGGTGAGTCAGACACAGACCTGGGAGCCGCCCCCCGTCTCCATATTCTAACTCACCACCCGCAGATATGCTCACACAATTTGAGAAAGTGCAGATAAAGGCACTGAAATAAACGTCTGATCACATAACAGACAAACTGTCCAGAGAAATCAGAGATCACAGGGTCACAGAACAGCTGAATTAGAACAGAGGGCAGAAGAGCTAGATATACGCACCCATAACCACTCTGAAGAACTTGAGGCTCTCAGGGATGAAAACCTCACACTTTGAGAACAGGGTTAGGCGATCAAATGTCCGCATTCGTGGCCTCCCTGAATAAATACTTGATGTACAGTCCACAGTCACGGCCCTCTTCCAGGAGCTAACCCCATCCATTCCAATTGAACGGCTGGAGATGGACAGAGTTCACCGTTCCCTGACACCCAGCCAATCAGAATGCCCGCCATGAGACATCATAGCGAAATTACACTTTTTTCGCACTAAAGAACACCATCGCTAAAAGGAGAGCATTGAAACCGCATCTATAAATTCTGCAACAACACCGTATTACCTATAGGTTGGGCTTTCCATTCGCTGTCCGATTCTCATTCCAAAGCCGTGACTACACATGCAGATCTTCAAGGTACCC
Organism: Lithobates sylvaticus; assembly: GCA_028564925.1. Lineage (NCBI taxonomy): Eukaryota > Metazoa > Chordata > Amphibia > Anura > Ranidae > Lithobates > Lithobates sylvaticus. Next base: position 393,093,451 of record CM053027.1, read on the forward strand.
TATAACAACTCCACCTTTCGCCCCCAGATGCACCACAGGAAAGCTCTACTAGTCACCAATAAGCAAATATCTGGCCTACAAGTCAATCTGACAAAGTCCAAAGCCCTAAACATCTCCATCTCAACAGCCGACCTGACACATCTACAAACCTCCATCCCTCCCTTCCCTTGGTCTATCCGCGACATCACGTACCTAGGAATTAAGTTTACAGCTAACCCTTCAGGCATTTACTCAATTATCGCCGGATGCTTGCCCACCTCACCAACCTCCTCACCAAATGGTCTCATCTCCTACTTGCCTGGATGGGTAGAATAACTGTAGTCAAAATGTCGATTCTACCTAAAATATTATATCTATTCCGAGCTCTACCCATCTCGGTTCCAGGAGACTACCTCTGCATACTACAGAGACGAACATCTTCCTATATCTGGCACACCATCAAACCCCGAATTCCACATTCTACCCTATATCTACCATCAGGGGAGGCCTAGACATTCCACACTTCAAAAAGTACTACTATGCTGCCCAACTTGCTCAACTGTCCAAGTACCACTCCACCACTAATATACCCCTTTGGATGGCCCTGGAATCCATCGAATGTGAACCCCTCTCTGTCACAAACCTCCTCTGGCTTCACTCCTCTGATCGCTGCACAATACAAAACCCAGTTATATGCCACTCACTTTCTCTGGGACCGTATTAAGTCCAAACACTCAATTCAATCTCCTCATAACCCCATGCTCTCCTTCTTACGCAACCCTTCATTCTACCCGGCCTGGACCTCCCCATCCTCCTTTCATAAATGGTCCTCCACTAACCTCATCCAAGCCCATACATTTTTAACTTCCAATGGCACAAAGCCTTTTCCGGCCCTCAGGGAATCTAATGAGATTCCAGTCTCCGAAATCTTCCGATACCTCCAGATATAACATTTCTTCACATCCTTGACTCCCACCCAGAGATTATTTCTCCCTCTCCATGTCCTTCTTAGAACAAGCCTGCAATAATGACCTGCACAGGAGAGGCCTAATCTTGACCCTCTATGCCCAACTGCTTAACACAGGACTCTCTCCTATCACTTCCTACACCTCCAAATGGGAAAGTGATTTGGATATCACATTAGAAGATGTAGACTGGCATCACATATGGCAGGCCACAAAATCCTCCTCCCAAAACATTGTGGCATTGGAAACTAATTATAATGTCCTGACCTGTCGGTACTCGGTCCCAGCCAGGATTGCCAAATATGTTCCACATTACCCATCCACCTGCTTTAGAGGCTGTTGCGCTCAAGGTTACTTTCACCATATTTGGTGGTCATGCCCAATTACACAAACTTTTTGGTTTAACCTGTTCAACATGCTCTCCATCCTCTTTGATACAGCTCTACAACCTAACCCAACTCAACTTCAAACTCCTCTTGCAGGTCACAACGGCTGCCAAATAAATCATCCCATCACCAAAACCTGGAAAATGTCCAGCCTCTGTGTCCTTGTGGTCAAAAACAAGATCACACAAGCGATGATTCATGCTAAAATAGAGGCCACCTATATCCGACAAGGTCACCAAATACGAAGCCCTTTGGTCCCCTTGGGTGACACGCTTTCTCCAACCCAATTTTGATGAATCCTTTTTACTCCCATAAGAGGCATCTTCTCCAGTGTATCTCTTGTTCAATCTGATACAAATAAGAAACACGTGAGACCCCTCACCCTCTCCACACCTCCCTACCAATCTTCTCCTCCTCCCCTCTTTACCCTATTCTCTTTCCTAAATATCCTACCTCCCTTTTCCAGTAGGTAGTTGACATTCTACTACTCTTTTCTATAGATAAACTTATCGTCAGGTCAAGCTTACAGCTTTATTAAACTTTAAGTATATGTTTACCAAGTATATGGTTTCTTTTACAGTTAACAATTGTAGCATACACGTCAGTTTAATGATTCCCTGGGATTTCATTCCTAGTCTGCACAAATGGTCAGCTCCTCCCCAATGGCACAACCTTCTCCTGACTCACTGACGCTGGCTAGTCCAATGTTTTTACACATGTTTAGTTCATACTTGGACATTTGTCTACAATTTACCGCAAACATTTTTATACACTCGTTCACCCCAAGAAAACTTCAGACACTTCCCTCCACGACACAGCGTGTCCCCAAGTGGGGTATCTGGGGGAGTTAGACAATAACCCCACCTTCTGCATAACTGTTGGAATAGAATACATTGTTCCCACATGTTTACTTCTACAGTTTTGCCAATTATACACATTTATGTGAGCTTGTTTCCAATGATCTACTGGTAATTTATGGATAACATTGTTTATCCTCTGTAATGTCTCTACTGAAATTTTTATAAAAACATTTAACAAGAGTCCCTAAGCAATTCAATAAACTAATGCATGAAGAACTTACTCTCTTAAGAATTATTTGGTAGGCAGTAGCTGATTTAAATTGTTCCTCCAATTTTCCCATAAAGCCAAAGTCAAAATGTGCCTACAACACCTTGCAATCTTCTCTGTTTTGCCTCTCAGTTGTTCGAAGTGTTTGCACAGATAAATATTTGCATTAACATTTTCTTATTTTAAAACGTGTGTAGCAGACCTTACTCCCTTTCAAAATACTATGAAACTTGTAAAGTACTAGGGGCAATACCATCTAAATTAAATGTCTACTCCAAGCTGCTAGACAGATTAGATTTTTCTTCTAATTGCTTCTCTATCTTTTCATTCCTTTAATTATCCGTTAACCTGCAGCACAGATGCTCTTTAGTGATTTGCCTGCAGTTAACTTAGAGACTCAATTTTTGCCATTAATGTTAACTGTGTTCAATGTGTCATAATGCCTTTTGCCTAGCCATAAGGATTTAATTGTGTAATGGGATCCAAACAATATTTCTCTGATGGATGATGGCTGGAATAAAAGGCTTGAAGGTGTTATTTTTTGATATGGCTAGCTTGACTTCCAAAAACAAATCTGCAGAAGCAACTGTTTACCACAATAATACAACCCCCAAGCTAGAGAAAATATTTATGATCATATAAATATATTTGAAGGTCAGTTTCATGAGACCAAGAACCAGAATTAATTGTATTTTCACTGTAAAACGTATGTATTTTAAATTGAAAATTAAAGATGTTTTTTTCTGTTATGTGTAATATATAACAACTATTCTCATAAAGTGAAAAGCATCTCATTAATAAGTGTTGTGCTTGCTGGTGAGGCACAGAAGAGCTCATTCTGATGACAAATGTTTTTGCCCACGTTTTATGTTGGGTGTTAAGAGCTGGCACCTGACAGCTTCCCAACAAATATTGACTCACCACTGCTTTCAGCCAAGAATTCCCAGCTGACAGCAAAATGTAAACAAAGGAGCCCTAAAAAAAAAGATGTGCCCCCCCAATCCATACCAGGCCCTTTGGGTCTGGTGTGGATTTTAAGGGGAATCCCACACCCAACAAAATGGTGTGAGGCCCCCCAAAATCCATACCAGACCCTTTTCCCAGTATGCAGCCTAGCAGGCCGGGAAAAGGAGGGGGACAAGAGTTCAACCTCCCCCTTGACCCATACCTGGCCACATACCCTCAACACCTTGTACGGAGGGGCAAAGCACCTTGTCCCCATTTTAAGGACCTCTTCCCCATAACTCTGGCCTGGTGGTTGTGGGGATCTGCGGATGGTGGGCTTATTAGAATCTGGAATCCCCTTTAATAATAAGGATCCCTTGGATACTATCCTCTCCCATATGAATGAGTAAGGGGTAGATAGTATCCCTAATTATTCACCAAAAAGTGAGTGGTTGATAAAAACACAACATAATTTATGACAAATACTTTATTAAAAATGTTACAGCCATCATCAATCACGTCTTCCAGCAATTTAGGTCCATGCCAATTATGATGAACAATGGCTGCTTACCCACATGAAAAAAATGAAAAAAAATGGGCAGTTTCCTTCTCCTACAAATAACCTCAGCTGCATGAAAATAATGCATCAAAAACATAACAAATGTTTCAAAATGCATCAGCGTCGCACTACAAAATTGCTTTGAAAATCATATCAAGTCATAGCTGCACTAGTGTGAACAAACTCTTTGTGTACAGTAAAACTATTGGTCAGTATTGCCAAAAGCCTTGCGTGTCTTCCAAAAGAAAATGCATATTATTATCATAAGTCAGGGCTTTTTTTTTCAGCAAGAATATGGTGGAACCCTGTTCTGCCACTTCTGGCCTGTCACTAAACACAGAAGGCAGTAGAGGAAGTTTTTGCACTACTTACTTCCTCTACCAGTTTATGTGTGCTTTTGCTAAGCACTCAGGGCATGTGCAGTTCAGGGCATATGTTAGTGGGTACCCTGGGTCCCAATGCTGCAACTGCTGCATTTTTTTATTCCTGTTGTGCTTTGAGAGGCAGCTTATGTCTCACTCTAGCTGTCATCACCTGTATGGGAGTTATGTGCCAAGGTGAACTGTGGACAGGGGTGCAGAGTTGGGCTCTGTGGACAGGGTTCACAGCTGTCAGAATACAATAGCACAGTGGAAGAGATCCCTGAATCTACATGACTTGTTTGTCCACCCGCTGGTGGAATGAAAAAAACTGTGTTTGTATACCCAGCTCAAGGCCTAACTTTCCAACTTTCTCTCATTTTTCATTTCATGGCTAAGCTTGATCACCTTGGCCACAGGCGCTAAACAGCAGGAAGGTTGGCGCCTCCTTTATCTACCTTTTCAAAGGGTCTGAAGGCACCACTGACAGCAGGGTGCCCACCACACAAGTGCCAAGAAAGCTGCACACCACAAGCAGCTACACAGAGACAAAGGACACAGTCCCTAGGGATCATATATCCATCAAGGTGTGGGTATGGTTAATAAGCAATAACGTGCACCCACCTCTTCCTACACTTCTCAAGACAGTGCTTCTCATAAGGCTTTTGAGGTCTGTGGGATGGCAGGATGGGAAAGCCAATAGCTGACAGTGGCAAAAGAGCCTGAGCTGAGCCAGGGCTCTGTCTGTGGATGTAAAGGGACCACTATGTAGAAGATGGAACCTGATTGGGTCACGCAGAAGCTATAAATGGGAGTTACTTTATCCTTAGTATACTGTTGCCACTGTGATTCTGCTGCTTGTCTCTCCTGCATCATACTGCCTTGTGACCCCTGCTGGATTATCCCTTGCTGTATCTGGAATTGCTCTCCTGTGTCCCTCTGGACTTATCTCATATCTCCTTGCTGTACCATATTTATACCTTGAGACCCTCTACAACTTACCTCCAAATCCATCCAGGTCTGAAAAAACATTGAAAAGGTTTGCTTCCATTTCCATTTTTTCAGGCCTAAACATGATGGATCAGAGGTAAAATAATGTATTACGATGCACATCTTTACAGATATATTAAGCATAACTATACCACATTGATATATGTTTTATTATTTGTTGAGGTGCATTTCATTGTAATATACTGAATTTTAGATTAAATAATTTTGGCAGTATGTACTAGTATAACACAGTATCACTAAAAACACCACCGGATATAAAGATCTGTACTCAACTGTAAAGGTAAAAGTGCTGCCTAAGAGTAGACACCACCTTATGTCTATTATTATCTGAATATCTGAATTATCCAGATGGTCTCCTCTTTGTGCCTCTCCTAAACTAGTTTTATTGTGTTACTAAGGCTTAACTTTCTTTGATTTCATAGCTAAGCTGGAACTCCTGCCACAGCCCCTGCTCTGGGTGCCAGTTCCCAGCCCCTGCTCTGAGTGCCAGTCCCCAGCCCACATAAGATAAAAAACATAAATGTCAAACTTTAATATGGACCTATATTTTTTGCTGTGCTTGGATTGTTGCCCTGGAACCCATAATATATTTTTTACTGTACCATATTGTAACTCTGTGGAATTATTCTTTTGATAAAACCTCTGCTTGTTGAACCCCTAATAAATAACCCTTTAGTGAAGATCCTGAACCAATCGTGATCTCTGTGTATGTTTTATTAAGCCCACACCTCCATCTGCCATCCTTCTGCCAATGTGAGTGGCCTTATTGTCCATTAATACAGTTTCACCAGACAGTGAAATTGCAGCTGACAAGGGTTATCCTTGTAGTGGGGGAAAGTCAGGGCCCAGAAACAAAATTAAACTAGTTTGAGATGGGCACACAGCAAAAAGTTTTCTGCCTAATAAAGATTTTAGCAGGCATCTTATAGCATTTGTTCTTTGGACATTTACTTTTTAGAGTTTTCAATGGAGTATATTTTCATTTTATGCCTTGTTTATGGACTAGTAAGTGATAAAGTAGGGGTCCTTAATATTGTTGAGTTAACTGTAGACTATAACCTTTTTAGACTAAAAGATTCTTATTTAAGGTTCCCTACCATATTGATCATATAGATAATAATATAATAATGCATGTGTAGGAAAATGTCTCTCTGTGCAGCAGATGTAATTTAGGTCACTTGCTTTTTTAAGGCAGTAGTTAGAATCCTCCTGAATCATAATAGAAATAGCATGCACAAAATATATTATCTACACATCTACACTGAATACTGATCACAATGAATTTCCATTACTTTAATAGCAAAAGGGGACATGTCTGTGTTTGATTTTGTTAAGCAAGGACTGTGTTTTATTGGAAAAATTAGCATTTTTACACCTTTTCTTTGAACAAATAATTACTAATTTCCTGATGAGTTACAATGTTCATATATTAACTTGCATGTATTCTCCTTACTCAAACAAGACATTTTACCTTTGGTTTTGTTGTCAATATATCATGAGAAGTTCAGAGTACAATTACAGATCCATTAAGCATAGCTATAATACTTGGATATATTTTGTTTGACATTTATTTGAGCTCTCTTTTCCCTTAATTGTACTTCTTTGAAAAGAAACTCTAACATTCATATATTGTTGAATGTGCAAGAGGCTTGTTATTCGCTATTTAATTGGGTAATTTAGCCAATAAACAATGTCATACAGACATGATTTAATAGTGAAGCCCAGCAATTCTGTTGTCAGAATTTGTCTGCGAGAACAACAGAATAATATAATATTCTGAATTATTATCTTTCCAATTATTTTGTACAGGTCTACATGTATTGAAACTTCTATTACTTTTATGATGCTCAGAATATAAATAAGTAGAACTGCTTATTCAAGTCTTGCTTATTATTGCATCTTCAGTAAAGACTTGTACTAAAACACCTATTGCGTTATAGGTCAGTGCCTTTAGTTATGTGTTTAGAATCTTTTTAAGCTTAATAAAACAGCAGTAACGGATTTTGAATTATTTAATCATGTTTAAATTTCACACTCCTAAAAATATTGATGTAATAAAAAAAAAAACAGTAAGTTCAAAAGTTCAGTAAACATTTTAAGTAGTCATGGACTGTATTAATATGTATACTTCTTTGCTTTAAAGCGGTAGTAAACTCCACATTTTGATTTTTACCTACAGATAAGATCATAATAAAGGGTGAGTCTGTGAGAGTGCTTTGGAGAACTTTGGAGCGTAGTTGCACATGGGTTGCTATTGAAGATATATTCACTATCTGTGCTATAAGCTGATTTGATTAATTGTATAGAGTTAGCTTACACCACATAAATACATATTTATTTCGTTTTTTTTAGGGTGGCATATCACTGTACTTTATTTTTGTTATTTTTAATCTGGTGCAAAATATCACAAAGTTACACATGAATTAAAGGCTTTTAAAGAAATGTATGCCTTTTTTAATGCAACTTAAAAAAAAAAAAAAAATTAGTTGAAAACTAATAAAAAGTAATGAAAATGTTTAAATGTTAATGATTAGAAAGAAAAAGCAGGAAAATAATGAGTTAAAAGGAGAATTAGAAAAAGGAGTTTACTAGGGCTGTTAGAATAAACTAATGGTCAATATGGGGTGAATTGAAAAAATTTACAAAAAAAAGTTTTATCTTCTGGTTGCTTTAACTAACATCATATACAGATTGAAGCATAGCCTTTTGATCTGCAAATTAATAAAACAGTAGATACAAAAGTAACTGTTAATTTGTATCTCGTTATCTCATATTAAAAAAATAGAAACTTTAAGGTTGATTACTAAAGGCAAAGTGTGCACTTTGCAAGTTCAGTTGCACTTATTTTTCCCTAGAGCTTGGTGAAAGTGGTGAAGTTCTGTTGATTTCCATTATCCAATCATGTGCAAGATGAGTACTATTTTGTGGCTTTCGAAATCATGTATCTGGTATATATTTGATTAAGATATTGCCGTTTTCTGAGAAAAGCTTTTTCCAGCACTTAAACTTATAAGAACCAGTGTTCGCCTTTTCCTTATCTTTTGCCAATATTAACAATATTTACTCAATGTGCCCAGTTCAAAGGGCATCCCCCTAGGATATGTTGATTGATTGGAGTTTTCTAAAGATTCTAGTGATAAAAAAAAAATGTCTTCATGTATATGTGTGTGAAATACATTAACTAAAATGTATTTTTACTTACTTTAAATCTAGGTGGCAAGGCAGATCCTTATAAAGTATGGTTTTCAGTGAAAATAAACAGTATGCCTGCACCACCTGAGCAAATCATAGATGTGACCTGCCCTGTGTTGGTAAGTATTTACCTTAAGCATAAATTGCTTTTACATATCAATATTTAAAAGTGTTTTACTTTGTAACCTACATTAATTGCAAAGCTATTTGTGCATCAATGATTATATTTTCTGCATAACATCTACCTGGAGATTTTAATGATGCATATTTTAAAGTACTGGACAACTCCTCATTACTGACTGCTGTAAAATTAATGGCAACTGAGGCAGATTCAAACAAATGAATTGTTTATTGTTTAGGAACTGCATGTGCATTTGGGCATGTTTGACTAATATGCTTCTTTATTGTGCAAAATCACGAACAGAAACTTTTTGTTCTTCATCAGTAAGACACTTTTTTTAATAATAGGCATAAGCTAAAGTTTACTGATCCATGATGCAAACAATTTAGTCTGTTGTAACACTCAGTGATAAATATGAAAGAAGCTGTTCTCAGTTTAGAATTGGCAGTCTAGTACACTTAGCTCCTTATTGCTCATTCAGCTTGGTGGTCAGTACTTGTCCATGGCATGGTCAGGCATTTTATGCTTGGCTACGGGTAAACCTTGCCATTTCATTTTTCTACTGGCCTTTGTATTTTCTAGTGCTCTGGTGGAGTCATCCTTGTATAATGATTGTGCTCCCACTTCTTGGTCCACCTGTATTTCAATTTCAGACACAGGCACTATCATTAACCTCAGGCATTCCAATGCATCTGTAGATTGGTGACAGAACTTGGCTAGCCTGTTTTCCTTTTTCAAGTAAATTTCTTCCATTTTTATGTTGTACTTTGTAGAGTTTTTTTTTTTTTTTTTAGCTGTGGGGGAATCTCTCTTTGCTTTACACAGATAAGCTGCTGACCTCACCTAAACCTACCTTGACCTTGATGTGAAACCTAGATACACATTTGGTACGTGCTCTGGTTTCCCTTGGGAATGGTCTCTGGCCACTACCCTGACTACGATTCTGCCTTCACCTTAAAACTGTTTGGTTTGACCTTTGCTTACTCACTTATTGCGTTAATACACAGTCCTTTTTGTTGCACAGATTTCTTATCCACCTGTAAACCCTACTTTGTCTTACTGGAACTCTGTAATCTCAAATTAGGGCTCCTTAGGGCCAGTTCACACCAGATGCCGTTCTGTGCACTTTTTTCTGCACTAAAAATGCATGCACAGTGTTTTCCATGTATTCCAATGGCTCTAGTTCACACCAATGCAGTCAGGAACTGGTCAGTTTCTGCACCAGAAACTGACTGGAACTGACTGCTCTGGTGTGAACTAGAGCCATTGGAATACATGGAAAACACTGTGCATGCATTTTTAGGGTCAGTTCACACCACAAAAATGCACTCACATGTTCCGGATCAGTTTTTGCTTACAGTTCACACCACACGCAGTTTCAGTGAAGTTCCAGTGCATTTTGATACAAGTTGCTAGGTTCCAGTACAGTTCTGTGCAGAAAAAAAATGCATCACGTGTTACTTTTTTTCTGCACCGGAAACTGACTGCACTGGTGTAAACTAGAGCCTTTGGAATACACGGAAAACACTGCATGCATTTTTAGTGCAGAAAAAAGTGCACGGAACTGCATCTCGGGTGAACTAGCACTTAGTGTTAGTTCACCTTTTCAGAAAAAATGAAAAGGTGGGGATGCTGAGCTGTCAATGCCCATGCAGCCAATGTGGCAGTTGGGTGATTTGAAAATCCCTGTTATTCTCCTTCTTCTCTGTGCAGAGCTTTGGGGATGGACCAGAGCAATTCTGATTGGTCAGCACCTGCACAGTGAATCACTCTGGTCCATCTTTATTGACATGAATGAATATCGCAGGGTCTAGCATGTAAAAAAACTAATAACATCTTCAACAAGAAAATATTAAGAACTTTCTTTCCAGCAGGAAACATTTATGGTACAGTGTGTAACCATAAGTTGGATTAAATTGCAGAACATAATAACTTCCTTTTTGCTTGCTGAGTAAATATATCAGTGTATTTTAATAAAAACAGCCTCAAGTAGCTGGAGTCTTTCCACAGTTAGGAAGATCTATGTTCTTTATTTGAATGAGGTATACTTCACGTGTATTAATTTAGCAACGCTGGATTGAGATAGGATTCAGAAAACTATAAGGGGGGCTGGGGGACATCCTGTGGCACAGAAGTTGTTTTACCTTAATGCAGAGAATGCATTAAGGTAAAAAACCTTAACCCTTTAGAACCACTTTAAATTTGAACCTGCTCACCCTATACACTGCACACCTATGCTGTGCTTCCCCACAAAATACAAAAATGTCTACTGTGCATTGTGATATGCTCAGTGGTAGTAGCATTTTCTAATGAGTCTGAAGGGTTTTCTGGCCCACTTTTAATTAAAGTGAAACTTTACCCATACCAACTTGATAAAAAATAATGTTCTTTAGCAAGGAACATACATTTTGCATTAAAAATTGTGCTACCATAATTAGTGGGTGCTGTAAATTGCCTCCAGCATTGCTCCTGTTTCTTCTTGCTGGAGGCTGCCATTTTGCTGAAGTCCAAAGTCTCTGAATGGCAGTAAATCATAAAGTGGAACTAAACCTATTGATTTGATGCTTTTAAAAACATTCCTGGAATGCCGGGATTGCTAACTGTCACATTTGCTTGTGTCCTCAACCAAACTGTCAAACCATCAAATGGAAGGTGGAATCAAAAAGTAAACCAAGACTCCATCACAGGATGATACTGCAGGGGTCTTAATGTAAAACAGTGCCACGTCCTCAAATAATTGTATATCAAAAGAGCACATAGGAACAGAAATGGACTTTCTAGGCACCAATAGTAAAAAATATATACAAATTTATTAAGAACAAAAGTTACAAAAAAAAATCACAATAAAACCTTTAACAGGCATAATGAATGCATGTAAGATACTGACAATGTCATTAACCCAAAATGAGACTGGTAATACAATACATTGCAGTGACTATTGCAGTGTTAAATGATGTACAGTAGAACGCTTAGCTCTAAGCTAAGCGTTCTACTGTACATTAATTTCTTAATAAATTTGTATATATTTTTTACTATTGGTGCCTAGAAAGTCCATTTCTGTTCCTATGTGCTCTTTTGATATATCAAATGGAAGGTGTCATAACTGATCACATGTGCAGCACCATGATAGTTGCAGATCAAACAGAAGCAGCTTCCTTGGCTGTAAAGGATAGGATGGTTTAATTCCGCTGTAAGGCTGTCAGCAGATTGGCCTCAACAAACTCTGCAGTGCCTAAAAATAGAGAGAGAGAGCAACTATTACTGAATCTTAAACAGTATAGGCACTTATTTTTAATGCTTTACATGGCTATACCTGAAAAAGGGGCCGGCCTTAAGTGATCTAGCAGAACTTTTCTGACTAAAGTTCCACTTTAAATTAAATAAAGTTCCAGACAACAAACGTTTGCCCTCACAGGGGTTTCTACTATATACAGAAAAATAAATTACATTCTAGGAGCACTGCTACTCTGGCCTTAAAACTCAGACCCCTAATATGGTCAGTCAGACCCTCCTAGACAGCACCTCTGTGTCCATGTGCCTTTTCCCCAGCTCTCCAGGCTCTCTCAGTCCTGTCAGACCTCTCTGTTCTCTCAGTCCTCTAGACCTGCTCAGTCATCTCAACTCTCTCAGTCCTCTAGACAAGGAACCTTCTGACTCTAGGATGGAGTACTGTCTCCGAAGTAAGGGCTCCTAACGGGAGCTTTGAACTATGCCCAGGCTATGCACACCTGCACACACAGCCTCCTGGCCCCGAGTAAGGTGTGGACACTGGGTTAGGGGCTTCTTCCCTCCCAAAGCTCTTTGAAGTCTCTGGACTCCAGACCATATTCTAGGAATTACAAAACATAGAAAGATCAGCGAGGTCAACTTTTTCTGCTTTGAACAGAACTTCTGGAGCCTTATAATAAGGCTTACCTATAGGTAAAATGAATATCCCCTCAACGTAAACCGTTTAGAAGATATTCTAGTGAGCAGGAGCCAGTGACGTCACCGGCGCTTGCACTCTGAAGAAACTATATAACCATGCCGCATCCGAGGCTCCCGTGCTCCGCTAGTCAGAAGGCCAGAGTCCATGAAGATTAAAGCCTCTGCAACGGTAACAGCGTATTAACTGTATTGATTTGTGGTATCACATTTCCTTTTTGAGATTATTAAGTGGTATACTGCTACTTTGACATCACACACCATTTGGTTTTACCATTTTGTTTTCGCCTAACCATTCAGGGGCTGCTTTGTGGAATGATGTGGTCCCAGTGGATTTCTACTGGGTCATTCTTTGTGTCACTAACCTAAAATGAGTACAAAGACTTTGAGCATGAAACTCTTAAAATTTATACTTGTTCTGGATTAGTGCCTCACTGAGTAGTGAACCGAGTGAAAGCAGTGTGATGGTCAGGGAACTAGTAACTTCTATAAGAAGTCAGCAGTGGCAAAGTCCATATTTACATAATTGATACTTTAAGAGATAAGCCATGCTGTTCTAGAGGATAGATTTTGTATTGAATTTTATCTCTGAAATCTTAATAAGGTTTCATGATTCCAATCATTGTATAGGAAAATGTGTGTGTTAATTTTAGAATAATTTCTTATATTCCTTGAAAAAGATATTGAAGCTTGAGTTGTTTAGCTTCACCAGTTCACTGTACCACAGGCACTGATCAAAAATGTGTTCTTCCAGTTGTGTGGAAAACAGCATTGGCATTGAGGGAACACAAACAAGATAAACAGAGGAAAGAGTACACATGTAATGGAGAAATATATAAAATGTAATATCGCTGTTATCATTCCCTGTATGTGCGCCATAAACAAGCTGTAAACAGGCTTTTAGATAGTGGGGTTAATTTACTATGGGCAAATAGACTGTGCACTTTTCAAGTGCAGTTGAACTAATTTTCCCTAGAGCTTAGTGAATGTGGTGAAGCGCTGCTGATTTCCATCATCCAATCACATGCAAGCAAAAATGCTGTTTTTCTTTTATTTTTAGTTCCGGTTTTGTTTGTGAAGTGGATTTAACAGATTACCACACGATTTCTTTCAATATTTACCGACACTTGTTTTTTTCATTGTTTATCGCAAAATATTTTTTTTATGTGATAAATTATGCAAATGAGTAACATAATACCCTTATTGCATTTGGTTAACGTTAGTGAATCAAACCCATTGTCTCATTTCTTCAATTTATGTGGTGCTGTGAAGCAATTACTATCTGAATAACTAATGGTTTCACTCTGCCTTCTGTGTTTGTTTTATGCTTCCTGTGGCTTACTAAATACTACCCTGGACTGTGAACATGTGCATGTGGATTATTCAGCTTATTAATCATATCTATGCAGTGTTTCTATCCAACCATACTAACTTGTTAGTGTTTGTAATTCTGTAGTATAAACATCTCCTGAAAAAGCTGTATATAAGGCAAAACATGTTGAGATGGATTGACTACAGCAAGACTACCGTATATGTAACTGCAGTATTCTTGTGCTTGATGTGATTTGCACGTTTTAAATTACTTATGCTTTTAATGTAATTTTCAATGAAATAACTTTTTTTATTTTTGACATATGGTGTTTTGTTGGCACCTTAAAAATTCAATTTTATTTATAAATTATTTATATATGTTTAAAGGGATGTGATGCCCTTAATTTCCACTTTGGCCCAGGTACATCGTTATTGGGTAAAAATTTACAAATAACTCTATGATGAGAAGGCCACCTTAAGCTCCATTGCAATTTCTTGAATATTGCTTCTGAAAATGGTGAATTGAATGCACACGCATTCTTTCAGTGAGGACACAAAGGCTTCCCGAGTGCAGAAAATAACATATTGTACATACGTTTGCAAATCCCTCAGTGCTAAAACAAAGTCAAACTTTGGGTTCTCTGCAGGTTAAGCGTTAGTATATTCCAGTCTCTCCTTCATGGCAGCTGACCATTGATACAAAAACAGAAAATAGCATAGAAGTGGTAATTGTGAGAGTACAAAAACACCTGCATTCAGAAAACCAAACTAAACTGGAATAACAGCGAAACAAAACAAAAATTTGAAACAAATAAAAGCAAAAAACCCTACCCCAGCTACAGCAACACCAGTATCCCCTTTAGATACTATGGACAAAAAACATCTAATTGAGGTAGCATCTTCCTATGTTTAGTAAAACAAAGTTTAAGAAAGTTTCAAGTGCCATAAAAAATAAAGTGCACATTTTCTCTTTAAAGAGGTAGTCTTGCTGTTTATACCTACAGGTAAGCCTAAATTAAGGCTTACCTGTAGGTACAGTTTATAGTTACATAGTTGGTAAGGTTGAATAAAGACACTAGTCTATCCAGTTCAACCTGTGTAGGTGTATGTGTGTTCATGTCGATAATCATTTCCCATATCCCTATATATTGTGCGGAGATTGCCTTGACATGTGCACTGTTTAAGAGATATTCACTTTTGTAGCAGCCGGTGACGTCACTGGCGCATGCACACTTCACTCTCGTTGGATGGCAAGGTGTCCATTTGAGAGAGCTGTGCTATGGCTGTGTATCCTGCACGAATGTGCTGAAGTGACGTCAGCGTCCCCCCGAGAACCAAGAAGACCAGGTGAAGATGGAATCCCTGTCAGCAGTGACAGCATGCTGCTAGAGGGCTTCATTTTAAGTTAATACTTTCATATTGCATACTAGCACATTATGCTCTTGACCTCCAGGGTGAATATTTTTTTTTTTTTGTGGGTTACAGACCACTTTTGACTACAGGTAAGCCTATAGTAAGGCTTACCTGTAGCTTCTGTGGATATCTCCTAAACCTGCACGGTTTAGGAGATCTCCCCTGTATCAGCATGTGCCGCTGTCCTCGCCACATGTGCACTGAATAAACGGGCCGAGCGTGCCATTTGTTCAGCTGATGTGGAAGGGCTGAGCCCAATCCTGACACCATCTCAGTCTCCTTACCTCAATATCATTGAGCCACTCTGGGCAGATCTCAAACGTGCAGTTCATGGAGGCTTTTTGCCAAGAGGAATGGGCAGCTTTACCATCTGAGAAGATAAAGAGCCTCATCTACAAATACCACAAATAACTTCAAGCTGCCCTTGATGTTGAAGGGGGCAATACATGGTACAGGCATACCCCACATTTAAGTACACAATGGGGTTTATTTACTAAAGCTAGAAAGTGCAAAATCAGGCTCACTTCTGCATAGAAACCAATGAGCTTCTAGGTTTTATTACCAAAGCTTAATTGAACAATCTGGGGTTAGAAGCTCATTGGTTTCTATGCAGAAGTGAGCTTGATTTTTCACTTTCCAGCTTTAGTAAATAAACCCCATTGTGTACTTAAAAGTGGGGTATGCCTGTATTAAGAACTGGGGTATGTCAACTTTTGATCAGGGTCATTTGGGTAGTTTCTGTTGTGATTATGATTTAAAAAGAGTAAACACAGTTGATTGATAATAAATGGCTTCAGCCAAACACTAACTATTAGTGAAAGAAAAGTTGTTATAGAAATCATAAATTCTGCCAGGGTATGTAAACTTATGAACACAACTGTCTACGCTATATTATTTTTTCTGTTTGCTATTTTGTACCACAAAAAAATAGTTACCCTTTAAATAACCAGTGTTTTGTTCAAAAAAGGCAGTCTAGTATTCTTTTTGTATTTGTTTAAACATACTAGAATATTGGAATATCAAATTATATGGCTACGTGTACACTTTCCTGTTAGATGCCCTTTTTTAACCACTTCCCACCCAAGATATCTCATATGAAATCATGGAGTGGGGATAGCTGAATTTTCAGCTGGCGATTCTGTGCACCATAAGAACAATCATAGCGGCAGTTCAGCCAATTGAACCTTCTTACAGGCTGAGGGGATGTCTACTGCCACCCTCCGGTGCTTCTACCTGGTCACCCCTGCGATCGGCAAGCCGGAGAACGAATCCGTTACTGCAGAAGTTGAGCATAGAGAGTTCTGGTGACCAGATAGTCCCCAGTCATCTCTATGACCCTCGGATGCTCGTGCATGACGTTATGACATCATGACTGGGCCGGGGGAAGTAAACCATGCCGGGGATGCGGCTGGAAAGGCCGAAACAGGTTTTTTCTCAGCCTTTCCAGCCTGAAGGAGAGATGTGGGGTCTTAAAGACCCCACATCTCTCCATAAAGAGGACCTGTCATGCACTATTCCTATTACAAGGGATGTTTACATTCCTTGTAATAGGAATAAAAAAGATCAAAAAATGTTTTTTAAAGAGAAAGTGAAAAAAATAAACCTAAAGAAAAAAGAAAAGAATTAAACTCGCCCCTGTCCACGCATGCTTGCGCACAGAAGCCAAAGCATATGTAAGTCACGCCCACATATGTAAACAGCATTCAAATCACACATATGGGGTATTGCCTCATGTGTTAGAGCAAGAGCAACATTTCTAGCCAAAGACCTTTTCTGTAACTCTAAACAGATAACCTGTATAATTTTTTAAAGTGTCGCCTATGGAGATTTTTAAGTACCAAAGTTTGGCGCCATTCCACGAGTGTGTGCAATTTTAAAACATGACATGTTAGGTATATATTTACTCGGCATAACATCATCTTTCACATTATACAAAAAAATTGTGCTAACTTTACTATTTTTTGGATTCCTAAAAAATTATTTTTCACAAAAAAACATGTTTGAAAAATTGCTATGCAAATACTGTGTGACAAAAAAAAATTGCAACAACTTCAATTTTATTCCCTTGGGTCTCTGCTAAAGAACAAATCTACTGTTTGGGGGTTCTGAATAATTTTATAGAAAAGAAAATTATGATTTTTACATGGAGGAGCGAAGTGCCAGAATTGTCCCGAATGGGAAGTGGTTAAATATACATGTTTTTTTTTTTTTAAGGTACATGATACCCACCACTCTCATTAAAGACAAGGCAGTGTTAAAAAGAAAAAATAATCATTTCCTTCCCCTCCTCCCCCTCCAATTGAAGATAATACTTCTTACACTATTTTTTTACTAGTACCTGCTTACTACCTTATTTCAGTATGAACTACCTTGCTTTACTGAATAAGTTTGTAGTATTGTCATTTGCACAATAAAATATATTGAAACAGAAAAAAAAGAAATACAACTGAATCCAGTTAATGTAGTTAGTTTAACCTCTTCACACTGAGCGCACACAAATATGTGGCCTCTCAGCAGCTGGGCCTTGGTGCTGAGCGGCCGCATATTTGCAATAGCACTGATAGAGCTATGCAGAGGGAGCGCCCTGCACTCTTCCGACACAGTTACAGACGGCTAACTAAAAGCTCCCATTCGCTGCTTGTGATCAGGAGCTTTCCCATAATGTGACCACAATGACAACCAGTCACAGTGGTCACATGATCATAAGCCCCGCCTACCAGCATTCTAAAGCCCTTAAAGGGCTGGCAGGCGCTGGCTCTAAGGGGTTAACCGGTTCCCGACCGGTGCACGACGATATACGTCGGCAGAATGGCACGGACAGGCAGGAGGGCGTATATATAAGTCCCTCCTTAATGCCGTCCGTGCCATCGGGAGCGCGGCGGGAGCCGCGTACTCCCGCGCCGGTCGGGACCCCCGTGAGGCCGGTCGCGGGACCCGTGGACTCGATCGCCGCGGGGACACCCGCGATCGTCTCAAGGGAAGGCAGAACGGGGAGATGCGGAAATAGACAGCATCTCCCCGTTCTGCCTAGCAACTAGTGACGCCGATCTCTGCTCCCTGTGATTGGAGCAGAGATCAGCATTCACTAGCTGACAGCCACGCCCCCCCCCACAGTAAGAAACACACCCCTAGGCATACTTAACCCCTACACTGCCACCCCCTGGTTAACCCCTTCACTGCCAGTGTCATTTATACAGGAATCGATGCATTTAAATAGCATTGATTGCTGTATAAATGGCAATGGTCCCAAAAATGTGTCAAAAATGTCCGATGTGTCCGCCATAATGTCGCAGTCACAATAAAAATCGCCGATCGCCGCCATTACTAATAAAAAAAAATTATTAATAAAAATGCTATAAAACTATCCCCTATCTTGTAAACGCTATAACTTCTGCGCAAACCAATCAATAATCGCTTATTGCGATTTTTTTACCAAAAATATGTAGAAGAATACGTATCGGCCTAAACTGAGGAAAAAAATTATTTTTTATATATTTTTGGGGGATATTTATTATAGCAAAAAATAAAAAATAATGCGGTTTTTTTTTTTTTTTTTTCAAAATTGTCGCTCTTTTTTGTTTATAGCGTAAAAAATAAAAACTGCAGGGGCGATCAAATACCACCAAAAGAAAGCTCTATTTGTGGGAAAAAAAGGTCGTCAATTTTGTTTGGGAGCCATGTCGCACGACCGCGCAATTGTCAGTTAAAGCGACGCAGTGCCGAATCGCAAAAAGGGGCCTGGTCCGTTGGCTGCAAATTGGTCCGGTCTGAAAGTGGTTAAACAATCATTTTATTTATGTATTTATTTTAACACTGAACAGGAGTACGTTTCTAAATCCTAGTCTGGTATCAGAATCTGCTGCACAACAGGATTAAGTTGATGTAGTAGGGCTTTGAGCCAGTTAGCTCTACTGCTTTGTGCAGTCAGCAGTCATTCACAGTTTGAAGAAAAAAAAAGAGTAGCAAGAAGATTAACATTCTCATTGGTGTGCTGCTTCTCCTACACAGTCCAGTCATGGACTGAAAACAGGTTGGTGACCAAGCTGTCTAACTGCTATAGAGAAAAGTAAGGTCATCAATCAGGCTGTGCAGTTCATTTATATTTTCTGTATATCTAGTATATCTAACTTAACCATAATATGTATAATGCTATCATAGTGTGATAGTGTTTCTTAATAAACTATTATATTGATCTGATATTTCATTTATTTTTTAGATTTAGAAGTTTAACTCCCTGACAGAGGGACCGATTGCATATTTGAAGGCATTGCTAGTTAGTGTATTACCATGGACTAAATTTTGTATTAAAAAATTAATAAAACATTGATTGCTACTAACAAAATATAATTTTAGTCAGGGAATGTTGTGCTCTTTGTGTCCAAATAAGCCTTGATCTATAATTCTTTTTTTTCTCTACATGTCAGCTTTATTAATTAATCCTTACGTACGTGTTCAACGTAGCATTACATTTGAATTTGTTTTTCAGGCCACTATGTATTTTAATCTTCTTCCTCACTTTGTCAGTTTTGTAGACTTGGAGCTAATTCATATGGATGACAGTCCTTCACTAGCAGTCCCCAAGGCTTTAGAGCATGGCTGTGCAGCTGTGCAAGTTGGTGGTATAGAAAGAACAGTCACACCCATGAGGTATAGAAGAAGAAAAGATATTAAAAGCATAGTACACATCTATACATCATGTTTGTTCCCCAGAGGAAAGTGTCATCCCTAGACAAAGTGAAATGTTCTTTGGATTGCAAGCTTTCACAAGTCAAAAGCTTTTTATCATCCATGTCAGCTTGAATCTTTGTTTCTCCAGTACATGCTTTAAAAGTGAATCAGAGGAAAAATGAATAATAAACATTTACAGCTAAGATTCAGTCTTTACTTTTCTTGATGTCAAAGGGAGCTACACGTAGGGCATTATAAAAATTAGGTTTATGGTCAAGTTGTAGTGTACCATTTAGATGATGTGGAAGGATTAAAACATAGATTGGTGCAAATAAACAAGATGAAGTAAATCACTGCTGATTTTCTGTATAAAATGTCATATACTCAGAAATGATTGCCAAACATTTTTCCTACAGCAACTGAGTTGGACACTGCTAAACAAAAAGTCACATAAAGGTGACTTCTTGATTGTAGACCAAAGGCATTTTTATAAGGTTACATCTTGTCTCCTTAGAATGACAGTTATAGCATTTAAGAAAAAAAGAAAATAGACTTCTTCCCAGGATAGCTCTGTAACTCCTTCGGGTTGTTAAATCTTGAAGTAAAGTTAATGTACTTTTCCCTCACAGATAAGCTTTCTTATCTTTTTGGTTTTCAAACTTTACTCCACACATCTGTGCTACACTTCAGGTGGACACTTTCCTACAGAAGTGAAGTTCTGCAGTGTTATATAATACAGTAAATTGTTAAAGTTACAAGCTTAACCACCTCAGTACAGTGCATTTTCACCCCCTTCCTGCCCAAGCCATTTTGAATGACAATTGCGCAGTCATACAGCGCTGTACCCAAATGAAATTGTTATTATTTTGTCCCCACAAATAGAGCTTTCTTTTGGTGGTATTTGATCACCTCTGCGGTTTTTATTTTTTGCGCTATAAACAAAAAAACAATATTTTTAACTTTTTGCTATACTAAATATCCCCAAAAAATATATAAAAAAACTTTTTTTTCCTCAGTTTTGGCCGATACGTATTCTTCTACATATTTTTGGTAAAAAGGATAGATTTATAGCATTTTTTTTTTTTTTTTTACCTAGTAATGGCGTCAATCTGCGATTTTTATTGTGACTGCGATATTGCGGCGGACATATTGGACACTTTTGACACATTTTTGGGACCATTCACATTTATACAGTGATCCGTGCTATAAAAATGCATTGATTACTGTATAAATAATAAGTTCCCTGGGAGTGATTATAACTGTGGGGGAGGGGACTCACAAGGGGAGGAGACCGATCAGTGTTTCTCTGTACTGAGAACACACAATCGGCTCCTCTCCTCTGACAGGACCGTGGATCTGTGTGTTTACACAAACAGATCCACAGTCCCGCTGTGTTACCGGGCAATCGTGGGTGCCCGGCAGACATCGCGGCTGCTGGGCACGAGCATCGGGTGCCCAGTGACACGGCGCGCTCCCTGGAGGGGCGGGAAGGGGAGGACGTCATATGACACCCTCCCGCCCTGAGAGCTGCGCCGCATGGCGTCAATTGACAGCCGGCGGTCAGCTACTGGTTAAAGGGGTTGTATGGGTTTGTTTTTTATTTTTTTAAATAACAAACATGTTATACTTAACTCCACTGTGCAGTTTGTTTTGCACAGAGTGGCCCGATCCTCTTGTTCTGAGTTCCCTCGGGTGTCTCGGCTCCTACCCACAATAGCTAACCTCCCTCTGGGAAGCTCTATCCTGAGGGGGTTAGCTTGCGGGTGCACTCATACACGCTGCGTCCATAGACACAGACTGTATGTCTCGGTCCCACCCCCGGTGGGCCGTATCATTGGAATGCGATTGACAGCAGTGCGAGCCAATGGCTGCGCTGCTATCAATCTATCCTATCTATCCAATCAACGGCCAGACTCTGTGGAGAAGAGGACGCCGGAGGACGTGCACAGCAGGTGAACGGGCTCAGGTAAGTAAACGGGGGGGCTGAGGGGGCTGTCATTGCCAGGTGTTTTTTCATGCATAGGATGCATTAAGGTGAAAAAACACGAACCTTTACAACCCCTTTAATACTGGCAGACAGAATAATGAGATCTATAAATAACAGGTTACATATTTTTGATTCCATTATGTCTAAAACCTTACTGAATTCTGTTACTGTGAGTCAAGAATGGAATATTCGTTCAAGCAGTATTCTTTGTTGTAGCTATGCAAATATTCTGTTGCCTGTTGTGGATAACTGTAGGTGGATGCACAGAGACAGCATGTTACTAGCATAATTTCCCAGTGGGCTTAGTGGAAAATCAACAGCCTGTACAGGTAATACAAAACAAGATGTTTACAACATTCATTATGACTCCTACTTCGCCTTCTTTATCAAATTTATCAAAGCTATAGTCTAATTTTCACAATACCGTTTGACCCTGTGGGGTTTATTTACTAAAGCTGGAGAGTGCAAAATCAGGCTCTGTTCTGCATAGAAACCAATCAGCTATTAACCTCAGCTTGTTTAATTAAGCTGTGGCAATAAAATATGGAAGCTGATTGGTTTCTATACAGAAATGAGCCTGATTTTGCACTCTCCAGCTTTAGTAACTAAACCCCTGTATGTTTATTCATAGAACAATTTATTATTAGGTAAAAAAAAGTTTATAGAGGCATAAATTCAAAAGGTGTGGAAGTGAATTCACATTCATCCCCAGACATTACCAGGGTAGAAATAGAGGAGACGATAGTGTAAAATATCATTGAGTTTTACAGTGAAGGGAGAAGACTTCAGCATTGGACTGTCTTGAAAAGGGAGAGAACACCTTAATCATAATTTATTTGCCCAATAATGAGGAATTTAGTGGTGTCTACAGTTTTTTAGGACAACAGCTATACATGTGGTACATCAGGTTCAGGTGTTTCAGGGGAGGGATACCTGCCTATTTAATTTATTTATTAAAAAAAAATATATATATACTGTTAGTATTCTTCTTTATAGGAGTCATTTACTCTACTTTGTCATTCTGGATTACTTAAGATTGCCACTTAGATGACACCGCAAGGTGAACTGTTTGGGACAGGGTTTTGAACCCACAGTGCTGCTGTTGGCAAAAACACTTGAATTATTCTACCTCTGCTAGTCACTCTGTAGATTAAACTGCATGGCTCCAGAGCCTGCCCCTCACATTGAGGTTTGACATGCTATATCCATATTGTGCTTTGCCATTAACATTTATATTTCCCAATTTTTTTGCTACTATAAATTGTCTAAATAGCAAACTGAAAAAACGTTTCTAAAATGTATTTAATGCTGTTCAATAAAACGTACTGAAACATAAAAGGGAATAACATTTGTAGTTCTAGTGAAGCTAAGCCTTCATTGAAAAAAAAAAAATTGGGAGCAGGCAGCATTATGTTGTAAAATAGACATGCTATGTCTCTTCTGCAATAAAACAAAGGTATCTACCTGTTTGCACGTCACGTCATTCCATGCTAGCTATTCTAGATAACTGAAGACTGGCACACAGAAGATGTTAGTGCCTGGCAAAAGATCTATTGGCTGCATTGCTGAGTATATGTTGACTGCAGGTCCACTTTAACCCTAGTTAGTTTTTTATCCTTAAAATGTATAGTTCAATTCTTAGTTAAAGTGTTTGTTAACCTAAAAAAAAAAATGGATCCTGTTCCTTTAAAGTATGTTATACAGCACAGTGCTTGTGCTGCGTAATTTGCCCCCCTGTAACACCTGAAATACCTGGCTGATCCTGCATGGTTCTGCCCTCCCCTTTTTAAACTGACCTTGGTGTATCGTGGTTGCTGAGCCCTGACACTGTGGTCAGTTTACATGTCTCCATCATCTATAGCTCTCTAGTGTTTACTGCCCCCCCCCCTGCATGTCGGCTCCTGTGTCAGGGCCCGCCCCCTCCCCTTCTACTGCTGAAATAATATTTCACATCCTATGTTTCTTAACGATAGCTGCTCCTGTGTGTGTGATTTATTAAAACATTTGATTATACCTAATTTCAGAGCGCCGCTCGGCACTCACGTGTCCAGCCAGGTCTCTCCTCCCCTAACTACTTTGCTTCCTGTCCTTAGCATTTTTTTTTCTGTTTATAAACATTTTAAGCATTTGTTTTTGTAATGTCGCTAAAGAGTTTGGTAGATAAATGGTCACAGCTCCTAACCTTGGGTGCCAAGGAACCTTGTCCCCTCACTAGGTTTACCTACCTGTAACCATGACACTTCTAATGTAAGCTAAAGGCTTCATCACTGGAAAAGCCACAGACATCATCTACATCATCTTCCTCCCATACTCCTCTCTTTCTTCATATCATTATGTATATTGCTGCAGAAATGTGTAAGACAGTCTAAATAAAGTACAGTGCAAAAGATGGTTGTGGCATCTTTTACATGAAAAAATTATTTAATTTAGCGTCTATTTACACATGTAAATGACACTGTTGAGAAAATGTAAATTAAGTAGATTTGGGGAGGACATTTTTCTGAGTGTACTTAAGATGTTTCTCATGCAATTTAAATCACTAGAAAAATGGACACATGCTAGTACGAGATAACATGTATTTAACGTTTCTTTGAAAAAAGCCAAATTTCACAGCTATGATACATTAATTATCTTAACTTAAACTGCGTTTCTTTTATAGTTTTGAAGTTTATTGAATATTAAATATAAAAAGCAGCGGAAAGTGCTGAACAAAAGTATGCACGTTTTATATTGGCTTCCATAAACATATCCTTTTATTAGGTGTTACCTCAATATTACATTATTAAATTCCCCTTTTTATAAAGCACACATTTCAAGAGGTTTAATTCTTATGAAAATGTATGTTTTTGGTGAATGAGTTTTGATTTCATTCTCTCATAATTCTCTAAACCAAGCAGAATGTTGAATAGTTTGTGAGCAGACATTGTCAAACAGATGCATGAGGTTTTTACAGGGATATAAAATCTGGGCATAAAGCAAACATTGCTTGTCTGGATGAATCTTCAATCTGTTGAAAGTAACATAAAAAGTGCAATGACACAAAATGACAAGTACAACAGAAACTGTTAAAGAAGTTCACCATGTACATCAGTATACAGCAATAATCAGACAGTGAAAGGTCTGGACTTTTGTACATAAGTCATATATGTTTTAAGGCCAAACATTACAGTGTTATAAAGTCAAACCATATTACATGATAATGACAGTGAATACACATAAGGACTAACATGGTTCACATGGTTGCCTTTGTAGATCTGAGCAAAGTAAAATTACTTTAGGTCAAATTTTGTTTGGGTACAACGTCGCACGACCGCGCAATTGTCAGTTAAAGCAACACAGTGCCAAATTGTAAAAAGGGCTCTGGTCAGGAAGGGGGTAAAGTCTTCCGGGGCTGAAGCGGTTAAAACCCAGTGTTTACAACTAAATTATATGCAAAACACACAACTATAGAGTTCAAATCTACAATCAAACTCTACTGAAAAAAATTGTATTAGTGCAAATATACATCTAAAACTGTTCTTTTGCTATAAAATCTAACAGTGTTTTTACCCCCTGTGCTCTATATTTCCTGGATAAGTAAAAGAGCACAGGATAAAAATTTATTAGAGTTGGCACCCCAAAGCTTCCCCACTGACAGCTGGAATGTCAGCAATGGAAAATAGGCCTTTCAGGTCCATCCGCTGCACTGCTGGACCCAAAAAAAAAACTCCCGCCATCTGTCTGCTCTGCTATCTGACATTTCTTAAATAACTAAGGGGCAGGGCCACCCAGCAATGTTACTGAGTGGCCCCGCCCTTTCACTATTTAAGAAATGTCAGACAGCGGAGCAGGCAGACGGCGGGAGCCTTTGACGAGACTGAAGTTTCATTCAGAAAAATTTGGAATTTGTTAGAAAATGAATAAGCAAAATTGGTAACGAGCCTACAAAAAATTTAACTAAACAAATTTTTTCATTCTGTACATGTCTACCTGTCTGTAAGGGAGAATCACTCCACTGGGGAGCCAGGCAGTTATAAGAATGTCTGCTAGATATGCAAACCCAGTAGGAATACAGAATATGATGGCGCCAAATTTCGGTTATGTTTTCAAAAGATAAACTTCTCAGACATCTTTGCATTCTATTTTGATTTGTTAACAGTTTGCATTTTCCAACTTTTCGTCTACATTATTTTACAGTATAGTTCTACCTTAAAGTGAACCTGTGCTATACCAGTACAAGGTTAGCCAACAGGTTTACTTAAAGCGGAGTTCCGCCTTCCCCTCCAAAAAGTCAGCAGCTACACATAATTACCTGTCCATCGGCTGTTGGGTGTTGCTGCCGCCATTGCTGGATTCACGGCCGGGTCCTTACTGCGCATGCGGGAAGCACTGCTGCGCTCTTTTACTGGCCTGACAGTAGGTGAAGGAGGAGCAAGGAGGAGGGGGGCTTAACATCTGATGTAAATCGCTGCGGCGAGGTCGGATGGAAGTGGGGACAGGGTACCCGCTCCCCGAAAGATGCCAAATGTGGCACCGGATCGGGGGCAAGAAAGATTCCACTTTTGGGTGGAACTCCGCTTTAACTGCCTCACCAGCTCCGCATGCTCACTCTCTTTGCTCCTTCTTTGCTCCATTTGGAATTAAAAGAAGAAAAATAATACTTTCAGGTATTGGGAGCATGTGACTCACTCCAATTCCTGCCTCTTGACAGCTTTGGTGCTTAGTGATTGTCTGCTAAGGCTCCCAGCACTGGGTACGAGGAGTCATCAGGAGGAGTCCTAGTCATGACCTGGAGCCTACATAGAGCTTCCTCTCCTCTCCAGAAGAAAGCAGCAATGAGAGTATAAAGAAGGTATGTATTGTTGGTAAGGGCAGCAGTTAGTGATTGTATACCCTTGATTTTTTTAAATTAACAAACATGTTATACTTACCTGCTCTGTGCAATAGTTTTGCACAGAGCAGCCCTGATCCTCCTTTTCTGGGTTCCCCCACCAGTGCTCCAGGCTCCTTCTCCTGCCATGTGCCTATTATGGCAAGCCACTTGTTGTAGGGTCTATTGTGTAGGCTTGATCCTGAGCCAGCTCTGTGTGTCCATTGACACACATAGCACAGCTTATTCCTGCCCCCGCTCCTCCATCAATTGCTGTGCTTGACATTGGCTCCCTCTGTTGTCTGTGAGCCAATGAGGAGTGAGAGAGATGAGACAGCCGCTGCTCTTGTGCACCTCGGTGGATCGAATTTGGGCTCAGGTAAGTGTGGGGGCTGGGGGGGCTGCACACCTTATTACAGAGAATGCATTCAAGCAAAAAAACTTCAGCCTTTAGAACCACTTTAAAGGGTAACACCACTTTTGTGGAGAAAAAAAATAGCAAATAAAGAAAAAATAATATAGCGCATATTATTGGGACACAAGTCATTTTGTAATTGAATGTTATTAAAAATGACCTTTCCTTTTCAATCTGCTTTTCGCTGTAATTTTCAGAGAATGAATTTCAATATAGCTACCTGGAGTTGTTCTGTACACAGAATGTGTACTGACCACTCCCCAGAAATATAATTTCCTGCTTGTGTGATTGGCTCACCAATTTTCCCAGAAGTCTGCACTAAGATACAAGTCAGATTTCAGACATCCCCTGCAACAAAAATTTCATTTTTGGAGAGATATTTTCAATAGGTACACATCTAAAGGGATGCAGGCCCAGCAGATTTCCTCATTAGTGCTCTGCAGCTGCACAGCTGACAGTTAATTATGAAACCCCTCCCATTAGACCCACTCAGTACAGAGGTACAAAGAAAGACAGAGGGTTTTCTTCAGAATAACAAAAGGTAGGAATCTGCAGCAAAGGTTGTTATAATCCTTGCAATATACATAGATCACCTAGAGGGGAATGTTTTTTGCACTTTAACCCCCCTGGCGGTATTCCCGAGTCAGGCTCGGGGTGAGATTTTTGTACCAAAAGCGGTAAACCCGAGCCAGACTCGGGCTGCATTGCAGGATACAGGGGGGAAGTTACTTACCTTATCCCCTGGATCCTGCAATGTCTCCCCGCTGTGTGAGTGAGCTGTCTGCTCGCTTGATTCACACAGTGCCCGAGTGCCACTGATCTCCTTTCTCTGCGACGTTACGATGCACTTGGTGGCGGAGATTGGCGCCAAATTCAAAAAAGTTAAAAAACACAGTACACATACAGTACTGTAATCTTACAGATTACAGTACTGTATACAAAAAATGCACATCCCCTTTGTCCCTAGTGGTCTGCCCAGTGCCCTGCATGTCATTTTATATAATAAATACATTTTTTTTTGCCTGGAAACTGGAGATTGTCCATAGCAACCAAAAAGCGTCCCTTTATGTCAAAAGTGGTTTTAGACCAGCTAGAAAACAACGATAATAAATTAGAATCACAATTCATCATCAAACACTAAATTTAATGACAGCGACTATTCTGCAACTGAGCAAATTTTTCGGTGATCTGAATACTTTGAAGTGCAAAGGAGGGATTGGAGGTCTTTTAGACCCCCAATCCCTCTATAAAGAGTACCTGTCACCACCTATTACTGTCACAAGGGATGTTTACATTCCTTGTGACAGCAATTAAAGTGATCAATTTTTCTTTTTTAAAACACAATTTCATAATATAAAAATAAATAAAATACAATTTTCAAAGCGCCCCCATCACGCAAGCTCGCGCAGCAAACAAAAAGGGAAGTCGTGCTTGCATATTTAAATGGTGTTCAAATCACACATGTGAGGTATTGCTGCGATCGTCAGAGCGAGAGCAATAATTCTAGCATTAGATCTCCTCTGTAAGTCTAACCTGGTAACCGTAAAAAAAAATTAAAGCATCGCCTATGGAGATTTTTAGGTACCAAAGTTTGTCGCCATTCCACGAGTAAGTGCAATTATAAAGCGTGACTTGTTTGGTATCTATTTACTCGGCATAACATCATCTTTCACATTATACAAAAAAATTGGGATAACTATACTGTTTTGTTTTTTTTTAATTCATGAAAGTGTCCCTTTTCCCAAAAAGTTGTGTTTAAAACACTGCTGCACAAATACTGCGTGACATAAAATATTACAACAATCGCCATTTTATAGTAATTTTCTAGCAAAAAATAGGGATTTTAACTTGTAAACACCAAATGTCAGAAATAGGCGTAGTCATGAAAGGGTTAATGTACAGAAGGCAGATTATTTGTAGTAGATAAACACCCTGACTGACATTAATTTGCTATATAGCACAGTTCTATATAGTGCTCTATCCTTGTTTGCATTTCTACGCTGTTGATTTCCTGCAGCCCTTTTCAAAGTCACTTTCTGTCTACATGCATACACTCTATAGGACAGGTGAACAATGCATACTGTACATAATGTTTCTGGAATGGCAGCTTATGGTTTGCATTGACCAGGTGATAATGACAAAGGGACACAGAATTGACATACTATAACAGGAGGTAGCTGAACAGGGACCTTCATGGCAGGGTTACTATTATATATTGATATCTGTTGATTTAAACTCAATTCCTTTTACATGAAGTTTGTATGTTTTGGGTTTTTACAAAGTTTAAGATGTGATTGCTGATTGGTCGTCATGGAAAACTTCACTTTGAATCTATTTACTGCTTTTTTCGCTGCATAACTAAAGAACACTGCATGTGTAGACTGTCACTACTATAATTTTATTTCTGGATTAGAAATAATTTTTTCTTTCATGAAACCCATTTTATTAAAACGTTCAAGGTAACTATGAAAGTGGAAGCTGAGAATCTGCTTACTTGCGCTATTATTATTGACCTTTCTATATGCTTTACTTCAAACCATAAAACCTAAGAGGGTCTTGTGTATGATATAAGAGCTATTTGTTAATTGGACACTTGCATGTTTAATATGAAATTATTGAGGCATCAATTACATTATTTAAAATGTTAAATCTCTGTAAAAAAAAACCTCCATACTAACCTTTGAGACTGCATGTAACTACCTCCAAGAGCACATCACTATGTGTAAGATCTGGTCTCATCCATCTTTATTATAATGAAACACCAGCTGGGAAATGGATAGAACTTCCTAAACCCACTTGTATATTTGACCTTGTCATAGACATTGCTGTATTTTTATTATATAACCTTTTGTTCAGAAAGTTTAATTTGCATCTAATATGGACCTTACTTAGAAGACATGAGGTATTTAGTGCATGAAAGATGATCATGCAAAAAACATTTGTGAATGGTGTATTCTTGGTGATATCTATATGCATTAGTCTGTGACAGCAAATTGCATTCCATCAGTAGGCAATTCTGACTTTTCTGTTTTTAATCATTAAACTGGAGCCCCTGTTGGCTTATTTTATTCTGCCTACTAATGAGTCTCATCTAATTTACTCAAAGGCTATTATTTTGTGAACCAATTTAATAAATGCTGAGTCTCCGGTTTTAAAAGTTCTAGTTCTTAAAGAACCACTAAACATAAAAGATAGGTTGCTGCGTATAAATTAGGTATTTATTAAACTCATAAGTTAAGCTCCATATACATCCAGTGTTTACCTGCAGTTCACCTGCGGCTGCTCTTTCCTGCCAAGGCTTGGGTTTATTTGTGTTTGAAGTCTGCAAGATATAACACTGTGATCTGCAATTATCCCCATAGTCCACAATATATCCAGGTCTTGTTGCGCTTTTCAGCTCTGCAGTTCACCTGGAGCAAACAAAGAAAACTGCAGGATGAATTGCCAATACAATATATGTGAGTATGGATCCTTAAAGTATCAATAAACTCTTATTAAAAAGGATCACCCAGTAATTGTTGTTGTTGTTTGATTTTTACTTTAACCACTTCAGCTCTGGAAGGTCCCTTCTTGACCAGGCCATTTTTTGCGATACTGCACTGCTTGCATTAACTGACAATTGCATGGTCGTGCGGCACTGTACCCAAATAAAATTGATGTCCTTTTTTTTCCCCACAAATAGAGCTTTCTTTTGATGGTATCTAATTTACCATCAAAAGAAGTGGTATCTCCTCTGTGTTTTTTTATTTTGTGTGCTATAACCAAAAAAAAAGACCGACAAATAGAATAAAAATAAAAAAATCAATATTTTTTACTTTCTGCTAAAAAAAAAACACACATCCAATAAAAAAATGTAAACATTTTTATTTCTTCATCAATTTAGGCCAATATGTATTCTGCTACATGTTTTTTGGTAAAAAGAAAACACCAATAAGAGTATATTGATTGGTTTGTGCAGAAGTATCTACAAACTATGGGATATATTTATGAAATTTTTTTTTACTAGTAATGACAGTGATCAGCTATTTTTAGTGGGACTACGACATTGCGGCAGACCAATCTGACACTAAGTGACACTTTTTGGGGAGCGTGTGACACCAATACAGTGATCAGTGCTAAAAAAATGAACTGTAACTGTACTAATGACACTGGCAGGGAAGGGGTTAACGTCAGGGGCGATCAAAGGGTTAACTGTGTTCCCTGGGAGTGTTTTCGTACTGTGTGGGGGATAGTTTAACTGTAGCAAGTCAGAGATCCGTGTTCCTGCTTAGCAGAAATGCAATATCTTTGTCTTCCTTACTAGCAGAACAGCGATCTGCCTTGTTTACATAGGCAAACCGCCATTTTGCCTCTCTCGGAATAATCGCCAGGTTCCCAGGGGACATCGGGTCCCGTTGTGTCCATTCACAGTGGGAGCGGGGTACTGGCAGCGTGCGTCCCAGACCCGAAGAGAAAAATCACTTAGTTATGTGATTTTGCAATTAAGGGCCGCCCTGCTACAGTATATGTACGTACCACCTTAACCACCTCTCGTACATGCTCTAGCCAAAAGACGGCTACAGCGTGGACCTAATTTGCCGGGAGGGCATCCATAGACGTCCTCCCATGCTCGAGTGGCCTGCGTGCCCCCTGCAGAGCGTGCGCGGCTCGCTCTGTGATCAGCGAGTCTATGAGACTTGGCTGATCACAGATCAGAGTAAGGGGTCGATCCTGACCCCTTACCATGTGATCAGCTGTCAGCCAATGACATCTCATCATGTGATGTAAACAGAGCCGGTAGCGTGAGGAGAAAAAAAAAAGCCGATCACCGGCAGCTGTGAAAGGTACATCAGTCATGGAGAGCCTCTGCAGAGGATTCTGTGCCCACCTGTGCCACCTACCAGTGCCCACCAGCGCCACCCATCAGTGCCCACAGTGTCACATATCAGTGCCCACAGTCTCACCTATAAAATAAATGTCACCAATCAGTGCCTCATCACCAGTGCTGCCTATCAATACCACCTTCCACTGCCCATCAGTGCCACCTACCAGTGCTACCCATCAGTGCCACCCATCAGTGTCATCTTATCAGTACCTATCAGTGTCGCCTTATCTGTGCCTATCAGTGTTGCCTTATCAGTGCCCATCAGTGCAGCCTCATCAGCGAATATCAATGAAGAAAAAAATAACCCATTTGCAAAACAAACTATGAAACATATTTTTTTTTCAAAAATGTCAGTCTTTTTTTGTTTGTTTAGCAAAAAATAAAAACCCAAGTGATGATTAAATACCACCAAAAGAAAGCTCAATTTGTGTGAAAAAAAATTATAAAAATTTTATTTGAGTACAGTGTAGCATGACCTTGCAATTGTCATTCAAAGTGTGACAGCGCTGAAAGATAAAAATTGGTCTGGGCAGGAGGGGGGTTTAAGTGCCCAGTAAGCAAGAGGTTAAGGACCGAGCCTCTTTCTGAGATTTGTTGTTTACAAGTTAAAAACAGTTTTTTTTGCTAGTAAATTACTAAGAACCCCCAAACATTATACTTTTTTTTCTAACACCCTAGAAAATAAAATTAGCGGTCGTTGCAATACTTTCTGTCACACCGTATTTGCGCAGCGGTCTTACAAGCTCACTTTTTTGGGGAAAAAATACACTTTTTTGAATTAAAAAATAAGGCAACAGTAAAGCCCAATTTTTTTTTTTATATTGTGAAAGATAATGTTACGCCGAGTAAATTTATACCCACCATGTCACGCTTCAAAATTGCGCCCGCTTGAGGAATAGCGACAAACTTTTACCCTTAAAAATCGGCAAAGTTTAAACAATTCTACAGGTTGCATGTTTTGAATTACAGAGGAGGTCTAGGGCTAGAATTATTTCTCTCACTCTACCGCTAGCTGCTGCCATAACAAAGATATCCCTCTTCAAAGTTAGGACATATATCAGTGTGCTGCGGTCTGGAAGTGGTTAAGCGGTTAAAAGTTCAGCCCATCCAAAACTTTTATTTGACTTTTTGGTAGACGCTTGAGAGTTAAATAGAAGGTTTTTAAATACAAAACTGAGTGATAGTTTACCCTCCTTCACATGTAAAAACTTTTTTCTTTGCAGGCATTAGTATCCTTAAAGTGATAATAAACCCTTACATAAGCCAACTAAAGTGACTAGCCTTGTGTTAGAAACAGTGATGAAGAAAATCATCTTACATAAGCTATTCATGTTTATCTCCAGCCCTCTCTTCTTCAGGGCTGTTCAGATTACACAGATCAAAGGTTATTTCTCAGCTTGCAGGGGCCAGGTATCTGGTGTTACATACTGCACAGCACAGAACAGAGAGTGAATGAGAGACTGAATGTAATTTGAGACCACCCTTTACACAGTCTCATAGGGAAACATGCACAACTGGGTCAGCCAGTCACCTGCTGTGTGCTGGAGGTGGGGTGGGACCATCTCCCAGGATTTCCTGGTGTCAGGAAAAACTGGCAGAAATGATTCATGCAGATGGCAGGGGAAGGAAAGAGCAGACTGGAACCACACTAAGTGCTATAGACTGAGGGAAGTACACACTATAGAGGAATATGCTTTGTTTTTTTTTTAATTTCAGGGATTTATAACTTCTTTCATTTATTCTTCTTGATCCTTCCAGAAAATGACTTCCTGCCCTAGTGGGGCAATGCTGTGTCTATCAATGATCAGTATTTTTGTGTGCTATTGTGGACTACACTCTTATGTGTTTACACAAAACAATCAGCAATGTTTTTCTGTTGATTTAAATGATCTTACAATTTAAAATACTCTTTACCATTGTACATGTTGTGGGCTGAAGTTTCAAACTTAAAATGAACCCTTCAATTCTCCAGATGTGTAGACGTATATAGTGTGCTTCATCAACTGTTTTAATCCTAGTATCTGTAGTACAACATTTTTCCTATTGGTGCTGAAAGCTAGCACTTAATGAAATTAAGGGTTTTTGGTTGAGAATTGGGGATTCCAGTGATATTTTGTGTAAGGCAAAATTAAGGTGGCTTTAAAGGGTGCAATGGACTGTGAAAGGCTCCTGGGGGTTACAGAAGCTACTGTTAATTATCTTTGACTTATTCTTGTGCCAAATAATGACCCCTCATGAGGTTAATTATTTAACTTTTTTTTCACAGAAAGATATAAGGCCCCTTTCACACGGGACGGATCCGTATTGATCCGCCCCGTGAAGATCCGCTGCTCAGTGGGGATCGCTCAGCTGATCCCCGCTGAGCCGGCTGATGACAGGGATGACTTTGGGATTTTGCTGAGCAGGCAATTTAGATATAAAAAGTGCTTTCTACAGTTTTTCTTTGATGACGTCAAGATATGATCCAAAAGTCAAATCATGCTAATTCACAACAACATGGCCATGATAGCCTCTTTAAAACTAAAGTAGTGCAAAGTGATCAGTAGTTTGCATAGTGCAGAAACCCGGAAAGACCAGATATGAGTTTGATAAAGTCAACCACTGATGAAGACATATCCTAATTGGCTGCCATGTGCTACTGCACTTTTATACATGGATTTTTGCATTTTTTTTTTTTGTTGTCATCCCATAGATGCATTGAGTGTAGTTAAGAATATGTGTTTCACAAAATAATGAAATGTAGTGAGGATTGTAAATAATAGGAATGAACAATTGTAAATCAGCAATGCAATACCTAGCCTCCAGTGGTTGCAGAATCCTGATGATTGCTGCATTTATAAATCATGTTGAGCTATGCAGAGGCTCTCACTTGCTTTGAGTTTTCTTTTTATTCATGAACAGCCTTTGACAGGATTGTCATTTTATAACCAGTCCCGAATGAGTCAGGGCACAAGCATGAAGCTGAAATGCCAATCCAAAACTAATGATCTGGTTTTTCAAAGTTGACAGTTAACAGGCTAACTGCTGATATAGTCAACACAAATCCATCAACATTACAGTTTGCCTTACATGACATAGTTTTCATATATAAGCATTTGTCACTTTCCGACATACAAAGTGCACAAAGTTAGGTTGTTATGTTTTTATGATTACAGCTTATTGTAGCTTTGAGACCTGTCTGCATACAACATTTTTTTTTATTTTTAATAATGTAATTATTTGATTTATAGATTCTGTTTCATTAAATAAATAATATTTTCAGTTGCTAGTGGCTTCATTTTAACTCAGCAATATGTATGCTATTCCTTTTTCCACATAAAAGATTTTGCCATAGTCTGCCTAACTTAACTATGTTGCTGGCTGCCTACATCATCACTAACTGACCATCATGTGGAGGAAAAAGTACACAGCGCACAACTCCTCAAGTTAGGTGCCAGCCCAGTTATTGTCCTGCACAATAGAAAACAAGGATGATCCTGACGGCTGCACTCAAACAATCCATTTTATTTGGTATAAACATTAAAACCAAATGACAGATGGAGCAAGTACAGTGGGGGACAAGCAAATAGATGCATTTCAAGCTGGAGTCAGCACTTAATCATTACTCTGGGGTAATGATTAAGCGCTGACCTTAGGTGCAAGACTCGTCTATCTGCTTGTCCCTTACTGTACTTGTTCCATCTGTCATTTTGTTTTAAGGTTTATACCAAATAAAGTGGATTGCTGGAGTGCAGCCATCGGGATCTTCCTTGTTTTCCAGCATTCAATGAAACCTGACAAAACTCACTCGTGCCCGCTCCCCCATGTTCATCCTGCCCACCTGTTGGCCAATTGGTGTGCATGCTGATAAGATTTATCAGCTTCCATATGAACACCATTCTACCCGATCAATGCCCACAAAAGAGAAATACATCCATCTCTGACAATGTACTCTCAGAGGAAGATGACAATAACCACTAAACAAGCAAGGTTAGATCATGCTACTTCCCATGTACTCATTTCTCCACCAGAGCCTGGATGGTCACTTAGTGATGATGTTACCCACCACCTTTTTAATTGATTCTAGCTAAAAAATTAAAGAGGAATTTTAGCCTCCTCACCAGTGATCCAATGTCTGGCATCCTCTCTTCAGCTTCTTCTGGGTGCCAGGTATGCACAGACATTCTTTCATTCCAGCACACAGGCACCGTCTCAGGAATGTACCCTGATCTGCACATGTAGCACTGTACACTTTTCTATATTTAGTTCTGATTTATAAAAGAACTCTAGCTTTTGCTTTTCCAAAACAACAGACGTATTGTTCTTGTACATGAATCACAACCCCACTGTCAGTTTGTGTTCAACTTACCTCCTTTAGCTGTATAAAGCAGCTTTCTGTGTCTGGTATGTCACTCCACCTCCTGGTCGAATAGCGAAGGGCTATGGGAGGCTATTATGAAGGTGTTTCCTTCATATGTAAATTAATCACTTCACAGAGAGCAGATCTCTGGGAGGGCGGGATCTGAGGGGTGGTATGCTCCCTGTTTACACTGGTAGGCATATTTAACTGAGCAGAATTGAATTCTAATTGTGATCCATTTAATTCTGCCCAACAGCAGCACAGCTAGCTTTCAGAACGGCCTGTGTATGAAAGTGTTTCCTTCTTGAATAATGCTGTGATCTGTGAGGTGGGACTTGGGAGGTTTGTATTATTCCTGTAGGTGTGACAGGGTGGGATTGAATGCTAATAAGATGTATTCAATCCCACCCACCATCAGAACTGAGAAGAAAGTTGCAGAGACTGAAAGACTACAGAGGGGTTTGTTACAGACTCTAGCTGCTGCAGGAAGTGGCTGTGCAAGGGACAGAGAGTCTATCAGCAGGATATAGAGTGTCACATGACACAAAGCCACAACTAAATGCAGAATATTGGGGGATCTGCAGACAACAGAACAGCATGATACAGAGGTATGATCTATGCTGGGATTGATCATTCCATTCAGTTCTAGTGAAAAGAAAGTTGGAGTTCAGCTTTAAGTTAGGCAGACCATAGCAAAATCTTAGTTTATGTTAAAAAGGTATGCCATTTATATTGCTGATTTAATATGTATAGTAAGCTCATTCTAATACTGATTAAGAAAGGTGCATTTGTTTTTTAACCTTTTTGCTGCCAATGTAAGGCTTACATTGGTGGCAGAACTAGCCTGTAAAATGAATCCTGGTTGATATAGCAGTGAGTCAGGAGGATATAAAGCTTCCACACAAAGAGTAACATGCTCCCCCCGATCATTCCCCCCACCACCACCATGTATCCCCGTCTAACCTGTCTTTCCTGGATGCCATGACAGGTGTCAGTAAGGAGAGCGGTGGGAGATCAGCAAACGTCCAGGAAAGCTAACCAAGCTTAACTAGATAATTTTTAGGTTGCTAAACACTTGTATCATAAACAAATGTTTTTTTAATAAAATTTATATTTTTTTATACTTTTTTAAAATGCTCCTGATCTCTTGTAGTCTCTTTGCGGCCACTTCATGTCTACTTCATGTCGATGGCTGAATTGCAATTCTAATGCCGCGTACACACGATTGGAATTCTCTTTGGAAAAAGCTCTGACGGATTTCCCGATGAAATTCGTCGAATTGTTTCCGAGCATGCGTAGGAATTTTGCGCGTCAGAATTGCTACAGACGATCGGAATTTCCAATAGGAACCTTTTCCGTCGGAAAAATTGAGAACATGCTCTCAATTCTTTGCTGTCAGAAATTCGGCCAGCAAAATTCCGATAGAGCCTACACACGGCCGCATTTTCCGATGAAAAGCTCTCATCAGTCTTTTTCTGGCCGGGATTCCGATCGTGTGTACGCGGCATAAGGGCTGGGTTTCTTGATAGTGGCAACAGTGGATCATGCCTGTGTAATGTGATTAAAGGGCCACTTGCCTCCACAGGATGGATGCAACAGGACAATTGGGAGAAAGGGACAGGGTGTTGTAAAAAAAAAGTGTAATAAGAGGAAGTAAACATGAAAATCGAAGGTCGGCTTCACTCATACTTTATTAAAGTGGAAGTAAACCCCCCTATCGTTTTCAGCCAAGGAAGCTGCCATCTTTGCCTCTGTTTAATCTTCAACTGCCACAGTGCTACACATGTGATCTGTTATGACACCAGCCATTGGATGGTTTGACTGTTTGGTTGAGAGCACAGCCAATGTGCAGTTAGCATTCCCGGCATTCCTTTTTTTTTTAAACTGTTAAATCGATTGGGTTTTCTTCCGCTTTAACTTAAGTTAGTCATAAATGGTATGACTTAAACTTCAAACTTCCTGCAATAATCAATGGCTAACCACTCTACTACTTCTATAACAGATAAACAAAATGAGAAAAAGTAACAATAAATGGATTATAAAAAATTTCTGAAATTCTTTATTTTTTTGTTACAGAAAACAGTTGGAATAAACATTCCCATTACAAACCCAACAATGGATGTCCTAAATTTTCATGTTCTGGTGGATGGTGATGGAGTTACTGGTGATAAAAAATTTACTCTACAACCCAAGGAAACGTTTCCTTATGTAGCCAAATTTTCCCCAACCAAAACAGGAATTTCCAATGCGAGGTAAGTCATACAACACAAATAGAGTAAATATCAGCCTTATTAAAATTGTAAAACTGATATGAAACTCAAAACATTCTTGGAAACAGTATACCATCACATAGTTCTACTGGCCATTTCAGACACAAAGAAAAAGCAAAAAGGAAAATGAATGATAATTTGGCAGCATGTAGCAGAATTTTTGTAACATTATCTTCCCCATCAAGTTTTTAGATATACGACCTAATTTATTAAAGTGTAATTTCAGGCAAAGTGAACTTACCCTGGGATTTATTTATTCATGCATTATGTACAGGAACTTAAACCACTGTTGTTTTCACATTAGCCTGTTTACTTTTCTCACTTTACACTTAAGCGAGACAGGCCCAGGTACAGTGACATTTTTGGTGTTGCATATCAAGTAGCTTAACCT
The DNA here is from genome assembly GCA_028564925.1 of Lithobates sylvaticus. Taxonomy (NCBI): domain Eukaryota; kingdom Metazoa; phylum Chordata; class Amphibia; order Anura; family Ranidae; genus Lithobates; species Lithobates sylvaticus. The sequence continues at coordinate 393,132,467 of CM053027.1, forward strand.
TTTCCCGCTGGCTGCATGCATATATGCAGCCTCTCAGGGAGTGGGCCTTAGCGCTGAGTGGCCACATAGTTAGTCCTTTACTTGTGATCAGGAGCTTTCCAATCACGTGACTGCCTTTTACGGTGGTCACATGTTCAGAAAACCCCGCCCAACCTCCTGGCATCAGAAACCTCTTAAAGGGCTGTGAGGCGCTGGTGTTAAGGGGTTAAAACAAGAGCTTTGCTTTATTCCTGCCCCTCTGCAAATTTTACCTTACTTTTCCTTTTTTTAGCAATAGGTAAGTGAAAAAAAAGGTAAAAATATCTCCAATGATAGAAAAGCCTATGAAGGGCTGAGGAGCACATGTGACAGTGGTCCAGTCAGTAAGCACCATCACTGTCTCTTATACCCAGTTGTACATTTTTTTTCAATCCCATAGGCTGTATAGACTGGTGAGGAGCGAAGAAAACTTGAGTATGTGCTGAACACTCATCCACCTTCAAATGGAAGGTGGATGAGTGCAAGGTCTCTAAAATCCACCAGCTCTGTGATGTCGTCATGAAGGAGTGAAATAGGACTCCAGTGGCAACCTGTGAAGCTCTGGTGAACTCCATGCCCAAGAGGGTTAAGGCAGTGCTGGAAAATAATGGTGGCCACACATATTGACACTTTGGGCCCAATTTGGACATTTTCACTTAGGGGTGTACTCACTTTTGTTGCAAGCGGTTTAGACATTAATGGCTGTGTGTTGAGTTATTTTGAGGGCACAGTAGATTTACACTGTTATACAAGCTGTACACTCACTACTTTACATTGAGGCAAACTGTCATTTCTTCAGTGTTGTCGCATGAAAAGATATAATAAAATATTTACAAAAACGTGAGGGGTGTACTGACTTTTGTGAGATACTCTTTCTGCTATCTGCATAACTCCATCCTAAAAGATCAAGCCAACACCTCAGCTTCCTAGGAGACTGCCCGCCTCCCGCCTCCAGTACACAGCAGATGACTGTCCTCGGCTCTACTGTATGTTTCTCCGAGCCTGTGAAGAGGGGGAGGGTGTCCATTTTCCCCAATCAGCTATCAAATTTTGTGAAGCTCTGTACTATAGCTCTGGAGTGTGTGTGATAATGTGTGTTTTGGAAGACTGTAGCAGAGAGAGGGCTGCAGATTTGGGGATTTGTTTCATCTCTGTGTATAACCTGAGTCTAGTCACTTTACTGGGTATATGTAAGGGTTTATAACCACTTTAAGATATATTACTGATGTTCTGTACTTCCAAGGCTTTTGTTTTGTGTCTATTGTGAATGGTATTATTATTATTATGCATTCTAACTTACTAGTATTTAAAGTCGCACAGTCTGGGCAGATTACAGTTTACACCAATTGTTACATATTGGTGCAGATTCTCTGAGGTTGATTTAAACCCCATATACACGGGCCAAATGTCAGGCTGCATTGGCCGGTTCAGTAGAAACCGAAGCCGACATTCAGCTGGTGTGTGCTGCAGCCGGTCCAAGGGGAAGGGGCATGACCAAAAAATGTCTGCTGACTGACTCCCAATCAGCACTCTCAACCACTCCCGATCAGCACTCTCAACCAATGGCTGAGAGCACTGATCGGAGTGTTCTGGCAGGGGGTCATCCCCCTGTCAGAATACAATAGCACAGCAGGGGAGATTGATGTACCAACATTGAATTGTTAGTACAGCGGCTTCAACCTGACCTTTTTTTTCCAATCAGCCCGCTGATAGTAGTTTGTAGTTTGTACTAGGCTTTACTGAGGGCAAATAGGTTGTTCACTTTGAAAATGCAGTTGGACTCTTATCGCTCTTATCACCAGAGCTTAGTGAATGAGGTAAAGCTTTGCTGAAGTCCATTATCCAAACATCTGCAAGCAAAAATATTATTTTTTTTTACATTTCCCGTGCATTTGATTGGGTATTCTTTGCAAAGTGAAGCTTCACCACACTCACTAAGTTCTGAGAGAAATTTCTTGCAGAGTGCACATTCACTGGATAAGTGAATAGTGTATTAGCCTTTAGTATCTCTGCATCCTCATTGTAGGGCATGGGTTTGGTGTCAAAAGAATGCCTAATCATCACCAAGGAACCTCTCAAAACTGTTAATTTTACTGCTTTAGTCCAATTGGAAACTTACAGATAGATAGCTTAAAGTGGTTGTAAAGTCGGAATGTTTTTTTATCTTAATGCATTCTATGCTTTAAGATAGAAAAAACCTTCTGTGTGCAGCAGCCCCCCCCCTCAACCCCCCTAATACCCTGAGCCCATCTCGATCCAGCAATGTTGCCGGAGTGTCTCGGCTGCCCGGGACTCTCCCTCCTCATTGGCTGAGATGACAGCGCAGCATCATTGGCTCCCGCTACTGTTAATCAAAGTCAGTGAGCCAATGAGGAGAGAGAGGGGGCAGGGCCGAACCACGGCTCCTTGTCTGAATGGACACACAGAGCAGCAGCTCGGCTCAGGAGCCCCCATAGCAAGCTGCTTGCTGTAGGGGCACTCGGCAGGGGGGAGGGGTCAGAAGCATCGGCGAGGGACCCGAGAAGAGGAGGGTCTGGGCTGCCATGTGTAAAACTACTGCACAGTGTGTATGACATCAGATCCCTACCCCCGGCTTTCTGCTGTTGGGAGATGCTGTGTAAAATGTGTGTTTTGGAAGACTGTAGACCAGGGGTCTCAAACTGGCAGCCCTCCAGCTGTTGCAAAACTACAAGTCCCATGAGGCATTGCAAGGCTGACAGTTACAAGCATGACTCCCACAGGCAGAGGCATGATGGGACTTGTAGTTACGCAACAGCTGGAGGACCACTTGTTTGAGACCCCTGCTGTAGATAGATGGCTGCAGATAAACAGGTACAACCCATGTAGAAGGATTTGTTTTATTTTGCCTATAGACATGGTACTACCTGGTACTGTCATTAACCAAGGAGGTGGAGTAGGACTAGTTGTGATGCAACCTAATGGGCAGGGCAAGTCTTTTCTTTTAGTACCAATTAGGTTAGAGTTTATAAAGGAACAGAAGTGGTACCATTTTTATAAAAAAAAATAAAACTTTGTGTAGAAAATGAAGGTATGTGTATATGTTCAAAAAATAAAATGTAAAGATAGTATATACATAGTTTACTGTAAATAAATAGGTTTTAGTGCTTGTGTATTACATACATGTTTCTTAAAGTGGATGTAAACCCAATTTTTAATGTCAAAATGTAGAGAATATGATTTCCTTTCATTTGAGCCCAGTCTTGCCACACAGATTTACTTGAGGCCTGAGCAATCCTCTTTTATTGTTCAGTTAGAGAAATCTTGACAATGTCTTGAAAACTTTGTCAAAAACGCCCCCTTGCTGTGAGTGACAGGTGATTTACATATCTCATGCACTAGCCTGAGACAGGTTATCATCAGATCACTGGATGTTTTACTCTGCCCAGCTCTGACTACATACATGTCCCCTAAATCACTTGTCTGTCTATAGTCTTCTGACTGTTCACTGCATCCCATGATGAGAAACATCCAGTCAAAACACAGTAAAGCTGGGAGAGCTGGAGGGGAGGGGAGGGGGATGTGAATTGTGAACTTTTTACACAGGATGTGCCTGTCTGAGGCTAGTGCATGAGATATGTAAATCACCTGTCAATCACAGCAAGGGGGAGTTTTTGACAAAGTTTTCAAGACTTTGTCAAGATTTCTCTAACTGAACAATAAAAGAGGATTGCTCAGGCCTCAAGTAAATCTGTGTGGCAAGACTGGGCTCAAATGAAAGGAAATCCTATTCTCTACATTATGATATTAACCACTTTAAGTATAATTATAAATGTTGTGTGATAAGGCAGAGCAATCGGTCCAGAGAGTGGGTTGAAGGATGTGGTGCTCAGTCACGAGGATGTGCAGTTGAAATTAATACCAATAAAACAACTTAATTCTAATAATAATCAGGTGCCACTACATCCGTTAAATAATGTATTGTTGCCATATCCACATAATGAATGTAACTGTGACCTTTTAAATAATTTTATGTGCTAAATTTAGTTAAACCTCATACATGGTATGTTATCACAGATTGGTGAATAACTGATTGCCAGTAGTAGATACTTTGCTTGTAGGGGGAGTCCTTTTTCCAAACTTCCTGGAAAAGGAAAACATATTGGAATCCATAGGACAGTATTAATCACTTGTATGTGCTAAATCATGTGCTTATGTTTTTATCAATGAATTTCAGAATCTTTTCCTGTTCTTCGGTCTCTTTACTCCATAAAGTTGATGAACATGCATGTGCAACTGACAGAAAGCAGCCCCCTGACAATGCCTTCAGAACAATGATATTTAAAACATGTTCTAATTTATTTATCTTTTTTCTAGTGTGATTTTCCAGTGTGACATGTTTGGAGAATTTTGGTATGAATTACAAATGTCATCTGAGAAGCCAGCACCAATTAAACTTCCTGAAGCTGCATGTGAACTTGGAAAGTTAGTATTGTCTTTGCACTTTCATTTGAATGCTGTTAGTTAAACTTGACATTCAGTCAAATAAACATTTTATTTTTTAGCCTTCAGCATTTTAACTGCTTTTTTTGATGTGCTTAGTTGTAGGTGGTAAATTTCTGCCTTGTCATCAGCCGTATGTTGATTTTTTTTACCCTAAGACCATATCTTCCTCTTACCAATAAACTACAATATATTTAAAACAGAATGGCATTAATAGCTGTTTATCTTTGACAAGATGTAAAACACAACCAGGCTTCTTCTCTGCCCTCTGCATGTGCTTTTGTTATTTACCTAACCTTGGGCATTTTTGACAGCTGCTTGTCTGAAACATGAGAATGTTAAAACTGTGACTACAGAGGAAAGGAAACAAGGATGTTCTGTGCTTTTTTTATTTAATGCCTGAATTGTCCACATAAAATGATACTGTTGCCTCTAATGTTGCAAACTGTATTTTAACGTTTAACATTAGAAAGCACAGTGATGCAAAGTAACAGACCTTATTATATGTTTGTGATATTTGGAGCATTAGGGGAAAAAAAAGTAGGATTGTAGGATCGTATGGTAAAAAGATTGCATGTTGTCTTAATCTATTCACATACATACATAAATCAATTAACCTATATATTATTTTAGGTTCACAAGATAAATAAATGTATATGGCTACATGTACTGTAACTCTTCCTTGATTTTTGAATATTTTATAGGTGGACTCGTCTTATTATTCCATTGCATAATCCTACGCAAGAAACCTTTGAGCTACAAATTATAAATACCAATCCTGAACATTTCTTAGTGGAAATGGATAACAGTAAAACAGTAAGTTAAGCTTTCTTGTATTAATAGTTTGGAATAAATGGTCATTTTTGTTTTTGTTATTAAATTCATTGACCACTGACTGTGACCTATAATGTTAGATAAATGGCTAGGTCGTTTTGCACGATTGCAGTGTATTTCCTCTTCTGGCCCTTTAGTTGTACTTAAAAAAATTTATTTGATACAGTATAAACCAGAAGATAATGCAGGAAAACCAATCCTGCGGCCTCCTAAATTTACAGTAAGATCAGTTTAATTAGATTGGAGACAATCTTTACCATATATTTCTATTTTGTTATATTGGATTATGGTAACTTATTATTGACCTCCTTGAAATTCACCTTTGGAACATGTTACATGTTCCACCTGTATTAATTAACTGCAAGGGTGCTGGTGAGCGCTCTGGTAGTTCATTGATTGTTCATGCAATTCAGTAACTGCCTGCCCATACTGGAGGTATGAGCAAACAGTGTACTGAGAGTTTGCAGGATCCTGGCTTTGCACCCATGGTCTGCTGATCACGGGTACAATGTTTTACAGGCTCCAGTGTAAAAAAATAATAAATGCACTTTTTTTTTTTAAATGTGCATTTATTATTATTTTTATTTTTATTTTTTTATAAAAAGTTAAGTTACCCTTTAACCTCCTGGCAGTTTTCCTGAGTGTGGCTCGGGGTTAAATTTCAGTACCATTAGCGGTAACCCCGAGCCACACTCAGGATTGCATTGCAGGATCCTGGTGCAGGTTACTTAACTTGTCCCCAGGATCCTGCAATGTCCCCCCGCTGTGTCCGCGGGCTGTGTCCTCCACCCGATGCCTCTGTGTGCCAAGCTCCGTTCCCTGCGAGCGTAGCGACGCGTGGGGGCGGAGCCCGGCGGAAAATTAAAAAGATAGAAAATTCATAACACATGCAGTACACTGGAATCTTACAGATTACATTACTGTATGAAATCATTTCACCTTCCTTTTGTCCCTAGTGCTTTGTCAAATGCCCTGCATGGAGTTTTATATTATATATACTGTTCTTTATGTCTGGAAACTTGAGATTGTCCATAGTAACTAAAAAAGTGTCCCTTTATGTCAAAAGTGGTTTTAGACCAGCTAGAAAACAGCGATAGTAAATTAGAACACTTGCAGAATTGAGTGATAGTGAATCGTGGGGAAACTAATTTTATTATTATTATATTATTCATTTTTATAATTATTTATAGTTACTTATTATATTATAATTTATGATTTTGTGTTTTAAAAATTATCATACATGGGATATCTACTAGACTCTTGTTTGGGCAGATTTAAGTGTGTTATTGCTAAGAATTACAGGCCTACAATATAAAACGCCAAATTTCTATGCAAAACAATTGTACCTCTTTGAGACGCAAAAATCTGACATAATCATACCGCCAGGGTGACTACAGGACTTGGCAGCTGTTCTTCATACATGTTGGAGACAGACTTTGATACGAGTGAAAGAAACTTTGGACAGTCCAACATTCTATGTGTAAGGAAGGCCCTACTTATGAGAGCTTACCATCTAACTGGAAGGACAAGTGATACAGAAGGCACTGACCATGAAGGATTAGCTGATGGAGAAAGTAAAAGTACAGTTTTTAGGAGGTGGTGGGATAGTCTTCCCCAAATAGATGAGTGATTTTAAGGATTTCTGTAAAATTAGGAGAACGTTGGAAAGACTGGGGTGAGGAATTCCAGAGGATAGGAGATGTTCTGTATGTCCTTATACTTTTTGCTATAAATTTAGGAATACAATTTAGAGATATATAGGGTTTGCAGGAGGGGGAGGAAACAACACCACAGCTGTGGCAAAACTGCAAATCCCATGAGACATTGCAAGACTGACAGTCATGACTGCTGAATGCAGAGTCATAATGGGATGTGTAGTTTCACCACATCTGAAGTGCTGAGGTTGCCTAAATTGCCAATAAGTGGTTTGGGAGGGATATCACCCTGAAAAGTAAGCTAGAGCTTTTTTCACCTGACAGTTCTTCTTCCTGACCTTTCTTCTCTTTTGTAGGTAGATCATCTGTTGATCTCTCTTTTTCATTCTTTAGCCTACACCATTCTTATGCGCCATCCACTATTCTGCATTTTTCCCAAGACGTCTTTCAGGACAGCACCTGAGAGATAGTGGCTCCTACCACTGGACTACAGAAAACACCTTCTTCCTCCAGATCTTTAAAGGGAGGCACCTCCCTACCACACCTCAGTTTTTGTGTTTCCTTTGGCCCGGAGGGAACATCTTTTGGAGGGGAGCGAAGATCTCTTAGGGGCTCCTGAGAGACAGGGTCTCCTCTCTTGTTTTTATCCTATTTTTTAGCCCTCCTGTCTTACCAGGGCTTTGACAGCAGTAGGTTCAGGCTCCTCTTACCCCCAGGTGCTCAGGGAGAGCCACAGAAGATCTGGTGATCCGCTCCAGTATCCTGGGAGAGATGGCTGCACGTGCACTTCCGCCATTTTGCGTTGGTCGAGAGGAATTCTCGGCTGTGCCAGAAGTGACACTTCCTATTAGCAGGTCAGCGCCCAACATCATTTCCGCCAACTGGACGCAGGGGGAGGAGGCATGGCAGGAGCTGGTGCCTATTTCCACTTCCGGTCTGGTGCAGTGGCACTATGGGAGTCCAGAAGCAGCGTGTGAAGCCACGAATGGAGCGCTGCACACAAAGAAGGAACTCTATGCCACAATTCAAACATTTTGTGACTTATTAGTTAGTCTGGCTGCTAGTCAGCCCTACACATCAGAGTCTTCCTCTGTCTGAAGGTCGTTCTATCAGGGAAAAATAATCCCCCACACCTTCCAATGAGGATTCGGAAGAGGAGGAGGTTGAACGTGTTGAAGTGGCCCTCCCAAGTTTAAGCTATCCCTGGAAGATATGATGGGCTTCTTAGAGCCATACATGTTACCCTTGGCCTACGCAAAGACAAAAAGGAGCTGACACTGCATGATCGTATGTATGTGGGTCTTAGTGAGCCTAAGGGGTGAACATTTTTGGTACATTCTGTCATTTCAGATTCCATAAAGAAGGAATGGCAGGAACTGGAGAGGAAACCTTTTTTCTCAAGAGCCCACAAGAGACGCTTTTCTTTAGAGGAAGACCCCTCTGCGGTATGGAACAAAGTCCCCAAGCGTGACGCTGCCTTCTCTCAGGTTTCAAGATCCACTGACCTAGCCTTTGAGGACATGGGGCTCCTAAGGATAAGCGAATGGATCTTTTGCTCAAGAGATCTTGGCAATCGATCATGAACAATTTAAAGCCAGCCATGGCTACGACATGCGTCACTAGAAACCTGGAATACTGGGTTAACCAGCTAAAAGCTCATATATTAGCGGATTCACCTAAATAGGAGATTTTGGGTTCTTTTACTACCTTGTCCTCCTCGGTAGCCTATATGGCTGATACTTCAGCCAAAGCAATTAGAATGTCGGCTAGATCAGCAGCCTTAACAAATTTGGCAAGGAGAGCATTGTGGCTAAAGACTTGGCCAGGGGATGTGGCATCAACGGGTAAGATCTGCGTGGTTCCCTTTTCTGGTAACCTTCTCTTCTAGATACCATTCTAGACAGGACAGCGGATAGAAAGAAAACCTTCCCAGTAAAGAGAAAGAAACAACCCCCGAAGTGCCTTTTTTCGACCTCAAGGAGCTCAAGAGCAGGACAACAAGTCCCAGGGGAGGAGGAAGAATTGGCCCACACAATAAGCTAAGGGGAAGGGCGGAATCCTTTTCCATCCTCCTGTGCAAGCAGAAAAATCACAATGACTCGACCCTGAGGGTGGGCGGAAGGCTGCAAAATGTTCTTCCGCAGTGGTCAGGCATAACGTCAAATCAGTTCATCCTGACCACTCTTTCTCAAGGCTAAGCAACAGAGTTTACGGAATCTCCCCCAAGAAGATTTCTTGTGATGATTACCCCAAAGGATCCAGTAAAAGCCCTGGCCATGAAGTCCTTATTAAAGGAGCTGATGCAGCAGGGTGTAGTGATCCAAATGCCACCAGAAGAGCAGCAACAGGGTTTTTAGTCTCACATTTTCTTGGTAAAAAAGCCAACAGGAAAATTCTGATTGATCCTCAAGCTAAAACCTCTGAACAAATCCATCAAGTACAGAAAGTTCAAGATGGACTCAATTTTTTTCAGTCAGAAATCTGCTGACCCCAGAATGTTACATGGCGTCAATATATTTAAGGGACGTATACCTGCATATCCCAATCTCACTCCAATCCCAAAATTATCTCAGGTTGGTGGTAAAGATGGAAGGCGCGAGTCATCATCTGCAGTTCAAGGCCTTGCTGTTCAGGCTGTCATCCTCACCTCGGATCTTTACCAAGGTGATGGCGGAAGCCCTAGCTCCGCTTCGTCTTAAGGGAATTGCAGTGATTCCCTATTTGGATGACCTAGTATTCTTCGGCCCGCTCAATGGAAAGGTTGCAGGACGACTTAGTCAAAGCACGCAACCATCTAGAATCTCTAGGATAGATCCTAAACCTCCAAAAATCCTCCCTAAACCCATCACAGGAGGTTTGCTTTCTAGGCCGTCAAATCAATTCAATAGAACAGAAGATTTTTCTCCCGCAAGAGACCTGCAGACCAACCAGCCGATAACGATAAGGCAAATTATGTCGGCATTAGGGGTACTGACCTCAACAATGCTGGCTATTCTGTGGGCAAGACTGCACTTCAGATGTCTACAATCTTTTCTCCTGAGGTCATGGGATCACAGCTTAAAATCTCTGGACAGGGAGGTGAAGATTACAACCCGGATGAAGGGGTCACTATGGTGGTGGAAGAGTCAAGAGATCCTATCAAGGGGTCTAGATTGGGCCATTACAGTCGAAAGAAGACTGACAACAGACACCAGCTCTTGGGGACTTAGAGAAAAACTTCTCTCAAGGAAGTTGGTCCAAGTAGGAGGCGACAAGGTCCTCAAATTGGAGAGAACTGAATGCGATCGATTTATCTCTAGTAATATTTGCGCAAGATCTCCAGTTTCACCACGTCCAAGTGTTAATGGACAATGCCACGGCTGTGGCTTATCTAAACAGACAGGGGGGCACAATGATCAGGTCTTTGCAAGCACTGGCAACGGAAATCCTTCTGTGGGCAGAGAAGCACTTGCTATCCCTGTCAGCAATCCAACTAATGGGGACCCTGAACAGAGTGGCTGATTTCCTGAGCAGGCAACCCATTCAGGAAGCAGAGTGGTCTCTGAATCCGGAGGTCTTCGCAGTGATTTCCAGTATGTGGGGACAGCCAGAGGTGGACCTGTTTGCCTCAAAGGAGAATGCACAGATTCCTCAGTTCTTTTCTTTAAACAATCTCAACGGATTGATAGGGATAGATGCTCTAGTGCATCCATGGAGATTTGACCTTTTTGCTACGCTTTCCCCCCATTCTAGTTAATCCCACTGGTATTAAGGAAGATCCAACAGGAAAAGGTACCAGTCATCCTAATTACTCAGTTTTGGCCAAAAAGGGCCTGGTTCTCAACTCTTCTATGAATGGCAACCAAGCCTTTTTGACATTTACCTCTCAGCCAAGGTCCAATAAATCATCTAGAAGTGGCCAGGCTATCTCTCGCAGCTTGGTATCTGAGGAGCAGCTGATAAGGAGTAAGGGGTTTTCTGACCGTCTGATTACAATATTACTATCAAGTAGGTAAAAGGTAACAAGGGCCATCTATACTAAAGTCTGGAAAGTCTATAATTCATGGTGCGATTCATCTGCCCAAGACCCAAGGAGCCTTGTTTCCATCTTGGAGTTCTTGCAAGATGGGGCAGATACTAGCAGTCAGTACCTTGAAAGTACAGGTTACTGTGCTAGTGGTGTTCTTAGAAAAATCTGTGGCCTCTGAACCACTGGTAGTCAGATTTTTTAGAGCTCTTGCAAGATCAAGGCCAGCACTGGTCAAGAATTTCCCTAAGTGGGACCCGTCGGTATTCCTGCAATCCCAAGCAAGGATTCCATTTGAAACTCTGGAAGAAGTTCCACTCTTAAAGCTGTGTTCCTAATCACCATTACTTCAGGAAGGAGGGTCAGTGAGCTACACACTCTGTCAATTAGGGAACCTTACCTGTCAGTATTTCCGGATAGAGTTATTTTTAGGATAGACCCAAAGTTCTTACCTAAAGTAGCTTCAATGCATAATTGCTCAGAAAACATTGTGCTCCCAACCTTCTGTGCTAACCCATTGGGGGAGAAGGAGACCTTTTTTCATACGTTGGATGTCAAGATGATTTTGTTACGCTATCTAGAAACTACAAAGGACTTTAGACGTACAGACTCTTTTTTTGTCCTTTTTTTGGGCAACAAGAAAGGTTGCCAGGCTTCTAAAGGATCATTAGCCAGATGGATGAAATTCTCCATCCTGAAAGCATAGTCAAATGCAGGGTTGTCTCCGCCAGATGGAATTCATGCACATGCAACCAGAGCGCTTGAAGCCGCTTGGGCAGAAAGAGCTGGTGCCACCCCTGAACAAATTTTCAAGGCAGCAATGTGGTTAAGTTTCCGCACCTTTGTGCAACATTACAGACTGGACCTCACATCTGCCAGCGATCAGGCATTTGGCAGGAAGTTCCTGCAGGCTGTTGTCCCACCCTAAGCGGGTAAGTCTCTGTTATCCTCTCAGGTGCTGTCCTGAAAGACGCCTTTGGAAAATTCAAGTTAGACTTACCGGTAACTTGTTTTTCAGAAGTCTTTCAGGACAGCAACGACCCGCCCTATTAGTTTGATGTACTATGCTGTGACTAACATATGTGCTTATGTGTTCCAGCTGGGGCCGGAGGTTCTCTTCTACAACTGAGCTGTGGTAGGGAGGTGCCTCCCTTTAAAGATCTGTAGGAAGAAGGTGTTTCCTGTGGTCCAGTGGGAGGAGTCACTATCTCTCAGGTGCTGTCCTGAAAGACTTCTGGAAAACAAGTTACCGGTTAGTCTAACTTGAATTTTTACCCTAGGTCTGTTTACTTTTTATTTGTCGTATGTATCTAGTTGTCATCCAGTTATCTGCTCATTTACATTTCCTCGTTTAATTGGACTGCCCTCTTGCTTTCGCTCCCTTGATATTCAGTGTTAGACATATTTTGCTAATATTTGTATAAATAAGATAGAATGGAACCCTTTTCCTTTTGTTAAATAAGTGCTGGAGAAATTCGAACTGTAACTAATACACATTTTGATTTTTTGTGCTATAATACAAGACATTTATCTTAACTCTCCTGTTTCATGCAATCCACACTGTGAACAAGCAGCAGTCATTTATCCACATGCACCAGGAAAATACACCTGCAGTAAATGTTAGCTGAATATCATATTTCCTGCTTTTAAATTTACACCAAATTTCTAAGAGCTTTTCACATTTCTCTTTTTATTTTGGCATCCCACAAGGGAATTATGCAAGAAAGAACTTAAAAACAACCTAAATCTAAACATAAGAAAAACACTGGCTGTAAAAATAATACAGTATACATGAAAAATGTATTCTTTACAAATATAATTTACGTTTGTGAAAAGGAAATGCACCGTATTTGCTGGCCTATAAGGCCACTGGGCATATAAGATGGATTTCCAGTTAAAACATAGGTTTTGGGCTATACTCCCCACTCATTCCACTGTTCTCGAATGCAATCTTTAAATGGCTTGTTTAGGCACACATCCAGTGGCTGTACCAACTATGTCAATCCTGCAGGAATAGCTGCCACATCTGTGTTTATTCTTGTCAGCCTTTTCTTTGTACTGGTAGTTAAATGAGCCCTGAACATATCCCACACAAGTAGGCTACGTTCTCAACAAAGTCCACCTGGTCGCCTACTCCATACATTATCAAGAAATAGCTTTAACCCTTCTTCATTCATCCAGCCTTTTTCATTCACATGTACAAAAACTCCAACAGGGAACTTGATTTTCGGCATTGTTTTTCTTTTAAAAATAATCATTGGTCTTAGTTTGGTGCCATCAGCTGTACATGTTAGTAATACTGTAAAAATTGTAATTAACACTGTTTTTGCACCTTTTAAATTGACAGTTTAATTTCCAACCATATCGAAATTTTCAATCATATTTCCGATATTTCCGATATTACTTAACGCTTAGCCATGTTCCTTGCACTGTTGTATTACATATCGATTGAAATTACTTACTTTGCCATTGGGATCTTCAGGTAATTTTTGTGCAATGTTGGTCTTTTGCTTCAGTACCAGATTATGCCTTTCCAAGAACCTAGTACACCAGGATACAGTGGCCTTAAATGCTTTGCTGTGATCTGGGTTAGATTTGGTCCACTGAAGTGCAAACATACGTTTGTTGTTTCATGTCACTATATAACCATTTTGACGATGCTCATGCACCATGTCTGCTACATTATTTTCGTGTTCTGGCTAATGTAGGTAGCTAATGTATGCCTCTTACTCTCCCTAGCGGTATTATCGAGTGTCGCTCGGGGTGAATTTTCACTACCAAAAGTGATAACCCTGAGCCACACTCGGGATTGCATCGCAGGATCCAGGCAAAGTTACTTACCTTGTCCCCAGGATCCTGCGATGTCCTCCCACTGTGTCCTCCGCCCGATGTACTGTGTGCCAGGCTCCGTTCCCTGCAAGCATCGTAAAGCATGGGGGAGGAGCTCGGCTTCAAATTCAAAAAGTGAAAAACATGTAACACATACAGTACACTGTAATCTGTAAGATTACATTACTGTATCAAATCATTTCACATCCCTTTTGTCCCTAGTGCTTTGGCCAGTGCCCTGCATGCACTTTTATATTAAATATGCCATTCTTTCTGCCTGGAAGTTCAAGAATGTTCATGGCATCCAAAAAGTGTCCCTTTTACGTCAAAATAGTTTTTTGACCAGCTAGAAAACAGCTATAGTAGAGAAAAATCACTTGCAGAATTGAGCGATAGTGATTTGTGGGGAAATTTGTCATCAGACACTGAAAGTGAGGACAGCGACAATTCTGCGACTGAGCAAGTTTCTGTGTTTTTAATTTAAATACATTATTGAATAAATGTTATTATTATTTTTGATAATTATTTATAGTTATTTATTATATTATAATTTATGATTTCCTGTTTCAAACTTTATCATACCCGGGATGTCTACTAGACTCTTGTTTGGACAGATTTAAGTGAGTTATTTCTAATAATTACAGGCCTACAATATATACAGACAAATTTCTATGCAAAACAATGTACTGCTTTGAGACGGAAAAATATGACATGATCATACCGCCAGGGAAGGTGCATCTTCATTTGCTTTCCAGTCTCAGAACATCTTTTATGTTACTCCATATTGTCTTACAGCAGCACAGTTATTATGTTCCTTGGCAAAGTTTACAACTTTCAGCTTGAAACTGGCTTCATATTTCCTTCTTCTTGCTGGAGCCATGATAGGGTCTTGTCTACCAGCCATTTTGTTTACACCGACTAATCTACCAGCCCGCTTGACGTGCGGTAATACTGGCTTTGTATTCATTAATCACTTCCCGACCGCCCCATGTACATATACGTCAGCAGAATGGCACATACAGGCAAAACCACGTACCTGTACGTGCCATTCTTCCGGCGGGTGGGGGGTCCGATCGGACCCCCCGGCCATCGGGGATGGTCGGGATCGCTTCAGGACCGATCCGGGATGAGGGGACGGCCAGTGGTTTCTGGCCACCCCCTCGCGATCACTCCTGGCGAATCAGATGCTTCCCCTGGCTGTGTCATTCAAAACACAGGCAGAGGAAGTGATGTCACACTCGGCGCATCGGTCAGAAAGACCGGAACGCCGAGGAGTGAACATGTACAGGTTAGTGCACCAACAGTACACTGACACCAGTACACATAGGCACACATTCCACCCCCCTGTCACCCCCAGATCACCCCCCAGATCACCCCCTGCCCCCCCCAGTCACAGTGTCACTAATTGCAGTGATCATTTATTTACTGATCACTGCATTTAGTGTCAGTGTGACTGTAATAACTGTCAGGGCAGTTAGTTTTAGGTCCAAGGTAGCCCCCTACCCCCCCTCTCTCTCTCTATTGTTGCTCTTTTTTTACTCCATTCTATTCTGCAATGTTTTATTATGTTTTATCATGCTTGCTTTTCAGGTATGTAATTTTGTTTACTGTGTTTTAGTGTTAACCATTTTTTTGTTTTCAGGTGCGCCATTCAGTTGCAGCGTGGATTGTTTTATCTTGACAGCAACAGCGTTTGCTCCCACGATACATAAAGCCGCGACTCCAACGCTGTAGGAGGTGATTTCACCACCACAGTTAAAAAAAAGAGCATATATGCCGAAGCATGGGGGCAGCAGGGGCGGAGGAGCGATTGGCTCCTAATGCCGCGTACATACGGTCGAAATTCCAACGGAGTCTTGCCCCGTGAAAAAGTGCGACCGTGTGTACATGACATAACTTTTGTGGGAGGATGCCCCCATGCTTCGGCATATATAAATGGTGCATGTATGCCCATCATTAGAAGTGGGTGGATGAAGGGAGGTATTCTAATGGTGGGCATACCCACCAATCAATCTCTTTTTTTCGTTCAGCCAAGAGGCTGCATGAAAAAAAAAGACTACAATATATGTCCAGTATGTTGCTGGACTTTGAATGGTTTATACCAGAATGATGCCTGCAGGTTTAGGTATCATCTTGGTATCATTCTTTTCAGCCAGTGATCGGCTTTCATGTAAAAGCAATTCTAGTGGGTAATTAGCCTCTAGACTGCTTTTACAAGCAGTGGGAGGGAATGTCTCCCCTCCCGGATATAAACCGCGCCATTGGGAAATTGGGAAAGCGTTTTATCACACCGATCTTGGTGTGGTCAGATGCTTTGAGGCAGAGGAAAGATCTAGGGTCTAATAGACCCCAATTTTTTCAAAAAAAGAGTACCTGTCACTGCCTATTGCTATCATAGGGGATATTTACATTCCCTGAGATAACAATAAAAATGATAACAAAGAAAAAAAATGGAAGGAACAGTTTAAAAATAAAATAAAAAAGCTAAATAAAAAAAAAAAAGCACCCCTGCCCCCCCTTCTCTTGCGCAAAGGCGAACACAAGCGTTGGTCTGGCGTCATATGTAAACAGCAATTGCACCATGCATGTGAGGTATCACCGCGAAGGTCAGATCGAGAGCAGTAATTTTAGCAGTAGATCTCCTCCGTGAATCTAATGTGGTATCATGTAAAGGCTTTTAAAGGCTTTTAAAAATGTATGTAGTTTGTCGCCACTGCGTGTTTGTGCGCAATTTCAAAGCATGTCGTGTTTGGTATCCATGTACTCAGCCTAAGATCATATTTTTTATCTCATCAAAAATTTGAGCAATGTAGTGTGTTTTAGTGCATTAAAATAAAAAAAGTGTATTTTGTCCACAAAAAATGTGTTTGAAAAATCGCTGCGCAAATACTGTGTGGAAAAAAAAATGCAACACCCACCATTTTAATCTGTAGGGCCTTTGCTTTAACAATATATATAGTGTTTGGGGGTTCAACTTATTTTTTTTGCAAAAAAAATATGTTTTCATGTAAACAAAAAGTGTCAGAAAAGGCTTTGTCTACAAGTGGTTAGAAGAGTGGGTGACATGTGACATAGGCTTCTAAATGTTGTGCATAAAATGCCAGGACAGTTCAAACCCCCCCAAATGACCCCATTTTGGAAAGTAGACACCCCAAGCTATTTGCTGAGAGCAATGTTGAGCCCATTAAATTTTTTTTTTTTTTGTCCCAAGAGATTGAATAATGAAAAAAAATATATATATTTTTTTTTTTACAAAAAGTTGTCACTAAATGATATATTGCTCAAACATGTCATGGGCATATGTGGAAATACACCCCAAAATACATTCTGTTGCTTCTCCTGAGTACGGGGACTTTTTGGGAGCCTAGCTGCGTACGGGACCCCAAAAACCAATCACCGCCTTCAAGATTTCTAAGGGTGTAATTTTTTTATTTCACTTCTCACTGCCAATCACAGTTTCGGAGGCCATGGAATGCCCAGATGGCATAAAACCCCCCAAAATGACCCCATTTTGGAAAGTAGACACCCCAAGCTATTTGCTGAGAGGTATGGTGAGTATTTTGCAGATCTCGCTTTTTGTCACAAAGTTTTGAAAATTGAAAAAAGAAAAAAAATATTTTTTGGGGTCATTTGGGGGGGGTTTGTGCTATTTTGGCATTTTATGGCCTTCGAAACTGTGATAGGTAGTGAGGAGTGAAATCAAAAATTTGCACCCTTAGAAATCCTGAAGGCGGTGCTTGGTTTTCGGGGCCCGTACGCGGCTAGGCTCCCAAAAAGTCCCACACATGTGGTATCCCCATACTCAGGAGAAGCAGCAAAATGTATTTTGGGGTGCAATTCCACATATAACTATGGCATGTGTGAGCAATATATCATTTAGTGACAACTTTTTGAATTCTTTTTTTTTTTTTTTTTTTGTCTTTATTCAATCACTTGGGACTAAAAAAAAAATATTCAATGGGCTCAACATGCCTCTCAGCAAATAGCTTGGGGTGTCTACTTTCCAAAATGGGGTGATTTGGGGGGGTTTGTGCTATTTTGGTATTTTATGGCCTTCGAAACTGTGATAGGTAGTGAGGAGTGAAATCAAAAATTTGCACCCTTAGAAATCCTGAAGGTGGTGCTTGGTTTTCGGGGCCCCGTACGCGGCTAGGCTCCCAAAAAGTCCCACACATGTGGTATCCCCATACTCAGGAGAAGCAGCAAAATGTATTTTGGGGTGAAATTCCACATATAACTATGGCATGTGTGAGCAATATATCATTTAGTGACAACTTTTTGAAAAATGATATATTTTTTTTTTTTTTGTCTTTATTTAATCACTTGGGACTAAAAAAAAAAATATTCAATGGGCTCAACATGCCTCTCAGCAAATAGCTTGAGGTGTCTACTTTCCAAAATGGGGTCATTTGGGGGGGTTTTATACTTCTCTGCCATTTTAGCACCTCAAGAAATGAGATAGGCAGTCATAAATTAAAAGCGGTGTAAATTCCAGAAAATGTACTCTAGTTTGTAGACGCTATAACTTTTGCGCAAACCAATAAATATACGCTTATTGGCATTTTTTTTACTAAAGACATGTGGCTGAATACATTTTGGCCCAAATGTTTGACTAAAATTGAGTTTATTAGATTTTTCTTATAACAAAAAGTAGAAAATATCTTTTTTTTTCAAAATTTTCGATCTTTTTCCGTTTATATCGCAAGAAATAAAAATCACAGAGGCAATCAAATACCATCAAAAGAAAGCTCTATTTGTGGGAAGAGAAGGACGCAAATTTCGCTTGGTTACAACATTGCATGACCGCACAATTACCAGTTAAAGCAGTGCAGTGCGAAATTGAAAAAAGACCTCTGGTCCTTAAGCTGACAATTGAATACATCACTCACCATGATTGACTCAGCGCAGTATACTGTATGTAGCTAAGCTACATACAGTATTATCACACATCCAGCAGGCTCACAGATTAGGGACGTTTGCTTTTGGGCCAGCTTGGCCCAAACTAACTAAAAGTTCACCGTATATACTCTGCATATAAGCCAACCCCCGATTTTTGGTAAGTATAAAAAGTTGTCTTATACACCAGCAAATATGGTATATACCCATCCAATTCCAAAGCTTGAACCTAGCTTCTCATTTGTAGTGAAGCCTATATATTAATTTATATGTTTTGCACTATTTTCCTTTTTTTAAAGCTTTTTATTTAGATGTAGAAAATAAATTAATGTTTTAAAGAAACCAGATGAACCATTCTCTTTTCATATTCTGTTTATGGCATGATTGCATCATTTTTTAAAAGATATGCGAGTATTACCACCTATTAGACCCATTCATTATGCAAGGTTGCAGAAAGTAGTCATCCCATTCTACCAGCTTTGTGGCTCGTTTACTGGAACATTGCTATTCCAACTTTGCTTTATGTGCATAACATTTATCATGTTTGTTATCCTGCTGTACAGTTCTCAGAATATTGCTTTAGGTTCACTTTTTGTTTCACAAGTCATTAACATAGAAATGGATTTGAATTAATTATCATGACTTCTAACTTCTGCATATTGCAAGTGAACTGTCCGGAGAGTTAAAAATATCCCCCGTGCTGTCTAGTGTGTCTGGTTCATTAGCAGTGGCTTAAATGTCATCAGCAATAGAATTGCATTACAATGGAAAGACCCTTTGAAAAGTCAGCTCCATTCATTTTCTTTTCTTCATAACTTAGTTGTGGGCCAAAGCTGGGAATTACAGTTCCAGAACAATTAGCCATTCTTTGCTTTGACTTACTAAAGCATAACTGACCCCTTAATGCATTTACATTGTTATATGTGCTGGGAATAAATGAACTAAATTACTACAGCCCATAACTTTCTGCAAAGACACTGTCAATTATGGATGATACCACCTTTCTTGTCAAATTTGTTTATTGAATTTTAACAATTAGTATACATAAGTACATATGGTGGCAGCAAAGAAAAGATCACATATATTATTATTATTATACAGGATTTATATAGCACCAACAGTTTGCTCAGCGCTTTACAACATGAGGGCAGACAGTACAATTGCAATACAAATCAATACAGGAGGGATCAGAGGGCCCTGCTCGTTAGAGCTTACAATCTAGAAGGGAGGGTCAAGTTCAAACAAAAGGTAATAACTGTGGGGGATGAGCTGATGGAGAAAATGAAAATACAGTTGTTAGGTGTGGGTAGGGTAGGGTATTGTATGGTAATAATATTGAGTTGTAGTTTCAACATAAACTAAAAGTAGTTTAACTAAAACTATTTTAGCATATATCTAACTACTCAAAGGATTGCACCATATATTGTATAAGAGAGGATAAAACCAACTTAGACCAGGTTAATATAAGATGACCTCAGATAAAAAAAAAAGCGGTACAATATTTTGCATAGAAATTTGGCGTTTTATATTTTAGGCCTGTAATTCTTAGCAATAACACACTTAAATCTGTCCACCAAGAGTCTAGTAGATATCCCAGGTATGATGAAGTTTGAAACACAAAATCATAAATTATAATATAACAAATAATTCTAAAAAATAATAATAATAATAAAATTAATTCCCCAACGATTCACTATCGCTCAATTCTGCAAGTGTTCTAATTTACTATCACTGGCTTTCTAACTGATCTAAAACCACTTTTGATGCATTTTTTGGTTGCTATGGACAATCTCAAGTTTCCAGGCAGAAAGAACAGTATATATAATATAAAAGTGCATGCAGGGCATTGGACAAAACACTAAGGACAAAAGGAATGTGAAATTATTTCATACAGTAATGTAATCTGTATTATGATTTTTTACTCTTTTGAATTTGCCGCCGGGCTCCGCCCCGTGATTCGCAACGCTTGCAGGGAACGGAGCTCGGCACAGAGAGGCTTTGGGCGGAGGACAGAGCCCAAGGACACAGCAGGGGGACATCGCAGGATCCTGGGGACAAGGTAAGTATACCGCACCAGGATACTACAATGCAATCCCGAGTGTGGCTCGGGGTTACTGCTAATGGTGCGGAAATTTAACCCCGATCCACACTCAGGAAAACCACCAGGGAGGTTAATAATTATTATCAAGAGTATAGTTTTTTAAATAAAAAATAAGGCAGATCACATTTTTTACTTGGATCCTAGTATATGCTCTATTAATAGCATTTTGTTACTTAAGTATTTTAAGTAAGCATTGCAAGAAACATAACATTTGTTTGTAAAACTAGGATATAATAAAAATGTTGAACAATGCCATCAGGTGTAATGTCCCATACAGGTTTTTTCTTTTTTTTTTTAAGCCACTTGGAGACTTCCAATCAAATTTCTGATCATAGCTGTCTCTTCACTTATTCACATCATTGTAGCTTTTATTTTATATTTGTATGCTGCTTTTTATTCGTGCCTCAATTTCCAGATACATACATAATACATCTAATATTTCCGTGCTCCCTCCATCCCTTGTAAACCTACTTCCATCCGTTAAACCCCTCCCTGACCCAACCCCCCCGACCCTCGTCTCCCCCAGGTTGACCATTATAATCATCGTATGTAAAGCTGTATTTTTATCTCCTCCTTATCCGGTGTCCCATCCAAAATATTTAGACTCTTAGTTGTTCTGCATAACTCCAAGTTTTTTTAAATATCCTCCATTCCTGCCACTTATCTGTTTTGCCATCCACCTTACTACTCTGCCCATCCGTTAACCTTTCCATGCAGTAGGTACTTTCTACTTCGTCCATCCATTCCCAAATTGTTGGAGCTTCCACCTCTTGCCATTTCATGGGGATTAGTTTCTTTGCAGCATTTAAGAGATGTGGGATTAACGATCCTTGGTATCTTTTAATTCCGTCTTTTGTACCGTGGAACAATATTGTCCAAGGGTCATCTGGGACTTCTATATTTGTTATTTCTCTTATATGGTGCAAAACTTTCCCCCAGAATGCCCTTATTTTAGGACAACTCCACCAAATATGTGTCATTGTACCTAAATCCCCACATCCTCTCCAGCAGTTCCCTGATTTCCCCAGTTGGTATTTGCCGATCTTATCAGGGGTGGCTTACCATCTCGCAAGAATTTTGTAGTTTGTTTCAGCCGGCTTACTGTCCTTTGCAGACCCATGTGTTAAATTAAATTTTTTTTTTAACAGTGCTTATATCACATTGTGTCCCTATTTCCCTCTCCCATTTTGATATAAATGGCGGCATCCCCCCTCCCTCCCCATCCAGTAAGAGTCTGCTCCACCTCGATATAGGGCCCCTGGTATTCTTGTTAAGGCACAACCTCTCGATCGCGGTTAAATCTGCCGCTTCTCTCAGAGGATGGGGCAGACTCTCAGTGAAGTGGGTGAGCTGACGGTGCCGCCACGCATCAATTCCTTCAAAACCTTCTTTGACTTTTAGCTCCATAAGTGGTAGGATCTTCCCATCCTTTAAAATATCCCTCAACTGTGTGTGTTCGTGTTTCATCCAATTCCCTCCGTTGATCTTCATCCCTGGTGCAAAAAATTCATTTTCTTTTAAGGCGATAAGCGGTGAATTGCAGTGCCCATTAAATTTCCTATATATTCCATCCCATATCCTTAGTGCATTAAGTGTAAGTTTACTACTATTTATATCTATTATCCTATGTTTAGGTGGGTTCCATATAATTTTACCTAAATGTGCCTTGCTAAGGGTGAATTCTAAATTGACCCATCTCTTTTCGTTTTTATTTTCTTTTATCCATTCTGTGATTCTTGAAAGCACGATAGCCTTGTAATAAAGGCCTATATCTGGTACTGCCTTTATTCTTCCCGTGCTTCAGGATAGAAAAAGCAATTCTGGGTTTTTTCCCATTCCACACGAAAGACATTGATAAAGCTCTAAGTTTTGCTAGATAGTACTTGGGTAGCGCGATGGGCATCATTTGAAATTTGTATACGATTTTAGGCAAAATGAACATTTTAAATGACTGGATTCTCCCAAACCACGACAGTGGTCTATTTATCAGTCTTTTGCTCTCTTTCTCAATTTCATTCAGCAAAGGGATGAAATTTAATTTAAATATTTTTTTTAGTGAAGGTTTTAACTTAATGCCTAAGTATTTCATTTCTTTACCCCACGGAAATTTAAATTCCTTTTGAAGCTTCTGTTTTTCTAAGTTTTTTGTATTTATATTTAGAACCTCCGATTTCCCCTGATTAATTTTAAAATTTGATAGTTCGCCGTATTCTTTTACTATGTGCATAAGTCGGGGCAGAGTTACCGTTGGTTTACTTATGTAGAACAATACGTCATCTGCGTAAGCAGATAGTTTATGTTCCTCCCCCCCTACCTTGAAACCTTCTATCCCGGGATCCTTCCTAATTGTAGACAGCAAAGGCTCGAGGGATAGGACAAACAAGAGAGGGGACAATGGACATCCCTGTCTTGTCCCGTTTCTCATTTCAAAGGGGGGGAGTCAGTTACGTTAATCTTAATTGTGGCTATCGGGTGGTGATACAGCGTCCTAATCCGCTGGAGCATGTTTGGGCCAAACCCCATTCCCTCTAATGTCCTGAACATAAAGGACCAATCTACCCTATCAAATGCCTTCTGGGCATCTGTTGATAGAAGTAGACTTGAGCTCTTTTTCTCCTTCTCTTGTAGGAGTAGGAGCAGGGTTCGCACCCCGTTATCCCTGCCTTCCCTTCCAGGGATGAAACCCGCTTGGTCTGGGTGCACTAATTTGTTCATAAGGGTTTTCATCCTACTTGCAAGAATTTTAGCGAAGAGTTTGGTGTCTGCGTTGACCAGAGAGATTGGCCGGTAGTTGGAGCAGCACGTTCCGTCTTTGCCGTCCTTCTTTATAACCGTGATAGAGGCTAATAAAGCCTCTTTACTCGTTTGATACTGTGTTCCTAGACCGTTTAAATACCTGCATAGCCATGGGATCAAAATTTTCTGAAACTTTTTATAGTAAAAAACCGTGAACCCGTCTGGTCCTGGGCTTTTCCCATTCTTAGATTCGGCTAACGCCCTAATTATCTCCTCTTCTGTGATTGGTCCTTCTAACGAGTCTCGCTCACTCTCTGTGATCTTTGCTAGGCCCGCTTGACTTAAAAAATCCTTGACTTTCCTGTTTTTTCCCTTTTCCTCCCGCCCCCCTTCATGCTCCACAGCGTATAATTTCTCATAGTAGTTCTTAAATCTTTGTGCTATCCCCTTTGTGGTGTATTCTAGAGCCCCATCAGCCGTCTGTATTTTCTCTATGAAATTTATAGTTTTTTTCTTCTGTAGCATTTTTGCTAGGTACTTCGGGGATTTATTACTCCCGAAATATTTTTCCCTAGATAAATAATAGAAGTTTTTTTTTTGTTTCTTGCTCCATTAATATTTTAAATTCATCCCTTTTTTTTATTATTTCTTGGTATAGAGTTCTATCCTGGCTCGGAGACTTTTTGTGCTTTTGTTCTAAATTAAATATTTCCTCTGTGACTTTTTTAATTTTCCCAGCCCTTTCTTTTTTTTTTTTAACTCCCGCAGCGATCAGTATCCCCCTTATGTAGGCCTTGTGGGCCTCCCATAGGGTCTGCCCCGAGATTCCCTCTGTGTCATTCAACTTGAAATATTGTTCCAGCTCTTTGCCTATTTTCTCCGCTCCTTCTTCCTCTCGTATTATCTCCTCATTCAAACGCCACCTAGAGGATGCCATGCGGTCTCCTATTATTTGTATTTTCATCCTGACCGGGGCATGATCCGACAGTGATATTATCCCAATATTAGATTCGAGTACCTTATCCAACATGCTGTGCTCCAGGAAAATATAGTCAATTCTAGAATACGTCCCGTGTACAGGGGAGTAGAACGAGTAATCTTTATCTTTACAATGTTGGCTTCTCCAGACATCAGTCAGTTGGCATTCGTGTAATTTTTGTTTAACTCTTCTTAATTGTACATTACTAATCCCCTGCACACGGGACGTACTGTCCCCTTGTGGGTCCAAACAGAAGTTCATGTCTCCCATTAGTATCAATACTCCTTTTTTAAACTCTGTTAGTTTTCC
This sequence comes from Lithobates sylvaticus, assembly GCA_028564925.1. Lineage (NCBI taxonomy): Eukaryota > Metazoa > Chordata > Amphibia > Anura > Ranidae > Lithobates > Lithobates sylvaticus. Next base: position 393,157,291 of record CM053027.1, read on the forward strand.
CAGGATTCTGGTTAAATAAATCCCGGGGTTACTGTTAGGGGCGTATATGTTGGCAAGGGTGACTTCTGTTTCTCCCAATTTACCTTTCAAAAAGAGGTGTCTTCCCTTGGGGTCTGCCACGCTCTCCTCCAGACCGAATCTTACTTTCCTAGCGAAACCTATCGCTACTCCTCTACTTCTTGTGGAGATTGTGTCCCCATAATACCAACTGGGGAAATCTTTAGAGAACAATTTCACGTTTGATTCGTGAGAAATATGTGTCTCCTGTAAGTAAACCACATCCGCCTTATATTGTCTTAACTCCTTTAAAATTTTGTGTCGCTTATTGGGAGTGTTTAGCCCCTTTACGATGTATGTTATAAAACTTGTAGTTAGCATCTTTTCCTAAATAATGGGATGGATTCTGTTCGTCTTGTCTGGAGAATACGTGCCTTCTGGTCAACCCCTTTACCATCTCTTTCACGCCCCCCCTCCCCTCCCCCCTTTACTTTTCCCGCCCACCCCCCTTTCTTACCTCTCCCCCTAAATCCAAACCCCCCGCCCTCCCCTGGCCCATCTATGGCCCGCCGGCTCGCCTTTGGTCCCGAACATCTTGACCACTCTTGAGCTGCACCTCGAGGAAGCCTGCGCGTATGCCCCGCCCCCTCCCCCCCGGACCCATATGGGTCCGGGGGGGAGGGCACACCACCCCCCCCCGATCCCCCCCCCCCCCCGAGACCCCCCCATCTCCCCCCACGGTTTACATTTGCCTAGCCATCTGACCAGCCCGGTAGCTCAGGAACCTGCAGTTCCAGCTTTTCACAGAAATCTCTCAGGTCCTCAGGGAAAGTCAATTTAGCCAAGATCCCATCTTTAAAATCCAATAAGCAGGCTGGAAACCCCCAACTATATCGGATATTCAGGGTTTTCATGCTCTCCAGAAGTGGTTTGAGCAGTCGTCTTCTGGCTAAGATCTCAGGGGCCAAATCCATAAACACCTGCAATTCTGTGCCCTCATATTGTGTTAGCGTGGGCCTCTTAGTCCTTGCCCATATCTCCGCTTTATCCTCATAATGGCTGAATCGCACAATGATGTCTCAAGGTCGTTCTGTGTTCAGGTCCCTAGGTATACCTACTCGGTGAATTCTGTCTATCCTAGTGAATTCATCCTCCCTTTTACCCAGTACCGGACAAAATATTTTTTTGATGATTACTTTGAGGTCTTCCCCTCTGGCTTCGGGCACTGCTCTGATTCTTAGGTTTTGTCTTCTGTTACGATTTTCCTGGTCCTCAACTTTATATTGTAGTCTCCTTTGATTGAAATGTGCTTGATTAATCTGGTCCTTTCGTTTATTCAGCTCTTGAGCCAGCTTATCGGTCTTTTCCTCGACCTCTTCCACTCGTATTAGTAAGTGGCCAAGATCTGTCCTCAGGAGGCCTATGTCTGCTTTTATTGCGTTTTCTAATCGGAGGAGCATCTCCGCCATCTCCCCTTTAGTTGGTAAATGCTCTACATTTTTAGGGTCCTCAGTCTTACTTTCGTATGTTTCACTTTCTGTAATAAGGTCCTGATCAAGCGTCAACTCTAATTTTTTTTCTGACCCCTTTTTCCGATCAGTCTTGGGCTGGTTCTGTCTTGCCTCATCAGGGTTTTTGGGGCTAGCTCCTTGAGTCATATACTGCTTGATGGTGCTCTCTGTATTTTTCTCTCTGGGGGGTTTAGGGGGCCCCCCTTTTGTTGTTTTACTCGTGAGCTTACTCATGTTTACGGCCTTTGCTTTGACTTTCCTTATTCGTTTCCCCAGTTTTCTTCTTTAGAAGTCCTCTTTTACTGTGAAAGTTTCTCTCCCTCCTCTTCCCCCTTCCTTCCTGGAGATACCTCCCCTTCCACTTCGCCGTGTCTGGTCCTCTGTTATTTGGGTTGCTCTCTACCCCAAGAGCGTGCCCCTCTAGGATTTAGTCAGAATGGCAATGAATTTTATTAGAGCGTATTTACTAGTAAAACAACCCACCTAGGAACTCAGTTCATTTGTTAATCTCCTCAGAGGGGATTAAGGAGAGGAAAAAAAAAGAGAAAAGAAAAATTACAGGTTGGTGTATCTTCGTGGTTCCCTAATAGGCTATAAAGGGAAAGCCGATAAGAAAGAGACATAGAGCCCTTTGATTAGCCTATCATCACATCCAGTCCCAGAACTGGGGTTTGTCCCCAATGTCTCCGGAAGGGAGGGATAGGGTAGAATTTCGGGGGGTCCTGTACCAAGGTCCTTGCTTGATATTTATTATGGCCACCGTCACAATCCGCCAATCTTCCCTGGTGGTCACCCCTCTATCTGCCGCTCGTTGTGCTTCCCCCATTAATTTCCGATACCGTCTGGCCAGTGCAAGTTCCCCCTTAAAAAGAATAAGGGGAGCTCAAGATTTTAACCCAAATCTTCTCAGTTTTCTAAGAGCAGAGTTCCCAGAAAGGGAGCAGGAGAAAAGGTAATAACCACAAGATTCAAGGTGCAAAAGAAAATGGAGGAGCAATCTATTCAATAAAGCAGAGTTTATACGCCCCGCTAATGCAATCCAATAGTGAAGTATATTTACTGGTTAATTGCGAGTTCCTGTTTTATACTGGCTCAATTTTTACCATTTCTTTTCCCTTGGCTTTCTGTTAGACAGGGTATCGTCGATTTTGTTTAATTCAGTCATTATCCACCAGAGACATGTTACAATACAGTTCAGACAATTTTACTTTTCGGGGTTTGAAGGGTTATGTTTCTTACCGCCTGAGTACCAGTGATTAGTCCCGACCTCCTTCTTTCTGGTATGGTTAACATTTCTCCCATACACTTTGTACCAACTTTTACCTCGGGTTTCTGCTCTTCTGACGGTCCTCCTGTGCCATAGGGGGGTGATCGGCCCCGGTTGTACAGCTGAAATACCTGACCGTAGCCCTCAAGCTGCCGTCCACTGCTGCGTGCATTAGAGGAGGGGGATTCTAAGAGCAGAGTTCCCTGGAAGGAAGCAGGAGAAAAGGTAATAACCACAAGATTCAAGGTGCAAAAGAAAATGGAGGAGCAATCTATTCAATAGAGCAGAGTTTATACGCCCCGCTAATGCAGTCCAATAGTGAAGAATCTTTACTGGTTAATTGCGAATTCCTGTTTTATACTAGCTCAAATTTTACCATTTCTTTTCCCTTGGCTTTCTGTTAGACAGGGTATAATCAATTTTGTTTAATTCAGTCATTATCCACCAGAGACATGTTACAATACAGTTCAGACAATTTTACTTTTCAGGGTTTGGGGGGTTACGTTTCTTACCACCTGGATACCAGTGCTTAGTCCCAACCTCCTGCTTTCTGGTGTGGTTAAAATTTCTCCCATACACTTTGTACCAACTTTTACCTCGGGTTTCTGCTCTTATGACGGTCCTCCTGTGCCATAGGGGGGTGATCAGCCCCGGTTGTACAGCTGAAATACCTGACCGTAGCCCTCAAACTGCCATCTACTGCTGCGTGCTTTAGAGGAGGGAAAAACCAGCGTGGGGAGGGAGAAGGAATAAAGCGTGGGGGCTCCCGCCCGCCCCGCATATGCGCCGCTCAAAGACTGCGTCTGTTTTTTTTTTTTTCCGGCGGCGTGCCGATGGCAACCGTGCTGCGAGGTGAGGGGTCCAGGAGATGGGCACCTCGGCGGGTGCGGGAGGTCTTCAGCGCCGTTCGGAGCTCTCACTCTCCATCTAGCCCGGCGGTCCCACATTGACTCCCGCTGCGGGCTCTATGCGCAGGCTCCTCCCACCTTGCTGGTCGGCTTCATCACGTCAACTGCATCATGCGTTTGCATGAGTGAGTCTCTAAGTTTTATGTCCCATACAGGTTTTAATAGCGGGTGTTCACGGGTTGTAACCTTTATACCCCCAATTGCTCAACCAGACACCAGACTGAAAGAATGCAATAAGCTGTTTGCTTTGGTTCCATTGCAGGAAGATGAGTTACCTGCAATATACCACAACATTCCTCATTTCTTACAATGAGAAGGCAAAGTGCAAAGACCATATTCCCTAGGTGTACACTATTTGCGGTTCCAAATTTATGTTGTTATGAGGAAAAATGCAATGCAAAAATCACAGTCAAATGCAAACAAATTTGCTCAAATACTATATGACCAAGAGTTTGACATTTTATGATCAGTCAACGGAATAAACAACCACTTTAGTTTATTATATTTAAATCCATCTGTTGATGAGTACTAGTCTCCTGATGGCTAGTAACACACATTTAACACATTTGCAAGAGAGAGTATTTTAAGTTCAAAACACATAACTACCATTATTAGGAGAATACAGGTCTATGTATGCTCATGTCCATATGTGTATGTGTCAGTGCATGAGATTTGGTCCGGTGTTACTCATCATATTCACAATAAATTCACTTTTTTGAGTCGTGTTACAAGGTTTGCTCACAGCATTTCATATATTTAAAAAGCATTCCATTTATATAATACAGGTATAACAGACAAACTATATCAAATGTATATACCAGTAGAATAATCCTAATTCTTACACAGATTTACCTTTTTATAGAAAAGCCACATTTTTGATATACTTTAACATATAGCAGAATTGTACTACCCTCAGCTGGAGGGACCCCATTTTTAATGTCAGATTCAAAAACATGTATTTTTATTTTTTTAATAAGGCATCAACAGGGTAAAACATCCTTTATGTTTTCATTGTCATTTCTCTTGCCTTTGGGGAGAGTTTCAGTTGTATCAGCAAAGAAATTCATAAAAATGTCAACAATTGGGGCAAGGCAATACAACTCTGATAGATGTTTTAACCCTTCTTTGGCAGACTGCACAAAGAACCAGGAAACAGGAAAACCTGGCATAGGGATTCAATTCTTTGATTAAAGACCTTTTGTCAGATTTAGTCATTCCTGCTAGGCACTGTGTATAATAATTGAAAGCTTTGCTATGTGCTTAAGTTGGTTGAACTGTATAAATAAACACTCGCTTTATGCTTTGGGAACCAGGATGTGTTCTATAGGACCATTTAGAAACATGTAATGGGTTGTAGTATATTTGGCATCTTCAGTTTATATTTGAGATCTCCTAAAACTGCTGTGTGTCTGGATACTGCGTAAAATGATTCAATGTTTAATCGTAATATTACCTTGACCACTGACAAACCTGGTAGAAGAACTATACTTTAATTTAAAAACTATTGCCTATCCATTGTTTTTTTTATTTCATTGAAATAGATTCCATCTAAGTTACAGTTGCTTATAATGGCCACTTTTCTCATTTTGAAGCTTAAAAATACTAATGGCAGCTTGTTGTTTTCAACTTTAGTTGAAGGTGTGGTGCATTTTCTTCTTTTGCTTCTCATTTTACTGAGCCAGAAGAACAATCAAAATTTGTAAATAACTTTCTATTTGGCATAATACCACGCTAGTAACTGGAATCATTGTCATCAATAAAGAACATTTACAGTTGTTTAGCAGTGTAGCAGACCATGAATGCACACAGTGCACAAAGCTTTAGTGAAGCGCATTAATCATCAGCATTGAAGATACGTCTGCAGAGTTGCAATACCAGTTCAAAAACAACTGTTTTATTTTTATTTTTTTAACAGCTTTTAGTACCACCCAGTACCACTACCGAAGTGCTAGTACAGTTCTGCCCATCTGCCCTTGGGAAAGAAAATCAGACAGCATCCATCATCTTTACAAACCCACAGGTAAGCTCTTAGAATGTGTAAACTAATTATTCATGGTTATGTATACTAAAATTGTATCATTATTTTTATTGTGGTCATCATAGTAGCATAAATAGTTTATTAATTGTAGAACTGGGAGAATTACAGATGTACACATTTGTTGCATGCAGCACAACCATTTTCTTAAAATCAGGTCAGCAGAAAGCATCGTACAATAACTTTCTAATCCATCACATTTAATAGCAGAATCATCAATAACCCAGATGAGCACTTGTCAGCTATTTCTACCGTACATTCCACAAGCCTTAATTATTTCTCACTTGGTAATATATAGGCCACCATTCTCCAGTCTAAAAAACGTTAGAATATTTTGATAATACTACTTTTTCTCTCTCAGTGTTAGGGCAGCTTCTATGCTACTGTGTATCTGTACTTAGAGGTATTACCCCCCCCCAAAAAAAAAAATACACATATAAATAATATAATATATGTATATGTGTGTGTATGTATGTATATATATATATATATATATATATATATATATATATATATATATATATATATATATATATTAAACTGCAGCTCATCAATTCTTAGATGTGGTGGCTGTATTAATTTTATCTTCAAAGGATAAGTTCATCTTTGGGGACATTTTTAGGGTGGAACATGCAACCTTTTCCCACTCCTGCAACGTCTCTCTGATCCACTGCTTCTAGTGACAGAAAGTGGGGGATCTTCTCCCCCGCTCACTGTCACTATTTAAAAAAAACACTCCGTCCACCTGGCCACATCATTCATTCACAGGGCCCTGCGAATGGGAAACTACAAGTGCCAACAGTCTTTGCGGCTGTCAGCTTGTAGTTCTCAATGATCTACCAGAGCACTGTTGAGCGCTCTAGGTAGTTCATTATCTATTCCTGTAGGTGTGTATCTGCCTGCCCCTACAATGTACTAGCAGACAGATACACTGACAAGTCTGCAGGAGTCCTACATGGTACCTGTAATCTGCTAAACCTGTGTGCAATGCTTTCCAGGCTCCAAGTAAAAAGAAAAATGCACATTTTTATTTTTTTACCTGCCAAAAGATGTGCATTTATTATTATTTTTTAAAAAGGTGAACTTATCCTTTAAGGCTTTTTTCCTTTATTTTCACCCAGTGATCCAGCCAATAGGTCTATATTATTCAGCTTACTTTACCAGTCCAAACTTTCCAGAAAAAACTAGCAGTTAGAGGGTTGAAACAAACCATATAGCACTGACGGGGGTGCTTACAATGGTCAGCTTTTATTTAGTTATATAGAACCTTTATCCCAAAAAGAAAAAAAAAAACGATTGCTGTAACTGCTTATAGTGTTATCTGGACTTCAGCTTTAATTTGTTAGTTAAGTTCATCTTAATCCACTAGTCTAAGGCATACATTAATAATTATTTTCGTTCAACCAGTGGGCTGAATGAAAAAATTATCAGTTTCCCAAATCCACATTGAACCACTCCCGCTGTGCTGTTGTGTTCTGATAGTGGGGAGACTTCCTTGCTATCAGAACACACTGATCAGTGTTGATGACTATAGCCGGCGGCACTGGTCTACCCCGAAAAACCCATCAGGCAGAAGTCGATCAGTAGAACTGGTGCAATTTCAATCCATGTATAGCAGGCTTAACACTACCCTGTCCCCAGACTGACAATGCTGCTGTCCAAGGTCGTCTGCTTTACTACTTCATTCACAATGCAGACACCCTAAGACAGGAAGATAGTGGCTGGATCATCAGATGAAATAAAGAAAAAGTCTAAAAAAAAGAAAATCAAAGCAGCCACCACATCTAAGAATTGGTAAGGTGCAATATTTTACATTTGTGTTTCTAAGTTTAATACCACTTAATACAATGTGCACTCCACCTTTATCTGGTTAAATTACTTTTTTTGCTCAATTAAGGTGGGTAGTATATCGATCCTTGCATAGATTTGGATATTTGAATGTAGTGTCATGGCAGCGCAATTGTAAATAACATAACATATGGCTTGATACTAATAGAAATAATGCATAGTTTGTTGTTTTACTTAACTATTGTATCATTCAGTTTCATTGTTCATTGTGGTGCTGGCCTTAATCACATTTTCTTAGTACAGTACCAATCTTTTAACTCCATGTCCTGCCCTTAAAATGTTCATCCTACTGGCTTTTTCCATCACCTTCTTACAGCAAAATATCCACCAAATTTACACTGACCTACTGCAGCTGGCTAATTGCATGAACGCTGAAAGGACAACAAATGTTACGTACGTGCTTAAGAGCCGATGCAAAGCTATGTTTAACAATGACACAGAATATTTTTTTTACTCTTTGTAGCTTCTGAAGCAACTTTTAACCTTAGAGGAAAATGTCATTGATTTTCTTCCCTTGATTTCACTGATTAAATGTATCTGAACTGACAGTTCTAGCAATTTAAGGCATCTCATAGCTGGGTAGCTGACTAATCTAAAATCAGCTAATGATAGTTCTTCTATGGTAAGCTTTAACTGTTTCTGATTGTGCCTGTTTGCTGAATTGAGAGAAACGGCTCTGAGTTATTATCTGCTTCATTTGTTTCAGCTTTAAAAGTGCCTGAAAAGTCCTTCACAATAAAGATCTGGGATCCTCTTTCTGATTCCAGGTCATCTTTTACATTTCCATACAAAATCTAATTTGACAGCGTAGAAGAGAATCGAGAAGTTAAGCATACATCTTAAACATTTTATCACATTTCCTTTTTACAGGATTTGCTTATATCATGTTAACAACCTCTGAGAGTATCAACCAGCCCAGAGTATTTTTTTACTTTTTGCACTGTATGCTTATAATAGATATTATGGAAACAAACTAGGAGAGATGTGGCAATTACCATTTTTTTCTAAAAGAACCACAGATGGCTCTATTTACAAACGCATAAGCATGCAGTATTTTCATTTTACATGTGCTATTATCTTTTTTTAACTATGAATTTTTCAGTCTGTAAAATACATTATTGCATATACCAGGTGAACATTGCACAAGCAATTATTTTGATTTTCAAGATAGTTTGTCTGTAAATATCATATACAAATGCATTCATAAGCACTGTACAGCTTGCTACTTAAAATACTGCTACCTTCAGGCTGGTTATAACTGTTGCATTCAATATGGTGCCAATTGAGGAGAGCAGGAAAAGGATATGTTTGAGTTCAAATAACACTTTCAGCTAAATCTTTTGTGAAAAGTACCATTTGATAAAATATCCAATGGAGTGAAAATAGCGTATCCCTTCTAGTACATTTAGTAAAAATACTGGTTTGTATTGAAATTAAACACCCAAAAAATGTGCGTTAATAATTCAGGTTAGCTGTGCAAATGCATAGGGGTAGCTTGGGGCACATCTCCTGCTTGATCTATACTTCTTCAAAAGAATACCACATTCACTCTAGTTTCTCAATTTATCCTTCAGATTGCTAAATTGTGTGTGTGTGTGTGTGTTTTATCCTGTTTTCCTCATAATGTTCTTCCTTCCTGTTGCTTTAGTTATACTGTATTAAAGAGTGTTTCTAGTTAGTCCTTTTTGTAAATTTGGAGTGAGGCACCATGTGTAAATGCTCTACTTGGTTCCCATTGGCATCCCCCCACATATACATGTAGGCAATATTTGAAAGAAAAAGGGATGCCCATGATAACCACTCTCAAACATTAACCACTAGGCGCCCTCCTGTTTCCCTGGACGTCCTCCTGTTTACTTCCCTAATGCGCGCTCCTGAGAGCATGCATCGGGGAAGTTCTGTGCTGGCCGTGTCCGTCGGACACAGCCGGTCACAGATCGCTGTAAACGGCCAATCACAGCGGCCGTTTACAGCGAGATCGGGCTGTCCAATGAGAGATGATCTCATATGTTTGCATATGCAAACATATGAGATCATCTGTCAGCGCCGCTCTGCCTCCTCACACAGACAGCGTGTGAGGAGGGAGAGAGGAACGGCGCCGGTGCGCTGTAAGTTAAAAAAAAGAAAAATAAAGTGATCTGTCCCAGCTGCCACCTGTCATCAGTACCACCTGTCCCAGCTGCCACCTGTCATCAGTACCACCTGTCCCAGCTGCCACCTGTCATCAGTACCACCTGTCCCAGCTGCCACCTGTCATCAGTACCACCTGTCCCAGCTGCCACCTGTCATCAGTACCACCTGTCCCCAGTACCACCTGTCCCCTGTACCACCTGTCCCCAGAGTGCCATCCGTGCCACCTGTCCCCAGTACCACCTGTCCCCAGTGCCATCCATGCCATCTGCCAGTGCCACCTGTCCCCAGTTCCATCTGTCATCAGTGCCACATCAGTGCCACGTCAGTGCCATCTGTCATCAGTGCCACGTCAGTGCCATCTGTCATCAGTGCCATGTCAGTGCCATCTGTCATCAGTGCCACCTATCAGTGCCATCTGTCAAAAGTGCCACCTGTCAGTGTCACGTGCCATCTGTTATCAGTGGCACGTGTCATCAATGTCACGTATCAGTGACATCTGTCTTCAGTGTCACGTGTCATCAGTGCCACATATTTGTGCCATCTCTCATCAGTGCCACGTATTAGTGCCACATGATATCAGTGCCACATATAAGTGCCATCTGTCAGCAGTGCCACATATTAGTGCCATCTGTCAGTGTCACGTGTCATCAGTGCCCCGTATTAGTGCCATCTGTCATCAGTGCCACATCAGTGTCACGTGTCATCAGCGCCACCTGTCATCAGTGCCACGTCAGTGTCACGTGTCATTGTCCTGGTGCTCCAGGGCCTATAAAAGTGTACTAGGTAGTCAACAATTTAGATGTGTAATTTATGCTCCTAGAACACATGATGGCGCTCCCTGCATGTTGGGCTTCTCTAAGTGGCCAGGCTATGTAAAATTCCCACATATGTGGTATCGTAATACTCAGGAGGAGTAGCAGAATTTTTTTTTGGGGTGTCATTTGTGATATACACATGCCATGTGAGAGAAATAACCTATTACAATGACAATTTTGTGGAAAAAAATAAAAAATAAAAAAATAATTAATTTTGCAAAGAATTGTGGGAAAAAAATGACAACATCAAAAAGCTCACCATACCTCTTACTACATACCTTGGAATGTCTACTTTCAAAAAAGGGGTCATTTGGGGGGTATTTGTACTTTCCTGGCTTGTTCGGGTCACAAGAAATGAGATAGGCCACCAGTGCATCAGATGTGATCAATTTTGTATAATTCGCACCACAGTTTGTAGAGTTTGTAACTTTCACAAAGACCAAATAATTTCCACTAATTTGGGTTATTTTTACCAAATATATGTGGCAGTATAAATTGTGCCCAAAATTTATGAAGAAAAATTAATAATTTGCTAAATTTTATCACAGAAACAAAGAAAAATTAGTTTTTTTTCAAAATTTTTGGTCTTTTTTCATTTATAGCGCAAAAAATAAAAAACCCAGAGGTGATCAAATACCACCAAAAGAAAGCTCTATTTGTGGGAAAAAAAGGACAAAAAATTCATTTGGGTACAGTATTGCATGACTGAGTAATTGTCATTCAAAGTATGAGAGCACCGAAAGCTGAAAATTGGTCTGGGCAGGAAGGGTGTTTAAGTGCCCAGTAAGCAAGTGGTTAATGTATAAAAAAAAAAAATTTTTATTATGTCAGATAGTAAAAACAAATATTAAAATATTTTTTGAAGGTATATAAAACAAAAACATCCAAGAGTTACAGAGCTCGTTGATTTTATAGATTTATGAATCAATTCACAGTTGGTCTATGCGTTTCGCAGGAGCCCCTGCTTCGTTAGGGCCATATATGTTATATACGGTAAATTGTTCTGTATGCACAGCTCTGACTACAGCCAGAAAGCAGAAAAGAAGATTATTACATATAAAAAAAAATATATACATATAAATATAATAATCACATAATTAAACTATCTCCGATAGGGACAAAAATAAAATGAAGGGGGAAAAAAACATTCTTGGTGTGCCTAGATCCCTTTATCTTGGTAAGGATGATATCCCTTGACCTGTTGGACTCCTTGGACCTGACCAGTTTCTTCATTTGGCCATACTAGTACCCTAACTGCCCTGACCTTGGTTGTGTTGTAAATAAGCTTCTATGGTTTTGATGCTCAGCTCTGGTTACCCCATCAATTAATCTTGTGGATTTACCTCAACTACTGTATAGTTCCTAGCATACTAGATTAGCCTCCTATTAATACCACATAATACATTACTTAAGTTGTTGGGGGCACTCAAGTATACAGTGAATGTAAAAGGTGACTGCTAAAGGTGAAGTGCCCATCAATGGTCATCTGATTTTAATAGGGATCCAACCTTAACAGCATCAGCAGTTGGTTCTAAAGGGCACACTAGTGACTATCTTTTATCTTACTATCTTATACTGTAGAAGCATTGAAAGAGGCAAACTTATTTCCTCTTTCAAAGTTAGTATGAAGTCTAGAAAGCAGAGTGAATAAAAAATTGTTAGGAAAAAAAAATGGGGGGAAGCATTGGTGTAGTAGTGAGCTATAGTTTCCTCCTTACTAGAGTTTTACTTTTATGAGAGGGATAGCAGCAGAATAAAAAGGATATGCAAGAATGAGATTTACATGTTTACATCTTGTTTTCAGCCCATCTGCTCATAAACCAAAATCCACTGCCAAATTGTCACTTAAGTTCAGTAACATGATATTGTATTGTCTTGTTCTTGAAACTTTAAGTGCAATACTTTTCTGACAAGGGGAACAAGAGATGGACTTAAATATCATAAACTTTACCATACATAGTTTAATATTGGGGGGTTGTTTTAGCTTAATGTAGAGCCTGCCAGTGAGCTGTGCCCATGCCAGTTGTGCCGTTTAAGGGCTTGTTAGCCCACTTTTATTGAAGGGAAATAAAAATAAGTCCAATAACAGAACAGTTGCCCTGGGGTTTCAGCTTTCCACAGCAACAATATAAATGAAAAATGCCAAGCCACCTGGCTCTCTAGCAGCAATGCTGCTCAGGCTTATGCTTCAGCCCTCTTGGCTCTATAACCAGGTAACTGTACCACTTTTCCAGCTTTTGTCCTGCTCAGCCCACAGGCTTGGTCTCTCAGTCTGACTATACCATGCAGCCATACACACTTCTCCCTTGTTTGTCTGGACTCCTCAGGAGGGTGGAGCCCAGAACCCTGGTCCTGACTCCACTATCAGGCCCACACACACCTGAACAACCAATGTGCCGGATAGCCCTAAATCCTGGTCCCAGTATTGGAGATTTCCTCCCACCCAGATTGCTGCAAAATCTCCAGGCTCCAGGTCCCCAACTGAACTTTACAAACCTTAGAAAAAACTGATTCACAGTTTTATCAAAAAATTTTATAACCATCCTGGAGCCCCTCAACTTGCCTGGTTGACAATCCTGGGTGACATACCAGCTCACCGCTAACTGCACTGTCAAAATAGCTTAACAGCTCCATTCAAACATTGCAAGGGAACCTTAAAATTTACAAATATTACATATATTACATATTTATTGCAGTTAGTTAGGATGTACTATTTTTTTTATAGCTGAAAACTGTAGCTAATTATATATCACATTGTAATACGCAATTTTTAATTTAGAGAATTGTACCTAATAATTATTTTAAATATTTTCAGAGCATTGTTCATTGCAATCTAATGTTTGACAACTTTGAAAAAACGCCATTGGAAATCCAGTAGTAATTGTCAAGTATTCTTTATTAATTTGCTTTCTTTATTGCAAAAATGTAAACGTGGAAATGTAGTATTCTCAGTGATATCCAGTATTCTCTGCTAAATTTTGTTTAATGTAAAAATATAGTAAATGTACTTTAGATCAACATATTTTGAAAATGACATGTAAGTACAAACTATAAATTTTACTATATGGCATCATGGACACAGTGAATCATTTTCTGTTCAGCTGTTTACAAATCTCCAATTATGAAGTCAGCATCGTTAGGGAGTTGTGGACACAGTAAACATGATACAATCAACAAACATACCAGGCGTGCCCATAAGCTGCTGGCACATCTGTAAAGATTGTTCGGATGTTTGCTGTACTCATGCACCTGATCCTTAATGAAATTGGCAAAGAAACTCTTAGAAGATGTGCTGTCTTCACCCAAGAACTAGCTATTTGTTTAGTTTTCATATTTGGACAACGAATGATTGAAAGAGGGCAGAGACACTTCCAAAAACAACAATCTGTTCGACATTTTATATTACTTTTACTTAGTGATGGATAATAATACACCAGCCGATGATAAAAATACACACTGGGAGCAGAATTAAAGTATTATTTTGAGCAAAGCCAAAACTATTCCTTTTATTCTTGTATTCCTAATTTAAGGTTAATTTTAGGTTTTGCAGTATCACATGGTTCTCCTAGTAAGAAATACACTGCTCGGGGGGCGTGGCTTGGCCGGGACCGAAGATGGCTGCTTAAGCTTAGAGCTCCTGCATACCGAGGACGAAATACCCTTGTTTCTGGGGAAACTGCCCTACTTTTCCACAATGGGTAAATCCAACAGAAGCGTCTCAGCCTCCCGAACACCGAGGGACAACGGGTCGCAGCACGGCCGCAATATCCCCGAGCTGTTTCGCTCCCTCCGGTCTGACAACCACGAGGCGATGCAGGCCGCAGGACCTTATTCCCCAGAGAACAGATCCGACTCACACTCGGACGGAAGCGCCCACACAGACGATCTACCAACCCAGGCTGTGAGCCTAGCTGACCTTCATAGAGTAGCTACTGACATCACTAGCAACATAACTAGCACTCTGTCGGCTGCTATCCTCGACCTGAAAACGGACATACAATCGGTGGCCACACGCCTCGCGGACGTGGAACAGACAACACAGCTGCATACAGCTGCCATAAGGCAAGTACAACGAGCCCATGATTCACAATTGGCCTACTTATTTGACCTCCACCGTCAAGTGGAAGACCTTGACAATAGAGGCCGCAGGCACAACGTTAGAGTCCGCGGAGTGCCCGAGGGCCTGGACGCCGGCGCCCTGCCCCAGACCATCTGCGCCATTTTTAATGATTTACTAGAGAGACCAGCTGACTCGCCAATTGAAATGGAAAGGGCGCATAGGGCATTGAGACCGTCACCCCGAGACAACGAGCCTCCAAGGGATGTCATTTGTTGTATAGTCAACTTCCCGTTAAAGGAAGCTATCCTGAGAAAGGCAAGGGACAGGGGCCGTGTGTTATACAATGGAGCCGAAATAAAGCTCTTTCAGGACCTTTCCCCAACCACACTGCAGAGCAGAAGAGCCCTTCGCCCCCTGCTGGATCAATTGAGGACCCACAACATCCAGTATCGGTGGAAGTTCCCGTTCTGTCTGTCCGCCTCCGCTAGAGGTCGCACTGCACTCCTGCGTTCGCCTGACGACTTACCATCCTTCTGCGAGCAACTTGATATCCCCTTGATAGAGCTTCCGGACTGGTGCCCTTTCCACTTCCCGTCGGAACCCTGGCGACCGACATCGCACAATCTCTCGCCGAAAACTCAACGCCACCGCTCAAGGAGAAGAGGCTCGACCCGTCAGTCACCCGAAGCTCGTCCTCCCCGCCGCGACTCCCAACAGCGGACACCGGGTCCTCCTGCCACTCCACGCAGAGACCGTCCGGAGGCCTAAAACACCCCTTGAAGTACGATATACCGCTCTGTGAGTAACATCCAAGGACTACGTCTCCTCTTTTTGTTTCGGTTTTCTTTTTCCTTATTCTCTTTTTGTCCTGCTTATACCCCGCATGCCTATTAAGGCCTTCCTACACCTACTACCTCCAACGCTGACACTCCTGATCCACTTCCAGCTCTTCCAGGCCCTGGAAGGTACTCCCTACCCGACCGCAACCCTGGACACCCAGAAGGCGCGACCAAAGGAGCACCCCAGAAGGATGCGGACCCCCCACATCGATGGTATACAGACACATCTACCCAGCCACATCACCTTCTCTAAAGCTCTCTGAAGGAGACACCCACATGCAAGTTCTGCTACGAAGTGAAACCAGGTGAGACCCATAACAGACTGCCAGGAGAACTATATCTATCCCTCAACGCTGAGCATTATTAAGGACTCAGATCGCTCACCATGAACTCCCTACGCTCACTATATTGCTAACGCATCTTGCCAGATTACCTATACTGCAAACGTTAACTTTTCCCCCCTACCCCCCCGATAGAGTCTACTTTATCCCTGGAGACCATGAAACACTACCTGAGCTTCTCTTACTCACCCAGGGGAACAACTCCACGATGTGCTACAGCTCTGGCGGGTTTTGTCCCTGGGACTGAGGCCCAACCAATGCTTTATACTCTCCCCGACCCCACACCCGGGGTCGCCCCCCTCCTGAGAAATCCAAACTCATTGGATATACCAGAGACAAGCCACCTGCTTAAGCGCCCGAGGATACTTAACCTCGAATCGCAGCCATAAGAACCCACACCTTAAACGCATACCTGAAACGCATTGGTCCCATCGGTCCCTGTGGCGACGCCCGCCCTATCTAGCTACCTAACTAAAATGCACTGTTTTACCAAGGAAACTATCAATCAGAATCTAACACCTCCCAATAGCCAGGACGAATGCCACGGGACTGGGGGTGTCCCCATCCGTTACCTAGCCAATAATGAGGGGTGTCCCTTAGCACTCATGGAACGAAACCCACAAGAAGGGTGACGTCGGACGCTTCCGGGGGGAGGGAGGGGGGAGACGGACAATAAGGTGATTCCCTCTCCCCCCCCCCTCTCTACCCCCATGAACCGGCAGGGCCTTTAGAATACTACATCACCTAATAATGTTAAACCAGAAGGTTCATGTGGTTATATGCTTAATGTCCATGCTTATGTTTTTTTCCCCCTTTTTTTTTATTTTTTTCTTTTCTCCCCCCTTTTATTTATTACTTTTAAATGCTTATCCGTCTTATTTTTTCTCTCTTGGATGAAAGTAAAACTGCTATGCCAGACTTGCAGGCCGATACACAATTAATGGTTATTGTAATCTTCAAACATTCTAGTACTGTTGTTCTTGTACTTTTACGTTAAAGTTATCTGATTATATTGCAGCACCTCAACCACAAGTTGAGCCTACTCTTACCCATCATTGGCACCCACCTCCCCTCTCAACTAAAACTAACCAGATCCTCCAAAATGCAGCTCTCGTTGATCCCGGACATTCTCACTATTCCCCCACAGCAGTCCTACCTGGTAAGCCTGCTGAACATCCAGCCTCTCACCCTCCAGGTGGTAGGGAACCTCCCTCCCACCTCTGGTATTCCACCCCCCCTGTGAGACCTTTGATCCTCACAGTTTCATCCATCTATCTGCTACCCCTACCCCCCGTCGGCACTACCTACACACCTCTGTTTGCCTCTCCTCCCTACCCCTATCCTCCTCCTCCCCTCCCCCTCCCTACCTCCCCAGACCCACTCACCTCCTGCCCTCTTCACTTTCGCCCTCCCTTAACTTCCTCTGCCCCCTACCTTGCGGCACTGTCCTTAATTTCCCCTCCTTCGCACATACCCTTATACCCCTCTGACCACCCCAAACCGCCCCCCTAGCCCAGCCACCTCGGAACGCGTCAAGGACATATCCGCAGCTGTAAGCCGCGTCTGACCTTTCTCACGTAAGACCCCACGCTTCATAATACAATGGCCAATGATCCGCGAAACCATGACCTCCTACAGCTGAAATGTGTGTCACTTAATGTTAAAGACCTGAACCTCCCCGAAAAACGCTCACAGGTACTAGCAGCCCTTACTAAACAGAAAGCCCAGTTTCTGTTTCTCCAGGAGACCCATTTCCGCTCAAACGCCATCCCTAAGATTACCAATCATATTTACCACACTGCTCTCCACTCCACAAACCCCCTGGCAAAAACCAAGGGAACCTCAATCCTAATATCCAAACATGCCCCTTTTCAAATATCAGACTCCTTGATAGACCCTGAAGGCAGGTTCGTATTCCTCAAAGGTCACTATGCATCCAAACCCTTGACATTAGCGAACATCTACGCCCCAAACGAGCACCAAGTTACATTTTTCAGAAAAATCAAAGAACTTCTCCTTTCCTTCAAAGAGGGTATTGTCCTTCTTGGAGGAGACTTCAACACCCCACTGCACCCAGCCATAGACACGTCCACAGGCTCCTCTACCCTAGCATTCCGGGCACTCCGACAGATTAAACTGCAGCTCCAGGACCTCAACCTACACGATACATGGCGCACCTTGTTCCCTACGGTAAAAGACTATACATTTTACTCCGCACCATTCCAAAAATACTCACGTATAGACTATTTCTTCCTCTCCCAACCCGACCTGCCATACCTTACACGGGCCACAATAGAACCCATGTACTTATCAGATCACCATCCCATCTCAATATCCCTAACCTTTCCAGACTCAATACAGAAATCTAAAACCTGGAGACTTAACTCTGCCTTACTAAAAGACGTAGAATTTACCACACGCCTAGCTACTATAATGCGAGAATACTTTATAACTAACTCCACTGATGACGTCTCACCCATCTCAGTATGGGAGGCACACAAATGTGTGATACGGGGTGAACTGATTAAGCAAGCGGGTATAATGAAAAGAGCACGTCAGGACACTATAACTAAATTGATAGAAAAGATTAAACGTCTAGAGTCCTCACACAAACTCTCACAATCGCAAAACTCCCTACAGGAATTGTCTCTTTCCCGCTCCTTGCTATTGGAGGAGTTAGGTAAACAGACAAGACGCCGTTATGTCTTGCATCAGAGAATTTTCTACGAGCAAGGCAATAAATGCGGGAGGCTATTGGCGAGAGCAGTGAAATCATCTAAACCCTCCAATACGATACATCAGATACAAGGCACACATGGTAGGCCCCTTTTTAAAAATGCAGAAATAGCAGACAGGTTTGAGAAGTATTATAAGCAACTATACAACCTGAAACCTACCACACAAAACAAAGAACAGGCAGAACAAAGAACAGAAGCTATTAAGGACTTTCTAGCACAATACTGCCCGAAATCCCTCACGAAAGACCAAATCCAAGAAATGGAGAAGCCCCTCTCATTAGAAGAACTACAATCTGCAATAAAGCAAATGAAACCGGGCAAAAGCCCTGGCCCCGACGGGTTTACCTTACAGTACTTTAAGCTCTTCTCCAATATCCTGTCCCCTAAACTAATAACTGTCTTCAATGCCATGGCAACCCCCCAAACCTCATTAGGCCACATGTTGGAAGCCCACATTGCTGTCATCCCTAAAGAGGGGAAAGATGCAACCCTAGTACAGAACTACAGACCCATATCCCTTTTAAATGTTGATATCAAACTGTATTCAAAAATCTTAGCCAACAGACTATCCCCAATCTTACCCGGCCTTATTTCATTGGATCAGGTGGGTTTCATACCCGGAAGGGAGGCAAGGGACAACACCATCAGAGTGCTGAATCTCCACCACAGGCTTACGAATTCCGCAGCCAGAGGTTTTTTTCTTTCTCTAGACGCTGAGAAGGCGTTCGATAGAGTGGCCTGGGATTACATGTACGAGACCCTGAAAGTATTGGGTCTCAACACCCGTATGCTCTCACATATCTCGGCCCTGTACTCCTCTCCCAAGGCAAGGGTCAGGGTCAACGGCCACCTATCGGACGCCTTCCCTATAGGCAATGGAACTCGCCAGGGATGTCCCTTGTCTCCCTTAATTTTTGTCATTACACTGGAGCCTTTTCTCAACAGACTAAGGGATAACCCCGATATAAAAGGTATCCTAGTACAAGACAGGGAATACAAAGTCGCTGCCTTCGCAGACGACATACTCCTATCCCTTCGCTCCCCCCTCACCTCCATACCCAACCTCCTAAAAGACCTGGAACACTTTGGGTCCTTATCAAATTTAAGGATTAACTACACAAAATCCCACGCCCTAAACATCTCTCTCCCCAAAAACGAGGTAGACCTTTGTCAAAAATCCCTCCCTTTCCTTTGGAGTCAGAAAGCCATCACTTACCTTGGCATACAAATCACTACAAACCTAACTCAGATGTACAACGAAAATTTCTTAAGGGCCTTAAAGAAAGCCCAGCAAGACATGAGAGACTGGAGCAATCTTAATGTATCCTGGTTTGGTCGGGCAGCCCTTTTAAAAATGATAGTAATGCCGAGACTTCTGTATCTTTTTCAGTGTATCCCCATTAGCCTCCCGCCATCATTCTTTGCCACATACAAGAGGGCGTCCTCGCTTTTTATCTGGAAGAATTCCCCACCCCGTATTAAGTACTCACGTCTAATGTGTTCTAAACTGAAGGGTGGCATTGGGATGCCGGACCTTCACAAATACTATTCAGCCTGTCACTTGACCCGCCTGATTGATTGGAACATTCATGAACCCGGAAAGATCTGGGTCACATTAGAGAAAGCAGACACAGGCCCACCGCTAGACTCCCTCCCTTGGGTACCGTCTGGCTCTTGGCCCTTAGAGATCAAGACACACCCCACTGTTCTTCCCTCCCTTGAAACTGTTAGGAAAACGATCAGATCAACAGCACTTTCCTCAACCCCGGGGCCCTTGACTCCCTTAAGGGGAAACCCCGACTTCTCGCCAGGTCTGTCGGCCAACTACCTCATACATGACTGGCCACATAGAAGAGTCTTGGCACACCATTTCTTTTCACAGGGTGTCCCTCGAACCTTTGAGGATCTAGTGGAGACATCACTCTCCAATTCTTTCTCGTTCTGGTCATTCAGGCAGATTAGACACTTCTTATCCACGAAAGCCACAAACGACACATGGTCCAGGCCCCTGACCCCATTTGAGAAACTATGCACAAGCCATCCCCCACAAAGACACGTAATTTCCACTATATACAATATGCTCCTAGAAGAAGCACCCAACCTACCAGACTCCTCCCGCACCGCATGGGAAACTGAGCTTCAACTCTCTCTTACAGAAGAGGACTGGGCGCTTATTAATGAATACGCCCATAAGGGATCCCTTAATGTGGCGATCCAAGAGAATTGCTACAAAATCAAAACTAGGTGGTACAGAACCCCACACCTACTGCAGAAATTCTCCCCATCAACCCCTGACATATGCTGGAGATGTAATTCAGACAGAGGGACGATGCTCCACATTTGGTGGGAGTGCGAGAAACTTCAGCCGTTTTGGAAGGAGGTACATGATATCATTGCACAAGTCACCACGTACACTCTAACCTACTCCCCAGCCCAATACCTCCTGCACCATACTCATCTGACCAGGTCAGAATATTTTAAATCTCTTGCCATGCACATGGTAAATGCCGCCAGGCTGTGCATTCCGGTTCATTGGCGGTCTACACACACTCCAACAATTAGGGAATGGTTCTCGAGGATCTCTAAAATTGAAGAAATGGAAGAACTGGTACACATTTCACAGGAACGTATCCAGAAGTTTACGACAACATGGGCGTGCTGGACTTACTTTAAGACCACACAGCGCTTCTTAGCGCACTCACCCTGATTTATGCTCGAATGGCGCTTTGTCCTTTAAATTAAGCAGAATAAACGTACCGAGGTGGTTGGGCCCCAATGATTCATGATCCTGTGGATCCTGATCCCAAATGCATACCAAATAGCCCCACCTGCCCCATTCTGGAACCTCCCCCCCCTTTTTTCATCCCTCCCCCTCCCCCTACCCCCCCCTCTCCCGTTTCTTTTCGGCCCAGGTGCGGGTCCCCGGGGGACCTGCTCCGGGGCAACCCTCTATATCTTTACTTTGCTCATAGAGACCTCTCTTTGGTCAGAATCAGAATTAAACATTAACCTGTTCTAACCTGTTTGATGAAACTTCCGATAAACATGGAGACTTTGTCGTTTTTGTAACTATGCCCTACTACTGTGGAAGTTCACATGTATGTTAATTTGCTCTGTATTTCATGCTTGTTGCATAACATGTTCTGTACAATACTCAATAAAAACTTTTTGTGGAAAAAAAAAAGAAATACACTGCTCAAAAAAATTAAAGGAACACTTTGAAAACATATCAGATCTCAATTTGTAAAAATATCCTGCTGGATATCTATACTGATATGGACTGGGTAATGTATTAGAAACGAAAATAATCAACCTACAGAGGGCTGAATTAAGACACCCCAAAAATCTAAGTGAAAAAGTGATGCAGCAGGCTAGTCTATTTTGCTGAAATTTCATTGCAGAAACTCAAAATGAAACTTAGTAGTTTGTGCTTGTATGCATGCTTGACAATGTCGGGGCATGCTCCTAATAATGAGATGACGAATGGTGTCCTGTGGGATTTCTTCCCCGATCTGGACCACGGCATCACTAAGATCCTGAACAGACTTAGGTGCAACCTGGTAGCGTCAGATGGACCAAAACATATCCCAGAGGTGTTCTATTGGATTTAGGTCAGGTGAGTGTGGGGGCCATTCAATGGTATCAATTCCTTCATCCTCCAGGAGTTGGCTTCATACTCTCGCCACATGAGGCCAGGAATTGTCATGCACCAAAAGGAACCCAGAACCCACTGCACCAGTGTAGGGTCTGACATTTTAATTTCAGCCCAAAACCTAATGGCAGTCAGGGAAACTACCATTAGGTTTTGGGATGGGTTGGGACTTTAAATGAGGTGAGTACCCATGGCTAGAAGATGAGTAAATATCAAAAACATGTTTTTATTGGTGAAACAAGGAACATGGCAAAATGATACATGCAGCAATGAATAAAATTGTCAATCACATATTACAGACCATATATAAAAGCAAACATTAGTAGCAACCAGCCAACCACTACTGTGTAGTATGGAATGAATCCTGGATGTAGTAAAAACACTTAAAATTACATCTCATTTAGTCTTCTCATTTTGCCATGTTCCTTGTTTCACCAATAATAACATGTTTTTTGCTATCTACTCATCTTCTAGCCATGTGTACTCGCCTCATTTAAAGTCCCAAACCCGCCCTACCTTTCTTTTCGCATATTTAGGGATGGAGACATGTGACCCATATGTCTAATTTAAAGTCCCAAACTCCCCTTTTTT
The DNA here is from genome assembly GCA_028564925.1 of Lithobates sylvaticus. Taxonomy (NCBI): domain Eukaryota; kingdom Metazoa; phylum Chordata; class Amphibia; order Anura; family Ranidae; genus Lithobates; species Lithobates sylvaticus. Next base: position 393,180,026 of record CM053027.1, read on the forward strand.
AGTTCATATCAGTGGCAGTCAGGGTGCCATTGTCTAGCCTGTAGAGGTCTGTGCGTCCCTCCATGGATATGCCTCCCCAGACCATCACTGACCCACCACCAAACCAGTCATGCTGAACAATTTTGCAAGCAGCATAACATTCTTCATGGCTTCTCCAGACCCTTTCTCATCTTTTACTTAGGGTGAACCTGCTCTGATCTGTGAAAAGCACAGGGCAAACCTGCCAATTCTGGTGTTCAATGACAAATGCTAATCAAGCTCCATGGTGCCCGGCAGTGAGCACAGGGCCCACAAGAGGATGTTGGGCCCTCAGGCCACCCTCATGAAATCTGTTTCTGATTGTTTGGTCAGAGACATTCACACTAGTGGCCTGCTGGAGATAATTTTGTAGGGCTCTGGCAGTGCTCATCCTGTTCCACCTTGCACAAAGGAGACAATGCCGATCCTGCTGATGGGTTAAGGACCTTCTACGGCCCCGTGCAGCTCTCCTAGAGTAATTGCCTGTCTCCTGGAATCTCCTCCATGCTCTTGAGAATGTGTTGGGAGACACAGCAAATCTTCTGGCAATGGCATGTTTCGATGTGCCATCCTAGAGGAGTTGGACTGCCTGTGCAACCTCTGTAAGGTCCAGGTATCACCTCCTGCTACCAGTAGTGACACTGACCCTAGCCAAATTCAAAACTAGTGAAAAACAGTCAGAACAGATGAGTATTATCAAGGTGTCTTTGAATTCAGCCCTCTGTAGGTTGATAATTTTAATTTCCATCAAACGATATGGCATCCTTTCATTCCTAACACATTACCCAGTCCATATCAGTATATGTAGATAACTGTATCCAGCATGATATTTTTCCCCATTGAGATCTGATGTGTTTTCAAAGCGTTCCTTTCATTTTTTTGTGTATATAATTATTAGGCTATTTTTTCCACCAGCACAGGCACTTGTTAAAGTATAACTAAAGGCAAAATCAAGGCTTATCTTCTTGATACCATTATCATTGAAAGTGAAAGTAAAAGAAAACCCAACATTTTGGGTCGCCCCCAGAAAGTAATAGAGGGGAAATCTTCCAATGGAGACACTAGTTCTGGTGGCCTGGGGGTCGCCAAGGAATTCCCTTAATCTGCATGGATTTCCTTTAATTTCCTGTTTGACAATGGTAATGTAAGTGAAGGTAAATCTCTGCAATAGGACACAGATGGCAAAAAAATAAATTAAATCTGACAGGGGTTATAAGAAAAAAATGTTGTTGCCTATAGTTCTACCTTAAAGTGGTAGTAAACCCTTACAAACCACTTTGACCTACAGGTAAGCTAGATAAGATAGATCAAGGCTTACCTGTAGGCTTACCTGTAGGCTTACCTGTAGGTCCACAAAATATCTCCTAAACCTAAACGGCTAGACAGCTGCGCGCAGGCGCACTAAGCGTGCAGCTGCTAACGGCTATATGCCGCGAGTGGCGGCTCCCGTGCGCATGCGTGGGAGTGACATCATCGCGGCTCCAGCAAATCACAGCACCGGAGCCGCGATACCCACCAGGAAGATGGAGGCTCTGTAGACAAGGGGACAGCGGTGACATCGCAGGCTCCTGTGTCAGGTAAGTGACACATAATGGGCTACTATGAGATGCATAGTAGCCCATTATTCTTTACCTTTGCAGGGAAACAAAGAGGAAGTAAATCCATCAGGGTTTACTTCCTCTTTAAAGCGGTAGTAAAGCCGCTGAACTTTTTTATTTATTTTTAACACCTGTAAAGGAAAAGGCATAATGGGCTAGTATGCACCGCATACTAGCTCATTATGAAATACTTACCTTAGAACGAATCGTCGGTAACTCACCTGGTCCACGCCGAGGTCGCTGACATGTTGCCTCGGCGTGTCTTCCGGGTATCGCGACTCCAGCGCTGTGAGTGGCTGGAGCCGCGATGTTGTCACTCCCGCGCATGTGTACGGGAGACTTCTTCCCGGCAGGGTTCGGATTCTGCCGGCCCTTCAGCCGAGAATCCCCCGTGCGCATGCGCCGCTGCAGTCAGCGGCGCATTGCACGGGGAATATCTCCTAAACCGTACAGGTTTAGGAGATATTTTTTTTACCTACAGGTAAGCCTTATTATAGGCTTACCTGTAGGTAAAAGTTCGATTTTTGACTTTACTTCCACTTTAAGGCAAAAGGGACAACACTGTATTGATAATATTTGCTTAGCTGAGGGCAGTATATACATAAACCCAAAACCAAAAATGTAATCTATTGCAGTTTACCAATCATTAGATGTGGTGGCTGCATTCCTTTTCTTTTATTAAGCTTTTTCCCTCTGTTTTTCACCTGGTGATTTTGGCAGTTATACGCAGGAGTATAAAGCCCCATACACACGGTCGGATTTTCCGATGGATTCTGTCCTATCGGACAATGTTGTCGGAAATTCCGACCGTGTGTAGGCACCATCGGACATTTTCCATCGGACAAAGTTGTATCTCCTGCTCTATAAATTTTCCGACAACAAAGTCCGATCACACCAATTCCGATCGTGTGTAGCGAATTCCGACGGACAAAGTGCCACGCATGCTCAGATCACATTACAAGACCAAAGCTATTGGCTACTAGCCTCTACGTAGTCCCGTCGTAGGCAACAAACGTCACCACGTTCAGAATGATCGGATTTTCCGACAACTTTGTCCGAACGTGTGTATGCAACACCAGTGTCGGACTAAATCCGTCGGACCAAATCCGATGGATTTGGTGGTCGGATTTTCCGACCGTGTGTATGGGGCTTTAGAGTGCCTCCACTCTGGAGGAATGAGCACAGGGGCACCTTTGGACAGCAGCATTGTCAGTCTCGGGGGGAGTGTTAGATGCACTAGCAGATTTAAATACACTAACAAATTGAAGTCAAGCACCAGCTAATACTTTATAAGCAGTTACAGCAGTTTTACCTTTTGAGATAAAGGTTTTATATAAATGAATTAAAGTGTTTGTTAACCTAAAAAATTTAAAAACTAGAGATCCTGTTCCCTTAAAGCAGATTAAACAGCACAGTGCTCGTGCTATGTAATCTGGCCTTTTTCTAAACTGTAAAAAAAACCTGGCTGATCCTGCCACTTCCTGTGTCCCCCTCACCCCCTCCCTCCCTGCCTGTCAGCTCCTGTGTCTCTGTCTCCGCCCCCCTCACCGCTATTAGTACAAATTAAATATTAGAGGTTGTCACTGCCAGACCCTCTTTTATAGCCAGGCATTGTACACTGTACATGTGTTATATTAAAACGAGGCATGTAAATACCTTTTTAGAGTTATCTTCAGGTTGGTCACTTGACTCGCGGTCGCTTTACACCTCCGATACAGGGCTACTACGGGAGGGGCTGAGCGACCATGTGACCTTCCCGGCTGACGTCAGAGGGAGATCTCGACCCCTCTTGCAGTAGCCCTGTATTGAAGGTGTTAAGCGGCCACAAGTCAAGTGACCGGCCTGAAGATAGCTCTAAAGATGTATTTACATGCCTTATTTTAATATAACACATATACAGTGTGCTATGCCTGAATATAATAGAGGGGCTGGCAGTGATTTAAAATTTTAGGCTAACAAACACTTTAAAGCCGACCATTGTAAGCACCACTGTCAGTGTTAAAATGGTTTGTTTCATCCCTGTAAGGGATACATCTGCAAGAGAGTGTGTTCTTTTGAAAAACAACAGACTTACTTGCCAGACCACCAGGTGAAAATAGAAGAAAGAAAGCCTAAAAAAAAAGAAAATTATTGTAGCCATCACACCCAAAAGTCTGTAAGCTGCAATATAATAAATATTTGCTTTTGGGTTAAGGCTACATACTCTTTCAAGTCTTGCATGTGCTACATTAGTATACCAGCTCTGTTCTTTCAAAATGGGAAATGAATGCTTCTCTATCATGCATAGCGTGATAATAAATAAACAACCTGGCTAATACTGTCACCTAAAGGAAAAATGTACATTAGACACATAAACTGAAGGTCCACCCCTTTTAGACTAACCACCCCCCCCCCCCCCCGCCCCCCACACACACACATACACACACCCCTGCCTAGGTATGCTTAGTGTTCTGGAGAATTGTTGCCTTTTTACTCTGTTACATTTCCCACTTAAACTGGAAGATTTCCTACTATCAACAACTACTGGTAGATTCATTCTGGAAGTCTTTCCAGTTGACCAGTGAGTGAAGAATTTCCCAGTTACTACTGTGTTCTCACTGTGCCAACCGGCAATCAGCAGTAACAACCCATTTGTGTTCCAGTTAGCAAAGAACTCTGCTATTCGAGTCAGGCCAGTATATCTGGTGACACCTTGCTGAGAATCAGGACCAGAGCTGTGACAGTTTTCTTGTCCCTGTCTTTGAAGACTCAATATTGTGAATGGCTGGCAGGCCAATGGTTCTGCAGCAGCCAAGATTGTATGTATGACTTTCTTACAGAGTTTGCTGTATCTGAAGGCAGTATGACAGGGGAAGCTAAATTAGTTCCCCTCTCTCTGTCCTATGCATAATATCAATAGCAATGTAGTAATACGATTGCATGCTAGTATAGTACTTTGCTGTGCAGTAAATGCTATCCCTCCTTGTTATTAGAGCTTGGGGCTGTTCTCAGCTGAGGCGGTCCAGCACTGTGACCACCTTTTTAAACCCCTCTAATTTTTTTTTCTAATTTATAGGCCTCTGGTACATTTACATGTTTCAAGTGGCTTTGTGCTGTTGCATGTACTGGTTTTCGCAACCTGTTAACTGCCGAGGTAGACTAGCTCTGTTTAGGCTCGGCCACCATTTGAATTTCCTCTCTGGTTTCCCATCAAGTGCATTTGTACATGGGCCTCAGTGATTATCTTTTCCTCTTTCTTAACGTTGCCACTATTCTGGTAACAGCTTACAGTGACCCTGTCACTGCAATACTACTTAGACAATCTGCCTGCACATCTTGTCGACTCCACAGCTCAGGTCACATGATGACTTCAGCTTTCCTAGAGCATCTTGAAACTTACATACTGCACTTCCAAAATGGATCAGCCAGGAACCCCCCTTGGTAGTACCATTTGGAAGAGATGCTGGTGCTGTGTGTGCGCTTGTTTTAAAAAAAAAATGATTGTCCTGTAAGTACACCAATATCCTAAGCTATTGATGGAAGATCCTTGGGAGAGTGACACCATTATTTGCACTTGCAGTGGCTGAACCTGTTGGGCAGATATTTTGTTTTTTGCTGCAGTTCACTGGAGAATATGCTGATATGCTTCTAATCAGAAAACATACTGTGTGGAGTAGATTTTTATCATGCTACTATGCTGGTTATTTTTTACAATACCTGAGCAGCCGATGTTTTCTCTGTACCTTCCTATCCTGCATGGAAACGTTATTTTCTTTCCTGCAAGTCAGGTCTCAGTTCATGGACCCACAAGTCTTCCTTTACCCCCTCCAGTTCAGGGAATTTAAAAACATCCTTGGCATACCATAAACTCACAACCTTGTGATAAATCCACATCAGCATGTCAGACATGCAGAGGTGACATATGGTGCAAGACGTTGTGTCCCAAGGTCACCAAATACTGTAGATTCATCTCCTCCACCAAAAATATTTTTTGCTTGGCATCTTTTGATGTCTCTGCAATGTTTACCTTTTTTTTTTAGCCATTTAGGAATTATTAACTTAGGGAATTATCATTTGCATTCCTCCAATCAAAATGTTTATTTTTTTTAATTTAAACTTGTTTTGTAGTTCCAAAGCTCCAGGGCAGCTTTCCAACTGTTTTGGAAAACATAGCCTCTCAACTACTTCCTATGCCCTCCTTATGTCTTCCTTCACTGGAGAAATTTCTTGTGCTGTTGTGCTTGGCAACAATTATTAGTCTCGACTTTGAGAGTGCTCAAAAAGGTTCCTGAACCAGTATTGAATCTTCTTCAGAACAGAGGTATTTACGTCTTTAAATACTTGGACAATCTTCTACAGTGAGAATATATTTGTTGACCTTGGTCTCAAGTGGTCATTTACATTGCAGGTGCATGAGAACTCTGACTGGATCCTGATTATCGAGATGTCTTCTCTTATTTAGTCATGTTGCTTGGAGTACTAGAATGTTTTCCTAAATACTTTTCAGTCTAAGGTCTTCCTGTCTCAGAAGTTGAGGAATCTGCAGAATTAGAATTATGCTTCTGATGTCAGTCTCTCCTATGGAACTTCATGAGAGTTTTAGCACTGGGGTGTCCACCTTCAAAACTGTCCCACTGCTCATTTTTAGTCCAGGTCTTTACAATGTAACAATCCCATGGCATAGGACAAGTCCAGTTTGTTTTCTGGATAAACTGTCCCAGTTATAGTGTTAAATTAAGATGTTTGTTGTGGTGGCTTTTATTCCAATAAGTGTCAGAGGGCAAGTTGTATTCCCTTTTTACTTCTGGGTTGTTGGTCTGTGGAGAAATCCAGTCTTTCCTTCAACATCCTGGACTTTCTAGTGCTTTTAACTGTCATTAACTTCTATTTTGACTGGTCATTAGGTCTGGTCTGGTTTAAACTACGGAATGCATCCTATTCTGGGGGGAGCTTCATGTTCCAGCTATCTCAGGGGGCTTATTCCTAGAATGAAGAACCAACAGGCAGTTGTTCCTCAACAAACAATGTTTAGACCCAAGGCAATGGTCTCTTCATCATCTTTGTGACTTCTTCAACCTTTTCTTTTGTACATATGTACTCTAACTCCTATATGGCCAATATACCATTCTCTGTAGATACTACTCTTGGTTATAGGTTCTGCAAGAGGCTGTTTAATGCCCTTTAATTCTGTTTGGCTTGATTGCCTCTTATTGGGTTGGTTCACCTTGATTTGTACAATCGGAAAAAAATCTAGGATTTGTTGCAACACTTCACTTTTATTGATCCTTCAAGCAAAAGACATCACAGACAGTGCAGGGTACAGTAAAAGTTGACGTGTTTCGTGCTGTGGCTAGTGCTTACTTATAACCTTAAGATAATCCTCCTAATCATCCCTAGGTTGATTCATTGTTATCAAGCTGTGTCCCCCAATGAACGATAGAGAAAAAAGGGGTTTTGAACTCACTGTAAAATCTTTTTCTCATGGTCGTTTAAGAGACACAGCTGTCTCCCTTCATATGCTATCATTTTCTATTGGACTGCATGCTACTGCTTTACTTTTTATACATTTTTCTGTGTTCAAATTGAAAACTGGATTTGGTAACATCAAATTAATAGATGATGTGCAAGTGTTAAAGTGGTTGTAAAGGCTACATTTTTTTTACCTTAATGCATTCTCTGTATTAAGGTGAAAAACTTTTATGTGAGGCTCCCACCACAGCCCCCCTAAATACTAACCTAAGCCTGAACTCGATCCAGCACTGTACCTGAGAGATGCGGCTCTGTTCTGTCTCTCTCCCTTCACACTCAGTGAGAGCAGTGGGAGCCATTGAATCCTGCTGCTGTCAATCAAATCCAGTGATTAGGGAGTGGAGGGCAGGGCCGAGCTGCACAGCTCGGGTTTGACCAATTGAGCCTGTACACGTACCACCATAGAAAGTGGATTCCTATAGTGGAACATGGAGAAGTGGAGGAGCCCAAAGTGCTCCAAGAAGAGGAGGATTGGGGCCACTCTGTGCAGAACCATTTCACAGAGCAGGTAAGAACAACATGTTTGCTATTTACTTCTTTTTTTTTTAAGAAACTTTACAATCTCTTTAAATCTTTTGAAAATATAATTAAAGTAGTAGTAATTACTTTTCATGCACTAAGCCATACGTTCCATACATATACCGTAGTAGAGCAATGTTTAGTACTGGGCAATTGTATACGTTGTATAATACATACATGTTCGTATTAAATTAGTTTTGGTCTGAACATTTCAGAAGTAATTTACCTTCTGAAGTCAGTAAATCAATCAATCAGATTTTTAATTAATTTTACAGTCAGTATTCAATTAAATGACATTTGTTTTAAACCACACATGTCATTTCTGAAAGATTTAATAATTTTGATTGGATTAGGAGGATGCTTTACTAATGGAGTTGTGAATCTTCACACATTAAGCTGTGTAATTGTTCAGTTCAGTTATCTAGTCATATAAAAAGCAAATGCCTTTATACTTCTTTCATCCGGACAATGATTGGGTATTCAGAGTTAGACCCAGTTCACACTGGTGCGACAGTAAACTCACACAATTTTTGATCCGCCTTTGCCCTGCAATTTTGGTCTGTCTTCCACGCGACTTCCATGCGACTTTAATAAACAGGATCCGATTTTGATCCAACTTTGAGATGTGTGACTTGTCATTTGACCAATCAAATCAATTCCTTTGGTTCTGGTATGGATGAAACCTCATGTCAAATTTATAAAAAACAAAACATACCAGGCCCTTTGGGTTTGGTATGGATCTTGAGGGAGAACCCCACAGCAAAATTTAAAAAAACAACAGTGTGGGGTCCATCTCTAAGACCAATACCAGACCGAAGGTCTGGTATGGATTTTGAGGGGAAAAACCACCCCAAAATAAAAACATCATGGGGTCCCCCCAAAATCCATACCAGACCCTTATCGAGCATGCAGCCTGGCAGGTCAGGAAGGGGGGGGCAAGAGAGCACCCCCCTCCTGAACCATACCAGGTCACATGTCCTCATGTTGATGGGGACAAGGGCCTCTTCCCAACAACCCTGGGCTGAGGACTTATCGGAATCTGGAATTACCCTTTAACAAGGGGGCCCCAGATCCTACCTCCCATGTGAATGAGTATGGGGTACATAGTATCCTTAGCCATTCACCCAAAAAAAAAAAAACAGTGTAGTGTAATAAAAAGGACTAATGTCTCCCATGGCAGCACCAACATCAATCATGATGTCTTTCACCACCGCGTGGCAATCTGGTGATGTCATCAGGAGACCCTGCCCCCTTTTGACATCACAGGCCCATCATGCCCCAGGCAGTGACGTCACAAGGGGGTGGGTCTCCCGTTGACGTCACCTGATGGCCACGTCCCATAGTTATACAAGAACTGTCAGGGTCGACAGCGGGGGCGGAAGACATTATGATTGACATTTGAGTCATTTTCAATAAAGGACTTGTCAAAAACCATCTCATGTTTTTATTACACTACACGTTTTTTTTTTTGGGTGAATGGGTAGGGGTACTATGTACCCCATACTCATTCACATAGGGGACAGGATCTGGGGGCCCCCTTGTTAAAGGGGGTTTCTAGATTCCGATAAGCACTTAGCCTGCAGACCCCCATAACCACAGCTCAGGGTTGTGGGGAGAGACCCTTGTTCCCATCAACATGAGGACAAGGTGCTTTGTGGTAGGGGAGCAGAGCGTTCGATCATCCCCCATCTTTCCTGACCTGCTGGGCTGCATGATCAGATCAGGGTCAGGTATGGATTTTGGGGGGGACCCCACTCTGAAATCGGAGCCAAATTAGACCAAAGTAGTGCAGGAACCTTTTCAAATGTCGGGCCGACACAAGTCACACCAGTTCTCATAGGGAACCATTGAGTTTTACATGTCATGCAAGTTTTGCTCTCAAAGTTGGAGCGATTATTGCACCAGTGGGAACTGGGCCTTAGCCATGAGTTAAACACACTTGGGTTCAACGAGCATTACTAAAGCTCATGTGTGGAATCTAAACCCAATTGAAGTCAATGAGAGCTCAATAACAAAAAAACAGTTTTCTGTGCTAATAGTCAAACAAATGACATGGGGGTCTGGAAACTGCCCTGGGGAGAAAAAATCAAAGCAAAAACTTTTTTTAAAAATTCAGTTTGGCTGGGAGCAGTGGTTTTAGTAATGCTTACAGTGAAACATTACAAATGCAAAAGTATCATATTAAATAACATGCCTGAGAGGTGCCCTGACCATGTTTGTGAAGTGTTAAGCACTGGTTCACACCAGCGTGATGCAAGAACCAGCGCGATGCCAGTGCTGGTTCCCGCATCGCATAGAACTAGCTCTGCCCTATGCGAACCACTGCGGGTGTCAATAGAAAGTTAATGACACCCACAGATTGATTTGCATATCGCAGTGCGAACTGTGAATTCGGACAGGAATCGGATGGCATGGGTGTGAACACTCATGCCATCTGATTCTGGTACGGATAAAAAAAGGGTCCTGCACCATTTTGGTCTGAATGCAATGCAAATTTAGCCATACAATCTTTCCATGAATGTGTTTGTCTTCTTTTTTTATTGTAGCGTTAGGCAGGTGTGTTAGGCGTATTATCTGTTGCTAGAACATCCAAACACATTAAAAGGCACATAACTTGTTTTGATGAGTTACCTTTGCATTCTACAGGCCACCTAATGCACTAAGATGCAGAAAAAAACTGATATATCTTTTTTTGTTTTTAAATAAGCGCATTAAAGTGCAAGTTTGTAAATGGGCCCTAGGATGTATTCCTTTGTAACCACATAGCGGTTTCCTTCTCAGACACACTACAGACCAGATGTTGTAAACCTCTGTGAATACAGATGGGGATCATTATACAGATGGCTCAGTCTTATTTTTTTCACCTATGCATACATGAATAGAATGCTTTATATATGCAGAGCTCAGGTAGAAATTACAATCACTGCACTATGATTGCATCTTGGAGGAATTCAGAAGCCATATGGACTGCTATTGTGGTTGTTCCACCACTGGTAAAACCATTGCTTCCAATTGTTTATTGATCGATTCCCTTAATTTACCGGTTATGTCAACTCTACAACATTACTCTGCTGAAAATTCAGCATTCTTTTTTACAAAAAGTATTATGTCAGAATGCTAATATTTCTTATTAGGACAGTTTTGTCAAAAAATATACCAGAATACATCACATAGGTTAACCCGTTCATGCCTAAGCCTTTTTCTGACACTTGTTGCTTACAAGTTCAAATCAGTATTTTTTGCTAGAAAATTACTTAGGACCCCCAAACATTATATATATATTTTTTAGCAGAGACCATAGAGCAGAGTGCATGAGCATCATGGAAAATGTAGTTCCAAAACATCTGGGGTGCCAAGGTTCACCATCACTGCCCTAGAGAATAAAATGATGATCGTTGCAATATTTTATGTCACACTGTATTTGCGCAGCGGTCTTTCAAATGCAATTTTTTTTAAGAAATACACTTTTATGAATAAAAAAAATGTAAAGTTAGCCTAATTTTTTTTGTATAATGTGAAAGATGATGTTATGCCGAGTAAATAGATACCTAACATGTCATGCTTTAAAATTGTGCACACAAATTACTTAAAAATCTCCATTGGTAACGTTTTAAAAATTTCTACAGGTTACCTGTTTAGAGTTACAGTGGAGGTCTTGCACTAACAATTGCGGCGATACCTCACATGTGTAGTTTAAACACTGTTTACATTTGTGGGAGAAACTTATGTATGAGGTCACTTCTGCATGTGAGCATGGAGGGATGGGGCAATTAAAAAATGTTTTTTCTTATTTATTTTATTTTTTTATTTTTACACTGTCCCTTTAATTTTTTTATTTTTGATCACTTTTATTGCTGTCACAAGTAATGTAAACATCCCTTGTGACAGTAATAGGCAGTGTCAGGTACTCTTTATGGAGGGATATGGGGTATATAAGACCCCAAATCCCTCCTTTGCACTTAACCGCTTCCCGACCGCCTCCTGCACATTTACGTCAGCAGAATGGCACGGCTAGGCAAAAGCACGTACAGGTACGTCCCCTTTAATTGCCTAGCCGTGGGGTTGCGCGCACGCCGCCGGCGGCGCGCTCAAGACCCGGTCGGGAGCTCCGTGACCAGACCGGGTCACAGAGCTGAAGACTGGGGAGAGGTCTGTGTAAACAAACCTCTCCCCGCGCTTCCTACACTGCCTGTCACTGATCGGCTGTTCCTGGTCATCGGGAAAGCCGATCAGTGACGTCAGACGTCAGCCACGCCCCCTACTGTGAAAAAAAACACACACGTCACACTAACTCCTCCCCGCTCCCTAGTGGTTAACTCCTTCACTGCCACTGTCATTTACATAGGAATCAGTGCATTTAAATAGCACTGATTTTTGTATAAATGACAATGGTCCCAAAAATGTGTCAAAAATGTCCGATGTGTCCGCCATAATGTCGCAGTCACAATAAAAATCGCTGATCGCCGCCATTACTAGTAAAAAATAAAAATATTAATAAAAATGCTATAAAACTATCCCCTATTTTGTAAACGCTATAACTTTTGCGCATACCAATCAATAATTGCGTTTTTTCTTTTACCAAAAATATGTAGAAGAATATGTATCGGCCTAAACTGAGGAAAAAAAATGTTTTTTTTTATATATATATATATATTTTTTGGGGATATTTATTATAGCAAAAAGTAAAAAATATTGCATTTTTTTCAAAATTGTTGCTCTATTTTTGTTTATAGCGCAAAAAATAAAAACCGCGGGGGCGATCAAATACCACCAAAATAAAGCTCTATTTGTGGGAAATAAAGGACGCCAATTTTGTTTGTTAGCCACGTCGCACGACCGCGCAATTGTCAGTTAAAGCGACGCAGTGCCGAATCGCAAAAAGGAGCCTGGGCTGCAAATTGGTCCGGGGCTGAAGTGGTTAAAAGCATTCAAAATGCAAGTTTGGCTGTTTTGCTGTAATTTTTTAAAATCTGGCAACTTTAAGGCTACTTGCACACTGAGGCGATGGGCGCGCTGGCGGTAAAGCTATAATAAACGGTAAATAAATGACGGTAAAGCTATATTTAGCGCCGCTTTACCATCATTTTAGCAGCGCTTTTCGGCCGATAGCGGGGCAGTTTTACCCCCGCGAGCGGCCGAAAAAAGGTTAAAACCACCCGCAAAGCGCCGCAAAGCGGCGCTTTGCAGGAGGGTTTGGAGCGCTGCCCCATTGTTTTCAATGGGAAGGGGCGCTTTAGGAACGGTAAATACACCGCTCCTACATCGCTCCAATGATGCGGCTTGCAGGACATTTTTCAGAGTCCTGCAATCGCACCGCTCCAGTGTGAAAGCCCTCTAATGCCTCTGAATACAGCATCACTTTCTTTCAAATGTAACATCTTTTTTTCAGATTCGTTTTTTTTTTACTTTATATTAATGCAAAGGTAATGCCAGCCTGAGCATGCTTCAATACACGTGTTTTGCTTGGGGATTGACCTGTTAAAGATTATTGATTAGTTGCTGTCTTTCCATGTAGACCACACTAGCTAATCAGTACAAGGCCACCAGCTGTGAAAGATTTTAGCCTTTTAACTGCACCTCTATGCATGTGGAGTCGGAATGCCTGACTACTTATTTGAAGTGGAAAAATATCATTTGTTCAAAGTCATAACATATTTCATAGCCACACCAACACTTACCATTAAACTGACAGGTTTTGTAACGGCTTGAAATGGGTTTTTGAAAATAATTTGAAAAGACGTTTAGACATAATACAAAAAAGCCAAAATCAATGCAAAAGCAAATACTAAAATATATATTTGCAGCAATATCCTCATATGTCAGGCTAGCATGACCTTTACTTGAAATAATATTTTTTTTTAGGAAAAGTTCACCTTTCTTCCAGCTGACAAACCTAAAGATAGTGTTTGTAAACTTTTGTATAAAATGTTAAGCTTTTTTTTTGACATACAGTACGTCTAATGTAATGTTAAACCTTCAGTTTTCTAAGCACTTTTAGCAGCATATTTAATCACTTACTGAATATGCACCTTCTTTATCTTTTAGCCCTCGTTCACAGTGAACACGGCTTTGAAATCGTGCGACTTCATCTGAACTTGCACGATTTCAAAGCCGAATTTCAGTCGGACTTCGGGGGCAACTTGAAAGACATCTGTGTGGGTTCATGTACAGATGTCTATTGAAGTCCCCCGTGAAGTTGCCAAAAGTAGTACAGGAACTACTTTTGGAAATCGGTGTGGCGCCGCAAAGTCGGCGTCGCACCGATTGGGATGGTGCCATTGCCGGCAATAGGCTGCAATTTGACATGCGATTTGACCTGTCAAATTGCACCAATCTGAACGGGGGCTCTATCCTTGCCTATGTTGCTGTTTAAGCCGCTGCCCTAGGTTTCCTGTTTCAGGGTGGCTTCTTTGTCTTGCAGCCTCATATGGAGCCACTCTTCCATGCAGGGACTAGAGCTCCATCTCCCTACACTGTGCACATCAATAGAAACACACAACACCTGTAGCCTAGGATAGCAAGGCAGTCCCCTGCTCCTCCCTCCACCTCACCCTCCCTTCTCCATGCTAACAAACTGGCTGGAAACTGCACTATCCACTGTAAACTCTTTCCTGTGCAGACCACACGTTTAGAAAAGCAGCACCGAGAGAGCAGGAACCAGCAGCATTAAGAGCTGTAAACAGCAAGTGATGGGGTAAGAATTTTAACAAATAGTTTATTGGGGAGTGTTTATTTTAGTGTTCTCAATGTGTTAAGCTAAAAAGCACTAATGCCCTTTACACACAATAGGATTTTCCGACAACAAAATCCATGGATTTTTTCAGACGGATGTTGGCTCAAACTTGTCTTGCATACACACGGTCACACAAATCTTGTCGGAAATTCCGAGCGTCAAGTATGCGGTGATGTACAACACGTACGACGAGCCGAGAAAAATGAAGTTCAATAGCCAGTGCGGCTCTTCTGCTTGATTCCGAGCATGCGTGGAACGTTGTGCATCGGAATTGTGTACACAAGATCTGAATTTCCGACAACGGGTTTTGTTGTCGGAAAATTTGAGATCCAGATCTCAAATTTTGTGTGTCGGAAATTATGATGGAAAATGTCCGATGGAGCCTACACATGGTCGGAATTTCCGACAACAAGCTCCCATCGAACATTTTCCGTTAAAAAAATCCTATCATGTGTATGGGGCATAAGAATTAATAACTACTTTAATATTTACTGAGCTTGTAGATTTAAGGCTCCATGCACACTAGTGTTTTTTTAAGCTCCTAGAACAGGGCTCAAAATTTCAAGTCCTGAACTACTAGCCAGGCCTCATAGGTTACTCGCCACCAGTTGCCCCACCCAACAACTATGCTGCCCCGCCCCTAATTCCGCCCCTAAACACGTCCTCAAATTATCTCATAAAATTACCCTTAAATGTTTTATGCAGAATTAAGTTACAAAAATAAATATTAACAACAGCTCTATCAGTGCCCCTCAGCACTGCCTCACCAGTGCCCATCAATGCAGGCCAATGGTGCCATTGTCGGTAATAGGATCCAAATTGGCCCAATGTGAACATGGGCTAAACTAAAAATTCAAATTGGATTTAAAAACTTTGGATACTGTTGCCAAATATACAAGATGAAGAATGTGAAATTATCATAAACGTCAATGCACAGAGTTGCTATACATATGCTGCCCCCCTTAGAATGTTACATCTGCCAAAACACAACAAATCATAGTAGCATTAGATTTTGTGGGTCATGCGTTCAAGTCTTTTACTTTGATTCAGCACTTATTATTTATCTTTGTTTGCCATTTTCTGCAGTTACATATTTATTTTTATGATAAATATTATATCTCAACAGCTTGAAGAGTGGACATTCCATGTGTCTGGAGTTGGCCTCATTCCCCAACCTATGGATCCAGCAAGCATAAGTGCTAGGGTTGGCAGTTTGGCCTCCATCATCATCTCTTTTAAGAATCCCACAAATGAACATGTTCTGGTTGATGTTATTCTTACCGGTAAAGTATTTTTTATTGCCATTTAACAATAACAGTATAATTATTTCAGAACAGCAATGGATTAATTGAATCAAATACAGCACACTGTTAAAGGTTAGATGTATAATAATGCAATAGGTAAAATGAGCATGCTTCACTGTTTAATAATGATGAATATCTCAATACATTTACTGTCTCCAAATCATAATGAAAATTAATAGCCGCAAAAGAATGTGGATAAAAGTTTTCATTGCAACAGTTTGAGTTGCTAGGGGTTAAAGGACATTATCATTTGGCAGCTAGAAGCAGCAGCTGCACATTTATTAGTTCCCATAATTGTATTTTCTTTTCACTTGACATAAAAGATGAAATAGTGTGTGTAATAAACTGATTTATAGACAGACTGTTTTCTTTTAATAAATGATATAGTCGTTTATATGTTACATGTTTCAAGTACAAAGAGTGGTCCCATAACATGTTTAACAACTAATAAAGTGTTATACAAAATTCTTCAGTCAGATTCTGAATAAACTATTCATTTTGATAAATACACAAATATATGTTTGCCAGCTTCAACAGCTTGCTGGTTAGAAAATGACAATACCAGGTGCTGCAATGCAGTATAACTTGGTTATACTGTATATATTATATAATCATGTATATAGGGACACATGTTCATTTATGCTTGCATATGAATCTGATAACATAAAAAGCTTCATGGTGAAATTTAAGGCTTTATCGTGCTTTAAGGCTATAAAACTCATATAAGCGTATAGTTTGACCTTTCTAAGGAGGCAATAAGCAATATGCACATGGTATGATCTTATAGTAACTAATAAAATCATATTTTATTTTTCTGACTGCAGTTAATTGTTGGATAAGAGCAGTAATATAAGTCTAGGTGTGCAGTTTTCATTCTTTTCTTAGGAAGATCTCAATATCACTTTTAAAAACAGAAGCATTTGTTTCTATAGTGAAGTTATCAGGAAATCTTAGTTGCCTGGATGCTTTTCTGACCTACTACATACTTTTTATACAGATCTGAGTTGGCAGGGGGAATGTAGAAGCCCTTAACTGCATACATGTTTTGGGTCAAGATACTGAGGCAAGAATGTCAACATAACAGCCAGGCAACTAGCATTTTAAGAATGAAAGGTTCACTTAGGCATCTGTTATGTTTAATTAAATATGGGCCAGCATGTTTTATACCCATTGCCAGAGGAGGATATGTATTGCACAGACATGTATTTTAATGAGTGGGATGTTATACACCGATCAACCATAACCTTATGACCACTGACCGGTTAAGTGAATAACTTTGACTATCTCATTACAATGGCATCTGAAAGTCACTGGATATATTAGGCAGCAGGTAAACCTATTGTCACTAAAGTTGATGTGTTGAAAGCAGAAAAAATGGGCATCATAATTTATTGTATGGGGCTGCAGAGGTGCAGACCAGTCAAGCTGCCCATTCTGACCTGTGTCCATAGCCAAAAGTGCCTGTAATGGGCACATGAGTATACAAACTGGACCATGGAGCAATATAAGAAGGTGGCCTGGTATGGTGAATCAAATTTTCTTTAACATCGTATGGATGTACAGATGTGTGAGTTGCTTACTTTGGGAAGAGATAAGTACCAGGATGCACTATGGGAAGAAGGAAGCTGATGGAGGTAGAGCTTTTATGCTCTGGGCAGTATTCTGTTGGGAAACTGGGTCCTGACATTTTTGTGTATGTTAGTAGACGTGCACCAACTATCTAAATATTGTTGCTGACCAAGTACATCCCTTCATGAAAATGTTTTTTTTTTCTTTTTGATGGCAGTGGCCTCCTTTATCAAGACAATGCATCCTGCCACTCTGGAAAATCTCCAGATCTCAATCCATTAAGCGTATGTGGGATGTTCTCAAAAAAAAAGTCCAATCCATGGAGACCCTACCTTTGCAACTTACAGGACTTAGGATCTACTATTAAAGACTTAGTGCCAGACACCACAGGGTACCTTCAGAGGTCTAGTGGCATCCATGTAGCGACAGATCAGGGATGTTTTGACAGAAAAAAGGGAACCTAGTCAATATTATATTGATCAGCATAATATTATGGATGGTCTGTGTTTATATTTAAGATATTTAAATTAAATACATTTAGGACTGGCCTTAGGTAAATTGATCCTGTTAAGACAGTGAGGTATTATCTTGTTCTTTCAGCTGCCCCTTCAGCTGAATGCTCAGCCATTCTCTTCCAACCTAGCAATCATCCTGCACAGCTCTGTCACCTATTCTACTCTACTCTGGTTGGCTGGCAGGATGCATCTCTATTGACTGCAGCAGCCAGGCACTATCTTTTGCCTGTCCTGTGCCCTAATTGGTCAATGAGAGGCATCCACACTGATAGGATGGCCTATTCCATATCCTCTGTCCTTATTTGTTGGTGGTGGCACCCTATTTGAAGATCACAAGCCCAGAACTCTGGGCTTGTGCTAGTGTCCACTACTTTGCTGCTGTACCCTCACCTAGCTTGTTTATGAAAGTCTTGTCTTGTCATCTCTGGGTTCTCCTGTTGCTGACTTCTTTGTTTGAATAACATATCACTCTCTGATTGCTTCCCTGAATAACAGACTACTCTAATTTTTTGGCAGCACACCACACCTTAGTGTATTTCCAAATGCTGTGCTGCCATGCATGTCTGTCCACGAGGTGCATTGGGGTGCCATTCAAATCAATGGCACCATATCACACCAATGCACCTAACATGCTTGATACTGCAACAACTAGGTACAAACACGCCCTTAAGGGCTATGTTGCCTATTCTAAGGCAGGGTAGGAAAATTGTTCCATTGAAATGTACAACGTTTCTACATTGTCCAGTTAATAAATAATGTACGAATGGTACCTGTGAGAATACATCATGGCTAGCTGCTATGTTTGGAGAACATTACACACCTTAATTTGGATCCAGTATTGTCATCCCTGGGTCTTTGCGCTTCTCTCTTCTGTGCAGTGCAGGCAGATCATGACTGGTGGTAGGGTGCTGTACATAGCTTTTATGAAAACATCCCAGCAGCACTCCTTTCAAGAGTCCCGAGCACTGATGCAAGCAGTTAGATGGCTCTTGGAAGGAATTATAGAAATATGCAACTATCAAAATACATTGATGGGTATCAATGGCCTGCTTTAGTGACCTTTACAACCAATCATGAGTGAGCTTTAATTACTTTAGTCAAACTGTAGGAAACTAATAAATGGCTGGTTGTTTGGTTTTGAACATGTTGTTATCAAAGAAAACATAAAATGTAAAACAAGCAAATGTTTCTCTATCTCATAAGAAGTTTTAAACATTCCATGTACAATAATGTTTTTTTTTTTTTGTCTGAAACAACTGTACATTACTATTTTTCTTATATCAAATGGGCTGACCGACTAATTTGATTGTGAATTGCTTTGCTTGTTAATTTACAGTTAAAATTACTGTTTTTGTTTTTGTTTTAGCATGGATGAAAGAAATAATAGGGGTTAAACTAAAGCATGAACTTTTCACCCACCAAGTTTAATTTAATTTAATTTCTTCTCAGCTCCTAGCAAAAAAAAAAAAAATGTGCCAAACAACCCTGAACTAATTTCTCCAGCGGGAAGTCCTAAGGCTTGTATTACTAGGCTTTCACTCTCGCTTTCCTTTAATAGATTTTTGGAACAACATCTGCTAAGACACCATTCATTCTACATAAAGAATGAAGACTGCATACTTGGGCATAAATAAGCGACTGGCAGCATGGGTGCAAATACCTTGGAGTGTAGCAAGACCGGAATACATGATTAAAATTAGAGGTCATATAGAAGTTGTTTTGTTTTTAGAAACTTTCTACTTGTGATTTGTTCATGTAAATCTGATAAGATAAAGTAATGTCATCCATTTTAATAGAAGTGTAGAATTTTACATCCATTTGCTTCCATAAAATAATGCTGGAGCAGCTATACCTTATTAAAAAGTTATGATAGCCACCACACAATTGTACCCCAATTAGCTCAACATTGTCTTAGGCTGGATTCACACCTATGCATTTTTAGTGCAGTTTGCATTTTGCAGATTTGCACTACAGAGCATGTTCCATAGGAAACCATGTTAAATGGACTGTAGTGCAAATCTGCAAAAAGCACTAAAACTGCATAGGTGTGAATCCAGCCTTAGTGAGATTTCATCAAAAACCTTGCTGTTACTGCTGTTGAGAGAACAAGTGATTGGATATTTTTGGTCTATTACTATTGCTTCCACTGAGACCAACGAACCTCAGAGCTGTATGCATATTCCTACCTGTACTGACATAAACATACCCATTTGTGCAATCTAAAGTCCATATTTATGGAAAGATCATCAAAGCAAGGCTAGAAAAAAGGTATTCGGAGGCCATTGTGTGCCTACAATCTTGGCTCCCCTCTGATGTCTAAAGCTAGCTTAACGTGTATGTAAATAGAAAATAACTTCTTTTATTTGTTCCCTTTGGTTTGTTTAATATACCATTGGAAGCATTTTGTTAAATCTGTTTAAAAGTGCAAAAACTGTTTTATTGAGTAGTTTATTTATTGAGTAGGAGTGGTTGAGTAGTATAGCAAAAGACAACAAGCAGGGCTGACAGTGTTGTTGGCCGACAACAGAGCTTAATGGCTGATGGCATTTCTGGCAGAAAAACACAAATTTTTATGTGCTTGCCAAGATGTACTGCGAAAACAACTGAGCGCTGTCTATGATATTTTGTTTTATTTCCACTAACATTTAAATCAGCCTATCTCAACTTGGGGTGCTGTGGCACCCTGGGGTACTACCTGAGGTCATCAGGGGTGCAGCCAAACTGGACTTCAGCTTAGCGGAAGCTTGATCAGATAGTGAAAGGGGGAGGTGTCTTCCCGAGTGCTGAGCTCTCCGCTGCCCCCTACAGTACAGTACCTGGCAATTTAAGTGTAGGAAATATGCTGCAATTTTTCATTGTGTGTATGTATGTATGTATGTATGTATGCATCTTACTTTTAATCCTGACCCCCCCCCCCCCCCCAAATCCTGTATGAATAATCAGAACTGCTTTTTTAGGGCTCATTCATAATAGCAGCAAGGACTGCTGCTCCTATGGAAAGCAATCTATACTCAGATTGCTTTTCAGGTGATATGTTGCCTCCTCACCATCTGTTATAACCCCGTAAATACAGCATCACCATGCCTCAAGCCTGTGCAATGCAGAGCAGCCCAATTCACCTGGGGGTATTCTTCCAGCTGCGGCCACAGCACCCCTTCTGTGTACACCCCTTCTGAAGCACACAGTGGGGAGAAGCAATTTGGTCTACCTAAGAATTTTTCTACTATTCAGACACCATGGCATACACAAAGGTGAATATGAAGTTTAGCTTTAACACAGTTGAATTGATATCCATTGCAGATTTTTATAAGGATTTTGGATCTGTACTGTCATTCTGATCCTTGTTTCACTAAATAATGAGCTTCCAAGCTATAACAAATATCCATTATGGATGTTCAGCCTTTTCAGACTTTATTACCTCAATACTTGTTCCATAGCAATGATTAAGTAGGGAATTTAGACTCCGGATGACAGCATCAAAGCCACTATCTTTTGAAAACAAGTTAGCAATGGCAGCTACTATATTTCTAGACTTATTCCCCCCCCCCCCCCTCATATATAGCACCCACTCATACAAAAAGTATAGAATCCTGTTCTACTTGATGAACTTTCATTTAACTTTAGTTACACACTTTCAGATTGTGTCGAGTTCTGCTGACAGTTATTACAAAACCTGGAGAAAGCTGTACAGTTTTCTACGCTCATAATGAAGACTCCAGAGCCCCACACTCTGCATTAGTGTGAACCCTGTGTCATTCCTATATCCATTTGCACATTTGCACATTAGCACTGTATATATACAGTATATACAGTATATATGTATATATGGATTGAATGTGTTGTTACCAACATTTGGTGAAAATTTCAAATCAATAGCACCTTTACAAATATTACCTAGAAAAATGGTGACGTGTTCAAATACAGTATCTCACAAGTGAGTACATCCCTCACATTTTTGTAAATATTTTATTATATCTTTTCATGTGACAACACTGAAGAAATTACACTTTGCTACAATGTAAAGTAGAGCGTGTACAGCTTGTATAACAGTGTAAATTTGCTGTCCCCTCAAAATAACTCAACACACAGCCATTAATGTCTAAACCGCTGGCAACAAAAGTGAGTACACCCCTAAGTGAAAATGTCAAAATTGGGCCCAAAGTGTCAATATTTTGTGTGGCCACTATTTTTTTCCAGCACTGCCTTAACCCTCTTGGACATGGAGTTCACCAGAGCTTCCCAGGTTGCCACTGGAGTCCTCTTCCACTCCTCGATGATGACATCACGGAGCTGGTGGATGTTAGAGACCTTGCGCTCCTCCACCCTCCGTTTGAGGATGCCCCACATATACTCAATAGGGTTTAGGTCTGGAGACATGCTTGGCTAGTCCATCACCTTTACCCTCAGCTTCTTTAGCAAGGCAGTGGTCGTTATGGAGGTGTGTTTGGGGTCATTATCATGTTGGAATACTGCCCTGCTGCCCAGTCTCTGAAGGGAGGGGATCATGCTCTGCTTCAGTATGAGACAGTACATGTTGCCATTCATGTTTCCCCCAATGAACTGTAGCTCCCCAGCGCTGGTAGCACTCATGCAGCCCCAGACCATGACACTCCCACCGCCATGCTTGACTGTAGGCAAGACACACTTGTCTTTGTACTCCTCACCTGGTTGCTGCCACACACGCTTGACAAAATCTGAAACAAAATAAACTGTTTGCAGGCTTTCTTGTGCATCATCTTTAGAAGAGGCTTCCTTCTGGGACCACAGCCATGCAGACCAATTTGATGCAGTGTGCGGCATATG
This sequence comes from Lithobates sylvaticus, assembly GCA_028564925.1. Lineage (NCBI taxonomy): Eukaryota > Metazoa > Chordata > Amphibia > Anura > Ranidae > Lithobates > Lithobates sylvaticus. The sequence continues at coordinate 393,202,593 of CM053027.1, forward strand.
GTCTGAGCACTGACAGGCTGACCCCCCACCCCTTCAAATTCTGCAGCAATGCTGGCAGCACTCATACATCTATTTCCTAAAGACAACCTCTGGATATGATGCTGAGCATGTGCACTCAACTTCTTTGGTCGACCATGGCGAGGCCTGTTCTGAGTGGAATCTGTCCTGTTAAACCAGGGTCAGGGTCTTGGCAATCTTCTTATAGCCTAGGCCATCTTTATGTAGAGCAACATTTATTTTTTTCAGAGCCTCTGAGAGTTCTTTGTCATGAGGTGCAATGTTTAACTTCCAGTGACCAGTATGAGAGTGAGAGCAATAACACCAAAATGAACACACCTGCCCCCTATTCACACCTGGGACCTTGTAACACTAAAGAGTCACATGACACAGCGGCACAGTGGTGTAGTGGTTAGCACTCTCACCTAGCAGTAAGAAGGGTCGCTGGTTCTAATCCCAACCACGACACTACCTGCCTGGAGTTTGCATGTTCTCCCTGTGCCTGCGTGGGTTTTCTCCGGGTACTCTGGTTTCCTCCCACAATCCAAAGACATGCAGGTAGGTTAATTGGCTTCTGTCCAAAAAAAATTGGCCCTAGTATATGAATGGGGACATTGGATTGTGGGCTCCTTGAGGGTAGGGACCGATGTGAGTGTGCAATGTACAGGGATAGGGACAATTGTAGACACTCACTCAGGTTGAACTGGCTGGACTGATGTCTTTATTCAACCTTACTAACTAGGAAACTATGAAACTATGACACCGGGGAGCGAAAATGGCTAATTTTTACTTGGGGTGCACTCACTTTTGTTGCCAGCGATTTAGGCATTTAACCATTTCAGCCCCTGGAAGATTTGGCTGCTCAATGACCAGGCCCTTTTTTGCGATACGGCACTGCATAGATTTAACTGACAGTTGCGCAGTGGTGCAACGCTGTACCCAAACAAAATTGACGTCCTTTTTTTCCTACAAATAGCGCTTTCTTTTGGTGGTATTTGATCACCTCTGTGGTTTTTGTGGGATATTTATTATAGCAATTCATTTTTTCCTCAGTTTAGGCCGATATGTATTCTTCTTTTTTGGCTATAAACAAAAGAATAGTGACGATTTTGAAAAAAAAAACACAATATCTTTTACTTTTTGCTATAATAAATATCCCACATTTTTTATCCCAATTTTTATTTTTTTCCTCAGTTTAGGCCGATAAATATTCTTCTACATATTTTATAAAAAAAAATCGCAATAAGCGTATATTGACTGGTTTGCACAAAATGTATAGGGTCTACAAAATAGGGGATAGTTTTATGTCATTTTTATTATTATTATTTTTTTTTTACTAGTAATGGCAGTGATCTGCAAATTTTGCAGCGGACAAATTGGACACTTTTGACACATTTTTGGGACCATTGACAATTATACAGCGATCAGTGCTATAAAAATGCACTAATTACTGTATAAATGTCACTGGCAGGGAAGGGGTTAACACTAGGGGGCAATCAAGGGGTTAACTGTGTTCCCTCACTTTGTTCTAACTGTAGGGGGGAGGGGACTGTCTAGGAGGAGAGACAGATCGGTGTTCATACTTAGTATGAACACATGATCTGTCTCTACTCCCCTGAGAGAACTGGGATTTGTGTGTTTACACACACAGATCCGGGTTTTCGCTCTGTCACGAGTGATCGCGGGTGCCGAGCCAACCTGCGGCGAGTAAAACTGCCGCGGCTGATCCGGAAGTGGTCAAGGCTGTGTGTTGCGTTAATTTGAGGGGACAGCAAATTTACACTGTTTTACAAGCTGTACACTCACTACTTTACATTGTAGCAAAGTGTAATTTCGTCAGTGTTGTCACATGAAAAGCTATAATAAAATATTTACAAAAGTGTGAGGGGTGTACTCACTTTTGTGAGATACTGTGTATATATATATATATATATATATATATATATATATATATATATATATATATATATATATATATACTGTATATACCTTTTTTGCACACCGTAGTCTGCCAACAAGTGAACCTCTGTTTGGGCCCCCTGCCAACTATTTGCTTCCACCCTGACAAGATATCACACTGCTGCTGGAGTCTTCAGCACCTGTGAACACCCTGCTGATTGACAGCCAATGAAAACTGTCCTCATCACCAGACAGCAATGTGGGTACTAGAGGAAGTACACTTACACCTCCAGTCCGAGAAGACTTAGAACCTGGCACATCACCTAAGCACAAATTTAACTATTCTGGGCATTTCAATTTTTAATCAAAACCTTTTTTTTTTTTATTACTGTTTGGTAATGTGAATTAAGAAACAGTCAATATACAAATAGGTTACTCATTTCCTTATTATTTGTTTATAGCCATTATCTTTGTAGAATGTAAGCTCACAGTAGGACTCTCTTTCTTAATATATATTATGATTACTGTTTATGTTTTTGCTATAGAGCTGTAAGCACTATTCATTATGTATTTAATCATCTGTATTATTCACCCTTGTTCTGAATCACATACATTTCCACTTTAGGAGATAGGATATGTAATACTGTATATAAATAATTTGGAATAATAATACTGAGGACATCTCCATTTAAATATACACCTGGAAGTAATTTAGTATTGTTATCTGCAGACTTTTTCCTGACCCATTTTTCCTCATACTCAACCTCCACCCTTACAGCAGCATTAGATATTGTAAACCTTTAGAGATCAATCCCAATGACATATAATAATATAATAATTATAAAATAATCATAAATAAGGTTACTCATAGTAACAGTCGGGTAGATTTACTAAAACTGGTGCACTCAGAATCTGGTGTATAGTAGCCAATCAGCTTCTAAATTCAGCTTGTTCAATTAAAGGGGTTGTAAACCTTCAGTTTTTTTCACCTTAAGGCCCCTTTCACACGGGGCGGATCCGCTCCGCTGATCCCCGCTGAGCCGGCGGATGACAGGGTGGTCCCTGTCAGATCTCCGCTGTCCTCTATGGAGGATCGGATGAACATGGACCGTCTGTCCGTGTTCATCCGATCCACTCTGCAGACGGATGGAAAAATAGGGTTTTCCTCCGTCTGCAGAATCGGACCATAGCGGAGGCGGGCGATATCGGGTGTCAGCGGATGCTCATTTGCTGACACCCGCTATCCCATAGACATGCATGTATGTCCGTATTTCATCCGAAAACGGATGGATGAAATACGGACATACGGTCCGCATGTGTGAAAGGGGCCTAATGCATCCTATGCATTAAGGAGAAAAAACATCTGATGGTTACATGCCCCCCGGTTTACATACCTGACCCCTCGAAAGTCCCGCGTCAAGAACGAGCTGGCTTCTCGGCTCTTCTTGGCCCAGTCTTCTCGGCTCTTAATTGGATAGATTGATAGCAGCGCAGCCATTGGCTCCCGCTACTGTCAATCAAATCCAAATGACGCGGTCGCCCGGGGGGTGGGACCGAGACATACACTCTGTGTCTATGGACGCAGAGTGTATGAGATAGGAGTGCACCTGCGAGGTAACCCCCTCGGGAGAGAGCTTCCCGAGGGGGCTATCTATTGCGGGGAGGAGCCGAGACAGCCGCCGTGGGACCCCAGAACAGCAGGATCAGGGCCACTCTGTGCAAAACTAACTGCACAGTGGAGGTAATTATAACATGTTTGTTATTTAAAAAAAAAAAAAAATCTAACCTATACAACCACTTTAAGCTTTAGCAATAAAACCTGAAAGCTGATTGGTTTCTATGCAGAATTGTACCAGCTTTTGCACTCTTCAGTTATAGCAAATAACCCCCAGAGAAATATTTACTTTACATGTGCACAATCATCTGTCTACGGTGCGCAGAAGAAATGTAAACTGAAAAAAGTTCTGATTCAGGATCAGTGTTGGCACAAAGCTAAAGGGAAATTAATCTGTGTAAAGTTAGACATTTTTTTTGTTAGTCTGATTTACAACTGTCATTAATAAATACTGCAAACTGCTAAATTTCCACCTTTCCTTTTTTCTCAATGTGCTTGATCAAATTTTTCATCGCATTCTACCCTTATTATCAAATAACTAATATCATAGTATAGCAAAGACAATAAAAAGTGCATTCTTTTTTCATCCTGCTTATTATTTCACTAAACCATGAAATTGTGAACTGCCATTTGGTTCGAAAAGTTTTTTTTTTTGTTTCATTAAAAAAAAAAAAAAAAACGGTTTTGTTATCGATTGAAACATGCTTGGTAATTGTGTTTGCTACCTTTCACACAGCTTTTTTAAAGATAATTGGTAGAGAAAACCAAGAAAAGGATTAGCCATTGTTCCTCCTAGAACATTTTCAATATAGAATCGACTTCATGTCTGTTTTTCTTTTGTATTTATCTACCAGAAATACTGTGTGCTTTTATGCCAGCAATCGAAAATAATTATAGAGTGCATTGATCATGCCCCTTTTCTTGGGCCATACTATTGTTTTATGGGGAATTTAAGTGGAAAACGCTCACAGGGGGAGAGAGCTCTTTGCCATTTAGTAAAGTATATTTTAACACTATTTTATCTAGTAAATACTGTGCATTTTGCTTTGTAACAATCTTCCCCATATATAACATTGTATTTTAGTAATTTAGTAGTGTTCTAAGATTACTGTATTGTATTGATGCCACACTACAGTGAGCTTTTTTAACATAAAATAGTTTAAACTGTAAAACTTTTAAGAGTGGCAAACAATGTCCTGGGGCTTCTCTGCTGTTATTACAGCATATAGACACGATAAAGGCTCAATAGTCTGTTAATATAAGAATATCAGCAATATGTACTATTCTGGTGAGTGGTGACTCCAAGCTTTGCTCTCTTGAAGAGCTACTGGGTGTTAGATACCAGTAGTATTCATAGTTCAAAGAACCAAAATATGAAGTCACCATCTGCCACACTGGCAAGCATTACTTTTGCTCTTCTAGTTCGCTTAAGCTTGCATTTCTATCTAAACAAAGTTTAATCCTAGTAGTTTTTATTTATTTATTTTTTTAGGCATGTTTCAAGCATTTTTTAGGCTTTTTGCGAGTGTTGCATGATGTCCATCAAGCTGTAGGCATATGATTCCTGGGCTGGGCAAGATCAAGAGAGTAGTTCTAGAGGCAGATTGGAGTTTTTTTTTTCTAACTATAAAGAAACACCCAAAAACACTTGTGCATTTACAGGTGCACCCATTTAAGTCTATGGGGGCAAAATGCCTAAATATACTCAAAAAAGCACATATAGTTTTTTGAATGTAAGGCATAGAGCATAGGGGTAGCTGTGCATTTAAATGTGAGCAGTAAATGTGTTTCTGCATGTTGAACATAGTCACATAAGGAAACAAGATAAAACATGCTCAGGTGTGAATGGGGGTTTAACATCAATCCTGACCAGCAGCTTCCACTTTCTTTTTAAAGCCGTCCATACATGGATCAAAACTTGGCCAGTTCAACGGGGGATTTTTATTCATGTATGGGTAGGCTGATTGTACCCAAATTGAGCCTTCAATCGACTTGAGTACAACCAGCCTGTCAGATTTTTGGTATGCAATTACTGCTGACGACTTTAGCCTCTAGCAGTAATCATTTTGTTCTGCCAACCAGGAATACTCCCCGTGCCCCCCTCCACTGGCAGAACACAATAGTGCTGTGGGAGGCATTCCACCATCAACACTGTGTTAATGGGGGAATCAAGCTATTTCCTTTCCTTCCACCCCTGGTGGAAGGAAAGAAAATCCAATCATCTAAGGGCTGCCTTTCTCCATCTTATCAATCTCACTTGATAATGATTGTGTTTGCTCATTGGCAGCCTAGGCACCCATTACTGTCATTTAGAGGCAGCCAAATGGAGCAGCAGAGGAATGAACAGAAGGTAAATATAAACTTTTGGTAAGGCTGCCGTTAAAGTGAACTTGTCGTATTGCCCTTTCTGGAAAAAGCACAAGTTCACCTAAACTAGGTTAGAAATGTTTGAACATTTGTGTGAAAAGCATAATTCAACCTACAAGTATAATTTTGTATTGTTAGCCTAAACACACAGGTCAATACTTGGATGATATGGTACCCTTAACCCACACATTGTATATCTGAAAATAAAGGAATTCTGTTTTTTTGGGCAGAAAAATTGTCTGTACAGAGACGTGCAAAAACGTACCATTTTGAATGGTTAAATCATATCTACAATCACACTATGAGTAAGCACTAGTTGTGGTGCGAAACGCGTCAGCTCTGTACCCCCCTTTTCTGCCGTGTATGGATTGCAGTGTTTTTTGCTTTTAAATAAACTTTTTGGATTTTATTTTCTCGGTGTGCGGCTGTCCGGAGTTCTTCCTTTTTTGATTTACAATCACACTTCAAAATATAGAATGTAGGAAATTCAAATTTTTTTTTTTAAGATCCAATTTTTATGTATTAAATTTTTTCATGCCAGTTGATTATTTTTGTAATTTGTAATATGGATAGTTAGTATGATTTCCAGGTTAAAACCTCAAATTATTGCAGGCATGACAAGCAACATGATTAAAAATGCAAAGAGAAAAGAAACGGAGGGGAGATGCTGTCACCTCTTATTTGAGAGTGTACTTTGAAGAACATTCATCCGTGAAGTACTTTCATTAGAAAAGGCCTTTGATCACATTTCAACCATCAGTGAATTTATTTCCTTGAATTTGACATTGAAGTATAAGAAAATATTCCATCTTTTTTTGTTACTTTTTTTCAGATCAAGAACAGACCATGCATCGGCTTAGTGCATCTGTTCTGCGCCATTCCATCAATAAAGAGCCATCTTTCTGTCTGCCCCTGAAACAGACACAAGGTATTTATTTTAGGCGTTTTGTCTTATTATTGTTGGGGAAATAGCACAATGAATGGTTCATCCTATTTTATTTGCAGGTGTTGTGCTTTTCATTGCTGCTTTCTGCAGATAATTGATTTGTGTTTGGATTATCCTATGTGTCAAATTAGATTTCTAGTCTTCATGTTCTACAAACATTATAAAATACAGTACAGTGAATTATTTATATAGATAACATGTCCAAGCTAACAATCAGCATTCTGGCTACATTGTAATAGTAAATAAAATGCTTATGGCTGGTAATATATAATTTATGCATGAATTTGTTTTTTTTTTGTATTACTTATATGTAATATTAGCAAGGATATTTTTGTCGGAGAATAGGTGCAGATACTCACACACTCACCCTTGTCTCCGCCCCCTTCCCCATCTTCCAGCACCCACCTTTTAGAGAATATGGAATCTAGTATAATTTTTTGGTGATATATATACACTACTGTATAATACCAAAAGTATTGGAACACCTGTCTTTACACACACATGAACTTTAATGACATCTCAGTCTTAGTCCGTAGGGTTCAATATTGAGTTGGCCCACCCTTTGCAGCTATAACAGCTTCAACTCTTCTGGGAAGGCTGTCCACAAGGTTTAGGAATGTGTCTATGAGAATGTTTGACCATTCTTTCAGAAGCAAATTTGTGAGGTCAGGCACTGATGTGGACGAGAAGGCCTGGCTCGCAGTCTCCACCCTAATTCATCCCAAAGGTGCTATATAGGGTTGAATTCAGGATTCTGTGCAGGCCAGTCAAGTTCCTCCACCCCAAACTCGCTCACCCATGTCTTTATGGACCTTGCTTTGCGCACTGGTCTAAATCATTTGGTGGAGGGCCATTATGGCGTGCGGTTATTTTTCAGGAGTTGGGCTTGGCCAGTTCCATTGAAGGGAAAGCTTAAGGCATCAGCATACCAAGACATTTTGGACAATTTCATGCTCCCAACTTTGAGGGAACATTTTGGGGATGGCCCCGTCCTGTTCCAACATGATTGCCTACCAGTGCACAAACAAAAAAAATTAAAAGAATGTAGCCTTTATTAGCTAGGAATAGCTGTAGCTTCATCAGCTTAATTTCTTTAATCAGCTAAAGGCTATGTGTGGTCCAAAAGTCTGATACGGCTGTAATAGAGTAAAATGTATCTGAGAGGCTAAATAATAATATATACAATATACAGAAAAAAAGAGAGAAAACAGACTTTATGAATGAATGAATGATTTGTATAGCGCTGCAAATGCGTACTGAATCGCCTCAAGGCGCTTTACTGGTACCAAGGATGACACAGTAACTATACACTTTTATTTTTTACATCAAAATCATATACATGCAAGGGAAAATAATTCCCACAAGGTAAGATATACGTATCTCAATTGTCAACAACATTGCATGACATCTACAATATACATATCTCTTATTTATTCAAGATCCACAAGGTCAACATGTTTCCCATAAATAGCTTCTTCAGGACCTTATCTTGGGATCAAGTGAAGGAAGAAAATACATGTTTCAAATGCATATATACATATATTTCTCCTGTCCCTTCTGTATTAAACTGTACTGTACATGCATTTCCACAAACCACTTAAGAGCTATTAATTTGGAATAACTCTGAAGTGATATGTAGAAATGCATACATAACTTAGCCTTGATATAAATAAAGATACTAAATATATGAATTAGAAACATGTAATGAAATTGTTTTGTACACCATGGTGTGATATATGATAATATATAAAATATCTCATATTTGCACAATAGCCATTGCCCATTTTATAAAATACCTTTGTTTAAATGAGTTATAGAAAGATTCTTTTTATAGCTTTTTTAAGAAAGATTTTTTTTATTTTTTTTGGATAGAATAGGGAAGGAGTAAAAATCTTGTTCACCAGACATTGAAGATTTTCTTTCACTTGAAGCGGTTTTAAACGCAAAACCAAAATTGTACTATAATGCAGCTTACCAATCATTAGATGTGGTGGCTGCATTTGTTTTAATCCTTTTTTCTCCCTGTTTTCACCTGGTGATCTGGCCTGTAACACACTGCCAGGAGCACAGCAGACATCAGCATTGTCAATCTGAGGGGGAGGGGAGTGTTAGACGTACTAGAAGATTTAGATACACTAACAAAATGAAGCCAAAATACAGCTAATACTTTATGAAAGGTTTATCCTTTTGGGATAAAAGTTTAACATAAATAAATAAAAGAATAAATAAAAGATGATGATTTTAACCACCCCTGCCAGGATTACATGGTTTGTCTAATTCCTCTAAACTCATACACCTTGAAGAGAGCCTTGTTCTTTTGAAAAACAACAGACTTAGTGGCAAAATCATCCATTTTTTGGTTTAATACCACTTTAATGTCTTTAAAAGCCTGACAAGGGTTGTGATCCTTCCCAACTCGATCCAAAACTAAACAAAAGATTTGACTTGACATACACTTAAGGGCTCTTTCACACGGGGTGGATCAGTGGTGATCCGCCCCGTGGATATCCGCTTGCTCAGCGGGGATCGCCGGAGCGATCTCCGCTGAGCAGGAAGATGACAGGTCCGTCTCTGCACACAGCGCAGGGACGGAACTGTCAGAGCGCCGCTCTCCCCTATGGGAGATCGGGTAACGACGGACCGTAGAGTCTGTCGTCATCCGATCCGCTCTGCAGACGGATGAAAAAATAGGGTTTTCCTCCGTCTGCAGAAACGGAGCATAGCAGACACGGACGAGATCGGGTGTCAGTGGATACTCATCCGCTGACACCCGCTATCCCATAGGGATACATGTATGTCCGTTTTTCATCCGAAAACGGAAGGATGAAAAACGGACATACGGACCATCCGTGTGAAAGAGCCCTAAGTAAACTGACACTCCACTGACTTAATTGGCAGTTTAGTGGTCACTCCCATGTCATGCATGCCCCTAGTTAAATAAGAGCAATCTATCCTGGGAATTACCTGGCTACAGATATGATCACTATGATGTTGTTGGGAACTGTACCATATTTTATCACAAAATACATAAAATACATTTAAAAAAGGCATCAAAGTGTATGTCTAAGCAAAACCTTGTTTTTTTAGGATATAGTATGAACTAGTTAGACCTTCAGTAAAGATGTTACTGCTGTCTGTGTCAACACTGGGGAGATTCCCTCTTTATAAGGGTGACCACTATCACTCAGAGGGTAAATCAAAAACGTTGTTATCCCCAGAACAAGAGGTAAAGGGACATCTTATAATGGGGACATTTGTAAGAAAGTAAGGACAGTGGTTCCAGGGACAAAGCGAGGAGAATTCCCCTCATATTGGGAGATTTCCTCTAATTTCCTGTTGCATCTCTGGAGCAGGAAGTGAACAGAAATGTCTCCAATGGTACACAGACAGCAAAAATGATGTAAATGCATCCAGGATGCACTGGGACTTTGAAGTGAGTTCCTACAAAGTATTAAGAGGACAAAAATATTTAGAGAGCTCACTAGCTGATGGGAGGCTGCTTACAAGGGACAAGGGTACCAGGAAAAAAAAATAGCACTAAAGAAATGCTAGACCAAAGGTTAGGGGCTCTTTCACACGGGGCGGATCAGTGCAGATCCGCCCCGTGGATATTCGCTTGCTCAGCGGGGATCGCCGGAGCGATCTCCGCTGAGCAGGAAGATGACAGGTCCGTCTCTGCACTCCGTGCAGGGACGGACCTGTCACAGCGCCGCTCTCCCCTATGGGGGATCGGGTGACGATGGACCGTAGAGTCCGTCGGCATCCGATCCGCTCTGCAGACGGATGGAAAAATAGGGTTTTCCTCCATCTGCAGAAACGGACCATAGCGGGCACGGAAGAGTTCGGGTGTCAGCGGATGCTTATCCGCTGACACCCGCTATCCCATAGGGATACATGTATGTCCGTTTTTCATCCGAAAACGGATGGATGAAAAACGGACATACAGACCGTCCGTGTGAAAGAGCCCTAAAAGAGTCCAAATTCTTGTATTAGTTTATACCAGTGGTCATCAACCCTGTCCTCAGGACCCACTAACAGGTCAGGTTTGCAAGATAACTGAAATACATCACTGGTGATATAATTTGCTGCTTAGTGATTGCAGTATTCTAGTCTGCATCTCCCCAAGGTAATACTTAAAACCTGGCCTGTTAGTGGGCCCTGAGGACAGGGTTGATGACCACTGATTTATACTAATAAACTAATGCATGAATATGTAACTTGGGCGTTTTTCAGCGCTTGAAAGAAGCCTCATCTGCAATTCCAATGTGAAAGCCCAAGTGCTTTAAGAGCTCTTTCCCACTGCCAGCGCCCGAAAAAACGTTGGTAAAGCGCTGCTTAAACTAGCGTTGCTTTACCAGCATTTTTTGAGCGCTAGCGGGGCGCTTTTAACCCATGCTAGTGGCCAAATAAAGGGTTAAAAGCGCCCATAAAGTGCCGCTGCCAAAAGTGTTTTGCAGGCGTTTTGCAGGCGCTTCCCATTGATTTCAATGGGAAGGGGCGCTTTAGTATTCACTGCTCCAAAAGCGCTGCAAAGAAGCTGCTTAAAGGACCTTTTTTTGACGCGCTGCCAGCGCAGCGCCTCAGTGTGAAAGCACTATTGGGATTGCAGATGAGGCTTCTTTCAGGCGCTTTACAGGTGCTTTTTTAACGCTAAAGCGCCTGAAAAACACAGAAAAATTTAGATGATCACAAACTGTATATATAAACAAAACTTTTAAAATGCTGCAACATGTACAGTATATAAACATCTAACTAAAATACATTAGGTTTGCTAAAGCACTGTGTATTATAATCAACTGCCATTTAAAAATGAAACACACTAATGTTAACAATTTTTTCATTCATCAGTTGTTGCAACAATGTCACTTTCCTGTAACCTCCTTGCAGCCACTTCCTGTCTACATACACGCACTCCAGGGATGGCCACATATTTAGTAAAATATTTTTTTCTTAATAGTGACAACAGTAGACCATGCCTGGATAATGTGTATTGAAATGGCCAATATTAGTATTCATTGTAAGTGTGTGATAGGGTGACAATACAGGAGCATAGTTGGGAGACAGGGTCAAAGCACTGCCACCCTATAGCTGTGTCTATACAAAGACATTTATGGCAAGATTAGAAGATAGTTAATATCTTTCTCATACATATTTTTTTTTTTTTAAATAACTATACGTTGTTCCCCTTTAAAGTGAGCCTGTCATTTGTGGCAGTGTGGTACCCCACCAGGGTATGGGTGCAGGATTCTCAACCAGGCAGGTTGAGGGGCTCCAGGGGATTTGTTTGTTTGAGAGGAAACTGACTTTTCAGTTTCCTCATTGCTTAGGAAAGTGCACTTTGTGACCTGGAGCCTGCAGATTTCTTAGCAATTCGGGTGGGATTAAATCCCCAGTCCTGGGTCCTAATTTTGTGATCCACCAGCACACTGACTGGTCAGGTGTGTGCTGGGCTATTTGTAGACAGCTGACAATGGTTCTGGGCTCCACCCTCCCGAGGAGTCCAGGCTTGCAAGGGAGAAGCCAGAGAGTGCAGGTGTGCACTGGAAGAAGCCAGAGACCCAAGCCTGAGGGTCAGAGCAGCTAGGAGCTGTGGTCTATATGGACTGACAAGGGAATAGTCTGCAGGAGACAGACCAGTGACTAAAGTGGAAGGCCTGAGCAGCAATGCAGTGTGTGTAAGCTGTATTGTCTTAATAAAGTGAGCCAGAAGGCTGGATATTTAATCTTTGTGTTAAGATTGAAAACCCCTGCGTGGGCAACTCTGGACAGGCATTTTATTTTTGTTTAATAAAAGTGGCCAACAAGCCCTGAAATTGGAATATTGGTGTGGACTGTACTCGTTAGCAGGCGCTACACTTGAGCTAAACAACCACCAACTTTACACATTTTATATTTTGATTTCTAGCAGCTTGTGTTTTCTAACTCTGCCATGTTGCTGATCTCTGGCAGCTGCAGGTATCCAACACTTCCAGGTGTCTCAAATATATCTGGTGACTCATTCTCACTAAGGGGGTTTTTGGTGGAGCACTGATGGTGATCTGTGGAGGTGTAGATCTGCATGTCTGGCTCTTCTTGACACCATACTTCACCAATTTCTATATTTTCTTGTTGGGGCTATTTGGCACTTTTGATTCTAGAAATTTTGTTACCCAGGGCCTCTTAATCTATGGACCTTTTAGATTTGTTTGGTGTTTTTTATGTAATTACTGACTACAGTGTATTTACAGATAGTATCACTTAATGAGAAAGGTTTAAATCCCCTTCAGAAAGAGAGATGGCTAGCTTTAAAGAAATGTAGGTTTCCCTGGGCTAATGTTTTTCAAGTGCAAGAAACCCACTTCAGTGAAGGAGGTTCATTTAAATTTGCTACAAAATAATTCCCACATTTCTATGTTGCTTCAGATTCCTCCAGGAACAGCTGGAGCGGTAATCTTGCTTAAACATACCTGTCCTTTAAAGGTAGTCTACTCTACTCTTGGCCCTTGTGTACAAATGCCACTGTAAAAATGTAAGCACTTGCCACCCACTCTATAGCAAAATGACGGCGGCAAAGTGGTTTAAAAATCCTGACTGGGCGTCATATGACGTCCTCAGGATTTTGAGCCGCTGCCCGGGGGCGCGCATCACGGCGATCGCTGTTGCGGTGTGTCAGTCTGACACCCCGCAACTACGATCTCGGTAAAGAGTCTCCGGCGGAGACTCTTTACCACGGCTGATCACAGTGTAAATAGGAAGAGCCGTTGATCGGCTTTTCCTCACTCGTGTCTGTCAGACGCGAGTAGAGATGAGCCGATCGGCTGCTCCTCTGACTGGGGGGGTCTGTGCTGATCGATTATCAGCGCAGCCCCCCCAGGATGCCCACATTGGACCACCAGGGACACTACCAGACCACCAGGGATGCCCAGCACCAGGTATGCCACCCTAGACCACCAGGGATGCCAGTCAGTGCCAACAATGGCATGCATTATTGTTTGGCACCGATTGGCATCCATCAGTACAATACAATACAATGCCGCCTATCAGTGCCCTTCCGTGCCATCTATCAGTGCCCATCCGTGCCATCTATCAGTGCCCATCCATGCCACCTATCAGTGCCCATCCATGCCGCCTATCAGTGCCCATCTGTGCCACTTATCCATGCCCATCTGTGCCGCCTATCCATGCCCATCCATGCCGCCGATCCATGCCAATCCGTGCCAATCCGTGCCCGCTATCAGTGCCAATTTGTGCCACCTATCAGTGCCCATCCGTGTCGCCCATCAGTGCCACATATCAGTGCCCATCTGTGCTCCCTATCAGTTCCACATATCAGTGCTGATCAATGCCACCTCATCAGTGCCACTTCATTGGTGTCACCTCATCGGTGCCCATCAGTGTCGCCTTACCAGTGCCCGTCAGTGCAGCCCCATCAGTGCCCATCAGTGAAGGAGAAAACTTACTTATTTACAAAGTTTTGATATTTTTTTATTTGTTTTTTTTAAAAAAAAAAAAACGTAGAGGTGATCAAATACCACCAAAAGAAAGCTCATTTGGGTACAGTGTTGTATGACCGTGCAATTGGCATTCAAAGTGTGACAGCGCTGAAAGCTCAAAATTGGTCTGGGTAGGAAGGTGTTTAAGTGCCCGGTATTGAAGTGGATAAACTTAGCCTACCTTAAATGTCGACAGCATCAGTCAGTAGAGCAGTGGACAGTGTCAATAGGGCAGTGGATGGTATGTGGAAAGTGTCAGTTGAGCAGTAGACAGTGTCAGTAGGGCAGTGAACAATGTGGACAGTGTCAGTAGGGCAGAGGATGGTGTCAGCAGAGTAGTGGATCATGTCAGTAGGGAAGAGGATGTTGTCAATGTTTTTTTATTTGTATAATTTCATTTTTTTATTATTCCTTACAATATTTTTATTATATTTTAACAACATTTTTTTCACAATGTTTTAGAAGCCCCATTTAGAACTTTGGTAGAATTATCAGGGGTCTTATGTTTGAGACAGAGAAGAGGACTTGGGACAGATTCCCCAGTCCCATTTGCTGCAGCCTGAATTAATGGAAATTGCTCTGTGCTAAGCAGCTTCTTGTTCATTCACAAACTGAAGCATAGCAAACACAGTAAAAACATAAAAACACTTCTTTCTCAGGATGACCCTCGAGAGTAATTGTTTAAAGCCCTGGAGGAATATTTTAGTTTAAACATTGGAATGGTAACCAAGGTGTCCACTCTGTGGGAAGCACATAAGGCATTCTTTATAAATCAATGTATATCTGCTGGGACTTTTCTAAAACAGAACTCTGCTCATACAAAGCTTAATTTCGTGAAACAATTATGCAAGGCACAAGCCCAATTATTCTCCCCCCACCCCAAATCGGGCTTGCCTCTGTGTGGTCACCTTGTTTCAACCTTAGAACATATTGGCTTTTGAGGCCCATTTCACCACTTTCTTACATCCCAGGTCAATCTTCCTCATGCAATAGCTGGCCCATTTCACATGGTACCAACAGGTATACCCCTCTCATCCTTATTATTCATATTATGTCTACAACTGCTAGGTGAAGCAGTATGCTATAACAAAGACATACATGGCAATGATCTTCTTTTATGCCTTGTACACGCGGTCGGACATTCCGACCACAAAATCCATCGGATTTTTTCCGATGGATTTTGTCCGAAACTTGTCTTGCATACACACGTCGCAGAAAGCTGTCAGAAAATCCGATTGTTCCGAACGAGGTGACGTACAACACATATGACGGGACTACATAGAGGCCAGTATCCAATAGCTTTTGTCTCCAAATTTCTTCTGAGCATGCGTGGCACTTTGTGCGTCTAAATTCTCTACACACGATCGGAAAAAGTCTGATCGGATTTTGTTGTCGCAAAATTTTAGATCCTGCTCTCAAATTTTTCCAGTCTGAATTTCCAACGGAAAAAGCACGCTAGAGCCCACACACGACAACATAATCCGATCAGACTTTTTCCATCGGAATATCCGACCGTGTGTACTGAGCATTGCTCTCACAGAACCCCATATTTCACTTCTAAACCTACGTGCTTTATTGCATGACTTTAGAATTCTATCTGGCTGTAAATGAATATCACAAAAATGGAAGCCTTACCTGCCCATATACTGTAGCTCCAGACCAGTTTACATGCCTATAAGCTAACTATCCTTATCATTGGTGCTCCCATTCTAATAAATATCTAGACACTCTTATTACAGCAACATACCAAACTCTATATAAGGCTAATTTACCTCCTCTGTTCCATGAGATCTATAAGTTGCTTAGACAGTGGAATACATATAATATATCTTTACTAGGCAGGATCAACTTTCTTAAGATGTCTGTTCTCCCAAATCTGCTCAACCTATTTTAAACCCTCCTGGTCCTTGTTCCTGTCACAACTACATAGCTTACAACGGTCCTTTATTAAATTAATTTGGCATAATAAAGCTCATGGGATAGCTAGCTTGGTTCTACTTTCTCTAAGATCCAGAGGAAGCCTAGGAGCTCCAGATATAGTTAAATATTATTACACCTCCCATTTACACTACATCCATTTTGATCAACCAACCAAATATGTGGTCTAAATTATAATCTGGGCAAATATATCCAATACAATTATGTTCTTTTATTTGATCTATAATGAAACTTGCATATAGATCTATTCTTATCTCCAGTTCAAACATTATGGGGTTTATTTACTAAAGCCGGAGAGTGCACAGAGGCTCACCTTTGCATAGAAACCAATCAGCTGCCAGGTTTTATTGCCAAAGTTTTATTGAACAAGCTGAGGTTAGAAGCTGATTGGCTATCGTGCACAGCTGCACCAAATTATGAGTGCACCAATTTTAAGAAATCTACTGTTATGTTTCTATTCTCCTTCCCTTATTAACCCTAGACCTTGCTACAAGTGTTGGAATGTGTGTACAAGGCCCATTCATGCTTGTTTTCATCTACAGTGTCTTGAAAAAAGAAACATTCCCCTTGGAATTCTCTGCAGTTTGTCATGTTACAACCAAAAACGTAAATGTATTTTATTGGGATTTTATAAAAAATATCCCAAGCTTTGAACATCTCAAGGAGCACTGTTCAATCTATCATTCGAAAATGGAAAGAGTATGGCGCAACTGCAAACCTACCAAGACATGGACGTCCACCTAAACTGACAGGCTGGGCAGGGAGAAAATTAATCAGAGAAGCAGCCAAGAGGCCCATGGCAACTCTGGAGGAGCTGCAGAGATCCACAGCTCCAAAATTGAACTTTTTGACCTAAAAGCAAATTGCTATGTGTGGTGGAAAACTAACACTGCACATCACTCTGAACACACCATCCCCACCGTGAAACATGATGGTGGCAGCATCATGTTGTGGGGATGCTTTTCTTCAGCATGGACAGGGAAGCTTGGCAGAGTTGATAGGAAGGTGGATGTAGCCAAATACAGCACAATCTTAGAAGAAAACCTGTTAGAGTCTGTAAAGTCTTGAGACTGGGGCAGAGGTTTACCATCCAGCAGGACAACGGCCCTAAACATACAACCAAAGCTACAACGGAATGGTTTAGAGCAAAGCACATTCATGTGTTAGAATGGCCGAGTCAAAGTACAGAACTAAATCCAATTGAGAATCTGTGGCAAGACTTGCAATTTGGTGTTCACAGACACGCTCCATCCAATCTGACAGAGCTTGAGCTATTTTGCGTAGAAGAATGGGCAAAAATGTTCTCTCTAGATGTGCAAAGTTGGTAGAGACATACCCCAAAAGACTTGCAGCTGTAATTGTAGAAAAAAGTGGGTTCTACAAAGTATTGACTCAGGGGGCTGAATGCAAATGCATGCCACACTTTTCACATATTTATTTGTAAAAAAAAAATGAAAAACATTTATCATTTTCCTTCAACTTCACAATTATGTGCCACTCTGTGTTGGTCTATCACATAAAACCCCAATAAAATACATATTTACGTTTTCTGGTTGTAACATGACAAAATGTGGAAATTTTCAAGGTGTATGAATACTTTGTCGAGGCATTGTATATACAATATCCACGAGGCCCTCCCTAAGACTGGAGATTATAACCTCTACATGAGAAAATGGAAACATGTTCTTCAACAATCAATTCCATTAACTTAATTGGCTAAAATCTGTGATACAGTGGCTAAGTCTTCCCTTTGTGTCTTGTATAAAGAAAATATTTACAACATTTTTGATGTTCTGGTATAAAACTTCTGAGGTACTTCATGCATATAACCCAAAGGTTTCAGAGACATGCTGGAGATGCAGACTAGAAAGAGGCTCCTTATTTCATATCTTTTGGCAATGCTCCTTGAGCCAACCTCTCTGAAATGGTGTTCAGCAGCTCTGGAGGTCTTCTTACCCCTACACCCTATCCACTATTTACTCGGATTGCCATTTTTGGGCATCCCAAAACTAATCAAAAAGCTAGCTTCTCACATTCTGCTAGCTGCCAGAAAATGTATAACTTTACACTGGCAGATCAGTAAGACTGCCCAATACCCAGATTTTATCCGTTGTTGTGGATATAAGACAGATGTAGCACATGGCTGCCAAAACTCAGGGTACCTTGTAATTATTTAATAAAATATGGGCCCTATGGGGCCAATCTATATTGGGTAAACTCCCCTCATCTGATGCTTCTCTCTAATTTAAATTTCTATCCACAGACAGAACATTTTATGACATATCTAGTGTATGGTTATTATAAGTATGCAAAATGTACTAGTTTTAAATAAATTAAATGTTTTTATTATTTCATTTGATCTGGGATTCCCTCAGTCCTATTTACTTAACTATATCTTAGTTCCTTTATTTCTAATGTATATTAACAGTTATGAAATGCTATGATCAAGATTAACCTTCGCTCTACTCTGGATCATACTAGAGATATAAATTTAGATATTCCTATAACTTTTTGCTAACGTTTCTTATTGAGACTTTGTAAATGATCTACATTAATAGATTGTGTTTTTTTTTTCTTTTGTACTATTTTCTGTGTATTTTGATACTCTGGGATTGTTATGGTTTAACAGCTGCTTTCTCTTTTTTTATTCTTTAAGTCTTCAATTATACATACCTCAGAGACAGTGTTCTTTGCATGAACCTCAGATATAGCTCATGTCACAATGATGCCGATGTACAGTATCTCACAAAATTTTTGTAAATATTTTATTATATCTTTTTATGTGACAACACTGAAGAAATTACACTTTGCTACAATGTAAAGTAGTGAGTAGTGAGCTTGTATAACAGTGTAAATGTGCTGTCCCATCAAAATAACTCAACACACAGCCATTAATGTATAAACCGCTGGCAACAAAAGTGAGTACACCCCTAAGTGAAATTGTCCAAATTGGGCCCAATTAGCCATTTTCCCTCCCGGTGTCATGTTACTCATTAGTGTCACAAGGTCTCAGGTGTGACTGGGGAGCAGGCATGTTAAATTTGGTGTTATCGCTCCCACTCTCTCATACTGGTCACTGGAAGTTCAACATGAACCCTCTGAGGATCTGAAAAAAGAATTGTTGCTCTACATAAAGATGGCCTAGGCTATAAGAAGATTGCCAAGACCCTAAAACTGAGCTGCAGCATGGTGGCCAAGACCAGGCAGCGGTTTCACTCAGAACACACAGACAAACAGACTATTGACATGAATTACTGGAACCATGTCCTGTGGTCTGATGAGACCAAGATAAACTTATTTGGTTCAGATGGTGTCAAACGTGTGTGACGGCAACCAGGTGAGTACAAAGACAAGTGTGTCTTGCCTACAGTCAAGCATGGTGGTGAGAGTCTCATGGTATGGGGCTGCATGAGTCTTGCCAGCACTGGGGAGCTACAGTTCATTCATGGAACCATGAATGACAACATACTGAAGCAGAGCATGATCCCTTCAGAGACTGGACTGTATTCTAACATGATAATAACCCCAAGCACACCTCCAAGACAACCACTGCCTTGTTAAAGAATCTGTGACCTAAGCCCTATTGAGCATCTATGGGGCATCCTTAAACAGAAGGAGGAGGAGCGCAAGGTCTCTAACATTCACCAGCTCTGTGATGTCGTCCTGGAGGAGTGGAAGAGGTCTCCAATAGCAACCTGTGAAACTCTGGTGAACTCCATGCCCAAGAGGGTTAAGGCAGTGCTGGAAAATAATGGTGGCCACACAAAACATTGATACTTTGGGCCCAATTTGAACATTTTCACTTAAGGGTGTACTCACTTTTGTTGCCAGTGGTTTAGACATTAATGGCTATGTGTTGAGTTATTTTGAGGGGACAGCAAATTTACACTGTTATACAAGCTGCAGCATGTGCACTCAACTTCTTTGGTCAACTGTGGTTTGCTCTGAGTGGAACCTGTGCTGTTAAACCGCTGTATGGTCTTAACCACAGTGCTGCAGCTCAGTTTCAGGGTCTTGGCAATCTTCTTATAGCCTAGGCCATCTTTATGTAGAGCAACAATTCTTTCTTTCAGATCCTCAGAGAGTTCTTTGCCAAATTTAACACGCCTGCTCCCGATTCACACCTGAGACCTTGTGACACTAATGAGTAACATGACATCGGGGAGGGTAAATGGCTAACTGAGCCCAATTTAGACATTTTCACTTAGGGGAGTACTCACTTTTGTTGCCAGCGGTTTAGACATTAGCAACTGTGTGTTGAGTTATTTGAGGGGACAGCAAATTAACACTGTTATGCAAGCTGTACACTCACTACTTTACATTGTAGCAAAGTGTAATTTTTCAGTGTTGTCACATGAAAACATATAATAAAATGTGGGGGGTGTACTGACTTTTGTGAGATACTGTATATTAAGAATATTTGGCTCTGTCTTCATTTTGGGCCTTACTTTGCTGAATTTTGTGTTCTTTACAGATAACTTTCAGGCTGCTTTATAAGCAGAATGTAGACAAAGTAACTTATGAATGAAGTGAATTATGCCAATGTACTATATCAGTGACAATGAAATGAATTGCAGCAATCCTAAGTAACAAAGTGAAGGGTAAATCCTAATGTACTTAAACAATTTTCTCTTTTATTTTACTTAGCATTAATATTTTTGTTAAACATTTGTATACCCAGGTTTGTTGCTTTCATTTTGGACAGCACGTTATATTCCCTTTGTTTGCTATCACACTATTTATTTGGCTTTCTACAATTTACATTGTGTGCTCATTTAGACATAATTTCCTAAGGTTAATAGAGACAGCGCTTATTAGCAATTTCACATTTAGCTTGGCTGCTTGGACTGCATAAGCCACTTGATAGCTGTTAAAGGTGATCATTAAACATTCGCCATCAACATCTCATCTGTACAAAGTTCAGAAATGTAGATCCAATTAGAAGAGCTTTTAAAGCTCAACTGTAGCCATATATTTTTTCTTTATGTTTTGAGTAAAGTAGGGAGGACTGGGGAATCTATGTTTATGTGTCCCTGCTGGTGGATGTATTTTATCTTAAATTCTTTCAAACTCTGGTACGCAGAATATCACCACATCAGGAATCAATTTATACTTTTTTGTCCTCTAGGGTAGCTACTAACACCCACAGAAATCAGTAGCAGGAACATGTCATCAGACACAATAACTAATGTACTAATGATACCAGAAACATTATTATTATTATACAGGATTTATATAGCAGCAGTTTGCGCATCACCTTACAATATAAAGGAAGACAATACAGCAACAATACAATTCAATAAAAGAGGGTTAGGAGAGCCCTGCTCATGCAAGCTTACAATCTACTAGGAAGTGGCTGGTGAAACAAAAGGTAGTAACTGTGAGGGATGAACTGATGAGGGAAGTAGAAGAGTTAGTTAGCTGAAGGCAGTATAGGACTCCCTGAAGTGATGAGTTTTCAGGGATCACCTAAAAGTGGACAGAGTAGGAGATATCTGGACAGATTGGGGTAGAGAGTTCGAGAGGATGAGAGAGGCTCTGGAGAAGTCCTGGAGAGGATCATAGGAGGAGGAGACAAGGGAGCTAGAGAGCAGAAGGTCTTGGGAGGAGCGGAGAGGACGTTTTGGGTAATATTTGGAGACAGAATTGTTGATGTAGCTCGGGGCAGAGTTGTACATGGCTTTGTATGTTAATGTTAGTGTTTTGAATTTTATTCATTGGCCAATGGGAAGCCAGCGGAGGGATTGGCAGAGAGGGAAGGCGGACACTGAGCAATTGGTAAGGTGGATGAGTCTGGCAGCGACATTCATGATAGACTGAGGAGGGGATAGCTTATGGAGAGGTAGGCCATTGAGGAGGGAGTTACAATAGTCAAGGCGAGAGATAACACAGGAATGAATAAGTAGCTTAGTGGTTTCAATGGTTAAAACGGGGTGTTTTTTAGAGATGTTATGGAGGTGAAGTCACCTCCGTAACAAACATGTCCAAAGGCATAATCTGTACCATACTAACACTGGCAGGAAATGTCCACAGATACAATCACTACCACACTGAAACTGCCAGAAACATGTCCACAAATACAATCACTACCACACTGAAACTGCCAGAAACATGTCCACAAATACAATCACTACTATACTGACACTACCAGGTCCTCAAGCACAGTTAGTACTGTACTGACAACATGTTCACATACACAATCAGTACCATACTGACTACCAGAAACATGAAGTATGTCCACAGACACAATAACTATATTACTGAAACTAGCAGTAAACATGTCTGTAGGCACAATTAGTACTATAACTATGTTGCCCAAAACTTCTGCAGACACAATCAATACTCTACTATAACTACCAGAAACATGCCAGCAGGCACAATCAGTTGCTTACTTACATAACCAGAAACTTCCCCAGACACAATCAATACCTTATTGACACAACCACAAACCTGCCTTCAGACACAATCACTATTGCACTGATACTACCAGAAACAAGTCTACAGATACAATCACAACCCGACTGACACTTCCAGAAACATGTTTACAGATACAATTACCATCATTAGACACTACGAGAAACATGTCTTCAAACACATTCAGTACTATACTGACACAGCAAGAAACATGCCCACAAATACAATTACAACCATATTGACACTTCCAGATCCTTAGACACAATTAAGTACTGTACTGACACAACATGTTCACAGACACAATAAGTACTATTCTTCAATTTTCAGAAACATGTCCACAGGTACAATCAATACCATACCGACACTGCCAGGGACATGTCTGTAAGCACAATTAGTGCTGTACTGCAACTACCAGAAACATGTCTTTAGGCACAATTAGTACTGTACAGACACAGCCAGAAACATGACCACAGACATAATTAGTACCCCACTGATACTGTCAGAAACAAGTGTACAAGATACAATCATTACCCTAGTGAGACTACCAGAAAATTGTCTACAGGTACATTCATTACTATTTGACACTACTAGAAACATTTCTACAAACACAGTACTATACTGACACATCAAGAAACATGTCTACAAATACAATCACTACCATACTGACACTATTAAAAACATGTCCTCTGGCATAATTAGTACTGTACTGACACAAAATGTTCAGACACAATCAGTTCTGTACTTACATTACCAGAAACAGACACAATCAGTACAAAGCTGACACTACCAGAAACATGTCCACAAGAACAATAGTACTATTCGAAAACTACCAGAAATATGCCCACAGGTACTGTACTGACACAACCAAAACCAGGATCATGTCAGCAGACACAATCAGTACTCTAACATATCCAGAATCATTTTTCCAGACACAATGGGGTTGATTTACTAAAACTGGAGAGTGCAAAATCTGGTGCAGCTCTGCATAGAAACCAATCGGCTTCCGTTTTTTTTGTTTTTTCAAAATGTAATTGAACAAGCTGAAGTTTGGAAGCTGATTGCCAACCATACATAGCTGCACCAGATGTTGCACTCTCTAGTTTTAAATGAACCCCAACAATCCCTGTACTGATACTACCAGAAACCAGCCTGCAGACACAATCAATACCATTCTGACAATCCCAGCATTGAATTTAGTGGGGCAGTGAAGGAAAGGTGCTATTGGGAAATAGGAATGACAGAAAAACTGTTGCTTTGACATTAATGAGCAAATCATAGGTTTTCTTTATTGAGAATTAACACAATTGTTTAGTTCCTGGACTGTATATAATGGAAAAACAATGTCACAGGCTTGTCCTGAAGCTAAACACAGATAATTAATTTTACATCCCAAGTAAAGCTACTTAAAATAACCCTAGCAATGAATTTATCCTATTTGCTTTCCTTGTTTAATTTGAAATCTATCTAAATTAGGTGGCATCTAAAGCTAGAGCACAGACCGCAGTGAATTGCTGTATATGCTAATAAAATAAATTACTACCAAAAGAAATATTAAATCAAAATATATTTCCCTATCTTTACTTGTGGTACATACAGTATCTTCTGCATAACTCAACGGCAAATTAAAGTTCTGTGTGCTTTGAAACTTAGCATTGGTAGTGAGACAAAAGCAAGTTAAATGTTTTCCTCCATTTTTAAACCTGGTCATACTAAACTGTGGAGCTTCATAAAAATGTTCAATTTTTTCAATCAATTTTATTGTTATACCTGTAGGCCATTTCAAATCACTTCCACATAACAGCCAGTTGCTTGCTGAAAAAATTGTACCAGGATCATGGCTACAGCTGCAGATATGTTCTTGGTGTTAACCAGTTGCTGTCAGCACATCTATCTACACCATGGGGTTGATTTACTAATAGCAAATCCACTTTGCGCTACAAGTGCACTTGGAAGTGCAGTCGCTGTAGATCTGAGGGGAAGATCTGAAATGAGGGGAAGATCTGCTGATTTCAATCATCCAATCATGTGCAAGCAAAAATGCTGTTGTTTATTTTCCTTGTATTTCCCCCTCAGATCTACAGCGACTGCACTTTCAAGTGCCCTTGCAATACAGAGTGTATTTGCCTTTAGTAAATCAACCCTCATACAACCAAAAGTATTGGGACCTCTGTCTTTACACGCATATGAGCTTTAATGGCATCTCAGTCTTAGTCCGTAGGGTTCGATATTGAGTTGGCTCACCCTTTGCAGCTATAACAGCTTCAACTCTTCTGGGAAGGCTGTCCACAAAGTTTAGGAGTGTGTCTATAGGAATGTTGGACCATTCTTCCATTCTTTACTAAAGCTGGAAAGTGCAAAATCAGGCTCACTTCTGCATAGGAACCAATGAGCTTCTAACCCCAGCTTGTTTAATTAAGTTTTGGTAATAAAACCTGGAAGCTCATTGGTTTCTATGCAGAAGTGAGCCTGATTTTGCATATTTCAGCTTTAGTAAATAAACCCCATTGTGTACTTAAAAGTGGGGTATGCCTGTAGTTCCCGCTGATATAGAACACTAAGTTCCCCAGTGCAATGTAATTTATAAAAAAAAATATACTGTATAATAACTTACTTCAGAGTGCCATTCGACGCTTAACTGATTGCCCGCTGGTCTCCTTTCCTGATGCGATAGCTGCAGGGGGAGGTGCTGACATCAGCTAAGACAAGGAGAGGAGGAGACCGGCGGGCAGTTTACATGAGCGCCAAATGGCACTCTGAAATAAGCTATTCAACTGTATATTTTTATGAATGACATGCACTGGGGAGCTTAGTGTTATATATCAGCGGGAACTATAGCAGAAAAAAGCTGTTATATTTAGAGCAGGTTAGGCGGATTGGAGAGCAGACAAGCAGGGAAGGGGGGGGCAAAGGGAGACACAGGAGAGCAGACTATGGATGATGGAGGCATGTACTCTGACCATGGTGTCAGGGCTCAGCAGCCCTGATTATCGTGGTCGGTTTTCAGGGAAGGGCAGAAACTGGCAGGATCAGCCAGGTATTTCAGGTGATACAGGGGGGCAAATTACGCAGCACAAGCACTATGCTGTATAACATGCTTTAAAAAACAGGATCAATATATATTTTTTTGGGTTAACAAACGCTTTAAATTGTTTCTTTATTCCCCCTAAGTCAAAGCCATCTTTCATGAAGCTGTGTGGCTGTATGGTTAAGAAAAACTATGCAAATTGACAAAATGGCATTTTTACTATACACAAAAGATCATGTCTTATTATGGACAAACATTTAGATATTTTTCTTTGTACTTCTTTTCTAAGCAAAAGTGACAGTTTATATATATATTATTCTGCCTGAATATTTTTTTCCAGATAAACTTTCGGTATACCATCTGCAATAAACAGAACTGAACTCATTTACAACAGAGAAATAACGAATTGTTAGTGTCAAGGTGTATACTTTATTATAACAAAGAAATCACAATATACGAAATGAAAATAGTACTAGGAAGTAAAAATATAATTATCTGTCAAACCTGATCAAATATAATTTAAACATGTCAGAAATACAGTTGCACCTGAAACAAAAGCAATTTCATATTCCTTTTGTCAGAAATGTTCAGCTTTATATTTGCTCACATGAACAAGATTAATGAGATGGAGAGCAATAAAGATATGTGCTGATACATTTTACATTTTGATATTTTGAATTGCCATACTTATATTTATGCAGTACAAAATTGTGATTGCAGTTCAACCAGGTTTAGAATAAACCAGGATCACATATGAAGTTGTGAATTTTAAATTTAAATTAGAAATTTAAGATAATTTGGTGCGTGATGTTCATGCAATTTTGTTTTTGTTTTACAAAAGATTAAAACAAGACATATTGCCATTATTAGAATCGATGAAGTGACTAAAATGCAGAACATATTTTACCTTTTTTCTTTTTATAAAAGCAGACGTACTGGATTGGTATCAGATCACCCCTGAGTATTTTATTTGCTTTAAATATTACTGATGTCTTCATTTAATGAACTGACCTGCATATATTTCTTAAATTGCTATTTTCTGTTTTGTAATGTTCTTTAAATTGTATGTGTATTCTCCAGGAATTCCTTTAGGTCCAAAGGAGAAGCTTGATATACCAGTACTATTTGCACCTGATACGATGAAGCTTTATGAGGCTTTGGTGGTTGTGCACATGGTAAAAGCCAATGGAAACAACTGGGAGCACAACAATGTTGAAGATTTAAGTACAGAACTAAAAAGGCAAGTCAATTTCAGCTGGTATGTAATCACTCCGCTAACACAATAAATAAGAAAGAATGGTAAGAGCCTTGCCATAGGTAAAGGCTAGTGTGTAGCAAAGAAAGTGTTAAATATAATTAAATTTGTAGCTGAAGCCAAAACCTTCCTTTATAACTTGGATAAAGCAGGGAATGGTTAATAACACACATGTCCTGTTTTGTTTTATCATATTAGGAAGCAGGAAGAAATCTCTCTAAAATAAGGTAAATACCCTTGTAGGCAGTTGGCATGTTAACAACTGTCTCCATTTGACGATTTACTAAATATTCCTGTTCTAGGGCCAAACTCAAATTTTGGATTGGTCATTAGGACAAATAGATTGGGCAATTCTACCCAGCAGGAACATAGACAGCAATAAAAGGTAACAATGAACAAAATGTTCATCCCTCACCATTTTATAGGAAAAAAAAATGTTCTTGACTAGAACGAGTCAAGTTGAACATGATTAACTACATGATTAACTACTACCTGCGTGGGGATTAGCTTAGCATGCACTGCACTTGAAAGGGAAAAAAAAAGTTTAAAATTGACAAACAAGCCACTTTGTCTAAATTATTTCAGTATGATAGACTAGGGATGAGCCGAACACCCCCGGGTTCGGTTCGAACCAGAACCTTCGAACGGACCGAAAGTTCGCGCGAATTTTCGAACCCTATACGTTATAATGGACGCGAACGTTCGAAATCAAAAGTGCTAATTACAACGGCCAATATGCATGTTAATGTCATAAAACAGGTTTGGGGACCCGGGTCCTGCCCCAGGGGACATATATCAATGCAAAAAGAACTTTTAAAAACTAACGTTTTTTCGGGAGCAGTCATTTTAATGATGCATAAAGTGAAAAAAAAAAAGTGACATTTTCCTTTAAATATGGTACCTGGGGGGTGTCCAAAGTATGCCTGTGAAGTGGCATGTGTTTCCCGTGTTTAGAACTGTCCTTGCACAAAATGACATTTGTAAAGGAAAAAAAGAAGCCATTTAAAACCACTTGCGGCTTTAGGTTTGATCTTAAGTAGAATCTGAACAGGTACATTATGAAGTGTAGCTCCATCCCAAAAAAATCTATTTTTAAGCTTTTTGGAGAACATAGGGAGGGGTTATCACCCCTGTAACATTTGCTGTCTTTGCACATCTGTTCAGAACATGTCACCTCACTTTCCGTCCCAATGACAAATGTTTTTGGAAAAGTGGGGTTTTAATTGAAACAAGGATTGGTGATAAAGTATCAGTAGAGAGGAGATACCTTTTTCCCAAATTAAATCTAACAGGATAGAATTTCCCTTCCTAGGGGTAGATTTCCTCTCACTTCCTGTTTTCTCTTTCCATTTGCAAGTAGGAGTCGTTTGTAAGTTGGATGTTTGAAAGTAGGGGCCTGGCGTATATACTCTGCAGAAATTTGCCCTATTAGATGTTGGTGTAGCCACAAGACTGGTGGGCACAGGAATGGGCCCTGCTGTGAGTTAATAGATCAAGATTTGTAATTGCATGCACCTGTTGAACAGGGCAGAAAAATTGGGGGTGGTGGTGGTGGTGGTGGTGGACGGTTTTGCCACAAGACTGTAAGCTCTCACAGTTACTCTTGGTGGGCGCAGGAATGGGCCCTGCTGTGAGTTATTAGATCAAGATTTGTAATTGCAAGCACCTGATGAACAGGGCAGAAAAATTGGGCCTTTGGCGGTGGTGGTGGACGGTGTTGCCACAAGACTGTAGGCCCTCATAGTTACTCTTGGTGGGCGCAGGAATGGGCCCTGCTGTGAACTATTAGATCAAGATTTGTAATTACCCGCCCCTGTTAAACAGGGGCTGAAAAATTGTGCCTTAGGCACTGGTGTTGGTGCCACAACACTGCAACCCCTCACAGAGACTGTACTTGGAGCACAGCAGTCACACGTGTTGCGAAGCATTTTTTTAAAAAATTGTAAGTACACGCCCCTGTTAAACAGGGGCTGAAAAATTGTGCCTTAGGCACTGGTGCTGGTGCCACAACACTGCAACCCGGCCCTCACAGAGACTGTACTTGGAGCACAGCAGTCACACGTGTTGCGAAGCATTTTT
Organism: Lithobates sylvaticus; assembly: GCA_028564925.1. Lineage (NCBI taxonomy): Eukaryota > Metazoa > Chordata > Amphibia > Anura > Ranidae > Lithobates > Lithobates sylvaticus. Next base: position 393,231,600 of record CM053027.1, read on the forward strand.
TTAAAAAATTGTAAGTACACGCCCCTGTTAAACAGGGGCTGAAAAATTGTGCCTTAGGCACTGGTGCTGGTGCCACAACACTGCAACACGGCCCTCACAGAGACTGTACTTGGAGCACAGCAGTCACACGTGTTGCGAAGCATTTTTTTAAAAAATTGTAAGTACACGCCCCTGTTAAACAGGGGCTGAAAAATTGTGCCTTAGGCACTGGTGCTGGTGCCACAACACTGCAACACGGCCCTCACAGAGACTGTACTTGGAGCACAGCAGTCACACGTGTTGCGAAGCATTTTTTTAAAAAATTGTAAGTACACGCCCCTGTTAAACAGGGGCTGAAAAATTGTGCCTTAGGCACTGGTGCTGGTGCCACAACACTGCAACCCGGCCCTCACAGAGACTGTACTTGGAGCACAGCAGTCACACGTGTTGCGAAGCATTTTTTTAAAAAATTGTAAGTACACGCCCCTGTTAAACAGGGGCTGAAAAATTGTGCCTTAGGCACTGGTGCTGGTGCCACAACACTGCAACACGGCCCTCACAGAGACTGTACTTGGAGCACAGCAGTCACACGTGTTGCGAAGCATTTTTTTTAAAAAAATTGTAAGTACACGCCCCTGTTAAACAGGGGCTGAAAAATTGTGCCTTAGGCACTGGTGCTGGTGCCACAACACTGCAACACGGCCCTCACAGAGACTGTACTTGGAGCACAGCAGTCACACGTGTTGCGAAGCATTTTTTAAAAAAATTGTAAGTACACGCCCCTGTTAAACAGGGGCTGAAAAATTGTGCCTTAGGCACTGGTGCTGTGGCATGGATCATTGAGGAGGAGGAAGAGGATAGTCAGTGAACATAAGAGGACAGTCACTCAGCATCAGCATAGGCAGTCTTGAAGGGATGTGACATTAAAAATTATTCGGTTATATCCGCCTCAGGTGCCTGGTAGCTGGTGGTGATCCAAGACTGATTCATTTTGATGAATGTCAGTCGATCAACCGAGGCGGTGGACAGGCGCACCCTATGATCAGTCACAAATCCTCCAGCAGCACTGAATGTGCGTTCGGAAAGAACGCTGGAGGCAGGACAGGCCAGTAGCTCAATTGCATACTGTGCAAGCTCTGGCCAGTGATCCATCCTCAGGACCCAGTAAGCCAGAGGATTTTCGGTGGGAAAGGTGTCCAAGTCTGACCTTGCCCCAAGGTATTCCTGCACCATGTATATCAGACGCTGGCGATGGTTGCTGGAACCGATCATACCTTGGGGCTGCGGACTAAAAAATTGTCTGAACGCATCGGTCAGACGTCCACCTTCCCCACCGCTCCTTCTGCCACTGACCGAAGCCTCAGCAACTCGTCGCCCAGGACCAGGAGTTTGTAGCCTCCCAGTTTCTGGGAACGCGTTGCACAGACCTTTCTGCAAGGCCTCCCTGAGATGTCTCATCCTCTGCTCCCTCTGCGACGGCAAGATAAGGTCCGCAACCTTACCCTTGTACCGCGGATCAAGGAGAGTGGCCAGCCAGTAATGGTCCCTCTCCTTGATCCGAAGAACACGAGGATCCTTCCGCAGGCTTTGCAGGATCAGGGAGGCCATGCAGCGTAGGTTAGCTGAGGCATTCGGTCCGGAGTCTTCTGGGTCACTGAGGATGACATGATCGCCAGCCACCTCCTCCCAGCCACGTACAAGTCCACTGGCTTGTTGGGACTGTACATCATCCCTAAAAGACTGCTGCTGCTGATGCTGAGTGCCAGGCTCCACCTCCATGCTCACACAATCCTCCTCCTCCTCCTCCTCCTCCTCCTCCTCATCCTCTTCCTGTGTGATGGGTGGGACAGAAGGAACACTGTCCGGATAAAGGGGGCCTTGAGAGGCAAGGAAGTCCTCCTCTTCCTGCCTCTGTTCTGCCTCAAGTGCCCTGTCCATTATCCCACGCAGCGTATGCTCCAACAGGTGGACAAGAGGGACAGTGTCACTGATGCATGCACTGTCACTGCTCACCATCCTCGTGGCCTCCTCAAATGGTGAGAGGACAGTGCATGCATCCCTGATCATGCTCCACTGACGTGGGGAAAAAAAACCAAGCTCCCCTGACCCTGTCCTGGTGCCGTAGTCGCAAAGGTACTCATTGATGGCCCTCTGCTGCGTGTGCAGTCGCTGCAGCATGGCCAACGTTGAGTTCCACCTGGTGGGCATGTCAGATATTAGGCGGTTCTTGGGCAGGTTCAGCTCCTTTTGCAGCTCAGTCAGCCGAGCACTGGCATTATAAGATCGGCGGAAATGCACACAGACTTTCCTGGCCTGCCTCAGGACATCCTGTAAGCCTGGGAACCTGCCCAAGAACCGCTGCACCACCAGGTTGAGGACGTGAGCCATGCAGGGCACATGGGTGAGCTGCCCCTGTCGCAGGGCGGAGAGGAGGTTGGTGCCATTGTCAGAAACGACCATTCCTGGCTTAAGCTGACGTGGCGTCAACCACCTCTCGGCCTGCCCCTGCAGAGCTGCCAGAACCTCTGGCCCAGTGTGGCTCCTGTCCCCCAAACACACCAGCGCAAGCACGGCATGGCATCTTTTTGCCTGCGTACTTGCGTAGCCCCTTGTACGCCTACGGAGCACCGCTGGTTCCAAGGACAGAGCACTGGAGGAAGAAGAAGAGGAGGGGGTGGAGGAGAGAGGTGTGTCACAACCAGTAGCAGTAGTCGCGTTTTGGAGGCGTGGTGGCGGAACAACCTCCAACACTACTGCACCTTGTCCTGCATCCCTCCCAGCTGCCAATAGAGTGACCCAATGGGCCGTGAAAGAAAGGTACCGTCCCTGTCCATGCCTGCTGGACCATGAGTCAGCGGTAATATGCACCTTACCGCTGACCGCCCTGTCCAGCGAGGCATGGACATTGCCCTCCACATGCCGGTAGAGAGACGGAATCGCCTTCCGCGAGAAAAAGTGGCGTTTGGGAACCTGCCACTGAGGAACCGCACATTGAACAAACTCACGGAAGGGGGCCGAGTCTACCAACTGAAAAGGCAGCAGTTGAAGTGCTAGCAATTTAGCAAGGCTAGCATTCAACCGCTGGGCATGTGGATGGCTGGGAGTGTACTTCTTTCTACGGTCCAGCAGCTGGGGCAGGGAAATTTGCCTGCTGCATTCGGACGTCGGTGTACTGCAAGTACTTGGTTGTGACACACCGAATTCTACACCTTCAGTCCTCTCAGAGCAGCTTTCAGAGAGGACTGAAGGTGTAGTGGGGATGGAGATACCAGCTGAGGAGGAGCAAGGAGAGGTCCGCTTAGTTCTTTGGTGTGGGTCTTTTATGTGTGCCTGCCAACGAGCTGCATGGCAGGTCGCCATATGTCTGGTCATGCTTGTCGTGCCCAAGCGGCTGATGTTTTGGCCACGCGAGATACGCTTGAGACAAATATTGCAAATAGCAGTGGTGCGATCTGCTGCACTCGTCTCAAAAAAGGCCCACACCAAAGAACTTTTCTGATAACGTGCAGAGGCAGCGCCCTGCACAGGCGGAGCTCTGCGGTGTTGTACAGTTGCTGTGCTGGCCTCTACCTGGCCTCCAGGGGGCATCCTGCCTCGTTGGACATGTGACGCCGCATCCTCCTCCTCCTCGTCCTCCTCCTCATCCTCTCTCCCTTGAGGCACCCACGTGGAGTCAGTGACCTCATCATCCCCTCCCTCTTCACCACTAGAGCAAACCTGGCAGTAAGCTGCAGCTGGTGGAACTGTACTGCCAGATTCCTCAAGCTGGGTATCGTCATCCGAGCCTTCGAATCGTTGGGCATCCTCCTGGAGCATGTACCCAACACTGTGCTCAAAGAGTTCGGGGGACTCCTCAGGAGGACATGGTGGGTCTAGGGAAGGGGTGGCTGATGATGCTCTGTCAGTACCCTGAGCCTGGGTGAGAGAGGATGAGGAGGATGAGGAGGGCTTGGTCATCCATTCTACCAAGCCTTCAGCATGATGCGGCTCCACATGTCCAGCTGCCGAAAACAAAGACGCGCGTGTCCCATGGCCACGTGCTGATGACGATGCACGACCACGTCCACGTCCACGGCCACGTCCACTAGAAACAGAGCCTGCCTGCCCTGTGTTCTTGGCTCTGCACGCTCTGCCTCCCCTTGGCGGTCTTCCAGCCATTGTAGTCGGTAGTCCTGTGGGTGCTGCTGAGAAGAAAATATAGGAGCTCTGTGTGATGCCACTAACACACTAGAAGTCCTATAGGTGCTTCTGCAAAGAAAATATAGGAGCTCTGTGTGATGCCACTAACACACTAGAAGTCCTGTGGGTGCTGCTGAGAAGAAAATATAGGAGCTCTGTGTGATGCCACTAACACACTAGAAGTCCTATGGGTGCTTCTGCAAAGAAAAAATAGGAGCTCTGTGTGATGCCACTAACACACTAGAAGTCCTGTGGGTGCTGCTGAGAAGAAAATATAGGAGCTCTGTGTGATGCCACTAACACACTAGAAGTCCTGTGGGTGCTGCTGAGAAGAATATATAGGAGCTCTGTGTGATGCCACTAACACACTAGAAGTCCTATGGGTGCTTCTGCAAAGAAAATAGAGGAGCTCTGTGTGATGCCACTAACACACTAGAAGTCCTGTGGGTGCTTCTGCAAAGAAAATAGAGGAGCTCTGTGTGATGCCACTAACACACTAGAAGTCCTGTGGGTGCTTCTGCAAAGAAAATAGAGGAGCTCTGTGTGATGCCACTAACACACTAGAAGTCCTGTGGGTGCTTATGCAAAGAAAAAATAGGAGCTCTGTGTGATGCCACTAACACACTAGAAGTCCTGTGGGTGCTGCTGAGAAGAAAATATAGGAGCTCTGTGTGATGCCACTAACACACTAGAAGTCCTATGGGTGCTTCTGCAAAGAAAATAGAGGAGCTCTGTGTGATGCCACTAACACACTAGAAGTCCTGTGGGTGCTGCTGAGAATACAATATAGGAGCTCTGTGTGATGCCACTAACACACTAGAAGTCCTATGGGTGCTTCTGCAAAGAAAATAGAGGAGCTCTGTGTGATGCCACTAACACACTACAAGTCCTATAGGTGCTTCTGGGAAGAAAATATAGCTCTGTGTGTGTAATGGGACTAACACACTTCAAGTCCTATAGGTGCTTCTGGGAACAAAATATAGCTCTGTGTGTGTAATGGGACTAACACACTTCAAGTCCTATAGGTGCTTCTGGGAACAAAGTATAGCTCTTTGTGTGTAATGGGACTAACACACTTCAAGTCCTATAGGTGCTTCTGGGAAGAAAATATAGCTCTGTGTGTGTGATGGGACTAACACACTTCAAGTCCTATAGGTGCTTCTGGGAACAAAATATAGCTCTGTGTGTGTAATGGGACTAACACACTTCAAGTCCTATAGGTGCTTCTGGGAACAAAATATAGCTCTGTGTGTGTGATGGGACTAACACACTTCAAGTCCTATAGGTGCTTCTGGGAACAAAATATAGCTCTGTGTGTGTAATGGGACTAACACACTTCAAGTCCTATAGGTGCTTCTGGGAACAAAATATAGCTCTGTGTGTGTAATGGGACTAACACACTTCAAGTCCTATAGGTGCTTCTGGGAACAAAATATAGCTCTGTGTGTGTGATGGGACTAACACACTTCAAGTCCTATAGGTGCTTCTGGGAACAAAATATAGCTCTGTGTGTGTAATGGGACTAACACACTTCAAGTCCTATAGGTGCTTCTGGGAAGAAAATATAGCTCTGTGTGTGTAATGGGACTAACACACTTCAAGTCCTATAGGTGCTTCTGGGAAGAAAATATAGCTCTGTGTGTGTGATGGGACTAACACACTTCAAGTCCTATAGGTGCTTCTGGGAAGAAAATATAGCTCTGTGTGTGTAATGGGACTAACACACTTCAAGTCCTATAGGTGCTTCTGGGAACAAAGTATAGCTCTTTGTGTGTAATGGGACTAACACACTTCAAGTCCTATAGGTGCTTCTGGGAAGAAAATATAGCTCTGTGTGTGTGATGGGACTAACACACTTCAAGTCCTATAGGTGCTTCTGGGAAGAAAATATAGCTCTGTGTGTGTGATGGGACTAACACACTTCAAGTCCTATAGGTGCTTCTGGGAACAAAGTATAGCTCTTTGTGTGTAATGGGACTAACACACTTCAAGTCCTATAGGTGCTTCTGGGAAGAAAATATAGCTCTGTGTGTGTGATGGGACTAACACACTTCAAGTCCTATAGGTGCTTCTGGGAAGAAAATATAGCTCTGTGTGTGTGATGGGACTAACACACTTCAAGTCCTATAGGTGCTTCTGGGAACAAAGTATAGCTCTTTGTGTGTAATGGGACTAACACACTTCAAGTCCTATAGGTGCTTCTGGGAAGAAAATATAGCTCTGTGTGTGTGATGGGACTAACACACTTCAAGTCCTATAGGTGCTTCTGGGAAGAAAATATAGCTCTGTGTGTGTGATGGGACTAACACACTTCAAGTCCTATAGGTGCTTCTGGGAACAAAATATAGCTCTGTGTGTGTGATGGGACTAACACACTTCAAGTCCTATAGGTGCTTCTGGGAACAAAATATAGCTCTGTGTGTGTAATGGGACTAACACACTTCAAGTCCTATAGGTGCTTCTGGGAAGAAAATATAGCTCTGTGTGTGTAATGGGACTAACACACTTCAAGTCCTATAGGTGCTTCTGGGAAGAAAATATAGCTCTGTGTGTGTGATGGGACTAACACACTTCAAGTCCTATAGGTGCTTCTGGGAAGAAAATATAGCTCTGTGTGTGTAATGGGACTAACACACTTCAAGTCCTATAGGTGCTTCTGGGAACAAAGTATAGCTCTTTGTGTGTAATGGGACTAACACACTTCAAGTCCTATAGGTGCTTCTGGGAAGAAAATATAGCTCTGTGTGTGTGATGGGACTAACACACTTCAAGTCCTATAGGTGCTTCTGGGAAGAAAATATAGCTCTGTGTGTGTGATGGGACTAACACACTTCAAGTCCTATAGGTGCTTCTGGGAACAAAGTATAGCTCTTTGTGTGTAATGGGACTAACACACTTCAAGTCCTATAGGTGCTTCTGGGAAGAAAATATAGCTCTGTGTGTGTGATGGGACTAACACACTTCAAGTCCTATAGGTGCTTCTGGGAAGAAAATATAGCTCTGTGTGTGTGATGGGACTAACACACTTCAAGTCCTATAGGTGCTTCTGGGAACAAAGTATAGCTCTTTGTGTGTAATGGGACTAACACACTTCAAGTCCTATAGGTGCTTCTGGGAAGAAAATATAGCTCTGTGTGTGTAATGGGACTAACACACTTCAAGTCCTATAGGTGCTTCTGGGAAGAAAATATAGCTCTGTGTGTGTAATGGGACTAACACACTTCAAGTCCTATAGGTGCTTCTGGGAAGAAAATATAGCTCTGTGTGTGTAATGGGACTAACACACTTCAAGTCCTATAGGTGCTTCTGGGAACAAAATATAGCTCTGTGTGTGTAATGGGACTAACACACTTCAAGTCCTATAGGTGCCTCTGGGAACAAAATATAGGAGCTCTGCCTGCCTGCCACGAACACACTACAAGTCCTATAGGTGCTTCTGGTAACAAAATATAGGAGCTCTGCCTGCCTGCCACTAACACACTACAAGTCCTATAGGTGCTTCTGGGAAGAAAATATAGCTCTGTGTGTGTGATGGGACTAACACACTTCAAGTCCTATAGGTGCTTCTGGGAAGAAAATATAGCTCTGTGTGTGTGATGGGACTAACACACTTCAAGTCCTATAGGTGCTTCTGGGAAGAAAATATAGCTCTGTGTGTGTGATGGGACTAACACACTTCAAGTCCTATAGGTGCTTCTGGGAAGAAAATATAGCTCTGTGTGTGTAATGGGACTAACACACTTCAAGTCCTATAGGTGCTTCTGGGAAGAAAATATAGCTCTGTGTGTGTAATGGGACTAACACACTTCAAGTCCTATAGGTGCTTCTGGGAAGAAAATATAGCTCTGTGTGTGTAATGGGACTAACACACTTCAAGTCCTATAGGTGCTTCTGGGAACAAAATATAGCTCTGTGTGTGTGATGGGACTAACACACTTCAAGTCCTATAGGTGCCTCTGGGAACAAAATATAGGAGCTCTGCCTGCCTGCCACGAACACACTACAAGTCCTATAGGTGCTTCTGGTAACAAAATATAGGAGCTCTGCCTGCCTGCCACTAACACACTACAAGTCCTATAGGTGCTTCTGGTAACAAAATATAGGAGCTCTGCCTGCCTGTCACTAACACACTACAAGTCCTATAGGTGCTTCTGGTAACAAAATATAGGAGCTCTGCCTGCCTGCCACTAACACACTACAAGTCCTATAGGTGCTTCTGGTAACAAAATATAGGAGCTCTGCCTGCCTGCCACTAACACACTACAAGTCCTATAGGTGCTTCTGGTAACAAAATATAGGAGCTCTGCCTGCCTGTCACTAACACACTACAAGTCCTATAGGTGCTTCTGGTAACAAAATATAGGAGCTCTGCCTGCCTGCCACGAGCACACTACAAGCCCCTCTTTGTCAATCAATCTTTGTAACTGAATCTATCTAACTCAATCTCTGCAAGTGAATCTCTCTCTCTATCTATCTAAATGCAGCAGAGTGTCACAGAAACAGCCTGCTCAATCTGCGCCGGAACAGCATGTGACCGGCGCAGACGGCGTGGCGGCGTTTTATAGGGGGGGGCGTGTACTACAGCCCCTGAGCTGTAATTGGCTACAGGCGTCCTGCCTGTAGCCAATTATGGCTCTTCGAGTTTCCGGGGCTGTGATTGGCCAAGCATGCGGGGTCACAGTGCATGCTTGGCCAATCATCAGCCAGCAATGCACTGCGTCGGCCGCGCCGGCCGCAATGCATTGCGGGGCCGCGCGCATCACACGAACGGGATGCGGGCGGCCAAAATAGTTCTGGGCTCGCCGAGCGAGCGAACGCCCGGTGCTCGATGCGAACGTGGGTTCGCATCGAGCACCGGGCCCATCCTTATGATAGACTCAATAATCCTTTATGTTATCTATTTTACATATGGCAGGCATGTTTATTGATCTGGTTTAGTTATACTTTGGTAAGTCTTACGTTGATTAATGGACTGCTGCTTAACAAAATCTTATCTTCTGCTCGAAGTAAGCTGTAAAAGTCAATACATAGTTATTACCTTGCAAAGATATTGCAAATAAAACAGGAATAGCATTATTCAGTTATTAGCTATACCACGCTGCATTTGCATATACAGCATTTGTTAGGGCAATTCCATTTAGTTTTTTTTGTAGAGAGCATGCCTTGGGCTGTTATGTTTTTATACTTTCAAAAAAAAGTTTTGGGTAAAAAAAGTGTCTGCTTTTTTCACTGCAATGTCTTCTGTATCATTACTAGGAGTGTACAGTACTATGTTTTGTTATTATGAGAAACGATAAACATTAAAACCAGATTTCTTACCTAAAGTATCAAGCGGTCTAAACTACCTAATCTATGAAACTAGAGTTTACAATGTAAAAGTGGATGCCAGCTAAAAATCTCAAGAAATCACTGGCCAGGTTTCAGTAGTTACAACCATATTATATTCAGCATTCTGCCAACTGTCAAAACTCAGCTGTTGGTTGCTAAGCTATGGAATATTATTTAATTCTGTATACACCTAATTGTAGTTTATAATTAGCCAGTGAAAGTTCTGGAGATAAAATCACAGAAGTAAATAAATTAAAAAAATAATCCTGAATATACTCTTAAACCCTTAATTACTGCAGAATTTAAAACAAAACACTGGTAAAATATAATCACCCCTTAAGGATCTCTATCCTCTTAATATTCTGACATGTGGCAAGTTATTTAAAGCCAAGTCCAAATTTCTGCCAGTTCAGCAGGCAATGGCTGCAGCGGTGATCTGTGTACTCTGACAGTCCCTGCTGTCAGAATACAATAGGACAGTGGGAGAGATCCCTGCATTCAAAACGCTTGTGTGGATTCAGAGATCTGTGAGTTTTTTTTAAAGAAAACAATCTGTATGTGTACCCAGTTTAACCACTTGACCTCTGGAAGATTTACCCTCCTTCATGTCTACGCCTTTTTTTGCAATACGGTACTGCGTTATTTTAATTGACAATTGCGTGGTCATGCAATGCTGTACCCAAATAAATTTTTTCCCCACAAATAGAGCTTTTTGGTGGTGTTTGGTATTTGGTGGTATTTGATTACCTTTGTGCTTTTTATTTTTTGTGCTATAAACAAAGTAAGACTGACAATTAAAAAAAAAAAAAACAATATTTTTAAAATGTTTGCTATAAAACCTATCCAATAAAAAAAAATGTCAAATCTAATTTCTTCATAAATATAGGCCAATATATATTCTGCTACATATTGTTGTTAAAAAAATTCCAATAAGAGTATATTGATTGGTTTATGCAAAAGTTGTAGTTATACCGTCTACAAACTATGGCATATTTTCTTTACTACTAAAAGTGGCGATCAGTGACTTATAGCAGGAATGCAGTATTTTGCGACAGACATTCTTACACTAACTCACATTTTTGACACTTTTTGGGGACCAGTGACACTAATTTAGTGATCAGTGCTAAAAATATGCACACTCGCTGGGAAGGGGTTAACATCAGGGGCGATAAAAGGGTTAACTCTGTGCCTAGCTAGTGTTTTACTATGCTGTGTGAGTTGCTTTTACTAGGGGAAGAGTTGGAATTTATTCCCTGCTTTGCAGGGACACAAACTCCATCCCTCCCCTCCTGTCAGAGCAGCGGTCTGCCTTCTTCTATCTCTCTGCCTGACAATCGGCAGATGCCAGAGGACATAAAGTACCCTTCACCCACCAATCAGCTTCCGCTGTTTGTAATCACAGTGGAAGCGAGCCGCCGGTGGCGCGCCTCCTACCTAAAAGTGTTGAATCACGTAAATATATGTGATCCGGCGCACAGGTGCCACCCTGTAGCATTAAAACTGCTATAGGGTGGACCTAAAGTGGTTAAGACACAAAGTTGTAGGTGTTGATAATTAACCATCTTTGAGTCATTTGTTTCATCTATTGCAAGTATATAACTAGCACTGTCCCCTGGTAATTTGCTCTGGAACATAAATAAAATTAAATACATTATTATTATTATTATTATGTTCTGTCTTCTGCTGGATGCACATCCAGCTCAAAAGTAAATACACTGTATGCATAATTTAACAATACATTCAGAGTAAGTCTTTCCATTTATATGAGTAAATTTGCATGTATGTTTTTTTTTTTTTTTATTATTAACTATTAAAAACAGTCATGTGTCAATTTATTATTAATTATTTGTAGCATATCAAAAACTGAAGATGGAGCTATTTCTGGTATACGCTGGATTTACCCAGTTCATGGAATTCCAGAAGCTCAGCCATCAAAATCAACTCCAGGTATCTGTAAAAAAAAAAAAAAATATATATATATATATATATATTTTGAAGGGCCAGATCATGCAATATGTATGTAGGTTTTGAGTGTTCTTATTCTCAATATAAGCCGCAACAGACTCCATAAAGCGATTAGATCCAGATGTATATCTCAAGTTTATGGATGTGAGAAAAAAAACCCAAATTTAAATATAGCCTCTCAGATTCCATGAATTAAATTATAGTTTATGGTGAGAGAAACATCATCTTGATTAAAAGTTACATGAAGGTCTGCCAACCCAGTCTATTGTCCACAATGACCAGTGGCTAAAATTGCATACCTGCTCTCAGATGTAAGGGTACTGGATGCGTCTCTGTGCCTGCCAATATCAACATCAGTGTGTGGTGGCTCTAAGTATCCGGAGGCAGAGTGGAGGTGGATGGAATAGGGGAGCCGTTTGCCATATCGGAGAGGAGTACAGTCAACCAGGGGCTATGACAGGTCTCCCCACAGCGACACCATGCAGGGGCAGTGGCTAGCGATGACGTCACTCACTGCGCCAGAAGAACAGAGCGAAAGCCAGTGGATAGAGTTGAAGGAAAGACACCAGGGTGGTAAGCTAATAGCATGGTCCCATCACCGTGATGACATGTTTAGCGCCCCTGCGCCTTGTCAAGTCATGTGACAGGATGGACCAACGTGGATTAAAAACAAAGAAACTGGAACCTAGCAGGGGGATGGGACAATGCAATTGGCTGCAGACACATCTTTGACCCTTGCCTCTGGGAATTACACCATTACAGTGCCAGGTCCATATACATTGTATTATATACTTCCTGTTATCAGATGATTATTATTTAAAGATTAATTAAACATAAAATCATCTTTGTATAGTATGTATATGTAATATGTGAAACTATATGCAACATGTAAATATGTACATATATTAGATGAACAAAATTATAAAAAAATACGTATTATATAGGGGAAAAAAATAGAAAAATAATAAATGTGAAGAATTATATATAAAAAAAGGATAAAAGCAATAAGAATATATATATATATATGTGTGTAGAAATGTATCTATATGTGTATTACATAAGACCAAGGATTATGTATCACCATGGTATGAGAGTCCACATGTGTGCATATGTTACTAAAATATAGAAATATTGGAAATAGTTGATGATGCCTTCTGACAACTTGGGTATAAATATATTATTCATAATTTGATATCCCCAGTTGTCATAAATTTTACTGATTTATATTAATTGCAATATCTGGTATCAATGAAAATCATTAAGATTAAATTTGAAAAAAACCTCAGAAACCGGAACCATGAAAAATGAAAAATAACAATAAGAGGGAGGGGGAAGGAAATATATTAGATAGTCATATTCAATTATTTGTCTCCATTTCTTCATTTAACCCATTGGGGACAAAGTGTTCCATCTAAAAATCCAAAAAGCCTCCTTTTTGCAAATCAAGGCAAATTTCTCATTATCTGTTTTGTCCGAAATGTATTCGATCGCCATGACCTTGAGACATTTGATGTCCATGTTGTGGTGTGACAAAAAATGTCAGGGGAAGCTGTGCTTGTCACATCCACCCTTAATGAACCTCCTATGCTCACCCACACGTTTACATAATGTATGTATGGTGCGGCCAACATATAGTAGGTTAAATGGGCACCGAAGGAGGTATACCACAAATTCGGACAAGCAAGTAATAAATCCTTAAATGTGAACGTTTGACCCTCTTTGTCAGAAAAACGTCATTTTCCGTGGGAGATAAACTGGCAGGTAATACATGCTATCTTACGACATTCGGTGATCGAAATAAGAGCGGATGTCTGAGGTGTGTGCTTTCCGGTGCGATTTCAATTTAATATGGGCAATCAATTTTTTTTAGGGTTTTAGCTCTTCTAAACGTAACTTGGGGGGGCCTCGGGTATTATATTCATTAACTTGGGATCTAGTTGTTGAATGCTCCACTGTTTACGAATGGTCGTTTTAGCCCATAAAAAATTGAATTGTATATTTTTCTTCAGTTTTACAATCTCTATTTAAAGTAAGTGTTTGCATAGCAAGGAGCGAACTTTACCCCCATAGCTGTGCCTGAGAGCTGAAGAAAAAACGTATCTAGGAACGGGAAGTAGCTATGTTGTAAATAAAATTCCGTCCCTTCGATCAGAAATTGGGCCTGTCTCGAGTTGACAGTGACGTCTTTATAAATAAAGTATTGTAAGGCTCTTAATACATCTAATGAGGCCCACAAGTAATCCTCTTCCCAAGTGTACGATTTTAGTGTGTCCGTGTCAGAAACCACGAATCAGACTGAGACAGAAGTACAGTTAAATCACACTTGATTAATAATAATAAAAAAGGTAAACAGAGTAAACGTAGTCAAAACATAGCCAGAGTTCAGGAATCTGAACAGATAGTCAGACAAGCCAAAACATCAGGGATGAGCGTGGTAGAACAGCAAGCAGGATCTGGAGCCAGAAGGAATGTCAGCCAAGCAAGTATTTAACAGGAACACAGAAGAGTGTCTCTAGAGATGTGACCACGGCAAAGGCAGAGATCATCTGGGCTGGACGGCAGGATATCGAACAGGATATCATCAACAGGTGAGTCACTGTGGAGCGATAGGAGCTGGCAATTAGCCGACAGCTGAGCGGCCAGCTTAGAGAAGGAAGTGCTGAGCCCAGCCCTGACAGTCCAACACATGACTGGAATCTCTAATATAAGCAGGGAGGTTAGCAACAATGGGTTGGAGGAAGATTTACTTTACATTGTAGCAAAGTGTAATTTCTTCAGTGTTGTCACATGAAAAGATATAATAAAATATTTACACACTCACTTTTGTGAGATACTGTATACTAGGGGTGAGCCGAACACCCCCCGGTTCAATTAGCACCGGAACTTGCGAACAGGCAAAAAATTTGTGCGAACACCGTTAAAGTCTATGGGACACGAACATGAAAAATTGATTTTAATAATGCTTAAAGTGAAGCAATATAATTAAATATTCCTTTAAATATCGTGCCTGGGGGGTATCCTTAGTATGCCTGTAAAGTAGCGCATTTTTCCTGTGTTTAGAATAATACCACAGCAAAATTACATTTCTAAAGAAAGAAAAAATATTCAAAACTGTCTTGCGGCTGTATAAATAAAAATCATTGAAAAAAATGGCATGGGTTCCAAAATGTAAAAAAAAAAATTTTTAGGGGTCCCCTAAAATCCATATCAGACCCTTATCCGAGCACGCAACCTGGCAGACCGCAGGAAAAGGGGGGCGAGAGAGCGCCCCCCCCTCCTGAACCGTACCAGGCCAGGATGCTTTGGGGTCCCCCCAAAACACCTTGTCCCCATGTTGATGGGGACAGGGGCCTCATCCCCACAACCCTTGCCCGGTGGTTGTGGGGGCCTGGGGGCGGGGGACTTATCAGAATCTGGAAGCCCCCTTTAACAATGGGACCCCCAGATCCTGCCCCCCTATGTGAATGGGTATCGGGTACATTGTAACCCTACACATTCACCAAAAAAGTGTCAAAATTTTAAAAATGACAGACAATTTGGGACAAGTTCTTTATAAAAAAAACTGTCAGGTGAAACAGGTGACGTCACCTAATGTCAGAAGGAGGCGGGGTCACCCAGTTAAGTCACCGGGTGGCCCCGTCCTCAGCTATATAACAGCTGTCATCGCAAAGAGGCTTCAGTCAGCGGGAGCCTCCCATGGAGGCAGAGTTTTTTCTGTTGTCAGGCACTGTGATCGAAGATGAATGGACATCGCGTGACAGTTGTTTTTTTAAAATAAAGGACTTGTCCCAAATTGTCTACTGTCATTTTTTAAAATTTTTACACTTTTTTTGGTGAATGGGTACAATGTACCCGATACCCATTCACAAGACCGTGAGTGCCTCTCTCTTTTTTGGTTTATATGCACTACAGTCTTTGCTGTCCACCGGGTCTAATTTTTTATCCCTCATTTGTGTGCGGTGACAACCATTGGATATCATATATTTAATAACAGATACCTCTGGATGAATATTGCAAGAAAGTTCATTTGCAGGGGCCCCTGAAAATGATTGTGATTTACATCACTGGGGAATTCCAGCTTCCCCCTTGCGTCAGAGGGGGCAGGGTCACCCTTACGCAGGTTTCTGTTACATTAGAGGGGGCGGGGTCACCCGTACGTCACTGGAGAAACCCAGCTCCCCCCTTGCGTTGCGTCAGAGGGGGGTGGGGTCAGGTGACGGAGTGGCCCGGTCCTCTTCTGCTAAGATGGGATTCCCTCAGTGTCTCCATGGAGACAGGATGCGCTGCGCTGGACGTCGCCGGAAGAGATCAGCCATCGCTGGACCCCGGAGAAGAGACCACCCATCGCTGGATAGCAAGAGTGGATTACCACCGCTGGAATCTTTTTATTTTTTTTATTTTTAATAAAGGACTTTTCCCAACGGTGTCTGTGTGTTTTGTAACAATTTTAATAAATGAAATGATAATTTATCATCATTATTTGCATGACTATGTGGACTTTGAAATAGGCCTTCTAGAAATTGCCATTTTCTAATATTCTTCTATAAATTATGATGCAATGTCCTTTGTTAAAATCTGTTGGGTGGGGGCATGGCTGAGCAGCACATGTAGTCGAACGGGTCTCGAGCTCAATCCACCGAACATCCGTGCTATGATCCTCTGCACCGGATCATCCTCACAGACACCAGCAGCTCCCTGCTTACCTGTACCACCCTAACAGAGCTACACTTACCCGTTGCAATGTCTAAACAGGTGAAAGATAGCCGTCTTTCAGCCGCTGATGCAGGGCAAGATGGCGCCCTGCCACAGCGATCCTCGCAGGACCAATACAAGGAGGCGGAGGAGAAGCTTTTCCCCCGATCACTTTCAAAGAATCCTCCAACTCCCGCTTCTCACCTGGATAATTAATCAGGGGGACAATCGGAGGCAGGCGCCACCGCCCCTCTGGAGGATGCAGCTGGGCCTTCTATAAATTGGACCACAGTGAGTGCTCCAGTGGATCTCTTCACTAGGCCTCCTACACCAGCTATGGATACAGAGGAGCCTGAGCCTATGCTACGTGACATACTAATGGCAGTGACCTCCTGTAATACATCTATCACAGTCCTTACTGATGAGATAAAAGGAGTTAAAGCTGAAATATCTTCTGTATGTTAAGACATGCTGCAAAAATTGTGAGAACGCACATCAGCTTTGGAGGGATATGAGATATCATGGGCAACTCTCTGCACAACACGCCGCACGCCTTGACGTTTTAGAAAATCGAATGCGACGCAACAATGTGCGTGCTATTGATATCCCTGAGCTCGCTGAATGCAAAAACCCGGTCCATTTCATAGAGCAGTGGCTACTCCCTGTGTTTGGTAAAGAATCCTTCTCTCTCATGTTTGCAGTGGAGCAAGCGCACAGAATACCAGTGTACCTGCTGCCACCATGTAATCCACCTCGCCCATTTCTGTTTAAACTACTGAATTATAAAGACAGAGATGCAATCCCATATAAAGCAAGAACCAGGGGTAGTGCTCTGTCCACGGATAACTCCAAAATATCCCTGTTCCCAGACTTCTCAGCGGAACTACAAAAGCAACGCGCAAAATTTACAGAGATCAAAAAAAGGCTCAGGGATCTGAACCTGCAATATGCCATGTTGTATCGCGCTCTTTTAAGGGTTGTGGCACAAGGAGAGGTTACATTTTTTGACCGCCCTACACTGGTAACACAATGGCTAGACAGGGAGGAGAGATTGCTCAGAGCAGCTGCGACTCCTCGCCTTGCCGACATCTGAAGGGGGCTTAAAAGGTTACTGCCTCAGGTTGTTTGAAATTCTGTGGCACTAATTTCCATTATGTCAAAGCGGACTTTAGAACTCTATTTGTTACCTCCAGTTTACGCATTAGCTACATTTTTTGCTGTGGTGAAAGCCTACACCAACGTTTCAGGTTTCCACTGATCCCCCCCACATGGAGGACCCATATGGAATGATTACACTGAAGTTATGAAGGTTTGGAGGCCCTGTTGGTCAAATGTACTTTTATTTTTTTCATTTTTGTGTTTGTTTTGGTACGATGACCCAAAGTTTTGGGTATCTTATGGAGCGGCATATAAAGGATTACTCATTGATTTCACATATAAATTTTTCCCACGAGTGGTCTTCCTCAGGAAAGGAGCTATCCAGGACTGCAGGCATATGACCATATGCCATTCTAGGAAGGGTATTCTAGTTGTATATTATATACTCATGTTGTCACTTTCCCAATGGCTACTAATCTGCGGATATTGTCCTGGAGATAATACCAAACAAGCCTGGTTGGAGGCTCAATCTATGTCTAGGCAATTGGCATTGCAACTTGCGGAAAATAAACGTTTTTTCCTCCAACAGAAGCACTTCGAAGAGGGCAAGTCTGCTGGGAACGCCTCCTTCATTACTGCTATACGTGACCATGGGGGCTTCCTACAATCACAAGCCACTGATATGGTTAGGGTCTTCCGCACATTCTATGAAGATTTATATTCCTCTAAAGTACAACCGTCTAGATATGAAATAGTAGATTTCCTTGATAGCTGCACACTGCCCTGTTTGTCAACTCAGATGCTGAGTTGTTAAATGGTGGAGGAACTATCTTTAGCACTCCAACGTTCTCATAATGGTAGATCACCAAGAGCGGATGGACTTCCATCCGAGGTCTACAAAAGGTATGCTGATAAATTATTACCCTTATTATTAAAAGTTTATAATGATGCTTTCCAGTCTGGGATCTTGCCTGCATCCATGAATGAAGCTATAATTATTGTGCTGTTTAAGCCAGGAAAAGATGCTCTCTTGCCTGACTCCTATAGACCTATCTCCTTTCTTACAGCAGACATTAAATTTCTGGCAAGGATGCTAGCCTCCAGATTGGCAAAGGTGGTACATAAATTGGTTCACAAGGACCAGTCGGGATTTATTCCGACTAGATCCATGGCCCAAAATCTTAGAAGGCTTTTTCTGAAACTACAAATACCAGTAGATCATCCTGGAAACCGTGCTATTTTCTTGCTGGACGCAGCTTGTCTTTACCTGTGGACAGTGCTGGAACGAATGGGCTTAGGTGCTAATTTTATCAAGTGGGTTCAGGTGTTATATGCCAATCCATCAGCTAGGATAATAGTAAATGGGGAACTATCAGAGCCTTTTACTTTACATAGGGGCACCAGACAGGGGTGTCCTCTTTCACCCCTCCTGTTTGCTCTGGCCCTAGAACCCCTAGCGGCAAGGATAACGGCAGAGGCTAATATTCTTGGGTTTTGGTGGAGTACAGGGACAGATGTAGTGTGTAAGGGAAGCCCTGCTGGGCCTAGTAGTTCCTCACCGCTGCGATCGCGTGTGGGGGCCCGAGCGGGTGCGCGAGCTACTGCGCATGCGCGGAATCGAGCGGGTGCGCGTGCGCGGGCACGGACAGGCGCGCGCACGGTCACTGGCGCCGGGCGGGCTATTTAAACCAGCCTTCTCCATACAACCCTTGCTGCCTGATCTACAGCGTTCCGCTTGCTAAGTCCTGAACTTCTCTGTCTCTGCACCTGTGACCCGGCTTGTCTATCTACCTGCTCTGCTGTCTGCCTGCCCCGATCCCGGCTTGCCCACGACAATCCTCTTGCTTATCCCCTTGGCTCATCCGCAGTGTGCTCCACAGTTACCGAACCCGGCTTGTCTGACCATTCTGTGCACCTGTCCTGAAGCGTTCCTGTTGTCTGCTGGTTCCTGTTGTCCGCTGCATGCTGGTTCCTGTAGTCCGCTGCCTGCCAGTTCCTGTGACCACTTACCTGCCAGTTCCTGTTGTCTGCTGGTTCCTGTTGTCCGCTGCATGCTGGTTCCTGTAGTCCGCTGCCTGCCAGTTCCTGTGACCACGTACCTGCCAGCTCCTGTTGTCTGCTGGTTCCTGTTGTCCGCTGCATGCTGGTTCCTGTAGTCCGCTGCCTGCCAGTTCCTGTGACCACTTACCTGCCAGTTCCTGTTTCCTGTCTGCTGGTTCCTGTCACCTGCTGTCTGCTGGTTCCTGTCACCTGCTGTCTGCTGGTTCCTGTCACCTGCTGTCTGCTGGTTCCTGTCACCTGCTGTCTGCTGGTTCCTGTCATCCCTTGTCAAGTCCTGCTGATCCATCCGCATCTGTTTGATCCTGCCAGACACTCGTGCCTCCTTCGACTTTTGCACCCCCTGTCTCCATCATCAGGGGCTGCAAGTCTGGGACGTAAGAGAGGTCTCCCACTGCAATCCAGACTCGCCACTAGGTACGTGACAGTATCAGGCAGCCATGACCGAGTCTGGGCAGGGAGCCTCTCCTATGGAAGAACTCTGCCTACACCTAGCAGGCTTGTCTCAAGCGGTCAATAACCTCCAGGAAGGCTACACACGCCTTGAGAAACATGTCCTTGCACAAGGATCTCCAGGTGCCCCAGCCAGCCAGCCTACTCCACCGGCAGTCGTGATGCTACCCCCGGAACCTCGAGTACCCACACCTGAAAGTGAGCGTAGCAAGTTCAGGCCTTTCCGTAATGCCTGTGAGCTGTTCTTTGCCCTACAACCCCGAACATTCTCTTTGGAGGCCACCAAAGTAGGCTTTGTGATTTCCCTGCTCCAAAATGACCCCCAGCTCTGAGCCCACCGTCTGCTTAAACAGGAAGCCGCAGAACTTTCCCACCTAAGCACCTTCTTCGACGCAATGGCCCGAATGTATGAGGACCCACAGCTCTGTGCCACGGCAGAGACTGCCCTCCATGCCCTACTCCAGGGGCGTAGGCCCGCAGAGGACTATGTTGCGGAATTCAGAAGATGGAGTGCTGACACTAGCTGGAATGATGCGGCCCTCCGCTACCAGTTCCGGTTGGGGTTATCGGACCCCCTGAAGGATGAACTTGCTAGGGTTGGGGTCCCTCCAACCCTTGAGGAGCTCATTAACCAGGCCATACAAATTGACAGGCGCTTACGTGAGCGACGGTCCGAGAAGGCCTCGGCTCCGCCCCGTCCCTCCTGGATGCTGCCAAAGGTACCCTACTTTCCCAGAGGCCCACCGTCGGCTCGACCTTCTGCCTCCATTGAAGGGACTGAACCCATGCAGTTGGGTATGCTTCGCCCTACCCTCACTCCTGAGGAACGGCAGAGACGCCGTCGGGACAATCTGTGTCTGTATTGCGGGGAGCCAGGACACTACGTGCGATCCTGTCCAGCTAAGACCCGTAAGTGACGCCTTCCTTCAGTTGACCAGATTATGGCCGTTACTGACACCTCTTCTCACCTTGCCCTTTCTATTCTGTTGCAGCTCCCTGGAAGGAACATTTCGGTCCCCGCCATTATTGATTCAGGAGCCTGCAGTTGTTTCATGGACTCGGCCTTTGCTACCGCTCATTGCATCCCCTTGCAAACCAAGACCCAAGGACTGCGGATACACCTGGCCGATGGCTCAGCCATTCGGTCTGGGCCTGTTACCCAAGAAACCCAGCCTATCCTGGCATGCATAAACCATCTCCACCAGGAACTTCTGTGTCTGGACATTATTTCTTCCCCACTGTTCCCAGTCATTATGGGCATGCCTTGGCTCCGCGCCCATAATCCCTGCATTGACTGGTCTACCAAGGAGATTACCTTCTCTTCCCCTTACTGCTCCCAGTACTGCCTTCCTAGGACTGATGCTCAGCCAACCACCTTAATGTGCCTGGACAGCGAAACCCGTCAGTTAGTCCCCAGGGCCTATCACTCTTTTATGGATGTTTTCAGCAAGAAAGGGGCAGAGACCCTTCCTCCTCATCGGGTTTACGATTGCCCCATCGAGCCTCTCCCCGGAGCGGAAGTACCCTTTGGGAGGATCTTTCCCCTGTCCGAACTGGAGCTCTCTGCCCTTAAGGACTACATTGATGACAATCTTCGAAAAGGCTTTATCCGTTCCTCTACATCTCCTGCCGGAGCTGGCATCTTCTTCGTAGAGAAAAAGGACCATACCCTCCGCCCATGTATCGATTACAGGGAGTTGAATAAGGTGACCATCAAAAATCGCTACCCCCTACCGTTAGTCCCAGAATTGTTCCAGAGGCTAGGGGCAGCAGTCATCTTCACCAAGTTGGACCTCCGCGGGGCGTATAACCTAGTGCGCATCCGGAAGGGCGACGAATGGAAGACCGCCTTCCGTACGCGATTTGGGCACTTCGAATATCTTGTGATGCCTTTCGGACTCTGCAACGCCCCCGCCACGTTCCAACATTTCATTAATGACATTTTTCGAGACTACTTGGACTTGTTCGTGATCATCTACCTAGATGACATTTTGATCTTCTCCTCTTCCATTGACAGTCACCGTCAACACGTCAAATGCGTGTTGGGGCGACTGCGGCAACATGGTCTGTATGCTAAGCCCGAAAAATGCGAGTTTGAGCAGCAGAGCATACAGTTTTTGGGGCTCATCATTTCCATCAAAGGCATCAAGATGGACCCCCAGAAAATCTCCGCTATCCTTGACTGGCCTGCACCGGTGGATAAAAAAGGGGTACAGCGGTTCGTGGGATTTTCCAATTTCTATCGGAAATTTATCAAGGGCTTCTCGGCCATCATTTCCCCCATCACACAACTAACCCGACAAGGGACTCGGTTCCAGTGGACGACCGAGGCCCAAGCCGCCTTTGTCGCCCTCAAGAAGCTCTTCACCTCTGCCTCCGTCCTGAAGCACCCCGATCCGGCTCTCCCGTTTGTCTTGGAGGTAGACGCATCGGAAATCGCTGTCGGGGCGATACTGTCTCAGAGACAAGGCCCCAAGGCCCTTTTGTTCCCTGTTGGGTTCTTCTCTCATAAGCTGACGCCTCCCGAGCGGAACTACGACGTAGGCGACCAAGAACTGTTAGCAATCAAGGCGGCATTGGAGGAATGGCGGTACCTGTTGGAAGGAGCGGCCCACCCAATTCTCATATATACAGACCACAAGAACCTGGAGTACTTGAAGGCCGCAAAGAGGCTAAAACCACGTCAGGCCAGGTGGGCGCTGTTGTTCTCCAGGTTCGCTTTCCATGTCACCTATAGGCCGGGCTCCAAGAATACCAAACCCGATGCCCTGTCACGGATGTTTATCGACCCTAAAGAGCCTAACCCACCTGACACCATCCTAACTGCGGAGAATTTCCTGCTTCTTCAGGAAGACTTATTAAGCCGGATCAAGCAGGCGTCCAGGGAGGACCCGCCACCTGCCAAGTCGGGAGTTTCTGCCAAAGATGGTCTATTCTGGTCCAATGGTAAAATTTTCATCCCAGAAAGTCTCCGGGTCACTATACTTGGGCTCTGCCATGACCATGTACTGGCTGGACACTTTGGCATTGCCAAAACTACAGACCTGGTCCAGCGTACATTCTGGTGGCCCCAACTGGCAAAGGACTGCCAAAAATATGTGGAGTCATGCACCGTTTGCACCCGCAACAAGAGCTGCAGAACCAAGTCTTGGGGGCTACTCAAACCCCTACCTGCTCCGGAAAGGCCGTGGAAATTAATTACCATGGACTTCATTGTGGAACTTCCTCCCTCCGAAGGCCATACGGCCATCTTCGTGGTAGTGGACCGGCTATCCAAAATGGCTCATTTCATCCCCATGAAAGGGACTCCCTCGGCACCAGAGACAGCCCAAGCTTTCATTAAAGGTATTGTTAGACTTCACGGGGTCCCAGCGAACATCATCTCGGACAGGGGCGTCCAATTTACATCCCGGTTCTGGAAGGCTCTCTGCAATTCTCTTGGCATCGAACTGTCCTTATCTTCCGCATACCACCCACAGACAAACGGGCAGACAGAAAGAACAAACCAGACTCTTGAGCAATACCTGCGTTGTTTTTCATCCTTCTCTCAACAGGACTGGCTCTCTCTGTTGCCATTGGCGGAATTCGCCTACAACAACTCTACCCATTCCACTACCAAGCAGACCCCGTTTTTTGCCAACTATGGTTACCATCCGTCATTCCTGCCTAATTCAGTACCCGAATGCTCCGTCCCTGCTGTTCTCGAGACTGTGGATTTCTTTTCTTCTAACAATAAGTTGTTGCAGGAAACTATGACCCGGGCACAAAACCTCAATAAGGAGGTCTTCGACAGGGGCAGACGGGGGCAACTGGTCCTGGAACCTGGAGACAAAGTATGGTTATGCACAATCAATCTCCGGCTTGCTTGCCCTTCTAGGAAGCTAGGCCCCAGATTCCTGGGCCCCTCCGCAGTTAAGCGGAAGATCAACGAGGTGGCATACGAGCTGGAGTTGCCGGAATCACTTCGGGTACACCCGGTTTTTCATGTTTCGCTCCTGAAGCCAGCAGTTCCCAATTCCTTCCCTGGACGATCCACAGATCCTCCAGCTCCTATAATGGTCAATGGGGAAGAGGAATTTGAGGTGGAAACAATTGTGGACTGCCGGAAAAGGAATAACCAGATACAGTACCTCATCAAGTGGAAGGGGTACGGTTCAGAAGAAAACTCGTGGGAACCTGAAGCCAACTTGCATGCCAGACACCTGATCCAGGCTTTCAAGAGATCTCACCCTGAAAAGCTGTCCCAGTTGGGCATCCGGAGGCTGCCCCTTGGGGGGGGCAATGTAAGGGAAGCCCTGCTGGGCCTAGTAGTTCCTCACCGCTGCGATCGCGTGTGGGGGCCCGAGCGGGTGCGCGAGCTACTGCGCATGCGCGGAATCGAGCGGGTGCACGTGCGCGGGCATGGACGGGCGCGCGCACGGTCACTGGCGCCGGGCGGGCTATTTAAACCAGCCTTCTCCATACAACCCTTGCTGCCTGATCTACAGCGTTCCGCTTGCTAAGTCCTGAACTTCTCTGTCTCTGCACCTGTGACCCGGCTTGTCTATCTACCTGCTCTGCTGTCTGCCTGCCCCGATCCCGGCTTGCCCACGACCATCCTCTTGCTTATCCCCTTGGCTCATCCGCAGTGTGCTCCACAGTTACCGAACCCAGCTTGTCTGACCATTCTGTGCACCTGTCCTGAAGCGTTCCTGTTGTCTGCTGGTTCCTGTAGTCCACTGCCTGCCAGTTCCTGTGACCACTTACCTGCCAGTTCCTGTTGTCTGCTGGTTCCTGTTGTCCGCTGCATGCTGGTTCCTGTAGTCCGCTGCCTGCCAGTTCCTGTGACCACTTACCTGCCAGTTCCTGTTGTCTGCTGGTTCCTGTTGTCCGCTGCATGCTGGTTCCTGTAGTCCGCTGCCTGCCAGTTCCTGTGACCACGTACCTGCCAGCTCCTGTTGTCTGCTGGTTCCTGTTGTCCGCTGCATGCTGGTTCCTGTAGTCCGCTGCCTGCCAGTTCCTGTGACCACTTACCTGCCAGTTCCTGTTGTCTGCTGGTTCCTGTCACCTGCTGTCTGCTGGTTCCTGTCACCTGCTGTCTGCTGGTTCCTGTCACCTGCTGTCTGCTGGTTCCTGTCACCTGCTGTCTGCTGGTTCCTGTCATCCCTTGTCAAGTCCTGCTGATCCATCCGCATCTGTTTGATCCTGCCAGACACTCGTGCCTCCTTCGACTTTTGCACCCCCTGTCTCCATCATCAGGGGCTGCAAGTCTGGGACGTAAGAGAGGTCTCCCACTGCAATCCAGACTCGCCACTAGGTACGTGACATAGTGTCTCTATATGCAGATGATACTCTTCTATATTTGGGAGACACCCAGGGCTCTCTACCAGCTGTAATGTCTCCTATTGGAGACTTTGGTTCCCTCTCAGGCTTTTCAATTAACTGGAATAAATTGGTTCTAATGCCGCTATATGATTTGCCTGTTCCATTACCGACTTGTGCTCAATTGGTACAGATTGTCTCTCAGTTTCGTTATTTGTGTATTCAGGTTTCTCCCTAATCCTTCTCACTATATATAACAGAACCTTGTTCCATTACTGCGTAAGCTGCGAGACAAATTTACTGCTTGGTGTAAGCTACCTCTGTCAGTGGTGGGTAGAATTAATCTATTAAAACTGGTATGGCCCCCCCCATACATTGTATTTATTTCACAATGCCCCGCTTTGGATACCTTGTAAATGGTTTAGCCGCATAGACTCTCTATTCAGAGAACTCATATGGTGCAAGAAAACTGCACGTATCAGATTAGACACCCTACAATATGGTAAAGCCCAAGGTGGTATGGCTGTCCCACACGCTAGAGTTTATTTTGCAGCTCAACTACAGCAACTGGGTGGGTGGGAGAACGTAGACTCTGCTGATCCTGTATGTAAACTTCTTATTCCCCAAGGAACAATTATGCCTGCATTAGCTTTTCTGGAAGCAGGGTTGGATGTCCCAGGCCTTGCGCCCACGCAACTGGTCAGAGATACAGTAGATTGCTCCAGGGATAAGCACCCCGATTAGGCATACTATGCTGTCCAAGGCACCTTTGAAATGTACGCTGCAGGTCTTTGGTAATACTGTCTAAAATGGGTCATGCATGGTTTTATTTTATTTTTATTTTACTTTTTACCGGTTTTCTTTTTCTTGTGGATTACTGGTTTATTACTGTCTTAATTCCCAGGGCTCTGTGGAAAAAAATGGTAATTTTATATGCAGATTCTCTTATACTGTAACTTCTGGATCCCATGATGTACAGGATGTGAGATGATTATGTGCACTGCTGAATAATGAGCCTCTGTGTATTTTAGTTACACTATCTGTATAGAATCTGTATCCTTGAGATTCATAAAGTCTCTCCGGTTTAATTGTTTTTGGAAATATCAATAAAATCTTTCCTTATTTAAAAAAAAATAAAAAATCTGTAGGGCAGTTTTTTACTATTTTGAATACTAGACAAAAACTGCTGTGCCACGTATTTCAAGCTGAGGGTCTAGTTACACACATTTTTTACACACGCATTTTTTCATACCCGCAAGTCTGATTTCTCTTAGAAAGGACTGCATGATTCCCAAAATTCAAAGGATTTTCCATCAGCAATCATCAACTTAGTGAAGAATTTTCAAGCTGTTATTTTTAGACAGTGAACGTTCCCATGTGACCTTACCTCAAGCATTTCAGATACCAATTACATTTTTACTAATTCCAATTAAGATTTAATGAGACCTGACATACAAGCTATAAAAACAGCTGTTAAAATATAGGAGGAAGAGGAGATATACAGTTTTCACAATGCAGATTTTAAACACTATTTCTTAGAAAGAGACTTTTGGCACTGAAAACATGTCTAAAGAAAACAGTGCTACTAAAAGTAGTAGTAGTATGAGTAGTGATCCTAACACTGGCAAAAGGTTGCCAAAGCACAATCACTAGAAAAGCAAAGGAGCCACTGACATGCTTGTATGGCAGCATTTCTTAGTGCATGGTTCAGCAGAGGATAGCTTTGAATTTGTTTGCTTATTGGTGAGCAAGATGTTGTAGCATTTCAGTGACAACATAGAAGAAGATGAGTGTTCTATTTATTCATCCTGTTGTTAATGAGTTGTTGAAATAATTATGATCATTAGTCTAACATGGGCCTAAAATGTAACATCAACTTGAGCTTGATACCTAACACACTGTTCCTTACATATTTCTGACCACTGCACACTATGCCTTACATACTCCAGATTCCTGCACTTTCTGGGTTTTGTGCTATTGTCTCCTGTGTATGTGTATTACATATGCCTAACCTGTGCACTTTGACATCCTGTCCCCTCTGCTCTGTGCATTGCATTCCCTTGTACTCTGTGTGTTATGCACTCCTGAGCCCTGCACTCTTTTCATTATGTACTCTTGACCTCTGATTGATGTGCCTTATATACTACTGCCCCATGTTGCTTTGTGCTTTTTTTTTTTTTTTTACCCCTGTCATATTAGCTCTGTGTGTTACACATTTCTGTACCCTGCATTTTGTATACCTGTCCCCTGTGATCTATGCATTACATTCTCCTTATCCCTGCACTCTGTGTTAACTATGCCATTCCCCTGCACTCCATGTGTTGTGTACTCCTGGCCCATGCACTCTTTATACCAGGGGTGCTTAACATGTGGCCCTCCAGCTGTTGTGAAACTACAAGTCCCATAAGGCATTGCAAGGCTGACAGGTAAGTCTGACTCCCAAAGGCAGAGGCATGATGGGATTTGTAGTTCCACACAGCACAGCTGAATGGCCACAGATTGAGCACCAATGCTTTATAATATATAAAACTAAAATAAAGTAAACTAAACTAAAAGAACTAGAAAAAAATTATGAAACTGCACATATGGTCTATATTCTGTGAAAAACATACAGTATAAGGGAAGCAGCTAGCACAAATATAGGACATATCAATATGATACTTGAGATGTAATTAACAGTGCAGCACTGATCTCATAACTTATATCACCATATGCATCAATCCAGAATAATAACAAAATAAGTATACATTGAACTAAAGGGGAGTATAGATAGAATAGTCTGTGCATGAATGATAAAACCAGTCCTTATATATAACCACATGTGCAACCAAAGTGCAGCTAAGGTAAATCTTCGTTTACTCTGCTGTGATAATCCACTTCACCATGACACGCCTAAAGGCTTACCAGAAAAGTTTGACCCTTGAATCATGAGAAGTCAAAATGTGTCTGATGGATGAATAGCAACACAGATATGGCAGGTGTAAGATTCAATTGAGCATCTTCATAACCTCCATCCAAGGGTCACACATAAAGGAAGAGAAGAAAGCAACCCCACGCTCCAAATATTGTAAATTCTGAGGACTAGTTTTTCTTTAAAATGGTGAAGAGGACATACTGTACTTTAAAGCAAATACTATCTGCACAAAACAGACTACATATCCCAAAATGCAACTTGCAAACTCGCGCATGTGTGGTGATGTCACAGCCTCCTGCTCTACCCTACGCGCTTCGTCAAAAATGATATCATCAGGGGCTCTGAGGCACCACTACATGATCCCAAATGAGTACTAATGTTGATGAACCTACAAAGCACCATCTTGTGGTTAAAAAGAATTACAACTAATATCCTAGATGCATAATAAAAAAAACTACATAAAAGAATCAAGAATAAAAATAGAATCCTATGTTTTAAAATTGCTTCTGCACTATAATGCCCCATACACACATTACGACCACAAAATCCGTCAGATTTTTTCCGACGTATTTTGTCCGAAACTTGTCTTGCATACACACGGTCGCACAAAGTTGTCGGAAAATTCGATCGTTCAGAACACGTGACGTACAAAACGTACAACGGGACTACGAAGAGGCCAGTAGCCAATAGCTTTCGTCCCCAAATTTATTCTGAGCATGCGTGGCACTTTGTGCGTCGGAATTCTATACACACGATCGGAAAAAGTCCAAACGGATTTTGTTGTCGGAAAATTTTAGGTCCTGCTCTCAAGCTTTTTCCGTTGGGAATTCCGACGGAAAAGGTCTGCTAGAGCCCACACACGATCGGATTTTCCAACAACATAATCCGATCTGACTTTTTCCGTCGGAATTTCGACCGTGTGTACAGGGCATTACACAGAACTTCCATTGTCAAAGATCTTTTAAGCTTGCGTGACAAAAAAACATAACAAATGAATAAATAATATAAAGGTTATGTAGCCAGGTGCTGGGTTACAGTAATATGGAGATGGAGACTTTGCCCTTTATTCTTCTGTCTCTCTACTGAGATACTGATGTTAAGCATCCTCCTCCAGCCAGAAGAGGGAGAGCCATAGCCAAGCCAACCCGTAGACTTCTGTGCTGAGCTCTGAGAATCATAGGAGTTGTGGTTTGAAACAGAAGCCATATAGTGGAGTTTAATTCCATAGATACACTAGGGCAATGAGGAGGAGTGAAGCTGCTTTCCTGAGACTGTTTTGAAGTTCTTCCTCTTGGCAGTAAGGGAGTTAGAGAGAGAACTCTAAATACAAACATAAGACCACGTTCACAACCAATATCTATATGGGGGTTGAAGCTGCTAACCTGATGTCTTTGTATACAAACGACAATAATAAAAAAAAAAAAAGGTCAGTGCTGCAGCATAAATGAGCATCAATGTAAAAAATAAAATCCCCCCGTGAATGAATCACACATCACATAAGAAACAGTCAAAAATATATGTGCATATAGACCAACATGAAAAGTCCAAATGGGTGTTAGGCCTCATGCACACGAGACGCTGTTAAACGCGCGTTCAGAGGCAGTTGGACACTTTTTTCAACTGCACCTGAACGCATTCAATGTTATCCTATGTGTCCATGTACACAGTCTTGTTTTTTCCCATTTTTATGCAGTTGCGTTTAACCTCGTTTTTCCAGAAGCAAAAAAATGCATTCAGACACTTTGCTTTTCCACGTTTCAGACGCAAAACCCAGCTAAACACGGCTAAACGCAGGCACCTGCGTTTGCGTTTATAAGCCTTTTTAAAGGAACCCAATTTTTTGGACCAGAAAACTCAGAAATATGATGGTAAACCATAAAAAAATACTAGAAAAATTGGTTTAAAATGTCATAATTAGTTTAGATAGTTCGTAGAGCGTATATACTCACTAATGTATACATGTTTGTGAAATGCATACATGTTTGTGAAATATCCAAAGGACATTCGCTGTGCCATCAACGGATGGGTCCAATATCGACAAGCTCTGATTCTGGACCTCTCATGCAAATTTGCGACGACATTGCGCCCTCAATAAGAGCAACATCAGGAGCATTTCCTGACATATATTCAATATGAGATCCATTTCCAAAAAAAAAACACAAAAACAGAGGCAAATGCAAGTGTACAACTGCTCTCTCTGCTGCTGCTGCTCACTCTGATCAAAATGGCAGAAATAGTTAATAATACATGATTTCTGAGCTTGGGGAGGGTCTATATGATGTTATCTTTACAAATGCTTATAGACGCAAACGCGTCTAAACGTGGCAAGAAAACACAGCAAAACGCGCGTTTTTAAACGCAGGTTTATGCTTTTTAAAACACGCGTTCAGCAGAGTTTGCATCTGCGTCTCGTGTGCATGGGGCCTTATAGTGCAAAACCAGCAAATTGATAAAATAATCACCCTCCTAATAAAAGTCCAACCAAATGTTGATTTTCAGCAGATCTTGCACACCTACTGATATGCAGGTGTCCGGCATACCAGTAGTGAAATGCTCTTGAAAAGGTACTCCAGTATAGAAAACATCCACCTCTCCACCATGCTCCGAAATAGCTTACTAAAAGCTTAGCAGATTACTATGACCCTCTGTATATGAGTGGTCATGGTACAATTGTGTAAATCTCCAGCTGCTCTGCTCCAAAGTAACCCTCCAGATGCCCGCACATTTCTGCTCACAGATGGACTTAGCAGATGTTAGATAGAAAGACAAAGAAGCCTGCCTAAAATCTTCACATAATCCATATCGTCACAGCGCTAATAACAGCAATCCAGCTGATTTCAGCAAGAAACAATGATCGATCAGCATGCGTGATGATGTCACCACGTAGGCCACTTCTCTATGTGTTTCATCAGTAGCTGTCATCTTCAGGGAACCCTGATGGCAGACAATTGTACACAACAACAAAATACCTCTCCTGAAATATGAAAAACTATCAAGTTGATTTACTATAGGCAAACTGTTATAGGCTGTTCACTTTGCAAGGGAATTTTTCTTTGCAAAGGAGTTTTCTGTTGATTCAGTGAATGTAGTAAAATTCACATTGCAGAAAATACCCAATCACATGTAATTCACTTTAATGAATGATTGGATGATGCAAGTCAGCAGAGCTTCACTTCATTCAATAGATAAGGGAAAATTCCCTTGTTAGTGAAAATACCCTTAAAAAGTGAACAGCCTATTTGCTTTTAGCAAATCAATCACTAGTGGGAGAGCTGTGACATAAATATCAGGTATTTACACAGTTCATGAGGTAGGAAACTTCCCTCTGCTATTCTTTTATCATGCCACTGGAAAATTGATTCTCATCAATACCCCAGCTTAATGCTATTAAATTAGTTTCGCTTGGAGGTTAATGATTGTGGAAAATAAACCATATGAAACTAAACCATGTTGGTTGAAAGAATATGAAAACCCTCAAAATCTAGTTTATTTATTTTTCTTCTTAAGGTGCAACTTTATGTGGAGCATACGCAGTATGTGTTGTGTATGATCCCTAATCTATTTTAAGAAGCAGAGCTTCCAAGTATTAATTTTCTTGAACTAAAAAGTTGACTAGACACTAAAAAAATATTTTGGTTATTTTTGCAGCGGTTGTAAGTTGCCAAGCAAGAAATCGGACTGAAGAGCGGGTAGAAGTGTTGTTAACTGGAGTTGTTCCTGGTCAAACAGCTATGACAGTATCAAGTCATGATCTGAAATCCACTGAAAAGGTTGGCCATACACAAGAAGTTCAAGTCACTAACGGTATAGTTAAACTTTGGTTTATTTATGTTTTTGTTCAATTTTATGTCTTTATATTTATACATTTAAAATGATAAAGAATATGCATTAGGTGTTAGCTTTCCAAAAAGCATAGATATCTTAGCCGAAGAAAGAAAAATTGATTGGTCTTTTTTTTGGATCATTGATCCCATTTACTGCCACTGACCAGTGTGACCACCAATGGGGGTGGGGTGGGGGAATGGTTAACTTTCACACCACTGACCACCAATGCAGAGGGTGGGGAGGTTAACTTTTACTGCTACTAAGATAACCATCAATGGGGGGTTAACTTTCATGCCACCAACCACCAATATGGTAGGGCTAAATTTCACTGCCACTGACTGCCAATGCAGAGGGTTACCTTTGTCTTCCTCTTACCACCAATGTTATGGGGATAATGTGGCTACATTTCACTGCCACAGCCCACCAGTGCAGGGGGTTATGAGTACTGACACCAATGTTGGATTTATTATTACTGCCATGGACACGAATGCTCTGGATTCTTGTACTCCAGCTTGTTAAGCTGCAAATAATTTAAATTTGATATTTAAAGATTCCATAACAAATTCTATGATAAAGGTATCAGTTTATCTTATAATTGTTTAAAGCTGTCCTTTTGTCAGTTTATACATATGTTCTAAATAAAATAAACAAAGCAAGTATACTTGTTATCTTAAGTTTAGGTAGATGCAGGAGAGTTACTTTGCTTACCTTTTCCTTATGTCTTACCTAATTCTTATGTGTGAGATCTATAGACCCAAGTCCCCAGGTCACCACTCTTGCAACTGCCATTTCAAGGAAGTTGCATGCTTTCACTTGGATTTTTACTATATGTTATGGTTATAAATATACTGCTTGTCCATTTCAGAACTCTATTCAGATTACGTCTGTGATAACAATTGTTTCTAAAGTAACTAGGAATAACCAATTTTTGAAGGGGTTTTTGTTAGTAAAATATAAAATGAAATGGAGGTTTAAAGTGTCCATGGAGGTAAAAGTTTAAGTAGTTTGGGTGATTATTAAAATTATAATTAATTTTTTTTCTTATTTTTTTATTTTTTTTATTATGAGTGGATACATACATATAGGTATTGGTGAATGAGGATGTATATATACATGCTTATATAACCATGGGATATTAAGTTAGCACAAAATATATTGCAGTTAAAAGAAAATGTGTATGTAATTGATGGAAATTGATTTGACATTGGACTCCTTGCCTCCCTTTGAATAAATAAAGAATATTAAAGGAATAACCAACCAATTTCTATAATGAGAAATAAGTTAACCACTTCAGTCCCGGAAGGATTTACCCCCTTCCTGACCGTTTTGCGCACCTGTGCCACTTTGCCGACGTAAATCGGTGTGAGACGGTCAGCAAGTAGTTAAAGAGCTGCTTCTCATTTTATGTTTCATTCCCAGCATAGTTCAATTTTGTTAGTTCTATATTTATCGTATTTTGTACTAGTGTTAAGCTGGCTTGTATAGCCAGCTTAACACTAGTATAAAATACGATAAATATAGAACTAACAAAATTGAACTAGGTTAGTAGATTTTTGTTCAAAGTTTTTTATTTTAAGAGCTGTGTTATATTTTCTAATCATTAGTGAGGTCAAATTGATGTTCATTTTTGACCACAGTAATGTATAAAATTTGAAGAGTCCATTTGTTCCAAAATCAAAATGTTACAAGCAAACAACATTTTGAACTATTTTTGAATGACAATCGTCAAGCTGTCAAATGTACTGAGAGTTTTCATACAAATGTTCATACAAATATGTTTGAGTTTTATACCCAGCTTGAAGTAATTGAAAAGTCTCGTTTTTTTTTTGCTTTAAAAATAACAAACATGTTATACTTACCTGCTCTGTTGCTGTGGTTTTGAACAGAGCAGTCCTCCTCTTCTCGGGATCCTCTTTGGCTCTCCTGGCCGTCCCTCCTGTTGAGTGCCCCCACAGCAAGAAGCTTGCTATGGGGGCACCCGAGCCGAGTCACAGCTCCCTGTGTCCATTCAGACACGAAGCCCTGACATGGCCCTGCCCCCTCTCTCCCCTGATTGGCTAGCTGACTCTGATTAACAGCAGCGGCAGCCAATGGTGTTGCTGCTGTGTCTTAGCCAATCAGGGAGGGAGAATCTTGGAAGGCTGAGACACTCGTGGACATCGCTGGAGAGAGAGGGACCTCAAGTAAGTATTAGGGGGGCTGAGGGGGGCTGCTGCACACAGAAGGCTTTTTATCTTAATGCATAGTATGCATCGGGATAAAAAAAAAAAAACTTCTGCCTTGACAACTCCTTTAAGGTTGTTCATTTTTTGCTTGTACATTATTGGATAATTGACATCAGCAGAGCTTCTCCTCATTCACTAAGCTCTAGGGAAAATTCCCACGCAAAGTGCAACTTCCCTTGCAATGTGAACCATCTATGTGCCCTTATTTAATCAACCCCACTGATTTGGCTTAAGCACACAAGTCAGAAATCTTAATCATCCATACTGCTGTCATGACTCAGAAAGCACCAACGTTATTGGATCAGCATGACAATCAGTGTTTTAGCATTTTCAGAAGTAAAGGTCAGCAATGGCAGCCTCTATACTTCCTTAGTATAGATTTTCATGATAAGTTTCCAAGTGACCAAAACTGGTCCTGAAAAAACACATGTTACATTTTCAGAAATAAATCTGTGTATTACATGCAAAATCAGGCTCACTTCTGCATAGAAACCGATGAGCTTCTAACCTTGGCTTGTTCAATTAAGCTTTGGTAATAAAACCTGGAAGCTCATTGGTTTCTAAGCAGAAGTCACCCTGATTTTGCACTTTCCAGCTTAAATAAATAAACCCCATTGTGTACTTAAAAGTGGGGTATGCCTGTATATATGTAAAATTGCAAAACGAATGAAAACGAAAGAGATATATTAATCTTACACTTAAGATACCTAGGTGCTACATCACTATCAGCAAGCTGATGAGGACATATTACAAATCCATCAGTACTGTAAATGGTACAAATGATTTTCTTTAGGATTGTTCCTAGAGCACTGTATGTTGGCAGCAAAGATAAATGGTGCAAAATGGCTAGGAGCGTAGCATTATCTTCTACACTGTTAGCCTGGAAGAGAAAATATAATATTCAGGGGTTCATGTAGTAGATGTACAGTACATTACCAGAGCACGGTCTAAGATAATTCTCTGGAGGAACTCCAGTTAAATGGACTTCTCCTGGTTTGTGCAACTAAATCCAATATGAAAATGCTCTCTACTTTACAGTATAAATCTATTAGATTAGGCTCCATAATGTAGAAATAAATGTGTAAAATGTGTAAAATGTGTAATCCAATGTATATTCAGTGTATATATCCATTGTTATAGACCCATTTTCTCAAGCAGTATTATCATTATGTTCAGTTTTACACTATACAGTGTAGATCCGTCATTTCAATTTCATAAAACAATTTCCTGATCCTATTGGTTCAAACATTGTTATACCTATTGTTACTCCCAAAACAAAGGTTAGTGACATAAAGCAAATGTATGTAGCTTCCACTGTGCTTAAACGTGTCTTGTATTAGTGTTATCTTTTCATTCAAGGAAAGATTTTTGAATAAACTACCATTTCCACAATGCTTAGACTTTCATTGGTTGGGATGTAAAAGTATAGAAGGACTCCTGGGGAGTCAAGGCAGCGGTTGTACTGAGTAAACAACCAAGTAAATTCAGATTTCGTATTTTAGTGACCCAGAGTCATTCAAAATAAGTTTGATTGCCTTGGGAAAGAAACACAGTATCTTACAGTTACAAGGTAGTAGCTTTACTGCGTAGGTCAGTAAGATCCTTACAGAATGTCTCACGCAAAATTAGATTTATAGTTAGGTGATCCATAGGGAGTTTTTATGAAAAAGCTGTACATAGTTGCCATTCATATACAGTGAGGGAAAAATATTTGATCCCCTACTGATGTTGTACATTTGCCCACTGACAAAGAAATGATCAGTCTATAATTTTAATGGAAGGTTTATTTGAGATTGACAGAATAACAAAAAAAAATATCCAGGAAAACGCATTTAAAAAAAGTTATAAATTGATTTGCATTTGAGTGAAATAGGTATTTGATCCCCCATCAATCAGCAAGATTTTCTGGCCCCCAGGTATCTTCTATAAGGCTATTTTCACAACGAGGTGCTGGGTATATTTAGCGCCGCTTTACCGTCATTTTAGCGGCGCATTTCGGCCGCTAGCGGCGCTTTTCGGGCGTGTTCGGAGCGCTGCCCCATTGTTTTCAATGGGAGGGGGCGCTTTAGGAGCGGTAAATACACCGCTCCTACAGCGCACCAAAGATGCGGCTTGCAAGACATTTTTCAGCGTCCTGCAAGCGCCCGCTCCAGTGTGAAAGCCCTTGGGCTTTCACACTGAAGACACAGCAACGGCTGTTTCAGGTCGGTTTGCAGGCGCTATTTTTAGCGCAATAGCACCTGCAAACCGCCCCAGTGTGAAAGGGGCCTAAAGGTAACAAGCTGAGATTGAGATTAGGAGCGCTCTCTTAAAGGGAGTGCTCCTAATCTCAGCTTGTTACCTGTATAAAAGACACCTGTTCACAAAAGTAATTAATCAATCAGATTACAATCTCTCCACCATGGCCAAGACCAAAGAGCTGTCCAAGGGTGTCAGGGACAAGATTGTAGACTTACACAAGGCTAGGATGGGCTGCAAGCAAGCAAGCAGCTTGGTGAGAGGGTAACAGCAGTTGCTGTGATCATTCGCAAATGGAAGAAACACAAAATAATTGTCAATCTCTCTTGGTCTGGGGCTCCATGCAAGATCTCACCTCGTGGAGTTTCAGTGATCATGATAATGGTGAGGAATCAGCCCAGAACTACACGGGAGAATCTTGTCAATGATCTCAAGGCAGCTGGGACCATAGTTACCAAGAAAACTATTGGTAACATACTACGCCATGAAGGACTGAAATCATGCAGCACCCGTAAAGTCCCCCTGCTCCAGAAAGCACATGTACAGGCCTGTCTGAAGTTTGCTAATAAACATCTGAATGATTCAGATGAGAACTGGGTAAAAGTGTTGTGGTCAGATGAGACCAAAATCTATCTCTTTGGCATCAACTCAACTCGCCGTGTTTGGAGGGGAAGGAATGATGACTATGACCCCAAGAACACCATCCCCACCATCAAACAGAGGTGGAAACATTATGGTTTGGTGGTGTTTTTCTGTTAAGGGGACAGGACAACTTCACGGCATCAAAGGGACAATGGATGAGGCCATGTACCATATAATTTTGGGAGAGAACCTCCTTCCCTCAGCCAGGGCATTGAAAATGAGTCATGGATGGGTATTTCAGCATGACAATGACCCAAAACACACGGCCAAGGCAACAAAGGAGTGGCTCAAAAAGAAGCACATTAATGTCTTGGAGTGGCCTAGCCAGTCTCCAGACCTTAATCCCATAGAAAATATGTGGCGGGAGCTGAAGGTTCGAGTTACCAAATGTCAGCCTTGAAACCTTAATGACTTGGAGATCCTCAAAGAGGAGTGGGACAAAATCTCTCCTGAGATGTGTGCAAATCTGGTGGCCAATTACAAGAAACGTCTGACCTCTGTGATTGCCAACAAGGGTTTTTGCCACCAAGTATGAAGTCGTGTTTTGCAAAGGGGTCAAATACTTATTTTACTCATTAAAATGCAAATCAATTTATAACTTTTTTTAATTGCATTTTTCTTGATTTTTTTGTTGTTATTCTGTCTCAGGGGGATAAAATACTTTTTTCCTCTCTCTGTAGTAAAGGAATATTTTACAAAAAATTGTTGATGGCACCATAATTCATAGTGTTAACTGTTATAGGTAACGTCTTATTCCCATAATGGTTCTAGTACCATAACTATAGGCAGTGACAGAGAAAGTAAAATGTATTTGGGCAGTGGGTTGTGGGACATTTTATTGTATGTGGTCTAGGACATAGTTGAGAGATTAGGAAGATGATACTGAAACTTCTAATAAGTCTGTTTCAATAAATAATATGTATCCAAAATAAAAGTATCAGTAAGATGGTGAGAATAAAACTCTAACTGCTATTAATGAACAGACTCCTGTCTAATAACAAATTCTTACCAACAGTTTTTGTTCGCCCCAAGAGAATAATTTCACTGTTCCTTTGATTCATATGCCAGTGTCTCAACAAACAGTGACAACTCTATGGGCCTATTAATTAGTGCCCTTTGGTATAAATTTGATTGCTGTTAGTGTGCCATCTCTGGTATGTCATATTAATGTACATCCTCATAGCGTGTGGATTTTCATTGTAACTGCAGTTAATTACACTTGTAGCTTGAGGTTATATATTCAGAATACATTTTTACTTTGTAATCCTGCAGCATAGTATTTTATTTAAACAAGCCTCCTTCGTTTTATCTGCACACTAAAAAGAAAACATTCTATGGGTTTTGGAGCTTTTTGATGCCACTGCAATAAAACTTGTTTGTGAATTTTAGTGTTTAAATGAAGAGGCAGGTATTGATTTGGAACATGACATTCTTTCAGGCTAAGAGACTAATAATGGAATGCTCTGACACATAAGAATCCAGACCTATTTGAAATTTTGACACATTCCATTATACAGTTGGTGGCATTATAATAGCATTATTAATATATAAATTGGACGCCTGTCATAATATCATCTGTAGCATTGTCTTATAGTTGTTAGTTACCATTTCAACATGTCTAATAAAATTTGCTGCACCACATGGGAATGTTGTATATAATAACGCGTGTGCTCTGTGTAATTGGAAATTTTCCAGCTTAAAAATGTGGGAAATTCATTCTAAAGTATATAAATTCAAACAGGCACATCTGAAGTTTGATCCATTAAGCTAACAATAAAACGTTAAGATGCTCATGTCAGACAGCATTGGTTAAGTAAACAAAGTCAACATCTTTTAATGAAGAGGAATGTGGAAAATGTGGGTAAAAGACATGATACAGTTATTTAAGAATGGGGGTGGTGCTGCGCTGTTCCCCAGGGAAGTGGGTGTATCTACTGCTGACTAGCAGTGTCTGGGTGAATGGAGACCCCTTATGTTGTAAAATGGTTGTAGAGAAGACAGCTGTGTAAAATCTATTGTATGGGCCAATGTCCATTAATGAATTGGGTACCTCCCAAATAATATATAGTAAAATATATAACGACCAATAAATATACAATAAAAACACTAGTGAATATCAATAAAATAGGTAATCAGGTACGAGAGTGTTATAAATAACTAATAGCACCTAAAATAGCTATAATAGCTTAAAAAAACACCATGGGCAGGTACATAAATGTAAAAAACTCAATATACATAAAAAGTAGTCTAAGTGAACATGTAAATGTGAATAAACGTATAAAATGTGAATATAAATATCCAGGAGTGTATATTTTACTATATATTCTTTGGGAGGTACCCAATTCATTAATGGACATTGGCCCATAAGATAGATTTTACACAGCTGTCTTCTCTACAACCATTTAACATAAGGGGTCTCCATTCACCCTGACACTGCTAGACAGCAGTAGATACACCCACTTCCCTGGGGAACAGCGCAGCACCACCCCCATTCTTACATACTCTTTCTGGTAGGTACGGTTTGACCTACACCCGGTGCTTGCAGCAGTCCCCCCACATTCCGCCTCCATCCCCCTCCCTTCCCCTCCCCTCTCCACGGTAGCGCAGGAATACCTTACTACATGATACAGTTATTAAGTTCAGTATAATACAGGATTAAAAATGTCTGCATATAATGGAGGCTATTTTATGAAAGTTTGAGAAAAATAAAAAAAGTTCCTTTGTTTCCTTTAAATCCCAATCATGTATGTTAAGTTGCACATTAAATAGATTCTCACTGTCCACTTTTTTTAATTTCTTTTTTTCTTTTTTTTCTTTTATTTTCTTCTGCTGCATATGCATGCACAATTTCCATGAACCAAATATCGGAGAAATCAGCAAAGCTGAAACACCATTTCAAAAATCCCACTCCAAACACCCAAACCAACTGTGAGCCACTTTGATTCTATACATGGGTTCTAGTGAACTTAAGACCTTCAGTCACATCCAAAGGACAGGCTAGGCCACGTTTCCTCTGGTCCAACTGTTACTGTGTACCTCCACTATCACAGGAGTGAGCTCTCAAATGCTGTGCTCAAAGTTGTTGCGTCAAAGCTGCTGATGCACATATAAGGGGGTTTGAAACAGTTAACATGCTTGCTCTTATGGTGATTGAGGGTAACAGTAACAGCTGGACAAGTCTTAGCAATGTCCTAGCAACAAGGCAGGATGGGGAGATGCAATCTCTGTAAGTTTTTCACTCAGGCTTCATAAGGTACGTATATGGGCTACATATATAGCAAGAGCATTGTTCAACTTTGGTCAAAGCTGCACAGTTTTTCTTTTATCTACAGATGCTCCTTATCTGCACAGGCAGTTTTTTGGTAAACATGAACTATGTCTTTAAGCTCTTTTAATATATCCGTGGTCAGCAGAGGAGAGCAAAAACAATCCCAAGAAATTATTTAAGTATATAAACAGTAAAAAAGGGAGGACAGACCATATTGGCCCCATAAATAATGAGGAAGGATATCTGGTTACAAAGGATGGAGAGATGGTGAAGGTTTTGAATTTATTCCCCCCTTTTAGTCTTCATGAGGGAATCGGGGGGCTTCAGTAACCAAAACTGCAGTGTTTGTCCTCATGACACATCACAGGAAGCTCCCTCATGGCTAACAGAGATCAGAATTAGAAATAAACTTGGGAAACTTAACATTAATAAGTCACCTGGACCAGATGGCTTGCACCCGAGGGTACTTAGGGAACTCAGTCAAGTAATTGCCAGACCATTGTTCCTAATTTTTACTGACTGGAATGGTACCAGCTGATTGGAGAAAAGCCAGTGTAGCACCAATATTTAAAAAGGGCCAAAATACATCCCTGGGAATTAGACCAGTTAGCCTAACATCAATAGTATGCAAGCTCTTTGAGGGGATAATAAGGGACTGTATACAAGATTTTAGAAATGAAAACGGTATCATTAGCAGTAATCAGCATGGATTCATGAAGAATCATTCTTGCCAAACCAATCTATTAGCCTTCTATGAGGAGTTGAGCTGCCATCTAGATAAAGGAAGGCCCGTATACATGGTGTATCTGGATTTTACAAAAGCATTTAACACAGTTCTCCATAAACGTTTACTGTACAAAGTAAGGTCCGTTGGCATGGATTAAAAACTGGCTACAAGGGAGAGTTTAGAGGGTGGTGATAAATGGGAAATACTCAGAATAGTCAGGGGTGGGAAGTGAGTTCTGTGCTGGGACCAATCCTGTTTAATTTGTTCATAAACAACCTGGAGGATGGGGTAAACAGCTCAATCTCTGTATTTGCAGAAGACACTAAGCTAAGCAGGGCAATAACTTCTCTGCAGGATGTGGAAACCTTGCAAGAAGATCTGAACAAATTAATGGGGTGGCAAACTACATGGCAAATGAGGTTTAATGTAAAAAAAAATTAAAATAATGCATTTGGGTGGCAAAAATATGAATGCAATCTACCCACTAGGGGGCGAACCTCTGGGGGAATCCTGGAGGTTCTAGTAGATGATAGGCTCAGCAATGGCATGCAATGGTTGCTGCTGCTAACAAAGCAAACAGAACATTGGCATGCATTAAAAAGGGCATTAACTCCAGAGATAAAGCAATAATTCTCCCGCTCTACAAGACTTTGGTCCAGCCTCACCTGGAGTATGCTGTCTAGTTCTGGGCACCAGTCCTCAGGAAGGATGTACTGGAAATGGAGCAAGTACAAAGAAGGGCAACAACGCAAATAAAGGGTCTTGATTTTATTGATATTATTTATGAAGAAAGGTTGCCAGCATTGAACTTATTCTCTCTGGAGAAGAGGCGCTTGAGAGGGGATATGGATGAGAATGTGCAATTCCCTTCCACAGGCAGTGGTTT
Organism: Lithobates sylvaticus; assembly: GCA_028564925.1. NCBI lineage: Eukaryota > Metazoa > Chordata > Amphibia > Anura > Ranidae > Lithobates > Lithobates sylvaticus. The sequence continues at coordinate 393,273,378 of CM053027.1, forward strand.
TATCGGGGGTAGATTTAAAAAACTATTAGATAAGCACCTAAACGACCACAACATACAGGGATATACAATGTAATACTGACATATAATCACACACATACTGTAGGTTGAACTTGATGGACTTTTTTCAACCTCACCTACTATGTAACTATGTGACTTTTGAAATACTTTCAAATACCTTTTCCCCAGTCTTTTTTTTTCTTGAGCTTTGAGAGTTATTGGTACAGGCCCAGGCCTGTGTACACACTGCTTCATTTACATTTAGCTCATCTACATTTTCCCCTGCTACAGTACAGTGAAGATTAGCTATGTGCTTGATCCATGACTTCATTGCCAGGAGAAGTAAATATTGAATTATATACTCCATGGCCCTCATGTAGTCACTGCATATCCACATCACAAGCTGCTGGTAGAAGCCAGCATCTGCATACATGGATGGAAATCTGTCTGGTTCAGCAGACCTAATGATCAACTTCTATACAAACAGCCTGTCAGGTTTTTCACAAGTGATTAGTGCCGCCAGCTTTACCCGGCAGCATGAATCAGTGTATTCTGATGTCGGGGAAGTCTCCCTGCTGTCAGAATGCAACACCTTTTTTTAGGATTTTCTGGAGACAGAGGTAGGAAGAGAACTGGTTCGGTTACAGCTTAATAAAGCAATGGGCCCTGATTGTATTCATCCCAGAGTTCTAAAAGAACTTTGAGGTATAGTTGTTGGACCATTAATGGATTTTTTATAATCAATCTCTTCTAACAGGAGAAGTTCCCCATGATTGGTGGACAGCTAATATTGTACCTACCCACAAGAAAGACAGCAAGGTAGAAGCTGGCAATTACAGGCCAGTGAGTTTACCATCATTCATAGTCAAGTTAATGGACTCACTCCTGAAAAGAAGGATCATTGATCACCTAAAAATACACAACAAAGCAGCATTGCTTTATTCAGGACAGATCATGTCACATTATTTTAATTAAAATATTTGACCATTTTTTCCAATGTGTTGGACCAGGTTGATGCTGCGGACATATCATATCTTGATTTCAGCAAGGCATTTGATACAGTTCAATATAATGCAATGCAATACATGTGTTTGGAGGTTCTAAGTAATTTGCTAGCAAAAAATATGGATTTTAACTTGTAAGCAACACATGTCAGAAAAAGGCTTAAGCAAGAAAGGGTCAAAATACCCCACAGTTGCCACTAACAAGTGAACTCTAGCCACCAGTCTAGGATTAAATATAGTAGAAACATATTGCTAAATATTTTCTATTCATTGTAATCAAATACCAAATACCATTAATTAGGGGCTTTATTTTACTTCATATTGTGAATGTGAAGTATTAATTTATTTATTGGAGTATACATCTATTTTGTTTATAGAGTTTCTGTCAAGTCATGGCACAATTCATTATCATTGCCTATTATTTTCCTCATGATTTTTAATGTGAAGATATTCCTAGCAATGCAGAGATATTCTGAAATTAAAATCACGGCATTAACATAAACATGATTATAAAGACTGCCTCAAGGAACACTTTTGTAAAACATGTTATCTAATGCAGTTTTTGTTTTCTTTATTTTAATTCATTGTTTCTCATGTCATAAAGTTATGAACAATACATTTTCCATCATATTATAATGTATAATGTTTTTGATACTTAAAGAGGTATTAAACCCAAAACCAAAAATTCAACATATAGCAGCTTACCAGTCATTAGATGTGTTGGCTGCATTCATTTTTATTTAGGCTTTTTTCTCTTTGCTTTCAATTGGTTAATGTATGGCCTACCTAACTAATTGAGGCCAAACTCCAGCTCACACTTTTTAGGACATTGCAGCAATTGTTTTTTTTTCCTTGTGATAAAGGTTTTATATAATAAATAAAAGTATTTTATTGTAAGCACCCCTGGCAGTGGTAAATGGTTGTTCTCAACACTCTAACGGCTACATATGCAGGACAGCTTGTTCTGTTAAAATACAACATACTTACTGGTCAGATCACCAGGTGAAAATAAAAGAATTAAAGCCTAAAAAAAGAAAACAAATGCAGCCATGACATCTAAGAACTTAACGGAACCAAAACAGAACTCCTTCTCCTAAATGCAAACCGCAAAACTAAATCTACGACACCATGGACTCCGCCCGCCATCCTTGGACAGACCATCCCCCTAAGCATAAAAGCCAAAAGTCTCGGTGTCATCTTCGATTCAGAAATGTCAATGAATGCACAAATAGGATCAGTAGTCAGCGGATCCTACCACCTTCTACGCCTGCTACGTAGACTCATCCCCTTCATTCCAGAAAAGGACAAAGCCATAGTGGTAGGAACAATCATCAACTCTCGACTCGACTACGCAAACTCCCTCTACATAGGACTACCTAAATTCCAGATTGCACGACTACAAGTCGTTCAAAACACGGCAGCAAGACTAGTCACAGGAAAAAAACCATGGGAATCCATCTCCCCATCCCTGAGGACCCTCCATTGGCTAACCGTAAAGAATCGGATCACATTCAAGACCCTCTGCTTGACCCACAAATGCACACAAGGAGATGCTCCTCAATACTTATGCGAAAAAATACAACACTACACCCCCAATCGCAACCTTCGATCTAACGACCAAAACCTCCTCCTTGTCCCCAAATCCCGGTACAAGTCAAGGGGAGAACGAAGATTTGCAGTCCAAGGACCACAGCTATGGAACGCTCTACCTACGAACATCCGCTTGGAAAAAGACCATCGGGCCTTCAGGAAAAAACTCAAGACCTACCTCTTCTAAGAAGGAATCAACGCAGGTCGGATCAAGCGCCTCGAGGCGATTCAGTTCGCAGTTGCAGCGCTATACAAATCATTCATTCATTCATTCATAAGAATTGGTAAGCTGCAATATAATAAATGTTTGCATTTTGGATTTGGTACCACTTTAAAAAGTATCTGTCTTGCTCTTGAATATGTCTTTCTTCAAGAATCTCTTGTGATTATAGCCATAATTAGAAAATCTACATTGAAAAAGCATGATTCAGCACTGGTTATTATTCACTAAAACTAAGGGGCCAAGCACGACCCATGAAAAATAACCCCACACCATAATGCCCTCGCCACCAAATGATTTGGAACAGTGGACAAAGCAAGGTCCATAAAGATATGGATGAGCATCCTGAGTCCTGATCTCAACCCCGGTAGGACACCTTTGGGATGAATTAGAGTGGAGACTGTAAGCCAGGCCTTCTATGCCATTTAAAGTTCATGTGCGTTGAAAGGCAGTTGTCCCAATACTTTTGACAACATAGTGTAAGTTTGACTTCTCCTATATGACAAATCTCAAGACTGGAATGGGAGAAACAGCACAGCACTTTCTCTCTGCATGCTAAATGAGAAGTTAGCATGCTACAAAGTCACACAATCTGTGCCGGAGTTGTAAAAAAAAAAAAAATGCTGGAAAAATCAGTGATCCAAAGACGCATGAGAGAAAAAGACAATGTTGTGATGTTCTGCACACATACAGTATATAAAATGCATCCAGTTCCCATGGTTAAAAGGAAAATTATTTTCTTTTTTTTATTTTGGCAATTTTAGAAGTAAAGGTTGAAGTGAAATGTTACATTTAAATAGCATAAACTTTCTTATTGACTTGTGTAATGAAAACTAGTTCAATAACTGGCTTCTGTCGAATGGTCATGTGGGAAAAATACTAGATCAGCACTTGCAGCCAATGGCTGCATACTGATTTGTGTATTCTTGTAGGTGGGGGGTGGGACACTCCATTATCAAAATATAACCGAACAGCGGGGGAGATCCCTGCATCAACACAAGAGATGTGAATGCAGAGATCTCCCCAGCTGTTCTATTGTATTTTCCTAATAGGGGCTCCATTCATTTTTTTTTCTTTCAATCCACTGGTTGCACAGGAAAAGAACTGTGTGTATACCCTGCTTTAAAATTCAAAATATTTGTGTGTGTGTATAGGGGGGTCAGTATGACAAGAATGCATTTACTGTATTTTTCAGACCATAAGACGCACGTTTCCCCCCCTCAGAATAATGGGGGGAAATGTCTCTGCGTCTTATGGTGTGAATATAAGACAGGCACCTCCCCCGTTGCCGCTGGCACCACCCCCCATCGCCGCTGTCACCGCCCCCTGCCACCACCTGCACCGCCCCCTCCCCCTGCAGCCACCACCGGAAGAGAGGCAGGAGAGTGGGGGGGGAAGACATCCAAACCCCCCATAGGCACTGGGCGATCTTCCAGCTGGGCCTGACACAGAAAACAGAGCATTCGGCCACTCGGGCTGCTCTGTCTTCTGTCAGGCGAATGGGATAAAATCAGGTAAGGCTGTGTTTGTGGCATTTGTCACTCTGCGTTATTGGTCACTCTGCATTATTGGTCACTCTGCATTATTGGCAATGGTCAGGCTGCATTATTGACAATGGTCACTCTGCATTATTGGTCACTCTGCATTATTGGCAATGGTCAGGCTGCATTATTGGCAATGGTCACTCTGAATTATTGGTCACTCTGCATTATTGGCAATGGTCAGGCTGCATTATTGGCAATGGTCACTCTGCATTATTGGCAATGGTCAGGCTGCATTACTGGCAATGGTCACTCTGCATTATTGGCAATGGTCAGGCTGCATTTCATGGGCAATGGAAAATATTTTAGTACACCATTTGGTTCAGAATATTTTTTTTCTTGTTTTCCTCCTCTAAAACCTAGCTGCATCTTATGGTCAGGTGCGTCTTATGGAGCGAAAAATACAGTACTTATTTTACACTGTGCCATAATCACATTTGATGTACATTTTAATTGATTTTTGAATCCAGGATTGTATGTGGAAAAAGTTAAAAATCATGTTTATTTTAATACTGGGATGTTTCTGATGTGGCTAAAATAAATGTATTTTATAAAAAAAATTGCTATAATAAAATACATAGAGAAAATGTATTCATTCACTTATGGTACTGAAGCTGCCGGCTAACGAGCCATTGATCTTGGTTTTCTTCAGGTTTCAGCACTACAGAAGAATTTATGTATGGAATTAGGTATGAATCTGAAGAATCAAGATCCCAGCTAGAACCATCTGTGGGAATTGAACTTGTTAGGAAAGAGCGTGATACACCATCTGGGATTGTCACTTTAATTTTCAACATCATTTTTGCACCCAACAAGTCAATGAGGTAAAGTGTTACATATGTAGTATTTTATTGTGAAAGTAATAGCTGATCTTGTAATAAGACAGCGAATATGGACTGTTCAGTATTCATTTTAATTAGTGCCATGTAAAACACTTGTACAAAATGAAATGAGGATAAATGAAATCATTTGGTTACTTTTCAGTAGATGAACTAGCTAAATATTCCCTCTCACCTTGCAATGCTATATACTACTTAATGAAAGAAATGCAATGGACATTGGTAAACAGGCTAAACTTTGATACAGTATATGTTCTATGCAGTGTTAACAAATAAATTGCAAGTGTTAATGTTCTTATTTAACCACTGCTTTCTCACATTTCTGTACTATTTCTATTTTCTCTTCTAATACTAAAATCTTTGCTGAAAATTTAGGTAAGGTATTATCTACGATTCATGGAAATGAGATGACCTTTACTCAACCTGACAGTTTTCTCATGTCTACTGTGATGGCTCCTGGTTTGGAGCTCTTGGGAGAACTTGGACTGGGTGGGTTAGAAAATTAAACTGGCTGACTGTTTTTCTTCCCTGAAATAAGCAGCAGGGGTCATGTTTAGCTGTATGACAATTTTAACACTGGGGCACTTTTCAGGCATTTTAGCACTAACAATAGCTCCTGTAAAGTGCCTGAAAAGCACCTCTCAAGCCATCCCAGTGTGAAAGCCAGGATGCTTTCACACTGGGGCGGTGCGCTTGCAGGATGGGGAAAAAAAGTCCTGCAAGCAGCATCTTTGGGGCAGTGGGGGAGCGGTGTATACACTGCTCCTCCACTGCCCCTGCCCATTGAAATTAATGGGCACCGCTCCCGAAGTGCTTGAAAAGCACTTCGGCAGCACCGCAAAACGGGTGCTATTAACCCTTCCCTCGCCTGCTAGCGGGGGTTAAAAGCACCCCACTAATGCCTAAAAGGCCCGCTTTAGCAGCGGTAAAGCCCCACTAAAACTAGCAGCACTTTACCGCTAACGGACCCGTCGCCCCAGTGTGGAATGGAGTCTAACTGCTCCCCCACCCCCTTTGATGTAAACTTGTGATATATTTAGAGCTGAACTTGTGTGTTGAAGTCTTCTGCCACACTGAATCTGACTTTGAAATGTCAAAGTCACATGTCAATGCAACTTCCAATGTGACTTTAACCACTTTGATACAGGGCGTACACCTTCCGCCCAGACTAATTTTCAGCTTTTAGCGCTCTCACATTTTGAATGACAATTGTGTGGTTGTGCGACACTGTACCCAAACAAATTTATTATAATTTTTGTAAATAAGTATGTTTTCTCCTTCACTGATGGGCACTGATGAGGCTGCACTGATGGGCACTAATGAGGCAGTACTGATTGGCACTGATGATGAGGCACTTATATGCAGCACTGATAGACAGCACTGATGGGCACTGATCGGTGGCACAGATATACAACACTGATGGGCAGTGATGGGCACTCATAGGCAGCACTGATGGGCACTCATAGGTGGCACTGATGGGCACTCATAAGTGGCACTGGAGGGCACTTGTAGGTGGCACTGGTGGGCAGCACTGATAGATGGCACTGATAGGCAGCACTGATAGGAGGCACTGGCAGGCATCACTGATGAGCACTGATTGACATCCCTGGTGGGCTCTAGTGGGCTTACCTGGTGGTCATGGGTTGGCATCACTCGTGGCCATGGGTGGGCATCCCGGGAGGGCTGCACTGATAATCAATCAGTGCAGCCCCCCCATCAGGAGAGCAAAGGATCGGCTCTCCATTACTCGTGCCTGTCAGTGCGGCTTTTCCTGTTTACACTGTGATCGGCTGTGATTGGACTTATCTGGTCACCTGGTAAAGAGCCTACATCATAGGCTCTTTACCTCAATTGGAGATTCAATGTGTCAGACAATTTGGACATTTTCACGTATGGGTTTACTCACTTTTGTCGCCAGTGGTTTAGACATTAATGGCTGTGTGTTGAGATATTTTGAGAAGACAGCAAATTTACACTGTTATACAAGCTGTACACTCACTACTTTACATTGCAGCAAAGTGTAATTTCTTCAGTGTTGTCACATGAAAAGATATAATAAAATATTTACAAAAATGTGAGGTATGTAATCACTTTTGTGAGATACTATATGATGCCCAGTCAGAATAACAAAACCACTTTCCGGCCATCATTCTGCTATATGGTGGTTAAAGACAATTGTACGACTTCATACACAGATATCTATGCAAGTTGCACCTGAACTTGCAAAAAGTAGGGCAGGAACAACTTTCAAAGTTAGCGTGACTCAGACAGAGTTGGAGTCGCACCGATTTGACGTCTTTCATTGCGGACCAAAGGGTGCGACTTATCTTGCAATTTGAAACTATCAAATCACATGACAAGTCACACCAGTGTGACTGGGCCCAAATCCATCCCCAAACTTTTTAGTTTGTTTTGGATTGAGTGGGAAAAAGTCAGAGCCTCTGTCTGTTTTTTAATGCCATTTATGTCCCTACTTTGAAATCTTCCATGACTTCCTGACAGGGCAGCAAGTCATATTAATCAGGATACAGACTAAAATACATTTTTAGTAGCTGGAGGAAGAACTTTCGAAAAAGTTTTCACAATGCTTGTGCTTTTTGTTCCACTGGGAACATTATCCCCCTCCCTCAATTTCTTGGATAGGTATGCCAAGAACAGGAAGGGTGGTCGAATTTCCCCAAAGGGGGTCACAGACAACCATAAAAAAAACTGACAGAAATGTTAGTACTCCCTCATTATATGAAAAAATTAAAAGGCATATGTGGATTGAGTTATGCTTTAAAGAGATTTGCTGGTTTTGCTTTTCTGATTCATATTACTTACATTTGGTTCAAGTCTAACAACTCACTTGAATGGTGCTCATAGAACACCACTGTATCTAAATTAATGGGATACCAGACTTCATCAGCAGATGGTACCCTGAGTGGCATCTAGTCATCTATAATTGCAGTTCCCGGTCAATACTGCTCCTAGTGTTATTACAAGGAGTATTCAGAAGCAGGGAGCAATTTCTAGAATACCACACAGAACATAATGCTTCACTTTAACTGCATTATTTGCTGTCCAGAAAGTTGTGAAAAAATAATCTGTTATATAGTTAGCACAGAAAAATATATTAATGTTTATTTTAACTATTGTGTAATTTGACTAAAGGTTGTTGTCTTGTATTTGTTAAGTTCTGCTTTAGGCCTCATGCTTTTGGGCAATTTGGCCCATCAGCATTAAATCATGGCATTTTTTACTGCCCAGGAGGCACATGTGCAGTGGTCAGTCCCACTTCCCAGACCTGTAAAAATCTAAATCTGAATGGCTGTGTTTCGAGCATGCATCCCTAAACACATCAAGCCAAGGCTTTTTTCAGCCTGATTTTGACAGGCTGCTGGCAGTGGAGCTGAATGTGGCACCTTTGCCTCCCAGGCACCTGAAAATACTGAGACTTGATGCTGATGGCCCAAACTGTCTGTGAGTATGTAGTTTTAAAGTAATGTGTCAAAAGAGCACTATGGAAGCTGCTGTTGCTAGTTGACTGCCTGTTGTGGTGACCCTCTGGCTTTCAATACATGGGTACTGCCCTGGGGGAGATGTATCAATACATTTTTTTTAAATGTTTGTTTTTGCAGGAGCCGTGATTTTAATTATGCTTAAAGTGAAATTTTACATTAAATATAGTGCCTTTGGGGTCCCAATAATGTGCCTGTAAAGCGGTGCATCTGTAGCATGCATAAAACATGCTGCAGCAAAAATTATATTTCTAAAGAAATAAAAATGTGTCAAATCCCATTTAAAATGACTCACTGTTGCAATTTCCGGGACCTGGCTATTGCAAAAATAAAGAAAAAACATTGTTGGGTCCCCCCAGTCCATACCAGACCCCTCAGGGATGGATTTTTTTTAAAAACAGCATGGGGTCCCCCCCAAAATCCATACCAGACCCTTATCTGAGCACACAGCCTGGCAGGTCAGGAAAGCGGGGGACAAGCGAGCACCCCCCTCCTGAACCATACCAGGCCACATGCCCTCAACATGCCCACATGTTGATGGGGACCAGGGCCTCTTCCCGACAACCCTGGGCTGTGGTTGACGGGGTCTGCGGGCTTAACAAGGGGGCCCCCAGATCTGTGTCCCCCATGTGAATGGGTATCGGGTACATAGTACTCCTACCCATTCACAAAAAAAGTGGCAAAAAGTAATAAACACAAGATACAGTTTTTGACAAATCAATGTTAATCCATTGTCAATCACGCCACCCGCCAACCCAAAAATAAAACAAATCAAAAACGCTCCACCTCCTGAGAGGCCTCCTGCTGACTACCTGCTCTGCACTTTGACATTTCTTATATAGGTAAGGGGCAAGGCCACCTAGCTACTTCACCCAGTGGCATCCCCCTTCTGATGTCACGGACTGATACATGCTGGGCATGTGATGTCACATGGGGGCGGGGTCATTGGGTGACAAAGGGGCTAGGTGGCCCCACCCCTTGCCTATATAAGAAATGTCAAATCAGAGAGGAGGCATTCGGCGGGAGGCCTGCCAGGAGGCAGATCGTTTTAATTTTTTTTCTTTTTCAGGTCAGCGGGCGGAGTGATTGACGATTGGATTTACATCGAGGGACATTATTTTTTAATAAAGGATTTGCCAATAACTAGCTCTTGTGGTTTTTTTTTTGCCACTTTTTGGGTGAATGGGTAGGGGTACTATGTACCCTATACTCATTCACTCAGGGGGAACAGGATCTGAGGGACCCTGAAAACTACAGCCCAGGATTATCGGGGAGAGGCCCTTGTCCCCATCAACTATGGGATAAGGTGCTTTAAGCACCCACTCCCTTATGTTGAGGGCATGTGGCCTGTTATGGTTCAGAAGGGGGAAGAGCTCTTGCTCCCCCTCCCTTTCCTGACCTGCCAGGCTGCATGCCCGGATAAGGGTCTGGTATGGATTTTGAGGGGGACCATTTTTTTTTTCACATTTTGCCATGGGGTTCCTCTCCTAATCCATACCAGACCCCAAAGGGCCTGGTATGGACTGGGGGCCATGCCATTTATTTTTTTATTTTTTTAAATACTTTTTTTATTGTTCAGCTGTCAGCGGGGAAAACCATTGATTATCGGTTGTTAAGGACACCGCGGCCGGCTTTCTGGCGCCGTTGCTTAACAACCAGCATCCACTGCACCCTGATTGGGCAAAGCTTTGCCCAATCAGGGTGCAGAATGCACTGTGCAGCACTCAATGCATTGCAGGGTGCTCGTCAGGGCGAACACCCTGCAAATTCGGGTGTTCAGCGAGTAGCCGAACGGGCAAATGTTCGGGCATAATCGTTAGCCCATCCCTAGTTGTAAAGTATAAAAACAAGAGGGTCAACATGGCAGCTAAGCAATTAGCATTTTTTGAGGTCAGCAGTGTCTATGTTTCTCTCAAAATATATTTTTTTTTTTGTGTAAACCAATTCACTAAGCCATATTTATTGTTTATCTTTTAGACACTTTGCCACATTAGTGGTACAGTGTGTCACAGGAGGGATATGGAAATTCCCCATACAGTTTGATGCCACTGAACCAAATGTGGATGATGTTATTGAGATTGAGGCAGCTGGTCTAAACAAAGAGTCCGTTGTTGGCTTCCGACTGTCCAGTCAGACAAGGTAGGTGTATTAACTTTTAAAATTAGTAGTGTAAATATGATATGTGTTTGTTGCAAAGTATGCAAAGTATGTTAATAGTATCAGTAGTAGCAGGAGGGGTAGCAGTGAGGGAGTATTAGATAGATTCCTTTCTTGGGGAACTCTAAGGTATTTCCAGACTATCAGGGAGATACAATGCTTACAGTATGTTCAGTGCCCTACCCAGGGCCATCTCAGTCTTGGGAGCATCCCAAGTGACATTCAAATACCTGAAGATAAATTGCACAAATGCCTTCCAGTTTCCACCTGCTTCTGGAGTCTATTATTGTCATCATCTACATAATTATGATTCTGTTAACACAAAGAAAATGATGCCAAAACCACATCATCTGCTTCTGCTCAATGCAAAGGAGCAACATCTCCAATTCTTTTTGATATCATACACAGTAAGCTTAGAAGTCATGACTAGAAATCCATTTCAAAGCATTCCACTTTGTTTGCCATTTCCTTTTTTTTTTACTACAGTTAAAAAGTAAGCAGTGCTGGACATACTGCAGATGCAGGTAGCGTAGCCTCTCTCAGACCCACAAGGTTCAATGGGGCTTACGTCATGCACACTGTCAATGGTGGCGAGCCAAGGGCTTTTATGCTATCCTTGTGTGGATAGATGGATAGCCTGTGAGTAAATATTTCTGGAAACCTCTGAAGACAGGAATAGCTTCTGAAGTGTTCCTGATACACAAAAATGCATTATCAGAAAAGGGAAGTGTGATGTTATCATGCTTTGTCTAGCTCCCCGCCTGTGACAAAAAGTAGTGATTAATAAGGAACTCACAAATCATTAGTCAACTCACAGTCATGACTATATATTTAAAAGTAGAACACATGGCTCTATATCCTTTTTATAGTGCAAAACTATTTTCAGGCTTGCTTTTGCAACTTTTATAATTTAAAATAAGTTAATCACTCATTTTACATGTATTAGGGTATATTATTTTATATGAAATATTAATTGAGTAGGCATTAATATTTGATATTATTGTTATAATTGGCAAAGATTTTTTAGGTCACATTTGTGTTGGTTATTTGTATGAATTTAATTCCAGGGGCCAGGGAGGATTAGATGGTGATTAGGACTTAAAACGCGACTGTATTTATTTTGTTTCTATTACATTTGAATTTCTACGCATAGCAGTTAAAAGTTGTTTAAGGTCAAAAGGAGCAACTCAATAGAGGAAGAAATCTTATTATGCAAAATGGCTATTTAGCTATTTAAATAAATCCCAATTCCACCAGAGTGTTGTGTTTTTATGTTGGAGAAATGATTTCCTCTTCGTTGCTTGCTCTTATTTGAATTATACAAATGACATCAACAGTGGTATGAGGTTTTTTTTAACCCTTGTAAATATATAAATTTACATTTCTTATGGAGGATTTCATGTGCTAACTACAAGAGAAAATGCTGTATATTTGGCCTCCAGAAACAAATATAAATGATGTACCACAGAGATGGCTATAGGGAAAAAAAAAAAAAAAACACTGTTCAGCAAAATAAGTCATATGAATTATCCCCAAAGGTATATGTTGAGAAGTCTGCATATGTAATACCAAGTCACTGCCTAGAATGTAAATGTGTGTTATTATATATTACTTTTATTACTTATAAAATGTGACAGCACTAAATCTCCCTGGTTGATTAGCCTTGACCGTGGCCTTTGGCACATGCACCATTATGTTAATCTTTATTTTACAAGGGAGGGCAAAATACAATGACGATGTCCAACGTTATCCGTAGCCAATCAATTTCCACCATGTGGATACATTTGAATTGCATTTAGTGCTTTGCAAATGTTCAGTGGCTTTGTTTAATAAATTTGATTTGGATATTTCTTTTATGATGATGTGATGTTTCTAAGCATTTATGCCGCCTTGTTATCCCAGATCAGAGTGGTTGATGTTCTACAGGTAAACAGGGCATGTGCCTACCATATAGCCATAGGCAGACTGGCCTATGATGATGTGTTCTACTTTATGGCCAGTGTATAGGAAAATTAAAGTGGGGCAGAATTTAATGTCTTGGAGCTTATAGGGTCAATTTTTTTAATGCTCCAAAGCTTGCTGTGTTGTCCTAAAGAACCAATTGACCACAACATTAAAACATAAACTGGGGTGGGAGATGTGGTTATGTGATTACTACATTTGTCAGTAGTGGTGTGCATTATACAATCATTAATTTTGTGCCCTATATTTTCTGAATATTTAAAGAGGTTGTAAAGCCTTAAGGTGTATTTTATGCATTAAGGTGAAAAAACGTCTGTGCTAAAGCCCCCCCCCCCCCCCAGACCCCCCATGTTTCTTACCTGAGCCCAATTTGATTCAGCAATGTTCACGAGCGCAGCGACTCTAGTTGCTATCGCTCTCCTCATTGGACAGATAGATATCTCGTGCTGCTGCCAATCAAACCCTGTGTCACACGGGAGCAGGGGGCGGGGCTGAGTCCCGCTGTTTGTGTCAATGGATGCAGCAGCAGGGCCCGGGACCAAGACCTCACGGGTGCCCCCATGGATAGCGGTTTTCCGTGGGGGCACCCGATGAAGAGGAGGAGCCTGGAGCATCAGCAGGGAACCCCAGGAGAAGAGGATCTGGGCTGCTCTGTGCAAAACCATTGCATAGATCAGGTAAGTATAGGCATGTTTGTTATTTTAATACAAAAAAAAGTTTACAACCACTTTAACTTGAATTTAGATTTCTGTCTCCTTCAGATTTAGCCATAATTATTCTTGAATAAATCTATTAAGGAATCACCTGGTTAATTATTCATTCAAGTTTGCTTGATTTGCTTGTATTTTGTTGTTTTTAGCAATATAAATAGTGTTCCCATAGAGATTTTTCCTTTTTTTTTACCTGTATGGCAGATACAGCGGTCTCTTTTTGTCTCTTGTTTAAATGCAATGCAGCTCATGTCTAGTAAACTGTGATAGCTTCAGCTAGTTGAATAATTTAAAATAAAGGTATTAAAAATCACCTGGCAACTTCTAACTGCCACAGTAACAGTCATTCTGTAAGGTGTATGACCTTTCTTTATTTCCCAGGGCACACAAATGCAGGGTGACATAGGTGTAATGGTATTTAAGGCCAACCTGTAGTGACAAATTGAATTGCAGCTTGCTACTGACATTTTTTATCCTGTAACTAATCATTGCTTTAGAAGGAAAAAATCCCCTCTGATATTTCTTCATCATTCACTGCTGAAATTACTCCTGTCTAGTTTTCATTGCATTTATTTGTCAATACAGTATGCTATATTTTGCTAATGTTAATTTGTTTTAAGGTAAAACCTAACCTCAAATGTTTTTATTATTATACCAAGGTACCCAGAGCCATTCAGCGCATACTTTTTAGTAGGCAGTGACTTGGAGTTTTCCGTGTTTCCACAATCTGGAGAATTATTGCCTATTGGAACTGCTGGGAGTCTAATTACTGTTGGATTTAAGCCTACAATGTACAGTAGGAAACATAAAGCTACTTTAGTAATACAGGTAAGCTGCATTAGAAACACATGGAAACTCTTTGTTTTTAAATTACCGTATTTATCGGCGTATAACACGCACCGGCGTATAACACGCACCCCAAGTTTAGGAGGGCATTTTAAGGAAAAAAAGTTTTAGGAGGGAAGTTTAGGGAAAAAAAAACAACTTACATTTAAGCGTCATTTGCAGCTTGCCCAGCGTCATTGCAGCTTGCCCAGCGTCATTGCAGCTTGCCCAGCGTCATTGCAGCTTGCCCAGCGTCATTGCAGCCTTGCCCAGCGTCATTGCAGCTTGCCCAGCGTCATTGCAGCCTTGCCCAGCGTCATTGCAGCCTTGCCCAGCATCATTGCAGCCTTGCCCAGCGTCATTGCAGCCTTGCCCAGCGTCATTGCAGCCTTGCCCAGCGTCATTGTAGCTTGCCCAGCATCATTGCAGCCTTGCCCAGTGCCATTCTAGCTTGCCAGCGTCATTTTCATTCTTTTCCTGGTTTAAATTTCCCGCCGCCGAGACGCTGTCACGTGCGCCGCCGAAAAAAACCCGAAGCACGGGCGAAAAAGAACGAAGCGCCCCGGAAAAAGCCAAACCGACTCGGACGGCTAAGCTCGCGGTCCCGCCTCCCTGCTGTTTCCGAAGCGAGCGCAGGGAAGCGGGACTACGAGCAGAGCAGAGTCTGCTCGGCTTTTTCCGGGGGCGCTTCGTTCTTTTTCGGCCGCGCTTCGGGTTTTTTCGGCAGCGCTCGCTATTTTTCAGCGGCGCTTGCCTTTTTTGCCATTTTTTTTGGGGGTATCGGCGTATAACACGCACCCCCGACTTTCCCCCGATTTTAAGGGGGAAAAAGTGTGTGTTATACGCCGATAAATACGGTAACAAAAATAAAAATATCTGCATGCCATAGATATCAAAATCAGACATCATATTATATACTTTGAGCTCATGCTTGTTTATCAGAATATCTAAAGCAAGAGCTGTTTTTCTTTGCATATCAATCTATTAGCCACTCATTTCAAATATCTCTTCCTTTTAATAAGTACATTATAGAAAAATGTTACTACAACACTAAACAACCTGGGGCCCATACTCCTTAAAGTTATTGTAGATGCAATTTTTCATTTTTTTAATAACAGACAGGTTTATACTTACTGGCACAGAGCAGCCCCAAACCTCCTCTTCTTGAGTCCCCTGCTGGCGCTCCTGGCTCCTCCTCTTCTTAGTGTAGCAGTTTTCATAGGAAGCCACTTTTATTGTGGCTCAATTCATAGACACAGACAGTGTGCCCCCATCTCCGTTGTCACAGGATTTGACAGACAGCTGTGGGAGCCAGTGTCCTGTAAAACCAGCAAGCGAGAGAGGAGAGAGCTGCTGCAGATGGGCACAGCGCTGAATTGAGCTGCTGCATATGGGCACAGCACTGAAGGACTGTGAGTGAGTATTGGGGGGTTGAGGGGGCAATACTTTTACCTAAACATTTTTTACATTAATGCATTGAAAAAAGAAGGCTTTAGAAGCAATAACACAGGACCTCCTCCATATACCTAAACCAATACCTATAGGGAGCTTTTGAAGCATCACCTATAGAATATATAGGGTGCAGAAGTTTGACGCTATTTCACGGGCGAACACAAATTTTAGTTTTGGCATTTTGGGTATATATTTATTTAGTGCAACCTCGTCTTTTATATTTTACCAAAATTTTGGGTAATGTATTGCGTTTGTTTGTCCTAAAACTCACGTTGGTGTGTTTTTACTGAAATTTTGCATTTCCTAGACCTTTGCGGTAATATTGTGTGACATAAAAAATTGGAACCACCACTATTTTTTTCTCTAGGGATATTATAAAATATATAATATTTGTGGGTTTTGTGTAAACTTCAGGTCTAAAATTATTTTTTAAACGTGTGCAAAAAAAAAGAAGCAAACACGGCTCTGGTAGCGAAAGGGTTAATGTTCAGCTAAATACATTTTAGACTTGCACCATAATGTAACTGTGGGTTCCATACCAATATATATATATAGCACAAAAAGGATAGAGTGGGGAAAGTGTTGGACCATCTGTCAGGTTGTTACTGCTGTTTGAGTCTCCACTGGGGAGATTTTTCTTAACTTCTTGCCTTGGTATACCCTTATGCCAGAACAGGAAGTGAGGGAATCTGCCCAGCAGAACCAAAGACAAAAAAAAATGAAAGTGGTTCTAACCTTCTTTATTTTATTTAAATAAATTATTTTTACTGCTTTGATCTTGTTTGGAGCAGAATATGATGGTAATCCTCCTAAATGCAGACAAAATCTGCAGTAAAAACAGGGAATCTAATTCTTCTCCACTCTATCCAGAACAAAATGTTTTGGGCAAGGGTTCAATTAAGCCCTCCTTCAGATGGCTGTTCTGAAAGTGTGTGATGATCAGGATTGTTTAGTGCACATAATTACGTAGCTAAATTAGCTTTGCTTTGCTCTGCACATAAATTACTCTACAATCCAAGGTCACTTATGTTGCTCATCCCAGTGGCCTGCATGGGGGGTATGCATCAAAACAGTCATAGATACAGCACTGCATCCTTGTCAGTTTCTGTTTGTACATGCACCTAAAGGGAGGACAACCAATTCAACCTTTACTTTCAACAGTCAGGCTCTGACAAGGTAATGGGCAAAACAGTACCAAACTATTCTGAGCAGTGGAAGAGCTCATTAATGCACACAGATTTTCCACAGTAAGTTGAAAAATCTCTACATGACCTTTTTTTTGTTCCCTTTTTTGTAGAGTAGTAGAGAACAAATCTTTGAGATGAAGGGATCATTTACTCACATCAGCTGAGTCAGGAAAAAGGTCATTGGGGATATTGATGCCTCAATGATCTTTGTTTTGAGATGTTTAGGGGGTTCAGGTGCTATCATTACAAATTTAACTATGCATGCTGCCAATCCTAAAACAGGAGAACAGATTAAGTAATATTATAATATGAAAAAAATCTCTTGCACAATATGACCATGCACTTTTCCATTATTACTGGATGTAATGCATGTGCAGTACATATACTGCTTATGGTGAATATTTAAAAGCTTAACTCAGTAGGGAAACAAAGAATAGAGAATACAACAGTATTGCACTTGGACACTACAGTCCACATTTGATTTTAAAAGCATCACAATGCTTAAAATAAAGATTCTACATTGAGCTCTGGACACATATCAATTACTCTCTTTACTGTAGATGCATGCTTGTCCCATAAGATGTTCTAACAATAATTCAGCTAAATGCCACCTCATTATGCACTAAACATATACAGAAGTGTGATAGCATAAAGAACCTTTGCAAGCAAAGCTATCACTGTAAGTATACAGTATCACAAGGAGCAAGAAATACCTAAGTAAATTCCTTAGTGGTCTGCTGTCTACTAACAACATTTATCAGAAATGCCAACACTTAAATGTATTTCATTTCAACACCACCACTTAGCGAACTGCATTCCAAAAAAAGAACTGGAGCTCTGCTTATTAACAAGCTCAAGTTATGACTGTGACTAACTAGAAGGAATTTTCTCTATAGCTAGTAGACCGATAGATGGATGCAGTGCTTTTTGAGAAGCAGCTAGATTCTATAACACAAATCAGCATATGATTGTAGACAATGCACACAATTATTATCCCTATATATTGTTATTATAATAAGCAAATCAAATAAATCAATGAAAATTATCCGCTAAAATACTGTATTAATATTTAGTAGTCATTACTATTTCTAGACATTAAGGAAACTCTTGATTATGGATACTGCCATATCAGTCATCTGCTTTTTAGAAAGGCTCTTCACCTCATGGCTTCCAATACCATCTCTATGCTGATGACACCAAGGTCTATCTCTACCCCTGAGCTCACTCCTTCAGTCTCCTCACATATCACTAATTTACTAACAGACATATCAACCTGGATGTCACACCACTTTCTCAAACTCAATCTATCCAAAACTGAGCTCATGATTTTTCCCTCCCCACGTGCCCCTTCCCCTGATTTCTCTGTTGAGATTAATAGCACTACTATCAGCCCGTCTCCGCATGCAAAGTTTCTAGGTGTAACCCTGGACTCTGAACTATGCTTTCAGCCCCATGTCCAAGCAATTTCCAAATCTTGCTGCCTCAACCTCCGCAATATCTCCAAAATATGCCCCTTCCTAACCAATGACACCACAAAGCTCTTAGTTCACTCCCTGGTCAACTCCCACCTCGACTACTGCAACTCCCTCCCCATGGGATTACCTTTACATAGGTTATCCTTCTATCAGTCCATCATGAATGCTGCTGCCAGGCTCATCCACCTTACCAAACGCTCAGTGTCTGCTACCCCTCTCTGTCAATCCCTCCAATGGCTTCCACTCACCCAACAAATTAAATTCAAAATCGAACAACAACTTGCAAAGCCACCCACAACTCAGCATCCGGCTAAATCACTAACCTAGTCTCAAATCACCAACCTACTTGTTCCGTTTGTTCCTCCCTCCTGCTCTCTAGTTCCTTCGTCACTTCCTCCCATGCTCGCCTCCAGGACTTTTCCAGAGCATCTCCTATCCTATGGAACTCCCTACCCCAATCTGTCTGACTAGTGACTATCTCCTACTCTGCTTGCTTTTAGACGATCCCTGAAAACCCTTCTCTTTAGAGAAGCCTATTCTGCCTTCACCCAACAACTGTACTTTTACTTTTGCCATCAGATCATCCTTCACAGTTATTACCTTTTGTATCACTTGACCCTCCCTCCTAGATTGTAAGCTCTAACAAGCAGGGTCCTCTAATTCCTCCTGTATTGAATTGTATTGTAACTGTACTATCTGCACTGTTGTAAAGTGCTGCGCAAACTGTTGGCGCTATATAAATCCTGTATAATAATAATAATGGGCAGACTAGGATTTTTCTGTGCTGGGAAAAACACTGGTCTCTGCAAGGGCACTTCGAAATCAATTGTTTTCTATATGCCCTGATTCACATTATAACCCAGGTGGCAGATGTGGAGCATTTCTGCACTTTGCATGTCTGCATTTTTATGCATCGCAGCTTGCTGTCTGCCCCTGCATTTCTATGCACCGCAGCTGAGCTGAAGTGCACAAAAATGAGTGAAATGTTTGTGACATTTCATTGATGGTACAAAAAAAGGTAAAAACCCAAGGTACCACTTCCCAAAACTTGTACAGTGGGGACAGAAGGAAAAAGCACATTTAGTAAAACTGGTGCACGCAAAATCTGGTGGAGCTGTACATAGTAACCAACACGTTTCTAACTTGCTTAATTAAGCTTTGACAATAAAACCTAGAAGCTGATTGGTTACTTTCCACAGCTGCTCTTAATTTTCTTGTATATGATTTAGTTATGTTTTTAGTGAACTGCTAATCTAATTGACTGACCTTATTAGGAGACAATTTGTTTCTTACAGGGACATATTTATGGACTACACAATATATAGAGCCTTTAAGTTGGTTTTCTAAGGCAAAACAGGCTGTTCACTTTAAGTTTTCACTTTGCAAGGAAAATGTTCCTTATGTTTTTTTTTTTTAACATACTTTTATTGAAGATTTTTTGAAAAAAAAAGAATTGCAATTATTCAAGTGCTCAAATTGGACTTTGCCCATATTTTGTTCATATACAGATAGGTACAGATGAGTGTGACTTAACATAGTCAACGCAGATATTACAAAAGCAGTAAAGGTAATACCATATTAGCATTGTGTGTAGGTAGATCCACAACCCATTGATGATGTTGGACATGCCTCGAGTCCATCCGGGCACCCCTATAGGGGGAAAAACTGTCCAGGTGGGGGCATAGCCAAATACCACCCCCACGGCATGGCTCCTTATTTTACCCAAGGTTGGTTGAAGTTTTACCCTCATGAGCATAACATTACCCAGGTGGAACGTTTAAATGTACAAATCACTTTTCATAAGTATATAAAGTAGAGACTGAGAGTAAGTTGTGTTTGCTTAAGGGTCTAGCAAACATCACAGCAGTAAGGTAATAGAGGTGTCAGACAATAGGCAATCTTTCATAGAGAGAGCTTTGAGATCGGGTGATTTATTTGATTACTCTATATGGTGGGGTTTAGTTATTTGTATGGTGTGATATCTTGATGATCATATTGTTATAAGGGGGGAAGAAGGGACCAGAAGTAGGATCTTAAGAAGGGTAAAATAGTTTTGCCATGGAAGGGTAGGGAGGGGAACAACGAAAGGGAGGTAGGGTTTCCATTCTCCTCTGCCTGAGGGTGTCAGAGATAATAAGTTCTTGGTTAGGCCAAAAGCTTGGAAATTTCCTTATGTTGGTGAATGAGGTGGAGCTCTGCTGATTTCATCATCCAATCATATGCAAGCAAAAGTATATATATTTTTAAAATTCTAGGCTTTCTTGTGCATGAGAAAATGCAAATAGGCATTTTTGACTACGCGCTTGTACATACTGTATAGGGGTTGATTTACTAAAACTGGAGAGTGCAAAAACTGGTCCAGCTCTGCATAGAAACCAATCAGCTTCCAGGTTTATTTATTTTTTATTTTTTTTTAAAGCTTAATTGAACAAGCTGAAGTTAGAAGCTGTATGGCTACAATGCACAGTGGAACCAGATTTTGCGCTCTCCAGTTTTAGTAAATCAATCCCATAGTGTTATCCAAACCCTAAAGTCATAGTCATAATATGCCATTGAACACCTAGAGATATGTAAAAGCATGCAAAGTATAAAGAAAAATTATTCATGCTGTCAATATTTATTGCGTCTCTGGGATTGTGGAATAGACATTTGCATTTTATTTATGGAAATACAAGCTGTAACTGAAAGACATTGAACAACGTATTTGCAAAAGAATTTTGTTTCATCATTTTTAGTTTGTACTGTCAACATAAAAACTGAGCAGCCTTGTCTATTGAAATAACTATTTCATAATCTTCTTTATCAAAAGGAGGAAAGTCTTACAGATACTATTTCAGAAAGAAACTCCTGACTAAAGTAATAGTTTTACTCTTGATCTTTTCCATGGAATACAGCTAATACATTTCTGACAACAGCTTACCATAACTAATTTTTCTTTAATATAAGTTTCCATTTGCCTACATTTTTCAGATATTGGTATTTTTTTTTCATCATTCCATTTTTCACATCCTGTTCTTTAGTGTAGCATGGTAATACTGTAGGGATTTTAACAGCAATTTTGAAATATGGTGTGTGTTCACCTATATATTATACCGGGCTTTACATCTGCCCTATAATTGCACTTATCCAAAGATAGATGCCAACATATATGCATACTGGGTCACCTAATGGTTATTCTTCTTGGTGGTGGCAGCCTAGTATGCAAAAGATTTGATCATGGTGACATGTAAGAAATATGGTTTGGGCATTGCTTGCAACAAGTTGGCTGCATAGGCATTAATTCCTTACACACATACTTACAAAGCCACAAATACTTGTTATTATTACACACAGATTTTCAATGCTGGAAAATCATTATGATTAATCAGTGATTGTGTTTTAGTAGCAAAAAAATTAAAGCAAAAGGTAATTTCCCACACGTGGGCTTCCTTACACATTGTGGAGGTTTTTGAGCGAAGCATTGTATTATTATTGGTGAGTGAGAAGATCCCAAATAATTGGCACATCTCTCACCAAAAGTTATTTTTTATTAAATAGAAGCTCCTTGCTGATGTTAATTAAAGGCAGAGAGTGGTCAACATAAGCTAAGTGTAAAACCAGAGGGTTCTTTTATTCCATAGAATGGAGGTAAAATTTGTGTAATTGCATTCTGAAAGGTATTTGTAATTGTCTAAACTTTGATATTGCTAGCAGTATATCATAATACTTAATTTGTCCCCCTTTCCCAAGAGGATGAAAGTACATGTTGACCATCCTACTAGTAGTCAAAAGGTGCCTCAGATTTCTCATATATGTGGTTATTTATTTGGAATGCTTAGAGTCCCCCAAAGGCTAAGTACACATGTGAGTTGTTGGCAAGTAGTCAGGCTGCAGCTTCACATACATTTCTTTTGTTTAACCTAAAGAGCTTCATGTGACTAGGACAGAAGTTCCTTGCCTAGAACACCATCTTAAACTATTGGTGGTAGATGCTGTTATGCATGCTTTTATACTTGCTATATACAGTACCAACATGAGCATTGCTTAAAGCAGAGTTCCACCTGAAAAAAAAAAAAAAAATAAAAGTCAGCAGCTACAAATACTGCAGCTGCTGACTTTTAAAATAAGGACACTTACCTGTCCAGGGCACCCGCAATGTCCTCATCCAAAGCCGACCTGTCCCTCGGCTCCAGGTGGAGGCGTCGGCATCTTAAGTAAGGGAATCAAGAAGTGAAGCCTTGCGGCTTCACAGCCTGTTTACCTACTGCGCATTAGCAAGTCTGCACGTTCTGACTGGTCTGTGTATCTCCCAGAAGACAGCAGGGGTATGGAGGAGGGGCCGGACATGGCATAGATCGCTGCAGATACTGCGGAGATCTTTTGCCGGAAGTGCGAGCAAATACCTGTATTAGGCAGGTATCTGCTCCCCCTCCCCCCTGAAAGGTGCCAAATATGACACTGGAGGGGGGGGGGGGCAGATAAGTGGAAGTTCCATTTCTGGGATCAACTCCGCTTTAACTAAGCCAGCATGCTACCTAAGAACCATTCTGCCTTGTTAGTCTCCGAACCACTGTGCTTTTTCAATACTTTTCTGTCATTACACACCTTACATATTGTTGGTCGTACATTTAACCCTTTGATAGCCCTAGATGTTAACCTCTTCCCAACCAGTGTCATTAGTACAGTGACATTGTATTGTATTTTTACTGATCACTAGAGATGGGCCGAACACCCCTCAGTTCGGTTTGCACCAGAACTCCTGAACATAGCAAAAGTTCCAACCCGACCCCATATAAGTCTTTGGGACCCAAACATAAAAAATCTAAAGTGCCCATTCTGAAGGCTTATATTCAAGTTATTGGCCATGAAAAGTTTATGGGGCCTGGGTAATGCACTGGGGGACATGTATCAATGCAACAAAAACTTTTAAAAAAGATCACTTTGTGAAAGCAGTGATTTTAATTATGCTAAAGTGAAACAATAAAAATGAAAAATTCCTTTAAAAAAAAAAATGCCTGGGGGTGGTCCCCTTAGTCTGCCTGTAAAGTGGTGCATCTGTTCCATGTATAGAACCTACTTGCGCAAAACTGACATTTCTAAAGAAAAAAAATTGATTTAAATTGCCGGCAACAAAAAAAAGTGTGGGGTCTCCCCCAATCCATACCAGGCTGTTCAGGGCTGGTATCAATTTTACGGGGAACTCCACACCAAAATTAACCAAAAAAACGGTGTGGGGTTTCCCCAAAATCCATAACAGAACCTTATCTGAGAAGTAGCCCAGCAGGCCAGGAACGGGGGGGAAGCGAGCACCCCCTCCTGAACCCCCAGATCCCAGCCCCCATGTGAATGAGTATAGGGTACATAGTACGTCTACCCATTCTCCAAAAAAGTGTAAAAAAGTAATAAAGACACAGAGACAGTTTTTGACAATTCCTTTATTAAAAAAAAAAACAATGTCCTCTGATGTAGATCAATTGTCAATCATGACGCCACTGCCAGACCCCAAAAAAACAAACACTCAGCACGTGTTGGTGGCTGACCGCCATTAATTAAAGGGGGATTCCAGATTCTGATAAGCCCACAGACTCCCACAATCACCGCCCAGGGTTGTCGGGAAAAGGCCCTTGTCCCCATCAACATGGGAACAAGGTGCTTTGGGGTGGGGGGAAAAGGCACCCACCCACGCATGTTGAGGACATGTTGCCTGGTATGGTTCAGGAGGGGGGGGCGCTCGCTTGTCCCCCCCTTTCCTGGCCTGCCAGGCTGCATGCTCTGATAAGGGTCTGGTATGAATTTTGGGGGGAACCCTACGCCGTGTTTTTTATGGGCATTTTTTTCCTTTCAGCTGTCAGCAGGGAAGCCCGCTGACAGCTAATGACTCATCCATTGTTAAGAACACAGCGGCTGGCTTTCCGACCCACTCCTTAACAACATATTGACTGTGTGTTCGGCAGCCGAACGGGCAAAGTTCCAACACTACTGATCACTGTTAGTGTCACTGGTGATATCAGCGGCCGTTAGTTCCCCCCAGCGTCAATTCCATTATAAGTCACTGATCACTTCCATTAGTTGTAAAAAATGTAATATATACCATAGTTTGTAGACACTATAACTTTCATGCAAACCAATCAATATACATTGGGATTTTTTTTAACAAAGACTTGTAGAAGGGAAAGGGATATCACTGCTCCAGGTAGATCAAATTGGAATGAACCTCTCCTCTAGCTTATAAGCCACATGTGCTGGCAATGCATGTAGCAATGAAATTGAGAAAAATTCTGGACAGCCGCACTCCAAAAAGTTGCCTTTATTCATCAAGAAAAATCAAAAATACATGGCACAGCAGAACGGACAGAAGAGCGGATCATAGCTTGATTAAGCACTGTCTTCCAGTTCTTCTGTCCGTTTTGCTGTGGCATGTATTTTTGATTTTTCTTGACGAATAAAGGCTACTTTTTGGAATGTGGCTGTCCAGAATTTTTCTCAATTTCAAAGACTTGTAGCAGACTACATTTTGGCCAAAATTTATGAAGACATATTTTTTTTTGTTATTCGATATGTTTTATAGCAGAAAGTAAAAAATATTGTTTATTTTTCAAAATTGTTGCCATTTTTTTTTTTTTATTTATATCACAAAAAATATACCACTAAAAGAAAGCTATGTGTGAAAAAAATGACCATTTACCAGTTAAAGTAGCACAGTGCTAAACAGCAAAAAATGGCCTGATCATGAAGGGGATACAACCTTCTGAAGCTGAAGTGGTTAAAGGGATGCTTTAGTGATTAAATACATATATTTGGTTCTGATCAGTTTATTGTAAGCAATGTTATCAGTGGATTTACATGTGAGACATATTTTGTGGTAGATACACCTCTTTTCTCTGCTGATTTCCATCATCCAATCATGTGCAATCGAAATTACATTTTTTTCCTAATTTTTCTTTGATTGGGTATACGCTTTGCCAAGTGAATTTTTACCACATCTCACCAAACTTGTTGAGCAGAGATGCTGACTCCTCTGCTGGAAAACAGACAGTTACATATTTATATTTTTATTTATATATTTTATATACATTTTAAAGCTAGCACAAATACAATGTGAAGGTCCCATAAAAATAATCTCAGGCAAATATTACAATAATATATCAAAATGTGTACAGGAAGGGAGGAGAGAAGGGAGCATTTCTTTACACTGTATTGAAATCTCTGTTAGAAATCTTATTGGAATTCTTTGTTATTTTTTTTTTTTTATAGAAATGAAGTCTGACATTGTGTTGGTTCTATTTCTGTTTTTTTAATTTAAATACCTGTTTAAAATGACTGGATGGTAAACTGCACAATAATGTTGCTAATGTAACATAAAGATATAGTCAGGAGAAAATGTCTGGCTCTGCTCATAGTAATCATGAGTAAATAGGTTTTGATCATAAACTCTAAGGAATCTAGAGTGCTCTTTAGCTTGGGTCTCTAGATTTAAATATATGAATCTTCTATTGCTGTCTTGATTTTGCACAGGAGATATTCCTTTTGACAGATCCTATTTATAGCGGGGATGAAGTGTGACATAGTAATGATTTTATTTTACATCTGTTTATTGGAGAACTCTATTCAGCATTGCTGATTGCTTTTGCTAAGTGGAAGTAATTGCTTGAACAGTGTGTGTAAACTTGTTTTTCTTATTAGTAAATAGAATATACTGCTTTAAGAAACAGTCAGTCATTGGCCCTAAACTTGGCCCTAATTTTATTCCGTTTTTTAATGTCACATGAAGACAGTGATCAAGCTATCATTACTTTGACAAAAGCAGTAGCTGCACAGGTTGGCTTTCCTGTGAACAAGGCTGTTTAGTGAAGGGCTAATCAAAGGGAAATACAGGTGCATTGGGTAGTAGCATTGAGAAGCCCTGCTCCCTATACTCAGGCACCATTGCATTCCAGATAGCGCGCGGAATCGCCGCAATTCTGCCCACGACTTTGAATCGCTGCAAAACATGGGATGGGTTTGTGATCCCCCTTACTTTTAATGGCACCCAAATCACGGAGCAATTTTGCCGTGATTGTGCACAATGAATCACGGTAAAATTGCGCAAACAGAATTGCCGGATGCCTGTCACCCAAAAGAAGTGCAAAGACTGGAAGACTGTTTCAGTAGTATTTACATTTGCACAGGGGCATTATGAGATTTTAGATTATTAACTTGTATAAGTTATTTGTATTTGTTCAAAAGTACTTTGCATGTTTTGGCCTGCTTTGTGTTCACACCACGTGATTTGTGTACTTTGGGCCCAATAGCAGCATGCATTTAAAGGCTAAATCTACCTTGGGCAAAATACATTAGTGAATCCCCCACAGCTACTACAAATAAAAAGCAGCTCCAGCTGCAATACTGACCTGGAGCTGTCCCCTACTGACTCAACAATTCAACACTGAGGTTCTGCTCCTTTATCTGGGATGAATGTTGCCCATCATCATTTATTTCACTTCCTGTGAACCCAGCATATCAAGGTTCTGCTCTCTGCTTTACTTCACATTAGAAGAACACCTGTGACCTCATCAGATCCAGGTGAAGACATCTGTAATGAAGTCAACAGTAGTGGTCATATAGGGGAGGCAAAGAAGGGGAAAATCCAAGCCCCAAGCAAAGCTTAGTAGATTTGAGTTACTACAGGAATAACTTTAGTTAACAAGGTCGATCTAAGTTCACTTAGCTATCATTTTGGCTTCTATAAGTAAGGTAAAAGCATTAGGCTAAATACTGGTACATATTGCTTCCTTTTTTGAGACCAAATGCTAAGTAGTTAACATTTGAAACATAGATAATTTACCACTCATAAACCTCCAGTTCTGGATATCGAGAGGAATTACGGTCCTTGGCGACATAATAAAAGAGAGCTCACTCCTTAGTATGGAAACCCTAAAGGAGAGGTTTGGGCTGACAGACGTCGACCACCTCACTCTTATGCTGCGTACACACGAGCGGAATGTCCGTCAGAAAAGTTCAGATGGAATCTTTTCATCGTATATTCCGATCGTGTGTGTGCCTCATCTGACTTTTTTTTTTTTAATTCTGACGGACCTAGAAATTGAACATGTTCTAAATATTTCCGACGGAACCAATGCCTATTGGAAAAAATGCTCGTCTGTATGCTGTTCCGACGGACCAAAAACGACGCATGCTCAGAAGCAAGTACTTTGGTGTGATCGTGTGTAGGCAAGACAGTTTCGTCGGAACTCAGAAAAACCTTCAGAGTTTATTCCGACAGGAAAACCGGTCGTGTGTACGTGGCTACAACACCTCCTGTTGGCATCCCCTCCTCCTGAGGTGAGTCTTCCTAAACAATTACTGCACTTCTGCTTGTCAATGCCTATCAGAAGTAAGGCCATCTCCCTAATATATAATATCATACAGGAAAAGGAAAAGCTAACATTCCTCAAATCAAAACCTTTCCTGCTATGGGAGGAGGATTTACAATCCTTATTCATCACCTCCCAGTGGAACAATGCCTTTATGCCAGTCTATAAAGCCTTGCATTGTGTCCAGCATTGAGAGCTGACACAGAAGATCTCTCTCCGCCTGTATCTTATCAACTAGCTCAGATCTATCCATCCTACTCCCTACTATGATGACAAAAGTGTCCAATGTGTCCGCCATAATGTTGCAGTCCCGATAGAAATCGCCGCCATTACTAGTAAACAAAAAAAACAATAATAAAAATGCCATAAATCTATCCCCTATTTTGCAGGCACTATAACTTTTGCGCAAACCAATCAATATACGCTTGTTGCGATTTTTTTTTTTCACCAAAAATATGTGGAGGAATACATATCGTCCTAAACTGAGGAAAATGTGTGTTTTTTTTATAAAAAAAAAAAAAAAATGTGGGATATTTATTATAGCAAAAAGTAAAAGATATTGGGGGTTATTTACAAAAGGCAAATCCACTTTGCACTACAAGTGCAAACTACAAGTGCAAAGTGCACTTGAAATTGCACTGAAAGTGCACTTGGAAGTGCAGTCGCTGTAAATCTGAGGGGTAGATCTGAAATTTTATTATCCAATCATGTGCGAGCTAAAATTCTGTTTTTTATTTTCCTTGCATGTCCCCCTCGGATTTCCAGCGACTGCAATTTCAAGTGCACTTTGTAGTGCAAAGTGTAGTGCAAAGTGGATTTACCTTTAGTAAATAACCCCATTGTGTTTTTTTTTTTAAAAATTGTCGCTCTTCTTTTGTTTATATCGCAAAAAATGAAAACCGCAGAGGCGATCAAATACCACCAAAAGAAATCTCTATTTGTTGGAAAAAAAGGATGTCAATTTTGTTTGGGTACAGTGTTGCACGACCACCAATTGTCAGTTTAAGCGACGCAGGACGCAGTGCCGAATTGCAAAAAATGGCCTGGTCATTGAGCATCCAAATCTTCTGGGGCTGAAGTGGTTAAATGTGATACAGGCTAAAGACTATTATAATAATATGAAGAGGTATATGAGTACTAGCAGGGTTAAATTGTTCTGCACACCAGATATCAACATAGATATTTTGCAGAGGTTAATGAATCATATTCACAGTGAGCATAACCCATCGGGTACATTTCCAAGCATCCAGCAAAGATAACTGTTTCACCTTCAGCTTCAATTAACAACGCAATTAGGATACCCTCTGGGAATAATTTCTATTAATACTAGTGTTGTTGTACAGATTTAAATCAGCACATTGCTTGATTGAAGAGAAGCTGCTATTATCAAGCATTAGTTTAGTAATGGCCAGTATCAGCCTGAGCAGCAGAAAGATGTGAATATTTTATTTTTCATTAAAGTTATACAAGTTACAAAATAATTACACCCAACCCAGAAAATATGTTTTTTACCGCACCAATTTCTTTCTAATCTCACTGTAAGGCTAGAAGGTGAGATTGTGCTCTGTCCTCCTGCATATTTACATTTCTTTGGGCCTAATGATAAATGTGGACTATGACTATCATTATTTAACAACAACCGCTATACACACAAATATCTCACATAATATAACAGTTTTTAAACACCAAATTTCCTTGGATGGGAAGTTTCTGTGGGTGCAGTAAAGTGGAATGCAAAAATAGTTAGGACCTGCATTGTCACTGGTCCAGTATATATGATCAACATATAAATGAACCGTCACAACATATTCAAACATCAAAACCATAAGATGAGTGAAATGACATATAAGTTACTATTAAACAAAAGAAAAAATGTCTAATGATGCAGTCCCTTAACCACTTCCCGACCAGTCGCCGTACTTATACTGCGGCAGGTCGGCTCTCCTTCGCGAACTGACATACCTGTACATTGCCCTGTGCATGTGAGATTGCTGTATACAGAGGCAGAATGGGGATCTGCCATTGTAAACAAGGCGGATCCCCGTTCTGACAGGGGACATCTCAGAGATCTGCTGTTCCCAGTGATCGGGAACAGCTATCTCTGTCATGTCCCAGGCAGCCCACCCCCCTACAGTTAGAACACGCTGAGGGAACACATTTAACCCCTTGATCGCCCCTAGTGTTAACACTTCCCCTGCCAGTGTAATTTATTCATTGATCAATGCATTTTTATAGCGCTGATCAATGTAATAATGTCACTGGTCCCCAAAAAGTGTCATTTTGGGGTCAGATTTTTCTGCCGCAATGTCGCAGTCCCGCTAAAAATCTCAGGTAGCCGCCATTACCAGTAAAAACAATAATAAAAAAAATGTCCCTAAATCTATCCCATAGTTTGTAGAGCGATAACTTTTACGCAAACCAGTCAATATACGCCTATTGCGATTTTTTTTGCCAAAAATATGTAGAAGAATACATGGCCTAAACTGATGAATAAATGTATTTTTTTAAATCTTTTTTTGGATATGTATTATAGCTGAATTTTTTTTTTTTTCAAAATTGTCACTTTTTTTTGTTTATAGCACAAAAAATAAAAACCGAAGAGGTAATCAAATACCACCAAAAGAAAGCTCTATTTGTGGGAAAAAAAAGGACATCAATTTTGTTTAGGTATAACGTTGCACGACCGCACAATTGTCACTTAAATTGGTTGTAAACCCTTACATACCACTTTAACCTACAGGTAAGCCTAGATTAATGCGGCGTACACACGAAGGGACAATCCCGCGGGATTATCCTCTGGACTGAAGTCCAGCGGATAATCCCCTCGTGTGTGGGCGTCGGCGGACTTTTTGGCGCCAAAGTCCGGCGGACTTTTTGGCGCCAAAGTTTTAAGTTTGGTTTTAAAATTATCCGCTGGACTTGGCAGTCCGGCGGACAATCCCGCCGTTAGTGGGCAAGTCCGCGGGACTTTTGAAATGAACGGACTTGCCGCTCATCGGCAAGTCCGTTCATTTAGCACGTGACTTCAGGTTACGTAGCTAGCGTAGGCAGTTACTGCCGCCGCGCTAGCTCCGTGACCTGGCATGGATTTAAAGGGACTCCCCACGCCGAAAAAACGGCGTGGGGGTTCCCCCCAAATCCATGTCAGACCCTCATCCGAGCACGCAGCCTGGCAGGCCAGGAAAGGGGTGGGGACGAACTAGCGCCTCCTCCTGAGCCGTACCAGGCCGCGTGCCCTCAACATGGGGGGTGCCCTGGGGAAAGGGGGGCCATGCGGCCCCCCCACCCCAAAGCACCTTGTCCCCATGTTGATGAGGACAAGGGCCTCTTCCCGACAACCCTGGCCGTTGGTTGTCGGGGTCTGCGGGCGCGGAAGACGACGACCGCCGCAAGAACAGAAGAGACCCCCGGAAGACCCCCGAAGGCGGATCGAGACCCCCAGACGACGGCGGCGACGACGAAGAAGGTAGCCGGACTCCTCCGCTCGTGAAAGAGCTAGGTAAAAGAGCAGAAGAGAGCGGAGGAGTCCGGCGAGAAGACCCCCAAGACGGAAGAAGACCCCCGGAGCAGTGCAATAAAATATTTTTTCAAAAGTGTGTGTGTTTTTGTACTTTACATTTTACACCTTAGGTGAATGGGTAGGGGTACATCGTACCCCATACTCATTCACATAGGGTTGGGGGCCGGGATCTGGGGGCCCCCTTATTAAAGGGGGTTCCCAGATTCCGATAAGCCCCCGCCCGCAGACCCCGACAACCAACGGCCAGGGTTGTCGGGAAGAGGCCCTTGTCCTCATCAACATGGGGACAAGGTGCTTTGGGGTGGGGGGGCCGCACGGCCCCCTTTCCCCAGGGCACCCCCCATGTTGAGGGCACGCGGCCTGGTACGGCTCAGGAGGGGGGGGCGCTCGTTCGTCCCCACCCCTTTCCTGGCCTGCCAGGCTGCGTGCTCGGATGAGGGTCTGACTTGGATTTTCTGCGTGGGGATTCCCTTTAAATCCATGCCAGGTCACGGAGCTAGTGCGGCGGCATTTACTGCCTACGCTAGCTACGTAACCTGAAGTTACGTTCGAAATGAACGGACTGCTCCGTGTGTGGGCAAGCCCGTTCATTTTCAAAAGTCCCGCGGACTTTTGGCCGGCGGATTATCCGCTGGAGAAGTCCGTGCGTGTGTGGGCAAGTCCACACGCTCGGAAAGTCCAGCGGACCTAGCTGGAAAGTCCCGCGGGATTGTCCGCTGGACTAAGTCCGCCGGCAAAAGTCCGCACGTGTGTACGCGGCATAAGGCTTACCTGTAGGTGCAAGAAATATCTCCTTAACCTACATGGTTAAGGAGATATTTTCCTAAAAAGAGGCACCGATGTCTACGGCGCATGCATGCTGTAGACACCAGCTCAAGCGCAGTGAGCATGCCGTCAGTAAAGGCTAACATGCCATCACTGACGTCATCGCTGCTCCGGCCACTCACAGCGCCGGAGCAGCGATACCCGGAAGGAAGATGGACGCTTTGTGCAACAGGGGATATCGGTGACATCGCTGGCTCCTGTGTCAGGTAAGTGACACATAATGGGCTACTATGCGATGCGTAGTAGTCCATTATGCTTTACTTTTGCAGGGAAACAAAGAGGAAGTAAACCCATCAGGGTTTACTTCCTCTTTAAAGCAACGCAGTGTCGTTTCACAAAAAATGGCCTAGTCATTCAGGGGGCAAATCCTTCCGGGGCTGAAGTGATTTATTAAATGTGTGAATGACTAGATGCTGTGCTTTGTGCAGTCTTCAACTTCCTTTATAATCAATAAAGTGCACACTGTTTGGACCTATTTGGTTGAAAATGGGTCTGATGCGCATTCCCCTTTAGGGGGTTCATGCCAAGGCACCACTGCTCTCCCACAGTCCCCCTCAATGTTTTAGATAATAACGCTCCAACTCTACACCAACCTCCAGGACTCCTCCACTCAAAAAAGAAAGGTTTAGTGTACTACTGAAAAACACTATAAACTTTATTCAAAGCAAATGATTCAAATCTTTCCGACGGACTCAAAAAAGAAAGGTTTAGTGTACTACTGAAAAACACTATAAACTTTATTCAAAGCAAATGAATATATCACACGCACAAGTATAGTGCGCTCAGAAAGTAGTGCACTACCATAACCACTTCAGCCCCGGAAGGATTTACCCCCTTCCTGCGCATTCTAAACGAACGGATATTGGTGTGATCATGTGTAGGCA
This sequence comes from Lithobates sylvaticus, assembly GCA_028564925.1. Lineage (NCBI taxonomy): Eukaryota > Metazoa > Chordata > Amphibia > Anura > Ranidae > Lithobates > Lithobates sylvaticus. The sequence continues at coordinate 393,306,398 of CM053027.1, forward strand.
AGTCCGTTTCAGCGGAACTCCGTCGGAAAGACTGTCAGAGTTTATTCTGACAGAAAGTCCGGTCATTTGTATGCGGCATAACCCCCAATCCCTGCATAGATTTATAAAGTGCAACAGTTTGCACAGCGCTTAACAACATGAGGGCAGACAGTACAGTTACAATACAATTCAATACAGGAGGAATTAGTGGGCCCTGCATAGTTAGTTGCAAATGTATTTACTTTGAAAGGCTGAAAAAAGACTGGACCCCACCTACTTGAAAACAGACTTCCGTATCTCCAATATTGTATATTGTGAGCGGGGTGAGAAGCCTTCTGTACTTTGCCTGTACAGTTGGTATAGTAGGTTCATATATGTTCTCTTCTTCCTACAAAAGAAAAACACAGTCAAAGGTAATAATGCGTAATTGTATTTAGCACAGATTTTTTTTTTCACTTTTTTTCAACAAATATGTTGTTGTCATTGCTTGTAGTTAGTTGACAGGAGACAGATAAATGTGAAACTATAATCATACTTACTGTTGACAGGGTGGCAACTCTGATTGAACAGGTGACGTAAAAAGTCCCTTTAATATTTGAAAAAACTCCAGCAATATGTTTTCCATCAGAAAACATCTCACATGCCTTACATAATACTATGATTAGAAATACTCCCGGGAACCTGAAGCTCAGAAACTACAATAAATAATATATGTGAAGAAACTACAATGAATATTACATGTGAGCAAACTCATGTCAGATGTTGTTGATTGAAATATGCTTATAAAATAATGGCAAGGATTAATATTTCTCTTGATAAGGATTAGCATGGTGAACTAGCATATTCCTTTCTTAACCGCATTGTAAGTTAACAATCTGGCCTTTTACTGTGATATGTACATATTGATGCACATATAAAGTGCTAGCATGTAAAAAACTGAGACAGATTCTTTGTAGAACAAATTTATACTCTACAGTTATCTATCACGCTTACATTTTCTATTATAGAAAATATCAGAATGATAATACTTCTTAAACTTAATATACCAAAAGTAGAAGTCATTAAAGTTATATTACCTGATTATATTACAATTTCATTTTACAATACTCTGTTCGTAGCCTTCAGGTCTACTCTCCTCTGCCCTCATTACCATATAAAATGGGATATGCTGGATACATGGTCAATTTCCTTCATAGAGTCTGTATTGTATTCTATAACATTTGCATACTTAACATCTGGATACCCAAAAGTAACAAGGCAACTGAAGCAATTAACCATATAGAAAATGTAGTTTGGAGGATATATCAAGATTCATTACAAAAAATATATTAGGACTTAGGCCTCATTCAAAAAATCTAGACAAAAGTTAGGCAATTCCCGGGGTAAACGAAGGTGATGTGTCTCAATCAATACACCCTTCATGTTTCATCAGCAAGCTCTGACGTCTTCAGGGGTCACATCTGACGTCAGAGCTTCCTGATGAAACATGTAGGGTGTATTGATTGAGACACATCACCTCCGTTTGTAGCGCAGCCTGGAACGCTGACGGCGTTTTTTCAAACACGTGCAAGTGTCAGCTGCTGAAGAAAAAACATTGTGCTGCTTTTAAGCTGTTTTTAAACTTTTAATGGAATCTTTTTGAAATAAATGCTAAATGTACTTCAACATGGAAGTTCCATTTTCTTTATTTTCCACTAATAACACTGGTTTCCTGCTGAGGACATTACATCCATCTGGAGTATATCCATTGAAAACATCCAGCGATCGATGCTGATTGAATCATGTTGCTGACAACCTCTGTGGCCGTTGGGAATTTCGGTTGGGATTGTCGTTTGGGCCTATTATGATACCTGTAATGGGTGTCATGGGATTCTGGTGAGTAGGATGTGTGGCAGGTGTTGATGGTGGGGGAATATTTAAACCAAGACCCGGAATACATCATAGATCACTGAAAACTGAATGAACTTTTTATGCATCAGTTTTTTTTTCTCACAGTTTTTTTGCAGTTTTTTGCATTTATATTTTGGTGCAATTTGTGCACCACCTGGGACACTATATATATATTTGTATAAATTCTTTGCAGTCACGATCTTTGAAAATTTTGCATATTGGGATTGTAATTCTTCACAGAGAGCGCGGTTTAATTATTTTTTATTAATTATTTTCACATCCAATAAAAGAATGTAAAAAAAAAACAAATTTCTTCATCAATTTAGGCCAATATGTATTGTGCTACATGTGTTTGGTAAAATAAAGTTATAGGGTCTACAAACTATGGGATATATTTATGGAATTATTATTTTATTTACTAGTAATGGCAGTGATCAGCAATTTTTAGCAGGACTGTGAAATTGCTGCGGACAGATCTGACACTAAGTGACACTTTTTGGGGACCAAAGACACAAATACAGTGATCAGTGCTAAAAAAAAATGCACTGTCACTGTACTAATGATGTGAGAAAAGGGTTAAATGTACTCCTAGGGAGTGCTTGCTAACTGTGCGGGGAATGCGTTGACTGGGGGAAGAGAGAATTCTGTGTTGCTGCTTAGCAGGAACACAAGATCTCCCTCTTCCTCCCTCACAGACTGGCGATCTACCTTGTTTACATAGACAGATTGCCATTCTGCCTCTCTCAGAAGAGATCGATGGGTACCCGGAAGAAGTGCCCCAGACCTGGAAAAAGCAGCAAAGTACAGGTATGTTGTTTCACGCAGCTGGGCCGCCCTGCCACAGTTAATGTGCAGTGGGTCGTCCGAATCGGCTAAAATCACAAAAAAAAACACCATTTGGTGTCTAGGTCCTGAATAAGCCATTTTTCTTTGTGAAACGTCGACCGTACAGATAACGCCAGATTAATCAGTTCAAACCTCGTATAGCTTACTAACCACATACAATGTCTTATTATGTATATTGTCCAATCCCCCCTTTGTGTTGAGAGAGGACACTATTTTTTTTTTTAAATAAAACTCCATTCTTGTTTATTGATAGTTTTCATGTAATCTTGGGTTTATGGTTCCAATAAAGATTGCCTTGGTTTAATTGGAAGAGATGGTTTTAGTACTTTGTCCATTAATATATATGTCAAAAAATTTTTTCAACTTATTCCAGATGTTTCCTATCATATCCTTTTTCCTCAAACTTTCTCTTTATAGTCAAGGATTGTAGATTAAAATCACTTGCCTTAGTACAATTGCGTCTAATTCTTGTGATTTGGCCTTTGGGTATATTTTTCAACCACATTGGGTGATGGCCGCTCTGTGTTGGAAGATAGCTGTTGGAATCTGTGGGTTTAAAATAGACTTTGGTCTGTAATTTGTTTGCTTCTCTGAAGATCGTCACATCAAGGAAATTAATACGTTGTGCGTTTATTTCGCTAGTTAGCACAATGTTGCTGGTGTTGCAATTTAGTTCCAGTATGAACTGTTGCAATGATTCCCGTGATCCTGACCAAATAAAAAACAGGTCGTCTATATACCGTTTATATAAAAGCAAATTCTCCTTTTTAAAAGCAAAAATATTCTTGTCTTCCCATTCCCCCATAAAAAGATTCGCTATACTAGGTGCAAATTTGGCACCCATTGCCACGCCCCTTCTCTGGGAATAAAAATTGCCATTATACCAAAAGTAATTATGGCATAGGCAGAAATCTAGTGCGTGTCTTAAGAATCTCTTCTGATTATGGGTGAGGTCATCTCTTTGGCTAAGAGCCCAATTAAGGGCGAGCAGCGCATCGTCATGTTGAATTATCGTATATAATGACGAAACGTCTGCTGTGACGAGGAAGACTTCATAATTATTGCTCAGATCAATGTTTTCCAACTGCTGTAAAAGACTTTTTGTATCCCGCAAATAGGCTCTGGTCTGTGTGACACTCTTTTGTAGAAAATGATCCAAATATTGTCCCATGCGCGATGCAATTGACCCGATTCCATTAACTATAGGTCTTCCGGGGGGATTTTGTATATCTTTATGGATCTTAGGCAATGTATAAATTGTGGGGATCCTACTGCTGCTGGGGTTAAGATACTTCATTTCTTTTGTAGTAAGTACACCCATTGAGCCTCCTAGTTGGACTAAAATGTGCAATTCCTTTTCATATTGTGGGGTGGGATCTCTCTCGAGTTTTCTATAGGTGTCTTCATCCGAGAGCATGCCTAGTAGTTGGTTGTGGTAGAATTCTTTGGTTAAAATTACCACTCCTCCTCCTTTATTAGCGGGTCTGATAATAATATCTTTTCTTTCTTCCAATAATTTAATTCCTTCTTGTATATGTCTGGGATTCACATCCCTTTTCGGCATAATATCTTCCAGGTCCCTTAAAACAAGTCCTTTAAAAACGTCCAATTGTTGGTTAGCACCGTTAAGAGGGTTAAAAAGAGATTTATTACGCAGTCCGCTATCTGTTTGCACAGAGGCCAGGCTGGTACTTGGTTGTGAGTTTTTGTTTAAAAAATATTTTTTCATATTCATTCTTCTCATGTATTTATGTACGTCTATAAAAACATCAAATTTATTAATAGGTCTTTTCAGACCACATTTCAAACCTAAATGTAGAATATTCATTTCCTTATGCGTCAGAGTGGTTTCAGTTAAGTTAAAAATCCCTTCTAGTCCTTTTCTCTCCTCCTTTTTCTTGAGCCTTCTTCCGGCTCTACAGCCACGTGTTCTTCTCTTCTCTGTCCATAATGTTGCGTGTATTTTTCCTCCCAATACGGCTGTTCCCTCCATTGGGGTTGTGGCATTGGTGGTCTCCCTCTTTTTGGTGGGTAGCCCCGACCCCGTTTTGGCCATCCCCTCCCCCCCCTCCCTAAAAAAGGACGCGGGGAGGGATGTCTTTCTCTATTATCTTGCTGATTAAGTGCCTCATACCTGTTATGTGTAGGTACTCTGTAATAGTTATTCTGTGGAGGTGGTCTATTTGAAATAGAGCCCCTACCTCCTCTAGGTGGATGGCCTCTTCCATAGTTATATTCATTATGTATTGGAGTGGAACAGTCAATAGGTTGTTGGGAGGTAGTGATAGGCTCATAGTTATCCCCACTTCCTGGGTCAATATTGGTGGTATGTTGCTGCCTTGTTGAGGTGCCATCCCTTATTGGTTGTTCACCATTTCTGTCTGTATGTGGGCGATTGTTCGTTTGTTGCCACAAGTATACAGTATTATTTTGAAAATCACCTAAGTCTCGATGAAACTTTTTGATTTTCTTTTTTTGTGTATCCTTATCCACTTTTTCAAGCTTCTTTTTAATACGGATATTAAAATCTATGACTTGTTGTGATTCTTTTATTGGGTCTAGTTGTGTTTTTAATTCATTGATCCTGGCCTCTAGTTTTGTCATTTTCATGCGTTTTCTTTTGAGGATCAATTCCTGTAATTTGAATCCCATTGAATTAAAAAATTCAAGCCATTCTTGCATGGATTCTGAGTCATCTAGACCATCCTGGGGGACCACATCCCATCTCAAGCTTCTAATAATTATTTTCTCCCTTATATAGTGTTCCAAAGTACATATGTCCCACCATGTCCTGACCTGTTTCTCTAAGACATTCCCTAGGGCAATGATCGCCCCATTGTAATTGGCTTGGACCGTGGTATGCTCATTGATTGTAAAAATGCTATTGACATTGATATGTCTATTGCTCAGAAACTGCAACGCATCCATGGCAGCTAAGAAAAAAGAAATCGTTAATGGATGGATGGAGTGTATCTAAAGGGCCTGCTATACACTACTCAGCGCCTGATGCAGGATGTGCAGTTTCCAGAACAACTAGATCAACATTGAGTCAATTGAAAATATATATATAAATAATAAATATTAATGTATATATATAAAAGCAGCCGTTTAAAAGATAAAAATATGTAGAATAGATAGTATAAAAATCAAACTGTAATGTTATATGAGAGATAATATAAATATTTAAAATAAGTCCGTAATCAAACATTAAGTGAATGAAAAATATAAATGAGTAATCCTTGGGTGCAGGAATAGTGGTAAGTGACTAGTTCATATAGCAAATCAGAGTGACTTCTTCTGTAGTATATTCAGACACCGTATCATCCCGTGTGATTTTTCACCATGTGAGGCACACTCCCCTTAGGGGTTCAAACTCACCAGAAAACAAGAATAAATACGCCTGTCAGATATTTGTCACCAAGATATTAAGCCAACTTCCACACTTCCTCTGCAAAGACAGGGTTCTAAACCAGCCTGGTATCCTCTCTTTAGACACTCAGTATCACCAAGGGAACAACAGTATCAGGGCTCCAGGGAAAGGTTATCTCCATACAAACTCGCCATAGAAACAAATTGAAAGTTTGCACATAGCGTAACACCGTTTATTAAGTTAAAACAGATAACACATTCCCAAAAAAAAGCCCCCAAAAATTAGCAGCGTACATTTATATTTCTTTCAGTTTTGCATTGAAAATGACTTGCGTTTTCAGATGGTAATGAAACAGCTCCTCAGAAAACAGCCCCCAGCGCTTCCTTGTGGTATGGTGTGTGTCTGTGAAGACAATATATTGTCCAATCCCCCCTTTGTGTTGAGAGAGGACACTATTTTTTTGGTGATCATAAATTGTATAATAAACTTTGTAAAATTTTAAACCTGTCTCCACTTTATGGCCATTACAGTCCGCCTTCGTAGGGTTCAGAAGGGGGGGGGGGGGGTTTGCCTCAATACTTGCCTAACTTTTGTCAAGATTCATTACAACTTGTGTATATGTGTGACCATGTCTTACTTCCATGTGGCAAAGGAAATTACCTGGCACTTCTAGGCTTTATTGAGCCATGCACAAAACAACAATATATACAGTATGTATACCATCAGTAGGACGAGCCATATCAGCTTGGGTTTAATGCTAACTTTAAATATTTTGACCATTGTGAGATTTGCACCACATAATGTAAACACAGTTTACCACATTATGTTGTTGTATTTATTTATTACAGGTACTTGCATAGCACAGTGAATTTAGGTAGCGTTTTACATATTTATTATACATCCACATCTGTCCCTGCCCTCAAGGAGCTTACAGTCTAAGGTCCGTAACTCACATTCACACATACACATACTAGGGCCATATTTGACAGGAACCAACTAACCTACCAGCATGTCTCTACCCAGAGGAAACCCATGCAGGCACAGGAAGAACATGTTAAAGATTAGCTTAATTTTTCTCTGGAGTTCATGGAAATAAGAGCAAACAGGACATGCACTCACAGATACAGGAGTATACACCTTAGTGAAACTTCCACTTCTCATGCTCTGATTCAATTCCTTTTGGCACTTCAGGGATACTCTCACTGCATAAAATATTCAAGCTCCAAAAAAGGTCCATCGTGACCCTTTCTCAAGCCAGAATTTCTCAATCCAGAGCAGAAAGGGTGTTGCTGGGCCAGAAACATTACTGAAAAAGAGAGTGATTTTAACTGTGGACACCTTTCATGCTGTTTGTGAATTAATAAATTATTATGTATTACAAGACCTCTGTGTGTATATTTGCTATTTGATGCAGAAAACAGGATATTAGCACTTTTTAATGAATTACTCTCATATGTTAAGGATTCATATTTTAAGCACTGCAAATGTCACATATTTTTTATAATGATAATCGTTAAATAGTAAAAGCTGTTCACCTATTTTACATGAATTTGTTATGGCAGTGTTAAAAACAAACATAGAGGACTGTATCTGATACTGTGATGCTGCTGCCTACTTTTAGTTGTCTTTGTGGGTAAGTGCGTGAGCGAAAAGGATTACAAACGTGTCTTAAGAGAATTTTTTCTCATGAAGGAAAATACTGTGTGTGCTAACCCCCCCGCCACCATTTCCCAATCCTTAACTGCCACTCTGACTTCTGCGATGTATGCTGGTTCTGAGAAATCGATGCTAGAGAATAGAAACTTGTATGTGAGGCTTCTCAGACAGTCCTGCATAAAATGAAAAACGCTGCTTCATATTAAACATTTACAAGTTCTTTCTGAGTGTAGATACTAAAAGATGCCTGTTGTTACAGTTTTTTTTCTCTAATAAAGGTAACAAAAAAGGTATCTGATTTAGTTTTGGTTTGTCATGCCGCGTACACACAACCTGACTTTTCGACGGACTAAGTCCGACGGTCTTCCCGACCGACATTCGGCGGAGTGCCGACGGACTTTCCGAATGAACGGATGTGGCCATACACAATCACACCAAAGTCCGACGGATTCGAACGTGATGACATACGACCGGACTAGAATAAGGAAGTTCATAGCCAGTAGCCAATAGCTGCCCTAGCGTAGTTTTTTGCCCATCAGACTAGCATACACACAAACGTATTTCTCGATAGGAACTGGGTCCGACGGAGTTCTGGCCAAAAAATTTGAAACATGTTCTCTTTCTAAAGTCCGTCAGATTTTTGGACAGCAAAGGTCCGATGGAGCCCACACACGATCAAATTGTCCGACGGATTTGTTCCGTCGGACCTTTGCTGTAGAAAAGTCTGGTCGTGTGTACGTGGCATTACTGTTCGGACTTCATGGCTAAGCCATGTAAACTGGCATTCCAAATAGCACATTCTTATTGGACAGAGTAATGCCACGTACACATGATCGGAAATTCGGGCAGCAAAAGACCGATGAGAGCTTTTGGTCGGAAAATGCGATCGTGTGTATGCTCCATCGGACTTTTGCTGGCAGATCGGAAATTCCGATCGTCTGTAGCAATTCCAACGCGCAAAATTCCTACGCATGCTCGGAAACAATTTGACGCATTCTCGGAAGTATTGAACTTAATTTTCTCGGCTCCGCGTAGTGTTGTACATCACCGCATTCTTGACGGTCGAAAGTTCAGCGCAACTTTTGTGTGACCGTGTGTATGCAAGCCAAGCTTGAGCGGAATTCCGTCGGAAAAACTATCCAAGATTTTTCTGAAGGAAAATCCGCTTGTGTGTACGGCATAAGTGCAACTAGTGAAGCTTATCTATGGAGTCAGTTTATTATATTTAAAATAGAGCACAGGTTGACTTCAAATTATAATAGTTTTCCATTATGATAGTAATCATTTCTATATCTCTTACCTAGATTACTTGCTTCACATTTGTTATACATGTCAAACTAACCTATTTTTTCTCTGTTTATTTTGGTTCTTACCCTCTAAATCTTCAAATAACAAAATGTAATGCTAGCTTGCTAGATGTGAAGCAAGCCTATTGCTTCAGTGGTTAAATTAGACCAGTCTTATTCATTCATTCAGAAAGTCAGAGCTTAATACCAGAGGGAAAAGCTCACAAATGGAACTGTCCTTATTGGTGTAAGTTTATATAAACGTGGATGTTCTTCTTTATGGTTGCTGTTTAAGCTGTAGTACAAAGAGATTAGTTCACTGTACAGTAAATAAGGCTATAGAATCATCTACTCTTTCTATAAGCTGAGGAAATATGTTATTCTGGTCATTTTTCTTCACTAGTAAATATTTTCAGTGTTTATTATATGAACTTTTTTGTATTTTTTTTCAAATTGCCTTATTTGTTTTTCTAGACTCAGACAATGGAATGGACCTATGAGATCAATGGAGTTGCCCCAAAGACTACTCCACCAACAAATGTTTCCTCCAGAATATGTTCCATGGGTATCAAGCAACCAACATCAAATCAAAAACGTAATTTCTTACGCGAAAACCTAAAACTAACAACAACAGCTGTGTCGTCGCCTAATAAAGGGGCTTCGTTGATATTAAGAACAAAGTAAAAGGATTGGAAATAATGGATGCACTTTCTTTTATACTTTTTTTTTATGCTAGCATTTGCAGTAATAAATATATTTTGCAACTTAAATCTTAATCTGTTTTTTTTGGTGTTTGGAATTCAAACACAGTTTTGGAGTTGGACATACACAGTCATTGTGTTAAAAAAACAAAGATGTACTGGTTTATCAAGGTCAGAAAGCTGCAGAAAGTGATCCGACTCTGCCAATTTTCTGAGTGCAGTAAATAAAACAATAAAATGTGCAGGGTGCAGTAGCCCTTAGCATCTAGTCAGATTTCACTTTAATGTAGTCAAAGCAGTACAAGATGGATTCTGATTGGTTTCTGTGGGTCATGGCACTTGGCAGTTTAATGCCTGCATTATTTATATACACAATAATATTTCACTCAGTATATTTGCTGTACTTTTAAAAAATAAAAAAAAAAGGATTCAGTGCAATTCCAAGGAAAATGCATTTGTTAAAATGTTCAATAATTAAAGCATTATTGTATAAACATGAGCTAATGTGAGTGAATGTTATTTTATTTTTTTGCATAAACATTTTATTGAACAGATATAAAGTGGGCATATACAGCGATGGCTCTATGAGCCCAGAATAATAACACATGTATGATTCAGTCGAACAGAAATATAATGGAACATGTCTAAACATCTCCAAGTATTAAGCTTATTTTCAGATGGGGAAACAATGTTTAGGAGAACATACCCTCGGAGAGGGAGACAAGAAAGAAAATAAGAGAGCTAAAATAAAATACTGGAAAGAAAGAGAAAAAAAAGGGGGAAGGAGGGGAGAGATGAAAGGGGGAGAGAATGGGGGAGGGGGAGGAGGAAGAGGGGAAATGTGAGATGAGGAGAGGGGGTGAGGTAAGCACTAGCTACCCTCTCCAGCTTCTAGCGATCAGAACAATAAAATGTGTTGCACCATGAGCGTAAGTCCGGTTCTGTCTTTAACCGCTTCCCGACTGCCTCACGCCGATATATGTCGACAGAAGGGCTCGTACAGGCAGAATCACGTACCTGTACGTTGCCCTTTAAGAGGCAGCCAGCGGGTGCGTGGCAAGTTCAGTAAGTCGGGTCGCGGGGATACCCGCGATCGCCTCATGTGGAGGAAGAACGGGGAGATGCTAATGTAAACAAGCATCTCCCTGTTCTGCCTAGTGACAGTGTCACTGATCTCTCCTCCCTGTGATTGGAGCAGAGATCAGTGACGTGTCACACACAGCCACGCCCCCACAGTTAGAAACACGCCCCTAGGACACACTTAACCCCTACACTGCCACCTAGTGGTTAACCCCTTCACTGCCAGTGTCATTTACACAGGAATCAGTGCATTTGTATAGCACTGATTGCTGTATAAATGACAATGGTCCCAAAAATGTCCGATGTGTCCGCCATAATGTTGCAGGCGCGATATAAAAATCGCTGATCACCGCCATTAAAAAAAAAAAAAAATATATATATATATATATATATATATATATATATATATATTAATAAAAATGCCATAAAACTATCCCCTATTTTGTAAACGCTATAACTTTTGTGCAAACCAATCAATAATCGCTTATTGTGATTTTTTTTACCAAACATATGTAGAAGAATACGTATCGGCCTAAACTGAAGAATATATATATTTTGAGGGGATATTTATTATAGCAAAAAGTAAAAAATAATGTGTTTTTTTCAAAATTGACGCTCTTTTTTTGTTTATAGCGCAAAAAATAAAAACCCCAGGGTGATAAATTATCAACAAAAGAAAGCTCTATTTGTGGGGGAAAAAAGGACGTCAATTTTGTTTGGGAGCCACGTCGCATGACCGCGCAATTGTCAGTTAAAGTGACGCAGTGCCAAATCGTAAAAGTGCTCTGGTCAGGAAGGGGGTAAATTCTTTCGGGGCTGAAGTGGTTAAGGACAGGGGTAGAATCACCCTGGTTGGGAGTTAGTTTGTAGTATTTATAAGATCTTGATATAGTTGGAATCTTTTGAAGGATATCCAGGCTTCCCAGGTAGCAGTGAATTTGGAGATATTATTTAAGGCAGTATAGATCAGCTCCTCCATCTCAGCGACACAATTTATTCGATTAAGCCATTCAGGGATGGCAGGCGGAGATGTAGATCGCCAATGGATTGGTATACACATCCTGGCAGCATTAATCATGTGCATGGCAACAGACTTATAATATATTTTTTTAGGAATTTTATCTAGATGTAAGAGATATTGTGCAGGGCAAAACTCCAGCGGGAGTAAGGACACTGTTTTTGTCAAGTCCTGAACTTTATGCCAGAAAGGTTGGAGTGCCAGGCAGTCCCACCAAATATGGAAAAATGTACCCGGCTCTTTGCCACAACGCCAGCAGTGATCAGAGACAGAGGGGGAGAATTTATGAATCAGGTCCGGGGTTCTATACCAGCGGGTTTTCAATTTGTATCCATTTTCCTGAACAGATACATTCAAGGACCCTTTGTGGATGTACAAGTGATTGCGGTCCCAGCTCTCCTTGTCTATCTCTGAGCCCAGGGAAGATTCCCAATAGGTTCGTTCTGAGCGTAAAATTGTGGAGGAGTCTCCAAATAATGAAGGATAGAGCATGGAGATGACATGACATTGGGGGGTCGAACGGGAGCAGAGTGAATCCATGGTTGTGGGGCTCTTTGTAAAGCCTTGTTTGCGGGACGGATCGTCTAAAAAGTGTTTGAGCTGCATATAAGACCAGAATGGAAATTAACCCTCGCTGGAAAGCTTAGCGAGATCAGTTTGTCGCAAGAAGCGACCTCTTTGAAAAAAGTATTTGGCCAACATTTACGTATGTGGCTATTCGGCTTTGAGGAAGGTACCAGATAAACCTGGAGGAAAGTCTGGGTTGCCTCTCACTGGAGTAATGGGTCATAATTTAGTGCAGTGCAAGCTCTATCAAATTTGTGTAGGGTGGATTAGAGACTTTGGAGATACGTGTTTTCTCAAGAGTCAAGGAGTATGACATAGATCAGAGTTTGGTTACTAGGTTTTCTAAAGACACCCAGTCCTTACATCGGCTATGCACTCTCCAGTCGATGATTCATGCTAAATGAACTGCCCGGTAATAGCATTGTAGGTCAGGAAGACCAATTCCTCCATACGCTTTAGGAAGCACCAGTTTTGACCAGCTTATCCATGGGGGTTTATTAAACAGATAGCGATATGGAGATAAGATAGGTCCGTCTGTGTTATAAATAGGTAATCCAGTCTTGAGTACTAATTATGCAGGGGGAAAGGAAAGTGTAGTCTCTGTCTCAGTAGAGGGTCCTCTGGGTATCATGTACCGTCAGGGATGCAAGATGGAGCTTAATTTGGCGGAGGGCAGAGTAGGGAAGGGAGGAAGTGCCAGTTGAGGTATCTGTTGATTAGGAGACCTGTTTGAAAAAGCATGAGTTTCGCAGTGAATGTGAGCTTTATTTGAAGACACAAACCACAAAAGTCTTTAAAGAAGATTGTAAGCCACTACACTGTTTTCTTCTCCTCTGTTCAGAAGAATAGGAGAATCAATATGGCAGGGAGATAAGAGGTAGACATGTCATGGTGTAAGAAAATGAGCTCTTAGATGTTGCAGGGGAGATAAGAGGTAGACATGTCATGGTGTAAGAAAATGAGCTCTTAGATGTTTCATTGGTTTTCTTCTCCTCTGTTCAGAAGAATAGGAGAATCAATATGGCAGGGAGATAAGAGGTAGACATGTCATGGTGTAAGAAAATGAGCTCTTAGATGTTTCATTGTCATGAACAGAAAAACTTAAAAAAAAAAAAAAAAAAGCACCCCCTGCCCCCCCTTCTTTTGCGCAAAGGCGAACACAAGCGTTGGTCTGGCGTCATATGTAAACAGCAATCATGCACCATGCATGTGAGGTATCACCGCGCAAGGTCAGATCGAGGGGCAGTAATTTTATGCAGTAGACCTCCTCCGTGAATCTAATGTGGTAACTGTAAAGGCTTTTTTAAAAGGCTTTTAAAAATGTATGTAGTTGTCGCCACTGCGTGTTTGTGCGCAATTTTTAAGCATGTCGTGTTTTGGTATCCATGTACTCGGCCTAAGATCATATTTTTTATTTCATCAAAAATTTGAGCAATATAGTGTGTTTTAGTGCATTACAAATAAAAAAAGTGTATTTTTTCCACAAAAATGCGTTTGAAAAATCGCTGCGCAAATACTGTGTGGAAAATAAAAATGCAACACCCACCATTTTTTAATCTGTAGGGCCTTTGCTTTAACAATATATATAGTGTTTGGGGGTTCAACGTACTTTTCTTGCAAAAAAAAATATGTGTTTTCATGTAAACAAAAAGTGTCAGAAAGGGCTTTATCTTCAAGTGGTTAGAGAGTGGGTGACGTGTTGACATAGGCTTTTAAATGTTTGGCATAAAAATGCCAGACAGTTCAGTTCAAACCCCCCCCCCAAATGACCCCATTTTGGAAAGTAGACACCCCAAGCTATTTGCTGAGAGCAATGTTGAGCCCATTAAATATTTTTTTTTTTGGTCCCAAGAGATTGAATAATGAAAAAAAAAAAAAATAATAATTTTTTTTTACAAAAACTTGTCACTAAATGATATATTTGCCTCAAACATGCCCATGGGCATATGTGGAGATACACCCCAAAATACATTCTGTTGCTTCTCCTGAGTACGGGGATACCACAGTGTGGGACTTTTTGGGAGCCTAGCCGCGTACGGGACCACCAAAATGTAAGAAAATGAGCTCTTAGATGTTTCATTGGTTTCTTCTGGTCATGAACAGGGGTACAGAAGGTAAAGGGAAGCCGATCTAATACATAAAGTATCGCCATGCTTCAACTGTTTGTAGAAACTGATCAGAATAGTGGCACATTATTGTGAGAACCTAATTCCACAATCTGGACACAGGTTACAAGTGTGAAAAACAACAACACGTATACTAAAATTTAGGCAGCCACTAACTAAAAATGACATCCTTGTGGTGAAAACTTGCTTCTGAAACCCCTAGTCAGTACACTCTGTGCATAAGCAGACTAGCATGCAAGCTTTGCAAATCACATGCACTGCTCTCACTAGCAATTACAGGATAGCTAAACCGGGCAATATCACTTCTAGAGTTAGTCACACACTCGGGCACATTCAAATTCCACATACAGTCTGGTGCACTTTAATGGTTGTGTGGCTGCCTAAGTGATTTGTCCACGCTTCTGAGATTTCCCAAGCTATACTGTGAGCCAGAACCCTATGCAGTCACATTTTTCACTGCAAACACAATCACACACACACTAGGCACATGGATTCCTGCCTGCCAATTTGATCTATCCCTGACTTTGATAATATCCACACACTAGTGCTAATCTGCATGCATTGAGATTGGTCTTCTTGTTCTCTATCAACCAACTGCTGCAATTACAGAGAATACCATGCAATGACTAACAACCAAGCTTATAGGCATTGATGATACACTACAACAACACACACCACATTTACAAAACAGCCATTTCAGATGCATGTATTCTTTGAAGCAATCAAAAGCCAGCATATTAAAGCGGTAGTAAACCCATCGATTTAACAGTTTAAAAAAAAAAGGCATGCCAGGAAAGCTAACTGCACATTGGCTGTGCTCTCAACCAAACAGTCAAACCATCCAATGGCTGGTGTCATAACGGATCACATGTGCAGCATCATGGCCATTGAAGATTAAACAGAGGCAAAGATGGCAGCTTCCTTGGCTGAAAACGATAGGGGGGTTTACTTCCACTTTAAGTTTCATATTAAATATCTCTAATCCGGTAGCACATAGAAAAAGTACAGTTACATAATGTAAAAAAAGACAGATGTAATGAAGTGAGACATACTGTACATACAAGCAAACAGTATAAATAAAACAGGAAAAATTACAGAAAAATTACCTCCTAATTCCAAGGTTGAAAAGAAAATGTTGACTATACAATATTGTTAAAGAGGTGTTCCACCTGAAATTTTTTTTTCAAAGTCAGCAGCTACAAATACTGCAGCTGCTGACTTTTTAAAAAAATAGACACTTACCTAGTTACATAGTTACATAGTTAGCTAGGCCAAAAAAAGACACAAGTCCATCCAGTTCAACCATAAAAATAAAAGAAATAATAAATAAAAATAAAATATATCCTGTTATATAACCTGTTCTAGGTTCCAGCGGTGTCGGCAGAAGATGACGAGCAACCGCTCGTCTCTCGGCTGCCCCGCCGCCATCCTCTGTCAGGGAACCAGGAAGTGAAACCGCAACGGCTTCACTTCCCGGTTCCCTACTGCGCATGCGCGAGTCGCGCTGTATGTCGTTATTGGTCCCCATTGTGTCCTGAGAACTGTGTTTCCCAAGACACAATGGGGCATCTTCGGATATGGGCGGGGCAGCTCCAGCTATCTCGTCACGGAAGTGGGTACAGATACCTGTATTATACAGGTATCTGCACCCCCTCCCCCCTGAAAGGTGCCAATTGTGGCACCGGAGGGGGGGAGGAATCCGATAAGCAGAAGTTCCACTTTAGGGTGGAGCTCCGCTTTAACCAAGAGTTGATTTCCGATCTCGATTGAGGCTGGTCAGTAGTTGCAGCAGAGCAGTGCGAAGAGTATGACAACAGGCAGTATGCATAGGGGAAGAGTGCGGAGGGTATAACAGGAGATATTATGTACAGGAGAAAAGTGTGGAAGGTATGAGAAGGGGCAGTATGTGCGTGAAAGGAGTTTGAGGAGTATGAAAAAAACAGTGCAGTATGTGCAGGAGAGAAGTTCAGGGAGTATGACAGCAAGTAAAATGAGCAAGAGGAAAGTGTGGGGGGTATGAGAAGGGGCAGTGTGTGAAGGAAAGAGAGCAGAGGGCATGACAGTAGGCAGTATGAGCAGAAGAGAGAGGAAGGTATGTGATGGGCAGTATGTACAGGAGAATACTGTGAATCATATGACAGTGTGTGATAGTGCAAGCAAGAATCTGCAGCTTTCCCAAGGGACCTGTGACTGCCATTCTTGCATGGGGCGCAGAATGGAAACTGGGGTTTGGAAGATGTGGGGGCAGAGCTGTCAGCAAATAGCTGTGCTTAGGCCTATAAAGAAAACAAAAAGAAAGTGCTGTGGGCAGAAGTGAGAAGGGTAGCAGCTTGGAATGGTATCTGTGGCTGGCTTGTGGAGGTAGTACAACAGAATATATGTGCATAATGCATGGCTCCCTGGCTGTAGTAGTGGAATGAGGTATCCTACCACCTTAATTCAGTTTTTTGAATTACCAAGAAATTTCCTGTAATATATTTTTTGTCCTATGCCAATACGTAGGCACAATGCCTTATCTGCTTAACATATTTGCTTTGTGTCCATAATAAGGACGTTTATGTACCTCCACTCTCTGAGGTCTGTTGCTTCTAGGATTAAATATAAATGTCACCAAAAAAACTTACCGTATTTATCGGCGTATAACATGCACCGGCGTATAACACGCACCCCAAGTTTAGGAGGGCATTTTAAGGAAAAAAAGTTTTAGGAGGGAAGTTTAGGGAAAAAAAAAACTTACATTTAAGCGTCATTTGCAGCCTTGCCCAGCATCATTTGCAGCTTGTCCAGCGTCATTTGCAGCCTTGCCCAGCGCTATTTGCAGCCTTGCCCAGCGTCATTTGCAGCCTTGCCCAGCGCCATTTGCAGCCTTGCCCAGCGTCATTTGCAGCCTTGCCCAGCGTCATTTGCAGCCTTGCCCAGCGTCATTGCAGCCTTGCCCAGTGTGATTTGCAGCCTTGCCCAGCGTGATTTGCAGCCTTGCCCAGTGTGATTTGCAGCCTTGCCAGAGTCATTTGCAGCTTGTCAGTGTCAGTGTCTTTTGCAGCTTGTCAGCGTCTTTTACAGCTTGCCATGTTTAAATTTGCCGCCGGAAAAGAACGAGCGGGCGCCGCCATTAAAGACCGAGCGAGGCCGGAAAAGTCAGAGCCGTCTGTTCGGTAGGGATGGGCCCGGTGCTCGATGCGAACCCACGTTCGCATCGAGCACCGGGCGTTCGCTCGCTCGGCGAGCCCAGAACTATTTTGGCCGCTCGCATCACGTTCGTGTGATGCGAGCGGCCCCGCAATGCATTGCGGCCGGCGCGGCCGACGCAGTGCATTGCTGGCTGATGATTGGCCAAGCATGCACTGTGACCCCGCATGCTTGGCCAATCACAGCCCCGGAAACTCGAAGAGCCATAATTGGCTACAGGCAGGACGCCTGTAGCCAATTACAGCTCAGGGGCTGTAGTACACGCCCCCCCCTATAAAACGCCGCCACGCCGTCTGCGCCGGTCACATGCTGTTCCGGCGCAGATTGAGCAGGCTGATTCTGTGACACTCTGCTGCATTTAGATAGTTAGAGAGATTCACTTACAGAGATTGAGTTAGATAGATTCAGTTACAAAGATTGATTGAGAAAGAGGGGCTTGTAGTGTGTTCGTGGCAGGCAGGCAGAGCTACTATATTTTGTTACCAGAAGCACCTATAGGACTTGTAGTGTGTTCGTGGCAGGCAGGCAGAGCTCCTATATTTTGTTACCAGAAGCACCTATAGGACTTGTAGTGTGTTCGTGGCAGGCAGGCAGAGCTCCTATATTTTGTTACCAGAAGCACCTATAGGACTTGTAGTGTGTTCGTGGCAGGCAGGCAGAGCTCCTATATTTTGTTACCAGAAGCACCTATAGGACTTGTAGTGTGTTCGTGGCAGGCAGGCAGAGCTCCTATATTTTGTTACCAGAAGCACCTATAGGACTTGTAGTGTGTTCGTGGCAGGCAGGCAGAGCTCCTATATTTTGTTCCCAGAGGCACCTATAGGACTTGAAGTGTGTTAGTCCCATTACACACACAGAGCTATATTTTCTTCCCAGAAGCACCTATAGGACTTGAAGTGTGTTAGTCCCATTACACACACAGAGCTATATTTTTTCTTCCCAGAAGCACCTATAGGACTTGAAGTGTGTTAGTCCCATCACACACACAGAGCTATATTTTGTTCCCAGAAGAACCTATAGGACTTGAAGTGTGTTAGTCCCATTACACACACAGAGCTATATTTTCTTCCCAGAAGCACCTATAGGACTTGAAGTGTGTTAGTCCCATCACACACACAGAGCTATATTTTCTTCCCAGAAGCACCTATAGGACTTGAAGTGTGTTAGTCCCATTACACACACAGAGCTATATTTTCTTCCCAGAAGCACCTATAGGACTTGAAGTGTGTTAGTCCCATCACACACACAGAGCTATATTTTGTTCCCAGAAGAACCTATAGGACTTGAAGTGTGTTAGTCCCATCACACACACAGAGCTATATTTTGTTCCCAGAAGCACCTATAGGACTTGAAGTGTGTTAGTCCCATTACACACACAGAGCTATATTTTGTTCCCAGAAGCACCTATAGGACTTGAAGTGTGTTAGTCCCATTACACACACAGAGCTATATTTTCTTCCCAGAAGCACCTATAGGACTTGAAGTGTGTTAGTCCCATCACACACACAGAGCTATATTTTGTTCCCAGAGGCACCTATAGGACTTGAAGTGTGTTAGTCCCATTACACACACAGAGCTATATTTTCTTCCCAGAAGCACCTATAGGACTTGAAGTGTGTTAGTCCCATCACACACACAGAGCTATATTTTCTTCCCAGAAGCACCTATAGGACTTGAAGTGTGTTAGTCCCATTACACACACAGAGCTATATTTTCTTCCCAGAAGCACCTATAGGACTTGAAGTGTGTTAGTCCCATCACACACACAGAGCTATATTTTGTTCCCAGAAGAACCTATAGGACTTGAAGTGTGTTAGTCCCATCACACACACAGAGCTATATTTTGTTCCCAGAAGCACCTATAGGACTTGAAGTGTGTTAGTCCCATTACACACACAGAGCTATATTTTGTTCCCAGAAGCACCTATAGGACTTGAAGTGTGTTAGTCCCATTACACACACAGAGCTATATTTTCTTCCCAGAAGCACCTATAGGACTTGAAGTGTGTTAGTCCCATCACACACACAGAGCTATATTTTGTTCCCAGAGGCACCTATAGGACTTGAAGTGTGTTAGTCCCATTACACACACAGAGCTATATTTTCTTCCCAGAAGCACCTATAGGACTTGAAGTGTGTTAGTCCCATCACACACACAGAGCTATATTTTCTTCCCAGAAGCACCTATAGGACTTGAAGTGTGTTAGTCCCATCACACACACAGAGCTATATTTTGTTCCCAGAGGCACCTATAGGACTTGAAGTGTGTTAGTCCCATTACACACACAGAGCTATATTTTGTTCCCAGAAGCACCTATAGGACTTGAAGTGTGTTAGTCCCATTACACACACAGAGCTATATTTTGTTCCCAGAAGCACCTATAGGACTTGAAGTGTGTTAGTCCCATTACACACACAGAGCTATATTTTGTTCCCAGAAGCACCTATAGGACTTGAAGTGTGTTAGTCCCATTACACACACAGAGCTATATTTTCTTCCCAGAAGCACCTATAGGACTTGAAGTGTGTTAGTCCCATTACACACACAGAGCTATATTTTGTTCCCAGAAGCACCTATAGGACTTGAAGTGTGTTAGTCCCATCACACACACAGAGCTATATTTTCTTCCCAGAAGCACCTATAGGACTTGAAGTGTGTTAGTCCCATCACACACACAGAGCTATATTTTGTTCCCAGAAGCACCTATAGGACTTGAAGTGTGTTAGTCCCATCACACACACAGAGCTATATTTTCTTCCAGAAGCACCTATAGGACTTGAAGTGTGTTAGTCCCATCACACACACAGAGCTATATTTTGTTCCCAGAGGCACCTATAGGACTTGAAGTGTGTTAGTCCCATTACACACACAGAGCTATATTTTCTTCCCAGAAGCACCTATAGGACTTGAAGTGTGTTAGTCCCATTACACACACAGAGCTATATTTTCTTCCCAGAAGCACCTATAGGACTTGAAGTGTGTTAGTCCCATCACACAGAGATCCTATATTTTGTTCCCAGAAGCAACTATAGGACTTGAAGTGTGTTAGTCCCATCACACAGACCTTTATTTTCTTCCCAGAAGCACCTATAGGACTTGAAGTGTGTTAGTCCCATCACACAGAGCTCCTCTATTTTCTTTGCAGAAGCACCCATAGGACTTCTAGTGTGTTAGTGGCATCACACAGAGCTCCTATATATTCTTCTCAGCAGCACCCACAGGACTTCTAGTGTGTTAGTGGCATCACACAGAGCTCCTCTATTTTCTTTGCATAAGCACCCACAGGACTTCTAGTGTGTTAGTGGCATCACACAGAGCTCCTCTATTTTCTTTGCAGAAGCACCCACAGGACTTCTAGTGTGTTAGTGGCATCACACAGAGCTCCTCTATTTTCTTTGCAGAAGCACCCACAGGACTTCTAGTGTGTTAGTGGCATCACACAGAGCTCCTCTATTTTCTTTGCAGAAGCACCCACAGGACTTCTAGTGTGTTAGTGGCATCACACAGAGCTCCTCTATTTTCTTTGCAGAAGCACCCATAGGACTTCTAGTGTGTTAGTGGCATCACACAGAGCTCCTATATATTCTTCTCAGCAGCACCCACAGGACTTCTAGTGTGTTAGTGGCATCACACAGAGCTCCTCTATTTTCTTTGCATAAGCACCCACAGGACTTCTAGTGTGTTAGTGGCATCACACAGAGCTCCTCTATTTTCTTTGCATAAGCACCCACAGGACTTCTAGTGTGTTAGTGGCATCACACAGAGCTCCTCTATTTTCTTTGCATAAGCACCCACAGGACTTCTAGTGTGTTAGTGGCATCACACAGAGCTCCTCTATTTTCTTTGCATAAGCACCCACAGGACTTCTAGTGTGTTAGTGGCATCACACAGAGCTCCTCTATTTTCTTTGCAGAAGCACCCATAGGACTTCTAGTGTGTTAGTGGCATCACACAGAGCTCCTATATTTTCTTCTCAGCAGCACCCACAGGACTACCGACTACAATGGCTGGAAGACCGCCAAGGGGAGGCAGAGCGTGCAGAGCCAAGAACACAGGGCAGGCAGGCTCTGTTTCTAGTGGACGTGGCCGTGGACGTGGACGTGGTCGTGCATCGTCATCAGCACGTGGCCATGGGACACGCGCGTCTTTGTTTTCGGCAGCTGGACATGTGGAGCCGCATCATGCTGAAGGCTTGGTAGAATGGATGACCAAGCCCTCCTCATCCTCCTCATCCTCTCTCACCCAGGCTCAGGGTACTGACAGAGCATCATCAGCCACCCCTTCCCTAGACCCACCATGTCCTCCTGAGGAGTCCCCCGAACTCTTTGAGCACAGTGTTGGGTACATGCTCCAGGAGGATGCCCAACGATTCGAAGGCTCGGATGACGATACCCAGCTTGAGGAATCTGGCAGTACAGTTCCACCAGCTGCAGCTTACTGCCAGGTTTGCTCTAGTGGTGAAGAGGGAGGGGATGATGAGGTCACTGACTCCACGTGGGTGCCTCAAGGGAGAGAGGATGAGGAGGAGGACGAGGAGGAGGAGGATGCGGCGTCACATGTCCAACGAGGCAGGATGCCCCCTGGAGGCCAGGTAGAGGCCAGCACAGCAACTGTACAACACCGCAGAGCTCCGCCTGTGCAGGGCGCTGCCTCTGCACGTTATCAGAAAAGTTCTTTGGTGTGGGCCTTTTTTGAGACGAGTGCAGCAGATCGCACCACTGCTATTTGCAATATTTGTCTCAAGCGTATCTCGCGTGGCCAAAACATCAGCCGCTTGGGCACGACAAGCATGACCAGACATATGGCGACCTGCCATGCAGCTCGTTGGCAGGCACACATAAAAGACCCACACCAAAGAACTAAGCGGACCTCTCCTTGCTCCTCCTCAGCTGGGATCTCCATCCCCACTACACCTTCAGTCCTCTCTGAAAGCTGCTCTGAGAGGACTGAAGGTGTAGAATTCGGTGTGTCACAACCAAGTACTTGCAGTACACCGACGTCCGATTGCAGCAGGCAAATTTCCCTGCCCCAGCTGCTGGACCGTAGAAAGAAGTACACTCCCAGCCATCCACATGCCCAGCGGTTGAATGCTAGCCTTGCTAAATTGCTAGCACTTCAACTGCTGCCTTTTCAGTTGGTAGACTCGGCCCCCTTCCGTGAGTTTGTTCAATGTGCGGTTCCTCAGTGGCAGGTTCCCAAACGCCACTTTTTCTCGCGGAAGGCGATTCCGTCTCTCTACCGGCATGTGGAGGGCAATGTCCATGCCTCGCTGGACAGGGCGGTCAGCGGTAAGGTGCATATTACCGCTGACTCATGGTCCAGCAGGCATGGACAGGGACGGTACCTTTCTTTCACGGCCCATTGGGTCACTCTATTGGCAGCTGGGAGGGATGCAGGACAAGGTGCAGTAGTGTTGGAGGTTGTT
Organism: Lithobates sylvaticus; assembly: GCA_028564925.1. Classification (NCBI taxonomy): domain Eukaryota; kingdom Metazoa; phylum Chordata; class Amphibia; order Anura; family Ranidae; genus Lithobates; species Lithobates sylvaticus. The sequence goes on from CM053027.1 coordinate 393,329,532, forward strand.
CCGCCACCACGCCTCCAAAACGCGACTACTGCTACTGGTTGTGACACACCTCTCTCCTCCACCCCCTCCTCTTCTTCTTCCTCCAGTGCTCTGTCCTTGGAACCAGCGGTGCTCCGTAGGCGTACAAGGGGCTACGCAAGTACGCAGGCAAAAAGATGCCATGCCGTGCTTGCGCTGGTGTGTTTGGGGGACAGGAGCCACACTGGGCCAGAGGTTCTGGCAGCTCTGCAGGGGCAGGCCGAGAGGTGGTTGACGCCACGTCAGCTTAAGCCAGGAATGGTCGTTTCTGACAATGGCACCAACCTCCTCTCCGCCCTGCGACAGGGGCAGCTCACCCATGTGCCCTGCATGGCTCACGTCCTCAACCTGGTGGTGCAGCGGTTCTTGGGCAGGTTCCCAGGCTTACAGGATGTCCTGAGGCAGGCCAGGAAAGTCTGTGTGCATTTCCGCCGATCTTATAATGCCAGTGCTCGGCTGACTGAGCTGCAAAAGGAGCTGAACCTGCCCAAGAACCGCCTAATATCTGACATGCCCACCAGGTGGAACTCAACGTTGGCCATGCTGCAGCGACTGCACACGCAGCAGAGGGCCATCAATGAGTACCTTTGCGACTACGGCACCAGGACAGGGTCAGGGGAGCTTGGTTTTTTTTCCCCACGTCAGTGGAGCATGATCAGGGATGCATGCACTGTCCTCTCACCATTTGAGGAGGCCACGAGGATGGTGAGCAGTGACAGTGCATGCATCAGTGACACTGTCCCTCTTGTCCACCTGTTGGAGCATACGCTGCGTGGGATAATGGACAGGGCACTTGAGGCAGAACAGAGGCAGGAAGAGGAGGACTTCCTTGCCTCTCAAGGCCCCCTTTATCCGGACAGTGTTCCTTCTGTCCCACCCATCACACAGGAAGAGGATGAGGAGGAGGAGGAGGAGGAGGAGGAGGAGGATTGTGTGAGCATGGAGGTGGAGCCTGGCACTCAGCATCAGCAGCAGCAGTCTTTTAGGGATGATGTACAGTCCCAACAAGCCAGTGGACTTGTACGTGGCTGGGAGGAGGTGGCTGGCGATCATGTCATCCTCAGTGACCCAGAAGACTCCGGACCGAATGCCTCAGCTAACCTACGCTGCATGGCCTCCCTGATCCTGCAAAGCCTGCGGAAGGATCCTCGTGTTCTTCGGATCAAGGAGAGGGACCATTACTGGCTGGCCACTCTCCTTGATCCGCGGTACAAGGGTAAGGTTGCGGACCTTATCTTGCCGTCGCAGAGGGAGCAGAGGATGAGACATCTCAGGGAGGCCTTGCAGAAAGGTCTGTGCAACGCGTTCCCAGAAACTGGGAGGCTACAAACTCCTGGTCCTGGGCGACGAGTTGCTGAGGCTTCGGTCAGTGGCAGAAGGAGCGGTGGGGAAGGTGGACGTCTGACCGATGCGTTCAGACAATTTTTTAGTCCGCAGCCCCAAGGTATGATCGGTTCCAGCAACCATCGCCAGCGTCTGATATACATGGTGCAGGAATACCTTGGGGCAAGGTCAGACTTGGACACCTTTCCCACCGAAAATCCTCTGGCTTACTGGGTCCTGAGGATGGATCACTGGCCAGAGCTTGCACAGTATGCAATTGAGCTACTGGCCTGTCCTGCCTCCAGCGTTCTTTCCGAACGCACATTCAGTGCTGCTGGAGGATTTGTGACTGATCATAGGGTGCGCCTGTCCACCGCCTCGGTTGATCGACTGACATTCATCAAAATGAATCAGTCTTGGATCACCACCAGCTACCAGGCACCTGAGGCGGATATAACCGAATAATTTTTAATGTCACATCCCTTCAAGACTGCCTATGCTGATGCTGAGTGACTGTCCTCTTATGTTCACTGACTATCCTCTTCCTCCTCCTCAATGATCCATGCCACCACACCAGTGCCTAAGGCACAATTTTTCAGCCCCTGTTTAACAGGGGCGTGTACTTACAATTTTTTAAAAAAATGCTTCGCAACACGTGTGACTGCTGTGCTCCAAGTACAGTCTCTGTGAGGGCCGTGTTGCAGTGTTGTGGCACCAGCACCAGTGCCTAAGGCACAATTTTTCAGCCCCTGTTTAACAGGGGCGTGTACTTACAATTTTTAAAAAAAAATGCTTCGCAACACGTGTGACTGCTGTGCTCCAAGTACAGTATCTGTGAGGGCCGGGTTGCAGTGTTGTGGCACCAGCACCAGTGCCTAAGGCACAATTTTTCAGCCCCTGTTTAACAGGGGCATGTACTTACAATTTTTTAAAAAAAAATGCTTCGCAACACGTGTGACTGCTGTGCTCCAAGTACAGTATCTGTGAGGGCCGGGTTGCAGTGTTGTGGCACCAGCACCAGTGCCTAAGGCACAATTTTTCAGCCCCTGTTTAACAGGGGCGTGTACTTACAATTTTTTAAAAAAATGCTTCGCAACACGTGTGACTGCTGTGCTCCAAGTACAGTCTCTGTGAGGGGTTGCAGTGTTGTGGCACCAGCACCAGTGCCTAAGGCACAATTTTTCAGCCCCTGTTTAACAGGGGTGGGTAATTACAAATCTTGATCTAATAGTTCACAGCAGGGCCCATTCCTGCGCCCACCAAGAGTAACTATGAGGGCCTGCAGTCTTGTGGCAACACCGTCCACCACCACCGCCAAAGGCCCAATTTTTCTGCCCTGTTCATCAGGTGCTTGCAATTACAAATCTTGATCTAATAACTCACAGCAGGGCCCATTCCTGCGCCCACCAAGAGTAACTATGAGGGCCTACAGTCTTGTGGCAACACCGTCCACCACCACCGCCAAAGGCCCAATTTTTCTGCCCTGTTCATCAGGTGCTTGCAATTACAAATCTTGATCTAATAACTCACAGCAGGGCCCATTCCTGCGCCCACCAAGAGTAACTGTGAGAGCTTACAGTCTTGTGGCAAAACCGTCCACCACCACCACCACCACCCCCAATTTTTCTGCCCTGTTCAACAGGTGCATGCAATTACAAATCTTGATCTATTAACTCACAGCAGGGCCCATTCCTGTGCCCACCAGTCTTGTGGCTACACCAACATCTAATAGGGCAAATTTCTGCAGAGTATATACGCCAGGCCCCTACTTTCAAACATCCAACTTACAAACGACTCCTACTTGCAAATGGAAAGAGAAAACAGGAAGTGAGAGGAAATCTACCCCTAGGAAGGGAAATTCTATCCTGTTAGATTTAATTTGGGAAAAAGGTATCTCCTCTCTACTGATACTTTATCACCAATCCTTGTTTCAATTAAAACCCCACTTTTCCAAAAACATTTGTCATTGGGACGGAAAGTGAGGTGACATGTTCTGAACAGATGTGCAAAGACAGCAAATGTTACAGGGGTGATAACCCCTCCCTATGTTCTCCAAAAAGCTTAAAAATAGATTTTTTTGGGATGGAGCTACACTTCATAATGTACCTGTTCAGATTCTACTTAAGATCAAACCTAAAGCCGCAAGTGGTTTTAAATGGCTTCTTTTTTTCCTTTACAAATGTCATTTTGTGCAAGGACAGTTCTAAACACGGGAAACACATGCCACTTCACAGGCATACTTTAGACACCCCCCAGGTACCATATTTAAAGGAAAATTTCACTTTTTTTTTTTCACTTTATGCATCATTAAAATGACTGCTCCCGAAAAAACGTTAGTTTTTAAAAGTTCTTTTTGCATTGATATATGTCCCCTGGGGCAGGACCCGGGTCCCCAAACCTGTTTTATGACATTAACATGCATATTGGCCGTTGTAATTAGCACTTTTGATTTCGAACGTTCGCGTCCATTATAACGTATAGGGTTCGAAAATTCGCGCGAACTTTCGGTCCGTTCGAAGGTTCTGGTTCGAACCGAACCCGGGGGTGTTCGGCTCATCCCTACTGTTCGGCTCCGCTCACAGTCCTGCCTCCCTGCTGTTTCGGAAGCGAGAGCAGGGAGGCGGGACTGCGAGCGGAGCCGAACAGTCAGATCGGTCTTTTTCGGCGGCGCTCGTTTTTTTTTTGGCGGCGCTCGTTTTTTTTCGGCGGCTGTCGCTATTTTCCGGCACCGTTTGATTTTTTTGTCACTTTTTTGGGGGGGATCGGCGTAAAACACGCACCCACGACTTTCCCCCGATTTTAAGGGGGAAAAAGTGCGTGTTATACGCCGATAAATACGGTAATTAATGGTATACCTGCATGTTTACCTTGTCTGAATTTATTCTCCAAAATGTGTCCTCAGATCTGCAAACAATATTCTATAGTTGTCCTTTCTTGTTACGATCTCCCACTTCCATATTCTAGGCTTCTGATATGCTAAAACTTTCCTCTGTTATGTCCTGCTTTGCCCCTTTGAACTGTCCCCAACACTGAATATCTTAGGTGCTAACTAAAAACACATCTCTCTTGAATCTTCTGGGTACCTTCTATTATCTCAGCAATTTCACATTCTGATCTACATGGACGTATTTCACCCACTTCATGCTTAATGACTGATTAATGGAGTTTACATGTCACATTTCTTAATACAGGGTCATAATTATGTGTGATTGGGCCCTGTAGTAACACCATTAAATGACCCCTTTCTACTCCAAACTCCTTCTCAAATGCAATTTATATAGTGACTTGGAAAAATATTTGCTTTTATGGTTACAATTTAGAGACTACTGAATCATTTGAACATTTACTTATCCAAGTGTATCCATGAAATGTTATTGCTACCTCTGCATAACACTGTGTAGTCAGACATTTATGGGCCTCCTGTGGGACCCTTTGCAGTCACAGAGTATGTTATGAATATAGAGTACCACAATGAGAGATATTTACTAAAAGTGGTATGCACAAAATCTAGTGCAGCTGTGCACAGTAACCAATCAGCTTCTAACTTCAGCTTGTTCAGTTAAGTTTTGATAATAAAACATAGAAACTAATTACTATGCACAGCTGCACTAGATTCTGTGTGCACCTCTTTTAGTGAATCTCCCCCAATTAGTCTCTTATTACTTATTGCTATTGTGCTTCTACTTTTATTCTACATGATCTTTTTGTATATTTTTCACATCTGGGCTCCTTAACCACTTAAGCCCCGGACCAATTTGCAGCCAAAGGACCAGGCCCCTTTTTGGGACTGCCTCGCTTTAACTGACAATTGCCGGTCGTGCGGCATGGCTCCCAAACAAAATTGGCGTCCGTTTTTTCTTACAAATAGAGCATTCCTTTGGTGGTTTATATCACCTCTGCGGTTTTTATTTTTTGCGCTATAAACAAAAATAGAGAGACAATTTTGAAAAAAATGTAATATTTTTTACTTTTTGCTATAATAACTATCCCCAAAAAATATATCAAAAATTTTTTTTCCTCAGTTTAGGCCGATATGTATTCTTCTACTAATTTTTGGTAAAAAAAAAAATCACAATTAGCGATTATTGATTGGTTTGCGCAAAAGTTATAGCGTTTACAAAATAGGGGATAGTTTCATAGCATTTTTATTAACCACTTCAATACAGGGCACTTAAACACCTTCCTGCCCAGACCAATTTTGAGCTTTCAGCGCTCTCACAATTTGAATGACAATTGCGCGGTCATGCAACACTGTACCCAAATTAAATTTTTATCATTTTTTTCCCACAAATAGAGCTTTCTTTTGGTGGTATTTGATCACCTCTGCGGTTTTTATTTTTTGCTAAACGAATAAAAAAAGACCGAAAATTTTGAAAAAATAAATGTTTTTTTTTGTTTCAGTTTCAAAACTTTGTAAATAAGTACGTTTTCTCCTTCACTGATGGGCACTGATAGGTCTGCACTGATGGGCACTGATAAGGCGGCACTGATGGGCACCGATGAGGTGGCACCAATGAAGTGGCACTGAGGTGGCATTGATGGGCACTGATAGGCGGCACTGATGGGCGACACGGATGGGCACTGATGGGTGGCACAAATTGGCACTGATAGCTGGCACAGATTGGCATGGATAGGCGGCACGGATTGGCATGGATAGGCGGCACGGATTGGCATGGATAGGCGGCACGGATGGGCACGGATAGGCGGCACAGATGGGCAATGATAGGCGTCACGGATGGGCACTGATAGGCGGCACGGATGGGCACGATAGGCGGCATGGATGGGCACTGATAGGCGGCATGGATGGGCACGATAGGCGGCGCGGATAGGCACTGATAGGTGGCACGGATAGGCACTGATAGGCAGCATTGTTTTTTACTGATGGATGCCAATCAGTGCCAAACAATAATGCATGCCAATCAGTGATGCCCATTGTGGGCACTGATTGGCATCCATTGGGGGCACTGATTAGCATCCATTGGGGGTACTGTGTGTCATCCCTGGTGGTCCGGTGGCATACCTTTTTTATTGCACATCCCTGGTGGTCTGGCGGCGTCCCTGGTGGTCCAGTGTGGGCATCCTCGGGGGGGCTGCGCTGATAATCGATCAGCACAGACCCCCCCTGTCAGAGGAGCAGCCGATCGGCTCTCCTCTACTCGCGTCTAACAGACGCGAGTGAGGAAAAGCCGATTACCGGCTTTTCCTATTTACACTGTGATCAGCCGTGATTGGACACGGCTGATCACGTGGTAAAGAGTCTCCGTCGGAGACTCTTTACCAAGATCGTAGTTGCGGGGTGTCAGACTGACACCCCGCAACAACGATCGCCGCGATGCGCGCCCCCGGGGGCGCGCAGCGGCTCAAAATCCTGAGGACTTCATATGACGTCCTGTCAGGATTTTGCAACCACTTTGCCGACGTCATTTGACAATGGACGGGCGGCAAGTGGTTAATATTTTTCTTTACTAGTAATGACGGCGATCAGCGATTTTTGTTGTGACTGCTACATTATGGCGGACACATCAGCCATTTTTGACACATTTTTGGGACCATTGTCATCTATACAGCAATCAGTGCTATTTAAATGCACTGATTCCTGTGTAAATGACATTGGCAGTGAAGGAGTTAACCACTAGGGGGCAGGGAGGGGTTAAGTGTGTGATTTTTTAACTGTAGGGGGGCTTGGCTTGGCGTCTTGACGTCACTGATCGTCTCTCCCTATAACAGGGAACAGACGATCAGTGACAGGCTCAGTAGGAAGCACGGAGAGAGGTTTGTTTACACAGACCTCTCCTCGTTCTTCAGCTCTGTGACCCGATTGCAGCCATGGTCACCGGGCTCTAGACCCACGGCTGGGCACTTAAAGAGCCACATACAGGTACGTGATTGTGCCCAGCCGTGCCATTCTGCCGGCGTATATGTGCAGGAGGCGGTCCTTAAGCAGTTAAAAAAGCTTCAATTGATGACTTGTTAAAGATGTAAGCCCTGGAACAGTCATCAGTCATATCATCCTTATTCATCCATTGTTGCTTGTCAAATGAGTGACCCGAAAATAAATATATAAATATGAGGTGTCCTTTCATTGCTGTTTGTTTGCATTCTTACTAGCAATGATAAGAATGAAAGCCTCACAACTGGCACCTTAAAAAACAAATCAGCAATAGCATTTTTTCTATCAAGTACATATATATATACATATATATATATACACTGAGCAAAATTATAAACGCAACACTTTTGTGTTTGCCCCTATTTATCATGAGCTGAACTCAAAGATCTACGACTTTTTCTATTTACACAAAAGGCCTATTTCTCTCAAATATTGTTCACAAATCTGTCTAAATCTGTGTTAGTGAGCACTTCTCCTTTGCCGAGATTATCCATCCACCTCACAGGTGTGGCATATCAAGATGCTGATTAGACAGCATGATTATTACACAGGTGTGCCTTAGGCTGGCCACAATAAAAGGCCACTATAAAATATGCAGTTTTATCTCACAGCACAATGCCACAGATGTCTCAAGTTTTGAGGGAGCGTGCAATTGGCATGCTGACTGCAGGAATGTCCACCATTTCTCTACCATAAGCCGTCTCTAAAGGCGTTTCAGAGAATTTGGCAGTACATCCAACTGGCCTCACAACTGCAGACCACGTGTAACCACACTAGCCCAGGACCTCCACATCCAGCATCTTCACCTCCAATCGTCTGAGAACAGCCAACCAGACAGCTACTGCAACAATCGGTTTGCATAACCAAAAGATTTCTGCACAAACTGTCTCAGGGAAGCTCACCTGCATGCTCGTCATCCTCATAGGGGTTTCGACCTGGGGGCCAGAGTTTATAATTTTGCTCAGTGTGTATACAGTACCAGATGCATGGCAGGTTAGCAACAATGGCAGCTCCCATACTTCTATCTCTGCAGGTTTATTTTAACAATGTATGTTCTGTATGCTTAATACACTACAGTGAAACTACGGATTACGAAGGCACTATATATAGTAAACAAAAAAAAGGTTATATAAACAGTAATAATAAGGAATCGCATGCATTTGGACTATTCCCAAATGCGTAGCTTTTACATTGACTTAAAAATAAGTATTTATTTAATATATAAATATTTATTGACTGTGTTTTAAGAAGTGGATATCGCAAGTGCTATTATAAAACACCCTGAATCTCACACAGCGCCACTAATTGTGTGAACCACCTTAAAAATCATGTTTCAGTCTGCACCCACCACCAACTCGAATAGCTAATATAAGACTTGGGAAATGGTAACAGTTTGAAGTATTCCAGTCATTCAAAATGTCCTTGTAGGTCCAGCAGTTACTGATTGCTGTCCAATCTTGAGTACATCATGTTAGATAGTTAAACACAGCAGGCTTCACTTTTGTTTTGTGACAAGTAAGGTTTAAAAAAAACTCTTCCAGTTTCAATTGATTTAACAAAATCAAGCAAAAATTACATTTAGGAAGCGGTCTTCTGAAAGTGATGTATTTTCCATCCCCACTGAGAGGATATTTTACATCAGATGCAAGCACAGATTGTAATCAAATGGCAATCGTAGATCTCACAAATATGAATGAACGCACTTTATGAGATATCGTTACCAAAATAGCTACTGCACTTATTTTCAAAGTGGGATTTATTTTTGTTACTATTGTTTTTTGATTTTTTTTTTTGGTGAACATTTTTGAAGATTCCTTCACTGAAAATAAAAGTACTACATTTTAACACTATTATGTAAATACAGGAGAAGTCAAGTGCTTAATATCAAACAACTAGTAGATCAATAAAACAATACTCTAAGAGCACTTCTGTTAAAACATATGCCAAATTGCTTGCATGCTTGATGGTGATTAATAAATTATGTTAAGGGCTTCAATCAGCAGTGAAAGATGACAGGATTGATATATATATATATATATATATATATATATATATATATATATATATATATATATATATACACACACACACACACAGAATTGTGTATCATCCTCAGTTTTCTTGGTGAGTTGACACTGCCTGTAGATCTCGTTGAATCCGAAAGTTGCCATAATGTCTACACAGACTGGGTTTTAGTCTTTGTATAAAGCAACATTTGCAACCATTCCAATCAACCTTATTCAATTGTCATTAGACACAACATGAACTAACAGCCCAAAATTTACCACATTTAGTTACATAGTTACATACAGTAGTTAGCTAGGCTGAAAAAAGACTCAAGTCCATCCAGTTCAACCATAAAAAAAAAAATAATAAAAAAAAAAATATCGTACAATCCAATATACCCAATTCTATACCCAGAGTTGATCCAGAGGAAGGCAAAAAAAAACAGCAGAGCATGCTCCAATCTGCTACAGCAGGGGGAAAAAAATCCCTTCCTGATCCCTCAAGAGGCAATCAGATTTTCCCTGGATCAACTTTACCTATAAATGTTAGTACCCAGTTATATTATGTACATTTAGGAAAGTATCCAGGCCTTTCTTAAAGCAATCTACTGAGTTAGCCAGAACCACCTCTGGAGGGAGTCTATTCCACATTTTCACAGCTCCTACTGTGAAGAAACCTTTCCGTATTTCTTTTCCTCCAGACGTAAAGAGTGCCCCCTTATCCTCAGTGTTGACCGTAAAGTGAATAACTCAACACCAAGTTCACTATATGGACCCCTTATATATATGAATATGTTGATCATATCCCCCCTAAATATCCTCTTCTCAAGAGTGAATAAATTCAGTTCCTCTAATCTTTCCTCATAGCTGAGCTCCTCCATGCCTCTTATCAGTTTGGTTGCCCTTCTCTGCACTTTCTCCAGTTCCCCAATATCCTTTTTGAGAACTGGTGCCCAAAACTTAACCACTTCAGCCCCGGACCAATTGGCAGCCAAAGGACCAGGCCCCTTTTTGCGATTTGGCACTGCGTCGCTTTAACTGACAATTGCGCGGTCGTGCAACGTGGCTCCAAAACAAAATTGGCGTCCTTTTTTTCCCACAAATAGAGCTTTCTTTTGGTGGTATTTGATCGCCCCTGCGGTTTCTATTTTTTGCGCTATAAACAAAAATAGAGCGACAAATTTGCTATAATAAATATCCCCAAAAAATATAAAAAAAAAACATTTTTTTTCCTCAGTTTAGGCCGATACGTATTCTTCTACATATTTTTGGTAAAAAAATCGCAATTAGCGATTATTGATTGGTTTGCGCAAAAGTTATAGCGTTTACAAAATAGGGGATAGTTTTATAGCATTTTTATTAATATTTTTTTTTTTACTAGTAATGGCGGCGATCAGCAATTTTTATTGTGACTGCGACATTATGGTGGACACATCGGACATTTTTGACACATTTTTGGGACCATTGTCATTTATACAGCAATAAATGCTATTTAAATGCATTAATTCCTGTATAAATGACAGTTGTAGTGAAAGAGTTAACCACTAGGGGGGGGGGGGGGTTATGGGCTCTGACGTGTGTTGTGTTTTTTACATTAGGGGGCGGGGCTGACGTCTGACATCATTGATCGGCTTTGCCGATGACCGGGAACAGCCAATCAATGACAGGCAGAGTAGGAAGCACGGGGAGAGGTTTGTTTATACAAACCTCTCCCCGTTCTTCAGCTCCGTAACCCGATCGTGGGACACCAGCGGTGATCGGGTCCGCTGGTCCCGCGGCCGGGGTCACGGAGCTCCCGACCGGGTCGCGAGCGCGTCGCTGGCGGCGCGTGCGCGACCCACGGGCAGGCATTTAAAGGGCCACGTACAGGTACGTGGTTTTGCCTGCCCGTGCCATTCTGTAGACGTATATCTACATGAGGCGGTCGGGAAGCGGTTAATACAAGAAAGGACTTTGCTTGCTTTGGAAACCACAGCTTGACATTGCATGCTATTATTGAGCTTATGATCTACCAAAACCCCCAGATCCTTCTCCACTACAGATTTGAACAAGGTAATAAACATGTATATAGGTATATACTTGTATATAGGTCTTTAACTGCTTCCCGACCGCCATTCTGCTCTATTGTACCCACTTGTTTTAAAAATGAAGCTATTAATAAATTTAAATGGAGATCTCAGGACAGGATTGAGAGGGGCCAGACTGTTCTGTGCAGTGATGTGCTCTGTTCCATGTACAAATATAGGAGCTTTATTACATACCAAGTGGGACATGTAGAAAGCTCTATGACCTCTGTGTTGTTCATTTAGCAGAGCTGAAGCCAAGAGATCATAGATAAACCTCTGAGTTGTTCGCCCAGCAGTGCTGAAGCCAAGAGGTCATGGATAACCCCAGGTCCTGTGCTATCCCTGCAGAGCAGCTGGGAGACTTTTTGGAAAGCCAAAGATACATACTGTAGCTTTGGAAGTGAGCAAATTGAAATTTCAGAGTGTTTTCATTATAAAACTTTAATTGTTTAAGCCATGGTATGATTGTGTTATTTTAAAAATGTCTTCCTCTATCACTGATATAGGGTGTGCAGAAAAAATTGACACTTTAAGTGTAACAGCTGGTCTAGAGGTACGAAAAGCGGATATGACAACTTCATCCACTGCACAATAATATTCCACATGGGCAAGAGCAATTTTTGAATGAATTATCAATAGGCTTATTGATTTGGCACTAACATAATAAAATAATGAATATAAAGGATTTTTATTCTGGACTTTCTTCTGCAATGTCTTGATTTATATTTCTTATTTGTGACCTATAGACAAAAAGATGTTAAAAAATATATTTAAACCTACTGGTGTAGATAAAATGTAAATATTTTTTTATGACAATGACAATAAAATAGTGTTTCCATTACAAAGAGTGGTTAAACGTTATTAAAGAGGAGGTCCAGCCTCCCCACAAAACATTTAAAGTCAGCAGCTACAAATTATGTAGCTGCTGACTTTTAATATATGGACACTTGGACACTTTAATATATGGACACTGTCCAGGGAGCCCGCGATGTCGGCACTCCAGCCGATCTTCGGATCGGCTGTGTGGTGCAGCTGCCACCATTCCTGTTAAGGGAACCCTGCAGTGAAGCCTTTTGGCTTCACTGCCAGTTCCCTACTGCACATGCGTAAAGCGCACTGCACTTTCTAATTGGTCCGGCAGAAGAGGCAGGAGGAGGGGGCCAAAATTCTGAGTGACCAGGCCATGGCCCTGTCTCCCAAGAGTGGGGAATGGTACCTGTCAAAAACAGGTACCCATTACTGCCTCCCCCCTGAAAGGTGCCAAATGTGGCACTGGAAGGGGGGAGGAGATGGATAAGCGGAAGTTCCACTTTTGAATGGAACTCCACTTTCAGTTGTAAGTCGTATTTTAAGTGTGTTTGTAAAATATCACAACACAATGGAACATAAAATAAAAACTAAAGAAAAAAAACTAAAAGAAACAATGAAAATGTTTACATAAAAACAGAACAATTCATTTGTATTCACTGGTTGCTTTAACTGACATGTTCAAATCAAAGAGCTATTTAAAAAAAAAAATACTTGGTAAAAAAAAAAATATTATGTAACAAATATTTATTTTGAATGGAACTCCACTTTCAGTTGTAAGTCGTATTTTAAGTGTGTTTGTAAAATATCAAAGCCTGCAAACAATGTTTGCACACCTAGATTATACAAGAGATGTTGTCAATGTATTAATATAAAAATAACCTGAAAACACTGTCACTGTCAAAGCTCTTGTAACACAGACAAGGAATCAATTGTCAAAATAACAGCCAGTTCTGAAGAACACGGAAGAACACCCATAATGGTGCCTATGAGCATAAGCCTAAGGTGCCTAATGCTCAGCTTTAGATTACTTATCAGAATGCAATAGGGGTTGATTTACTAAAGTCAAATAGACTGTTTACTTTGCAAGTGCAGTTACATCTACAAGGGGATTTTCCCCAGAGCTTACTGAATGAGGTGAAGCTCTGTTGATTTCCATCATCCAACTATGTGCAAGCATACCTTCTTTTCCCCTTGAACATCATTGATTATTCTTTGCAAAATAAGGTGTCACCACATTTTCTAAGCTCTGGGGGGAAATTCCCTTGCAGAGTGCAGCTTCACTTGCAAAGTGAACAGTGTATTTGTAGGTAGGTAGAAATGGTAAACTTGTATTTACCTTTAGTAAATCAACCCCAATGTTGAGCACAATAGTTTTCTTTTAAACCAAACATCATAATATTTTAGTAAATAGAGTTGTAATAAAACCTAATGACTGGTTATACTTTTGCAACTTAGGATAATTATTACTATTGATAATATGTGGCTATTTGTTGTTTTTAATACTGTATAAATGAAACTGCTTCTTCACTTATATGCTGTGTCACTATTGTTTTGCATATTTATTTTCCTATTCAGTATTTACATTAAATCTAAGCTTCATTACCCCCATTAGAGTTAGATATGCAATCTGGGTGCCCCCGTATGTTGTGAGTTTTCAGCTTTAGAATATTATCCACTGTTTCCCAGTGATTTTATGTTTATTTACTGTAGTGATATAGTGTCCTGGTTAGTTTAAACTTTTGATTTTCTTTACCAGTAATTAATGTGGCTTTTAGTGTCATTGCATTTGATTTAGAAAATGTGTCCAGTCAGCGTCCTTCAATGACACAAGTTGTGTACTCTGCTCTAATATATAGGAAGCAGTTATTGTACTTTGGCCATTGCCTTTAATTGACTTCAGTGTCTGTGCTCATTTGTCTACATCAGTTCTTCAAACCAATGAATATTAATATATCTCGGGAGGGAAATGGATCTCATGGAAATGTTGCTGGCTGAAAGTTATAGCTGAAGATTTATTATTTCAATTCTGCAACCTAATATTTAGAACAACTCTTCTAATCAAAGATTTTATATTTCTTTGTTATATACCGTACATTAGTTCCAGGCCTTCTAGACCAGACAATAAAAAAAAAATTAACAAAAGTACTTTAAAAAAAGCCATCAGGTGAGCAGCAGGTAAAAGTTTGCATTGTCCCTTATGTATGGGATTTTGCCACATCAGTTTTCTTGCGCCGTAAATGAGCGTTGTGTGTTTTCAGTGCAAGACCTGTGTGTTTTCAGGACTCCCGGTGCAAGAATTAGGTGAGTATGCAGAACAAGGTTTAATTAAAAGAAAAAGATTAATCCACTTCCGTGGGAAAAATAGCAAACAAAAAAAATAATTTAGCGCATGCGATTGCTACACAAGTCATATTGTAATTGAATGTTATTAAAAATTATCTTTCTGTTTCAATCTGCAGTGCTGTCATTTTCTATAAAATGCCATGCAATATGCCAACCTGGAGGCGTTCTGTACACAGATGGTGTACAGAACTCCTACCAAAAATGTCATGTCCTGCTTATGTGACTGGCTTAATGATTTTCCCAGAAGTCTGCACTAAGATACAAGTCAGATTTTCGGCATCCTCTGCAACAAAAATACAATTTTTGGTGAGATACTCGTAAAGGGAAACCATGTCTATAGGGATGCAGACCCTACCACTTTCCTCATTAGAACACTGCAAATGCAGTACTGATTTATAATTAAAAAATGACTCATACAGATTCACGTGCACATGGACACGGAGAAACAAACAGCTATTTCTTCAGAATAACAAAAGGTAGGAATCTGCAAGAAAGTTTGTTAAAGTCCCTGAAATGTACATAGATCACCTAGGGGGAATGTTTTATTCTCAACAAAAGTTCCACAGGTGCACCAGCAGGTACTGTACAAGTATGTGTCAGAGACATTCTAATTCAATGACACCACAGTACACAGTGTATAATTCATTAACATGTGTTGCAATAACATGCATTAGCCCAGTACATCAGCATGACTCCGATTAGACCAGTTCACTAATTATCAAATAGTAAGTGAACTAAAACTAACCAAAATAAAAAAAGGTAACGAACAAAGGTTAAAAAAAGAACATAAACTTGTACAGGGTATACACCTTGAGTTTTTTTTTCAATCAACCAGTGGGTTGGACCACAATTTCCACAAACAAAAAAAACCTCTCCCCTGCTGTGCTGTTGTTTTTTGGCAGTGGGTACCCTCCCATCAGATTACACATATCAGTGCTGCAGCCATTGGATGCATGTGCTGATTGAATGCAGGTTTTCCAGCAGGACCGTTGAGCAGAAGCCAGTCATTAGAACAGACAGGGGTAAAACAGAATTCAATTTCTACTGAACCGGCTGTTTTTTGGTCCGTGTATACCCTGCTTTAGTATGTAACAACCCACAATGGGGAACTTTGTCAAACAAATTGGTGACACAGTTAGATGGATAGCAAAGTCTCTGTGACAGGTTTACAGTGTATTTGTGACCTGTGAATCTGAAGTTCTGGGCAGCCAAATGACAGCCTTGCAAGGACTGCAAAAGATTTATAATTACTGAAGATAAGGAAGATTTTGATATTAAACACCTAACAACAAGTGGTCAGGGTAATTTTTCATTCTGTCGCAGTGCGATTTTATAGCAGGGTGTTTATAACTCAAGCTATAAACTTGTAATAAATCTGTCACACAATCTGTCTCACTGCTCCTGTTTAATATTGCTCTGCTGGGCAACACAATTGTCCCTCAATGTTTGCATTGCACTTGCAATGTCTACATATTAGCCTCATGCAAGTTATAACATATGGTATACAGAGAAGTAAGCATTATCTAAAACCAGCCCATCAATCTCATTCATGCAAATACTATTTTAGAATAAAAACATACATGCAATATATTTGCATTTGAAACAGCTCCTAAAGATATTGTCAAGTAGCTCACCAGTTTTTTTCAACATCTCAGAGCCTCAGAGTGTAAATCCTAAGCCCTTCCACCACCACAAAAGAAATTGCTAAAAGAGGTGTGTAGAATGTATACGAGAAAAATAATTTAGGACTTTATATGAGGAATTAGACAACCAACTAAATAAGTACGTAGTAAATCCATAAAAACATATTTTTATTTTGCAACCCACATGGCACATTGCAATATGTACATACATAGATGTGTGTTATATAGTATATATCCACACAACAGATAACATGGTGTAATACATGCATATACAGAGAATGCATCATAGCACATAACAAAATGTAGTGGTATAAGCCAATATGTACTCCATATAAAATTGCAGGAATCTGATATTGCATAGTATGGTAAAAATGAAACATATCTAGAGGTATAACTGCATAAATTATTCTCTACGTGTTTCATGCATTCTCTCCACTTCCTCAGAAGCAGATGCATACCTAATATACAAAAATATGTATATATGTAAATATATACCAATATGGTCTAATAGTTGACCAGAGTTTTGAAGAGGGGCCAGAGAGGTAGATCAACATCCCTGGAATACTCACATATCTGTGGTACTTAAAAATGAGGGCTGCCAGAGATGTGGTGTGTAGAATGTAGTAGTAATAATAATGACTATCACAATATTTTTTATTATGACATAGTTATTAGTACTTTTGCACATAATTACTCTGCAACCCTAAAACAAACTTATTTTAACAGTTTTTTTCCAGGACTACCTAGCTATCAGGTGGAAAGACACAACAATGGGCATACAGGGTTAATTTCAGTGTTGGCCAAGATAACAAGAAGCTATAAGGGCAATCATCTACACTACTAAGACTGCTAAACAAATCCTCTTTACTATACAAAACAATAGTGCAGCCCCAATATATTAAATAAACAAACAAGTGAATGCGCAATACACACCATATAATGCCAAAAAACTTACCGTAATACAAATATAAAATGAAATAGTGCAAAGTCCATAAGTGTAGAGGAAAATCCACAGTGTGTTTAATGGTGATGAAAGGAAATTATTACAACAACACTAATTATCTTGAAAATCTTGTTCCATCGGTGCCCAAATCACCCACATCAAGTGAATTCAAAACTCACCAGAATGAATGGCTACCATTACAGCAGTATAAACGCCTGGGTGAAAATGCAATCAAACAGTACTCAAGTGACCAATCACCAGCGACAAGTGAATTCAAAACTCACCAGAACAAATGGCTACCATTACAGCAGCATATACACCAGAATGTGAATGAAGTCCAACAGGGATCAGTGTGATGACTCGCTCACAATGGTACCTCCTAGTATATTCCCGCTAGGGATAAATAAAGCTCCAAGCTGTTTTTTTTTAGGGATTCGGCTTTCCTGTTCATCATCCCCACTACTCCCAGCATTAGGGCCACTCAGGGGGGTCCCGGGGGCTCACTGCTGCAATTTCATCTGAGAGCTTTACATTTCTCAAAACGCAAATGGATTAGGCTCAGTCTGATGTATTTTCATTGACCCCCCTGGCGGGTATTTGTCTCTCTTGACACAGTGAGTGAGAAAAGGAGCATATAGTAAAAGATGTTTTAATTGCAGTGCAAGAATGTGGCCCTTCTATGACTTGTTAAAGACACAGATTGATGCATATTACATCTACAGTATGCAGATTGACAACTTTTATTAGGCGTGACTTGAAAAAGTTTAAAAATTGATCCTGCCCCTGGAGGGTAGAATAAGTAATATGGAAGATGTGATTTATCCTTAAAAATAAGATATCCATAACGTAAAGCTTACATCAAATTCTAACGTTTGGATGATAATGAACATCAACTGCATTGACTTATTATCAGAATTGTTGGAGTTCTGTAAAGAACAGAAGGGGTTAATACAGCAGTATATTGAAAATGGCTTCTCTCTATGTTTGGGAAAGATACATTTTAATTAGTGCCCCTGGACGACGCAACTCTATTGCGAAACCGGTAGGGCGGAGCGACGCGCTGACGTCACCTCGACTTTGATTATCGGATGTTTGGGAGGACGGGTCTGTGTTTTGGTGTGTCCGGCCGGCGCACCACGCTCAAAGGCCTGAACTGCTTGTTTTGATGTAAGTGTAACCAGTTTTTATTTCAATAAACACCTTGTTTTTTTTTACACTATGCGAGCCCCCCCTTTATTTCATTCTATGTGCTGATTCAAATCCCTGACTACCTTTCTGGGGAGCTGAGATGTGAAGTGGGCTAACAGGCTGCTGGCATCTGCCACATTTCCAGGAAGATCCAAGGAGGGATATCTGTATACAGGAATGTTTGACACCCTGTAGTGGGGTGTCACTCACTTCTGGTAAGAAGTAACTCTCAACTCTTACTTTGGTGGTGGAGCACTTTGAACAGTTTGGAGGATCTATTCAATTATTCACAGAGATGGATTGATTTATTTATATATTTCTCACCATTCACTGCACGGGTGGAATTTTTTGTGAAGATTTATTTTTCATGAGGATTTCCTGGACTTGCAATATTCATCCCTTTATTTATTGCTCACGTTTTATAATTTTTCATTTTGTGCGACTTTCATGAGCGATTGTCGCATTTGATTGCTTTTGAACATTTATTCACAATTTCTGACATTTTTATCACATGCATTTATATATGTAGGTTTATTCTAATTATTTATGATCACATATCACAGGGTCATTTATTATTTATGCACTGTATTATTGATGCACTATTGGTTTAGCGCTACTCATTTTTTCTTTTCATTTTATATCACTGTGGTTATGTTTTACAGTTGAGTCGCAGCTTCCAGCCAGGTTTTTTTAAGCCTGTATACTAATTACGCTCAATTATACCCTTCCTTGGGTACATTCCCGTAGCGCAGTTTTTTTTTCCCATTTTTTACATTTTAATCTGTTTTTGCACTGAGTTCCAACCCGCGCTTCATTTCCTGGAGGATCGCCAAAAGAAATAATAGCCAGGTTAACTAATTATCATGGAGGAAATACACTTTTGTAAATAGCAAACATATTACAATAAATGGTGTAAAGATGTAATTGTATCTAGGTTTCTCTTTTAGTTGTTCAAAGGAAAGGGTATAGGTTCTAAGAAATTAAAAACATTTGCAAAGTTAAAGAGCCATATGCTATATTCTATTCAGAATATATGTAGGTAAGAATTGTTGCTTGAAAATGGAGAAGCCCATTTTTTGATGTAACACTCCACCGCTTGGAGGGATGTGGAATGGACCTCCTAAGTAGTATGGCAGGCTAACATTTTCATTTATCAAAATATGTTGAACACCAGTCACTTTGGCACCCTGAGGTAAATGCTGGCATTCTCCCTGCTGGAGGTGAGCTACACTTATATTCAGTTTTTTTCAGGTTTTCTAAAGTTTCTACACAGATCACTCTAAATCACTGTTTAACCACTTGCCGACCGCCCCATGTAGATATACGTCGGCAGAATGGCACGTACAGGCAGAACCACGTACCTGTACGTGCCATTCTTTAGGCGGTTGGGGGGTCCGATCGGACCCCCCTCCGCCGGCGGGGACGGTCGGCATCGCTTCAGGAGCGATCCGGGACGAGGGGACGGCCAGTGGTTTCTGGCCACCCCCTCGCGATCGCTCCTGGCGAATGAAAAGCTTCCCCTTCCTGTCTATTGTATAGACAGGAAGGCGGAAGTGATGTCACGCTCGGTGCGCCGGTCTATGTGACCGGAGACGCCGAGCGGCGAACATGTTAAGGTTAGTGCACAACACTACACTGACACCAGTACAGTTAGGCACACAAAACACCCCCCCCCCCCTGTCACCCCTGATCACCCCCCAGATCACCCCCTCCCCCCCCAGTCACAGTGTCACTAATTGCAGTGATCATTTATTTACTGATCACTGCATTTAGTGTCAGTGTGACTGTAATAACTGTCAGGGCAGTTAGTTTTAGGTCCTAGGTAGCCCCCTACCCCCCCCCTAATAAAGGTTTAACCCCCTGATTGCCCCTAGTTAACCCCGTCACCCCCTTTTGCCAGTGTCACTAAGCGATCGTTTTTCTGATCGCTGCATTGTGTCGCTAGGTAACCATTTTTTTTTTATTTTAACCGCCATGTTTTATATAGGTTCATAAATAGTTTTATAGGTCAGGTACCCCCATATTACAACCTAAATAAAGGTTTTAACCCCCTGATTGCCCCTAGAGTTAACCCTTTCACCAGTAATCACCGTATAACTGTCACTGGTGACGCTGGTTAGCCAGTTAGTTATTTCGTTATTTAGGTTCCCCGTCAGGTTTTTATATAGCGTCAGGTACCCCCATATATTACCTAATAAAGGTTTAAACCCCCTGATTGCCCCTAGTTAACCCTTTCACCCCCTTTTGCCAGTGTCACTAAGCGATCGTTTTTCTGATCGCTGCATTAGTGTCGCTAGGTAACCAGTTTTTTTTTAGGTTAACCGCCATGTTTATATAGGTTCATAAATAGGTTTATAGGTCAGGTACCCCCATATTACAACCTAAATAAAGGTTTTAACCCCCTGATTGCCCCTAGAGTTAACCCTTTCACCAGTGATCACCGTATAAAATGTCACTGGTGACGCTGGTTAGCCAGTTAGTTATTTCGTTATTTAGGTTCCCCGTCAGGTTTTTATATAGCGTCAGGTACCCCCCATATATTACCTAATAAAGGTTTAACCCCCTGATTGCCCCTAGTTAACCCTTTCACCCCCTTTTGCCAGTGTCACTAAGCGATCGTTTTTCTGATCCCTGCATTAGTGTCGCTAGGTAACCAGTTTTTTTTTGTATTACTGTTACGGGTGACGCTGGTTAGTTAGCTTGTTTTTTATACTGTCAGGGCACCCGCCATTTATTACCCAATAACGGTTTAACCCCCTGATCGCCCGGCGGGTGATATCAATTAGGTTTTAGGGTCAAATAAGGTCTGCGTCGCCCCAGGTTAGTGCCAGTACCGCAAACACCCACGCGCAAAGCATACACCTCCCTTAGTGGTATAGTATCTGAACAGATCAATATCTGATCTGATCAGATCTATACTAGCGTCCCAGCAGTTTAGGGTTCCAAAAAAACGCATTGTTAGCGGGATCAGCCCAGATACCTGCTAGCACCTGCGTTTTCCGCCTCCGCCCAGCCCAGCCCACCCAAGTGCAGTATCGATCGATCACTGTCACTTACAAAACACTAAGCACACATAACTGCAGTGTTCGCAGAGTCAGGCCTGATCCCTGCGATCGCTAACATTTTTTTTGTGGTAGCGTTTTGATTCAGTCGCTAACAGTCAGGAGCTTTTTTACCTGTGAATCTCAAAAAAATAAAAAAAACAAAAATAGTTGTCGTTTTATTGTTCTCTCTCTCTCTCTATTGTTGCTCTTTTTTTACTCCATTCTATTCTGCAATGTTTTATTATGTTTTATCATGTTTTATCATGCTTGCTTTTCAGGTATGTAATTTTGTTTACTGTGTTTTAGTGTTAAGCATTTTTTTTGTTTTCAGGTGCGCCATTCAGTTGCAGCGCGGATTTATTTATCTTGACAGCAACAGCGTTTGCTCCCACGATACATAAAGCCGCGACTCCAACGCTGTAGGAGGTGATTTCACCACCACAGTTAAAAAAAAGAGCATATATGCCGAAGCATGGGGGCAGCAGGGGGCGGGGAGGAGCGATTGGCTCCTAATGCCACGTACATACGGTCGAAATTCCGACCGTGTGTACACGGCATAACTTTTGCGGGAGGATGCCCCCATGCATCGGCATATATAAATGGTGCATGTATGCCCATCATTAGAAGTGGGTGGATGAAGGGAGGTATTCTAATGGTGGGCATACCCACCAATCAATCTCTTTTTTTCGTTCAGCCAAGAGGCTGCATGAAAAAAAAAAAGATTACAATATATGTCCAGTATGTTGCTGGACTTTGAATGGTTATACCAGAATGATGCCTGCAGGTTTAGGTATCATCTTGGTATCATTCTTTTCAGCCAGTGATCGGCTTTCATGTAAAAGCAATTCTAGCGGGTAATTAGCCTCTAGACTGCTTTTACAAGCAGTAGGAGGGAATGTCCCCCCTCCCGGATATAAACCGCGCCATTGGGAAATTGGGAAAGCATTTTATCACACCAATCTTGGTGTGGTCAGATGCTTTGAGGGCAGAGGAAAGATCTAGGGTCTAATAGACCCCAATTTTTTCAAAAAAAGAGTACCTGTCACTGCCTATTGCTATCATAGGGGATATTTACATTCCCTGAGATAACAATAAAAATCATAACAAAGAAAAAAAATGGAAGGAACAGTTTAAAAATAGAATAAAAAAGCTAAATAAATAAAAAAAAAACTAAAAAAAAAAAAAAAAAGCACCCCTGCCCCCCCTTCTCTTGCGCAAAGGCGTACACAAGCGTTGGTCTGGCGTCATATGTAAACAGCAATTGCAGCATGCATGTGAGGTATCACCGCGAAGGTCAGATCGAGGGCAGTAATTTTAGCAGTAGACCTCCTCCGTGAATCTAATGTGGTATCATGTAAAGGCTTTTAAAGGCTTTTAAAAATGTATGTAGTTTGTCGCCACTGCGTGTTTGTGCGCAATTTTAAAGCATGTCGTGTTTGGTATCCATGTACTCGGCCTAAGATCATATTTTTTATTTCATCAAAAATTTGAGCAATATAGTGTGTTTTAGTGCATTAAAATAAAAAAAAGTGTATTTTTTCCACAAAAAATGCGTTTGAAAAATCGCTGCGCAAATACTGTGTGGAAAAAAAAAATGCAACACCCACCATTTTAATCTGTAGGGCCTTTGCTTTAACAATATATATAGTGTTTGGGGGTTCAACGTAATTTTCTTGCAAAAAAAAAATATGTTTTCATGTAAACAAAAAGTGTCAGAAAGGGCTTTGTCTTCAAGTGGTTAGAAGAGTGGGTGACGTGTGACATAGGCTTCTAAATGTTGTGCATAAAATGCCAGGACAGTTCAAACCCCCCCCAAATGACCCCATTTTGGAAAGTAGACACCCCAAGCTATTTGCTGAGAGCAATGTTGAGCCCATTAAATATTTTTTTTTTTTGTCCCAAGAGATTGAATAATGAAAAAAAAAAAAATATATATATTTTTTTTTACAAAAAGTTGTCACTAAATGATATATTGCTCAAACATGTCATGGGCATATGTGGAAATACACCCCAAAATACATTCTGTTGCTTCTCCTGAGTACGGGGATACCACATGTGTGGGACTTTTTGGGAGCCTAGCTGCGTACGGAACCCCAAAAACCAAGCACCGCCTTCAGGCTTTCTAAGGGAGTAATTTTTTTATTTCACTTCTCACTGCCAATCACAGTTTCGGAGGCCATGGAATGCCCAGATGGCATAAAAACCCCCAAAATGACCCCATTTTGGAAAGTAGACACCCCAAGCTATTTGCTGAGAGGTATTGTGAGTATTTTGCAGATGTCGCTTTTTGTCACAAAGTTTTGAAAATTGAAAAAAGAAAAAAAAAAATTTTTTTTCTTTACTTTCTTCATTTTCAAAAACAAATGAGAGCTGTAAAATACTCACCATGCCTCTCAACAAATAGCTTGGGGTGTCTACTTTCCAAAATGGGGTCATTTGGGGGGGTTTTGTGCTATTTTGGCATTTTATGGCCTTCGAAACTGTGATAGGTAGTGAGGAGTGAAATCAAAAATTTGCACCCTTAGAAATCCTGAAGGCGGTGCTTGGGTTTTGGGGCCCCGTACGCGGCTAGGCTCCCAAAAAGTCCCACACATGTGGTATCCCCATACTCAGGAGAAGCAGCAAAATGTATTTTGGGGTGCAATTCCACATATAACTATGGCATGTGTGAGCAATATATCATTTAGTGACAACTTTTTGAAGAAAAAAAAAAATTATTTTTTATTTTTGTCTTTATTCAATCACTTGGGACTAAAAAAAAAAATATTCAATGGGCTCAACATGCCTCTCAGCAAATAGCTTGGGGTGTCTACTTTCCAAAATGGGGTCATTTGGGGGGGTTTTGTACTTCTCTGCCATTTTAGCACCTCAAGAAATGAAATAGGCAGTCATAAATTAAAAGCGGTGTAAATTCCAGAAAATGTACTCTAGTTTGTAGACGCTATAACTTTTGCGCAAACCAATAAATATACGCTTATTGGCATTTTTTTTACTAAAGACATGTGGCTGAATACATTTTGGCCCAAATGTTTGACTAAAATTGAGTTTATTAGATTTTTTTTATAACAAAAAGTAGAAAATCTCTTTTTTTTTCAAAATTTTCGCTCTTTTTCCGTTTATATCGCAAAAAATAAAAATCACAGAGGCAATCAAATACCATCAAAAGAAAGCTCTATTTGTGGGAAGAAAAGGACGCAAATTTCGTTTCGTTACAAAATTGCATGACCGCACAATTACCAGTTAAAGTAGTGCAGTGCGAAATTGAAAAAAGACCTCTGGTCCTTAAGCTGACAATTGGTCCGGGGCTGAAGTGGTTAATTGCTAATATCTATATTCCCCCGCCACATTCCAGTAAAGTAATACTAATAAGACAGGCTTTTTTCTGGCACTTTTTGGTTACAAGTATAAATCAGTATTTGTTCTAAAAAATTACTTATAACCCCCAAACTTTATAGATTTTTTTTATCAGAGACCCTGAGGAATAAAATGGTGACCATTGGAATTTTTTATGTCACATGGTATTTGCGCACATTGTATCTGGAAAAAATACACTTTGATTAAAAAAAACAAAACACAATATACTGTATACCCCCTTTTTTTTGTAAAATGTGAAAGATGATGTTACGCTGAGTAAATAGATACCTAACATGTCATGCTTTAAAATTGTGCATGCTCTGGGAATGGTGACAAACTACAGTACTTAAAAATCTCTATAAGACAACACTTTAAAACATTATATTATTATATTATTGTTTAGAGTTACAGAGGAAGTCTAGCAAAAGAATGATTGCTCTTGCTTTAACATTTGTGGTGATACCTCACATGTGTGGTGCAAATACTGCTTACATATGCATGCTTCTGTGCACGAGCATGAAGGGATGGGGGCGCTTTCATGTTTTTCTTCTCTTATTTCTTTTACTTTTTTTTTTTTTACACTGTCCCTTTATGTTTAACACTTTTATTCCTATTACAAGGAATGTAAACATGTAAACAAGTTTATATCACAGAGACTTTAATGATGTTTAGTACTAAAAATGGATGGGTATCCTCCTCCTGGGGTAGAGTCTTCTAGTAGTTTCCCTACCTTTTTGTAAATTATAACAGTAGCTTAGATTAACCGCTTCAATATCAGACACTTTTACCCCTTCCTGCCCAGGCCAATTTTCAGCTTTTAGCACTGTCACACCTTGAATGACAATTGCGTGGTCATGCAACACTGTACCCAGATTACATTTTTATAATTTTTTTCACACAAATAGAGCTTTCTTTTGGTAATATTACATCACCACAATTTTTTTTTATAATGTATTGCAGAATAAACGAAAAAAGACAGAAGATTTTGAACAAACATGTTTTTCTTCGTTTCTGTTATAAAAATTGGCAAATAAATCATCTTTCTTCTTCATTTAGGCCAAAATGTATTCTGCTATACTTCTTTTGTGAACATAACCCAAATCAATCTATATTATTTAGTCTGTAGGAAAGTTATAGAGTCCACAATCTATGGTATATATATATATATGAAAATCAGTCAATCCTAATGTACTGACGGCTCATTTCTGAGACCTGAAAATGTCAAAACAGGGCAAATATCCCTCAAATTACCCCTTTTTTAGAAAATAGACAGTCCAAGGTATTTAGTAAGAGGCATGTCATTTTTTGTCTTTTTTTTTTAATTAAAAAAAATGTTTTCACAATTTTTTACATACTGTCATCAGTGCAGTAAAGCGTCATGGTACAGCTGCTGTGGCTGTGTTCAGGGGCATGGACTGGTGACAGTAGATTAAAAAAAGTATAATTTATTTTCATTTTTTTTTGTTGTGTATTACTTTTTTTTTTTTTTTTTACCAATGTTTTTTTTCCATACAGTGACAAGAGCAATAAAGGGTTACTATAGTATCGCTGTACTACTCTAGGGAGGTGAGCAATTTTTTTTTACACACTATGATTGCTCATAACTGTGCATTTTACAGTTATAAGCAACCATTTTTACTGAACCAAAACTACTCATTCAGTGTTTACTATTGTGATTAGTTGGATTGGTCCTGTCTGTACCATGTGATGACTATGACCAATCACAGAGCTCATCACAATAGTACACAATGAAAGGCATGTAACAAAGCCTTTCATTGTGTACAACTGTCATGTGATCTGCTGTTATTGGCCATAGCGGACACATGGTACCGAAAGTGGGCCAGTACAGTGATCTGTCATCAGCCATGTCTGGTGGACACTGCAGGTGACAGATCTCCCCACAGCACAGCCCATGAGAACAACAGAACAACAGTGCTCCTGCCCGGCCGTGATTTGACAATAGGCTGGTTGAGAAGAGGTTAAAAGAAGCATGACCTATGACAGAGAAAAAATATTCTTGCTTTTCCATAATGCATACAGTTTTGTCTGGGACAGATTTAGCAGTTGGCTCTTCTAATATTATTTAAGCCATGTATATTTTAGATTATATAGCTATAAGAATCTCTGAACATTCTCCATTGGTAAAACACCGTCAGGAACAGTCTCCCATCCTGGGTGGGCGTCATATGACATCCTCCACTTCTCGCCACTACTGCCCAGAAGCACCTATAGGACTTGAAGTGTGTTTAGTCCCATCACACACACAGAGCTATATTTTCTTCTCAGCAGAAGCAACAGGACTTCTAGTGTGTTAGTGGCATCACACAGAGCTCCTCTACTTTCTAGTGTGTTAGTGCATCACACAGAGCTCCTATATTTTCTTCTCAGCACAGGACTTCTAGTGTGTTAGTAGCATCACACAGAGCTCCTCTATTTTCTTTGCAGAAGCACCCATAGGACTTCTAGTGTGTTAGTGGCATCACACAGAGCTCCTATATATTCTTCTCAGCAGCACCCACAGGACTTCTAGTGTGTTAGTGGCATCACACAGAGCTCCTCTATTTTCTTTGCAGAAGCACCCATAGGACTTCTAGTGTGTTAGTGGCATCACACAGAGCTCCTATATATTCTTCTCAGCAGCACCCACAGGACTTCTAGTGTGTTAGTGGCATCACACAGAGCTCCTCTATTTTCTTTGCAGAAGCACCCACAGGACTTCTAGTGTGTTAGTGGCATCACACAGAGCTCCTCTATTTTCTTTGCAGAAGCACCCATAGGACTTGTAGTGTGTTAGTGGCATCACACAGAGCTCCTATATTTTCTTCTCAGCAGCACCCACAGGACTTCTAGTGTGTTAGTGGCATCACACAGAGCTCCTCTATTTTCTTTGCAGAAGCACCCATAGGACTTCTAGTGTGTTAGTGGCATCACACAGAGCTCCTATATATTCTTCTCAGCAGCACCCACAGGACTTCTAGTGTGTTAGTGGCATCACACAGAGCTCCTCTATTTTCTTTGCAGAAGCACCCATAGGACTTCTAGTGTGTTAGTGGCATCACACAGAGCTCCTATATATTCTTCTCAGCAGCACCCACAGGACTTCTAGTGTGTTAGTGGCATCACACAGAGCTCCTCTATTTTCTTTGCAGAAGCACCCACAGGACTTCTAGTGTGTTAGTGGCATCACACAGAGCTCCTCTATTTTCTTTGCAGAAGCACCCATAGGACTTGTAGTGTGTTTAGTGGCATCACACAGAGCTCCTATATTTTCTTCTCAGCAGCACCCACAGGACTTCTAGTGTGTTAGTGGCATCACACAGAGCTCCTCTATTTTCTTTGCAGAAGCACCCATAGGACTTCTAGTGTGTTAGTGGCATCACACAGAGCTCCTATATATTCTTCTCAGCAGCACCCACAGGACTTCTAGTGTGTTAGTGGCATCACACAGAGCTCCTCTATTTTCTTTGCAGAAGCACCCACAGGACTTCTAGTGTGTTAGTGGCATCACACAGAGCTCCTCTATTTTCTTTGCAGAAGCACCCATAGGACTTGTAGTGTGTTAGTGGCATCACACAGAGCTCCTATATTTTCTTCTCAGCAGCACCCACAGGACTTCTAGTGTGTTAGTGGCATCACACAGAGCTCCTCTATTTTCTTTGCAGAAGCACCCATAGGACTTCTAGTGTGTTAGTGGCATCACACAGAGCGCCTATATATTCTTCTCAGCAGCACCCACAGGACTACCGACTACAATGGCTGGAAGACCGCCAAGGGGAGGCAGAGCGTGCAGAGCCAAGAACACAGGGCAGGCAGGCTCTGTTTCTAGTGGACGTGGCCGTGGACGTGGACGTGGTCGTGCATCGTCATCAGCACGTGGCCATGGGGACACGCGCGTCTTTGTTTTCGGCAGCTGGACATGTGGAGCCGCATCATGCTGAAGGCTTGGTAGAATGGATGACCAAGCCCTCCTCATCCTCCTCATCCTCTCTCACCCAGGCTCAGGGTACTGACAGAGCATCATCAGCCACCCCTTCCCTAGACCCACCATGTCCTCCTGAGGAGTCCCCCGAACTCTTTGAGCACAGTGTTGGGTACATGCTCCAGGAGGATGCCCAACGATTCGAAGGCTCGGATGACGATACCCAGCTTGAGGAATCTGGCAGTACTGTTCCACCAGCTGCAGCTTACTGCCAGGTTTGCTCTAGTGGTGAAGAGGGAGGGGATGATGAGGTCACTGACTCCACGTGGGTGCCTCAAGGGAGAGAGGATGAGGAGGAGGACGAGGAGGAGGAGGATGCGGCGTCACATGTCCAACGAGGCAGGATGCCCCCTGGAGGCCAGGTAGAGGCCAGCACAGCAACTGTACAACACCGCAGAGCTCCGCCTGTGCAGGGCGCTGCCTCTGCACGTTATCAGAAAAGTTCTTTGGTGTGGGCCTTTTTTGAGACGAGTGCAGCAGATCGCACCACTGCTATTTGCAATATTTGTCTCAAGCGTATCTCGCGTGGAATTAGGTGTGTCACAACCAAGTACTTGCAGTACACCGACGTCCGATTGCAGCAGGCAAATTTCCCTGCCCCAGCTGCTGGACCGTAGAAAGAAGTACACTCCCAGCCATCCACATGCCCAGCGGTTGAATGCTAGCCTGGCTAAATTGCTAGCACTTCAACTGCTGCCTTTTCAGTTGGTAGACTCGGCCCCCTTCCGTGAGTTTGTTCAATGTGCGGCTCCTCAGTGGCAGGTTCCCAAACGCCACTTTTTCTCGCGGAAGGCGATTCCGTCTCTCTACCGGCATGTGGAGGGCAATGTCCATGCCTCGCTGGACAGGGCGGTCAGCGGTAAGGTGCATATTACCGCTGACTCATGGTCCAGCAGGCATGGACAGGGACGGTACCTTTCTTTCACGGCCCATTGGGTCACTCTATATGGCAGCTGGGAGGGATGCAGGACAAGGTGCAGTAGTGTTGGAGGTTGTTCCGCCACCACGCCTCCAAAACGCTACTACTGCTACTGGTTGTGACACACCTCTCTCCTCCACCCCCTCCTCTTCTTCTTCCTCCAGTGCTCTGTCCTTGGAACCAGCGGTGCTCCGTAGGCGTACAAGGGGCTACGCAAGTACGCAGGCAAAAAGATGCCATGCCGTGCTTGCGCTGGTGTGTTTGGGGGACAGGAGCCACACTGGGCCAGAGGTTCTGGCAGCTCTGCAGGGGCAGGCCGAGAGGTACCATTACTGGCTGGCCACTCTCCTCCTTGATCCGCGGTACAAGGGTAAGGTTGCGGACCTTATCTTGCCGTCGCAGAGGGAGCAGAGGATGAGACATCTCAGGGAGGCCTTGCAGAAAGGTCTGTGCAACGCGTTCCCAGAAACTGGGAGGCTACAAACTCCTGGTCCTGAGCGACGAGTTGCTGAGGCTTCGGTCAGTGGCAGAAGGAGCGGTGGGGAAGGTGGACGTCTGACCGATGCGTTCAGACAATTTTTTAGTCCGCAGCCCCAAGGTATGATCGGTTCCAGCAACCATCGCCAGCGTCTGATATACATGGTGCAGGAATACCTTGGGGCAAGGTCAGACTTGGACACCTTCCCACCGAAAATCCTCTGGCTTACTGGGTCCTGAGGATGGATCACTGGCCAGAGCTTGCACAGTATGCAATTGAGCTACTGGCCTGTCCTGCCTCCAGCGTTCTTTCCGAACGCACATTCAGTGCTGCTGGAGGATTTGTGACTGATCATAGGGTGCGCCTGTCCACCGCCTCGGTTGATCGACTGACATTCATCAAAATGAATCAGTCTTGGATCACCACCAGCTACCAGGCACCTGAGGCGGATATAACCGAATAATTTTTAAATGTCACATCCCTTCCCCTCAGGACACAGACCCTCTTCCTCCTCCAATGATCCATGCCACCACACCTTGCCTAAGGCACAATTTTTCAGCCCCTGTTTAACACGTGTGACTGCTGTGCTCCAAGTACAGTATCTGTGAGGGCCGTGTTGCAGTGTTGTGGCACCAGCACCAGTGCCTAAGGCACAATTTTTCAGCCCCTGTTTAACAGGGGCGTGTACTTACAATTTTTTAAAAAAATGCTTCGCAACACGTGTGACTGCTGTGCTCCAAGTACAGTATCTGTGAGGGCCGGGTTGCAGTGTTGTGGCACCAGCACCAGTGCCTAAGGCACAATTTTTCAGCCCTGTTTAACAGGGGCGTGTACTTACAATTTTTAAAAAAAATGCTTCGCAACACGTGTGACTGCTGTGCTCCAAGTACAGTATCTGTGAGGGCCGAGTTGCAGTGTTGTGCCACCAGCACCAGTGCCTAAGGCACAATTTTTCAGCCCCTGTTTAACAGGGGCGTGTACTTACAATTTTTTAAAAAAAATGCTTCGCAACACGTGTGACTGCTGTGCTCCAAGTACAGTCTCTGTGAGGGGTTGCAGTGTTGTGGCACCAGCACCAGTGCCTAAGGCACAATTTTTCAGCCCCTGTTTAACAGGGCGGGTAATTACAAATCTTGATCTAATAGTTCACAGCAGGGCCCATTCCTGCGCCCACCAAGAGTAACTATGAGGGCCTACAGTCTTGTGGCAACACCGTCCACCACCACCGCCAAAGGCCCAATTTTTCTGCCCTGTTCATCAGGTGCTTGCAATTACAAATCTTGATCTAATAACTCACAGCAGGGCCCATTCCTGCGCCCACCAAGAGTAACTATGAGGGCCTACAGTCTTGTGGCAACACCGTCCACCACCACCGCCAAAGGCCCAATTTTTCTGCCCTGTTCATCAGGTGCTTGCAATTACAAATCTTGATCTAATAACTCACAGCAGGGCCCATTCCTGCGCCCACCAAGAGTAACTATGAGGGCCTACAGTCTTGTGGCAACACCGTCCACCACCACCGCCAAAGGCCCAATTTTTCTGCCCTGTTCATCAGGTGCTTGCAATTACAAATCTTGATCTAATAACTCACAGCAGGGCCCATTCCTGCGCCCACCAAGAGTAACTATGAGGGCCTACAGTCTTGTGGCAACACCGTCCACCACCACCGCCAAAGGCCCAATTTTTCTGCCCTGTTCATCAGGTGCTTGCAATTACAAATCTTGATCTAATAACTCACAGCAGGGCCCATTCCTGCGCCCACCAAGAGTCACTGTGAGGGCTTACAGTCTTGTGGCAACACCGTCCACCACCACCACCACCAAAGGCCCAATTTTTCTGCCCTGTTCAACAGGTGCATGCAATTACAAATCTTGATCTAATAACTCACAGCAGGGCCCATTCCTGTGCCCACCAGTCTTGTGGCTACACCAACATCTAATAGGGCAAATTTCTGCAGAGTATATACGGCAGGCCCCTACTTTCAAACATCCAACTTACAAACGAATCCTACTTGCAAACGGAAATAGAAAACAGGAAGTGAGAGGACACAGCCCATCCCCGATCCGGGTAAAGAGACAATTAAAATTGTCTCTCTGTGTCCAATCACAGCCGGTCACAAATGTAAACAAACCATGGGTAACTGCCTGTTTTCGCAAAAGGGGCACTTACCTGTCACAGGTTCCAGCGATGTTGGCAGCAGAGGCCTATCAATCACTCAGCTCTCTGCTGCTGCCGGCGCCATTCTCGGTGAGGGATTTAGGAAGTGAAGGAAGTGGAAGTGTTGCGGCTTCACTTCCCGGTTCCCTACTCCGCATGCGTGAGTCACGCAGCGCAATGAGAATCGTCTGTCTGCTGGGACCCGTGTGTGTCCCGGCAGACAGCGCGCTGGGACAGGAAGTGGCATAGACTCCCGTAAATACCTGTCTTAGACGGGTATCTGCACCCCCCTCCCCCCTGAAAGGTGCCAAATGTGACACCGGAGGGGGGGGGGGGTTCCGATGAGCGGAAGTTCCACTTTAGGGTGGAATACCGCTTTAAACTACGTAGAGGGTTCTTTACTGTAAGGGCGGCAAGGATGTGGAATTCCCTTCCACAGGCGGTGGTCTCAGAAGTGGGCATTGATAGTTTCAAGAAACTATTAGATAAGCACCTGAACTACAGCAACACGCAGGGATATACAATGTAATACTGACATATAATCACACACATAGGTTGGACTTGATGGACTTGTGTCTTTTTTCAACCTCACCTACTATGTAATGGAGCATTACCATTCATGATGCGGCAAATTATGAAATCTCAAAATGCAGCGCACATTCTCTTCTTCTTTAATGGGATAATAATGAAGCTGCTTTGCTGGTGATACTGATGGAGTTATGCCAAATGTATTTTAAAAGGCTTTTATTTTCTAGTGATATCAAGAAAAATATTATTATGCTTGTTTTTTTTTTTTTGGGCAAGTTATCACAACACCATTATCCTGTAGTTTTTAAGATCAAAGATACAACTATGTTAGTGTCCCTTGTTAATTTTACATTGTATTTTTTTAAATGTAACTGCCTACTCCCAAGCTGTCATTTGAAGTAAAACACATAGCCAAGTATTATTCTCCACAATTTTTTATTGTGCATTAAAAAAAGAAAACAAATAAAATTAGACATGCTATCTGCCAATAGAACTAAACCAAAAAGTGAATTTCTATGCATCCAAAAATATAGAAAATATTCCAAATCAAATCGTTATTCAACCAACAAATAAAATAAAAGCCTCATGCATGTGTCCTGTTTCTTAATATAGGGGGTCAACAATGCCAAGTGTTGGTGAAAGCAGGGGTGCGTCATCCAAAGATAATTCTGAAAATCATCCGGATTATTCTCCTGGAGCTCCCGCAGCAAAGGCATATGACATAATTAGTCATGATTAATAAAGCAACCAATTTTTGGTCCAAGAAATCCTCCTCCTCCTGTTCCTGGACTGGACTTGGGTCAAAGCAATAACTCCAAGGCCAATAATAAATAACACGTTATCTCCTTCGATTCCGCAACATGTCTGGTTGACGAATGGCTGTTCAGAAACAAACTGAAAAAATGTAAGCGCAAAATGAAAACCGCGAATCAACACTCACCAAGCTTCTACTAACACGAAATTAGCAGGAGCTCAAAGGGTGGCGCCTGACATGTGAACTTCCTCTTTATTGGCTCGTAGTACGTCTTTTACGTCACTACGTTCCTGTTTGTTGGCCGACAATTGTGTGCCGTCTGTATGCAAGACAGGTTTGGGGCCAACGACCTTCGGACAAAAGTCTGACACTTTGTCTGCAGGAAAATCCTATTGTGTGTACGAGGCTTTAGACTCTGTGTATATTTTTTATGGTTCCCTGTTAATTAATGCTGTGGAACTTTCAGGTGGCCCCCGATTTCCACCCTTGCTTCAACAGTGAGGCTGAGTTTCTTTCTAATGGATTGGATTACCATGCCTGCCATCCCAACTTCATAGAACTGGACCATCCTCTATTGTCCCAACCTTTGTCCATTGTTTTGTCCCAGTTATTTTGTATTTCTTTTTTATCTGAAATGTCTTTATGGGTGTCTTTTGTGCTGTACCAAAACTACATCTCAGGTCTGCTGATGATCACAACACTCATTCTATTGTCATGCTATTAACCCACCATGATATAACACCCCAAAGAAGACTTATATTTCTGCAAGTTGAAACACATTAGGGTTCGATTGAAACTAAAGGGCACTTATGTGTGCTGAAGATAATTCTCACTGGTGGCTTTGTTTACTTTACGTGTTGATTGATATGCATATGTTAATATGTACCATGAGAACCCTGCTGGGTTCCTCTTAATATCTGTCAAATAAATATTGTGGATTTTATGTTTATACTTTTACGTGGTTTTCAAACTTTGAAAATGTTTTCAAACCTAAAAATCCTAGACCACATGCAGCATCTTTCTCCTTTCAAATTTTAAGAAAATGTAATGATATGTAAGAGATAAAACGACTTACCTCTTTTACACCGATTTATACAATTCAATGCTAATGGCCCTTTAAGATTATTTCAACTAGCTATGAGAAGAATTTCCTAAGCCTAAGCAATGTTTTTATCAGCATTTATACAGTATGTGTGTCATGCAATCAACTCCAACAGAAAATACCACCTACTGTAGTATATTATAAGATACCAGCAATAGAGAATGTGGTGATTTGTGAGCACACAAAGGGTGTTATAATTTCTGTATATAATATTCTAATTCGGACATATCTGATGAAATATCCCCCGAATTGTAGAGAGCAATGGCCTCAAGACATAGGGAGTATAGAAGAAGATGCCTGGTCTAAGGTTAGTATAATATCGGATAAAAGTTGGTCAATATATTACCAGTATATAGTATTGCAGGTAACCCATATACATGCACCTTGGCATGCTGGGATATCTAGATGTTCCATGCAATCAAGCCAACCTGAGATTAGAGCTTAGTAGAACATTATTTCTTGCTAAGAAATTAATTGGCAAAAATAGATTTCTCCACATCAACTGGAAGTAAGTATACAAATATTGATACTCAAGCTGAATTTGAAATTGGAGCACCTGAGTTTTCAGCATAGCGGAGCTCCAAATGCTTCAAAGCATTTGGGTGGAATTACTTCAGATACCTGGTTTGGTACCACGTAATCTATTTGTTTAGTAAGTTTGGTAAGAAAAAAAAGTATACAAGTTATGAAGAATAGATGTTGATGTGAATTATTATATTATTGAATGGTGAGAACATGATAGAGTTCAAGTTCAGGAAACTTGGAGTAATATTTTGCCTTGTGGGGTTTTTTTTGGACAAGAGGGAAAGAATGTACTTGTTTAAAATATGTAATGTCTTTGTTATTGGGATTTTGTTTAGTTATGTCTTTTTTTTTTTTATTTCCCCTTTCTTTTGAATGTAGGTTGTTTTGTATTGAAATAGGGTTTTCCAGTTGTTTTTTTTTTTTTTTAGTCTGTGTTATATTTGTTTGTTGGAAAAAAAATATATAACAAATAAAACATAATTAAAATGTTAACATAGGTAATGTAGTCATATATCAGCAATTTTAGACTAGCAGTTTTCCCAGCAGAGTATTTTAGTACACTTAATCCTTATCTCAACTGTCTTTAATCATGATGATTTCCTGAAATGTTTAGGAAAGGTGTGAAAAAACAAAAGCAAAGCTTAAAAGGAATGACTATCATAGGGTTAGACTTGGCCCTGGGTAGCCTCCCAAGACACTCACATCTTAGAAATGTGTTTATTATATAGTATGTCTTGTTTGTTATAGCTAAGGACTTTATTGTGGTAAAGCTTTAAGTCTTTCTGTTCAGAAATAATAATTTAAGGTTACATAGGGCGATGTTCTCCTTGTATAACTCCCTGTACGCATTGCAATTTGCTGCCTTGTGTCCTGTACAAATTCCCAGGTTGTTACTGTAGAAAAACAGACCTTGAAGGAAATGT
Organism: Lithobates sylvaticus; assembly: GCA_028564925.1. Lineage (NCBI taxonomy): Eukaryota > Metazoa > Chordata > Amphibia > Anura > Ranidae > Lithobates > Lithobates sylvaticus. Next base: position 393,365,525 of record CM053027.1, read on the forward strand.
CACAAAACTACACATTTAATAAACCAGAAGCTGGTAAAATACTCTTCTACTGTTTGTTTACAAGGTTAATATTGTGATTGATCGCAGTGTTATGTTTAGTTGTTTCAGAAACTCATTTCTTCTCATATCAGTACCTCTTTTTTAACAGATCATTGCATTGCAGGCTTTGCGTAATAAAGAGCTCTAGGTCTTAATCATAAGGGGGTATGTTGCCCTGCTGCATTGAGACCACTGTTTTTACACAAAGTGCAAGGGACCTTCTCTGAAATATGCTGACAGGGGACAGTCTTTTCTCCTGTGTTTCTGAGAGTGCAACTACTCACTGACTAGGATGCAGCCTTTGGCAATAAAATACCACCATTCTGCGGTTAACCAGCTAGGCATCTAAAGACTTAAAGTTGTCACACATTTAAAAATACCCTATTATGACTCTGTCAAGCTGCTTTCTGGCATTTGCAAGACCCTGGGCAGGCGAACCTTAGACAAGCAACGTGGTGCACCTTGACAGCCTGTCAGGACTTATTAACCACTTGACCACTGGGCACTTAAACACCCTTAACCGCTTCAGCACCGGGCCATTTTTTACCCTTCCTTACCAGAGCACTTTTTGCGATTCGGCACTGCGTCGCTTTAACTAACAATTGCGCGGTCGTGCGACGTTACACCCAAACAAAATTGACGTTCTTTTTTTCCCACAAATAGAGCTTTCTTTTGGTGGTATTTGATCACCTCTGCGGTTTTTATTTTTTGCGCTATAAACAAAAGAAGAGCGACAATTTTGAAAAAAAAACACAATATTTTTTACTTTTTGCTATAATAAATATCCCATTTTTTTTAAAAAAAACTATTTTTTTCCTCAGTTTAGGCCGATACGTATTCTTCTACATATTTTTGGTAAAAAAATCGCAATAAGCGTATATTGATCGGTTTGCGCAAAAGTTATAGAGTCTACAAAATAGGTGATAGATTTATAGAATTTTTTTATTTTTTTTTACTTGTAATGGCGGCGATCTGCGATTTTTTTTTCGTGACTGTGACATTGCGGCGGACACTTTGGACACTTTTGACACATTTTTGGAACCATTCACATTTACACAGGGATCGTTGCTATAAAATTGCATTGATTACTGTGTAAATGTGACTGGCAGGGAAGGGGTTAACACTAGGGGGCGCTGCAGGGGTTAATGTGTTCCCTATAGAAGTGATTCTAACTGTGGGGGGAGGGGACTCACAAGGGGAGGAGACCGATCATGTGTTCCTCCCTACTGGGATCACATGATCGGTCTCCTCTCCGCTGACAGGACATGGAGCTGTGTGTTTACACACACAGCTCCACGGTCCCGTACGGTCCCGTTGTTTTAATGGGCACTCGCACGCGCGAGCCCCCCAGGCGGCCGGGAATGTGAGGACGTCATATGACGCCCACCCAGGATGGGAGATCCACCTTGTGGGCGTCATATGACAATAGGCCGGTATTGAAGTGGTTAATAACCAGACCAATTTTCAGATTTTGGTGCTCTCACATTTTGAATGACAATTACTCAGTCAAACAACACTGTACCCATATGAATTTTTTGTCCTTTTTTTCACACAAATAGAGCTTTCTTTTGGTGGTATTTAATCACCGTTGGGTTTTTTATTTTTTGCGCTATAAAAGAAAAAAGACTGAAAATTCGGTAAAAAAATTAATTTTTCTTCGTTTCTGTTATAAAATTTAGCAAATTTGTAATTTTTCTTGATAAATTTTGGCCAAAATTTATACTGCTACATATCTTTGGTAAAAATAAGTACAAATTGGGGTATATTATTTGGTCTTTGTGAAAGTTATAGAGTCCACAAGCTATGGTGCCAATATCTGAAAATTGATCACACCTGAAGTACTGATGGCCTATCTCATTTCTTGAGACCCTAACATGCCATAAAAGTACAAATACCCCCCAAATGACCCCTTTTTGGAAACAAGACATTCCAAGGTATTTGGAGAGAGGCATGGTGAGTTTTTTGAAGTTGTAATCTTTTCCCACAATTCTTTGCAAAATCAAGATTTTTTTTCTTTTTTTTTTTTTCACAAAATTGTCATATTAGCAGGTTATTTCTCACACACAGCATATGCATACAACAAATTACAACCCAAAACACATTCTGCTATTACTCCCGAGTACGGCGATACCACATGTGTGAGACTTTTACACAGTGTGGCCACATACAGAGGCCCAACATGCAGGGAGCACCATCAGGTGTTCTGGAGCACCCAGGACAATTCTGACATTTCTCTCCTACATGTAAAAATCATCATTTATTTGCTAGAAAATTACATAGAACCCCAAAACATTATATATGTTTTTTTAGCAAAGACCCTAGAGAATCCAATGGCGGTCATTGCAACTTTTTATCTAGCACGGTACTTGCGCAGCAATTTTTCGAACGCGTTTTTTGGGGAAAAAACGTTTTGTGCTTTACAAATAACAAAACTGTAAATTTAGCCCAATGTTTTTAAATAATGTGAAAGATGAAGTTACGCCAAGTAAATAGATACCCAACATGTCACCCTTCAAAATTGCACACGCTCGTGGAATGGCGCCAAACTTCGCTACTTAAAAATTCCCATAGGCGGCGCTTTAAATTTTTTTTACTGGTTACATGTTTTGAGTTACAGAGGAGGTCTAGGGCCAAAATGATTGTTCTCGCTCCAACGTTTGCAGCGATACCTCACATGTGTGGTTTGAACACCGTTTTCATATGTGGGCGGGACTTACGTATGCGTTCGCTTCTGCATGCGAGCACACGGGGACAGGGGCGCTTTAATTTATTTTTTTATTTTTTTATTGTTCATTTTACTTTATTTATTTTAGCTTGACACTTTTTTTCCCTCCAGAGTATCGCAGGGTATGGCAGAGTATCGCAGAGTATGGCAGAGTATCGCAGGGTATGGCAGAGTATCGCAGGGTATGGCAGAGTATCGCAGGGTATGGCAGAGTATCGCTGGGTATGGCAGAGTATCGCTGGGTATGGCAGAGTATCGCAGGGTATGGCAGAGTATCGCAAGGTATGGCAGAGTACTGCTGGGTATCGATCCATCCATGCTCAGCCATCCCTCCATACCCTGCAATACCCAGCAATACACTGCAGGCTATTGCTGTGTATTGCAGGGTATGGAGGGATGGCTGAGCATGGATGGATGGATCGATGGTGGCAGAGCAGGCTGTGGGCACTACAGATCCCGCCCACAGCACTGCTGCCACAGATCCCTCCCCCTCTCCTCTCACACTGTACCGATCGGTACAGAGAGAGGAGGGGAGAGGAACCGGCGTCATCAAATGACGCCGGTTTGCTTACATGTGGGCGCGCAAGAGGGGAGAGGGGAGGACGTTACTGTATGCCCTCCCAGAGTTAAGCAACCGCCCTGTAGCCGTTTTTTCGGCTATGGGCCGGTTGTCAAGTGGTTAATAAAACTACCTAACAATTTTTTGTTGCATGCAAAAACATAAAAATAACACTTAGTGCCGGTTCACACTGGGACGACTTGTCAGACGACTTAGCCGCCTGACAAGTCGCGTCCCGTTCTGTACAATGGAACCGTTCTAATTGGAGCGACACAAGTCTATAGAGAAGTAGTTTTGCAAGTCGCCGCAGCTGTCCTGAGGCAGTTGTGCTGCAAGTCGTGCTGTGTGAACCGACACTTATCACTTTAAGGTTAGTTGCAAGTGTACATTCATAAGCACTTACCATTCTCACGATGTCTGGATATGTGGGAGGGAGTTTTCTAACCTACCTTTGTCCCTATTTTCCTCTCTAAATTCTTATGTCCCTACCTGCCTATGCTTTTTTTTATCCCCACAAACTCCAAGCTTCCAGTGGTTCTAAAATATCCCCACCAGCTCCAAGCTCCATGGTTCCTGCACTAGCTCCAAGCTTAAGTGCTTCTGCTCAAACTTCAAGCTCAAGTGCTTCTCCCAGCGCTACCCCAGTGCTTGAGGCGTCATTCTAGAAGGAAGGGCAACCTGAATGCGACAATATGCACTGAAGCAGCTTATCCAATAAATCCCAAGTGGCCATGCCCAACCCCACAGAAGTACAAAATACTAAACTAAAATATTAATACAAAAAATACTAAAAAGTTAACTTCTGACACCATTCTGAAAGACCCTTTGTCTTCCTTCACCTCTGTTACTAACACCTTTAATTTTACTTTAATGCTGACCTTATACTCCGGCATTTCTCTGTTCTGCCACACCCAAACATACAGCTGTGGGAATGTCATATAGAAAGTCACACTAAAGCCCCATACACACGGTCGGATTTTCCGATGGATTCTGTCCTATCGGACAATGTTGTCGGAAATTCCGACCGTGTGTAGGCACCATCGGACAGTGTACCTCGGATTGTCCGACGGACAAAGTCCTATCTCCTGCTGGATAGATTTTTCGACAACAAAGTCCGATCACACCAAATCCGATCGTGTGTAGCGTAGTCCGACGGACAAAGTGCTACGCATGCTCAGAAGAAATTCTGTGACGGAAGCGCTCGGTCAGGTAAAACTACCTTTCCTAATCGACACAGCACATTCGTCACGCTGCAATGTTAAAATGTCTTTAATGCAGCGCATTCTCTTTTTCTTTACAATGCAAGAAGAATGACATGTTTTAGCTGCTCCTATTCACCCGCACTTCTCCCAAACTTAGTTCTTTATTACTTTTCAGGATTTCTAGACTACATGTTTATTTTTACTCAGATCGTAAAAGAATCTTTGTTATATTTTTTGGAGGATTTGTCATTATTTTTTTTTTTTTTGAATACATATTTTAAGGAGATTTTTTTTTTTTTTTTGAGGGGGGTTGTGTGTCTCAACTTAGCAAAACAACATTATTAACATTTCTATTTGTTGCTTAAATTTACTAGGAGTTTGTTGGTTGTTGGTGCCCCTTGTTAATTATACTTTATGATTAGTGAAATGTACCTGCCTACTCACAAATAAACTGTCATTGTAGAAAAGTAAAACGCAATAGGCAATGATTATTTCAAATCAAAAATACCTTTATTTAGGTCTCAGCAACAAACCAAAGAGGAACGCAGCGATGGAGAAACTTGGGGAATTTGCAAAGCCTTGGACCCCCACGGCAACCATCATTTTTGAAGCGTCTAAAATTGGGGGCCTGAGGAGTACGTATCTTAAGGGGAGTGCTATCTGGTCCTGAAGTCCAAAACATCCGGAACTGCAGCAGATGCCATCTAGGTCCCCAGGCTCTGGTCCTACGAGAGGCTCCATCTTCTCTCAGACCAGACTGAATCCAGGTCGTCACTCTCAGGTCTTCCTTCCACGCTTCCTTGCACGCTGTGGCTGTGTTGCTGGTGGGGTGGCAGAAGGAGAAGGAGGAGGAGGAGGCGGAGCATGGTCACTATGGCAAACATGTGTGAGTGGGGTCACCCCCCCAGCCATCCCCTTATTTAGGACTTTGAGGATGACATCCTCACACATGTTGCGTTGCCCCACCTCCATACCCATCATTTTCGTGACAACCAAGGAGGCAAAGGTCTCCTCGTCAGTGGGTGTGGCATGTAAGGAGGCTGAAGCCTCTCGGATCATCCGGAGCGCTGACTCTCCCGCCTCACCCCCCCTTCTCGCCCTTTTGTAGGGAAGGCGGAGGGGAGGGATTTGGGAGTCAGTCAGGCTCCTAGGCCTACCCCCCTCTTGGCTGCCACTACCCACCTCTTGGCTGCCACTAACCCCTTCCTCCTCCTGACTGCCACATTCCACAGCCTCCTCCTGGCTGAGGTCTTCCTGTGTATGAAAAAGGGACATAGTTTCAGTTATTTGTTCATCAAACACACACAATTTTCATCTAGTGACTGTTGCAAAATGGTTACAAATAGAAAACCATACAAGTCTCAGCCCTGCAGTTTAGATTCTTGCCCCAACTGTCTCCAACACTACTGTCTGTTGATATGTCAAACACGTTAGGAACTAAGCAATTGGGGATCCTGAATTAACTGAACATCATTTATTTTTCAGAAAATTGGTTCCCAAACTACTATACCTGCCACAAGCTGGGCTCCTCCACATCTTCCAGACTGGAAGGCCCAGGTTGCTCCTCGGAAGCCTCATCAGGGGTGGCCTGCGCGCAAGGAAGCGTGGAAGGAGGAGGCGAGAGTGGCTCCGTGACATCAGTCTGGTCTTTGAGAAAATGGAGCCTGTCATAGTACCAGAGCTTGGGGACATAGACCTCATCTGCTGCAGCTCCAGATTCTTGGAGTTGCCGTGGGGAACCTTGGCTTTACAAATTCCACAAGTTTCAGCAGGGCTGCGTACCTCTTTGGTTTGTGGCCATAATGGGGTTGTCTGCCATAAAAGGGGAATTTCCCTGTATTTATCAATGAAGAGGGGGGAGAAAACTCATGTCGTTGAATCCCTGCATAATCTCTGCAAGACACAACACCACACAAAACACTATAAATAATGTCCGGCAAAACTCTCCTAATCTTCTCCATAAAGAAGCCTCAAGGTCTAATTTGTCTAGGCTAGTTATGTACCAACGTCAAATTGTACCTTCGTTATATCGATCGTCTCGTGCGTGAGCTTTCTCTCCCCTCGTCTCACAGATCGTGGCTACGACACAGGCGTGTGACGTTTTATATACAGTGCGCATGCGTCAAACTCCGCCCGCCCCTGACGATCTTTCTCGTCTATTCCCCACCCCTTCTCTTTACGGCGCAGTGGGGAGAGCACATGGCGGGGACACAGCAGGTGCGCCCGAAATATTGCAGCAACGAGGAGGAGGACGAGGAAAGGCCGGAGGCAGAAACGTCCCGATCCCGGAGCCAGAAATTCAAGGCCTCCAATATGTCATTTGGAGAAATGTTGGAGATATTAAAGAGGAGCGACTATGATGGGAAGTATGGGCCTTACCTCAACCCCAATGTCCGCAAGGCCAAGCTCATGTCTAAAGTTGTGAGGAGGCTGTACAATCATTTTGGGGTACAACGATCCAAGGAGCAACTGAGGAAACGCTGGTCAGACCTGAAACTGAGGGAGCCCGATCAGTACAGAAAGATCAAGTGAGTTCTTCAAAAAAGTAAGTAGTTGTGTTTTGTGTTGGATTTTTGGCTTGCATACTGCTCCATGTGTTTGTATTTTTACAAAGTTGTACATTAGAAAATGGCCACTTTCATGTTCGTCTGTGCATTCGATCGTACTCAACCTCGATCTTTCTGCCACTGTCATGTTCGTGTGTGTCCATTCGATCGTACTCAACCTCGATATAATCCACTTATAATACGATGTTTGGTGTTTTGTTTGGGGAAAGGAAGTTTGTTCTAACTAGAAAAGTCATCAAGAATGTAAAGCCAATTTATTCAATGTAAAGGAGAGGTCACCCAGTAGCTGTTTACCCATCTGGACTCTAGAGCACTAGTGCTGGGACACCCAAACCCACCTTTTATTATGCTTTTCCACACATGTGCTCCAGTGGATACTAGAGGGGGGTCTCCATCAGACAAACTTCTACCAAAAAGCTAGTAAGTTTAGCACCTTTACAAAGTGACTACATTCATGTTGTTGTCATTTGTAACTGGCCAAACAAAAATTTTGTCCCTCACTTTCAAGCAATGTTTGACATTTCCTATTTCTGCCCTCAATAGATTGTGTTGCTAAATCTTCCTTTTGTACCTTCTCATAGGGGAGCGAAAACTCGTGACGTCTGAGGAAACCACAAAACCAACACCTCCCAAAGAAGGGGAAAGACCAGAAGCAGAGGAGGAGGAGGAGGAAGGAGAGATCATAGAAATTGGAGAACTTGTCACCACAACAGGTGAGTGTGGGAGAACACAGCTACTGGTAAGCTAATCAATGTATGCCTGCCTCATTTCCAAAACACATTTGTGTTTTTTTTGGTTGTTTTTAGGTGACGTGGATGTTGTGGAAGAAGAATCGCACTTTACCACAGAGAGTGCCCACGTCCTCATCGGGGAGATAATGGTCTGCAATCGAGATCTAGATGACATAAAGCAAAACATCAATGATGTTCAACAAAAATTGAAGAACATCATTGATGTTTTAGGAAAAATCTGAAAACGCACCAAGTAATTACCACACATTTGTGGCTGTTTCTGAACACATTTGCAACTTAAGAACTGTGTGAAATTTGGAACATGCACACATTGTGTCCACATGTGCTAGCTCCCATCATGGTGGATGAATGACAACGTTTTTTTTTGGGGGTGCAACCACTTTCCGAACTACTAAAGTGGTTGTGGTGAAGGGGTTGCACCCCCAAAAAACGTCCATTCATCCCCATGATGTAAAATGGCACTTTTGAAGATTCTAGGCATGTGTTTTACCATCTAATGAACATTTTCAGACCCAAATTGTGTGCATGTTCTAAATTTCCACTTTCCAGGGGTGACCCCCCATGTGATGAAGGCAAGATCAAACACACTTTTAACATATAGTCATGTCTGATCTTGTCTTCACTTTAGAAAGTTGAACTTTCCTAGTTCCTATGTTCTGTTTTGCTCCATGCCTCGTTTTACCAAATGCAGAATGTTTGTAAACAATGTTGTCAAGAACCAAGATCTTGTCAGTTTGGGCAAGAAGTTTGTAAATGCACTTGTGAATGTGTTGCAAGTAAACTTTTTTAATTTTCTAAATGTGTGGCTTCCTTATTTAAAAATAAAAAAGCATTATGTATGTCAACTGTAAAGGATTTGGGGGGCAATGGGCGTTATTTACTAAAGGCAAGTCCAGTTTGCACTGCAAGTTTCTTTTCCAGGGCACTTTTGCACTGCACTTGTAGAGCATAGTAGATTTGACTTCTGTAAATGACACCCACAGTGATTTGTTTGAAAACACGTAGCACACCATTTTTGGTAATACACACATTTCTGTCATGGTGATGAAAAGGAGTATTTTGGGTGTCAGTTATGCACTACAAACCTTCTCTAGACCAAAGATTAGGTATCAAACACACAACATGAGAAGAATCTTTTTGGGAAGAAGAGACTGTTACCTCCTGTTGCCCAGAAAGTGCATTCCCACTGTTGAAGCTAAAGGGCAAAAATGTATATCTCAAAGAAGCTAGAATATGGAAATGACCAGAAAACATAGGTTTGGTAAAAAAATATATTTATTTAAAAATGCCTCTCACACATCGTCAGGCAGAGCAATGGCCCCCCTACCCACAAAGTAGTCCATATATTGCTCGCGGACCGCGCGGGCATTTCGAGGGGGCAAGCCTGGACGTGCCGCTTGAAGGGCTGTGAGGTCGGCATTGGAAGGGCCCTCAACATCTGGGCCAACGGTCACCACATAGTTGGTGTTGTGTCTTTTCAAAAAGTTGTGCAATATGCAAGAGGCAAGAACTATGTGGTTGAGTTTGTATTCCGCCAAGTTAATAGCCGTCAAAAACAGGCGGAAGCTGCTGGCCAGGATCCCGAAGGTGTTCTCCACCACTCTGCGGGCTCTTGACAGCCTGTAATTGAAGACCCTCTGGTCTGGGGTGAGGGTCCTCATCGGGAAGGGCCTCATCAGATGGGGAGTCAACGCAAACGCTTCATCTGCGACAAAGACGAAGGGGAGTCCTTCAGCATTCTCCTCTGGAGGTGGCAAGCACAGACTGCCACTTTGGAGACGCCAGTAGAACTCCGTGTGCGCAATGGCACCACCATCCGAGATCCGGCCGTTCATCCCCACGTCCACATACAAAAACTCGTATGTCGCCGACACCACCGCCAACATCACGACACTATTAAAACCCTTGTAATTATAATAGTAGGACCCCGAGTTGGGGGGTGGGACGATGCGGACGTGTTTCCCATCAATTGCACCTCCGCAGTTAGGAAAGTCCCAACGGGTGGCAAAGTGGGAGGCCACAGTCTGCCATTCCTGTGGCGTGGAAGGGAACTGTGGAGTGAAACAAGAAAAATAAATTAGTCACTTTGCACATAAACATTGCAAGCAGATTAGACACTAAACATCTTGGAAGAAGATCAGACTTTTACATTTAAAGCTGGAAAGTATTTGCAACGCAAAGTAGAGGGTCCCCCTAGCAGATGACTCACCCCCCATCAATCGCCCCACTTCTGATAAGCCATTGACAATAACTAGGGGTTGGGGGGGGGGGGTTGAGACAGGTAACCCTCTGCACTTCATTGATTGCCAAATGGCTCAATAATGTGTGCTAGTTTTGCCAGACCCTCCTTACTTAACACTATTGGCAGCCCACAGGAAAGATAAAAAAACATTCAAAATCCCCACACCCCCCCCCCCCAAAAAAAAAAGGAACGCACATTTGGACATTCTGAAATTACCTAGCAAGCTAATAGGAGGGAAAGAACACAAAAAAAGAGGAAATGGAAAGTATGGAGCCAGCCCCTTGCACTACATGCTTTGCTGAATTCATCCCTAAAGATGCCCACTATAAAGAGGTAGGTATATAGTGTGTATTGACCTTGGGAAAGCCAGCAGATAGAGGATTGGTACCATCTGACAGAGCAGTTGGGGGAGGGGGTTCAGAATGAATTTGGCACCCCCCCCCCTCACCAACAAAAAGGGAAAAAAAGGGGCTCTACATGAAGTAAACCACACAGCAAACATTTGTGCATATTTTCGGGGGTGTTTGGGGGAAAACAATACTATGCAACAGACAAAATACATTGCTTAAGTGACTAGGCCATAGCTGTCTATTGGAGCAGAAGAGCATGCTGGTGAGGTAAGTGAAGGGAAAAATGCATGAAGGAGAAAAGGGGCACAGCATATTAGAGCATATTGCAATCATGGTAATTAGGGAAGGAGGTCAAAAATACAAGACATTAGCAAACAGAGCATACATAGAATGGAATAGTAAAGTAGAAATGTTAACTTAATATAGTCCTCCTGCAGGATCTGGATGATGGCAGAACAGGTCTCTGGAATAATGATTCCCAGGGCCTGGGGAGAGATACCTGAAGAGAACTTCAAATCCTGAAGGCTTCTCCCTGTCGCCAAGTACCTCAACGTAGCAACAAGCCTCTGCTCCGGAGTGATGGCTTGTCTCATGCAGGTATCCTGCCGGCTGATAAAAGGGGTCAGCAAAGCCAAAAGACGGTGAAACACGGGGTCCGTCATCCGGAGAAAGTTCCTGAAATCATCAGGATTATTCTCCCGGATCTCACGAAGCAAAGGCATGTGCGAGAACTGATCACGCTGAAGCAACCAATTCTTGGTCCACATACTCCTCGTCACTCTGTTCATGGACGGGTCTTGGCTCAAAGCTAAAAGCCCGACACCAATTCCGCGTACAGCACGAACTCGGCGACGAGTACGTACGGGAAACATCGCTCACAAAAGGTCGGCTGGTCAGAACGGACAAACAGAAAGCACCGATAAACAGCAAGGCCTGAAAGAACGAAATGAATACCAGAAACGAGCAGACAATAAGCAGTGCAAATCAAAGCGTCCTATATCAAGATATAGGCCGCAATGACCAACAAATGCGAACTGACTACACGCACTAATAAACAGATACGCACGACAAGCACAAACTGAAGAGCAGTAATGATCTGAGTCAGAAAACTGAGAAGCGCGAATCTTAAGTCCCCAAACTTCGACTAACTCGCGATAAACACGGGATCAGCAGAAGGAGCCCAACGGGTGCCTGACGTGGTGCTGAACTTCCCTTTTCTAGTCTCGTGGAAGACGACTTACGTCACGACGTTTATGCAGACCGGAAATTCCGACAACGTTGTCCGACCGTGTGTACGCAACACCAACATCGGACAAAGTACGACGGACGTGATCCGACGGACCTGGTCCTCGGATAATCCGCGCGTGTGTATGGGGGCTTAGACAAAAGCTGATATACCTCTCAATTTATTTCCTCATTCGGTATCTTATATTCAATATACAATAGAGGATATCACCGGGGCTGTCCAACCATAGCACAACAACACAGAAGGCAAGATCACTTACAAAGGGGTGTGTTCTATGTACCCCTAAACACATTCTACAATTATGGAAATTCAGCTTACCATACTTGTTTATGATAATATATATAAAAATATCTCTTATGCCGCTTACACACGAGCGGATTTCCGTCAGAAAAATCTTGGATGGCTTTTCCGACGGAATTCAGCTCAAGCTTGGCATGCATACACACGGTCACACAAATGTGCGTTGAACTTTCGACCTCCAAGAATGCAGTGACGTACAAAACTAGGATGAGCCGAGAAATTAAGTTCAATGCTTCCGAGCATGCGTCGAATTGTTTCCAAGCATGCGTAGGAATTTTGCATGTCGGAATTGCTACAGACAATCGGAATTTCCGATCTGAACTTTTTCCAACGGAAAAATTTAGAACATGCTCTCAATCTTTTGCTGGCTGGAATTCGGACAGCAAAAGTCAGATTGAGCATACACACGGTCACATTTTCCGACCAAAAGCTCTCATCAGTCTTTTGCTGGCCGAATTTCCGATCGCGTGTACGCGGCATAACAGTAAACAGCAGATTGCGAAATTATGTTCCAGACAATCATTGTGGTTAAACTGTAAAAGTTTATAGCATGTTCCTGTTTCTATAGAAGTCTTATGTTAACTGCAAAATAATCTCAGAACTTAAAGAAGTCTTCCAGACTACATTTTACTAAAGCACAAAGCAATGTAAATGTTTAAGGGGCGTTTAAAAGAATCTTTCAGCTGATTTTCAAAGAAAACAAACCATAAGACTTTGAACACCTTTTGATTTAATGAACACTGAACGCATTTAGATAATTTAAAAGGAAAATTTGCTTGAGCTTTAATGAACAGATAGACAGATGAGATGCTTCTCACATAATATCTGCCTGGATGATATTTAGGCTGTGTGAGGTAGAAAAACTGCAACAGATGACAGGTGCAACACTGTTGGTGGAAAATTAGTTGACTAGAATAAAGATTCCCTTGAACAAAACTCAAAAAGTGAAGATTTGTTATAGATAACATCTGGACATGGTAATTCTGCCTAAGCACTATCCTGAGAAATGTACCCTTTGTCTTGAATTCCTCCTGAAAAATAGCAGTGCACTTGTTTATATGTAAGTGTGCCTTGACACTGATGTGCCTACAGCCTGTATATCTGCAGTGTTAGAGCTAAGGCACTGTTGCTAGTCACAGGAAATTTGAAGGGACATTTTGATGATGTCAGTACTGTGCTGCTCACTGTTCTTGCTACATAATGCTAATCCTATGTAAAGAAGCAAAGCTGTTTCTCTATTGAGATGGCTACCTCCACACAAAGACAACAATGCACAACAAGGCATAGTAAGCCAGTAATGAAAACATCAGCTTCAGAGAGCAACTACCTATACCAGTGACTAATCCTAGTACTAGTGTCTTCTTATCACCCAACTTCTCTGTTAAATGCTGGCATAACTTAATCTCTACTTCCATTCCAACTGAAATGTATACAGGCAACTCCTTTTTGGGTTGGTACATTAATACCAAAAGAGTTTATTATGACTAATATAATATTGCTTTTAAAAACCTGGTAAGGGGAAGTGTCTTCTTATCACTGAATTTCTCTGTTAAATGCTAGCATATCTCAAATCCTACTGACTAATATGATTTTGAAACCTGGTAAAAAGGAAGTGTTTTTTTAAATTTCTCTGTTAAATATTGATTTTATAGTCACAATGGAGGTGTATTTTATGAATCTGGCAGCAAACTAAATTTTACAAAATATAAGACAGCTTTTAGTAGAAAATTGATTATTAGTCTGGTAATAAATTAATACTACTGGTGATTAATTGATTACTAGGGATTGGCAAACAGTTTGGGCCTAGCATTAGTTCTGGCTGAACATTGGCTGTTCACCCGTTCAACGAACATCCGAATTATGGGGGCGTTCGACCATTTGTTTAGCCCACCGAATGATCACAATGCACAGGCTCTCTCCCCCATCCTAAGACAGGTATCTACAAGCCGCTGGCGTAAGCCCTGGTGATTATATTGCACGGTGCCACATGCGCCAATTCCATGATCAAACAAGTGACTAAACAGTGGCACGCTTTGTAATAATTGTCCACATACAAGTGGTACCCCTTTCCGAATAAGGGTGCACCAAGTCCCACACAATCTTACCTCCCTATGTAGTCTGGGCAGTTCTCCAGCTTTACGTAACTATATCTTCCCTCGTAAACCATAAACCACCACGTATAGCCTGTTGCCCTGTCACAGAGCTTATACATCTTAACCCCATATCTGGCACGCTTGCAGGGAAGATACTGTTTGAATGACAAGTGGCCTAAAAACGAAATCAGGTACTCATAAATGCAGACAACTTGATTGGAAGTAAACAAAGCTTCAAACTGTTGGTTGAAGTGGTTTTTACGAGGGGCCAAATTTTGTAGAGTCGATCGTATTCAGGGTCACCCCGAGGACAGAGTTCATTGTCATTGAAATGCATGAACCACAATATCTGCTCATATCGTGTACTGGTCATGGAGGCAAAGAGCACACAGGCATATGGTGAATTGGGTCAGTGGACCAATATGACCGCAACTCACTCTTTTTAACTATGCCCATGATGAGGGATAGGCCCAGGATGGTATTAAATTCGGAAACCATAATAGGTTTTCTATCTCTGGCAAGGGTCAACTGGGGATTAGCAGCGATGAATTGACCAGCATATAAATTGCTTTGGTCCACAATAGATCTTTAGAGATCTTCCATGAAAAACAGCAAATAAAAATCAAGTGACGAAAAATCAACTGTTTCCACCTAAATTCCGGGTTGGCCAGTGAATGGGGGAAGTACGGGTGCTGCAGAAGTGGTGGGCTCCCAATTCGGATTGGCAAATGCAGCAGGAAGGGCACTATGGGCTCAACGGGCCTGTCTTTGTCTTCTTGGTGGCAGTGGGACACTAGTTGGGCTAGCCACCCCATCAGCTTGAACTACACTTATGGGACTCGCCACGTCACCACATGATACTATGACTATGACTATGACCAGGATGTACTAGGCTACTGGTGCTTGCCAGTTCACCAGAAGGATGAGCGGCACTAGTACTGGCTCTCTGCTCCATATGAGTGCCCTGAGGTCCTTGCACCTCAACAACAGCAGAAGAATGGGGTTGGGTACGCCTGACCTTGGCAGGGACCACAACTCCATCATCAGAGCTTTCTGTCAGGGTGCCGCTGCTGTCTACAGGATCGTATTCTGAGCCTGAATCTGACAGATGGGTGACTTCCTCTTCACTCTCATCTGTCATGCTCAGAAACGTGTAGGCCTCTTCATTAGTGTACCTTTGATTGGACATTGTGGCTTCTAAATTTACTGTGAGACTCACAGGAAAAAAACCTGTTATGCCGCATACACACGATCGGAAATGCCGCCAGCAAAACTCGGAAAAATGCGACCGAGGAATTCCAGCCAGCCAAACATTGAGAGCATGTTCTCTATTTTTCGGTCGGGAAAAGTTCCTATCCAAAAATGTGATCGTCTGTATGCAATTTGGACGCGCAAAAAATCACGCATGCTCGGAAACCATTCGACGCATGCTCGGAAGCATTGAACTTCATTTTCTCGGCTCATTGTAGTGTTGTACGTCACCACGTTCTTGACGGTCAAAAGTTCCGAGAACTTTTGTGTGACCGTGTGTATGCAAGACAAGCTTGAGCGTAATTCTGTCGGAAAAAACATTCAAGGTCGCGAGCGATGCGGGGGCACGGGCGAGCCCCCTGGCCGCGAGAGCACGCCCCGTACAGGTACGGGATTTCACGCAGTGGTGCCATTGTGCCACAGTAAATGTACTCAACACGGTCGGCAAGTGGTTAAAAAATCACCTTTCCTTTTCAATCTGCAGCTCTGTAATTTTGTGTAAAATTAATTGCAATATGGCTACCTGGAGTTTTTTTGCACAGAACGCCCCCTGGATACAGCATGTCATTTCCTGCTTGAGTGATTGGCTCACTGATTTTCCCAGAAGTCTGCACTAAGGCATCCCCTGCAACAAAAAAAATATTTTTGGTGAGATACTCCAAATAGGATCAAGTCTAAAGGGATGCAGGCCCAGCAGGTTTCTTCATTAGAGCCCTGCAGGTTCAGCAGCTGATTGATAATTATGAAACCACTCCCATTAGTTTCACTTACCCCATGGATACAGAGAAACACACAGGGATTTCTTCGGAATAACAAAAATTAGGAATCTGCAACAAAGTTTGTTAAAATCTTTGCGATGTACATAGGTCATCCACAGGGGAATGTTTTTTTCTTTTAAAAAGTTGAGTTACACTTTCAAGAGAGATAAAGGAGGAGCGTCTTAATAGCCAAGGTAAATTAATTTGTATCTTGGAAAATCTCCCAACTAAAAAAGAATTTTGAAAGAATCTCCCCATCAAAGTAATATCATAAGTAACCATCAAACAGTTAAAGACTTATATAGGTAAGAAAAAGCTCAGTATTCAGTCTAAATGTAAGTGTAGGGTGCATGGCATGAATGAAATCAGACAGCTTCCACCTGTCAATGGTTGTTAAGGAAGCAGTGGATGCTTGCACTTGCTGTGTCCTTACCAACCACTTACATCAGTAATGCCACCTACACACGATCGGACTTTCTGGCAGACTAGGTCCGACGGTCTTCCCGACGGACTTTCGGCGGAGTTCCAACGGGCTTTCTAAATGAACAGACTTAGCCACACACGAACGGACTAAGTCCCTTCGAAAGCCTGTTCCTTTTGAACGTGATGACGCAAACGGGACTAAAAAGTTCAATAGCCAATAGCTTCCCTTGTGTTGTATTTGGTCCGTCGGACCAGCATAAAGACAAACGGTTTTCCCGATAGGAATTGAGTCCATCGGACAGATTTGAAACATGTTCTATTTCTAGGTCCGTCTGATTTTTAAACCGGAAAACGATCGGATTAGCCCACACACGATCGGATTGTCCAACGGACTAATTCCGTCGGACCTAGTCTGCCGGAAAGTCTGGTCGTGTGTACGCGGCATTAGGCCCATTCAATTACATGGCTGGGAATCCCCTGCCATGTAAACCAATGGAGAGGCATTAGAAGGTTTACATAATTGTCAAAATATGGCCACTTGGCCATATTTGGGCTATGTCATTGCCAAAATATGACCCTGACCATATTTGATGTCACCCCTATGCCCGCCCCTTGCTATATATTTAGCTAATGACTGCTAGGGGAGCTTTCATTTGGTTATGGGGAGCAATGGGATCAGTCTTGTGTACTAGGTCGTCAAGTTTTTTTTTTTTTTTACTGAGTCAGCAGGCATAGAGATTGAGGATGGGTTTATAGTGACTGACTTTTTATGTTTTTATATTTTTTCAATAAAGGACTTGTCAAATGTCTGGGTGTCTTTGCTTCTAGGTGATGTTTTTTTTTGGGCTTTAACATTATTTTGTGAATGAGTAGGGGCACTATGTACCCCTTTTCATTAATGTATGGGAGGCTAGTATCTCTGGGCCCCCTTATTATTAAATAGGGCTTCCAGTCCACAGAGCCCCACAACCACCAGGCCAGGGTTGTGAGGAAGAGGCCCTTATGGGGAAAGAGGCATTATGTCCATGTTGGGGGCATGTTGTCTAGTATGGTTCAGGGGGCACATGCTTACCCCCCTTTCCTGACCGGGCCTGGCCAGGAAGGCTACATGGTTAGAGTCTGGTATGGATTTTCAGGGGACCTAACTCATTTGTTTTTACATTCTTGTTGCTGTTTTTTTTTTTTCTAAAAAAGAAGCGGGGAATGAAATGTTATTGGCCATCATTTTTCAAAACTATTTTTCTTTGTAAATGTCAGTTCCGCTGCAGCACTTTCTTTACATTACACAGGCAGGCATAGGACAACCCCGAGCATTTTATTTAAAGGAATTGGCCATTTTAATGTTTCACTTTAGTCATCACTGCTCCTGGCTTGATGGAATTTTTTAAACATTTTTTTGCACTGGTACATGTTCCTCAAGGCAGTGCTAAACCCCCTCCATTGCTATTTGTTGACACCCCCTTGCCTATTAGCCCAGGAAATCGGAATTTATAATTTCATATATTCAGCTCTCTTTGATTTAAATTGTGTTTTGGTTCACCATTTTAACTTACTTTATTTGAAGTTTGGTGAACCCTACTCGAACGGAAGCCAAACTAGTTTGGCTCATCCCTAATAATAAGAAATGGAGGAGCACTTTCCCTGATGTGGGAAATTTTAGGAAACTATTGAAGGAGTTTGATACGAAGATCGATGAGTTAATTGCAGGAATTGATCTCAGAGAGGTTCATATTTAACTTATTTACAGAGCTTACATTTTTTACTGAGCGATATTGTGAGTGGATAAGAGAAAGCAACCTACGCTGTTCGAAAGTGGGTCCCTTTGTCCAAATCTAAATCATTGTTGTTTTACTGTAGAAAGGTCAAGAGGAAGTGGAAAATAATTACTGAATGGTTAAGTGGCTTGTTGAAGAGACGTAAGATGTATTAGCTTGACATTTGGACTGATAATTTTCTTATCAAGCTCCAGGGAATAAGATGGTAATTTATTAATGTTGGATATATTGGCTGAATTAAAGGAGCTACTTAGAAGTTGGTTGGAGAAAAGACTACCCAAAACTAGCAATATTTTGGTTCAGATCTCTAGATGTTTGCCAGTGGAATTTTATAGGACAATGGATATTAAGTCTGAGAAACAGAGCTAATTTAATAAGTCTGTGGGCCAAATACAGAGATACATTTTCAGTACTGCATTTATTTGGTAAGTGTGCTCTGTTTATACAAAGTAAATGCAACTTTAATAATTTTTATAATTATTCAATATATTTTGAGTTTATGTAGAGCTGCAAGTCATATTTTATCTGTATATGAATATGTTTGTGTGTGCAGACATTTGATACAAAAACAAACCCACTATCACAGAACTTCTTACCATAAATTTGTTTGTTATTACAGCTTATAGAAGGGTTAGTATTGCTCTTTCTTTTTTACAGCTTGTAAGCCTAGAAATTACATGCTCTAAGCTTGCTAATTGTATTCACAGTAATAATGCCTGATTAAAAAAAAATCCTCTTTAACTTAAAAAAGAAAACAAACAAACAAGTAGAACCAGCCCTCCAGCTAGTGCACTTGTCTAAACGTGTCATAATTTGGGATGAGCATTGGTTTTGGATTGAACATGTGTGCACCTCTTATTCCCAGTCCATGAATACTGCCATAATCAACTAACTATTAATAACGCACTTTCTGGCCTCTGAAATTAGGTTAGGTGGCTTGGAATGGCCTATAATAGGGGCCTTGTTATGTGCCAGTCCCCTCACTATAAAAGGCAGGTTTCCCAGCAGCTATTTTGACAATGTGCTTAGCTGTGATAGAAAAAGCATAGGGAGTGCTGCTGATAAAGTGCAAAGGGACAGTATGGCCTTGGGCTTGTAGGCACAGATCTCATAAAGCAGATGTAAAGCCTTACAGAATGCCCTTCAGGGAGCAAAAAAGAGAATGCACATGGTACAAATGTCAGTATACAAATAAAAAGGAGGATATATACACATTGTGATACAAGATTACGTTTCTCAGAGCATTATACATTGAAGCTCACACATTATCTTGTTCAATCTTTTTTATTGAATTTTGAATAAAAGATTACAAATCATAACAAGCATCATAGCATGGGCATCATAAATAAACAATATAATTATAATCATATATTGATCACACAAATTAAGCATGTTATAAGAGCTCACACATTATCATGCAGAAAACATACTATAGTAGAAGTTACATATAGTTATGAACCATAATAACAAACCAATCATCTAGGGGTATATGGGTAACAACTTTGTGAAGTGTAATAAGAGGTGCTTGGTCAACATCCTCCATAGCTCCAAGGTCAGATTCCCATATAATTTGCAGGCTAGTACTGGGGAGGTGAATAGTGGAGTAGAGAGTGGAGATAAATTAAGTTGATTCTGGACCAAGTATAATATCTAGTATAGGGGGGCAGTTAAGGAGGGGTTCGTAGTATGACATTTGGCTCATAGGGGATGTTGAAATTGAATAAGATATGACGGGGGAGAGAGAATTCATCCTTTAATGTTTGGAACCTCTTGGGTCCAATAGGAGTCATCATTTGGTGTAGGTATACTATTCCATAAATAGTCCAAATTGCAGGATCTGGAAGTGTCAACAATTCAGGTAATTATTGAACCATAGAGGGGTGTGGGAATGGATCGGCTGTATGACAAGTTTACGCAATGCAAGTTCCCAGATACGCTGGTGATTTGTAAGCATACAATCTTTGTGTTGGGAGGGCCCTTGGTGCAGTCTACCTTGAAGAATGGCCTGAAGAGTGCCTCTTCCCAGGGGGAATTGGTCAGATAGCCATCCATTGACAAAAACCAGGGCTTTCGGTGATTGATATAGGAGTTGGACCCATCTTATAAAGTTGGGGCCACACCCAAAGTTATGGAGGCACTCCCACAGATAACTCCACAGAGTCAAAGGCTTTGGCAGTGTCCAAAGCCACTACAATCATTCTGCCAATCTCCTCATGAGATGCTTGAATGTGCATAAATAAGCACCTAATATTCATGGCAGTGTGTTCGCCAGGCATGAAGCCTGTTTGGTCAGAGTGAAATAGGGAAAGAATGATTTTATTCAAGCGGGAGGCCAGGAATTGAGCTAGTGTTTACCCAGTTTGGAAATAACTATAAATTGAGCTTCCCACATAGAGGATGGCAGATTTCCTGAGTCAAAGATAGGTTAGTAAAGGTTATGTAGTTTGGGGACAGGAACTTCAGAGTGTGTGGCATACAATTCAAATGGTAAACCATCTGACCCTGGAGCCTTGGAAGTGGCCAGTTGTGATATAGCTGTGGTAATATCATCAACTAGGTTGCCTCTAAAAGTGATACCTGGTCATTTGAAAGACAGGGGAATCGAATGGTTTGTAAATAGTTTTTCGTGGCTGGGTGAGTATAACGTGCTATAAAAATTCTTGAATTTAGCAGCTACCTGTTGAGGATCAGTAATATCATTCCCATCTCGGTCTGTCAAGGAAACCACAACAACTGGTGGTTTAGTACCAAAGTGGGCTAGATAAGCTAGTAATTTTCCAGAGCATTCCCTGTGTTCAAATATTCTTTGTTTACAGAAAAAGAGACATTGATCTGAAGATAGGATATGAACAGTTGAACTGTAATCCAGTAGGGGACATGATCTGATAAGATCCTGGAACCAAACCTACACCCATTAGTCTAGGTAAAAGAGTTGTAGACACAAAAATAAAGTCTATATGAGACATGGTAATATGGCTAGCAGAGAAGCAGGAGTATGCTTTTGTTCCTGGATGTTTGTGTCTCCACGTGTCCGCTAATGCAAAGTCTATGAGCATACAATGTAGTCTGGTATGTAGAGGATGAGTTAAAACAGTGTCACTCTGCCCCATTCGGTCTGAGGCAGGTGTTAGAGTCATAATAAAGTCCTCCGTCCATATAACCGGGAGCATGGGGTATTAAAAAAAAAGAAGAGACCTTCATTAACTACACACGCAGGTTATATGGGGGGGATATAACAGGCTAAAATTAAAATAGGAAAACCACCAATGGCTGCATGTACAGTATAAATATATATCTACCCTGGCGATCTGACTGTAATGAAATTAGACACCATAAGGACATAAGGTGCCATAAGGACGAAGACACCCCTGGAAAGGTGATACAAGTTGCATGGTAGACCCATCATATCCAAGGATGTTTTAGGGCTATCTGTAGATGACCTTTATATGCTTTTCAACCAATGTAATAACACCAGCTCGTTAAGATTTGAGAAATGCAAGGGCAGCTCTGTGTTTGATTTGGAAGTCATGGAATATGGGAATGCCATGTGTAAGGATATAAAAGGCACTGGAGATGCAGAGCATGTTTACATATACAAGATTGCATGAGTAAATGCATACAATTTAAATCATCACATTCAGAGTATACCAGTGTAGAACCATGTACGAGTGCAATAAAAATAACCTGTTGATGAACAACAACATTTTCCCTCCCTCCCTGCTCCGCACCATCCCAAATCAGTGAGAGCATGTATTCCCTGAACCAGTATATAACAGTATAATAATGCCTCTGATGATATCCCCTTTGGATGAAACATGTCAGGCTGGCTGATGCAGTGGTGGGACAAGGTAATTCAGTGCCCAGGGCGAAGACGCCAAAATGTGCCCCCCCCTCCTGAGCAGGGGCGGAGCTAGTTGAAGCACGTGCAGCGCACCAAAACATATGTAATGGTTGCAGCGTACACCTGTATTACACACACAGAGCCAATTAGATTGCTTTGATGATGGCTTGGTTTGCAGCCAATAAGGAGTAATAGCAATAATGTCTGCCCAAGGTCGATTTCTGAAGACTGTAAATGGAGCTCAAGAACTAGCTGAAGCTGACCTTGGCTTCTGTCAAATGGTCCTGCTGGAAATCCTCCTTTGATCAGCGGGCTGCAGCACTGATCATTGTATTCTGATCAGTGGAGGAGTCTTGCTGTCAGAGTACAATAGCACAGAGAGGAGGGGGGGGGGGGTTCTGAATCCACCTTGTTTGTGTGCATGCAGGGATCTATTTGTTTTTCTTCCAGCAGGCTGAACAAAAAAAAAAACTAATAGTGTGTTCCCAGCTTTAGACAATGTGTCAGGGAAAACATGTCATTTTTAGTAATCATACACATGAACAGTAAAGGTGGGCATACACTTTACAATCTGATTGTACAATTTCTGCACAATCTCCCTTCGATTTACCAAAACTTTGTAAAATGAGGACAAACCTAAACAATTCATTATCCAATTAGTAGTATCCAATCAGGCAGGCACTTGTACTACATAGTTGGTGGTAGATCCAAAATATATTGTACAATCAGATTGTATAGTGAATGGTAAGCTGGCCACAGATGGATCAGTTTTTTTGATCAGTTAGTGTGTGATTGAAAAAAACTGAGCCGATCCCCTCATCCACAAAAGTGAGGTGGATGGAGTAATCCTCTCCACTGAGACATTACATTGTGATAGAGGTCAGAATACATTGATTAGCGCTGCAGATCAAAGGAAAATTTTCCAACAAGCTGGTTTGAGAGAAGTTGATCATATTAGATCGACTTCTCTTTAGCAGGAATGGCCATAAATGTATTGAAACTCATCCAGTTATTGGTGAACCAGCTGAATTGTATTCCGTGTCCAGACTTAGTAGCTTCTGTGTAAAACCCCTGTCTGTTTCTGATGATTGGGGAGCTGGGGAAATCGCTAAGCCACCATGTGCATGATTTGTTTAGGCCCATTCAGACATGTGTGTCCTGTGCAGGGCTCTCTTGTGCATTGTGTGCATCCCTCTGCCAGTGTTCTATTCATTTCTATTGGGACCCAAACCTGCATGTCATATTAGAATACAGAGGCTGTGTGCATGCAACCTCATGTCCCAATAGAAATGAATGGGGTGCTGGCACAGGGATGCACACAATGCTCATGCATCCCCATGTAGATAGCCCTGCAGGGGAGCCACATGTCTGCACCTCATCTTAAAAGGTCCTTAATAAAAACAGAATCAGAAAGAACAGTTGTCTTCACAGCTAGAACTGTGATATCATGTCTGAAAGAAGGTTACCTATTAGCTGAGTAGGGGCAGCCTCAGCAGCACAGAGACATAGGAAAGAGACACCACTCACTTTACAGTAGGACTGGAGAGGAGGGGAGGGGTCCCAACACAGAGGAGGAGTCCCCTCCACATTGTCCAGAGCAGGGAGGAAAAAAAAACAGGAGAGGGGGCGGAGCTGGTGATGTCCCACAGACATCGGAACACTCTGAAAGTAGGAGTGATAGAAATAAATGGAGAGGGGAATTAGAAGCCACTGTCCAGGCAAGCAGAGAAGCAGGTAAGCTGTATGTATCTGGAATCATAGGAAAGCATTAATATGCTTTCCCAACCTCATGCGCCCTGCCCCCTCCACTGTGCACTGTGCTGGCAGGGGGCAGGTGTAGTGCTACGATCTAGAATACGTGCAGAAACAAAGCCGATCTCTCCCTACTCTGTTAGATTCGACACTCAGCAGCACATTCTGCGCTGGGCGGGGTTACACCCAGCAGACAGCGCCCTCCTCCTCCAACTAAATCCATTTCGCTGATGCAAGCACATTGAGAACCGCAGATTTTATACCTATAATGATGACCGTTTTTACTACATAATTGTAAGTGTACTACTAATAAACTTGTGACTTTTCACCTCACGGGCTTCACTATTTGCCGCCTTGCTTTTTCCTTTCATGTCTTGGGTACTGCTGAAATGCTGAGGTTTGATGCTCCATTGCTCCTGCCCTGACTTTGGAAACTGTTTGAATATTGGCTATCTCCCGTTGAATGATTGATTCTTTGGAGGATTCATTTTTTCTGTTGGAGAGTGACACCCACATTGCCCGTGTTTAGTGATTTGATGCTCATCTTAAAACATTATCTGGTAAGCAGATTTGACACACCTGGGTGTTGAGTGCTTTTTCCTTTACACACTGGAAGCGGTGAAGGCTCTTCATACTGTTATACTGTTTACATCTTCAATGAATTAACTTTGCGCATCGCTGCATTTTGGACTATACAGTATATAACAGTGATCATCTGGTATACAAAATGTACCAGAGGTGCATATCTTAGGTAGAAAGGGCAGCAAAAAGGGATAGGATAAACAAAAAAGCAAAAAAACAGTCCTAAGGGGGTGACTTCTTCTCTGAGAGGTGCATAGGAAGTTGAGACCATAGGAGTAATACTCTGTTATGGTGCTACAGTGAAGGCCGCTTGCAGCAAGCTAAAAGAGTTCAATGTTCCTGTTCATAGTCCTAGTCATATGATTGAGAGGCATCATCCATCCCAAAACTATGTAGAAGGATCATAGTGAGATAAGGCCGATATAGTCAAACAGGCAGGAATAGACAAAAGTCCTTGTTCCCTGAAGTACTCTCCATAGTTAATCCATGATACCGAAGGATTGGCATAATATCAGGCTAACTAATGCCACGTGGCAACAATAACTGGGTGCTTGGAATGTAAAGAAAGGGGAAAGGGGAAATAAAAAAAATCTCTTTGCCCCCAGTAAGGTTAACAACAGTGGTACTCACAAGGTATCCCAGAGGTAAAAATGATTAATCAGGGTAGGCACATTTATCCAACCAGTAGGAGTCAGGGACTTCAAAAAATTGGACATAACCTTCGTCTTCAACTCTCAGGCAGGCAGGATACAACATGGCATACTTTAGGTGAAGAATGCGCAGGCGTCGTTTAACATCTTTGAACCAGAATCATTGACGTTGTACTTCATTGGAAAAGTCTGGAAATACAGCCACATGCACATTGTTAAAAGCAATTTGACATTTTTCTTTGGTCAGACGAAGTATCTTGTCGCGGCCTTTAAGAAACTTGGCAATGAATGTGCGAGATGGGGCACCTTGGGGAGGAGGCCGTGCAGGAATGCGGTGTGCCCTTTCCACAGCAAACATCACAGAGAAGGCCTTTCTATCATATGTGGCAGTAAGCAGATTCTCCAGTAAGCCTGGCGAATCAGATCCCTCTGCATTCTCTGGAAGGTTAATGAATCTAAGATTGCACCTGAGAAGACAGTTCGCTATATCATCCTACTTAGCGCTTACCTGTTGGTTTTGATATTGCATGCTTTCTGCAGTGTGTTGCAAGGGGTTCAAGATGTCCTCCATCCTGCTGATACAAGTCTCAGTCTCGGTTACATGGTCACGGAGCTTAGACATGTCTTGCCTGATGAGGGAATTATCCATCTTTACCTCATCTATCTTGGCTGTAAGGGTGCTTTTGCAGATGGATATAGCCTCCAGCACGTTTGATGTGTCAGCCACGGGTTGCTCCGTGTCTGATGACACGCCAACGCTATCTTCGGCCTGTTGTTCTTTTGTCTTGCCGAATTGAGCAAGCTGGTTGCTGGCATCTGTGACTTTCTTCAGCAGTAACATGGACCGGAAGGGTATAGGTGTCCTCCAGAGACGAGTAAGTATATAAAAATCCACTGATAGATGACCAGGATGGGGTATACAGGATTAAATGCAAGCGGAGCTCTCACTACTACCGTCCTATCCCATCGTGCTTCAGGCCACAACTCCCACATCAATCCTTTTTTTGGATAAGGAATTCCATTTGGTTTAAGTGGAATATGTTTGCTACCAAAGCAGAGCCATAGCAGTATCACCCCATAGGTATATACATCTGTGAAAGCTGAAATAGGGTGTCTTCCTCATAAATTGGTATTAAACCCAAAACCAAAACCAAAAAAATTAATATATAAGTAATACATTGCAGCTTACCAATCATCATATGGCGTGGCTGCATTTTCTTTTTTTAGACTTTTTTTCCCTCTGTGTTCACCTGGTGATCAGGCCAGTAACACAGTTTCTATATTAGAGTGCTCCCTTTCTGGAAAAAGGAACACAGGAGCACCTATGGACAGCAGCATTTCAGTCTGGGGGAATGGGGGGGAGCGTTAGATGTACTATCAGATTTGGTAAGCTGAAATCTTATACATATTGTACCAGGGTAGGTAAGACATTATTACTAAAGAAAAATGTAAAATGAATAAATAAAAGATTTTAAAAAAATCTGTAAAAAACATAAAATATACTTTATATATAAAATATGTGGCCTGGTTAGCCAGGAGCGAGTGGTGCAACAAGCATGCACCCCTCCCCCTCCTCATGAACCATAAAATACCTGTCCTCAACAGAAGTGGGTTTTTACCCTCTTAAATTAACTCCCCACAAGCTAAACCCAGACACATTCGCTCATTCTAAAGTCTCGTACACACGATCAGATTTTCATCTGGGAATTGTGTGATGACAGACTGTTTGCCTAAAATCCAACCGTTAGTACGTTACATCAGACAATTGTTGGCCAACTTTCCACCAACAAATGTTGGATGGCAGGCTAGTAAATTTTCAGCTGACAACGGTCTGTTGTCAGGTTTTCCTATCATGTGTACACAAATCCGTCACACTAGTCAGGAGCAAACATTATCATCAGACCAAGTGCAAGGTTGGTCAACTAATGTAGCAAAATGGTTGCTAGAAACAGATGGGACTACGGGTGGCTTAATGAATGGTGTATTTTTTTCTTTTTAGAGGAAAGTAAGTGTGGTCATCTCACCCAGGATGTGGGTTTGGAGGCATGGGATCTTACTCCTGGACCCAGCCCAGCACAGACCTGTCCGTTGTGGATGTCGAATCCCCTGATGCAAGTCGTACTTCGGGCCAAATCGACCCGAAGAGGAAGAAAGTATTCGGGAGCCTCTTGTCTGCGCAAGTAAGTATTCTTGGAATTCAAATGTGTCTACATGTCGAGTGTTTAGCTGAACAAACAAAACACCCACTCCATACATTAGCAAAGTATGTAGTGCCTTAACATTAGCATAGAGAAGGAAGAGGTGGAAGGAGCTGTCATTTTTGCTAGGTACCCAAGTTTTGGAGACCCAGGCACCAGGGCCAAGATTACTGAGTAGTTGCAGTTTGTACATTCCTAGTAGTGTAGGTGTCTGAAGGGCAAGAAAGTTGCAAGCAACAATAAACTGGGTAGTTAAGTATTTCCTGAATTTGACTAGTAACTTGACCATAACACAATATAGGGCCTCAACCACTTGACCATCATTCCCTTAATTCTTTTTTGTCTTCTTACTATATTATGATCTTCCAAGATGCACAATTGGCCGAATGAGTGCAGATATGGTGCATTATTTGAAGGATCTGGAGCAAATAAAGGAGGCTGCCACTGCTTTACAGCAAAGGATCAGAGATTTTGTAGACATGCTTGCCAAATTCTAATTTCCTCTTGCCTGTTCGGAAGTTTCTTGTTCCACTTGTTGGCTCCTGTTTGCACTTTGAATATTTATCATGTTTTTCTGACTTTTAAATTAGAAATTTTAGTGTCTGAACTGTTCTCCACTCCACTCCTCTAGGTGCACCACCAGGTCCTGTTTTCTGTATTTTCCTCAGTCTAAAAACGAATGTGTAAATTACTAACATTGAAAATGACAACATCACCTGTGCCAAATTCTACAAGTATAAAAAACATGACCTGGGTTTACATCTTGAGAAGGAGAGTTGGGAAACACTACCCTAACTCACGTGAATTGTAATTTTTCTGTGTTTTGAAGAATATAAAACCCAAAATTTGAAGGTGCTCCTGAATTGTGCCTTAACATTCTTATTTCCCTCATGATCCCATGCCAAAATGTGTGTATTTCCATACATCTAGTTTGCCAAAAGCCACAAAACACACAGTGTGTCGACATGTGCTATCTCCCATCACTGGGTATTAATGGACATGTTTTTGGGTGCAACCCCTTCCTCATAACTAACCTCCCTGGTGGTATTCCCGAGTCTGGCTCGGGGTGGAATTTCAGTACCATTAGCAGTAACCCCGTCCCATATTTGGGATCGCATCGCAGGATACAGGGAAAGTTACTTACCTTGTCCCCTGGATTCTGAGATGTCTCCCCACTGTGTGTGCGAGCTGTCTCCTTGCTCGATTCACACAGTGCCGAGTGCCGCTGAGCTCCGTTCCCTGTGACGTTGCAACGTACGGGAGCGGAGATCGGCGCCAAATTCAAAAAAGAAAAAACACAGTACACATACAGTAAACTGTAATCTTACAGATTACAGTATTGTATAAAAAAATTACACACCCCCTTTGTCCCTAGTAGTCTGTCCAGTGCCCTGCATGCACTTTTATATGATAAATACTGTTTTTTCTGCCTGGAATTTGGAGATTGTCCATAGCAACCAAAAAGTGTCTCTTTATATCAAAAGTGGTTTTAGACCATCTAGAAAACAGCGATAATAAATTAGAATCACTTTCAGAATTGAGCAATAGTGATTTGTGGGGAAATTCACCATCAAACACTAAATCTAATGACAGCGACAATTCTGCAACTGAGCAAATTTCTGTGTTTTTGATTTGATTACATTATTGAATAATTGTTATTATTATATTGTTATTTGTTATAATTATTTATAGTTATTTATTATATTATAATTTATGATTTTGTGTTTCAAACTTTATCATACCCGGGATGTATACTAGACTCTGGTTTGGACAGATTTAAGTGAGTTATTCCTAAGAATTGCAGGCCTACAATATAAAACGCAAATTTCCATGCAAAATAATTGTACTGCTTTCAGCACCTAAAATCAGAAATAATCATACCGCCAGGGAGGCTAAAGAAGCTCAGAGAAACGGGTTACACCCCCAAAACACATCAAGTGATACCCCGTGATGGGAGCTAGCACATGTTGACAAACTGTGTTTTGTGGATTTAGTAAAAAAGTTGTTTGTAACTACACACATTTGCGGCATGGGATCATAAGGGTAATTTAATTGTTATAATAACACAAGTATAGGAGCAAAAAACTTAGAACCATTAATATCCCAAATGCAAATAAAAAAGTCTAGGATACACAGTCTATATTAGTCCATGTAGATAATCAATAACATGTAGGAAATAAAAAGTCCAGAGCAATCAAGGCTGCCATGGTATAGGAACAGAAACCAGGTTCCAAAAGCACTGCAAAAGACAAAGAGAGAGGCGCCTCTGAGCGTAGATGTTTCTTGAAACTTTAACAATACATTAGGTTATCAACTCACATTTAAGTGGTAAGTATGAGCATATAGGTCCCAGCAAGGTTAAGTCCAGGTGATGATGATCCTGCTTTCTCAGTCCTTCAAGCATGGGCACTGTCTGCATGGAAAACCACCACTATAGAAGAAAAGCCGGCTGCAGTGGGAAGACTCAAAATGAGACATGAGGCGCAATGGGAAGGTTGGCACCGGAGGATGACGTCACACGTTATGCCACGCATTTCATGAGCATGCGCGCTGCGAGTATTACGGCAAGCTGCCCTCCTTTTTTCAAACAGACTTAATTGAAGGAACTCTACGGGGCCATTATAAAGGTAATAAACGAGAAAGGGGAGGGGAGTATTACTCAGCAAAGTGGGCTGTAAAGTAATTATGATGAATCCAGAAACAATTAACACACATGCATATACAGTTCATAAATAACAAATAATAAAATATGGTGTAACCAAAAGGCGTTTTCTAATGGTCTATTATGATGAACTATTATAATGAAATAGAGCATACTAAATAAAATGTATATCTATAAAGCCCAATACTGCTAATAGGATTAAAAAAAAAAAAAAAACAATAATAATATTAGAGGATTAAAATAAGAAACAGTAATACATACAATCATGAAATTATGATCACAATTATAACAATCATCACTGAACCTTGCTTGTGCCAAACTCAAGTGTGTGCAGCTCACCGCTAATATCCAGCCACAGGTTGTTGTTTTTTTTCCCCTTTAATAGAATGGGGAAGGATTAGAACCCTTGTTAACTTTTACTGATTTCTGGGCCCTAATTTGAAAATATTTCCCTCACTTCCCATTGTGGTCGCAATGGTTTTACCAGGCAGAGAATGAGGGAAAATCTAAAACACCAAGACAAACAGCAACACAGACAGTAGATTAGTAGAGTAGAGGAAAACTAGAACCACCATTAGCTTTTGATAAAGGTAATAGGAGTTATACATTTTTTACACTTTTTTTTTTACACTTTTTTTTACACTCTCTTTTTATAAAACTGATATATTTAGATAGAGTAGCTTCACGTGTTGCCTGGTTAGCTGTATACAGCCATTTTTTTTCCTTATGACTTAAAAAAAAAGGGCAGGTTTTATTGGTAGAGCATGGGTAGTTCCAATGCTTTAAAAACCCATAACTTAGCACAAGATAACAAAAGAGTAAGTTTGACATTTTTCCTTGTTTGCAGGGTACAGTCCCCATTTTGAGGGATCAAGGGACATCTCAACGTTGGCTGAATTAAGCTCAATTAATGTTTCCAGTGCCTCTGTGGGTGTGTTCCAGTTTTTGGTTGATAGGTGTGATTTTGGCAGGACCTGGCCACCAGTGCTGCTACAGGTAGGTGGTATGTGGGGAAATCAGCTAGGGAAGCAGATTAGTGAAGCAGGCAGTGAGACCTTGAAAAAAGCAGAAATCTTAAGGTGGAGCTGGGTGTAATTGGTAGGGTGCCTAGTGATGTTCCCATAATTTGTTCATGATGGATAGGGCCCTTGCACAACTGCATACACCACAGTGATTATCACATAACTTATATGGTGTACTGCTTATTATGGGAGGTACTATGATATTTGTGTGCTTGGTGTTTACAGTGAGGCAAAGCATGGGTTCATGTAATCTGGGCTGCAGTTGTAATAATTTTACCTGCGTAGCACTTTCATGAATTTTGTACAAAAATGGCTAGGAACAATGTATTACATATGATCTTTTTCTTTTGCACTCATGACTGCTGGGGAGCACATTGCCTTTTTAATATCAGATTAGGCTGTGTGTTTTATGTGTACCCAAAGCATAACATATGTATTTAACAGGCAACTTGGTAACACATTCCTAACCATTGTACTCTGTTTGTTAGGAACACCGACCCTACACTCTTTGCATTATGCACCCATGACCACTATACTCTGTGTGTTAGGCCATTATGACCCCTGTACTATGTGCTTTATGCACTTATGATCCAGAGAAGAATAAGCTCAAGTTTTACAATTTGTCACAGTGTGCTATGCATGATGCTACCTTACTATTTTCAGATTGTCCAAGGGTGCCCCATGTCTTTCACAATCCTAGCAACACCCTCTGAGTCTTTTGCTGTCTTGTGCTGCCAGGTAGTCATGTTGAGGATGGAAACTGTAAGATTTACTGGTAACCCTCCTCAATATGGTGCTGCTGGTACCAGTCACACATGCACAGCAACTGTCTCTTGGATGTGTAGTCACTGGTGATTTTATGGATGTGGCTGAAAATGAAGGAATCATTTTGAGGTTGTGGTTCTCCTTTTTTTCAATTCTGTTAACCTTATAGCAGAGGCAAGGATCATCAGATGCAACACATGAGTATTGTACCAACTATATAACAAACTTACAATGCCCATTTCTCCAAACAAACATCTCAGAATATTAAATATACCATTCAGTTATCTTCACAAACATCATTGCTGGTTGACCCTGTAGCTGTCTAGCTTTTTGGTTGGCTCACTTGCTTTTATAGCCCCGACAATAAGGTGACAGCATTAGACAACATCTGGGTCAGTCTCAGTTGTCTCAATTAAAGCAAAATGAGCTGTAGCACACTTGGGCAGGAGTGGTCCATTGCAGGCACTGCCCCCTGGACGATGCTGGCATGGCAGAGTAGAATTGGGGTGCCAGGGCCTGGAAAGCTATCAGCACAGAAAAAGGCCAGAACTGTCAGGTAGAGTTATCTCTGACCAACACTTAATCTATGGCCTTGCCTTGATGTTCATTAAACAACTGAACACACCAGTCAGGGATATTTATTGCTAAAGTCTCCCACTGACCACTGATGCTGTGTGGGGGGGGGGGAGGGGGGGGTTATGTGTAAATAAATGACCACCAATTCATTACCAATGATTACCGATACTGGGCAGGGATTATTTTGAAATAGCCTGCTACTGACCACCAATGCTGTGAGGGTTTAAAATGACAGCCTGTCGCTGGCCAACAATGCTGGGGGGAGGTTATTAGACCATCAGTAGCTGGGGGGGGGGGGGGGTGTTTGCTATAACTGTGACTAGCATCAATGAGAGGGCTTATTTTACTCCCACTTTCTTTTTAGTGTATCTGTTTGGTCTAAAACATAGCAAAGTGGGAAAGGCACCAAACTATACACCATTAAGTGACACCTAATTTATTAGACATGCTCCCATGTGTTTGGTGGGTGCATTTTTCTTTTCAATCCCTGCAAGATATTCTTACTGTTTTAAAATATTGGAAAAGCAGGAGGGCTGCTCTATTTTACAAAGATAGTCATGCTAAGGTCATCGCCTCTGTATAAAGTTGCAGCCATATTTACATCTGCTGCTATCTGCCTTGAACAAGCAAACGGTCTGAAATATTTATGATGTTTTGAAAGGAAGGGTATGTTAAAAAAAAAAAGGATCTGCACTAGGTATGGCTAGGTGTGCCACTGGTCCTGAGTCACCATTTCTTTCTGGACTGGTATGCTCACACAACATTAAAGGCCTAGCAGGGAGGTGATACTATCTGTGAAAGGTGGTTGTGAGGAATTTTCCTTGAAATTGTGTTTTTGGAAGATTTCCTGAATATTTTCCCATTTTAGGAAATTTTATTGGAGTCAATAGGGAAGGTTAACTGAAGGTGGTTTTTAGGAGTGCTATGGACTTTAAATAGCTTCTGAAAGCTACTTTCAACTATCCTGGACCTGTTCTTATACTAAAAAATGACTCTTCATTAGCCTTGTTTGTTTGTGTTTTTACAGGAAAAGGTGAAAAAGGTCAAAAATAAAATAAAATAAAGCTTATATAGATCACAAATTAAAGCTACAAATTAAGGGAAAAAACAAAACAAAGAACACAAAGCAAATTTGCCTAAGCAGCTCATTCAGAGTTTCGGCTTTGGTGAAATTTCACAGACAGCATAATCAACAAATTCATTCCACTCATCCCTATTGAGGATGGGGAAATAGAAGCCACAACAAATTTTGCTTCTGATAAGACATCCTACTCGGTCTCTGTTGGTGGTGATGGTGACCATAAATGTGATGATGGAATTATGATCAGAACCGTAGACATTGAAGAGAAGGGGAGAATAATAAAGCAAAATAGGAGGACAGGTTAACCGCTTCCCGACCGCCTCCTGTAGATATACGTCAACAGAATGGCACGGGCAGGCAAAAGCACGTACCTGTACGTCCCCTTTAATTTGCCTGCCCGGGGGGCGCGCGCGCGCCGCCAGCAGCGCGCGCGCGACCCGGTCGGGAGCTCCGTGACCACGGCCGCGGGACCAGTGGACCCGATCGCCGCTGGTATCCCGCGATCGGGTTACGGAGCTGAAGAACGGGGAGAGGTCTATGTAAACAAACCTCTCCCCGCGCTTCCTACACTGACTGTCAGTGATCGGCGGTTCCCTGTCATCGGGAACGCCGATCAATGACGTCAGACGTACAGCCACGCCCCCCTACTGTAAAAAAAAACACAACACGTCACACTGACTCCTCCCCGCCCCCTAGTGGTTAACCCCCTAACTACAACTGTCATTTACATAGGAATCAGTGCTATTTAAATAGCAGTGATTGCTGTATAAATGACAAATGTCCCAAAAATGTGTCAAAAATGTCCGATGTGTCCGCCAAAATGTCGCAGTCACAATAAAAATCGCTGATCGCCGCCATTACTAATAAAAAAAAAAATATTAATAAAAATGCTATAAAACTATCCCCTATTTTGTAAACGCTATAACTTTTGCGCAAACTAATCAATAATCGCTAATTGCGATTTTTTTACCAAAAATATGTAGAAGAATACGTATCGGCCTAAACTGAGGAAAAAAAAATGTTTTTTTATATATTTTTTGGGGATATTTATTATAGCAAAAAGTAAAAAATATTGAATTTTTTTCAAAATTGTCGCTCTATTTTTGTTTATAGCGCAAAAAATAAAAACCGCAGGGGCGATCAAATACCACCAAAAGAAAGCTCTATTTGTGGGAAAAAAAGGACGCCAATTGTTAGTTAAAGCGACGCAGTGCCGAATTGCAAAAAGGGGCCTGGTCCTTTGGCTGTCAATTGGTCCGGGGCTGAAGTGGTTAAAGTGTCTTGTGGTCATCAACAACACCAGTGGCTGCTGCTACATCTAACTTAACCCAAAATGTAGTATATTTATCTACATTTCTGGATGTCATAATCATGTTTTGCATCTATCATTATTGCTATTGCTCTATCCACTTAGAAAAAAAAAGAATTATGTTCTTTGTTAAATTTGGAAAACCAGTATGCGGTTTTCCAAATTTACACTTTAACTGGAAGCTATTTCTACATGCTGAAATTACATTAAAAACCGGAGCTGGAGATAGATACTACATTATTAGATTTATTCTAAGAGCAGCACTCATTACAGGAATTTAAAAAGCTTCTTTAGGTTTGGGAGGTCACAGAAGTGTTATGGTATTATGTATGCTTCCCATTCAAATGAAGAGGATTTTTTTTTAAAACTTGGTAATGCAATGCAGAATAAAAAATGAAAGTTTAAACAACATCTCCCACAAGGATAACATATAAAATCTGGTCCAGAAGGCCATTCTCTGTAATGTGCCATTAGCAAAAAAAATGTTGCATCTGATACTTACTGCAACCATGTAATATCAATGTAAAGAGGACTTTCATTAAAGGGCATAAGACTATGAATATTACTATAACTAATGCTGTGTGCTGATCGTAGGGGGCATAAAGGGATACCACTATTACTGTATAATAAGGCTAATATTAGTGCCATTGTATACAAAGTGCTGGAATTTACAGAAAGATCATTGTGGATACTGGAGGAGGCACATCTGAATTTTACCATGGAGCCCTATGATTTACCCCTGCTTTTGTTCCTGTAAATAAGTTCCTATGTATGCTGTAGCACTGCAAAAATACATAGATATGCAGTTCCAACAGTTGAACACAGGGAGATAGTTATTTATATATATTTATTTTGTTCTGTAGAAGCAGGAAAATGTGTGCTTAGTAAGATCAATATAACTGAACTGAAGGGTTAAGTACTCTGTTAAAAGCTTTGAAAAGTTGTTTATAATTAACCTGCAAAGATAATATAAGATTCGAAAAAATAGATTTTTTTGTGATCAGGGTATTTTTGTGAGAGTGATGTATGAATTAAAATGTTAAAATCTATTTAGTGAGATTTGATCTAAAAAGATTCTGTAATTCATGAATATTTTTGGAGGTATTGGGGCTTGGTTTACTGAAAGCAAATAGACTGTCCACTTTGCAAGTGAATATGTACTTTGTAGGGTAATTTTCTCCAGACTTTGGTGAATGAGGCAAAATTCTATTGATTTCCATTATTCAATCATATTCATGCAAAAATACTGTTTTGACATTTTCTTTGCATGTGATTGGGTATTAGTTGCAAAGATAAACTTCACCTCATTTACTAATCTCTGGGGAACATTACTTTACAAATGGCAAATTACCTTACCACAGGAACAGTCTTTTTGCCTTTACTAAATCAATCCCAATGTCTTATGTCGTGTTCACACAAGCAGATTTTCCGCTCAAGCTTGGTTTGCATACACACGGTCACAAAAAAGTTTGCTGAACTTTCGACTGTCAAGAACGTGGTGACGTAAAACACTACGATGAGCTGAGAAAATTAAGTTCAATGCTTCTGAGCATGCGATAAATTGTTTCTGAGCATGCATAGGAATTTTGCACGTTAGAATTGCAACAGACGATCAGAATTTCCGATTGAAACTTTTTCCGACTGAAAAATTGAGAACCTGCTCTCAATCTTTTGCTGGCTGGAATTCCGCCAGCAAAAGTCCGATGGAGCATACACACGGTCTCATTTTCCGACCAAAAGTTCTCATCGGACCTTTGCTGGCGGAATTTCCGATCATGTGTACGTGGCATTATATGCAGATTGTGACAATAAGAGTAGTGCCTTGATTCAGAATCTAGATTATTACTGGGAAAATAGAAAAACAAGTAAGAAAAACTGTTTCATTTTACTTCATTTCCAAGTTCACCTGTGCAAATATGGGTGTACTCATGCAATGTTCCATGACTGAGCAGGTGGGCATTATTAGACTGGTGAGGGAGGGGCATTCCTTCTTCACTTTACAGGCAGTATGGACTTTAGTTAATCAGCTTCTAAGTCTACGATAAGTCAGGATGCCTGGTGTAGCATTGACTCACAACGCATCTCTAGCCTCGGTAAAATATTTATTTTCAATCAAATACATATGAATTAAAGAGCTGCGCAGTAAAAATTTGTTGTACAAATAAATATATCTGAATTCAGGTATTTGACCCTGTTAGAAAAGAAACAGAAAAGTACAGCTTAAGTAAAATTGGTGAGATTTTAATTATGTTCCTTCATGCTAATTTTGCTGTATTGCATTCTGTCACTGCAGATCTTTATGGCCACCAGTTCTGTCTATCTCATATAACATAAGGGTGTGTATACTGAAATGCTACAAATTTTCACAATGCTTTTTTAAAGTGTAAAATAAAGAGGAGCAGTTTGTCAACCTTCTCAAATTTTGTTGCCTCTGGCCCTGGTCTTCCAGTTATTGTGACTGACAATAAAAGCATATATTAGGACTGACTGATGTCTGTGTGATTTAACAGGACCTGGCCTATTGCTTTGATGGAGTTCAGTGGAATAGTATACAACAACCCAGCAACTCTTCTGGCTACAAATCTGTGTATGAATAAAATGAGTTGTTGGAACAGATGTTTATTGATGGTTATAGAAACAATTGATTTCAGTTATTTTATTCAAGCGGTGTGCTTCCAAATAGTAAATTGAGGGTGCCAATGGTTGTGTCCAGTCCATTTTTGGAGTTTCTCTACTTTTTTGTGTCATACCAATACAGACAAAATAAATAAACATGCAAATGCCTAAACATTTGTAATTGCAACAATTTTCTGGGAAAAGTGGTGCATTATCTGACAGAAATGTAGGGGTGCCAGTATTTTTGGCTATGACTATATATAGGTACTTAGTTGTGGCGGTATATGTATAGTTAGGGGGTCCCTGATTTGTGCAGGCAGATTGATTTCCAACTTTGCCTTTCTGTGTTGCTAAACACTGAGTGTCACTTGTTCCAAGACAATGCTTTAAAGCTCAGGCTGTGTTCACTGGTTATGGTTGCCAGTTCAAGATAAAATTGCCTTTCTGACAATAAATCTAATTTGATGTTTTTTGGAATTGATTTCATCTCTATATCTTAGAAACAAAAATAAAAATACAGAGCCACATACTGTGAAAATATATTTTTGCTTTAGAAAATAAATACGGGAATCCAATCAGACCAATCCTACTAAAACCATACTGTGAGATCTATGACAGCTCAGTAAGTACCACAAGCAGTAAACTGCTGCAATACAAAACTGTACATATAAGAATATAGTCCATGCAATATGATATACCGAATATAAAGGAAATATAAGGAAACATGCAATTATTAAAAATCACTTTGCTGACCCTCTTTCACAGAGCTTACCTTAACTACTTGCCTACCAGGCACGAACACCTCCTTCCTGACCAAGCCATTTTTCAGCTTTCATCGCTGTTGCATTTTGAATGACAATTGCGCGGTCATGCAACGCTGTACCCAAATAAAATTTTTATAATTTTTTCCCCACAGATAGGGCTTTATTTTGGTGGTATTTGATCACCTCTGCAGTTTTTATTTCTTGCGCTATAAACAAAAGAAGAGCGACAAGTTTTAAAAAACATAATATTTTTTACTTTTTATTATAATAAATATCCAATTTTTTTAACAAATTTTTTCCTCAGTTTAGGCCGATACGTATTCTTCTACATTTTTGGTAAAAAAAAACACAATAAGCGTATATTGATTGGTTTGCGCAAAAGTTATAGCGTCTACAAAATAGGGGATAGATTTATAGCATTTTTATTATTATTTTTTTTTTACTAGTAATGGCGGCGATCTGTGATTTTTACCATGACTGGGACATTGCGGCGGACATATCAGACACTTTTGACACATTTTTGGGACCATTCACATTTATACAGCGATCCGTGCTATAAAAATGCATTGATTACTGTATAAATGTGACTGGCATGGAAGGGGTTAACACTAGGGGGCGCTGCAGGGGTTAATGTGTTCCCTATGTTAGTGATTCTAACTGTGGGGGGAGGGGACTGATTGGGGGAGGGGACCGATCGGTGTCCCTATGTACAAGGGACACACCATCGGTCTCCTCTCCAGTGACAGGATGTGGATATGTGTGTGTTTACATACACAGATCCACGTCCTGCTCAGTTAGTGGGCAATCGCGGGTGCCCGGCGGACATCGCGGCCGCCGGGCACACGCATTGGGTCCCCAGCGTCCCGCCACAAGAGCCGCACCGCTCCGCCGTCAATAGACAGTGGGCGGTCGGCTACAGATTAAAAATAAAGACTGCACAACTGGATGACTATTATTACAGGCAACTTCATCATTTACTGCTGAAGAAATGTTTAGGAACCCTCAAAAGTTGGAACCGGCAGTATGTAAATTTCAACATTTGGAAATAAAGCATGTCCCAAATATCCCACAGCAAATGTTGGGAATTACTTTCACAGTGCAGGGGCACCCAGTATTATTGTGTTGTAAAATTATTGGTATTAAACATTTGTTAAGATGTCTAGGCTTCATTTAGTATTATTAGGTGGGTAGAGGGGAGAAGTCTATAAGGAGGCAGGTTTGCTTTTAAAAAGAAGTTCAAGCAAATACACTATATTACCAAAAGTATTGGGGCACCTGAACTTTAATGGCATCCCAGTCTTAGTTCGTAAGGTTCAATATTGAGTTGGCCCACCCTTTGCAGCTTTAACAGCTTCAACTCTTCTTGTAAGGCTCTCCACAAGGTTTAGGAGTGTACCTATCAGAATGTTTTACCATTCTTCCAGAAGCGCATTTGTGAGGTCAGGCACTGATGTGGGTGAGAAGTGGCCTCGCAGTCTACCCTCTAATTCATCTCAAAGGTGCTCTATTGGGTTGAGGCAGGCTAGTCAAGTCCCTCCACCTCAAACTCACTCATCCATGTCTTTATGTTTCACATGCCTGAGGAAGGATTCTTGCATGTTTCTTTTGTATGTGGACGTACAAGATTAAAGAGTTTCACTCTTTGAAATG
This sequence comes from Lithobates sylvaticus, assembly GCA_028564925.1. NCBI lineage: Eukaryota > Metazoa > Chordata > Amphibia > Anura > Ranidae > Lithobates > Lithobates sylvaticus. Next base: position 393,405,275 of record CM053027.1, read on the forward strand.
TGCTTGTTGGTGTACTAGCAACATATTTAATCCATGTAGTGCCCTTTTCTGTATATAGACACATGCCCATGTTTATTCAATGTCATTGACCTAATATGGGCAATTGTGCATGTGTCTTTATATGGGAACTGACCTCACCAGCATCCTTTGTTTAGGTGCTCTCCAAGGCAAGGAGTGACTGGGCCCACAGATCATTGGACTTAAAAAGAGTTCAACTTTGAAGCCCAAGCTTATCTCTATGTGTGAATATTTCTTCCCTATTGCTTGAGGCCACAGGTGTTGCAACACATGCAGATGTATAATCTTATGAAGGGGGGGAGAGGTGAGGAATGAGGAGGAGCAGTGCAGGCCTTTTTATTATTGAGCTTTGTTGTGCAGATTCATGTGTGTCCTTATGTGGTAGCTAAATAACTGGTAGTTTTACCATGTCTTATATTCTGCAGGCAGAGGCTGCAGACCACAGTGCTGTAAATTATAATATCATAAATAACTATAAATAAATATTAAAAATAATAATATAATAATAAAAAAAAATTAATTTCCTCACGATTCACTATTGCTCAATTCTGCAAGTGTTCTCATTTACTATCGCTGTTTTCTAGCTGGTCTAAAACCACTTTTGATGTAAAGGGGCACTTTTTGGTTGCCATGGACAATCTCAAGTTTCCAGGCAGAAATAACAGTATATATAATATAAAAGTGCATGCAGAGCACTGGACAAAGCACTAGTTACCAAAGGGATGTGAAATGATTTGATACACAGTAATGTAATCTGTAAGATTACAGTGTACTTTATGTGTACTTTTTGAATTTGCCACCGGGCTCCGCCCCCATGCGTCGCGACACTCGCAGGGAACGGAGCCCGGCACACAGAGCATCGGGCGGAGGATACAGTCCGCAGACACAGCGGAAGGACATCACAGGATCCTGGGGACAAGGAAAGTACACTGTACCAGGATTCTGCAATGCAATCCCGAGTGTGGCTCGGGGTTACCGCTAATGGTACTGGAATTTAACCCAGAGCCACACTCGAGAATACCGCCAGGTAGGTTAAATCGCAAAAATTCTGTATGACTCTTATTGTGAATAGGGTCATGGTCATCCGGTGAGTGTTCTGTGTCAAAGGTCGCAGCACTTGGGTGTTTGTTTGCGCAGAAGACTATAAGAAAGACTTTATGAAGCATTAAATATCCCTTAATGTAATGCACACTTTATGGACACCTTTGGTTAGTCTATTTTGTCACTTTTATTTTTTTAATGCATTGAGAGCAAAGTTGTGTCGAATAGAGGCACTATTGAGTGTATATAATCACAGTTTTTTTACCTAGCCCAGCTATACAGTATATATGATTCATAGTTACTAGCACTGAAGTGTAAGATAGCTGCAGATTGGAACAACTACTTTTGTTTATTTTAAAGTGGAGCTCCTTTTTAAAAGGGGATGTTTGGCTTGTTTGCCTTCTCCTCGCCTACACTGCCTCATTTGGCAATTTGGCACCTTTTGGGGGGGGGGGCAGTTTTGACCGGTACCGTTCCCAGCTGACTTTGCTGCAGCTGGAAGTTCACCCCCTCCTTCTGCCCCTGACGCCGGGCCATTCACAAAGAGCAGCACACTTCGCTCATGCGCAGTAGGGAACTGGCTGTGAGGCCACAAGGCTTCACTGCCAATTTCCTTTAGCCGAGATGACTGTGGCAGCACCCAAGAGCCAATTGAAAAATTTCCTTGGATGAAGACACTGCTAGATTCGTGGACAGGTAAGTGTTCTAAGAAAAAAGAGAGGAGTCCCCCCAAGAGGGATTGGTGGGGTTTTTAGGCAGCGTTTTGGAAATAAGTTCTCTGAGAAGTTGTATTGTAGTCTAAATATGAATCTTTATTGGATTAAAGATGTCGCATGTGTGACATATTGAATAAAAATAGGAGACATGGGTCCCAAATGGGTAAAACAATACAGAAATTTTTAAAAATTTACACTAACAGACAAAAACTTTTACAACAGTGTAATTTACATAACCAAATGTTGGGGGTAAAAGTGAACCTGACGCGTTTCGACCCGTTTTGGTGAGGGTCTTCCTCAAAGGTGCTTTTGTCTGTTTGGAAAAGAAAGGGTAAGAACAATGTATTGCAACAATGCTTAATTTACATATATTTGTCTCCAATTGACCATTCACATCGGGGTGTATAGCATATTATCACATTGTACTATGAAATATTTACCCAGTGTATGCGTTTCTTGTAGATTACTCCTTGTGTGTAGTGAGGTTCCCTCTGAGCCGGTGTTCCCCGGGTCCCAGATAGCGCCCCGCTCCAACGCCCCCCAGCGGGCGCACGGCAGGCAAGGCTATCCGGTAACGGGACCTACGAGGGGTCACGTCCAGTGCATAGGCTTCCCACGGGTCCGTATGTGGGCCAAACAGGCAGGGGAGGGGATGGGAGGGGAGGGAGGGATAAGGGGAAAAAAAGAAGAAAGGGGTGGAGTTCCTTGAATTCCCCTGTTCTGCACACCTGTCGTAGGATCCAAGATTATATACTTAGATGTATATCATAGGGAGTTGCCATCTTGAACAAACAATGTCTATTGTTTGATGCATTTAAATCAGCGATAGAGAGAGATGAAGTTTTAAAATAAATAAAGGGTAGTTATGCCATTTCCGTGCATTTCCAATAGTGCCGATTTGTATGTTAATGTATCTGAGCCCATGGCTGGAAAAAGGAAAAGGAGGAGTGAAAAAGAAAGGGAGGGGAGAGGAAGGAAAGGGGAAAGGGGGGGAAGGGGGGGATGTGTGCCGGAGGGGGGGGAAGGTGAAGTGTGGAAGGGGGAAGGGGGGGGGCACCGGGTCAAGGCACGGGAGCGAAGTGGAAAAAGAGGGGAGGGGGGGGCAAGAAAAGAAAAGAGGAAAGAAAAACAAAGGGAAAAAGGGGAAGGAACGAAGGGGGGGAAAAAAGGAGGGGGGGGGAGGCCGGGAGACCGGGGAGAAAGGGGGGGAAAGTGAGATTAGGAGAAGCAATACATGGCATACACATGTATAGATGAAACGTTGGGATGCTGCAGCATCCACATTAGTAGAGAGAAGGAAAAGGGGAAAGAAAAGGTGGGACATGGCAGGATGGAACAATGAAAGAGGGAAAGAAAGATAATAGAACGAAAGTGAGAAGAGAGAGGGTGAGGGAAGGGGGAAAAAAGAGGGAAGGAAAGAGTGATGGAAGAGGGAAGGAACGAAAAAGGAGGGGAGTGAGAAGGTGGGTGAAGTAAGATGCCAAAATGGCTGATTGAGGTGTCAGTCAAAGAGCTTGTGCTCAATTTGATTTGTGGCGACCCATAGTATCACCAGCACAGCATCAAATTGAGCACAAGCTCTTTGACTGACACCTCAATCAGCCATTTTGGCATCTTACTTCACCCACCTTCTCACTCCCCTCCTTTTTCGTAAAGAAAGAAACGCATACACTGGGTAAATATTTCATAGTACAATGTGATAATATGCTATACACCCCGATGTGAATGGTCAATTGGAGACAAATATATGTAAATTAAGCATTGTTGCAATATATTGTTCTTACCCTTTCTTTTCCAAACAGACAAAAGCACCTTTGAGGAAGACCCTCACCAAAACGGGTCGAAACGCGTCAGATTCACTGTTACCCCCAACATTTGGTTATGTAAATTACACTGTTGTAAAAGTTTTTGCCTGTTAGTGTAAATTTTTAAAAATTTCTGTATTGTTTTACCCATTTGGGACCCATGTCTCCTATTTTTATTCAATATGTCACACATGCGACATCTTTAATCCAATAAAGATTCATATTTAGAATACAATACAACTTCTCAGAGAACTTATTTCCAAAACGCTGCCTAAAAACCCCACCAATCCCTCTTGGGGGGACTCCTCTCTTTTTTCTTTTTACACCCTAGGGGTGAGCAGCAAATACATCATCTCCAGCAAGTGTCTTTTTCTTCCTAGTTCATATTCGGGTGGTTAAACACCCTTCCCCCTGTGACACCTTGGAGTTGAGACATGGGCCTCCAAATGTAAATCTTCTATTCAGTGCTTATCTACAATTTTATTGAAAGCTTTTTTGATTACTGTATGCATATTTGTACACTGCACTCAATATGAGCAACTTTCAAGGTAATGAATGGGCTAGCCTCATGTCCGCATACGAAACGGACTTCGAAAAGAAGGAACAGGTTGAAACTCAGATACTGTCCTTCACAAACAAACTGAGTAAAATCCTAGAAAAAAAGTCGGCCCTCTTTTGACACATCAGGTCATTCGAGAGATATAAAAAAGATAAAACAAACCCGTTAGGGCTCAGAATCCAGATCTTTCCCACTGGAAACACTGGAACATACTCACAGACGATCCTAAAATAAACCGATTTATTTAATATAATTTATATTGTGTTATATTTTATCCTGTCGTGTGTTGTTTGGGATTGATCCGTTTAGGCCACCCGATACCTATGCTCACATGTGGGCCTTCGCCCTTGTGTACGTTTTTCCTTCAATTCTGTTTTCTCTGTTTTACCTTTTTATGCACACGGCTATATGGCCATGTACATACTGTGTACTATTAAGACACAGGGCTGTAGCGTGTCTATATAACAATTTCTGAGTTAAACATGAATATCATTAACAATGTATCATCTAAAATAATTTACAATGTAATCATATAATAATTGTGGATATTGCTATCTGAGGAAATTCCATGCCCCCTGTTCTCTTACTATGTTTCTTCTGTACATCAAATATGTTTATAATTACAAGCTATGACCCATATATTTAGTGGGAATGTGACAATAAAAGTAACCATGGAGACATGTTCTCCCATCATTAGGGTTCCCTCTGTAGCATGAGTGAAAGAACTAGAAGGGTTTTCCCCTAGGTTGGTGGACTTTTCATGGGCATTACTATGCTTTCCCAAATAAAATTTCAATAGAGTATAAGAACAAAATTTATTTGAAAAAATTAAATATATAGAAAAAAGGTTTACATGAGATACATTTAAAACAGCATCAAACATATGTAAATGATTTGTTACATGACATCCGACTAGACGCGTTTCGGAGTATATTATTCTCCTTCTTCAGTGGTCGTGGTGTCGAAAACAAGATTTAGTTCTAGAATGCAAAAAAATATATATATATACAATTTTAGCACAGTTGGATACATTTAAGGGAGAGAAAGGGGGGGCCTATCCAGGATCTCGGCAAATAGGTAGGAGGGAAGGGGGGAAGGGGGAAGAGGGGGCCGGGGACGAAAAGGGAAAGAGGGGGAAAGAATCAAAACAAATGTCCTATACAGAAAGGGATATTGCATAGGTGTGGGAGGAGTGGGCGTGGCCGTAGCACACAGCGCGACCACTATTGGCCGCGCGGAGCTGTGACCGCGCCCACACCGCTCGGGGGGCCAACCCATCTCCAGTCCTCTCATTCCCTTATAGACAGCTGACAGTAATGTCAGCTAATTGAGGAGAGACAACCACAAGTATAAATTAAAAAGCTGCTCTGGATGCACTTTAGCAATCACCTCCTGGCTAGCCAGTACTCACTGCTGTGGTCGTTTGTGTCTCTCCTCCACCTACAAGGTATATATATACATTTTTTCTTGTCCTTTTTTTTTTTTATTTTAAAAAAAAGTTTTACTTATATTTCTGTGACCATTATCTTGGCACTTTATAGTGTGCCTTGGACCCTCTCTTTTTATACAAATCATCCTCTATATATATTTGACCACCCAGCTATCTTACAGAGTGTCTGTTTGGCTGTGTGGTTTCATTTAAAGCTTAATTTTCTGCCTATAGACATACTGACATTTTATTATTTTTGCATATTGACATATGCTTTGCTGATTATATCTGCAAACTGCTACACTTTAGCCCTTATACTATATATCTGCTATTAATACTGCGCTACTATCTATGGCACCGTCTCTTCTATATCTAACAATCATGACTTTTTGGTTGCTATATATTTAATATATACTACTGAGATAATAAATTTCAATATCAGATAAAAATTCTCCCCCTTCTGACTTCATTCTTTGTAGATTACATCTACATTTTTGTGAAGTCAGCCCTATGTAGGGATCACGCCAAAGAGATTATATGGGCGTTCCACTCTATAAAACGTAAGTAAAACTATATCTGCCATATAGGTAATGATAATGAACTAAATAAACCTTATATACATAATTTTCATTTCTACTCTCTTTTGTAATTTAGAGGATTTGAGACTCACCTGTTGACCTCAGTAGTCCCATATATATTCTTCTTGGCGTCTCTGTCTCTCTATGGCAACCATGGTCTCTTCTTGGGATTCTAATATGACATTTTAACTCTAGGTTTTTTCCAAACACGAATCCTATTCGGATTCCTTGTATACGTTCCAAGTAAAATCTTTGGATGACCACTGGAGGAGATTATCGATCTACACTCAATAATACATCCTATGCTGTGCCTATGCGATATTCTATTCTGTGTTTTTAAATACGGCGAAACGCCCGAACCATCAATGCATCAATCTTTATGTAAGTTCACAAATATGACCCTGTATATATCTGATGTTCTTGGTCTCCCCAGCCAGATATTGCTCCCTGATATTGTGAACACCTATGCAATATCCCTTTCTGTATAGGACATTTGTTTTGATTCTTTCCCCCTCTTTCCCTTTTCGTCCCCGGCCCCCTCTTCCCCCTTCCCCCCTTCCCTCCTACCTATTTGCCGAGATCCTGGATAGGCCCCCCCTTTCTCTCCCTTAAATGTATCCAACTGTGCTAAAATTGTATATATATATATTTTTTTGCATTCTAGAACTAAATCTTGTTTTCGACACCACGACCACTGAAGAAGGAGAATAATATACTCCGAAACGCGTCTAGTCGGATGTCATGTAACAAATCATTTACATATGTTTGATGCTGTTTTAAATGTATCTCATGTAAACCTTTTTTCTATATATTAAATTTTTTCAAATAAATTTTGTTCTTATACTCTATTGAAATTTTATTTGGGAAAGCATAGTAATGCCCATGAAAAGTCCACCAACCTAGGGGAAAACCCTTCTAGTTCTTTCATTAACTATCGGATGTGGCATACACTTTCTAAATTCTCCCAACCTTTTGAAGAGGGTGACCAATTTTCATTTCTTCTGTAGCATGAGTGGGCTTCTGGTTTCCTGGATGGCGCCCCTGCTCCCTCTCTCCCCCCGGTGGGTACGTGCGGTGGTGGGGTGTTCCCCCATACGTGACTTCACAGCAAGGGTAAGGAGGAGCGCCCACCACCTATGCTCCTCCAATCCCGTTCCCTCAGGGCGGCCTGGGCGGGCCCAGGCTCCCCGACAGGGAACCACTCCCCTTGCTGGCGGCGCCCCGGAACGCAATCGGACCTCTCCCGATCACTGCGCATGCGCGTGGCCACGTGCATGCGCATGATGCGGGACGTCACGCTAGTGCGACGATTGCGTAGCTGATGTGACCCCGGAAGGACCTCCCGGACGCCGGGGAGGCCACTCCAGATGGCGTTCGATGCCGTTATGGCCCCCACGGACGGGTGGGCCATGCAGGTACGGGATCGGCAAATGGGAGGGGATGCCCCACCATGTCCCCTCCCTTCCCCCCCCTTTCCCCCCCCCCCCCCCCCTCTCTTCCCTCCTCCCATACATCCGGCTTTTCCCTCCTCCCCTCTCTTTCCTCCCCCCCCCCGGGGACGCCATGAGAGGGCCTTAATTGACACCAAATGGTGTCTTAATAGGCACACCTGTCTCTAATTTGGTACAATCCTTAAATACCACATGGAGAGGTTCAGTAAACCTATCTCCATGTGATGATCCAAGAGCCACGCCACACAAGCACAGTGAGTATACCCCCCCCCCCCCTTAGATCTATGCCTTTCATCAGGCACAACCAACACCAGACATAGTGTATGACTTTGTTTCCATCTCCAGACCGTGCATCCCGCTTTTGGAACTTGCAACCCATACAGCGCATTCTGGCCTGCAATATATGGGCCTTTAAATATACATCGCAGCCTGAGCAAGATATACCAACGTTATTAGGTAATCCCACATTGCTATATGGCATCTGACACACCTGCATGGCTTCTCTTTGCTTATGCCTTCACCTGTTTCACACACACACACACACACACACACACACACACACACACACACACTCACACCCCCACCTGGCCCCCACTCACATCCCCCCAACTGACACCCAATGGCACCTGTCACACACTCTTATTCACCCATACTCTCTCACCATGTGGCACCCCCTCCACCCTTTTCAAATTGCCCCCCCCCCCCTTTTTTGGCGACCCATAGTATCACCAGCACAGCATCAAATTGAGCACAAGCTCTTTGACTGACACCTCAATCAGCCATTTTGGCATCTTACTTCACCCACCTTCTCACTCCCCTCCTTTTTCGTTCCTTCCCTCTTCCATCACTCTTTCCTTCCCTCTTTTTTCCCCCTTCCCTCACCCTCTCTCTCTCTTCTCACTTTCGTTCTATTATCTTTCTTTCCCTCTTTCATTGTTCCATCCTGCCATGTCCCACCTTTTCTTTCCCCTTTTCCTTCTCTCTACTAATGTGGATGCTGCAGCATCCCAACGTTTCATCTATTTCATCTATCTCATTTTTTCCCCCCCTTCGTTCCTTCCCCTTTTTCCCTTTGTTTTTCTTTCCTCTTTTCTTTTCTTGCCCCCCCTCCCCTCTTTTTCCACTTCGCTCCCGTGCCTTGAACCGGTGCTTTCCCCCCCCTTCCCCCTTCCACACTTCACCTTCCCCCCCCTCCGGCACACATCCCCCCCCCCCCCCCCCTTTCCCCTCCCTTTCTTTTTCACTCCTCCTTTTCCTTTTTCCAGCCATGGGCTCAGATACATTAACATACAAATCGGCACTATTGGAAATGCACGGAAATGGCATAACTACCCTTTATTTATTTTAAAACTTCATCTCTCTCTATCGCTGATTTAAATGCATCAAACAATAGACATTGTTTGTTTAAGATGGCAACTCCCTATGATATACATCTAAGTATATAATCTTGGATCCTACGACAGGTGTGCAGAACAGGGGAATTCAAGGAACTCCACCCCTTTCTTCTTTTTTTCCCCTTATCCCTCCCTCCCCTCCCATCCCCTCCCATCCCCTCCCCTGCCTGTTTGGCCCACATACAGACCCGTGGGAAGCCTATGCACTGGACATGACCCCTCGTAGGTCCCGTTACCGGATCGCCTTGCCTGCCGTGCGCCCGCTGGGGGGCGTTGGAGCGGGACGCTATCTGGGACCCGGGGAACACCGGCTCAGAGGGAACCTCACTACACACAAGGAGTAATCTACAAGAAACGCATACACTGGGTAAATATTTCATAGTACAATGTGATAATATGCTATACACCCCGATGTGAATGGTCAATTGGAGACAAATATATGTAAATTAAGCATTGTTGCAATATATTGTTCTTACCCTTTCTTTTCCAAACAGACAAAAGCACCTTTGAGGAAGACCCACACCAAAACGGGTCGAAACGCGTCAGGTTCACTTTTACCCCCAACATTTGGTTATGTAAATTACACTGTTGTAAAAGTTTTTGTCTGTTAGTGTAAATTTTTAAAAATTTCTGTATTGTTTTACCCATTTGGGACCCATGTCTCCTATTTTTATTCAATATGTCACACATGCGACATCTTTAATCCAATAAAGATTCATATTTAGAATACAATACAACTTCTCAGAGAACTTATTTCCAAAACGCTGCCTAAAAACCCCACCAATCCCTCTTGGGGGGACTCCTCTCTTTTTTCTTTTTACACCCTAGGGGTGAGCAGCAAATACATCATCTCCAGCAAGTGTCTTTTTCTTCCTAGGTAAGTGTTCTAATATTAAAAGTCAGCTGCTGCAGTACTTGTAGCTACTGACTTTTATTTATTTTTGAAGGAGCCTGGAGCTCCGCTTTAACTTGGACTAAATATAATTGGTACAGTTTTTTGAAGATTTAATCTGCCCCTGCCACTAGAATAAATCCTCCCTCACTGCTGTTTTGCATCCATTCCAATCTCTGGCACCAACATACATTTTGCCAGTTTATAATCCCTACCCCTCATTGCTGGAGCCCACTTGGCAGTAGGTTGCAACTGCAGGAAAATCACTGGTAATGTGTGCAATCTGATACCCCCTCCCTCTATTTTGCAGGCACTATATTCCTCAACATCTGATAAAAGAAATTGTTGTACTTTATCCTGTAGCAAGAGACTAATGGTGTACTGAAAAAATTCTGTTAACTCCCCCAGGCTTGTTCATGCTATGTAGCTATCTATGGATTAGCAGGAAAAGAGAAGAATAAAAGAAATGGGGAACTTTGAAAAAAACTGACTCCTCTGTGCCTGGGAGGAAAAATAGGAAGGCTTTGTGGGCCGCTCAATGGCATCCTCTGCATGCTCTGGCTATATAGCACAGCCACTCTTTGAATGGAGAGGCAGACTGTGCAGCCCCAACCATCATGTGCAGATGGGGACCCTCTCCATTTAGGCCTGCCTGGTATTGTGACAGCTATGACAATAAAGGAAATACGGATGTGGTGTTTTGGTGTTTTAAAAATGTGGTGATTTGGCATGCAAAACTTTATTGCCCAGGTATGTGGTGGATTTTTGCAAACAAAGCACAGCTTTGCCTATGTCAGTCGCAAGTTATAGTGGACCACTTTACCAAGTTTACTGTGGCAGTACCGACCCGCAACCAGACCACCAAGACCGCTGCCCAGATAGTGTGGAAGCACTTCCTTATTGCTGCCTGCAGGGGATACATTTAGACCAGGAACCCATTTTGAAAGTTGTTCCAAGAATGGTCCCACTCACTAGGCATTAAGAAGCTGTACATCTACCCCCTTACCGCTGACAATGCAATGGGGCACATAGGATGTTTTATTACACCCTGATACAAGTGCTGAGAGGCTTAGCTTATGGGAAGCAAAGGATATGTGTGACAGACCTAGCCGGGACACAGGCTGTTGGAGGGGACTGAAGGCGAGCCTATTACCTTGCGATTATGGGCCCTGGCATTTGGGGGAACAGTGCTCTTTGAGCTGCAAGCCTGGGACCCCTGAGCTGGTGGTACTTGGATTCAGGTCCATGCTGGCCCCCCCATACACATAGAATCTGTATATGTATTTGGCATATTAGCAAGAGACGCTAATGTCATGACTCATGAACTCCAGCCACCTGTCTGTTGTGTTAATGCATATAGTCTGGCTTGTAAGAGTATTTCACCTATTGTTGTATGTGCTAATTAACCCTGCAATTGAATGAAGGAGTCCAGTGTTGATTAAGATAATTAGCTCATGCTAATTAGGTTAAGCTTTAGTCATCTGGCTGTATATATGTGTGACATTCCTGATGTAGCCTACACTGGTGTTGTCTGGTGACTGGGTGAGCTAAGGTGTCTTGGATTGTATGGTACCGGACGGAGGAAGCATTTACGGCGGACATATTAAGTACGAGGTCCGTCACAATATGCATCAACCACTTAGCAGCAGTGGTCTGGAAATACAACCATACAATGCATGCCTTGACAGGCTGCTCACCCTACCATGTTATGTTTGCCCATTTTCTTAGGGAGGATACAGAGACCTATGGGTCACATTGCCACCAAAAAATGGAACACACTCTGACTTCCTTGATTCAGGAGTGTAAACAAAGCCCAACAGTTTGTTAAGGCATACATGGTACTCTCTACTCATTCACAACACATGACATTGTTAATAAACACACATACACACACTTGACAAGTCCTTTATTAAAAAAATAAAAATAAATGTCCCATGGTGTAAATTCATCAACAATCATGTTGTCAAGCATGATGAATGGTGACTGCCCAAACAAAAACTCGGACCCACCTGCACATTCATTCCCATCGTGCTCCCAGCTGCCACTGACAGAATCCTGGGCATTAGCTTGCTTGTAAACACTGGGGCTATGGAAATACTGTTTTTGGTCAATGACGTCATCCAGCATAGACACTACTTTGTTTACAATCAGCTGCTGACCATGAACCTCCATTACTGGTTACTAGGATGCAGCAGCCACTGGCTTCTTAGCAACAGGGAGCACAAGGAGTTGGAAGGTGTCACTGCTATATATATTGCTTCCTGCTGCAGCCAGTATGGCAGGCAAATGAACACCCCATTTAGTATGCTTATTTCCAAACAGACAAAGTTTAGACCAAACCTTACATTGGTCTGAACCCTCAAATGTAGGTTACTGCAATGCATGAAACACAGTGAAATGGCAATTAATTTTGAATATTACCCCAAAACACCGAAGTAGCGCAACACACTTACATTTTAGTGCACAAATGTAAAACATCTTTGTGTTAGGTACACTGTGTTGGAAAATATATGACATGTCCAGTTTGAATGCATTTGCAACTCATTTAAAGTAAATGGGCTGCCATAATGCAACCCACATTAACTCACAAATATTGATAATTTTTAAAGTGTGCATTATCACAGCTCGCTACATGCTACTCTGAACAGACCAAGTTAAAGCTAGTCAGAGAACTACCCAGAAGAAAAATCATTTTTTTTTTGCTACGTACATTTGAAAATATTTGTGGAAGTCACACTTGCACTTATCAAACAGATATAGAAAAATGCTTTTAGTGGTATATTCACCAGAATAAAAGGGAGCAAGTAAGAAAAGTTCATTATTATGGGTTACATAAACCATATAATAATTTGCATCAAGAATAATGCCAATTTTTCCACTGTATATTAAGGCACATAAGAACTAACCCCAATTATTTTACACATTAATGGGAATCTCAACAATCAAGTTCTGCCTCTAAAATCGTTGTTCATATTTAGGAATTAATAAAATTCCTTCCTACTCTATTAAACACAATCATAACTACATTTCTTCCATTTAAATTATACCTTTGATCTGGATTATCTCTCTCCAAATTTAAATAGTAAAAACACTTTTTTTGAAGTCTTATCTCTTTCCTGTTATCAGTCTCACGGTATGGAATATTATGCAAAATATCACACCTCTCTTTACCCTTCTGGCACCAGGGATTAGAAATAAGTAAGACTATAATAAAATGAGCTTGCTCCAAGCACTGTCCTGATATAAATCTATCCATGACTAAATAATGATGTTATTTTTTTCTGAGCCGTGACTTTGAGTTTTAAAATAAATGACCAAGTAGTCTTATTGCTTACACACATCACTGTTTGGTGTTAATGGAATGTTAATTACTTTTTAAATAACTCAGAATAAATGTATTGATCCATAAAAGCCATATAAAATGAGTTCAATTCATCTCCAGCATGTGCTGTTTTCATAAGGAGGAAGCATACCAAGAATGGTCTGTTAAGGATGTAATACCTTATATCAAATATTGTCTATCAAGACCAAAGCTGTTAACAAGAATAAATCATGTCTATACCTTTAGGAGCAAAAGATCCTTAATGAGAGTCTGAATAACCTATTTACCAATAGCACAAAGGGTGGATATTCTTCTTCTCTACAATGTTTACAACAACTATAGAAGAACTAAGACAACATATTCTCTAATGCCTTTTAAACTGTGCAGAAAAAAGAAAAAACAAGTATCAGCTTTCTTTGCATGTGATTGGATGTCCGAATAACATTTTGAATCAAAGGAGATAATAACATAATAAACATTAGTAATCATCATGATGCTTTAGCATCCTTGTGACACTGCAGTTGTCCTTCTCTGGCTCTAGGACTGAGAGCTAAGAATCACATGACCAATGATCAGTCAGATCTCAGTCTCTGCTCTCAACAGGGATTTGCCTCCCCTGCTTTCTGCTCCTCCAGGGCTGGCTTATCCTACAGGCTGGGAAGGGAGTGGGTGTGGCTGGTTCTGACTCACATTCATGCACAGAAAGGCAGACCCAGTGGACAATTAGGCAGCCAGGGTAGATAGCATGCTATTGGCTGACTTTGGGTCACCGGAGTACATTAATAAATATACACCTGTGATAAAAAAAAAAAAAAAAAGAATAGCCAAAAATAAAGAATTGGAATTATTTTTCTACTTAGTAAGTACAGTACATATGTAAATACGGCAATATTATAAAAGCAGTCCTTTGAGCACAGTCTCTATATTATTACAGCAGCGCTTTTGTCCTTATTGTCACCCAGGACCAATTGGTAAAAAAACCAAAAACAATTGGTTGAATCAATATGATCTGATAAAAGACGTCCCCGCGCAGTGGTCCCTTATATGAAATAGTGACAGCTTCCACCGTATATTTCCAACAGATCTTTCACCACGTGCAGAATAAACTCCCCTATGGGGATGCACTCACCAGACCAATGATCAATAAAAGCCTTTGAAATAAGATCACTATGCATCGGCGTTCCTCCACACTCTATTTCCTTTGCAGTCAAAATAGCCGGATCATACACCAATTTTCCTCATAAAAACAAAGGGGTTGCAATAGTGTAATACTGTTTCAAAAATAGCCTTTATTAAAGTAAAAACCTTCCCCCCCTAGTACAATCTGCGTACCATAAATCAATTAACTTTAAGCATTTAAATGTGTATGCCACTGTGCCTGATGTTGTGCGGTCTCCTCCGGAACTGATGTGTCTCTGGCTGTATAGAACAGCACTGCGATATCCTGTTTGTCCCCTGGAGCGCACGCTGAGGCGCACACACGTCACTTCCGGTCTGTAGATCACTGCCCTGACATTTCGTCGTAATCGGACTTCCTCTGAGGGCGCCCTCAGGATATCGCAGTGCTGTTCTATACAGCCAGAGACACATCAGTTCCGGAGGAGACCGCACAACATCAGGCACAGTGGCATACACATTTAAATGCTTAAAGTTAATTGATTTATGGTACGCAGATTGTACTAGGGGGGGGGGGTTTTACTTTAATAAAGGCTATTTTTGAAACAGTATTACACTATTGCAACCCCTTTGTTTTTATGAGGAAAATTGGTGTATGATCCGGCTAGTTTGACTGCAAAGGAGATAGAGTGTGGAGGAACGCCGATGCATAGTGATCTTATTTCAAAGGCTTTTATTGATCATTGGTCTGGTGAGTGCATCCCCATAGGGGAGTTTATTCTGCACGTGGTGAAAGATCTGTTGGAAATATACGGTGGAAGCTGTCACTATTTCATATAAGGGACCACTGCGTGGGGACGTCTTTTTTTTTAGATCATATTGATTCAACCGATTGTTTTTGTTTTTTTTTACCAATTGGTCCTGGGTGACAATAAGGACAAAAGCGCTGCTTCAATAATATAGAGACTGTGCTCAAAGGACTGCTTTTATAATATTGCCGTATTTACATGTTTTCACAATTTTAAGCAGCTGCTATCACCAGAAGTGGTGGACTACATTTATTTTAATTTATTTGTATATTTATATATTTGTATGTTGACATCTATATATTTATATATTTATTTATTTTATCCATATTTAAGAGATACATATCAATATAGCGCGGAGGGGTGAGCCATAAGGGTGGGTATTTTCGGCTTTCACTCTATTTGTTGCAAGTACAGTACATAAATTATGAAACCAACCTGATCAATCAATGTCATCTCATTTCTATGTGCACCTTTTTATAGCTACACGCTATAATGAAAATAGACCACAAAAACATTTACTTGACCGTAAGTTTATCTGCTTATTATTTTCCCTCCAGAGAGGGGAGTGTCACCAGGACAGGAAAATCTTCCTCCCCTTCCTCCTGCAAGGACCTTGACAACAGAGTTAGAATATGACACATGTTAACTTTTCCCTATCTAAAACAACAGAAAAATATCTGGAAAATATGGCAAAATAAAATACCTCTCTGGGGAAATTACCCCTCACTTACTCAAAGACCAGTACATCTGTACAGTTATGCTGACTGTGGCTGAATCAGTCAAAGTCTTCTGAAATTACTATTTTGCTTTGAAAGGCCATTTTAAGTATCCACTAGCCCCTGGGCCGGAGTTTGGAGACCACTGCCCTAGAGAGTAAAATGATGGGTGTTGCAATTTTTTTATGTCACACGGTATTTGCACAGCGTTTTTTCAAACACAATATAATACACAATTGTCTGGTAAAATCTAAAAGATGATGTTACGATGAGTAAATAGATACCTAATATGTCATGCTTTAAAATTGCACACGCTTTTACAGGTTACTAGTTTAGAGTTACACAGGAGGTCTGGAGCTAGAATTATTGTTCTCTCTATAACATTTGCTGTTTACATATGCACGTGAGACCAACCACACTTAATCCTCTTGGGCATGGAGTTCACTAGAGCTTCACAGGTTGCCACTGGAGTCCTCTCCCACTCCTCCATGACGACATTACAGAGCTGGTGGATGTTAGAGACCTTTAGTTTACCCACCTTCTGTTTAAGGATGCCCCACAGATGGTTTTAGGTCTGGAGACGTGCTTGGCCAGTCCATCACCTTTACCCTCAGCTTCTTTAGCAAGGCAGTGGCCATCTTGGAGGTGTGTTTAGGGTCGTTATAATGTTGGAATACTTCCCTGCGGCCCAGTCTCCGAAGGTAGGGGATCATGCTCTGCTTCAGTATGTCACATTACATGTTGGCATTCATGGTTCCCTCAATGAACTGTAGCTCCCCAGTGCCGGCAGCACTCATGCAGCCACAGACCATGACACTCCCATTACAATGCTTGACTGTAGGCAAGACACACTTGTCTTTGTACTCCTCACCTGGTTGCCACCAGACATGCTTGACATCATCTGAATCAAATAATCTATCTTGGTCTCATCAGACCACAGGACATGGTTCCAGTAATCCATGTCCTTAGTCTGCTTGTTGTCAGCAAACTGTTTGCAGGCTTTCTTGTGCATCATCTTTAGAAGAGGCTTCCTTCTGGGACAACAGCCATGCAGACCAATTTGATGCAGCGTGCAGAGTATGGTCTGAGCACTGACAGGCTGACTCCCCACCCCTTTAACCTCTGCAGCAATGCTGGAAGCACTCATACATTTTTTTCCCAAAGACAACCTCTGGATATGAGGCTGAGCATGTGCACGCAACTTCTTTTGTCGACCATGGCGAGGCCTGTTCTGAGTGAAACCTGTCCTGTTAAACCACTGTATGGTCTTGCCCACCATGATGCAGCTCAGTTTCAGGGTCTTGGCAATCTTCTTATAGCCTAGGCCATCTTTAAGTAGAGCAAACATTTATTTTTTTCCAATCCTTAGAGAGTTCTTTGCCATGAGGTGCCATGTTGAACTTTAAGTGACCAGTCTGAGAGAGTGAGAGCGATAACACCAAATTTAACAAACCTGCTCCCCATTCACACCTGAGACCTTGATACACTAAAGAGTCACATGACAGCAGGAAGGGAAAATGGCTAATTGGGCCCAATTTGTACATTTTCACTTAGGGGTGTACTCACTTTTGTTGTTAGTGGTTTAGACATTAATGGCTGTGTGTTGAGTTATTTTGAGGGGAGAGCAAATTCACACTGTACAAGCTGTACACTCACTACTTTACATTGTAGCAAAGTGTCATTTCTTCAGTGTTGTCACATGAAAAGATATAATAATATATTTACAAAAATGTGAGGAGTGTACTCACTTATGTGAGATACTGTAAATAACCTATTAACCATTGTCAAGGAGGCTGACATAAAAAAAAATTGACTTGTCACCAGAACACGAATATATGTGAAATTTTCCCATGAGAGCACTTTTTTCAGTGGTCTAAGAGTGTTTAGGAGGTGGAACAAAATATGAAAGCCAAGATGGATTTCCACATAGGCTGGTGGTATTGGTGGATGAAAAAGCCTACTAGGTGAGGCTCTAACTTTAAATGAGAACAAATTTTTGCACCTTTTGTTGTTTGTTCAGAATTTGAACAGAGGGCCCCAATGATGGTCTCCCGGGGAAGGCCTACACGGGGATCAGTCTGTCTCCACAGAGAAAGGAAGCCAACCCAGAAATAGCAAGCTGAAATATATGAAAAAATTAAATAAATTAATTCATTGGACGTCTGTCGTTGCCAGTACCACTCCCGGCCCTTATTGGATATCGGCTCCGCCTGAATATGACGCGATCATCATGCGCCATACAGGGAGCTTTTCAGCTGTGCTAGATTTTTTAATTTATTTATCTCCTTTGCGCATGCGTCCCAGGCCTGCTCAACCCTTAAATAACCATTCCTGTGTCACTCTTCAGCAAACGCTCCCATTGAGAGCAACGAGGCATTTTTCTTGCTGCCAAGCAGACCTGCACCCAAACCAAACGTCCAGCTTTTTGTAGCCCTTGGGATTTTTTACTTCTTATTCATTTACCACGAATACATGCATACTTTATGTCTTGCAGAGATATATATATACATGCATATCTCCCTTACTCAATATTATTTCTTGTTACCCCTCAAGTTTAAACAAAGAACGTTTTTGCTTGATGAATAGTAGTAATTTTTTTGTTTTCTGACCAGACTTAAAACATTCATTTATTTAATTTTTTCATATATTTCAGCTTGCTATTTCTGGGTTGGCTTCCTTTCTCTGTGGAGACAGACTGATCTCCGTGTAGGCCTTCCCCGGGAGACCATCATTGGGGCCCTCTGTTCAAATTCTGAACAAACAACAAAAGGTGCAAAAATGTGTTCTCATTTAAAGTTAGAGCCTCACCTAGTAGGCTTTTTCATCCCCCAATAACACCAGCCTATGTGGAAATCCATCTTGGCTTTCATATTTTTTTCCCCTTCCCCCTTTTGGATATTGGTATGTATAACCACTTTCTAACGTCTGCAAATGGCACTCTCTCATTTCCGGATTCTCTCTCAAAGTTCTTTGTTTGCTTGTGCTTTTTGTTTTCTCAGATGTTTTTTGCACTCAACCTTCGTCTAATGCCTCTGAAGAAGGGATCGTCTTATTTTCCCGAAACATGTTAGACAACCGAGGGATGTCTTCTTTCTTCTTCACCCATATCCATCATATCCATATGTAACATTTGTAAACAATTGTTTGTGTTTTGAAAAAATTATATTATGATTGTTCTTAACAATTCTGTACACGTATATACTTTTTTCATGTCTTCTTTTCTTTTTTCTGTATTTATTTTTTTTTTTCATAAATAAATATTTTAAAATAATAATTCTAACTCAATCATCCTCCCTTTTTTTGCTTCATACATGAGCATATCGCTCTGTTCGCCTGTAAAGTCCCATTTGTACCGGAGGGTACTAGTGGTCCTCTGTTATCAGAGGTTCCACCTCCTAAATAATTATTTAGGGATGTTGGCAACAATCTGTCTTTAGGAACGAATTGCTCCTTTAGAATGGTTCAGCACCACTTTTTGTACTATGTCTAAGAGTGGATCCCCCTTTCTTTTGAGAGATCTTATTTTACTTTCTATTATATCTGCAAGACAGGAAATGAAGGGAAATCACCCCATAGGACATAAATGGCAAAAAACCTTCCTGGGGGCGTAACTATTACCTAATCAATCTAAAATAAAAAGAAAAGGCTTTGTATACACTTTAAAAGTGAAGTCCACCTTTCTGACCATTTCAGGCAATGCATCTAATAAAACCAATGTGGCAATCTTATGGTTTTACTATTGAATATTGTGATTGTCTGTAGTTCACTTTAAATGTAAGCAGAAAACAAAGATACAACACTGTTGTTTTTTTTTTTTTTTTGTCTCCTGACAGAATTTAACTCAATTGGTCAATGTAACACTTGGCAAGCATGAGCACAATATATTATTGCATCAAACTGGCAGTAACAGGGTTCATTAGGGTACAAGGGAATACAAACCTCATCAGACAGAACAAAGTAAACAAATGGTAAATTACATTATCACCAAAAGGCCTGCTGTACACATGTCAATATTTTTTATAATAGAGTATTCAGTTTAACTCGAGTGTAGATGCAAGCTCCCCTAATTTATGCACGTAGAAGGTTAAAAATGTTTGTGAAGGCTCCCTGCTGGTGAAGTTACTAGTCTTCTGCTAGAACAATGTTTATCTAATGGAATGTTGTATCCCATAGAGGAAAGAAAGCACCATCTGTGCTATGAACAAATAAAATAATGAAAACATAATTTCTGCTAGAAAGACTAAACAGAAGCTCCTGTCCTTAAACACTTATAACTTACTTTTAATCCTCTGGATCAAACAATAATGTTTCGGTAGAATAGTTTTCATATATTCACACTTGTGAGTATACAGGGCTGCAAAGCTCTTCTAACCAACTTACAATTGATTAGTTTTTATGACTTTGCCACAGATCACAGTCATTTTGAGAGATTTTCATTTTGTACAATTGCCTTCAAAGCTCTTCTGGAATGCACTTCAAAATGATGGAAACATCATGGTTGCGGGAAAATCTGCGCATAGAATGCGATCAATAGTTATTTAGGATGAAACTGGTAAAGCAGTAGGGGCATCCAACAGTGCTATATAGCCTTGATTTATTTTAACAATGATAGTTATCATCTCTCAAGTCGGCAAATTAATCTTCTTCAAAGTAATGAGAACCTATAGTAAATACCAACTAGTCTTTGATATCAGTAGTAGTGCTGGTTTCTTTTATGCTATAGGTTAATGTCAAAACAGTCTTTTATGATATTTGTTATTTTGACAGCACCCCTGAAAAAGTCAGAAAAAACAAAAGCTTTTTATTTGATTCCTATGTGAAAGCTGATACTGTAAAAGCCTGTGAACCTTTAGTTTAATAATGTGGAGCTGCAA
This sequence comes from Lithobates sylvaticus, assembly GCA_028564925.1. NCBI lineage: Eukaryota > Metazoa > Chordata > Amphibia > Anura > Ranidae > Lithobates > Lithobates sylvaticus. The sequence continues at coordinate 393,425,995 of CM053027.1, forward strand.
ACATCAAAATTCTGTCATGAAAACTAACATACAATAAGCTCTTAGTGATTTGTATGTGTAGAGCTGGTCTATTCACCAAGTGCCAGGAGTATTTACTTTACTAAATCATAGGTCAAATGCTTGTTTTTATCTTCAGCAACAAATAAAATATTGCCTCTCTACAGGGCAATGGGAAAATATGTCAGACTCAGAAGAGTGAAGTTTGATTTGCTATTTCTTGTGAAGTGTGCAAAACGGCACACTTATTTTGTGAAATACAGCATTTTTTAACCAAAGTGTAGAAATTGTCAAATTTTTAGTTGAAGAAAAAGTAATTGGCAGTGCTTGTAAAGCAAACCCCTAGGTATAGCAAAACATGAAAATCTTTTCTTTCACTTCTTAAAGAAGGATTCCTGATGGAGCCAAAATGTAATATACATATGAACAAGTTGGAAATACAGTATTTGTAACTAGGTTGTAGCAAATCTATTTAATACATGTTAAATTTGTCAAAACCCTTAATATGCAAATGTCATCATCTGAAACTCGGCAACCACAGTAATTAGTTCTGGGTATATATCTAAATGCAATCCCCTGGAAAAACAAGGTAGGAAACTATGTGGACCAGGGAACTCTACAGTTGCGGCTGATTATGGTCTTACTATATGTATTAAGATGGCTACATCCCTATAAGCAGGATTAGAGTTGTTTATGCCTTCAGTGTTTCCCACAACCCCAGTGATTGACAGTGGCATCTAATTCTTTATTGGGTACATACTGGCTCGCCACATAATTGAGGAGAGATGCACATCTGTGTTCACAAAATGGGAAGCAGTCAGAGAGCAAGGTAAAGGTAAGTTAAAAAATGTTAAAAAAAAAATGTAAATTAACCACTCGAGCTGGCAATTGCACAGTCATGTAGTGCTGTATCCAAATAAAATGTATATATATTTTTTCACACATATAGAGCTTTCTTTTGGTGGCTTTTGATCACCTACAAACTATGGTATGCAGTATATACTGGAATTTTTATTTTTATTTTTTAATACTACTAGCGGCGGTGATCAGTGATATAATGGGACTGCGAGAGTGCGGCAATGGGACTGCGAGACACTAACTCTGGGAGGGAGGAACTGACTTACTGTCACTGACACCACCAGTGACACTAATACAGTGATCAGTCCTAATACTGTACACTGTCACTGTAATAAATACACTGGCTGGGAAGGGGTTAACATATGGGCAATCAAGGGGTTAAATGTGTGCCTAAAAATGTGTAATATTTGCTGCTTTTTACCACAGGTCTCTTTGTTTCTTATCTCTGCTTTGAATGAGCTCGACCCAAACCCGGAAGCAGGTAGTGATGTATGGGTACATATGTCACTTTGCTTGTGAGAGCTGCTCATCCACAATACACTGCAAGTGGTCAAGAATGCTTTCAGAAATAGAAGTGTTAATAGTTTATTTTTAACAATCAACAAAATGGAAAGTAAATGAACAGAAGAGAAATCCAAATTAAATCAATATTTGGTGTGACCATCCATTGCCTTCAAAACATCAATTCTTCAGTTCTAGGTACACTTGCACCATTTTTGAAGGAACTAGATAGGTAGGTTGTTCCAAACATCTTTTAGAACTCGCCACAGATCTGTGGATGTAGGCTGCCTCAAATCCTTTTGTCTCTTTATGTAATCCCAGACAGACGTGATGATGTTGAGATCAAGGCTCTGTGGGGGCCAAACCATCACTTCCAGGAATCCTTGTTCTTTACACTGAAGATAGTTCTTAATGACATTGGCTGTATGTTTGGGGTCATTGTCCTGCTGCAGAATACATTTGGGGCCAATCACATGCCTCCCTGATGGTATGGCATGATGGATAAGTATTTGACTGTATTTCTCAGCGCTGAGGACACCAATAATCCTGACTAAATCTCCAACACCATTTGCAGAAATGCAGCTCCAAACTTTCAAGGAACCTCTGCAATGCTTCACTGTTGCCTGCAGACACTTATTATTGAGCCACTGTCCAGTCCTTCATAAACAAACTGCCTTTTGCCACAGTCAAATATTTAAAATGTTGACTCATCAGTCCATTTTTCTGCACCTACAGTATACATCCTATATGTTTTCTTGCATAGGACACGGAAACAAGGCTAAGCAACTTAAATCAAGTATTTTTTTGTGTGAGAAGGTTTATTTAAAATACCATATTTATATTTGTATAACATGCACAGGCGTATAACATGCACCCCAATTTTAGAGGGAAGTTTAAGGAAAAAAACTTAAATTTTAAATAAAGAGCTTTGAAGCAAAATTAGGGTCACAGCTCATCAATCCACCCTGCTCAATGCCCATCGGCAGTCTCTAAATTGCCCATCAATGCACCCTGCTCAGTGCCCATCTGCAGCCATTAAATTGCCCAACAATGCACCCTGCTCAGTACCCATCTGCAACCATTACATTGCCCAACAATGCAGCCTGTTCAGTGCCCATCTGCAGCCTATAAATTGACCAACAATGCAGCCTGTTCAGTGCCCATCTGCAGCCTATAAATTGACCAACAATGCAGCCTGTTCAGTGCCCATCTGCAGCCTCACCTCTCCCATCATTGCAGCCTCGCCAGTGTTGGATTATCCCTGCTGTCTCTGAGGGAAGAGGAGGAGCGAGCACCGCTGAATTACACAGAGCCGAGATCTCCTGTGTACCCAGCGCTCCGTCACTTACAGCCATGCCTCCTGGCACTGCTCATATGATAGACAAAACAGTGGCCCAATGCGGGGCCAGGAGGCGTGATGGAACGCCGGGTACACAGGAGATTGCGGCTCTATGTAATTCAGCGGCGCTCGTTCCTCTTCCCTCAGAGACATCGGGGATCGGTGTATAATACACACCCACAATTTCCCCCTGACTTTAAGGGGAAAAAAGTGTGTGTTATACGCTGATAAATACATATTAGATAAATGCTTAAATTCAATAAAAGAAGAGCCTCTTGCATTGCGCAGTCTTTCTGCCTTATAGTCAGGGTTTTGTATCCTACAAGGAACTCAAAATACATTTTTACATTTACATTTAAAATACATTTACTAACGCAAATCTTTTTTATTGTCTTCTACTGTAAATATATGGTTTAATAAAATGAGTGTCAAATGTTGTGTAAAGCTAAGCAGTACTTGTTACTAAGTACATTCTGAAATTAAATATGATATGTGAAATGTTGATCAAGGAAACACATATTTTGCATACTTTCCCACCAATGGTATTTACTGGCAAAGTTCCAAAGTAAAGCAAGTGGTTTGAAGAATTATCCAAGTAAATGAATAGATGAATGACAACTCTATGTGGATGTTTTCATTGCAATATTTTTTATGAAAGAAAGCTCATAGTTAAAGGGGATTTCTATATTCCCCTGTGGACAAATGTACATCGTAAACATCTGTTTCTCCACACTTAGCAGCCTAATAATATTAGCTATGGTACATATTATGTTCACTTATGTTTCTGAGAGCTGGTAGCAGAAATGTTACAGAATTATGTACATGTTTCCTTTCCATGTTGCTTGCACCTTGAAACACTGCAAAGAGCTGATTTCCCTGGGGTTCATATTAAGAGTAGAGAGAATTTTTTCCCCACATCAGGGAGGTATCATATTCTTTATCACTGAAAGTGGAACGCCCCTTATAATTATTTCCAAACCTCTGTTAATTTATTTATATATCATTAATGACAAGTAGGGATGAGCCGAACACCCCCCAGTTCGGTTTGCAGCTGAACATGCGAACAGGCAAAAAATGTGTTCGAACATGCGAATGCCGTTAAAGTCTATGGGACACGAACGTGAAAAATCAAAAGTTCTAATTTTAAAGGCTTATATGCAAGTTATTGCCCTAAAAGGTTTTTGGGGACCCGGGTGCTGCCCCAGGGGACATGTATCAATGCAAAAGAAGTTTTAAAAACAAATGTTTTTTCGGGAGCATTAATTTAATAATGCTTAAAGTGGAACAATAAAAATGAAGTATTCCTTTAACCACTTGCCTACTGTGCACTTAAACACCCTTCCTGCCCAGACCAATTTTCAGCTTTCAGTGCTCGCGCACTTTCAGTGACAATTGCGCGGTCATGCAATGCTGTAACTAAATGAATTTTTTATCATTTTGTTCGCACAAATAGAGCTTTAGTTTGGTGGTATTTATTCGCGACTCCGTTTTTTATTTTTTGCGATATAAGCGAAAACATAGCGGAAATTTTGAAAAAAAACAATATTTTCTCCTTTCTTTTTTAAAAGAAATCCAATAAAATCAAATTTTGTCATAAATTTAATCCAAAATGTATTCTGCTACATGTTTTTTTGTAAAAAAAATTCCGTTAAGTGTATAATAATTGGTTCGCGTGATCACGGACATATGTACGCAAATGATCATGTAAAAGGGGTGTGCAGGTGATCACGGACATATGTGTGCAGATAATCATTGGCACATGTGATTTTAGTGGGACATATGTGAGGGACATGTGTTTTTATTATTTAGGGACATGTGTGTTTTGGGGACATGTGTGTTTTGGGGACATGTGTGTTTTACTGTGGGGACATGTGTGTTTTACTGTGGGGACATGTGTGTTTTACTATGGGGGACCCTAGACTGGTGATCAGTGAGTAAAAAAACATCTCATACTCACTGATCACCAGCCGGCTGCAGCGATCCGCTCTCCTCTCCTCACCGACGACTTCCGTGTGAGGAGAGGAGGGCCGATTGCCTAGCAACCGGCTGTTTGTTTACATCACATGACAGCCGTGATTCGTCACGGCCGTCATGTGATCAGGAGGGCCAATCACCGTGCCCTCCTGCCGATTCGAGATGCGCCGTGTCCGGGTGACACGGCCGCATCGGGATCGCGCCGCTGCGCGGGCACGCGCGCGCGCGATCCCGCTACTTCTGAAGGACGTTCCTGAACGTCCTATCAGAAGTAGACGGCTCCCACCCGGCCGTATATCTACATTGGCCGGGTGGGAAGTGGTTAAATATCGTGCCTCGGGGGTGTCCTTAGTATGCCTGTAAAGTAGCACATTTTCCCCGTGTTTAGAACAATGCCACAGCAAAATGACATTTCTAAAGGAAAAAATGTAATATAAAACTACTGTATATACTCGAGTATAGGCCGACCCGAATATAAGCCGAGGCACCTAATTTTACCACAAAAAACTGGGAAAATGTATTGACTCGAGTATAAGCCTAGGGTGAGAAATGTGCAGCTACTGTAAGTGGAAAAGAGGGTCAACAATGCCCATTTGCAGCCTCACTGTGCCCATTTGCATGCCTCAGTGTGCCCATTTGCAGCCATATGTCCCCCAAACTTCAAACTTGGTAGTTAAGGGTTCTTAGATGCCCCCTATCTGCAGCCAAAATGTGGGGTCTCTGGACCCAAAGGGTCCTGAAATGACATTGCTGCAGATGGACACAGTTGACCAAATTTGGGGGCCCGTATCTTGGGGCCACTTGGTGCTAGAAACCCCAAAGTTGGTGTGCAAACTAAGTGGAACTAGCACTACAACAGAAGATAGGGTTCCTATCACCAAGTGGTCCAGAGATACGGGGCCCCAAAGTCTGTTCGGAAAATGTCAAGCACTTTTCTGCAGCAGAGAATTACATTTTCCGAACCGACTTTGAGGCCCCGTATCTCGGGGTCACTTAGTGCTAGGAACCCCGAGATAAGGGGCCCCAAAGTCGGGTCGGAAAATGTCATTCTCTGCTGCAGAAAAGGGCTTGACTCAAGTATAAGCCGAGGGGGGCATTTTCAGCACAAAAAAATGTGCTGAAAAACTTGGCTTATTCTCGAGTATATACGGTACTTGCGGCTGTAATGTATTGTCGGGTCCCGGCAATATAGATGAAAATCATTGAAAAAAAAACTGCATGGGTTCCCCCCCAGTCCATTACCAGGCCCATTGGGTATGATATGGATATTAAGGGGAACCCTGCACCCAAATTTTTTCTAAAAATGGCGTGGGGGCCCCCCAGGCACTATATACTCTGAACAGCAGTATATATACTATACGGCCTGCCCTATATACTCTGCAGAAAATTAGGCCTTAGGTCTTGGTGGTACCAGAACACTGTAAGCCCTCACAGTTGCTCTTGGTGGGTGCAGGAACATGCCCTGCTGTGAAATATTATATCAAAAATGGTAATTACATGCCCCTGTTGAACAGGGGCAGAAAAATTTGGCCTTTGGTGGTGGTGGTTCCACAACACTGTAAGCCCGCACAGATACTCTTGTTGGGCGTAGGAATGGGCCCTGCGTTGAAATATTATATCAACAATTGTAATTACATGCCCCTGTTAAACAGGGGCAGAAAAATTGGGCCTTGGGTGGAGGTGGTGGCACCACAACACTGTAAACCAGCCTTTCTCAACCTTTTCACCCTAGAGGAACCCCAAAAATAAATTTTCAGGTCTCGAGGAACCCTTACTAAAACCAAATTATCAGGGGTCAATAGGAACAATGCCCTGTATACTGGTGGCCAATAGGAAGAATGCCTCACTTAAAGTGGTGCTCAGAATGCCACCCTTAAAGACAGCTGAAAATATATTTGGTGTCATGCTGCTGGATTTTCTAAGTGATTCTGAACCTTGAACTCTGTAGGCACCATCAAAAAGGTGGTTCATCAGCCACAGCTCAAGGAACCCCTTGCAACCTCTTCAGGAACCCAGGTTGAGAATGGCTGCTGTAACCCCTCACAGATACTCTTGTTGGGCGCAGGAACGGGCCCTACATTGAAATATTATATCAGAATTGTAATTACATGCCCCTGTTAAACAGGGTCAGAAAAATTGGGCCTTGGGTGGTGGTGCCCTAAACCAAAAATATTGTTGGAAGCTAGCATCATCAAGATTGAGGAGGAATAGGATAGACAGCATAGGCAGTTTTTTAAGAGATCCCACATCCATAGCAAATTCAATCAGTTACATCAGCATCAGGTGCTTGATAGCTGCTGATCCAAGACTGATTCATTTTTATGAATGTGAGCCTTTCAATGGAGTCTGTGGACAGGCACACTCTTTGATCCGTTACAAACCCTCCAGCAGCACTGAATGTGCATTGAGAAAGCACGCTGGATGCAGGACAAGCCAGTAGCTCAATTGCATATTGAGCTAGTTCTGGCCAGTGGTCCATCCTCAAGACCCAGTAACCCAGTGGATGCTCTGTTGGAAAGGTCTCCAAGTCTGCTCTTGCCCCTAGATATTTCTGCACCATGTAATGAAAATGCTGGCGATGGTCTCTTGAACAGATCAGACCTTGGTACTGAGGACTGAAAAATTGTTTAAAGAGTCAGCCGGCCACCTTCTCCACCGTTCTTCCTCTGACTGAACGAAGCCTCAGCAACACTTTGTCCAGCACCAGAAAATTGTAACCTCCCAGGGTCTGAAAATGTGTTGCCCAAACCTTTCTTCAAGGCCTCCTAAAGATGTTTCATCCTCTGCTCCCTCTGCGAAGGCAGGATGAGTTCTGAAACCTTACCCTTGTAACCTGGATCAAGAAGGGTTGCCAGCCAGTAATGATGCCTCTCCTTGATACCACAAATCCTAGGGTATTTTCGCAGGCTTTGCAGAATCAGGAAGTCCATGCAGCGTAAGTTTGCAGAGGCATTCGATTCTGAGTCCTCTGGGTCACTAAGTATCACATGATCTGTAACTACCTCCTCCCAGCCACGTACAACTCCTTGGGCTTCTAAAGACTGAAAACCATCCCTTGAAGACTGCTGCTGAGTGTTATCCTCTACATCCATGCTGACACAATCCTTCTCCTCTTCTTCCTGTGTGTTTGGCGGGCCCACAGGAATGCTATCTGGATAAAGGGGTCCTTGAGAGGTAAGGAAGTCCTCCTCTTCCTCCCGCTGTTCTGCCTCAAGTGCCCTGTCCATGATTCCAAAAAGAGTGTGCTCCAACAGGAAGACTAGGGGGACAGTGTAACTGATGCATGCATTGTTGCTGCTCACCATCCTTGTGGCCTCCTCAAATGGTGACAGGACAGTGCATGCATCCTTGATCAGTAGCCACTGGCGTGGCGAAAAGAAGCAAAGCTCCTCTGACCCTGTCCTGGTGCCATACTCACACAGGTACTCATTGATGGCCCTCTGCTGTGTGTGTAGCCACTGCAGCATTGCCAACGTTGAGTTCCACCTGGTGATCATGTCACAAAGAAGGCGGTTGGTGGGCAGGTTGCATTCCCTTTGAATGTCAGCCAGCCAAGCACTAGCATTGTATTTTTCTGGCCTTCCTCATGAGATTCTGCAAGCCTGGGTACCTGCTCAAGAACCGCTGCACCACCAAATTCAGGATGTGTGCCAAACATGGAACATGGGTCAAGTATCCCTGTCGAAGGGTGGAGAGAAGGTTGGTGCCATTGTCGCATACAACCATTCCTGGCTGAAGCTGGTGTGGCACCAACCACCTCTGAGCCTGCCCCTGCAGAGCTGACAGAATCACTGCCCCAGTTTGGCTCCTATCCCCTAGGCAGACCAACTCAAGCACTGCATGGCATCTTTTAGCCTGACTGCTTGCATAGCCCATTGAATGCTTATGGAGCAGGGGACAAATCTGCAGAAGAGGCCATAGAGGAAGAAGAAGAGGGGTGGAGGAGAGGGCTGTGGAAGAATCACCACTAGCATTTTGGAGGCATGGCGGCGGAACAAGCTCCAACAACACTGAACCATGTCCTGCATCCTTTCCAGCTGCCAGCAGAGTTACCCAGTGTGTCGGGAAGGAAAGGAAATATCCCTGCCCATACCTGCTGGACCATGAGTCAGCGGTAATATGCACCTTACTGCTGACCGCCCTGTCCAACGAGGCCAAAACATTGCCTTCCACATGCCATTAGAGAGCCAGAATGGCCTTTCGTGAAAAAAATGGCGTTTTGGAAGCTGCCACTGAGGTACAGCACATTCCACAAATTCCTGATAGGGGGCAGAGTCTACCAACTGAAAAGACAGCAGTTCTAGTGCTAGCAATTTGGCCAAGCTAGCATTCAGATGCTGAGCATGTAGATGGCTGGGACCAAATTCATTTTTACAGTTCAGCAACTGGGGTAGGGAAATTTGCCTGCTAAAATTAGATGGTGTGTACTGCTATCAGATTGGCTGCAAGTACTTGGGACATCTATTGCTATACCTTCATTCTTCTCAGTGCAGGTTTTTGAGAGGACTGGAGATATAGTAGGGTTGGAGATCCCAGATAAGGAGCAAGAAGAAGTCTGCCTTCTTCTTTGATGGGTGTCTTTCAAGTGCTGTTGCCACCGGACAAGTCATCATATGTCTGGTCAAGCATGTGGTGCCCAGGCGGCTACTGTTCTGGACACGCTTGATCCACTTCAGACAGGCTGCACATGTGTCAAAAAAAGGCCCGTACCAATGAACTTTTAAAAGTCAGTGGGGAGTCAGCAGTGCCCTGCACCTGCAGAGCTCTGCGGTGTGATGCAATAGAGTGGCTGCCCTTAAGCTGCCCCCTAAAGGACAACCTGCCTCGTTGGAGTTGTGCCTCCTCCTCCTCTCTTCTCTCAGGCACTCAAGTATAGTCAGTGACCTCATCATCCCCTCCCTCCTCGTCACTGGAGAAAACTTGGCAGTATGCTGCAGCTGGGGGAACATAACTGCCAGTTTCTTATCCTTCTTGGGCACCCCCTCTCTCTAGGCTCACGTTACTCCCTTTCTCAACCTGGGAACCAACATCAGAGCCTTTAAATCGCTGCGCATCCTCCAGCAGCATGTACCCGTTGTTGAATAATTCTGGGGACTTCTCCATGCATGATGGTGGGGCTACGGAAGGAGTGACTGTGGACAAGGAACTGGTAGAATAGGCCACTTTGGCAGCTGCGTCTGAAGGAAAACTACTCTGAGCTTGGGTAACAGAGGATGAGGAGGATGAGGACAGCTTTGTTATCCACTCCACCAACTCTTCTGCATGTTCTGGCTCAATAACACGACAAGCAGCAGAAAAAAAGGACAAGCGTGCCCCACGGCCACCTGCAGATGATGCACCATGTCCATTACCAGCACTGTTGACTGTAGACCCAGAGACTGCTTGCCCTCTTTTAGTGGCCTGTGAGCACCTGCCTCTCCTTGGTGGACACTGCATGTATTGTATTAGCAACTGGACTACGGCTGCACTGTATTGTGTACTGTGTACACCACCAGAAGTGTAGTAGAAACTGTACACACTGTATACACCGCCTGCACTGTATTAGAAACTGTACAATGGCTGCACTGTATTTTATACTGTGTACACCACCAGAAGTGTAGTAGACACTGTACACACTGTATTAGATACTGTGTACACAACCAGTATCTAGAAACTGTACACACTGTATTAGATACTGTGTACACCACCTGAAGTGTATTAGAAACAGTACACCACAGAATGCACTGTAGATATAGGCTACACTGGATGCAGAGTATATATATATATATATATATATATATATATATATATATATACACACACACACATACAAATACACACACACACACGAGACTATATATATATGTATATACATACCACCTGAAACAATTGATTGTATAATTAAGAAGAGTATAACTAATTGTGGTTTAATTGATTCCAGCTTCATATAATGAAGGAACTTGTTTTATATACTGTGTCATGAAGGTTACCAGTTGCAGACTTGAGATTGTGAGAAAGTGCGTTATCTACAAAGCCTGAAACGTCTACTGCCAGTTGCATTTGGCTTCTTACTTGATTTTGAATTTATATTCAATGTAATCTTCTTTTTCAAGAAAATAAAAGAATTTTGTGCAGCAATCCACATTGTTGTTTCAATATATATATATATGTTAGACTGACTGTATATATAAATAAAATACACTGCCACTAACTGAATAACCTGCCTGCCTAATCTAAATCAAGCTATCTCTATCCACACCAACAACACTACACACAGCCGCCGTGTAAGCAGCCTTATATAATGTGGGGAGTGGACTTCATCCCACTGAGCCATGATTTGCCAAAGGCACCCTGCCTTTGGCCAATTATGTCTCTCTTAGCAGAGGGCACTGTGATTGGCCAAAGCATGCAGGTCAGGTGCATGCTTTGCCCAATCATCATATAGCAATGCACTGCGATCTTGCAGTGTATTATGGGGCGTTCCGCTGCGCTTAAATTTGCTGCAAACACCCCAAAATGATCGCTCTTTGGCGAACGAGTGAACACCCGATGTTCGAGTCGAACTTATGTTCGACCAAAGTATCAAGCTCATCCCTAGTTACAAGTAAATACATTTTGAATGGCAGTGCCAAGCTAGGAGTACATGTAGACATGTCATATACACATCTGTATATGTGGATATATGTACATTGTACAATATTTAGATTGAAATATAGATAGGGAATTGGGGACATTGATTGTTTGGGCACTTTCACGTATGGTCCTTGATACACTTGCCCTTTTGGCATATGTCAATGTCGAATCCTAATGTTTGAATTATTGTATATTATTTGTATTGAAGGGATTTTTATTTTATCCTGCTACACTTTAACTGCACAATATACCATCCTCTGTAGAAAGTATTGCAAATGGTAATGCTGTTACATTTGAGACATATGTATGCTATAATTTTTGAGAGATAAAGAGACAGTCCACTAGTGAAATATGGTAGTCCAGAGTTCATGGGCGAAGGCATCTGAGATGACTAAACTTGCTAAAAGATGTCCAGAGGCAGTCAGTTTGTGACCTACTAACAGGGTATTTTTGGAAAAAATCAGTTAAAGTGTTTGTTAACCCAAAAAAAAAAAAATATGCAGATTTTGGTCCCTTAAAGCAGATTACACAGCACAGCACTTGTGCTATGTAATCTGCCACCCTCTAAACTGTTAAAAAAATTGAACCTGGCACTTCCTGTATGGTCTCTCTAGACCTCTCTATGGCCTCTCTAGAAAATCAGGGCTGCTACGCCCTGGTCACCCATGGTCAAAGTGCTTCCCTCCATAATAGGCTGCCCTGCTCTGCTCTCCTCTCCTCTATCCCCCCTCCTTCCTGTCTGTCTTTCCGCTCTGTGTCTCCGGCCACCCCCCCACCGCTATTCCTGTAAAATAAAATTACATTTCTGCCAGCCCCTCTATTAGAGGCTGGCATAGCACACTGTGTCACTATTTTTAAAAATCGAGCAGTGTAAATACCTAATTTGAGCTGAGTTCAGGCCTGTCACGTGATCTCCCCATCTGACATCAGAGGGAGATCACAGCCCTTCCCTCAGAAGCAATCCATCATAGCTGTAAAGCGGCTGTGAGTGATGTGACCGGCCTGAAGGCAGCTCAAATTAGGTATTTTGAGGGGTCTTCTCAGGAGGGTGTTTGTGTGTAGTATTAGTTTTGTCATCCGGTAGTAATCCCCAGGATTTAAGGGTTTTTAGGCCATCTTTAATTGAATAAATTGTATAAGAGGTGTTATTTTGTTCCATTGTTAGCTTAGTGGACAAACCACATTTGTAAATAATCTTGTGATTGTTGAATATCTTGGTAATGGAGTTTAGATTTTTGCGTGCTAGTATAGTTGCTTGAGAGAGATCTGAATAAAGGATAATGCGCGCATATGGGTCTGGATATAGAGTGGAGAATATTGCCAAGCAAATTGCATTAGCTGGTCTTTTACGTAATATAAATAGATTTTTGTAATCAAGTCACGTGGCAGTTTTTCTGGTAAGATGGTTTTGAAAGCCTATGAGCTCTATCTATTACAAATTCTTCTAAGTCCTGTCACCTTAAATTTTAATTGTTTGAGTTTGTTTTCCACTTAAATTACCATCTACCATTTTTTTTATGTGCTAGGCATTAATTCTTTCATGTCATGTTGGATTGCACCTTTTAGTGACAGTAACATCTCTTTTAAGTCAGTGTCTATAACTGGCTGGCCTGAGGTAGGGAACTAATGTAGTTTATCCTCATGGGGATTACTTATATGCATGTGTTCAGTGTCAGAAGAGTTTTCACTTAAGCCTCATGTACACTGCTGCTGGTAAACGGACGTTTGGGAGCAGTTGGGAGTTTTTTTCTGGAGGTCTTTGGTTATGGAGTTTAGTAATGGGGTGAAGTTAGTCTTTATAAAACTCATCTGCATAAGCGGCCAACTTATATTCCCCTGAACTCTCTATGTTAGCGATAATATATTATAGAGAGAAAAATTGCGCTGGACAAAAACTAAATTAAATAAAATAAAAATTAGAAAGCTGCAACCAAAATGTGATAAGCATATACAAGATGAGATTAAAAATTCAATCCCATTAGCGATAATATATGGAGTGTATATTATAATACTACCGTCCCTCAACTACATAACTTCCAGTATTGGATAACAGGAGGAGTAAAGTGTGGAACTTCTAGGTCTAACATCCTAGTGTAAATAAGCAATTAAGGTATCATGTAGAGCACTGCTACCAACAGTAAAGTCTCGCGTCCAGTGTCTCCGAGATGGGTCCACCACTCGACAAACCCACCCGAGAGACTCCGGACGCCGAGGTAGGGAACTGAAGAGATGTTAATGTAGTTTATCCTCATGTCAACTGCCCCTGAACTCTCTACTGTTATCTTATCTGTCCATGTACACAGGGTTGTTTACAGTAATTTCTCTATGTTATCTTATCTGTCCATGTACACAGGGTTGTTTACAGTAATTTCTAGGCAGTTGAGTTTAGAGGCATTTTTTGGAATGAAAAAAAAAATAAAAACATATGTTCAGAAGCTGAGTTTACAGGCATTTTAAGCGCCAAATGCTTCTAAACGCGGCTAAACGCGTTAACTCATGTTTATCCGCGTTTCACTTACAGGCATTTTATTTTTGGACATTTTGAAAAATATATATTTATATATATTGCCAACTAGCCTCCATCATTATACTGCGGCAGGTTGGCACGATCCCGCGAACTGTCGTAGCTATACGTCGGCTCACGGGACCAGGATAGCAGGCGTGCGCCTGCTGCACAACGGGGTGCCGATGCTTGTGGCCGACGGTCGTGATGACCACTGGCCATGAGCGATCATGAGCAGGAGACACAGAACAGGGACAAGTGTGTGTAAACACACACTTCCCTGTTCTGTTCTGAGAGGAGTAACAGATTGTGTGTTCCTATTAGCTAGGAACCACGATCCGTCACTTCCTCTAGTCAGTCCCCTCCCCCTTCAGTTAGAATCATCTCCCAGGGAACACAATTACCCCCTTGATCACCCCTTAGTGTTAACCCCTTTGCTGCCAGTGAAATTTTTACAGTAATCAGTGCACTTTATAGCACCGATCGCTGTATAAATGCCAATGGTCCCAAAAATATGTCAAAATTGTCTGATGTGTCCGCTATAATGTCACAGCCACGACAAAAATCGCAGATCGCTGCCATTACTAGTAAAAAAAATAATAATAAAAATGCTACAAATTTATCCCCTATTTGTAGACGCTATAACTTTTGCACAAACCAATCAATATACACGTATTGTGTTTATTTTACCAAAAATATGTAGAAGAATACCTCACGGCCTAGTCTGAGAAAAAATTTGCTTTTTTTTTTTTTTTTTTTTTTTTTTTAAAGGGGGATATATATTATAGCAAAAACTACAAAATATTGTGTTTTTTTTTAAATTGTCGCTTTTTTTTTGTTTATTGCATACATAATAAAAACCGCAGAGGCTATCAAAGAACACCAAAAGAAAGCTCTATTTGTGGGAAAAAAAAAAGTCAATTTTGTTTGGGTGCAGCGTTGCATGACCGCGCAATTGTCAGTTAAAGCAACGCAGTGGCGAATCGCAAAAAATGGCCCGGTCATTCAGCAGCCAAATCTTCCGGGGCTGAAGTGGTTAAACTCTTCTAAACGCAAATCCAGGAAAATGGCAGTAAACGCGGCATGTAAACATGGCAAAATGGATGATTTAAACGTTGAATACTATCTGTTAAGATAAATCGTTCAGGAGAGGTTCTAAAAACCTCCCGTGTACATGAAGCCTTACATGTCCTTCTGCAGAAAGAGATCCTTCGATTCTTCTTTACTGAGCGGTTCAGATTAGAAATATTGGGCTCATCTTGGTTGGAATGCAGCTCTTTCTGTTCTCTCTCCCTCTTTCCTGTGCAAGCAGCCTGTGTGTCAGTGTGTCTGTGTGAAGAGGAGGGGCCAGCACCATTTTTCTTTACAGGAGTCCCGGCCAGGCTGATAAACATACTCAATTTGCGGGGTCACTCCCGCGATTTCCCGGTGTTCCTCCGCATGTTCCCCTGGTCCACCGGTGCATGTGGGTACCCTCGGGTCCACTAATAGTTGCTGATAGCCACTATATGGAGCTTCTGTAGACCAAAGCTCTGCTACTGTGCAGCCATCAAGCTCTGCTGCTGGGCACCCCCCCCCCCCCCCGGCTGAGACTGTACCCCCTGTTTTTGTGTCTCTGGGCTGAGGTACTATGTCTCCATTGCTACTGATCAGCAGAGGCAGAAGTTTGGACAGTTTCCAAACTCTTATTTGCTGCTTCATTATACATTACACACCAAAGAAGACTTTTTAGTGTAAGTTTTTCTAATGGAACAAGAAATAATAGCTTTACAGTTGGTTGTATATGTTATGCAATCCTGCAGATGCATACTTGGTTACTGTGACAGATGTTTATCCTCTGTGTCACCAACAACTGGCAGAAATCTCCCACTGATGAGCAGGCATTTGCATTGTCAGGTCTTCTTCATAGTTTCTGGTGGTGTGAATGTTGTACTGCAGATGGATATCAAAGTAAGTTTTTTTTTAAATGGCTGACTTTCACAGCAGACAGTTCAGACAAGACTTAACCCAAATCATGAAGCAAAGACAAGGTCAGAATATAGTGTAGGTCAGGGTTGGATACCAACAAGCATAGTTGAAAAACAAGCCAAAGGTCATGGCAGGTGGGAGGCAGAATGCATTATTTAAAGCCAGTCATTACCAGAACAACCAGAAGGTGCAGAAGATCCAAAAATTCTAAGAACAAGCTGAGTCTTAACAAGTAATCATACTCTAGTACACAACAGTAGCCTAGCAGGTAAAGATTCCGACACCTTTGATCAGACACTGAGTGCTTTTATATCCAGTTTAAAAACTACTGATTGAGGTCAGGTGTGTGCAGGGGCAGTAGCCATGCCATCTTCCAACAGACAGCAGGGGTCACATCAATATGCAGCAGATTTGAAAATCTCAGGAAAACAAGAGGTACACATCTGTGGATTGATCATTACAGTTAGGGAAATAGCCGTTATGAAACAAAGTCTGAAATTAGAAACAAAGACATTTAACATTCTTCTTTTTTGATATCTAGCAGTTACAAAAAAGTACATAAAATATGTTAAGATGGCCAATACACTGCCAGTAAACTACTCCACAATTTATGAAAAGTGTTCTGTGGTATCTCCAAAAACCTTTACATTGCTCTTAAGCCCCATACACACGGTCGGATTATCCGCGGACCAGGTCGGTCGGATCCTGTCCGTCATACTTTGTCCGATGTTGGTTTTGCGTACACACGGTCGGACAAAGTTGTCGGAAAATCCGATCATTCTGAACGTGGTGACGTTTGTTGCCTACGACGGGACTACGTAGAGGCTAGTAGCCAATAGCTTTGGTCTTGTAATGTGATCTGAGCATGTGTAGCACTTTGTCCGTCGGACAACGGTACACACGATCGGATTTGGTGTGATCGGACCGTGTTGTCGGAAAATCTATCCAGCAGGAGATAGGACTTTGTCCGTCGGACAATCCGACGTACACTGTCCGATGGTGCATACACACGGTCGGATTTTTCAACAACATTGTCCGATCGGACAGAATCCATGCGAAAATCCTACCGTGTGTATGGGGCTTTAGACATAAACTTGCTTAATAAATGTATGTTTTGTTTTTATATTCTTGCTGGAAATGTATTTCAGAACAGGGTAACTGCTAGCCAGATGTATAAGTTTAAGAATATTGTTTAAAATAAAACTTTTGTTCTGTAATTCTCAACCCAGCTTACATCATTTATTTTGTTTTTGGGATACATTTTGCTTGCACAGACTGTATTGCAGTGAGATATAAAGAAAATTCTTGTTAGTCCATTTTTGTTGCTATGACATAATACAGAGAGCACTTCATAAAGTCTCTCAGGACTGCAGTGCTATGCTGTGCAGTCATAAATCTTTTGTGGATTCATAATTTGTATTACTGTGTCACTATACGTATAGCTTGTCCTTGACAATATTCTTTCCTTTCACAGGCATATATCACAAAAAAGAAGAAATATGTTAGCTCAACTGTTGAGATACTAGATATAAATGTAAATTACTTTATACAGAATAAAAAATGTTGTGTTTATAAATCTAAGTGACTGATTCTGTTCTCTCATGTCTTAATATATAGTATAAAACTGCAATTGTATGCCCTGCATGCTGTAAACGCAGAACACAACAGCGGGTTCCATCTGTACTTATTATAAAATGGTGAAAATACAAATCCAGGAATATATATATATTACACATATACACACACAGTATCTCACAAAAGTGAGAACACCCCTATTTTTTGTAAATATTTTATTATATCTTTTCATGTGACAACACTGAAGAAATGACACTTAGCTACAATGTAAAGTAATGAGTGTACAGCTTATATAACAGTGTAAATTTGCTGTCCCCTCAAAATAACTCAACAGACAGCCATTAATGTCTAAACCGCTGACAACAAAAGTGAGTACACCCCTAAGTGAAAATGTCCAAATTGGGCCCAAAGTGTCAACATTTTGTGTGGCCACCATTATTTTCCAGGACTGCCTTAACCCTCTTGGGCATGGAGTTCACCAGAGCTTCACAGGTTGCCACTGGAGTCCTCTTCCACTTCTCCATGACAACATCACGGAACTGGTGGATGTTAGAGACCTTGCACTCCTCCACCTTCTGTTTGAGAATGCCCCACAAATGCTCAATAGGGTTTAGGTCTGCAGACATGCTTGGCCAGTCCATCACCTTTACCCTCAGCTTCTGTAGCAGGTTATCATGTTGGAATAACACCCTGCGGCCCAGTCTCTGAAGGGAGGGGATCATGTTCTGCTTCAGTATGTCACATTACATGTTGGCATTCATGGTTCCCTTAATGAACTGTAGCTCCTCAGTGCCGGCAACACTCATGCAGCCTCATACAATGACACTCCCACCCCCATACTTGACTGTAGGTAAGACAAACTTGTCTTTGTACTCCTCACCTGATTGCCACCACACACACTTGACACCATCTGAACTAAAAAAGTTTATCTTGGTCTCATCAGACACAGGACACAGTTCCAGTAATTTATGTCCTTAGTCTGCTTGTCTTCAGCAAACTGTTTGTGGGCTTTCTTGTGCATCATCTTTAGAAGAGGCTTCCTTTTGGGACGACAGCTATGCAGACCAATTTGATGCAGTGACAGCGCTGACAGGCTGACCCCCCACCCATTTAGCCTCTGCAGCAAGGCTGGTAGCACTCATACATCTTTTTCCCAAAGACAACCTCTGGATATGATGCTGAGCATGTGCACTCAACTTCTCTGGTCGACCATGGCGAGGCCTGTTCTGAGTGGAACCTGTCCTGTTAAACTGCTTTATGGTCTTGACCACCGTGCTGCAGCTCAGTTTCAGGGTCTTGGCAATCTTCTTATAGCCTAGGAGATCTTTATGTAGAACAACAATTTTTTTTTCCAGATCCTCAGAGAGTTCTTTGCCATGAGGTGCCATGTTGAACTTCCAGTGACCAGTATAAGAGAGTGAGAGAGAACACCAAATTTAACACACCTGCTCCTCATTCACACCTGGGACTTTGTAACACTAATGAGTCACATGACACCAGGGAGGGAAAATGGATAATTGGGCCCAATTTGGATATTTGCACTTAGGGGTGTACTCACTTTTCTTGCCAGCGGTTTAGACATTAATGGCTTTATTTAGTGTGTTGAGTTATTTTGAGGGGACAGCAAATGTACACAGTTATACAAGCTGTACACTCAATACTTTACATTGTAGCTAAGTGCCATTTCTTCAGTGTTGTCACATGAAAAGATATAATAAAATATTTACAAAAATGTGAGGGGTGTACTGACTTTTGTAAAAAAAACACTATACACACACACATACAAACAGTATATACCTCTTTCTTTGTCCTGTGTACAAAAGAAGCAATATTTCTTGCAAATAAAATTATCTTTCAAGAACAAAATATCTTAAGTGTAGCATAACTTTAAAAGAATATTATAAAAATTCTGCTTACATTTTTACTTGCTGTCTTTTTAAAACTTAGGTTCCCCCTTCTATGCTATGTTAAAGGAGGGGGCTGGGGAGTTATGTTTACTATAAGTATCTCTTTCTGCACTGTGCTGGCAGAATTCATTATCCATTGTAAACTAGATGTGCACACACTGTCTATCCTAACAAAGGGTTAAATATATATAAAAAAATGATGGTAACACTGTCCCAAAGGTGTTCCTAAATCACATGCTGCAAGTCGCTATGAACAACTTGAGATTGCCTCTATAGAGTTTTGTAACAAACATAACAAATATGTAAACAAAATATTTAAGTGGAGTGTTACTTAACCACTTGACCACTGGGCACTTAAACACCCTTAATAACCAGACCAATTTTCAGCTTTCGGTGCTTTCACATTTTGAATGACAATTACTCAGTCATACAACACTGTACCCAAATGAAATTTTTGTCCTTTTTTTCACACAAATAGAGCTTTCTTTTGGTGGTATTTAATCACCGTTGGGTTTTTTATTTTTTGCGCTATAAAAGAAAAAAGACTGAAAATTCTGTAAAAATTTTTATTTTTCTTCGTTTCTGTTATAAAATTTAGCAAATTTTGTCATTTTTCTTGATAAATTTTGGCCAAAATTTATACTGCTACATATCCTTGGTAAAAATAAGTACAAATTGGGGTATATTATTTGGTCTTTGTGAAAGTTATAGAGTCCACAAGCTATGGTGCCAATATCTGAAAATTGATCACACCTGAAGTACTGACGGCCGATCTCATTTCTTGAGTCCATAACATGCCATAAAAGTACAAATACCCCCCAAATGACCCCTTTTTGGAAAGAAGACATTCCAATGTATTTAGAAAGAGGCATGGTGAGTTTTTGGAAGTTGTAATTTTTTCCCACAATTCTTGGCAAAATCAAGATTTTTTTTCTTATTTTTTTTTTTTTCACAAAATTGTCATATTAGCAGGTTATTTCTCACACACAGCATATGCATACCACATATTACACCCCAAAACACATTCTGCTATTACTCCCGAGTACGGCGATACCACATGTGTGAGACTTTTACACAGCGTGGCCACATACAGAGGCCCAACATGCAGGGAGCGCCATCAGGCGTTCTGGAGCACCAAGGCCAATTCTGACATTTCTCTCCTACATGTAAAAATCATCATTTATTTGCTAGAAAATTACATAGAACCCCAAAATATTATATATGTTTTTTTAGCAAAGACCCTAGAGAATACAATGGCGGTCGTTGCAATTTTTATCTAGCACGGTACTTGCGCAGCAATTTTTCGAACGCGTTTTTTTTGGGAAAAAAAAGTTTTGTGCTTTACAAAAAACAAAACTGTAAATTTAGCCCAATGTTTTTGCATAATGTGAAAGATGAAGTTACGCTGAGTAAATAGATACCTAACATGTCACCCTTCAAAATTGCACGCGCTCGTGGAATGGCGCCAAACTTCGCTACTTAAAAATCCCCATAGGCGGCGCTTTAAAACTTTTTACTGGTTACATGAGTCACAGAGGAGGTCTAGGGCCAAAATTATTGTTCTCGCTCCAACGTTCGCAGCGATACCTCACATGTGTGGTTTGAACACCGTTTTCATATGTCGGCGGGACTTACGTATGCGTTCGCTTCTGCATGCGAGCGCACAGGGACAGGGGCGCTTTACATTTTTTTTTTTTTTTTTTTTTGTTCATTTTACTTTATTTATTTTAGTTTGACACTTTTTTCCCCCCAAAAAAATTTTTGATCACTTTTATTCCTATTACAAGGAATGTAAACATCCCTTGTAATAGGAATATGGCATGACAGGTCCTCTTTACAGTGAGATATGGGGTCAATAAGACCCCACATCTCACCTCTAGGGTGGAAAGCCTGAAAAAAAAAAAAACGATCCTGGCTTTGATCGTAGCGAGCATTGCAGGGTATCGCAGAATATCGCAGGGTATGGCTGGGTATGGCAGGGTATGGAAGAGTATCGCAGGTAATGGCAGGGTATGGCATGGCAGAGTATCGCAGGGTAATGGCAGAGTATCGCAGGGTAATGGCAGGGTAATGGCAGGGTAATGGTAGGGAATGGCAGGGTATGGCAGGGTATGGCAGAGTATCGCAGGGTATCGCAGGGTAATGGCAGAGTATCGCAGGGTAATGGCAGAGTATGGCAGGGTAATGGCAGAGTATGGCAGGGTAATGGCAGAGTATGGCAGGGTAATGGCAGGGTAATGGCAGAGTATCGCAGGGTATGGCAGAGTATTGCAGGGTATGGCAGAGTATTGCAGGGTATGGCAGAGTATCGCAGGGTATGGCAGAGTATCGCAGGGTATGGCAGAGTATCGCAGGGTATGGCAGAGTATCGCAGGGTAATGGCAGAGTATCGCAGGGTAATGGCAGGGTATCGCAGGGTATCGCAGAGTATCGCAGGGTATGGCAGAGTATGGCATGGCAGGGTATGGCAGAGTATCGCAGGGTAATGGCAGAGTATCGCAGGGTAATGGCAGAGTATCGCAGGGTAATGGCAGAGTATCGCAGGGTAATGGCAGAGTATCGCAGGGTAATGGCAGGGTATGGCAGAGTATCGCAGGGTATGGCAGAGTATCGCAGGGTATGGCAGAGTATGGCAGAGTATCGCAGGGTAATGGCAGAGTATCGCAGGGTAATGGCAGGGTATGGCAGAGTATCGCAGGGTATGGCAGAGTATCGCAGGGTAATGGCAGAGTATCGCAGGGTAATGGCAGGGTATGGCAGAGTATCGCAGGGTATGGCAGAGTATCGCAGGGTATGGCAGAGTATCGCAGGGTAATGGCAGAGTATCGCAGGGTAATGGCAGAGTATCGCAGGGTAATGGCAGGGTATCGCAGAGTATCGCAGGGTATGGCAGAGTATCGCAGGTAATGGCAGAGTATGGCAGGGTAATGGCAGAGTATGGCAGGGTAATGGCAGAGTATGGCAGGGTAATGGCAGAGTATGGCAGGGTAATGGCAGAGTATGGCAGGGTAATGGCAGAGTATGGCAGGGTAATGGCAGAGTATGGCAGGGTAATGGCAGAGTATGGCAGGGTAATGGCAGATTACTGCTGGGTATCCATCCATCCATGCTCAGCCATCCCTCCATACCCTGCAATACCCAGCAATACACTGCAGGCTATCGCTGTGTATTGCAGGGTATGGAGGGATGGCTGAGCATGGATGGATGGATCGGTGGTGGCAGAGCAGGCTGTGGGCACTACAGATCCCGCCCACAGCACTGCTGCCACCGATCCCTCCCCCTCTCCTCTCACACTGTACCGATCGGTACAGAGAGAGGAGGGGATAGGAACCGGCGTCATCAAATGACGCCGGTTTGCTTACATGTGATCGCTCCGTCATTTGACGGAGCGATCACGTGGTAAACGGCCGCGATGAGCGGCCGTTTACCGTGATCCGTGATCCGCCGGGTCCTCTGGGGGCGCGCAAGAGGGGAATTCCGGGAGGACGTCATATGACGCCCTCCCAGAGTTAAGCAACCGCCCCGTAGCCGTCATTCGGCTATGGGCCGGTTGTAAAGTGGTTAAACTTGGCAGAAAAGGTGGAACTACAACTTGCATTGAACATTTGTAGTTTTTACAGATGTTTAATATTTCTAATTGTATACATTGCCTTAGAACTTGAAAGTTTACATGGATCATATTTAAAATGATCTTTGTGTTCCATTTGGAAGTGCTCTATTACTTGTTTTTTTTTTTTTCAGGGAGAAAAAGTTCAATAATCTTATTGGATCAATCAATCCCAAACTGATAGTTATTTGAGTGTGACTTTAGTCATTCAGCCACTTAGGGAATATAGTATTGAAGTTTGCAGTTCTGCTACCACTTAACAAATTATACTTTTGGTTATACTTGTAGCAGAAAAGGTAGCCTGATTCCGTCATTAAATCCATAATGCCATATAAATTAAACCATCAATCAGGGAGCCTCAAATCCCATTGTAAGTAGCCTGACAGACTTGTGTTGTTGCTAGTTACCTAGTTAGTCAGGTTGACAAAAGACACAAGCCCATCTAGTTCAACCAATACAAAATAAATAAATAGAAAACCCCCATATACCCAATCCTATACCCACAGTTGATCCAGAGGAAAGAAAAAAAACAATTTGCACCATCGGGGGAACATTTTCTTCCTAATTCCCCAGAAGTAGAGATGGGACAAACACCCCCCCCCCACTCGGTTCAGTTTGTGCCAGAACTCTAGAACATCGCAAAAGTCCAGACCAGAACCTCAAACCCAATAAAGGGTGGATTGAAAAGGTGGATTGATTGCATTTCATTTAAAAAATGTGCACCTGGGGATAGGTGGGTGGATGGTGGAGGGTGTGTGCTAATGAGGTCAGCTGGTCAACTCCTTCCTGTGTCATGACCTATACTCTGTAAGAAGAAAGACATTACTTAAGGAAATGTCTGGAAAACATGGATTAGGACAAGAAAAGTAAGTGACTGTAGATTTAATGGAATGCTTTGATAATTTTGCAAAAAAAGTACATGCATGCTACAATGGTGTATAGGGGAGCTGGAATTTAGAAGAAAAAAAAAAGTGTGCAAAGGTGAACTTACCCTTTAAAGTCTATGGGACCTGAAATTGAAAAATCAAAAGTCCACATTTTGAAGGCTTATATGCAAGTTATTGGCATTAAAAAGGTTATGGGGGCCAGGGAACTGTCCTGGGGGGAGTGTATCAATGGATCTTTGGGGTGGAGTAGGAGCGCTGCATACAGCGATTTTTCCGAAGCACCTGAAAAGCATTTTAAAAGCACTGCAACACGGGTTGTTCCACCCCTTGTCCCTATATAACTGGCAGCGCAACACGCCTGAGCCATTAGAAGAGGAGACAGCGCCGAGTCAACATCGGAAGAAGAAAGAAGAAGAAGAAGCAGAAGAAGCAGAAGGCGACAGCGACGACGACAGAAGCCCGGGCCACCGCTCGTAAAAGAGCTGGAAGAAGAAAGCGGAGGCCCGGCAAGAAGAACAGAAGAGCGGGACAAGACCCCCGAAGTTGGAACAAGACCCCCAGACGGCGGCGGCGATGAAGGAGAAAGCCGGGCTCCTCCACTAGTGAAAGAGCTAGTAAAAGAGCAGAAGATAGCGGAGGAGTCCGGCGAGAAGACCCCCCCAAGATGGAAGAAGACCCCCGGAGCTGTGCAATTAAGTATTTTAAAAAATTGGGTCGTTTTTTATTTACACTTTTTTCCTTAGGTGAATGGGTAAAGTCCATGTGTGTGGGCAAGTCCGTTCATTTCAAAAGTCCCGCGGACTTTGGCCAAAACTCCCACGGATTGTCTGCCGGAAAAGTCCGCTGGAAAAGTCCACACGTTCGGAAAGTCCGGCGGACCTCCGCTGGAAAGTCCGGCATTTTGTCCGGCGGACTTAGTTCGCTGGACAATCCGGCCAAAAAGTCCAATCGTGTGTACGGGGCATTAGATGTCCACCACAATATCGCAGTCCCACTAAAAGTAAAAAATATTGTTTTTTTTCTTCAAAATTGTCAGTCTTTTTTTGTGTATAGTGATCAAATACCACAAAAAAACTCTATTTGTGGGGAAAAAAAATCAATGTTATTTGGGTACAGTGTTGCACGGCCACACAATTTTTTAGTTAAAGCGCAAAAAATGGACAGGTCAAGAAGGGGTAAAACCTTCTGGGGCTGAAGTGGTTAATTGACACGTTTCAGACACCTCCTAGGTCTTTCCTCTGAAAACAAGTAATCTTTCTATGATTGCTAAAGCTATAGGGGGTAGTACTATTATTTCCTGAGTTTAGGAATCTGCCTGACCAGTGCTGTGTAAAGGATAGGAGGGGTGATCGCTTTAATTTTACTTAATATACTATTTTTATTTTTTATACATGACTTTACAGCTTGATGCTTCAAATCTATTGTATTTTTATGCCTGATCAAAACCTAAGGTTTCCAGTTACCTTTAACTACAGATCGACTGGAACATGCTACCTTTCTAATTTCTAACAGTTTAAAAGCTTGATTTATTAATACATTTTCATATTGTGTTTTATTAGCAGTTAAAAAGATGGTTTTTACATTGCTTTCACTGTATACTGTCCCTAGAGATCCAGTGTAATTGTTTTTCCCCAACTGTTTATCTGTAACAGATAGGTATCATGAGAGACAGTTGCCATGGTTACCACTGAGGTCTTGTATTAACAGTTGCAGTTATTTGAATTCATGCTGTTTTCTGCATTTCAGGAAAAGTATTTTTGCAGGAATATACAATTTTTTTCCAATTTGCATATTTAGTGAGACGGAAGAAACTAAGGTTTAATTTTAATCAAACTGGGAGCAGTTATCCATCCAAACAATAGATCTGACTACAACAAATGTCACTGTAGCAAGATAGTATGTATTAATATAAAAATGTAAAACTTATCTTACTGTGTAAAAAAAAACTTTTTAAAAAAGGTAACTGGAATATTATTTGAAGGATGTTTTAAGACACTGTCTACTAGCTCCTCTATTTTGAAAAGATGAAACATAGGTTTAACTAGCAGATTGGACAGACTGTTTTGTAGATGTTACACTAGTTTGTGTATGTTAAGTGTGAGCTTGGATTTTATGCAAAGATTGTGGTCTACCAAAGTCATCTTTCTATCCTCTGGTTAGGACTTATAGGTCACTGTCCCTTCAAATGAAGTGATACCTTTGGGTGGTTTGGACATCAGCCATGGTACCCACTGGAATCAGCCTCAGTATGCATCCCCCCCGAGCCCCCCTGCCCCAAAGCACCCCCCTATGTTGAGGGCATGTGGCCTTGGTATGGTTCATGGGTGGGGAACACTCACTCACCCCCCTCTTTGGGTGTACACATCATGGCAAGATGGCCCCCAGTAAACTCTATGCCCTTGGAGGATCGGAGCAACGTCAAACATCACTCCCACCTGCGGGCTTTAACAACTTTAAGACCGGGCCTCTTTTACAGACTCAGTGTTTATAAGTTAAAAACATTTTTTTTGCTAGAAAATTACTTAGAACCCCCAAACATTATACATTTTTCTTCTAACACCATAGAGAATAAAATGGCAGTCGCTGCAATACTTTCTGTCACACCGTATTTGCGCAGCGGTCTTACAAGCGCGCCTTTTTTTGAAAAAATACACTTTTTTTAAATTAAAAAATAAGAAAACAGTAAAGTTAGCCCAATTTTTTTATATTGTGAAAGAAAATGTTACGCCAAGTAAATTGATACCCAATGTGTCACGCTTCAAAATTGCTCGTGGAATGGCGACAAAATTTTATCCTTAAAAATCTCCATAGGCGACATTTAAAAAATTATACCGGTTGCATGTTTTGCATTACAGGGGTGGTCAAGGGCTAGAATTATTGCTCTTGCTCTACTGATCGCAGCAATACCTCACATGTGTGGTTTGAACACCGTTTTCATATGCGGGCTTGGTGAGACGGGGCACATTTAAAAAATACATTTTTTTCTTATTTATTTTACCTTTTATTTTTACAAAAAGACCTCAGATCTCATATTCGGACTTAAATGCCAAAAAAAAAAAGGAATTTTGAATAAATGACAACAAAAAAATGTGCCTTTAAGAAGTATGGGCGGAAGTGACGTTTTGGCGTTGTTTCTGCCCTGCTATGGTATGGAGATGGCTGGGGGCCATCCTCCCCTCACTCGTCTCCATACCTAGCAAGGAGACAGACGTGAGAGGCCCCTCTCCCGGCACCGATAAAAGTGATCTTGCAGTGAATCCGCCGCAGAGACCACTTTTATCTTGTAGCCGACCGCCGGCAGAAACATGGGGATACCGGGGTCATGGCAGATAGCTGCTGCCATAACAACGATATCCGTCCCCAAAGTAGGGATGTACATTGGCGTGCGGCGGTCGGCAAGAGGTTAAAGGGCCCATTTTTTTTGTTAAAGTAAAATTATTATTTTTTTCTTTTAAGTGTAAATGAGAGATTTTGAGGTCTTTTTGATCTCCGATAAGCCTCTTGACTGCAGACCCCGACAACCACTGACCAGGATTGTGGGGATGAGGCTCTTGTCCCCATAAACATAGAGAAAGGGTGCTTTGGGGTGGGGAGTGGAGCCCCCTGCCCAAAAGCACCCTCTTATGTTGAGGGCATGTGGCCTGGTATGGTTCAGGAGGGGGGAACACTTGCTCGCCCCCCCCTTTGGATGTACATATCATGGCACTGCACCCTGTGATGTCATCGCCCGGTGCATGCTGAGCTGTTGAGTGTCACGGGGCGGTGCCACCTGATGATGTCGCTGGGTGGCTCCACCTCATAGCTATTTAACCACTTATGGACCACCCACTGTATATGTATGTCATTAGTTTGATGTTAAATACCGGGGTTATGGCAGCAGCAGCTAGTTTTTTTTATACAGCTGGCAATCCGGCATCCGATAAAGGTGGTCCCACGGGATCACTTTTATAGGTGGTGGGAGAGGTGCCCCCCTCCCGCCGATTTACCGATTACCCGTGCTGTCAGTAAAGGAGAACGATCCGATCCCCGGGAGCGATGGGCAGGAAGTAGAGTGAGGGCAAGATGGCCCCTACTTGACTCTATGCCCTTGGAGGACGTCACTTCCACTCGCTGGCCTTAAAGGGCTCTTTTTTTGTGTTAAAGTAAAATGACATGTGCATGTCGTACCCACATATGTAAACAGTGTTCAAATCACACATGTAAGGTTTTTACAGGTAACCTGTAAAAAAATTTAAAGCATTGCCTATGGAGATTTTTAAGTACTGTGGTTTGTCGCCATTCCATGAGCATGTACAATTTTAAAGCATGTCATGTTAGGTATCAATTTACTCTACGTGACATCATCTTTCACATTATACAAAATTGGGCTAACTTACTGTTTTCTTATTCTTAAATTCAAAAAAGTGTATTTTTTCCCAAATAATTGCATTTGTAAGACTGCTGCGCAAATATGGTCTTACATAAAGTATTGCAACAATCTCCATTTTATTCTCTAGGGTCTCTGCTAAAAAAAATATATGTTTGGGGTTCTATGTAATTTTTTAGCAAAAAATACTGCATTTAACTTTAAACAACAAATGTCAGAAATAGGCTTGGTCCTTAAGTGGTTAAGAAATGTCACAGAGCAGGGCCGGCAGACCGCAAGATCGTTTGTTGCTAACGGAACTTTTATTTTGTTTTGTTCCTTTGGTGGTATCGGTGGGGTCTACATCGGGGGACATCGTTTTTTTATTTTTGAATAAAGAAATTGTCAAAAACTCTTGTACTATCTTTATTAAATTTTACACTTTTTTAGTGAATGGGTAGGGGAATGGGTAGGGGTACTAAGTACCCAATACTAATTCACATGGGGGGTGGGATCTGGGGGCTCCCTTTTTTAAGGGGGCTTACAGATTCCGATAAGCCCCCTGCCCACAGACCCCCCACAACCACAGCCCTGGGTTGTGGTGAAGAGGACCTTGTCCCCATCAACATGGGGACAAGGTGCTTTGGGGGTGGGGATACCACATGGGTAAGACCTTTTCAATGTTTAGACTGATTATTTACCCAACATTGCAACTTGTGTATCACAAAAATCAACAAACACTGTATAGAAAACACAATACTGTAATTTAAAAAATTTAAACAATGCTGTAAGCAATGCTGTAAACAATTAGTGCGCTCTTATCAACCTTAATTAATAATACAGTTGACCTTAATCAATAAATGTGATAAACTCCTTCAAATACACCTCGATATACTCCTGGTGCAAAATAAACACTGTGCAAACTGTAAGCAGAGCAATGTGCAAAAAAGTTAATAATTTGCAAAAAATGCTGTGCAAAAACAATGTGTGTGAACAACAATGCACTGTGTGGCAGTGAGAGATACTACCAATATATAATACTGTTTAAGGTGCCACCAATATATATATTACTGGTTAAAATGTGCCATCTGCACTGTGAGAAACAATCTCTCTACCAAAACACATACACATACCAATCAATTGTCAATCGATCAGTCGGATACAATGGGAAAAAATAATAGGACAGTGTAATACAATCCTTGTGTGTCCTTTTGCTTCTTATAAATATATAAAATTCCTCTGCATATATATCTTCTTTGTAATATAAATATATAAAATTCCTCTGCATATATAGCTTCTTTGTCTTCTAATAATGGATATTTTTTGCCGGTTTCTCTCAATCTCCAAAGAAAACAAAACACAAACAAAAGAAGATCATTGCGCAACACTGTGTGTATCAAGCTGTTTGTTGTTTAAACTAAGCCGATTCACTCACATGTACCCAGCTTCAAAACGAATGAGTGCTGAACAGTCAGGCTCACAGGCTCACAGCCATGATCCTCCTCACTTCACCTCCATGCTGTTCCGAACACTAGCGGTGACGTCACTGGCCCCCCTCCGACGCGTTGCATCACCGGTCACATGACTTTCTCAAGAGAATACAGCCTTGCGACCAGCGTGGAGGATTTATAGCCCCATCGTGCATGCAGATTGCATGGGGGTTGCCATGGTGACTTCGGATTTGCAATAGCATCTTTCCATTACACACTCTAGTTCACTGAGAACATAGGTGATTACGGATTTAACACTATTCAGGCAACTTTATGTTTATACATGGCACAATCGTACCCAGGTGGATAACAGTGCTGTAACGAGCTACTATAAGAAAGTGAGCTCATATCCTATACTGCAATATGCATAACTTACAACATATACTTTAATCAATATGGTTAAAATTCTGTTCATACCACTATGTACCATGATCAGATACAATTATTAAAAAATTAATTGAAACTTCCATGAACAATATATGTTTTAAAAAAAAAAAATATATATATATATATTAGACATGGGAACTGTCCAAAAATTAGTTTTGTTTAGTTTCGTTCTGTTTCGTATATAAAAAAAATCGTAATTCGTAATTAGTGTACGAAATTCCGTTCGAATTCGTACGAAATACGAATTTCGTACAAATCGTAAAAAAAAACTTTGAATCGTTACGAATCGTTAGTAAAGTTACTAATCGTTACGAATCGTTAACGCGGCTAATGAATTGTCGGTTCCCGTAACACAGAGAACAATTCAAATCCAACTACAAATATCGAATTTCAACTAATACGAAATTATAATAGCGGATATAACGAATGCTTCGAATGATTCGAATGAATTTGAGATTCAGTATATCTAATATAGAGAACTGTTCCTGCACAAAGGGTCATTTTTGCAGGAAAAAAAGCTATTTAAAATCACTCGCGGCTAATGAATTGTCGGCTCTGTAACACAGAGAACAGTCATTCATTGATAAAAAAAAAGCGTGGGGGTAACGCAACTTGGCAGGCCGCAGGAAAAGAGGGGGGACAAGAGCGCCCCCCCCTCCCTCCTGAACCGTACCAGGCCACATGCCCTCAACATTGGGAGGGTGCTTTGGGGTCCCCCCCCAAAGCACCTTGTCCCCATGTTGATGAGGACAAGGGCCTCATCCCCACAACCCTGGCCATTGGTTGTGGGGGTCTGCAGGCGGGGGGCTTATCGGAATCTGGAAGCCCCCTTTAACAAGGGGACCCCCAGATCCTGCCCCCCCCGTGTGAAATGGTAAGGGGGTACAAAAGTACCCCTACCATTTCACCGAAAAAGTGACAAAAATGGTAAAAATGACAGGAGACGGTCTTTGACAATTCCTTTATTAAAATCTTCTTTCTTCTGGTCTTCCTTCTTCCTTTCTTCATCCTTCGGTATCTTCATCTTCTCCTTCCGGCATCTTCTTCCATCTTCTTCTTCCATCATCTTCTTCCATCTTCTTCTTCCATCTTCTTCCATCTTCTTCTTCCTCCGATCCGCTTCTTCTTCCTCCGGTCTTCTCGTCGTTCTCGTCCGGCATCTTCTTCCATGGCGTCGGCGTTCGGGTCTCTTCTCGGGCCGCTCCTCGGAATGGGAGGTTCCCGCTGTGTGAGGCTTCGCTCCGGCTGACATGTCTTTTATAACGGAGGGCACCTGGTGACCTGGCCCCCCTCTGACATCATGGGGAAAGCCATAGGGAAGTCCCCATAATGTCCCCGTGCGTCAGAGGGGGGCGGGGTCACCAGGTGCCCTCCGTTATAAAACGCAGACGCAGTGAAGCCTCACACAGCGGGAGCCTCCCATTGCGAGGAGCAGCCCGACAGAAGAATAGACGCTGACGCCATGGAAGAAGATGCCAGACGAGAAGGACGAGAAGACCGGAGCAAGAAGAAGCGGATCGGAGGAAGAAGAAGATGGAAGAAGAAGATGGAAGAAGATGCTGGAAGGAGAAGATGAAGAAACCGAAGGATGAAGAAAGGAAGACCAGAAGAAAGAAGATTTTAATAAAGGAATTGTCAAAGACTGTCTCCTGTCATTTTTACCTTTTTTGTCACCTTTTTTGGTGAAATGGTAGGGGTAATTTTGTACCCCCCTTACCATTTCACACAGGGGGGGGGGGCGGGATCTGGGGGTCCCCTTTGTTAAAGGGGGCTTCCAGATTCCGATAAGCCCCCCACCCGCAGACCCCCACAACCAATGGCCAGGGTTGTGGGGATGAGGCCCTTGTCCTCATCAACATGGGGATATGGAGCTTTGAGGGGTCTCAGACCCCCAAAGCACCCTCCCAATGTTGAGGGCATGTGGCCTGGTACGGTTCAGGAGGGGGGGGGGCGCTCTCGTCCCCCCCTCTTTTCCTGCGGCCTGCAAGGTTGCGTGCTTGGATAAAGGGTCTGGTATGGATTTTGAGGGGGACCCCACGCCATTTTTTTTTTTTTTGGCCGGGGTTCCCCTTAATATCCATCCCAGACCTGAAGGGTCTGGTATGGATATTTAGGGGGGGCCCATGCCATTTTCTTTTTGGCTGGGGTTCCCCTTAATATCCATAGCAGACCTGAAGGGCCTGGTTATTGAATTTGGGGGGACCCCCACGCTTTTTTTATATCAATGAATTACTGTTCTCTGTGTTACGGAGCCGACAATTCATTAGCCGGCAATAGCCGCAAGTGATTTTAAATAGCTTTTTTTCCTGCAAAAATTACACTTTGTCATTCGAATCATTCGAATTCATTCGAATCATTCGAATTCATTCGAATTCATTCGAATTCATTTGAATTCATTCGAATCATTCGAATTCATTCGAATCATTCGTTATATCCGCTATAATAATTTCTTTCGAATTAGTTGAAATTCGATATTGGTAGTTTGATTCGAATAATTTATTTGGAGCTGAAATTCGTAAACGGAATTTTTCCTGCAAAAATGACACTTTGTCATTCAAATCATTCAAATTCATTCGAATCATTCGTTATATCCGCTATAATAATTTCTTTCATATTAGTTGAAATTCGATATTTGGTTGTCGGATTCGAATAATTTGGCGACGAAATTTGTAAACGGAATTTCGTATTCCGTACGGAATTCGTATTCGAAAAAATTCGTACTACGGATATATAAAATGTTTTTATATATATATATATATATATATATATATATATATATATAAAATGTTTTTATACATATATTGTTCATGGAAGTTTCAATACATTTTTTAATAATTGATCTTGGTATTTTAACCATATTGATTAAAGTATAAGTTGTAAGTTATGCATATTGCAGTATAGGATATGAGCTCACTTTCTTATAGTAGCTCGTTACAGCAGTAAAGTAAGACCTGGACACAAGAGTATAGGCTTCTTCCCACCCAAAGCCTGATCAGAGGATTACAAAACCAGAGAACACCAAAAGATTTGTTTTCTCCACTCGGAAATACTACTCTGGGCCCACTCACTCTGCAAACATGAGACCCCTGTGTTGTCTTAAATCCCAATACTACAGCAAAAGACCAGTCAAGGTGGCTGGCAAAAAACATCAGTTCAGGCAGAAGGCATAACTGTGGTGGATAGACAGGCCAGGGTCAGTTCAGTGGCATGGTCAGTATGCAGGAAATAGTAGGTAGTGGATACATGAGAAATATCTTCACCATACCTTCACTAATATCATAGTGAGGTATGGCAGATATGGAAACAGTCTCTTATACAGAGGTCAGGCTGGGCAGGACATTGGGGAAACACATTTCAGGTGTCATGCAGTCAGGTTTTTGGACTGGACTATGGAAAGGACATATCATTCCATTTAAGGGCCATTCCACAAATTGGCTGACTCCCCCATGTTAAGCTTTGTGGTGACCAATCTTTGTGGGAAGCTCTTGTGGTCTGGGTGCACTGTAACACTTGCTGACGTTTGCTAGAGATAAAGTTGCTGGTAAAAGGGCAGACTGGTGTAAAATTGTCCCCATAGAGGCGGTGCTCCTGATAGAATTAGGGTGATGCAAGGTCCCACACAATTTTTCCACTGCTCCCCATATAGCTTGGGCATCAAGGGGGCTCCAGCTGGTTGTCTTTTCCTTCATAAAAGACAAAAACAGAACATTCCATAGCTCAACTCACCAACCAGTCTGCCAACCCACCAAATTAACCTGTCCAACAGTCTGCGTTAAAAACAGTGTTCATTTTAGTCTTAGGACTAAAATGGCATTTTAGTTTTAGTCCCATTTTAGTCTTCTGCAATTGTTTTAGTTTTAGTCGTATGTAGTCGACTAAAATCTCCAGTACATTTCAGTAATTGCAATTTAGTTTTAGTTTATAGTCTTTTGACTAAAATGGCATTTTAGTTTTAGTCTCATTTTAGTCTTTTGACTAAAATGGCTTTTAGTTTTAGTCGTATTTTAGTCATCTCAATTGTTTTAGTTTTAGTCGTATTTTAGTCTACTAAAATAGTATTAATTTAGTCGACTAAAATGTTTTAGTCATTTTAGTTGACTAAAATGTTTTAGTAGTTTTAGTCGACTAAATCAACACTGGTTAAAAACAGGGGTTTAGTTAGCACTAGGGTTGAGCGAACCCGAACTGTAAAGTTCAGGTCCGTACCGGACTTTAGGGTGTTCGGGTCCCGGACCCGAACCCGAACAATTGACTGTATGTTCGGGTTCGGGTCCGATGTTCGGGGATTTAATGTTGCTTTTAAAAATGTCTTTTAAAAGCACTCGCGGCTATATGAATTGATATTCATATAGCCGCGAGTGCTTTTAATACAGAGAACAGTCATTGAAGTCATTTATTTTTAAAAAGTTAGTAATAAAAAGTGTTTGGGGACCTGGGTCCTGCCCCAGGGGACATGTATCAATGCAAAAAAAACTTTTAAAAACGGCAGTTTTTTCAGGAGCAGTAATTTTAATAATGATTAAATTGAAACAATAAAAGTGTAATATTCCTTAAAATTTCGTACCTGGGGGGTGTCTATAGTATGCATGTAAAGGGGCGCATGTTTTCAGTGTTTAGAACTGTCTCTGCAAAAAGTGTAATTTTTGCAGAAAAGAAAGCTATTTAAAATCACTTGCGGCTATATGAATTGTCGGCTCCCGTAATACAGAGAACAGTCATTCATTGAAAAGTCATTCATAAAAAAAAGTCATTGATAAAAAATTTAAAAATTAAAAAAAAAAAAAGCGTAGGGGTCCCCCCAAATTCAATAACCTGGCCCTTTAGGTCTGGGATGGATATTAAGGGGGATCCCAGCCAAAAAAAAAAATGGCGTAGGGTCCCCCTCAAAATCCATACCAGACCCTTGAGGTCTAGGATGGATTTTAAGGGGAAACCCAGCCAAAAAAAATGGCGTGAGGTCCCCCTCAAAATCCATACCAGACCCTTATCCGAGCACGCAACCTGGCAGGCCGCAGGAAAAGAGGGGGGGACGAGAGCGGCCCCCCCCTCCCGCCTGAACCGTACCAGGCCACATGCCCTCAACATTGGGAGGATGCTTTGGGGGTAAGACCCCCAAAGCCTCTTGTCCTCATGTTGATGAGGACAAGGGCCTCATCCCCACAACTGTGCCCAGTGGTTGTGGGGGTCTGCGGGCGGGGGGCTTATCGGAATCTGGAAGCCCCCTTTAACAAGGGGACCCCCAGATCCCGGCCCCCCCCCCCCCCCTGTGTGAAATGGTAAGGGGTACCATTTCACCAAAAAAGTGTCAAAAATGGTAAAAATGACAGGAGACAGTCTTTGACAATTCTTTTATTAAAATCTTCTTTCTTCTTTCTTCTGGGCTTCCTTTCTTCATCTTCTCCTTCCGGCATCTTCTTCTTCCATCTTCTTCTTTCTCCGATCCGCTTCTTCATGGCCTTCTCATCCAGCATCGGTGTCTCTTCTGGGCCGCTCCGCGCAATGGGAGGCTCCCTCTGGGTGAGGCTTCTCTTCGGTATCTTCTTCCACGGCGTCGGTCTCTGAGGCTTCTCTCCTGTATCTTCTTCCAGGGCGTCGGTCTGTTCTTGGGCCACTCCTCGCAATGGGAGGCTCCCGGTGTGTGAGGCTTCGCTTGGGCTGACAGTTCTTTTATAACGGAGGGCAGGGCCACCTGGTAACCCCACCCCCCTCTGACACATGGGGACGTCATGGGGAGTTCCCTATGGCTTTCCCCACGTCACGGGGAAAGCCATGTTTGTCAAAGACTGTCTCCTGTCAAGGGGGCTTTCAGATTCCGATAAGCCCCCCGCCCGCAGACCCCCACAACCACCGGGCACGGTTGTGGGGATGAGGCCCTTGTCCTCATCAACATGGGGACAAGAGGCTTTGGGGGTCTTAGACCCCCAAAGCATCCTCTCAATGTTGAGGGCATGTGGCCTGGTACGGTTCAGGCGGGAGGGGGGCCACTCTCGTCCCCCCCTCTTTTCCTGCGGCCTGCCAGGTTGCGTGCTCGGATAAGGGTCTGGTATGGATTTTTAGGGGGACCTCACACCATTTTTTTTGGCTGGGTTTCCCCTTAAAATCCATCCCAGACCTCAAGGGTCTGGTATGGATTTTGAGGGGGACCCTACGCCATTTTTTTGGCTGGGATCCCCCTTAATATCCATCCCAGACCTGAAGGGCCTGGTTATTGAATTTGGGGGGACCCCTACGCTTTATTTTTTTTATTTTTTATCAATGACTTTTTTTTATGAATGACTTTCAATGAATGACTGTTCTCTGTATTACGGGAGCTGACAATTAACATTAGCCGCGAGTGATTTTAAATAGCTTTCTTTTCTGCAAAAAATGACACTTTTTGCAGAGACAGTTCTAAACACTGGAAACATGCGCCCCTTTACATGCATACTATAGACACCCCCCAGGTACGAATT
The DNA here is from genome assembly GCA_028564925.1 of Lithobates sylvaticus. NCBI lineage: Eukaryota > Metazoa > Chordata > Amphibia > Anura > Ranidae > Lithobates > Lithobates sylvaticus. The sequence goes on from CM053027.1 coordinate 393,462,397, forward strand.
TAAAGGAATATTACACATTTATTGTTTCACTTTAATCATTATTAAAATCACTGCTCCCGAAAAAACAGCCGTTTTTAAAAGTTTTTTTTTGCATTGATACATGTCCCCTGGGGCAGGACCCAGGTCCCCAAACACTTTTTATGACTAACTTTTTAAAAATAAATGACTTCAATGACTGTTCTCTGTATTAAGGGGGACGGGAGCCGACACTTTATTATAGCCGTTCGGGTCCCCATTGACTTCAATGGGGTTCGGTGTTCGGGGTCAAGTTCGGGTCAAGTTCGGTCCCGAACCCGAACTTTTTTCTGAAGTTCGGTCGAACCTGCCGAACCCGAACATCCAGGTGTCCGCTCAACTCTAGTTAGCACGCATTTGCAAATGCATGCGTAAGCTGCAAGGCCTCTTCACGGCACCCTGTGTATTGCATGCAGACCTAACGCTACTGAATTTATAAGCGTCTCCACAATGGAAGCACATGCAATAAATGGATAGACGAGGGGCAGGTGGGCCTGGAGGCAGCCCAATCCCCCTTAAAGGAACAGGAGCAAACTATACACCCAGCAATAGCACAGTGGCAACGAAGGTGCCCAGTGTGTCCCCGGACCATATTTACACCAGTAACAAACAAATGGCCCCTGCCCCCACCTATAACTGGCCTTCACAGCAAGGAGCACATGGAAGAGCAAATGCATGAAAGACAAAAACATAACATTCTATAGCTCAACTCACTAACCAGTCTGCCACCCGACCAAATTAACAGGTCCAACAGTATGCGTTAAAAACAGGGGTTTAGTTAGCACGCATTTGCAAACACATGCATAAGCTGCAAGGCCTCTTTACAGCACCCTGTGTATTGCTTGCAGTCCTAACGCTACTGAATTTATAAGCATCTCCACAATGGAAGCACATTTTCCTTCATAAATCTGGAAGGCATATGTGTACCCTGTGGCCCTCTCACAAACTTTGTATAACTTCACCTAGCCTAATTCTGTACAGCTTTTTGTAAGCAGGATGATTTTGAGGAGGGGGGTTGTACTGCCTTTACAGTTTTATTTAGTATATTTTATAGTAGAAAGTACAAGAAATATTTTTTTCCCCAAAAAATAATAGTAGAAATTAGTAGTAGAAATAGTAAAAAAAAACTCATTATTAAATTGCAAAATTAGAGAGCTCTATCTGTCTCAAATTATATACAATTATATTTGGGTACAGTGTTGCATGATCAAGTAATTGTCACCCACCTCAGTGTATCATCCCCAAAGTGAATGGTAACATTGCAATAAAACCCTGAAAGGTATGCTAAAAAAGTTGTTAAGGATGAAAAAGATTAGGGTTTCCTGTTGCTATACTAAATGTTTACAGTGGGAACTGTATGTAAGGTTTAAAAGAAAGTATTGTACTCACACTTTGTTTAAAAAAATCAGGCACGTAGCGGTATTTTTATTTTGTCTGAAGTCCTCGGCCGTCATCCGGTATCATGGCAATGGTGGGGAAACGCACCCCGGTCCCTTGCGTCTCGTGGTTCCGAGGTGAGTGCATCCCAGGATAGGCACGTCAGCAGGATTGATGACGTCGGTGGGCGTGGTTGAAAGCGCTCGCGTTCGGAGCATGCATGCTCCTTCATCAGGCAATGTAAACAGCCCGCAGCTTGTGGATACATTTTTATAGTGGGCGGAGGGGGGAGTGTGGGAAAAAAAAATAAAAAATGGGGGCGGTATCTATGTTTATGCTTTAAAAACTTTAAAAACTGTCCAGCGCTGATCATGTATTAGAAGTTTTATAAAAAGATTTTGAACTAGACACCTCATGTCTAGCCCTTCTCGAAGATTTATACACTGGTGGTGGTGATGAAGAGACAGATATTTACTCATCATATCTCAATCAACATCTCCCCACCTCTCCACCAGTCCAACACATCACTTTCCGCCCAAAATCCATCTTTAACCCTACCCACGTTAAAGGCCCGTACCTACAGAGCTTCTACCAAGTGGTCTTCTCTGATATTAAACATCTGTGCAAAGACACTCCGGCATTCACAGACAATCATAACCTCACAGCATCAGAAAGGGCTTGCCTCAAAGCCCTCACCCAAAACACAGATCTTGTCATAAAAACCGCAGACAAAGGGGGCGGAATTGTCCTGCAAAACAGAGACGCCTACATCAAAGAGGCTCACAGACTTCTATCAGACACAAACACATACACCATACTACCCAGTGACCCTTTACCCAATTTTCTCATTGAAGCCGACTTATTAGTCAACAAAGCCACCACCAATGGAATAATCACCAAAACTGAAGCTGCTTTTTTGAAACGGGACAATTACAATACACCTTATTTTTTATCATCTCCCTAAAATCCACAAGAGCCTGACTGAGCCCCCTGGACGCCCTATAGTGGCCGCCATGGACAGCATCACTAATCCCTTTTCCATGTATATTGATCATTTCCTGCAACCACTAGCCCAGAATCTGCCAGCATATATCCGAGATGGCATATATCTACTAAACACCCTAGAGAACTATCGCTGGGAACCTACGTACTTATGGCTCTCCCTCGACGTTTGCTCACTATACACATCAATCCCACACAATATTGGACTAGAGGCGGTTGAGTACTTCCTCTCACAAATCCCTCACATCAACTCAAGACAGGCAGAATTCATTATAGAGACCACCAAATTCTGCCTGACTCACAATTACTTTCTATTTAAACAAAAACACTACCTGCAAACACAAGGCACAGCCATGGGGGCTAATTTTGCACCTAGCTACACCAACCTGACTATGGGCCTCTGGGAACATCGCTCCATTTGGAACAATAACCCCTTCTCCAAACATATAGTTTACTTCGGGCCGATACATCGATGACATCATCATCATCTGAGACGGCTCCCGGTCTCAAGCAGACACCTTTGTCACTTATTGTAAAGCCAACAACCTAGGCCTGTCTTTCACCTCAGTTTGTGATCCAGACACCTTAGCCTTCCTGGACCTAGAACTCAGCCATTTCAACAACCTTATTCACGCCAAAAACTATACCAAACCAACCGCAGGCAACTCCTACCTCCATTTTCAAAGCTGCCATCATCCAAGATGGATTTCGAACATACCTAAAAGCCAATTCTGCCGCCTAAAACACAACTGCACCCGTTTAGAAGATTACACCGAACAAAGTACACTATTCAAAAAGAAATTTTCAGAAAAGGGATACCCCAGCACCCTAGTCAATGATGCCTACAATCACTTTCTCAGCGAAGTACCAAGTACAAACAAACCATCACCCATCACATCTTCCCGAGCACCTAGATTCATCACTCAATTTCATACACAACACAGAAAAATGGAAAAAATCTTCCACAAACACTGGGGTATACTACGAGGAGACCCCCACCTCAAAGACAGTCTGGGCGAAAAACCGAAAATTACATACAGAAGAGCACAAAACCTAAAAGGAAAAATAGCAGCCAGTAAATTGAAGACCCGAAAAACCAACCCAAATCGCACTACCACTTTCCTAGAAGTCAAAGGCATGTACCAATACCGAAAATTCAACTGTCTTACATGCAAATTTGTTTAACATAAACAGAAACATTTTACCACAAAAGAACAAACTTACAAACTTGACCAATTCTACAACTGCTCTACGGAATTCATAGTATACTGTCTTTCCTGCCCATGTAACCTACTCTATGTAGGCCGCACTACCCGAACACTAAGAAAAAGATTTGGCGAACACAGACGATCGATCAAAGAAAAGAAGAATTTGACTATCCCAAGACACTTTACGGAATTCCACCAAGGCTCCACCAATGGCCTACATGTTTGGGCCATAGAAACCATCCCTGACACTTTACCTAGAGCGGAACGCATCAAACGCTTATGTGAGAGGGAAACTTTCTGGATCTACACCCTGGACAGTCTCAAGCCAGGAGGACTCAACGAGGAGATCGAAATCCACTCCATTTTTTAACTACTACCCGTCGCCCCCATCATTTTTCGCCCCCCCCCCCAAATAATCCTCCCCCCCCAAGCGCCCCCCCCAAACAAACCTGCCCCCTAAAAATCCCCTCCCCCTTCTTCGAAACACCCCTCCCCACTCCCCCCTACCAGCCCCCATTGTGTGTATATATGTATATATATAGATATATATATATTATATGCTTGCAATAGCTTAAACACTTCCCCCCTCCTTCCCCTTATCACTTTTACCAGTTACATACAGTCGTCCGAGCAAGCGTTACTTTCCTCCCCCATTACACCTTGTTCCACCCCATTATTTCTCCAAATCATCTACATATGTTTTCTGAACATGAGCGTCATTGCACGTGTGTATATATATGTATATATACACAGGTTTTTTTTTTTTTTTTTTTGTATGTTTATATAAATGTACACTTTCAGGGATTTTTTCCTTATTATTCAAAAACATCTCTTTTATATAGATTTTTTTATATATAGATTTTTTTATATATATAATTTTTATATAGATTCTAGTTATACAGATCTTTATATATATTTTTAAATGCAGCATTGTAATTATCTCCTATTTTTTTATTCTTATTCTTATTACATCTATACTCCTATCCTTCAGCACACTCCATTGCCCATATTATTTTATACACATTATAATCCTTCCCCCTCATATATTATTAATATATCCTCTGTTTTTCACCAATCATCCCTCACCCCTCTCTCCATCTTTCCTTTTTTATTCCTTACCCCATCCACACAACTGTCATCCTCTAATATATTCACCCATCAAACTACAAGCCCCATCAGCCCTCTCTCTCATAGTTCCGTTCACACTCACATTCCCTCCCCCTCCTCATGATTGCTTCCACATCATCACCTTTCCCACCCCCCCCCTCCCCTCATAATACACACGTTTTATACAGTCACAACATCTCAGCACAAACCACGTTAATAAACATGAATGATCCTTTTAAACTTTTTATAAAACTTCTAATACATGATCAGCGCTGGCCAGTTTTTAAAGTTTTTAAAGCATAAACATAGATACCGCCCCCATTTCTTTTTTCCCACACTCCCCCCTCCCCCTTCGCCCACTATAAAAATGTATCCACAAGCTGCGGCTGTTTAAATCGCCTGATGAAGGAGCATGCATGCTCCGAACGCGAGCGCTTTCAACCACGCCCACCGACGTCATCAATCCTGCTGACGTGCCTATCCTGGGACGCACTCACCTCGGAACCACGAGACGCAAGAGACCAGGGTGCGTTTCCCCACCATAGCCACGATACCGGATGACGGCCAAGGACTTCAGACAAAATAAAGATACCGCTACGTGCCTGATATTTTTAAACAAAGTGTGAGTACAATACTTTCTTTTAAAGCTTACATACAGTTCCCACTGTAATCAGACCCACTACTCTCAGAGCGGCGCTGCTCTCTCTCTCTTTTCTCCTCTACAACACAGAGTCTCTTCTGCTCTATGGAGCCGGCTGCCGCATTCTACAAACACACACCGTCACTCCTGGACTGAAAAAACTGTACAAAAAACACACTAGAGTGTTTCTCCCCTTCAGCCCCCACTCTCACTCCCGCCCACACTCAGTGTCACTCCATCTGTGACCCCCCATACTCGCTCATCACTAGCTTTCGTCGGCGCTCCATCCTCCCCCTCTCCACATACTAAATGTTTGCAAATGAGTCCTCCTCAGGGTTATATGTGTTTGAATGTTTGTACTGTAGATGTCCCTGGGAAACGTTAGGTCAAGATGCCACACCTGTGTAACCCAACACATTGCTTAGATGCAGAATAAAATAGTTATGCCCATAGTTCAGGAACATAGGCAGAAAGCGTAAGAGGCAATAAGTCTGCTAAAATTGGAAGCTTGAACTCAGTGATAGAGTCTTAGTTTTGGTGGCTAGTGTCTAGAGAGCACATTTCTGGCAAAGTGGTAGGGCCCTATGGGATCAGAGAGAGAATCAGTGATATCATATAACAGGTATATCACAGCATTGGATGAAGGGGGGGGGGGGGTGCATAAAGCAGGGAGGAGGTACACCTCCGACCATTAACAGGAATACCAACCCTTCACTCTAACACTACCATGTCTGTCTAAAATGATTTTACATTTTATATCTCTGACGTGTTACACTCGATTCATCTTGTTGCGCTGCCTGTAACCTTTCTATGTTTTGACTGAATCGATATTCTGAATGTCACTTTCAAATTTATTATTCTTGTGATACAAAATAAAATACTTTGAAATTAAAAAAATAATAATCTTGACCTAGGAGGACGAGGTCCATATGGAGCCAACACTGGTTTTTGTTTTTAATTTAATATTTTTTTTAAATTAGGGTACACCCCAAAAGTGAGAAAGATAAAAAATACAACAATGGCTGGGTAAGTCGGTGTCGAATTCTGTCCCCTGTCAGATAGTGTCCGCCCTGTATTGCACTTGCGCAGTATGGAGGACAAGGGGATTCCAAAAATCTCCAAACAGTACAGGGCAGTATGGGGCAGACACTATCCGATGGCTGGACAGTTTTTGTCAGAACACCGGTATACATGTCTATCCTGCACAAGGTACGGACAAGTCCTTTTGGGATCCATGCCTGGTTCATTTTAATGAACGTGAGCTTGTCCACATTGGCTCTGGACAGGCAGCTTCGCTTGTCTGTGATAACGCCCCCTGCCATGTTAAATACACGTTCAGATAATACACTGGCTGCAGGGCAGGCCAGCACCTCCAAGGCGTAAAGGGCAAGCTCAGGCCATGTGCCCAATTTAGAGACCCAGAAGTTGAAAGGGGAGATTCGTCATTCAGTACGTGTAGGGCGTGTGCACACATACTGCTCCACCATGTTGGTGAAATGCTGCCTCCTGGTAAGACGTTCCATCTCAGCTGGTGGTGCTGGTTGTTGTGGCGTGCTGACAAAGCTTTTCCACATTTCGGCCATGCTAACCCTGCCTTCTGAGGTGCTGGCGGTGCCCCAGCTGCGTTGGCAATCTTTTCCTCCTCCTCTGCCTTCGCCTTGTGCTTCCACCGTGCCCCCTCATGGTCAGGTGGGAATGCCACATGCAGCGCGTCTACCAGCATGCGCTTGTACTCGCGCATCTTATGATCACGCTCCAGTGAGGGAATTAAGGACGGTATGTTGTCCTTGTAATGGGGATCCAGCAGTGTGGCCACCCAGTAATCAGCACCATTGCGGAGACACTGCAATGTAATCGCTCATGTGTGCCAGGCTGCCCAGAGGCAACGAAAAGCTGTCCTCTGTGGGAGGTGTATCGTCTGTGTCCTCTGTATCCCCCCAGCCAAGCACCAGTGATGGCCATGAGCTGGTCTGGGCGCCACCCTGCTGTGAACATGGTTCCTCCTCATCCATCTCCTCCTCCTCATCCTCCACCTTGTGATCCTCCAGAACTGTGCCCTTGCTGGACAATTGTGTACCTGGTGTTTGTTGGTGCAGGAACCCACCCTTGTAGCCACTTGTGAATGACTGCCCTGAAAGCCTTGGAAATTATCCCTCTTCCTCCTCATCCTCCTCCTCTTGTGCCACATCCTCTTCCATCATCGCCCTGGAGACCACCAGGCCAATACTAGCGAGATTACTGCACTATCAGGATAGAGAAACTGTACTCCGGCTGGCTCGTGAACGGGCCAACATACAGCACAATGGGGCCAGAGTATCTTTTTACCCTAATTTTTCGGCGGAGGTGCAAAGACGCAGGGCGAAGTTCTTTGATGTAAACGTACATATTCGCCAGCACACCATGGATCGATGAAACTTCGTCCAAAAAAAGGTTTTTAATGAAAAAAATTACATCACAAAAGTATAAGGTGCACCTTATACTTTTGTGATGTAATTTTTTTCATTAAAAACCTTTTTTTGGACGAAGTTTCCTCGATCCATGGTGTGCTGGCGAATATGTACGTTTGTTTGATGTTTCCAGGACCCGACTGGTAATCGCTACAGCACCCGCCTTTTTTATGAGCCACATATACCAGGAACGAGTGCGATAGGAATATCAATTTGACTGTTCTTTGATGTAAAACGCAGGCTTCGACAGCTGCAGCTATCATATGCAATGCTATACTCGGCAAAGCTGAGAGTGATAGTGAGAGGTCAGGCGCAATTCTTTGAGTCGGCGAAAGATGCCAGTGCCTGGCTAGACCGCAATGAGCAAGCCCTGAGGCGGCGTGATCAGAACGAGGAGGAAGGATGATGCAGGCATAGGAGTCTGAGGAGAGTACCTGTCACAAACATGACCTTTGTGCTGCTTTGCCTTGATTTGGAGACCATGTACTGAACCTACCCAGATGAACCCTGGCTGAGGGACAATATATTGCAACGGATCAAGACAAGAGCTTCAGAAACCGTTGGCGTGGGAGGGCTCAATCTGTGTGCTCACATATTTTATTTATTCAAATGGCAGGAATTCCTATAGTATCGTGGAATGTGAGGGGACTCCACTCACCCCTTAAGAGAACCATGATGCGTATGTGCCTTAAAAAATTTCAACCGGGAGTGTTCTGCTTCCAGGAAACGCATTTGACTGGGGAGACTGTGAGCTGTAAACAGTATAATTGGGTGAATAATGCCTACCACTCGAATCACACCTCTCATTCCAGGGGAGTGAGCCTTTTGATCCACAGCTCCCTGGACTACCAAGAGATAGACGCTCTCATTGACCCAGATGGTCGATTTGTATTTCTCCACTGCAGACTGGGTATCTTAACATGTGTCATTGCTAGTATATATGCCCCCCCCTTTCACGGCGGTGGTGCTAAGGGCCCTGACATCCTATTTGGATGGCAGGCCGGAGGTGCCGCTTCTTGTGATTGGGGACTTTAATTGCTGTCTAGATCTCTCGCTGGATAGGCACCCGGCCGTAGGAGCCTCTGCCCTCTCCAGGGGTACCCCCCTGGCGAGGTTGATGCAAGAGTTGGGTTGGGTGGATGTCTGGCGAAACCATCACCCGGGGGTAAAACAGTACTCATGTTTTTCGAAAACACATGGTAGTCTATCCAGAATAGACCTGGGGGTGGGAAACGCATGCATGCTCCAATATGTGTCCTCAACAGATTATAGGCCCCGTAGCGTATCTGACCATTCCCCATTAATAGTTTATCTGATGGTCTCCCGTCCAGCAGCGCTCCCGAAAGTCCCATGGAAGTTCAACGCGTTCTGGCTGAAATTGTTTAAAACCCCATAGACGAGAGCATGCATGGGTTTTTCGCCACTCAGAACCCCGAGGGTTCCTGTATGCAGCAGTGGGAGGCCTTCAAAGCTTTTTTGAGGAGGGTATTGACCAATGAAATGACTAAAGTAAAAAAAGATTCATCCGCTATTGTGGTAGATTTGGAGAATAGGGTGAAGGAACTAGAGCAGCAATTTATCTTAGATCCCTCTGATTCGGCAAGGGAGGAGTGACAGGTTGCTCAGTCAGCGTATGAGCGCGTGCTTTCCTCAACTGCCGAGAAAAAATGCTTTTTCACCAAACAGGCGTTTTTTTGAGAAGGGGCAGAAAACCGGGCGTATGCTGGCTCGCATAGCGAACTCACATCAGAGATCACCAACAATAGGAGCCATTAAATCTAAAGCTGGGCCACTTGTTCGGTCCCTTGAACATATTATGCAGGAGCTGGCTGGGTTTTATGAAGAGCTGTACTGCCCCGGTACCGCCTATGACCGGGCGGCTCTGGACCAGTACCTGAGGGGGTTGACATTCCCCAGGCTTACCAAGGCACAGAGGGATGGGTTGGACACACCTCTCATGGTGGAGGAACAGCAGGAGGCTGTGGGACTGTTCCCTAACTGCAAGGCCCCGGGGGAGGATGGGATCCCCATGGAGGTCTACAAACAACATGCAGATATATTGTTGCCCCGCTTATTACAGGTGTTCAATGCTGCCCTGGAGGCGGGAGAACCTCCGCCTTCAATGGAAAAAGCAAATATTGTACTTCTCCTCGGGTAAGGATCCAGTTGAACCAGGATCATACAGGCCAATCTCACTGTTGTAATATGATATTAAAATCCTGGCAAAGGTGTTAGCTCAGCGACTTAATACGGTTATAGCCTCCCTCATACACGACGATCAGGCAGGGTTTATGCCAAATAAATCCACTGCCATAAACTTGCGGCGGTTATTTTTGAATATGCAGTCAGATGTAGATAATGCGGGAAGCAGGGCTCTGCTGTCCTTAGATGCCACTAAGGCGTTTGACAGTATTGACTGGACATATCTGTGGGCGGTATTGGAACACTTTGGGTTTGGTGACACATACATAGCATGGGTGCGTCTACTGTACAGTGGACCTGAAGCCGCCATTCGTGCTTTCGGTTTTCTGTCACATGACTTTGCATTGAGGAGGGGGACGCGGCAAGGATGTCCGCTGTCCCCCTTGCTCTTTGCATTGGCTATTGAACCCCTGGCCATCGAGATAAGGGCGAATGAACAAATTGTGGGATTTTGCTATGGCCCCCTGCAGGAGAAGATAATGCTTTATGCAGATGATACCCTGCTTATGTTGGGAGATACGGACGAATCCCTGCGGGAGGCCATGGTAACCATTACAGAATTTGGGGTATACTCAGGGTTACAAATCAATTGGTCAAAGTCCGCCCTCTTGTTGCTAGACGGCGATGCCACACAAGTCGTGGCTCAGTCGTGTCCAATCCCTGTCACAACTTCCTTTAAATACCTGGGGATCCAGGTTACATCTAACCTGCGGGACTTCGGCCGGTTGAACATTTCGCCCCTGCTTCAGAGGTTCAGAGTGAGGACTTGGAATGGCCTTCACATGTCAGTAGCGGGCAAAGTAAATTTGGTAAAAATGATTCTTATGCCTCAATTGCTTTACTACCTTCACAATGCCCAATAGTAATACCCTTAAAAATCTTTCGGATGGTTAACTCCATTATTCGCACTTTATTATGGAAGAGAAAACCTCCACGAATAAAGCTGGAACATCTTTAAAGGCCTAAAGACAGTGGCGGGTTAGCATTGCCCAGCTCGTGGCTGTACTACCTGGCAGCCCAGTTGCAGCACCTGGTAGGGTGCTTTGGGACAGAGCCGGCTGGCTCCTCCCAGGCACTCATGCTTCACACGGTAGGCTCGGGTCCCATTCCCATGGCACTGGAAGCCCTGGCATTTGCCAGGCCTAATAAGAAATACCCCACATACAACCTGATACAGAAGGTTTGGAACAAATGTAAATACATACAACGGGCTGAGGGGTACACTGAATATAGCCCTCTGTGGCATAATGACACTTACACAGAGTTGGCTAAAGCCCCATACACACGGTCGGACAATCCGCGGACCAGGTCCGTCGGACCATGTCCGTCATACTTTGTCTGATGTTGGTTTTGCGTACACACGGTCGGACAAAGTTGTCGGAAAATCCGATCATTTTGAACGTGGTGACGTTTGTTGCCTACGACGGGACTACGTAGAGGCTAGTAGCCAATAGCTTTGGTCTTGTAATGTGATCTGAGCATGCGTAGCACTTTGTCCGGTCGGACAACCGTACACACGATCGGGTTTGGTGTGATCGGACCGGGTTGACGGCAAATCTTTCCAGCAGGAGATAAGACTTTGTCCGTCGGACAAACCGACGAACACTGTCCGATGGTGCATACACACGGTCTGATTTTTCAACAACCTTGTCCGATCGGACAGAATCCATGAAAAAGTCCGACCGTGTGTATGGGGCTTAAGCTGCAGGAAGGGGCGATGTACGTCAGCAGAATGGCACGGGCAGGCATAAGGGCGTATATATAAGTCCCTACCTGCCTGCGAGTGGGGGGCCCGATCGGGGGGGTGGGGGGCCCGAGCCCTGGTGCCTGCGGCAGTCGGCATCGTTGGGGGAGATGAGGGGGAGGCCACTCATTCGTGGCCACCCCCTCGCGATCGCTCCCGGCCAATCAAACACTTCCTCTAGCCCTGTCATGTAAACAGGGCTAGAGGAAGTGATGTCATCCCTAATGGCCGTGGGTGGGGGGCCCGCCCCGGGCCTGTGAATGTCCGGGTCATTGGGGGAGGGATCGGAGGTGAGGGGGGGCACTTATTCGTGGCCACCCCCTCGCGATCGCTCCCGGCCAATGAAATGCTTCCTCTGGCTCTGTATTGTGAACAGAACTAGAGGAAGTGATGTCATCTCTCCTCGTGGCGGCCTTTCGAACCGACGCAGAGGAGAGAAGACATGTGAGTTACACAACACAACACTACACTACACTAACAGTAGAACACTCTAGGCACACTTTTCACCCCCCCATCCCCCCCATCACTCCCCTGCACCCCCTGTCACAGTGACACCAAAGCAGTTTTTTTTTTTTTATACTGTTTACTGCATTGGTGCATTGTGACTGTAAAAACTGTTAGGGCAGTTAGATTTAGCCCCCTTAGGTCTAGGAACCCCCCCTAATAAAGGTTTAACCCCGTGATCACCCTCCGTCACCAGTGTCACTAAGCGATCGTTTTTTTGATCGCTTTATTAGTGTCACAGTTGACGCTAGTTAGGGAGGTAGGTATTTAGGTTCGCCGCAGCGTTTTATAGCGTCAGGGACCCCCCATATACTACCTACTAAAGGTTTTAACCCCCTGATTTCCCCCTAGTTAACCCTTTCACCAGTGATCACCATATAACTGTCAAATAGGGTCTGCGTCGCCCCAGGCAGCGTCGGGTTAGTGCCAGTACCGCTAACACCCACGCACGCAGCATACACCTCCCTTAGTGGTATAGAACCTGAACAGATCGATATCTGATCTGATCAGATCTATACTAGCGTCCCCAGCAGTTTAGGGTTCCTAAAAACGCAATTGGGATCAGCCCAGATACCTGCTAGCACCTGCGTTTAGCCCCTCCGCCCAGCCCAGCCCACCCAAGTGCAGTATTGATCGCTCACTGTCACTTACAAAACACTAAGCACACATAACTGCAGCGTTCGCAGAGTCAGGCCTGATCCCTGCGATCGCTAACAGTTTTTTTGGTAGCGTTTTGATTCAGTCGCTAACAGCCTAGGAGCTTTTTTTTCCCTGTGAGTCTCACTAGTGTACTACTAAATTTAGAGCCCAAAATGGCAAATCGAAAGTACACTAGTGAAGAGGCCTACACTTTTCTGAGTATGACAGATAGTGAAGAGGAGGTCACTCATCTGTCAGAATCAGGCTCAGAATATGATCCAGTAGACGACAGCGGCTCCATGACAGATAGCTCTGAAGGCGGAGTTGTGGTCCCTGCTAAGGCTCAGTCGTGTCCAATCCCTGTCACAACTTCCTTTAAATACCTGGGGATCCAGGTTACATCTAACCTGCGGGACTTCGGCCGGTTGAACATTTCGCCCCTGCTTCAGAGGTTCAGAGTGAGGACTTGGAATGGCCTTCACATGTCAGTAGCGGGCAAAGTAAATTTGGTAAAAATGATTCTTATGCCTCAATTGCTTTACTACCTTCACAATGCCCAATAGTAATACCCTTAAAAATCTTTCGGATGGTTAACTCCATTATTCGCACTTTATTATGGAAGAATAAACCTCCACGAATAAAGCTGGCACATCTTTAAAGGCCTAAAGACAGTGGCGGGTTAGCATTGCCCAGCTCGTGGCTGTACTACCTGGCAGCCCAGTTGCAGCACCTGGTAGGGTGCTTTGGGACAGAGCCGGCTGGCTCCTCCCAGGCACTCATGCTTCACACGGTAGGCTCGGGTCCCATTCCCATGGCACTGGAAGCCCTGGCATTTGCCAGGCCTAATAAGAAATACCCCACATACAACCTGATACAGAAGGTTTGGAACAAATGTAAATACATACAACGGGCTGAGGGGTACACTGAATATAGCCCTCTGTTGCATAATGACACTTACACAGAGTTGGCTAAGCTGCAGGAAGGGGCTAGATGGATATCATATGGTGTTACACACATTAACCACTTGCCAACCACCGCACGACGATGTACGTCAGCAGAATGGCACGGGCAGGCATAAGGGCATATATATAAGTCCCTACCTGCCTGCGAGTGGGGGGCCCGATCGGGGGGGGTGGGGGTCCCGAGCCCTGGTGCCTGCGGCGGTCGGCATCGTTGGGGGAGATGAGGGGGAGGCCACTCTTTCGTGGCCACCCCCTCGCGATCGCTCCCGGCCAATCAAACACTTCCTCTAGCCCTGTCATGTAAACAGGGCTAGAGGAAGTGATGTCATCCCTAATGGCCGTGGGTGGGGGGCCCGCCCCGTGCCTGTGAATGTCCGGGTCATTGGGAGAGGGATCGGAGGTGAGGGGGGGCACTTATTCGTGGCCACCCCCTCGCGATCGCTCCCGGCCAATGGAATGCTTCCTCTGGCTCTGTATTGTGAACAGAACTAGAGGAAGTGATGTCATCTCTCCTCGTGGCGGCCTTTCGAACCGACGCAGAGGAGAGAAGACATGTGAGTTACACAACACAACACTACACTACACTAACAGTAGAACACTCTAGGCACACTTTTCACCCCCCATCCCCCCCATCACTCCCCTGCACCCCCTGTCACAGTGACACCAAAGCAGTTTTTTTTTTTTTTTTTTTTATACTGTTTACTGCATTGGTGCATTGTGACTGTAATAACTGTTAGGGCAGTTAGATTTAGCCCCCTTAGGTCTAGGAACCCCCCCTAATAAAGGTTTAACCCCGTGATCACCCTCCGTCACCAGTGTCACTAAGCGTTCGTTTTTTTGATCGCTGTATTAGTGTCACAGTTGACGCTAGTTAGGGAGGTAGGTATTTAGGTTCGCCGCAGCGTTTTATAGCGTCAGGGACCCCCCATATACTACCTACTAAAGGTTTTAACCCCCTGATTTCCCCCTAGTTAACCCTTTCACCAGTGATCACCATATAACTGTCAAATAGGGTCTGCGTCGCCCCAGGTAGCGTCGGGTTAGTGCCAGTACCGCTAACACCCACGCACGCAGCATACACCTCCCTTAGTGGTATAGAACCTGAACAGATCGATATCTGATCTGATCAGATCTATACTAGCGTCCCCAGCAGTTTAGGGTTCCTAAAAACGCAATTGGGATCAGCCCAGATACCTGCTAGCACCTGCGTTTAGCCCCTCCGCCCAGCCCAGCCCACCCAAGTGCAGTATTGATCGATCACTGTCACTTACAAAACACTAAGCACACATAACTGCAGCGTTCGCAGAGTCAGGCCTGATCCCTGCGATCGCTAACAGTTTTTTTTGGTAGCGTTTTGATTCAGTCGCTAACAGCCTAGGAGCTTTTTTTTCCCTGTGAGTCTCACTAGTGTACTACTAAATTTAGAGCCCAAAATGGCAAATCGAAAGTACACTAGTGAAGAGGCCTACACTTTTCTGAGTATGACAGATAGTGAAGAGGAGGTCACTCATCTGTCAGAATCAGGCTCAGAATATGATCCAGTAGACGACAGCGGCTCCATGACAGATAGCTCTGAAGGCGGAGTTGTGGTCCCTGCTAAGGTCAGGCGTACCAGACCCCAAACTCCTTCTTCTGTTGTTGAGGTGCAAGAACCGCAGGTCGCTCGTAGGAAGCAGAGACGCACTAGAGCCGCTATTCCTTTTGGTGAACTGGCAAGCACCAGTGGCCTAGTACACCCTGAATGTACATCCAGCACTGCAGTATCACGTGGTGACGTGGCGAGTCCCATAAGTGCAGTTTAAGCTGGCGAGGTGGCAAGCACAAGTAGTGTCCCGCTGCCACCAAGAAGAAGACAAAGACAGGCCCGTCGTGCCCATAGTGCCCTTCCTGCAGAATTCGCCAATCCTAAATGGGTGCCCACCACTTCTGCAGAACCCGTACTTCCCCCATTCACTGGCCAACCCGGTATTCAGGTGGAAACAGTTGATTTTACATCACTTGATTTTTTTTCTCTGTTTTTCACCGAAGATCTCTATAGATCTATTGTGGACCAAAGCAATTTGTACGCTGGTCAACACATCGCCGCTAATCCCCAGTCCTCCCTTGCCAGAGATTGGAGACCAATTACGGTCCTCAAATTCAAGATCTTTCCCTCATCATGGGCGTAGTTAAAATGGGTACGCTGCGTTCATATTGGTCCACTGAGCCAATGTACCATATGCCCGTGTTCTCTGCTTCAATGTCCAGGGCACGATACGAGATGATTTTGCGGTTCATGCACTTCAACGACAATGAACTCTGTCGTCCTCGTGGAGACCCTGCATACGATCGGCTCTACAAAATTCAGCCCCTCATAAACCATTTCAACCAACGTTTTGCAGACTTATTTACTCCCCATCAAGTTGTCTGCGTTGATGAGTCCCTGATTACGTTTTCTGGCCGCTTGTCATTCAAACAATACCTTCCCAGCAAGCGTGCCAGATACGGGGTCAAGATGTATAAGCTCTGTGACAGGGCCACAGGCTATACATGTAGTTTTATGGTTTATGAGAGCAATGATAGCCACGTAGAGCCGACAAACTGCCCTGACTACATAGGGAGCGCTGGCAAGATTGTGTGGGACTTGATGTCACCCTTATTCGAAAAGGGGTACCACTTGTACGTGGACAATTATTACACGAGCGTGCCACTGTTTAGTCATTTGTTTGATCAGCAGATTGGAGCCTGTGGCACCGTGCAACCTAATCGCCGGGGCTTTCCCCAGCGGCTTGTAGATTCCCGTCTTAGGCTGGGGGAGAGAGCCTGCTTGCAGTGTAATAACTTGCTCGCTATGAAGTGGAGGGATAATAAGAATGTTTTCCTTCTTACCTCCCTTCATGCAGGCACGACGGTCCAAATTACTACGGCGACTGGTGTTGTGACGAAACCCCTCTGTGTCCACGAGTATAACCAAAATATGGGAGGGGTGGACCTCAACGACCGGTACAAAAGTTGACGCTGGTACAAAAAAGTGTCTATTTACTTATTCCAATTGGCTTTGCTGAACGCTCATGTGCTATACGGAGCTTCAGGACGTACTCGGTCATTCCTTAAATTCCAGGAAGAGATCATCGGAGCCCTTCTGTTTCCAGACGGTGCTCCACCTCACCTTCCCAATCCAAATGCAGTAAGCCGGCTGCATGAGTGGCATTACATTTATGTCCTCCCGAGTACCCCTACCCAACGAGCCCCCCAAAGAAAATGTAGTGTCTGCAGAAAGCGTGAATTTAGGCGTGACACCTGCTATTATTGTCCCCGCTGTCCTGACAATCCTGGTCTTTGTATCGGTGAATGTTTTGAACGCTACCATTCACTAGTTGAGTATTAGCGTAGGGTACAGCATTGCACAGAATAGGCACACATTCTCAAGAATGCCATCGCATTTTGAGACCAAAACAGCTGGAACCGTTACAACAGTTCCGTTAGAACTGTTACAGTTACAAAAAACGTGTAAAAAAAAAAGTAAACATTAAAAAAACAAAAAAATGATAAAATAAAAAACAAAAAATAGTTGTCTTATTGTTTTATTGTTCTCTTTCTCTCTATTCTCTCTCTATTGTTCTTCTCTTTTTTACTGTATTCTATTCTGCAATGTTTTATTGTTAACCATTTTTTTGTTTTCAGGTACGCCATTCAGTTGCAGCGTGGATTTATCTATCTTGACAGCAACATTGTTTGCTCCCACGATACATAAAGACGTCACTCCAACGCTGTAGGAGGTGATTTCACCACCACAGTTAAAAAAAAAGAGCATATATGCCGAAGCATGGGGGCAGCAGGGGCGGAGGAGCGATTTGCTCCTAATGCCGCCTACATACGGTCAAAATTCCGATGGAGGCTTGCCCGTGGAAAAGTCCGACCGTGTGTACGCGGCATAACTTTTTTGCGGGAGGATGCCCCCATGCTTCGACATATATATATTTTAGGCATAGGTTGCGTTAAAAAATGTTTAATTTTTTACTATGTTTTTTTTGTATTTGCTTTGCAGGTATGGTAAATCTTACTGTTATACTGTAATGTTACTTTGTTTTATTGTTAACCATAATTTGCTTAGGAGGTACGCCATTCAGCTGCAGCGCGGATTTATGTATCTTGACAGCAACAGTGCTTGCTCCCACGATACATAAATCCGTGACTCCAACGCTGTAGGAGGTGATTTCACCACCACAGTTAAAAAAAAAAGAGCATATATGCCGAAGCATGGGGGAAGCATGGGGGCAGCAGGGGCGGAGGAGCGATTTGCTCCTAATGCCGCCGACATATGGTCGAAATTCCGACGGAGGCTTGCCTGTGGAAAAGTCTGACCGCGTGTATGCGGCATAACTTTTTTGCGGGAGGATGCCCCCATGCTTCGGCATATATATATTTTAGGCACAGGTTGCGTTAAAAAATGTTTTATTTTTTACTATGTTTTTTTTGTATTTGCTTTGCAGGTATGGTAAATCTTACTGTTATACTGTAATGTTACTTTGTTTTATTGTTAACCATAATTTGCTTAGCGGGTACGCCATTCAGCTGCAGCGCAGATTTATTTATCTTGACAGCAACAGCGTTTGCTCCCACGATACATAAATCCGTGACTCCAGCGCTGTTGGAGGTGATTTCACCACCACAGTTAAAAACAAAATGGTGCATGTATGCCCATCATTAGAAGTGGGTGGATGAAGGGAGGTATTCTAATGGGGGGCATACCCACTGATCAATCTTTTTTTTTCGTTCAGCCCACAGGCTGCATGAAAAAAAAGATTACAATATATGCCAAACAAGGGCCAACAACAGACTGGTATGTTGCTGGAATTTGAGTGGTTATACCAGAATGATGCCGATGGGTTTAGGTATTATCTTGGTATCATTCTTTTCAGCCATCAGTTGGCTTTCATGTAAAAGCAATCCTAGTGGCTAATTAGTCTCTAGACTGCTTTTACAAACAGTGGGAAGGAATTTCCCCCCCTCCCACCGTCTTCCATGGTTTTCTCTGGCTCTCCTGTCCCAACAGGGAACCTGAGAATGCAGCCGGTGGTTCCGCCAGCTGACCATAGAGCTGATCAGAGACCAGAATGGCTGCAATCATCTCTATGCCCTAAGAAACCGGAAGCTACGAGCATTTCATGACTTATATTTCGCCGGATATAAACAGCGCCATTGGGAAATTGGGAAAGTATTTTATCACACCGATCTTGGTGTGGTCAGATGCTTTGAGGGCAGAGGACAGATCTAGGGTCTAATAGACCCCAATTTTTTCAAAAAAGAGTACCTGTCACTACCTATTGCTATCATAGGGGATATTTACATTCCCTGAGATAACAATAAAAATGATAAAAAATATATATAAATAAAAGGAACAGTTGAAAAATAAAAAATAAAAAAGCAAAATAAATAATAATAAAAAAAAGAAAAAAAAAAGCACCCCTGTCCCCCCCTGCTCTCGTGCAAAGGCGAACGCAAGCGTTGGTCTGGCGTCATATGTAAACAGCAATTGCACCATGCAAGTGAGGTATCACTGCGAAGGTCAGATCGAGGTCAATAATTTTAGCAGTAGACCTCCTCCGTAAATCTAAAGTGGTATCCTGTAAAGACGTTTAAATGCTTTTAAAAATGTATGTAGTTTGTTACCGCTGCACGTTTCTGCGCAATTTTAAAGCATCTTGGTATCCATGTACTCAGCCTAAAGACTTCTTTTTTATTTCATCAAATATTTGGGCAAGATAGTGTGTTTTAGTGCATTAAAATTTTAAAAAGTGTGTTTTTTCCAAAAACAATGCGTTTGAAAAATCGCTGCGCAAATACTGAGTGAAAAAAAAATGAAACACCCACCATTTTAATCTGTAGGGCCTTTGCTTTAGAAAAAATATATTGTTTGGGGGTTCAACGTAATTTTCTTTCAAAAAAAAAAATTATTTTCTCATGTAAACAAAAATGTGTCAGAAAGGGCTTTGTCTTCAAGCGTTTAGAAGAGTGGGTAATGTGTGACAAAGCGTCTAAATGTTGTGCATAAAATGCCAGGACAGTTCAAACCCCCCCCCCAAATGACCCCATTTTGGAAAGTAGACACCCTAAGCTTTTTGCTGAGAGGCATGTCGAGTCCATGGAATATTTTATATTTTGACACAAGTTGCGAGAAAAATAATTATTATTTATTTATTTTTATTTTTTTGCACAAAGTTGTCACTAAATGATATATTGCTCAAACATGCCATGGACATATGTGGAATTACACCCCAAAATACATTCTGCTGCTTCTCCTGAGTACGGGGATACCACATGCGTGAGACTTTTTGGGAGCCTAGCCATGTACGGGACCCCAAAAACCAAGCACCACCTTCAGGATTTCGAAGGGTGTGAATTTTTTAATTCACTCCTCACTGCCTATCACATTTTCAGAGGCCATGGAATGCCCAGATGGCACAAAATACCCCCAAATGACCCCATTTTGGAAAGTAGACACCCCAAGCTATTTGCTGAGAGGTATGGTGAGTATTTTGCAGATCTCGCTTTTTGTCACAAAGTTTTAAAAATTGAAAAAAAAAAAAAAAAATACATTTTTCATTTCTTTCTTCATTTTCAAAAAAAAAATGAGAGCTGCAAAATACTCACCACGCCTCTCAGAAAATAGCTTGGGGTGTCTACTGTCCAAAATGGGGTCATTTGGGGGGATTTTGTGCCATCTGGACATTCCATGGCCTCCGAAACTGTGATAGGCAGTGAGGTGTGAAATCAAAAATTTACGCCCTTAGAAATCCTGAAGGCGGTGCTTGGTTTTCGTGGTCCCGTACACGGATAGGCTCCCAAAAAGTCCCACACATGTGGTATCCTCATACTCAGGAGAAGCAGCCAAATTTATTTTGGGGTGTAATTCCACATATGCCCATGGCATGTGTGAGCAATATATAATTTAGTGAAAACTTTAGGCAAAAAAAAAAAAAAAAAAGTTTGTAATTTTTCCCGCAACTTGTGGCAAAATATAAAATATTCCATGGACTCAACATGCCTCTCAGCAAATAGCTTGGGGTGTCTACTTTCCAAAATGGGGTAATTTGGGGGGGGGGGTTGTGCCATCTGGGCATTTTATGGCCTTCAAAACTGTGATAGGTAGTGATAGGTAGTGAGGAATGAAATCAAAAATTTACGCCCTTAGAAATCCTGAAGGCGGTGCTTGGTTTTTGGGGTCCCGTACACGGATAGGCTCCCAAAAAGTCCCACACATGTGGTATCCCCATACTCAGGAGAAGCAGCAGAATTTATTTTGGGGTGTAATTCCACATATGCCCATGGCATGTGTGAGCAATATATCATTTAGTGACAACTTTGGGCAAAAAAAAAAGTTTGTAATTTTTCCCGCAACTTGTGGCAAAATATAAAATATTCCATGGACTCAACATGCCTCTCAGCAAATAGCTTGGGGTGTCTACTTTCCAAAATGGGGTAATTTGGGGGGGGGGGGGGGGTTGTGCCATCTGGGCATTTTATGGCCTTCAAAACTGTGATAGGTAGTGATAGGTAGTGAGGAGTGAAATCAAAAATTTACGCCCTTAGAAATCCTGAAGGCGGTGCTTGGATTTCAGGATCCCGTACACGGATAGGCTCCCAAAAAGTCCCACACATGTGGTATCCCCGTACTCAAGAGAAGCAGCAGAATTTATTTTGGGGTGTAATTCCACATATGTCCATGGCATGTGTGAGAAATATATCATTTAGTGACAACTTTTTGTAAACATTTTTTTTTTGTCATTATTCAATCACTTGGGACAAAACATAAAATATTCAATGGGCTCAACATGCCTCTTAGCAATTTACTTAGGGTGTCTACTTTCCAAAATGGGGTCATTTGGGGGGGGGTTTGTACTTCCCTGCCATTTTAGCACCTCAGGAAATGAGATGCAGTCATAAACTAAAAGCTGCGTAAATTCCAGAAAATGTACCCTAGTTTGTAGACGCTATAACTTTTGCGCAAACCAATAAATATACGCTTATTGACATTTTTTTTACCAAAGACATGTGGCTGAATACATTTGGCTTAAAAGTATGACTAAAATTGAGTTTATTGGATTTTTCTTATATCAAAAAGGAGAAAATATTATTTTTTTTCAAAATTTTCCGGCTTTTTCCGTTTATAGCGCAAAAAATAAAAATCGCAGAGGCAATCAAATACCATCAAAAGAAAGCTCCATTTGTGGGAAGAAAAGGACGCAAATTTCGTTTGGGTACAACATTGCATGACCGCGTAATTACCAGTTAAACCAGTGCAGTGCGAAATTGTAAAAAGTCCTCTGGTCTTAGGGCTGCAAAATGGTCCGGTCTGAAAGTGGTAAGCATGTTTTCAAAAATGGCATTCTTAGGACATTTGCGGATTTGCAGGCGGAGTTTTTTGCCTTCCTCAATGGTATTCCAGTATCTACAGCTGCAGCATGTGTTTAGGGCGCAGAGTAGGTCCTCTGAGTGGCACTTGTCATCTATCCCGGTGTTCGGCCTCATTAGGGATGCTGTGACCTCGAAGGAATTTATTTCTCAAAGCTACAATACACTTTTACAACACTTCTTGGGGCAGCATTCCCTGAGGGTGAGAGAAAAATGAGAGAGGGATGTGGGAAAAATGGACGGTGAGGAATGGGAGGAGATATTCCAGGGGGTGAGTGTATGTTCATTAAATGTGGCCCAACGGCTCACTCAATTATATTTTATTCTGAGGGTGTACTACATGCCGCATAGATTACAGTTGATGGGGTTGCAGTCTGAGGATACATGTACCAGATGTCGTCGCAATCATGGGGACCTTATTCACCTCTTGTGGCGCTGCCCCAAATTGCATTTGTACTGGAATGAAGTGGTGAACACGGTCAACTCTGTATTCAAGATATCTTTACCGGTAGATCCCAAAGTATGCCTCTTGGGGGTGGTGGAGGAGTATGTGCTGGCAGTACACACAAGGGAGGCAGTACACAGGGTATTATTCCAAGCCAGAAGGTTGATTATGCTTTATTGGAAATCTGAAACACCCCGACTTCGAGGGAATGGATATGTAAAATAGGGGAAATGCTTCGTATGGAGAAACTTATATACCAGCACAGGGAGAGTACAAGGAAATACGAAAGTCTTTGGGCCCCGTGGCTGGATACACCGGGGCTAGCCCCGGTGGACCTAGTCACAGATAGGCTGCTTGGATAATTGTGGGATAAAGTATTGGATTGTAAATGCAATATTGTAAGATTGGACATAATGAGATACTGTTCCTTTAACTGTGCTTTATGTTGATTGGTTATACACTTGGAAGTGTTAATTGCTGCTTTGATGTTGATGGATGTATATCACCTTTTGACTAATAAAAACCTTTTTGTTGGTAAAAAAATTAATAAATAACGGTTTCAGAGATGGGTTTTTGGCTCCTTCCTTTAAGGGTAAAGGCTGTACTTTGGTACAGGATTTGAAATCGGTTTATACCCATGCATCTGTGATTCAGGATAAGATTTCCAAGCAAGTGGCGGAAGGTAGGGTCGCAGGTCCATTTTCGGCTCTGTCATTCCCAAATTTTAGGCTTTCCCCTATAGGTGTGCTCAAAAAAGGCCTAAAAAAGACCAAGGTTGTTATCGCATGATACACCACCTTTCTTACCTATTGGACTCATCTCAGAATGATGACGTCTCTGGCGTTGAAGCCCCAGTTTGTTATTCATCTTTTGATGAGGCTTTAGTTATTTTAAGGTTACATGTGGTTGAAAGCGGCACACATTGCTGGTGTTCGGAATAACATTGCTGACGCTTTGTCTCGTTCACAGTTCACAAAGTTTTGGGAATTTGCTCCAGCGGCAGATCAGTACGGAACCCCTTGCCCAGATTTCCTCTGGGGCTGAATTTGGAGCTAATGCTCGGAAACCTCAAGAGTCTGTGTCAAAGAAGACGTGGTTAGATTATCGCCTATCTTGGACCAGCTGGTGTTCTTTTTGCAAAAATTTGGATCTGGATACGTTAGCAGTATCTTCATATGTCTCCTTGTCTATCGTGTCCTCTCTGATTCAGTCTAATCTCAGCCCAGCATTAGGGATGAGCTTCGAGTTCAAATCAAACTCATGTTCGACTCGAACATTGCCTGTTCGCCTGTTTACCGAACAGCGAACAATTTGGGGTGTTTGCAGCAAATTCGAAAAGCACCCTGTAAAAGTCTATGGGAGAAATCTAAAGTGCTAATTTTAAATGCCTATATGCAAGTTATTGTCATAAAAAGTGTTTGGGGACCTTGGTCCTGCCTCAGGGGACATGTATCAATGCAGATAAAAGTTAAAAAAACGGCCGTTTTTTCAGGAGCAGTGAACCCAGGCTTCCCCAGTGATGTAAGGGTGACCCCGCCCCCTCTGATGTAACGCAGGTTTCCGTTACATCAGAGGGGGCGGGGTCACCCGTACGTCACTGGGGAAGCCCAGCTTTTCCCTTGCGTTGTTTCAGAGGGGGGCGGGGTCAGGTGATGGAGTGGCCCGGTCCTCCTCTGCTAAGACGGATTCCCTCAGTGTATCCATGGAGACAGGATGCGCTGCGCTGGACGTAGTCAGAAGAGATCAGCCATCGCTGGACCCCGGAGAAGAGACCACCCATCGCTGGATAGCTAGAGTGGATTACCACCGCTGGAATCTTTTTTTTATTTTTAATAAAGGACTTTTCCCAACGGTGTCTGTGTGTTTTTTTAACTATTTTTTACACTTTCTTTGTGAAATGGTAGGAGTACTTTTGTACCCCTTTACCATTTCAAACAGGGGGGGGATCTGGGGTCCCCTTGTTAAAGGGGGCTTCCAGATTCTGATAAGCCCCCCGCCCACAGACCCCCAAAGCATCCTCCCAATGTTGAGGGCATGTGGCCTGGTACGGTTCAGGAGGGGGGGGCGCTCTCTCGTCCCCTCTCTTTTCCTGCAGCATGCCAGGTTGCGTGCTCGGATAAGGGTCTGGTATGGATTTTGAGGGGGACCCCCACGCCATTTTTTTTTATTTGGCGTGGAGTTCCCCTTAAAATCCATGCCAGACCTGAAGGCAATCGCGGGTGCCCGGCGGACATCGCGGCCGCCGGGCACGCGCACCGGGTCCCGAGCGACGCCGTGGGGGCGCGTGCGTGCGCCCCCTAGGCGGCTGGGAATGGGAGGACGTCATATGACGCCCACCCAGGATGGGAGATCCACCTTGTGGGCGTCATATAAATATGGGCGGGTAGTGAAGGGGTTAAAGAAAGTAGGCCATTGGGGGAGTGATAGGTACAAAATATATGTCCGCCCTGATCTACTAACTTTATAATTTTCTTTTTCAGATCTTCCTAAAATGACCATTTGGATAGTAGGCCATTCCTTCGTTTTCTGGGCTGCCAAGCATGCCGGAACTAGGCCCTACACCACCAACTTAGGTCTGGATACTAAGTCTTTCATAGTTTTGTGGTCAGGTATTAGGGGTTTAAGGTGGCGTAACCTTAAGGATCATTTAGTACTTTTAGCCAGTATATGCCCCCCCCCCCTCAAGTTCTAGTTATCTGGGGCAAATGATTTGGGTAAAGTCAGGACATGGGATCTTCTGTGCGAGATGAAGAGAGATTTTTGTTCTATAAAGTTATTGTTTCCAGATGTTATTCTGGCATTTTCTGAAATGATTCCTCACCTCTTATGGTACCCTTCGGGTGGTTTATTTTATGTAGACAGAATTAGGAGACGCCTCAATAGGACAATTCATAGCTTCCTGATTTCATCCGGGGGTATATCCTTCAGACATTCTGAATTGGAAGGTTTTGTTCCAGGTCTATTTCAGAATGACATGGTCCATTTATCTGTGATAGGCTTGGATATATTCAACATGGGTTTTCAAAATGTAATAGAATCAGCCACGGTGTTGGGGGGGCCTCGGCCGGCAGTTTCCCTGCTGGCCTCAGCCGGTAGGGAGTAGTCGTCCAATATTGTTTGGATGGACACCATTGAATTTTCATTTTAGCCAGGATGCCTTTATATTTTTTTAAATATATTAGATATTTTAACCCCATGGATGATACCGTGGCCATATAAATTGCCAAAATAAAGACATTTAGTTTGAAATGTATTAATGGTGTATGTCTCTTTATTAATTTATACCCTGTGTGCTAGCCCATGGAGGGTCATAGCACTATGCTGGGACCCACATGGGATGGCTCAGAGGGGTCTGCAGTTTCTCTCCCTCTTTTCTGTCTTAGGTTGCCATTGGTTGCTGCTGTTTCCCTGGGCAGCAACAACTAGGGGATTGGTAGCCAAGGGCCAGCATCGGATTGGACCGAGATGGTGGGCGCTAAAGCCCGCGCAGAGGAAGCCCATGAAAGGAGCTGAGAGCGGGGCTCACTGACCATCTGGAGCCGGACAAGCGACGCCCACCCCCCCTCCCTGTTTTTTAAGTCATGTTGTTGTCCAAAAGTGGGGAGTAGTAGTCCAATATTGTTTGGATGGACACCATTTAATTTTCATTTTAGCCAGGATGGCTTTATATTTTTTAAAATATAATTATTTTAACCCCATGGATGACACCGTGGTCATATAAATTGCCAAAATAAAGAAATTTTATTTGAAATTTATTAATGGTGTATGTCTCTTTATTAATGTATCCCCTGTGTGCTAGCCCATGTGCAATTCCCATTATGAATGGGCTAAAATCGCACCATACCAAATGCACTACTTTTTAAAATGCACTGTACCCAAATCGCATGTTACAAAAGTACCATGCGATTCGGTGCTTTTTATTGACACTTGCATGCAGTCTGAATCGTGCAGAAATGCACAGCATGTTCCTGTGCGATTCATGTGCGGGCATAGTGTGAACCTACCCTTAAAGTTTAGAGCAGTATGCACCCATGCCCAGAGCGCTAAAATTCTACATTCTGGTCATTCATCCCTGGGCACAGACTGTCCTAAACACTAGTACCACTCGGTGCATCATCCAGCCACATTCAGCCGTAGCAGCTGTCAATCTCCTCTAGAATTTTACAAGCTACTGGCATCAGAGCTGGATGGTGTGCCTGTGAATTCCACTTGCGCCTAAATGCCAGAGTCAGCACCAGGGCTAAACACCCAGTGTGCATAAAGCCTAATTGTAGATACTAAAATACTTTTATTATTCATACATTTTTAAACTGTGTTTAAAAATGTGTCCATGCAAATATTATATTTGTGTTATTGATTGTTAAGACGCAGTTATATGATCAAAAATTTTGAAAATGCAAAATAAAACTATAGTAATATTTTTACTTCTAGCTAGAAGTCTTTTTTTTTATCTTGTAGTCATTTTATCTACTGCCTAAAATCATTACTGCTGCATTATTACTTGGATAACCTTTGATTGTTCAATAAAAATATTTTAAATAAAATTATGAACTTTATTAACCGATTGCGGCACAATGGCACCGTTGCACGAAATCCCCTACCTGTAAGGGGCACGCCCCCCGCGACGATCGGATTCGACCCTGAACCGATAAATTTTCAGATCCAGGCCAATGATTTGTGGCCTGGACCTGCTGATCGGTTCTGGCGAATGAAATCCTTCCCCTGTCTGTAAGTGTAAACACAGGCAGGGGAAGTAATGTCATCTCCCCTCGTGGAACTCTTTTTATAAGGAGAGGAGACATCACACAGTAAGTTGCACCAACACTACACTAACACCAGTACACATAGGTACACTTGTCACCCCCCTGATCACCCCCCGATCGCCCCCCTAGTTAACCCCTTCACTCCCTGTCACAGTATCACCCAGTGAGGTGCTCATATTTTTCTTTGATCACTGTACTGGTGTCATTTGTGGCACTAATCAGCATTAGGGCAGTTAGTGGTAGGCCCAGGTAGCTTTAGGGTCCCCCCTAACCCCCCTAATAAAGGTTTAACCCCTTGATCACCCCCTGTCACCAGTGATTAATGTATTAGTGTTACGGGTGATGCTGGTTAGTTTGTTATTTTTTTTATAGCATCAGAGTACCTGCTGTATATTACCTAAATAAAGCT
Source organism: Lithobates sylvaticus (assembly GCA_028564925.1). Lineage (NCBI taxonomy): Eukaryota > Metazoa > Chordata > Amphibia > Anura > Ranidae > Lithobates > Lithobates sylvaticus. Next base: position 393,490,255 of record CM053027.1, read on the forward strand.
TTAACCCCCGATCACCCGGCGGGTGATATCAGTTATGTTTTAGCATCAGTTATGGTCTGCGTCACCCCAGGCAGCATCACATTAATGCCAGTAGTAGGGATGGGCCCGGTGCTCGATTCGAACCCACGTTCGAATCGAGCACCGGGCGTTCGCTCGCTCGGCGAGCCCAGAACTATTTGGGCCGTTCGCATCACATTCGTGTGACGCGGCCGGCGCAGTGCATTGCTGGCTGATGATTGGCCAAGCATGCACTGTGACCCCGCATGCTTGGCCAATCACAGCGCCGGAAACTCTGAGAGCAATAATTGGCTACAGGCAGGATGCCTGTAGCCAATTAAAGCTCAGGGGCTTTAGTACACGCCCCACCATTTAAAAGGCCGCCACGCCGTCGGCCCCGGTCACATGTGTTCCGGCTTTAGGAGAGAGCAGTCTGCTGATTCTGTCTTTGCTTGATTGCTATTTCTTTGCTAAACCATTGGCTATTTCTTTGCTGAACCATTGCTACCTGAGTCATTCATCATTAGTGATCGTTCATTGCTGCTGATTGCACAGTTAGTGTGTTATTAGCTGCTGCTGGGGATTAGTCTGGTGCGTGCTTACTGTTAGTACAGTATTGCAGTAGTACCAACCGCAGTGCTGTTAGCACAGCATTGCACCCCAACAGCACCCATAGGACTTCTAGTGTGTTAGTGGCATCACACAGAGCTCCTATATTTTCTTCTCAGCAGCACCCATAGGACTTCTAGTGTGTTAGTGGCATCACACAGAGCTCCTATATTTTCTTCTCAGCAGCACCCATAGGACTTCTAGTGTGTTAGTGGCAGCACACAGAGCTCCTATATTTTCTTCTCAGCAGCACCCATAGGACTTCTAGTGTGTTAGTGGCAGCAAACATAGCTCCTATATTTTCTTCTCAGCAGCACCCACAGGACTTCTAGTGTGTTAGTGGCAGCAAACAGAGCTCCTATATTTTCTTCTCAGCAGCACCCATAGGACTTCTAGTGTGTTAGGGGCAGAAAACAGAGCTCCTATATTTTCTTCTCAGCAGCACCCATAGGACTTCTAGTGTGTTAGTGGCAGGCAGCACACAGAGCTCCTATATTTTTTTGACAGCAGCACACATATTTTACCTATTGTGTCAGCAGCACCCATAGGACTTCTAGTGTGTTAGTGGCATCACACAGAGCTCCTATATTTTCTTCTCAGCAGCACCCATAGGACTTCTAGTGTGTTAGTGGCAGCAAACAGAGCTACTATATTTTCTTCTCAGCAGCACCCATAGGACTTCTAGTGTGTTAGTGGCAGCACACAGAGCTCCTATATTTTCTTGACAGCAGCACACATATTTTACCTATTGTGTCAGCAGCACCCATAGGACTTCTAGTGTGTTAGTGGCAGCACACAGAGCTCCTATATTTTCTTGACAGCAGCACACATATTTTACCTATTGTGTCAGCAGCACCCATAGGACTTCTAGTGTGTTAGTGGCAGCACACAGAGCTCCTATATTTTCTTCTCAGCAGCACCCATAGGACTTCTAGTGTGTTAGTGGCAGGCAGCACACAGAGCTCCTATATTTTCTTCTCAGCAGCACCCATAGGACTTCTAGTGTGTTAGTGGCAGCACACAGAGCTCCTATATTTTCTTCTCAGCAGCACCCATAGGACTTCTAGTGTGTTAGTGGCAGGCAGCACACAGAGCTCCTATATTTTCTTCTCAGCAGCACCCATAGGACTTCTAGTGTGTTAGGGGCAGAAAACAGAGCTCCTATATTTTCTTCTCAGCAGCACCCATAGGACTTCTAGTGTGTTAGTGGCAGGCAGCACACAGAGCTCCTATATTTTTTTGACAGCAGCACACATATTTTACCTATTGTGTCAGCAGCACCCATAGGACTTCTAGTGTGTTAGTGGCATCACACAGAGCTCCTATATTTTCTTCTCAGCAGCACCCATAGGACTTCTAGTGTGTTAGTGGCAGCAAACAGAGCTACTATATTTTCTTCTCAGCAGCACCCATAGGACTTCTAGTGTGTTAGTGGCAGCACACAGAGCTCCTATATTTTCTTGACAGCAGCACACATATTTTACCTATTGTGTCAGCAGCACCCATAGGACTTCTAGTGTGTTAGTGGCAGCACACAGAGCTCCTATATTTTCTTGACAGCAGCACACATATTTTACCTATTGTGTCAGCAGCACCCATAGGACTTCTAGTGTGTTAGTGGCAGCACACAGAGCTCCTATATTTTCTTCTCAGCAGCACCCATAGGACTTCTAGTGTGTTAGTGGCAGGCAGCACACAGAGCTCCTATATTTTCTTCTCAGCAGCACCCATAGGACTTCTAGTGTGTTAGTGGCAGCACACAGAGCTCCTATATTTTCTTCTCAGCAGCACCCATAGGACTTCTAGTGTGTTAGTGGCAGCACACAGAGCTCCTATATTTTCTTCTCAGCAGCACCCATAGGACTTCTAGTGTGTTAGTGGCAGGCAGCACACAGAGCTCCTATATTTTCTTCTCAGCAGCACCCATAGGACTTCTAGTGTGTTAGTGGCAGCACACAGAGCTCCTATATTTTCTTCTCAGCAGCACCCATAGGACTTCTAGTGTGTTAGTGGCAGGCAGCACACAGAGCTCCTATATTTTCTTCTCAGCAGCACCCATAGGACTTCTAGTGTGTTAGTGGCAGGCAGCACACAGAGCTCCTATATTTTCTTCTCAGCAGCACCCATATGACTTCTAGTGTGTTAGTGGCATCACACAGAGCTCCTATATTTTCTTCTCAGCAGCACCCATAGGACTTCTAGTGTGTTAGTGGCAGCAAACAGAGCTCCTATATTTTCTTCTCAGCAGCACCCATAGGACTTCTAGTGTGTTAGTGGCATCACACAGAGCTCCTATATTTTCTTCTCAGCAACACCCATAGGACTTCTAGTGTGTTAGTGGCAGGCAGCACACAGAGCTCCTATATTTTCTTCTCAGCAGCACCCATAGGACTTCTAGTGTGTTAGTGGCAGGCAGCACACAGAGCTCCTATATTTTCTTCTCAGCAGCACCCATAGGACTTCTAGTGTGTTAGTGGCAGCAAACAGAGCTCCTATATTTTCTTCTCAGCAGCACCCATAGGACTTCTAGTGTGTTAGTGGCATCACACAGAGCTCCTATATTTTCTTCTCAGCAACACCCATAGGACTTCTAGTGTGTTAGTGGCAGAAAACAGAGCTCCTATATTTTCTTCTCAGCAGCACCCATAGAACTTCTAGTGTGTTAGTGGCAGGCAGCACACAGAGCTCCTATATTTTCTTGACAGCAGCACACATATTTTACCTATTGTGTCAGCAGCACCCATAGGACTTATAGTGTGTTAGTGGCAGCACACAGAGCTCCTATATTTTCTTGACAGCAGCACACATATTTTACCTATTGTGTCAGCAGCACCCATAGGACTTCTAGTGTGTTAGTGGCAGCACACAGAGCTCCTATATTTTCTTCTCAGCAGCACCCATAGGACTTCTAGTGTGTTAGTGGCAGGCAGCACACAGAGCTCCTATATTTTCTTCTCAGCAGCACCCATAGGACTTCTAGTGTGTTAGTGGCAGCACACAGAGCTCCTATATTTTCTTCTCAGCAGCACCCATAGGACTTCTAGTGTGTTAGTGGCAGCACACAGAGCTCCTATATTTTCTTCTCAGCAGCACCCATAGGACTTCTAGTGTGTTAGTGGCAGGCAGCACACAGAGCTCCTATATTTTCTTCTCAGCAGCACCCATAGGACTTCTAGTGTGTTAGTGGCAGCACACAGAGCTCCTATATTTTCTTCTCAGCAGCACCCATAGGACTTCTAGTGTGTTAGTGGCAGGCAGCACACAGAGCTCCTATATTTTCTTGACAGCAGCACACATATTTTACCTATTGTGTCAGCAGCACCCATAGGACTTCTAGTGTTTCAGTGGCATCACACAGAGCTCCTATATTTTCTTCTCAGCAGCACCCATAGGACTTCTAGTGTGTTAGTGGCATCACACAGAGCTCCTATATTTTCTTCTCAGCAGCACCCATAGGACTTCTAGTGTGTTAGTGGCAGCAAACAGAGCTCCTATATTTTCTTCTCAGCAGCACCCATAGGACTTCTAGTGTGTTAGTGGCAGCACACAGAGCTCCTATATTTTCTTGACAGCAGCACACATATTTTACCTATTGTATCAGCAGCACCCATAGGACTTCTAGTGTGTTAGTGGCAGCACACAGAGCTCCTATATTTTCTTCTCAGCAGCACCCATAGGACTTCTAGTGTGTTAGTGGCAGGCAGCACACAGAGCTCCTATATTTTCTTCTCAGCAGCACCCATAGGACTTCTAGTGTGTTAGTGGCAGCACACAGAGCTCCTATATTTTCTTCTCAGCAGCACCCATAGGACTTCTAGTGTGTTAGTGGCAGGCAGCACACAGAGCTCCTATATTTTCTTCTCAGCAGCACCCATAGGACTTCTAGTGTGTTAGTGGCAGGCAGCACACAGAGCTCCTATATTTTCTTGACAGCAGCACACATATTTTACCTATTGTGTCAGCAGCACCCATAGGACTTATAGTGTGTTAGTGGCAGCACACAGAGCTCCTATATTTTCTTGACAGCAGCACACATATTTTACCTATTGTGTCAGAAGCACCCATAGGACTTCTAGTGTGTTAGTGGCAGCACACAGAGCTCCTATATTTTCTTCTCAGCAGCACCCATAGGACTTCTAGTGTGTTAGTGGCAGGCAGCACACAGAGCTCCTATATTTTCTTCTCAGCAGCACCCATAGGACTTCTAGTGTGTTAGTGGCAGCACACAGAGCTCCTATATTTTCTTCTCAGCAGCACCCATAGGACTTCTAGTGTGTTAGTGGCAGGCAGCACACAGAGCTCCTATATTTTCTTCTCAGCAGCACCCATAGGACTTCTAGTGTGTTAGTGGCAGCACACAGAGCTCCTATATTTTCTTCTCAGCAGCACCCATAGGACTTCTAGTGTGTTAGTGGCAGCACACAGAGCTCCTATATTTTCTTCTCAGCAGCACCCATAGGACTTCTAGTGTGTTAGTGGCAGGCAGCACACAGAGCTCCTATATTTTCTTGACAGCAGCACCCATAGGACTTCTAGTGTGTTAGTGGCAGGCAGCACACAGAGCTCCTATATTTTCTTCTCAGCAGCACCCATAGGACTTCTAGTGTGTTAGTGGCAGCACACAGAGCTCCTATATTTTCTTCTCAGCAGCACCCATAGGACTTCTAGTGTGTTAGTGGCAGCACACAGAGATCCTATATTTTCTTCTCAGCAGCACCCATAGGACTTCTAGTGTGTTAGTGGCAGGCAGCACACAGAGCTCCTATATTTTCTTCTCAGCAGCACCCATAGGACTTCTAGTGTGTTAGTGGCAGCACACAGAGCTCCTATATTTTCTTCTTAGCAGCACCCATAGGACTTCTAGTGTGTTAGTGGCAGCACACAGAGCTCCTATATTTTCTTCTCAGCAGCACCCATAGGACTTCTAGTGTGTTAGTGGCAGCACACAGAGCTCCTATATTTTCTTGACAGCAGCACACATATTTTACCTATTGTGTCAGCAGCACCCATAGGACTTCTAGTGTGTTAGTGGCAGCACACAGAGCTCCTATATTTTCTTCTCAGCAGCACCCATACTACTTCTAGTGTGTTAGTGGCAGCACACAGAGCTCCTATATTTTCTTCTCAGCAGCACCCATAGGACTTCTAGTGTGTTAATGGCAGCACACAGAGCTCCTATATTTTCTTGACAGCAGCACACATATTTTACCTATTGTGTCAGCAGCACCCATAGGACTTATAGTGTGTTTGTGGCAGCACACATAGCTCCTATATTTTCTTGTCAGCAGCACACATAGTACCTATAGTGTGTTAGTGTCAGCACCCATAGGACCTACAGTGTGCTGTGAGCACACATTTTAGCTCTATTTTTTATACTATATACACTACCGACTACAATGGCTGGAAGACCGCCAAGGGGAGGCAGAGCGTGCCGAGGCAAGAACACAGGGCAGGCAGGCTCTGTTTCTAGAGACAACAGTGCTGGCCGTGGACGTGGTCGTGCATCGTCATCAGCACGTGGCCATGGGACATGCTTGTCTTTGTTTTCGGCAGCTGGACATGTGGAGCCGCATCATGCCGAAGGCTTGGTAGAATGGATGACCAAGCCCTCCTCATCCTCCTCATCCTCTCTCACCCAGGCTGAGGGTACTGGCAGAGCAGCTGCCAACGCGTACTCAATGGCATCATCAGCCACCCCTTCCCTAGACCCACCATGTCCTCCTGAGGAGTCCCCCGAACTGTTTGAGCACAGTGTTGGGTACATGCTCCAGGAGGATGCCCAGTGATTCGAAGGCTCGGATGATGATACCCAGCTTGAGGAAGGCAGTAGTGTGCGCGCAGAGAGAGGGGATGCTGAAGGACAGCAATCTGGCAGTACTGTTCCACCAGCTGCAGCTTACTGCCAGGTTTGCTCTAGTGGTGAAGAGGGAGGGGATGATGAGGTCACTGACTCCACGTGGGTGCCTGAAGGGAGAGAGGAGGAGGAGGAGGAGGAGGATGCGGCGTCACATGTCCAACGAGGCAGGATGCCCCCTGGAGGCCAGCTAGAGGCCAGCACAGCAACTGTACCACACCGCAGAGCTCCGCCTGTGCAGGGCGCTGCCTCTGCACGTTATCACAAAAGTTCTTTGGTGTGGGCCTTTTTTGAGACGAGTGCATCAGATCGCACCACTGCTATTTGCAATATTTGTCTCAAGCGTATCTCGCGTGGCCAAAACATCAGCCGCTTGGGCACCACAAGCATGAGCAGACATATGTCGACCTGCCATGCAGCTCGTTGGCAAGCACACATAAAAGACCCACACCAAAGAACAAAGCGGACCTCTCCTTGCTCCTCATCAGCTGGGATCTCCATCCCCACTATATCTTCAGTCCTCTTTGAAAGCTGCTCTGAGAGGACTGAAGGTGTAGAAGTAGGTGTGTCACAACCAAGTACTTGCAGTACACCGACGTCCGATTGTAGCAGGCAAATTTCCCTGCCCCAGCTGCTGGACCGTCGAAAGAAGTATACTCCCAGCCATCCACATGCCCAGCGGTTGAATGCTAGCTTGGCTAAATTGCTAGCACTTCAACTGCTGCCTTTTCAGTTGGTAGACTCGGCCCCCTTCCGTGAGTTTGTTCAATGTGCGGTTCCTCAGTGGCAGGTTCCCAAACGCCACTTTTTCTCACCGAAGGCGATTCCGTCTCTCTACCGGCATGTGGAAGGCAATGTCCATGCCTCGCTGGACAGGGCGGTCAGCGGTAAGGTGCATATTACCGCTGACTCATGGTCCAGCAGGCATGGACAGGGACGTTATCTTTCTTTCACGGCCCATTGGGTCACTCTATTGGCAGCTGGGAGGGATGCAGGACAAGGTGCAGTAGTGTTGGAGGTTGTTCCGCCACCACGCCTCCAAAATGCTACTACTGGTTGTGACACACCTCTCTCCTCCACCCCCTCCTCTTCTTCTTCCTCCAGTGCTCTGTCCTCGGAACCAGCGGTGCTCCATAGGCGTACAAGGGGCTACGCGAGTACGCAGGCAAAAAGATGCCATGCCGTGCTTGCGCTGGTGTGTTTGGGGGACAGGAGCCACACTGGGGCAGAGGTTCTGGCAGCTCTGCAGGGGCAGGCCGAGAGGTGGTTGACGCCACGCCAGCTTAAGCCAGGAATGGTAGTTTCTGACAATGGCACCAACCTCCTCTCCGCCCTGCGACAGGGGCAGCTCACCCATGGTCCCTGTATGGCTCACGTCCTCAACCTGGTGGTGCAGCGGTTCTTGGGCAGGTACCCAGGCTTACAGGATGTCATGAGGCAGGCCAGGAAAGTCTGTGTGCATTTCCGCCGATCTTATAATGCCAGTTCTTGCTGACTGAGCTGCAAAAGGAGCTGAACCTGCCCAAGAACCGCCTAATATGTGACATGCCCACCAGGTGGAACTCAACGTTGGTCATGCTTCAGCGACTGCACACGCAGCAGAGGGCCATCAATGAGTACCTTTGCGACTACGGCACCAGGACAGGGTCAGGGGAGCTTGGCTTTTTTTCCCCACGCCAGTGGAGCATGATCAGGGATGCATGCACTGTCCTCTCACCATTTGAGGAGGCCACGAGGATGGTGAGCAGTGACAGTGCATGCATCAGTGACACTGTACCTCTTGTCCACCTGTTGGAGCATACGCTGCGTGGGATAATGGACAGGGCACTTGAGGCAGAACAGAGGCAGGAAGAGGAGGACTTCCTTGCCTCTCAAGGCCCCCTTTATCCAGACAGTGTTCCTTCTGTCCCACCCATCACACAGGAAGAGGATGAGGAGGAGGAGGAGGAGGATTGTGTGAGCATGGAGGTGGAGCCTGGCACTCAGCATCAGCAGCAGCAGTCTTTTAGGGATGATGTACAGTCCCAACAAACCAGTGGACTTGTACGTGGCTGGGAGGAGGTGGCTGGCGATCATGTCATCCTCAGTGACCCAGAAGACTCCAGACCGAATGCCTCAGCTAACCTACGTAGCATGGCCTCCCTGATCCTGCAAAGCCTGCGGAAGGATCCTCGTGTTCTTCGGATCAAGGAGAGGGACCATTACTGGCTGGCCACTCTCCTTGATCCACGGTACAAGGGTAAGGTTGCGGACCTTATTTTGCCGTCGCAGAGGGAGCAGAGGATGAGACATCTCAGGGAGGCCTTGCAGAAAGGGCCGTGCAACGTGTTCCCAGAAACTGGGAGGTTACAAACTCCTGGTCCTGGACGACGAGTTGCTGAGGCTTCGGTCAGTAGCAGAAGGAGCGGTGGGGAAGGTGGACGTCTGACCGATGCGTTCAGACAATTTTTTAGTCCGCAGCCCCAAGGTATGATTGGTTCCAGCAACCATCGCCAGCGTCTGATATACATGGTGCAGGAATACCTAGGGGCAAGGTCAGACTTGGACACCTTTCCCACCGAAAATCCTCTGGCTTACTGGGTCCTGAGGATGGATCACTGGCCAGAGCTTGCACAGTATGCAATTGAGCTACTGGCCTGTCCTGCCTCCAGAGTTCTTTTCGAACGCACATTCAGTGCTGCTGGAGGATTTGTCACCGATCATAGGGTGCGCCTGTCCACCAACTCGGTTGATCGACTGACCTTCATAAAAATGAATCAGTCTTGGATCACCACCAGCTACCAGGCACCTGAAGCGGATATAAGTGAATAATTTATAATGTCACATCCCTTCAAGACTGCCTATGCTGATGCTGAGTGACTGTCCTGTTATGTTCACTGACTATCCTCTTCCTCCTCCTCAATGATCCATGCCACCACACCAGTGCCTAAGGCACAATTTTTTAGCCCCTGTATAACAGGGGCGTGTACTTACAATTTTTTAAAAAAATGCTTCGCAACAGGTGTGACTGCTGTGCTCCAAGTACAGTATCTGTGAGGGGTTGCAGTGTTGTGGCACCAGCACCAGTGCCTAAGGCACAATTTTTCAGCCCCTGTTGGGGCGTGTAATTACAATTTTTAGGCAATGCTTTGCAACAGGTCTCATTGCTGTGCTAAGAGTACAGTATCTGTGAGGGGTTGCAGTGTTGTGGCACCAGCACCAATGCCTAAGGCACAATTTTTCAGCCCCTGTTTAACAGGGGCGTGTAATTACAAATCTTGATCTAATAGTTCACAGCAGGGCCCATTCCTGCGCCCACCAAGAGTAACTATGAGGGCCTACAGTCTTGTGGCAACACCGTCCACCACCACCACCAAAGGCCCAATTTTTCTGCCCTGTTCAACAGGTGCATGCAATTACAAATCTTGATCTAATAACTCACAGCAGGGCCCATTCCTGCACCCACCAAGAGTAACTGTGAGGGCTTACAGTCTTGTGGCAACACCGTCCACCACCACCACCACCACCACCACCAAAGGCCCAATTTTTCTGCCCTGTTCAACAGGTGCATGCAATTACAAATCTTGATCTAATAACTTACAGCAGGGCCCATTCCTGCACCCACCAAGAGTAACTGTGAGGGCTTACAGTCTTGTGGCAACACCGTCCACCACCACCACCACCACCACCACCAAAGGCCCAATTTTTCTGCCCGGTTCAACAGGTGCATGCAAGTACAAATCTTGATCTATTAACTCACAGCAGGGCCCATTCCTGTGCCCACCAGTCTTGTGGCTACACCAACAGCTAATAGGGCAAATTTCTGCAGAGTATATACGGCAGGCCCCTACTTTCAAACATCCAACTTACAAACGACTCCTACTTGCAAACGGAAAGAGAAAACAGGAAGTGAGAGGAAATCTACCCCTAGGAAAGGAAAATTCTATCCTGTTAGATTTAATTTGGGAAAAAGGTATCTCCTCTCTACTGATGCTTTATCACCAATCCTTGTTTCAATTCAAACCCCACTTTTCCAAAAACATTTGTCATTGGGACGGAAAGTGAGGTGACATGTTCTGAACAGATGTGCAAAGACAGCAAATGTTACAGGGGTGATAACCCCTCCCTATGTTCTCCAAAAAGCTTAAAAATAGATTTTTTTGGGATGGAGCTACACTTCATAATGTACCTGTTCAGATTCTACTTAAGAACAAACCTACAGTCCGTGTCTTGTTTGCACCACCTATATACTGCTGCTCAGAGTATATAGGGTTGTAGGTATAGGGTTTTATTTTGGGTGCGGGGTCCCCCTTAATATCCATACAAGACCCAAAGGGGCTGGGGTGAGGGGGGGTGATGGGGTAGCCATGCCATTTTTCTCAAGGATTTTCAGCCATATGGCGGCCAGGACAAGACATGACATTAAAGCCGCAAGTGGTTTTAAATGGCTTCTTTTTTTCCTTTACAAATGTCATTTGGTGCAGGGACAGTTCTAAACACGGGAAACACATGCCACTTCACAGGCATACTTTAGACACCCCCCAGGTACCATATTTAAAGGAAAATGTCACTTTTTTTTTTCACTTTATGCATCATTAAAATGACTGCTCCCGAAAAAACGTTAGTTTTTAAAAGTTCTTTTTGCATTGATATATGTCCCCTGGGGCAGGACCCGGGTCCCCAAACCTGTTTTATGACATTAACATGCATATTGGCCGTTGTAATCAGCAATTTTGATTTTGAACGTTCGCGTCCATTATAACGAATAGGGTTCGAAAATTCGCGCAAACTTTCGGTCCGTTCGAAGGTTCTGGTGCGAACCGAACCCGGGGGTGTTCAGCTCATCCCTAGCCAGTAGCGCTAACACCCACGCACACACCATACACCTTAGTAGTATAGTGTCTGAACGGATCAATATATTTGATCTGATCAGATCTACAGTGGTGTGAAAAAGTGTTTGCCCCCTTCCTCATTTCCTGTTCCTTTGCATGTTTGTCACACTTAAGTGTTTCGGAACATCAAACCAATTTAAACAATAGTCAAGGACAACACAAGTAAACACAAAATGCAATTTGTAAATGAAGGTGTTTATTATTAAAGGTGAAAAAAAATCCAAACCATCATGGCCCTGTGTGAAAAAGTGATTGCCCCCTAAACCTAATAACTGGTTGGGCCACCCTTAGCAGCAACAACTGCAACCAAGCGTTTGCGATAACGTGCAATGAGGCTTTTACAGCGTCCTGGAGGAATTTTGGCCCACTCATCTTTGCAGAATTGTCCTAATTCAGTTACATTAGAGGGTTTTCGAGCATGAACGGCCTTTTTAAGGTCATACCACAACATCTCAATAGGATTCAGGTCAGGACTTTGGCTAGGCCACTCCAAAGTCTTCATTTTGTTTTTCTTCAGCCATTCGGTGGTGGACTTGCTGGTGTGTTTAGGATCATTGTCCTGCTGCAGAACCCAAGTTTGTTTCAGCTTGAGTACACGAACAGATGGTCGGACATTCTCCTTCAGGATCTCTTGGTAGACAGCAGAATTCATAGTTCCTTTTATCACGGCAAGTCTTCCAGGTCCTGAAGCAGCAAAACAGCCCCAGACCATCACACTACCACCACCATATTTTACTGTTGGTATAATGTTCTTTTTCTGAAATGCAGTGTTCCTTCTACGCCAGATATACTTGGACACACACCTTCCAAAGAGTTCCACTTTTGTCTCATCGGTCCACAGAATGTTGTCCCAAAAGTCTTGGGGATCATCAAGATGTGTTGTGGAGAAATTGAGACGAGCTTTGATGTTCTTTTTGCTCAGCAGTGGTTTTCTCCTTGGAACTCTGCCATGCAGGCCATTTTTGCCCAGTCTTTTCCTGATGGTGGAGGCATGAACGCTGACCTTAACTGAGGCAAGTGAGGCCTGCAGTTCCTTGGACGTTGTTGTGGGGTCTTTTGTGACCTCTTGGATGAGTCGTCGCTGCGATCTTGGGGTAATTTTGGGCGGCCGGCCACTCCTGGGAAGGTTCACCACTGTTCCATGTCTTCGCCATTTGTGGATAATGGCTCTCACTGTGGTTCGCTGGATTCCCAAAGCTTTGGAAATGGCTTTATAACCCTTTCCAGACTGATAGATCTCAATTACTTTCTTTCTCAATTGTTCCTAAATTTCTTTGGGTCTCGGCATGATGTGTAGCTTTTAAGGATCTTCTGGTGGACCTTACTGTGTCAAGCAGCTCTTATTTAAGTGTTGCCTTGATTGTGAACAGGTGTGGCAATAATCAGGCCTGGGTGTGGCTAGAGAAATTGAACTCAGGTGTGGACAACCACAGTTATAGTATGTTTTAACAAGGGGGTCAATCACTTTTTCACACAGGGCCATGATGGTTTGGATTTTTTTTCACCTTTAATAATAAACACCTTCATTTACAAATTGCATTTTGTGTTTACTTGTGTTGTCCTTGACTATTGTTTAAATTGGTTTGATGTTCCGAAACACTTAAGTGTGACAAACATGCAAAGGAACAGGAAATGAGGAAGGGGGCAAACACTTTTTCACACCACTGTATACTAGTGTCCCCAGTAGTTTAGGGTTCCCAAAAATGCAGTGTTAGTGGGATCAGCCCAGATACCTGCTAGCACCTGCATTTTGCCCTTCCGCCCAGCCCACCCAAGTGCAGTTTGTGTCGATTACTGTCACTTAAAAAACACTAAACACATAACTGCAGCATTCGCAGAGTCAGGCCTGATCCCTGCGAGCGCTAACAGGTTTTTTAGTAGTGTCTGAAGCAGTCACTGATAGTCAGGTGCTCTTTTTTCCTGTAAGTCTCACTCGTTGTACCAGTAAATTTAGAGGCCAAAATGTCTAATCGAAGGTACACTAGTGAAGAGGCCTACACATTTCCGAGCATGACAAATGAGAGTGAAGATGAACTCACCCATCTGTCAGATTCAGGCTCAAAATACGATCCTGTAGACAGCAGTGGCACCCTGACAGATAGCTCTGACAGCAGAGTAGTGGACCAAGGTCAAGGTCAGGCGTACCTGACCCTGTTCTTCTGCTGTTGTTAAGATGCAAGAACCGCAGGGCTCTTGTATGGAGCAGAGAGCCAGTACTAGTGCCGCTCATCCTTCTGGTGAACTGACAAGCACCAGTGGCCTAGTACATCCTAGACGTACATCCAGCACTGCAGTAACACTTGGTGACATGGTGAGTCTCATTAGTGCAGTTCAAGCTGGTGAAGTGGCTAGCACGTAGTGTCCCGCAACCACCAAGAAGACAAAGACAGGCCTGTCAAGCTCATGGTGCCCTTCCTGATGCATTTGCCAATCCGAATTGGGAGTCCGCCACTTTTGCAGCACCCGTACTTCCCCCACTCACTGGCCACTGAATTCAGGTGGAAATAGTTGATTTTACGTCACTTGATTTTTATTTGCTGTTTTTCAAGGAAGATCTCTATAGATCTATTGTGGACAAAAGCAATTTGTACGCTCGTCAATTCATCACCGCTAATTCCCAGTTGACCCTTGCCAGAGATTGAAGACCTATTACGGTCTCCACATTTAGGACCTTCTTGGGCCTATGCCTCCTCATGGGCATAACTAACAAAAGTGAATTGCGGTCATATTGGTCCACTGACCCAATTCACCATATGCCCGTGATCTCAGCTTGCATGACCAGGACACGATACGGGCAGATCTTGCGGTTCATACATTTCAATGACAATGAACTCTGTCTGTCGTCCATGGGGTGACCCTGGATAGGATCGGCTCTACATAATTTGGCCCCTCGTAAACCACTTCAACCAACAGTTTGCAGCCTTGTTTACTCCCGATCAAGTTGTCTGCATTGATGAGTCCCTGATTAAGGTTTCTGGTTGCTTGTCATTCAAACAGTATCTTCCCAGAAAGCGTGCCATATATGGGGTCAAGATGTATAAGCTCTGTGACAGGGTAACGGGCTATACATATAGTTTTATGATTTTTGAGGTAATAGATAGTTACGTAGAGCTGGAGAACTGCCCAGACTACATAGGGAGCACTGGTAAGATTGTGCAGGACTTGGTGTCACGCTTATTTGGATAGGGGTACCACTTGTATCTGGACAATTATTACACAAGCGTGACACTTTTTAGTCACTTGTTTGATCATGAAATTGGTGCATGTGGCACTGTGCGATCTAATCTATGGGGCTTACCATCTTGTAGATTACCGTCTTAGGCTGGGGGAGAGAGCCTGCTTGAGATGTAATAATTTGCTCGCTGTGAAGTGGAGGGATAATAAGAATGTTTTCCTTCTGTTCTCCCTTCACGCAGACACGACGGTCCAAATTCAAACGGTGACTGGTGTTGTCGAGAAACCCCTCTGTGTCCACAAATACAACCTTAATATGGGAGGGGTGGACCTCAACGACCAGTTGATGGCGCCGTACTTAATTGCCCGTAAGGCCAGACGCTGATACAAAAAGTGTCTGTATACTTATTCCAATTGACTCTGCTGAATGCTTACATGCTATACAAGGCTTCAGGATGAACTGGATCCTTCCTTAAATTCCAGGAAGAGATCATCACAGCCCTTCTGTTTCCAGACGGTGCTGTGGCCCAACTTCCCTAAGCAAATGCAGTGAGCCCGCTGCATGGGAGGAATTTTCTGTATGTCCTCCCTGGTACCCCTACCAATCAAGCACCCCAAAGAAGATGTGTCTGTCTGTACCAAGCACGGATTTAGGAGTGACACCCGCTATACCCGCTATTGTTGTCCCTCCTTTCCTGACCAACCTGGTCTCTGCTTCGTTAAATGTTTTGACCGCTACCACACACTAGTGGAGTATTAGCGTAGGGTACAGCACTGCACAGACTAGGACACACTTTCACAGGATCTCCAAAGATGCCATCGCATTTTTAGAGACCTAAACCTGGAACTGTTATAGGTACAGTTACAAATAAAAGTGTAAAAAAAAAAAAAAAAAAAAAAAAAAATATATATATATATATATATATAAAATAAAAAAGCCAAAAATTGTTGTAATTTTATTCCTTCTCCATATTTTTCTCTCTCTATTGTTTTACTGTATTTTTTAACTGCAATGTTTTATTGTTACTATGTTTTATCATGTTTGCTTTTCAGGCATGTAATTCTTTTATACTTTACTGTTTACTGTGTTTTATTGTTAACCATTATTTTATTTTCAGGTACGCCATTCAGCTGCAGCACTGATTTATTTATCTTGACAGTAACAGCGTTTGCTCTTGCGATACATAAATCAGCGACTTCAGTGCTGTAGGAGGTGATTTCACCACTACAGAAAAAGAGCATATATGCCAAAGCATGAGGGCAGGGGTGGAGGGGCGATTTGCCCCTAACATTAGGGGCGGATTGACCCCATGTTTCAGCATATACATTTTATACTCTTTTATTTGGCACAGATTGTTTTTGTTTTATTGAGTCAATGTTTTATTGTTACCATTGTTTGCTTTTCAGGTATGCCACTCAGCTGCAGCACTGATTTATTTCAGTGGGAGGGAATGCCCCCCTCCCGCCATCTTCCATGGTTTTCTCGTGCTCTCCTGTCCCACTAGGGAACCTGAGAATGCAGCCGGTGGTTCCGCCAGCTGACCATAGAGCTGATCGAAGACCAGAACAGCTCCACTCATTTATATGGCCTAAGAAACCGGAAGCTACAAGCACTTCATGACTTTGGTTTCGCCGGATGGGCAGAGGAGAGATCTAGAGTCCAATAGACCCCAATTTTTTTTTAAAAGAGTGCCTGTCATTACTAGGGTTGAGCGGACCCGAACTGTAAAGTTCGGGTCCGTACCGGACTTTAGGGTGTTCGGGTCCCGGACCCGAACCGGAACAATTGACTGTATGTTCGGGTTCGGGTCCAGTTTTCGGGGATTTAATGTTGCTTTTTAAAATGTCTTTTAAAAGCACTCGCGGCTATATGAATTAATATTCATATAGCCGCGAGTGCTTTTAATACAGAGAACAGTCATTGAAGTAATTTTTTTTAAAAAGTTAGTAATAAAAAGTGTTTGGGGATCTGGGTCCTGCCCCAGGGGACATGTATCAATGCAAAAAAAACTTTTAAAAACGGACGTTTTTTCGGGAGCAGTGATTTTAATAATGATTAAATTGAAACAATAAAAGTGTAATATTCCTTTAAATTTCGTACCTAGGGGGTGTCTATAGTATGCATGTAAAGGGGCGCATGTTTCCAGTGCTTAGAACTGTCTCTGCAAAAAGTGTCATTTTTGCAGAAAAGAAAGCTATTTAAAATCACTTGCGGCTAATGTGTATTGTCGGCTCCCGTAATACAGAGAACAGTCATTCATTGAAAGTCATTCATAAAAAAAAAGTCATTGATCAAAAAAAAAAAAAAAAAGCGTAGGGGTCCCCCCAAATTCAATAACCAGGCCCTTCAGGTCTGGGATGGATATTAAGGGGGACCCCAGCCAAAAAAATAAATGGCGTAGGGTCCCCCTCAAAATCCATTCTAGACCCTTGAGGTCTGGGATGGATTTTAAGGGGAAACCCAGCCAAAAAAAATGGCGTGAGGTCCCCCTCAAAATCCATACCAGACCCTTATCCGAGCACGCAACCTGGCAGGCCGCAGGAAAAGAGGGGGGGACGAGAGCCCCCCCCCCCCCCCTCCCGCCTGAACCGTACCAGGCCACATGCCCTCAACATTGGGAGGATGCTTTGGGGTACCCCCCAAAGCACCTTGTCCCCATGTTGATGAGGACAAGGGCCTCATCCCCACAACCGTGCCCGGTGGTGGGGGTCTGCGGGCGGGGGGCTTATCGGAATCTGGAAGCCCCCTTTAACAAGGGGACCCCCAGATCCCGCCCCCCCTGTGTGAACTGGTAAGGGGGTACAAAAGTACCCCTACCTTTTCACCAAATAAGTGTCAAAAATAGTAAAAATGACAGGAGACGGTCTTTGACAATTCCTTTATTAAAATCTTCTTTCTTCTGGTCTTCCTTTCTTTATCTTCTCCTTCCGGCATCTTCTTCTTCCATCTTCTTCCTCCGATCCGCTTCTTCTTGGCCTTCTCGTCCAGCATCGGTGTCTCTTCTGGGCCGCTCCGCGCAATGGGAGGCTCCCACTGGGTAAGGCTTCTCTTCGGTATCTTCTTCCACTGCGTTGGTCTCTGAGGCTTCTCTCTGGTATCTTCTTCCAGGGCGTCGGTCTCTTCTTGGGCCACTCCTCGCAATGGGAGGCTCCCTGTGTGTGAGGCTTCGCTTGGGCTGACAGTTCTTCTATAACGGAGGGCGGGGCCACCTGGTAACCCTGCCCCCTCTTACGCATGGGAACGTCATGGGGACTTCCCTACGGCTTTCCCCGTGACATGGGGAAAGCCATAGGGAAGTCCCCATGCGTCAGAGGGGGCGGGGTTACCAGGTGGCCCCGCCCTCCATTATAAAAGAACTGTCAGCCCAAGCGAAGCCTCACACACCATCAACATGGGGACAAGGTGCTTTGGGGGGACCCCAAATCATCCTCCCAATGTTGAGGGCATGTGGCTTGGTACGGTTCAGGAGGGAGGGGGGGGCCGCTCTCGTCCCCCTCTTTTCCTGCGGCCTGCCAGGTTGCGTGCTCGGACAAGGGTCTGGTATGGATTTTGAGGGGGACCCTACGCCATTTTTTATTTATTTTTTGGCTGGGGTCCCCCTTAATATCCATCCCAGACCTGAAGGGCCTGGTTATTGAATTTGGGGGGACCCCTACGCTTTTTTTTTTTTTTTTTTATCAATGACTTTTTTTTTTATGAATAACTTTCAATGAATGACTGTTCTCTGTATTACGGGAGCCGACAATTCATATAGCCGCGAGTGATTTTACATTTCTTTTCTGCTTTCTTTTCTGCAAAAATTACACTTTTTGCAGAGACAGTTCTAAGCACTGGAAACATGCGCCCCTTTACATGCATACTATAGACACCCCCCAGGTACGAAATTTAAAGGAATATTACACATTTATTATCATCAGAGTGTGACCGGTAATAGTCAAGAAGCTGAGGCCTGGTCTGGGGACGTTCGTGGTTGCGGTAAATAATAAGAATTTGGACTGAAAGCCCAAACGGTGAGACACTGTATGAAGAGACGGATCTTTATTCTGTTCAGCGCTGAACTGAGTGGCCAAATCTATCCATCCAGACTTTGGCTGGCTCAAACAACACACAGAGGACAGCGATCCCAGTGACAGCTTCTAATACACCATATCGGGGTAAGGCTCCCCCAAACGAGGGAAGGAATCTAAAGAGTAAAGGAGGACCGTATTCGCTCAGACTACATGCTGAATGAAAGAGTATATGAGGTGAGAGGCTAGATAGCCCGTTGTTGGATTGCACACACCATGTTTACTGACAGTTGTCTTTTCCATACTGGTGATATCTAATAAGAGAACATCCAGCATAGAACCTTCTCTACATCCACTTTTATCACTTTTATATGGGACATCACCCACTGTGACCCACCGATTGAACTGTTCACCCACTTGATCATTTGATCAGAGACTTTGTCCATAGCTATTATTAGAGACCATTCACGTCTTTTTATTCACTTGCTTTATTATTTTTTGTGCACCTTTGGATCTATTTATTATATTAGATGCACTTTATATTTATATGGATGCACTACCAATAGTGGTGGCACATTTTTAAGTTTATGCTTTTAGGATTGTGTTTATATTTATGCACTAGATCACTTTATTTTATTTATTTATTACACATTTATTGTTTCACTTTAATCATTAATAAAATCACTGCTCCCGAAAAAACGGCCGTTTTTAAAAGTTTTTTTTGCATTGATACATGTCCCCTGGGGCAGGACCCAGGTCCCCAAACACTTTTTATGACTAACTTTTTAAAAATAAATGACTTTAATGACTGTTCTCTGTATTAAGGGGGACGGGAGCCGACACTTTATTATAGCCGTTCGGGTCCCCATTGACTTCAATGGGGTTCGGTGTTCTGGTTCAAGTTCGGGTCAAGTTCAGTCCCGAACCCGAACTTTTTTCTGAAGTTCGGCCGAACCTGCCGAACCCGAACATCCAGGTGTCCGCTCAACTCTAGTCATTACCCATTGCTATCATAGGGGATATTTCCATAACAATTATAATAAAAAAAATAAAAAAAGGAACAGCATAAAAATAAAATAAAAATGCAAAATAAATAATAAAAAAAAGCACCCCTGCTCCCCATGCTTGCGCGCAATGGCGAACGCAAGCATCGTTCTCGTGTCATATGTAAACAGCAATTTCACCATGCATGTGAGGCACCGCGAATGTCAGAACGAGGGCAGTAATTTTAGCAGTAGACTTCCTCTGTAAATCTAAAGTGGTAACCTGTAAAGGTTTTTAAAAATGTATGTAGTTTGTTGCCACTGCACGCTTGTGCGCAATTTTAAAGCATGTTGTGTTTGGTATCTATGTACTCAGCATAAGATCATCTTTTATATTTTACCAAAAAATTTTGGCAATATTGCATTACAATTTAAAGGCTTTCTAAGGGCGTAAATTTATGATTTCACTTCACTACCTTACACAGTTTCGGAGGCCATGAAATGCCCAGATAGCACAAAACCCCCCCCCAAATTACCCCATTTTAGAAAGTAGACACCCCAAGCTATTTGCTGAGAGGCATGTTGAGTCCATGGAATATTTTATATTTTGCCACAAGTTTCGGGAAAATTACAATACATTTTTTTTCACAAAGTTGTCACTAAATTATATATTTCCCAAACATGCCATGGGCATATGTGAAATTACACCCCAAAATACATTCTGCTGCTCCTCCCGAGTATGAGGATACCAAATGCGTGGGACTTTTTGGGAGCCTAGCCGTGTACAGGACCCCAAAAAACAATCACTGCCTTTAGGATTTCTAAAGCCCCATACACACTATAAGTTTTTCTGCTGAGTTTTTTCTTCAGGTTTACAAAAACCATGTAGTGCAAGGGCCTGCCTGATTGCATACAAATTGAAACTCCTAAGGTTTGACCTCATATTACATGGTTTTGGTAAATCTGAAGGAAAAACTCAGCAGAAAAAAACTGATAGTGTGTATGGGGCTTAAGGGTGTAAAATGGTGATTTCACCTTGGCCCTGAAAATGTCTAGATAGCACAATCCCCCCCCCCCCCAAATGACCCCATTTTGGAAAGTAGATACCCAGATTATTTGCTAAGAGGCATGGTGAGTATTTTGCAGCCACAATTTGTTTTTGAAAATGAAGAAAGAAAAGGAATTTTTATTTTTTTTTCTCCAATTTTCAAACTTTTTGACAAAGAGCGATATCTGCAAAATACTCGAAATGCCTCTCAGCAAATATCTTGGGGTGTCTACTTTTCCAACTGGGGTCATTTGGGGGGGGGGGGGGGGGGGTTGTGTTGTCTGGGCATTTCATGGCCTCGGAAACTGTGATAGGTAGTGAGGAGTGAAATCAATATTTTACGCAGTCATAAACTAAAAGCTGCATAAATTCCAGAAAATGTACCCTAGTAGACGCTATAACTTTTGCGCAAACCAATAAATATACGCTTATTAATTTTTTTTTTTACCTGAAACATGTGGCTTAATGCTTTTTGGTCTAAATGTAAAAAAAAAATGAAAAAAAAAGTATGACTAAAATTGAGTTTATTGTATTTTTTATGAGAAAAAGTAGAAAATATCTTTTATTTTTGAAAAATGTTTTGGTCTTTTTTGGTTTATATGACAAAAAAAAAAAAAACGCAGAAGTGATCAAATACCACCAAAAGAAAGCTTGATTTGTGGGAACAAAGGACGCAAATCTTGTTTGGCTGCAACATTGCACGACCGCGCAATTACCAGTTAAAGCAGCAAAGTGCCAAATTGTAAAACGTGCTCTGGTTAGGAAGGGGGTAAAACCTTCTGGGGCTAAAGGGGTTAATGGAGCAGAAATGGGAAAAGCTATTTTAAAGGTAAGTTTAAACATATTAGCTATGGCTAACCATCAAAACAGACATCAATGATCACTGTGGCAGTAAGTATTTTAATTAAAAGATCTAATTTATAAATGTTGGATATAGAGGTTCTCAGAGACGCATTTAAAGGATAACTCCACTTTTGTGTTAATAAAATATAGAAAAATAAATAAATAATAATATAGCTTATGCAATTGATAGACAAGCCATATTGTAATTTGATGTTACTAAAAATCACCTTCCTTTTCCAATCTGTAACTGCTGTAATTTTCTGTAAAATTCAATGTAAGATGACAACTTAGAGGCATTTTATACACCATTGGTGTACAGGACACCTCCAGAAATGTCATTACCTGTTTGTGTGATTGACTTACTGGTTTTCTCAGAAGTATGTACTAAGATACAAGTAACATTTTAGACATCCCCTGCAATAGGAATTTCAGGTTTGGTTAGATACTCCCCAAGGGCTAAACACTTTTAAACAGATGCTGACACTGCAGCTTTATCATTAGAACACTGGGAGTGCACCAGATGATTATAATGAACCAGACCCCTCCCATTCAGAATCAGTCTGCAAAGTAAATTGTCAAACAAGCTATTTCTTCAAAACCAAAAAAGATAGGAATTTGCAATAAAAAAATGTAAATCCTTGCAAATTGCGCAGGTCACCCAGAGGGGATTGATTTTTTTCTGAACAAAAGTGGAATTACATTTTAAACTTAAACAGCAACCCACATCCCCGCCCCATTGGGCTGCCCACCTAACTACCCACCATCGATTAAAATCATAAAAGCATTCAAAGACATGAGTCTCCCATGGTACCTGGTAATATGACAAATGCCTCGATATCTGGGCACATAATCTACATTAAAGAGAAGGATCAGAGGTCAGACTGGCCACTCCTCCCCTTCAACACAACTCATATAACTAAATTACCTAGGGATGCTGCAGTTTAATACATAATTATAAATGATAAAGCACAATAAAATATTTCTCAAACCTTATTACCTACACGACATGTCAATGGGCAACACAATAAACTAGAAATTTGAAATAATCTATGATCTGTAACTGTTTTTGTTCAAAGGAAATTAAACAGTTAAAGCAGTTGAACACTTAGATGATGTTTTGCACAAAAAGTATGAACTATCCTCCCTCCAAAACTACTGTAACTAATAAGTAATGTTTTAAAAATGCTGGGTGTTTGATGAGCAGTGTAAGCTGATGACACTGATATTTGAAAGGTTAGAGGGTAGATGAACCTGTAGATTGTTGCCACCACTAACAAGGAAGAGCAAATCAGTGGCATGGTCAACAGGTAGTGTCATCAACATTCTACGTATTAAAAACACACACAGAAAACACAACAAAAATAAAAACACAATGTTATACACATTTGTTCTAAGGACTTTTTTTGGGGGGGGGGGGTCCCAACCATTTTTAAGGTTTTCAGTAAATGCAACATACTAAAGAAAGTGAGTGTGCTGAGATTGGTGGTCAACATCTAAACAAGCAGTAATGTTGACAATTTACATTTTCTTTTAGCTTTAGAAAGAGTAGGGGAAGGTTATCAAACCTGTCAGGTTTTTTTGCTGTCCATGTTGCTGCCAAAACTGTCTGATGATGATATGTAATGATTAATCTGTACCCCTTTGTCAAACTTTAGGTCATCCATAGTAAGTAGGGATATAAAGGCTTAAAGGCTTAATGTACTTTAGACATGAACAACTCCTGCAAATTAAGCAGACCTACCTGAATGCATAAGACAAGCTTACCTCCATGCATTAGCATGGTATAAAACGATAAATGCACAATTATGAAGCCTTTAATTTTTGGTCTAGCTGTCGACTAACTAAAACAAATTGAGACTTTTCCCCCCAGTAGAATAATACCACTCATTTGCATTCTTCTCTATACTTTCTCATTACAGGCTTGGGATAGTTTTAGTTTCTCAGATTGCAACACAACTTTGTGAAATAGGCATTTAGAAATAGGATCTGGTTCAACATAGTCACTGGAATCTACCCCAAGGAAGAGCATAGTAAAGAAGCAAAACTCTGAAAATCCTACAAGGCATCTTCCCAGAAAGTAAAAACTTTCTGCAGTCCCCTTATTTAAAACACCTCTGAAAGCAATGGAAGCATATTTTATCTACAACACTACCATCAGCACAAATATCACTTTTTTTATATTACCTTTTACAGATAGCCACATGTAAAGCAGATAAAAAAAAATAAAACTTCCCCTCTTTTATACCCTATTCCTCTCTCATTCCAAATTCATTTAAAAAAAATGTATTTCATTTTGTAGTGTGGGGGAGAATGCAGCCAGACACATTAGATGAATTGTCCACATTAGATGAATTGATTTGTTAATACTAGCAAAATGAACCTGCACCACCAGACATTAGTGTATCTAAAAGGGCTATTTCCAAGGTTAAAAATGAACATTTATTGCTGGGAAATGTTGACTAGGAAATCAAGTGTATGAGCATCTTTCACAGTCTGTGCATCGTGGAAGGTTTGATTGACAGCAGAAGGGAAGAATCAAGCACTTGCAGCACTTGATCTGTTTTTTTCCCAAGCAGCTGTGAAACTGTAATTTCCCTGGCTTTGTTCACTGGGAAAGGCTCCTAAAAAAGGATAGCATAGCAGATAGGGGGTTTTGTCCAGCTATCCTATTTCACTTTTAATACCTTTGCTGGGTAAATCACATTTCTACCAAAGTGAAATAAACAATAAGTGGACAGACATTGTTCCCCGACCTTTAACTCTCCATCTCAGCATTTGGCTTTGCATACAGCTGGCTTTTCAGTAATTTTCCCATAAGAGTGGCGTTTGGCAAATATCCCAGCTAGTTATTTTTACCTAGTAAATCCATTTGTTATTGTGAGCTTAAAAAGATTTGCTTCTTGAAATCAAATAACAGTAGAAAGGAATGAGGAATCAGAAAGCTCTGATTAATTTATAAAATTTAAATTATTCTTTAACCACTTCAGCCCCCAAAGATTTGGCTGCTCAATGACCAGGCCATTTTTTAGCGATACGGCACTGTGTTGCTTTAACTGGCAATTGCGTGTTCGTGCGATGCTGTACCCAAACAAAATTGATGTCCTTTTTTTCCCACAAATAGAGCTTTCTTTTGGTGGTATTTGATCGTCTCTGTGGTTTTTCTTTTGTGCACTATAAACGAAAAAAGAGCGACAATTTTGAAAAAAAAACACAATATTTTGTACTTTTTGCTATAATAAATATCCCCAATTCTTTTTAAAAAAAGCGATTTTTTTACTCAGTTTAGGCTGATATGTATTCTTCTACCTATTTTTGGTAATAAAAATCACAATAAGCGTATATTGGTAGCTTTGTGCAAAAGTTATAGCGTCTACAAAATAGGGGATACATTTATGGCATTTTTATTATTATTTTTTTTTACTAGTAATGGCAGCGATCTGTGATTTTTATTATGACTGTGACATTATGGCGGACACATCGGACACTTTTGACACATTTTTGGGACGATTGACAATTATACAGCGATCAGTGCTGTATAAATGTCACTGGCAGGGAAGGGGTTAACACTTGGGGGTGATCAAGGGGTTAAATGTGTTCCCTGACTGTGAGTTCTAACTGTAGGGGGAGGGGACTGACTATAGGAGATGACAGATCATGGTTCCTAGCTATTTGGAACTCACGATCTGCATCTCCTCTCCTCACAGAACAGGGATTTGTGTGTTTACGCACACACGTCCCTGTTCTGCCTCTCGTGCCCGCGATTGCTCGTGGCTGGCGGTCATTGCGACCACCGGTCATGAGCATTGGCACCCCCGCAGTGCAGCGGGTGCGTGTCTGCTATCCTGCTTAAAGGAGCCGACATACAGCTTCGACGGGTTGCGGGATCATGTATAATGACGACAGCTGTGGTTATAGCTAAATTCCAGGTTAATTTATAAATAATATACCATTAGGTATGATTAGTAGCATAGGATACATTTAAAAATGTATATTTGTGGGTACTGCGACCTACCTTTCTCCTGCTTCCTAGGGTAAGCTATCTCAAACTGACAACCTTACTACTTGCAGTCCCATGAAAGCTAAGAAGCCCAAACAGGGTGTGTCCCACAAAGAAACAGAGGAGCTGCAGCCAAGTTCTCTATCATCTATATAGCAGCCTTAACTAGAACAAGTTCCTGCTTCTGCTCAGCCGGTCTCTGTTCCTGACCTTAAAGACATGCTTATAACTCTCAGAGATTCCCTACACGTGGATATGGTTAACATGATCACTAAAGTGAATTTTTCTGTGATTTTTTCTTGTTGGTGCATATTTCAAGCAGCAGTCTGATATTCACACCATGCTATCCAAACTCACGGACCTGGAGGACTGATCATGGCGGAACAACATCAAATTCCGTGGGAAAATTCCTATCTGGGAGATTTTGAGCTAATTATAGATCACACGACTGCCTAAGCCCTCCTTTTTGATGACTGAAGTGTTACGTGACGTATTGGCTAGAATCCATTACTATTACATCAAGGAAAGAGCTATGTCTGCGGATAAGAAAAATCCCTAATTCACGGCAATTAGCTGGAATATTGGTGTTTGCTGACTTATCTCGAGCTACTATGCAGAACAGGAAAAAAGTTGATGATCACGCATCAGGGCAAATCAATCTCTGGCTATTCTCCTAAAGCTACAATTTCCACCAATAATTATGTAATTTTCTTTATGGTGGATAAATAAAAAATACCATACATTACTTACCCTGAGGCTCTTCTCAGGTTGCCTTTACCATGGGATGGTAAAAAAAAAACATGATGTGGTTTCCATACATGTCCCTTTAGTCTGCCATGTTATATCATAAAAGTTTGGGGAACAGTATTTTAGGACTGTATTTTAGAACTTTATACCGGGTTTGAAATGATAAAATTATACATTTTAACTATTAAAATGAAATAAATAAATATAAAAATGATGATTAAAATTAAAATTATAATTAAAATCAAATTAAAATCAAATTAGCACTTGATTTAATTGAGTTTAAATTAATTAATGCAATTAAGATAAAAAAGCTTCTGTCTGTAACAGCCTCCCTAGCACCCCCCCCTCATTACCTACCCTAGCTCCTTCTCTATCCAGCGATGTCCACGATCCCTTCAGCCATCCAAGACACTCTTCCTGATTGGCTGAGACGGCTCCCACGGCTGTAAAAGTTGCTGGCGTGCCCATCCAATCAGGGAAGAGAGGAGGTGGGACCAGGTCTGGGCCCCATGTCTGAATGGATACACAGAGATCTGACACTGCTTGGGTGTTCCCTGTAGCAAGCTTCTGGCTGAGGGGCACTCAAAGGAGTGAGGGGCTAAGAGCAGCAAAGAGGGACCCGAGAAGAGGAGGATCCAGGCTGCTCTGTGCAAAACCAACTGCACAGAGGAGGTAAGTATGACATGTTTGTTATTTTAAAAAAAATAGCCTTTACAATCACTTTAAGTCTAGAAATTATAAGCAGGATTTTTCTCAGTAAATGTACCTTTCCAGTATGCAGCTATTTATTCATCTATTTTTATAAAGTTGTTTAGTATCCGTTCCTCTATCACTTTAGATCCATAGAATCATCTTGTAACCATTCTTGCTTATAGCGGGCCATGGCTTCACTTCTCATCATTTCATTTTTTGTATTTATGCAATGTAGGGTCCTTTTTCACCACGGACATCCCAGAGAGGACTGGATAAATTCAATTTACTGTATCGGTTCAATTATTATAGTTTTAATTGTCCTCCGGTGGTCTGTGGTCATAGAAAATACAATTCAATAATACATTTCAGTATATATACATGTTTTTTATTATGTACTGTCGCGTACCTGGTGGTAGAGTCTGGTATGCAGAGGGAGGCCTCTCTTACACCTCCAACTTGAGGCCCCTGATAGAGAAAACAGGAGGTGCAGGAGTGCAGAGTTGCACAAGTGTCTGGCAAGGTTGCTAGTAGACGAGCTGGACTGGAACTGAAGCAGGAACTAGAATGGACTCAGGAACAACTGTCAGACAGGAAACTGAAACTCACGCAGGTGCAGGCATATGTACTGGAAGCGTAGGCACACAAGTCCAAGCAGGTAGACACTGGAGCAGGGTCAGGTCAGGCAGGTTCGGCAACAGGCTGGCAGCGAGGTGGCAGAAGGAGCAGGCAGGAACATGGTCTCGGGTACAGGCAGGTTCGGCAACAGGCTGGCAGTGAGGTAGCATAAGACGCAGGCAGGGACATAGTCAAACAGGCTGAGGTCAGGTGCAGGCAGATAAGCAGGGATAGTCAGGAGCAAGCCAGGTAGGGTCAACTGGAGCAGGACACAGGCAGGGCGTACGCACATGCGCATGTCAGCATTTTGTGCAACACTAGTGTGCAAGCATGTGGGGCATGTAGAACAGGGGGATGTCTAAGGTGCTTGATTGCTGGCGTGCCCTTCCTGACATGTACATTATGTTGATAAATTTTCGCGCAAATAATTAATAATGAACAGCAATTAAAAACGTTAAAAAGTAAAAACGTTAAAAAGTAGTTATAAAGTGCACTAGTGAATATGTAAAAACTAATAGTGACACCAATATATATATAAATGGTCTGAGGATGTTGATGATAATAACAAATTCTCTATTGCGACTTGATATGTGCAGAGAGTGAAAAACACACAATAAATAGTGACGTGTTGTCTAAATAAAGTGCCTAGTGTTGTAATGATAATACTTCAATATTGACATATAAAGTTAAAATAAGAAATATATATTAGCAACGGCCGATGTTGCATCACTATATACCATAGTACAACATCATGATGCATGCTCAGCTACCAAATGGCTACTCAGAAATTACAGCACGTATATATGTAAACAAAGGAAATATCTTATCAAGTGCCTCGATTTCTGCCTGAAATATAACTACTTCTGGCATAACCAGACTTATTATAAGCAAGCAATCGGGATAGCGATGGGTGCCAAATTTGCACCAGGAGTAGCCAATGCATTTATGGCCCAATGGGAGGAGAACGCAGTATATAAGGACATACCAGCAGAACTCACGCTATATAAACGCTACATCGATGACGTTATAATCGTATGGAACGGAGACAGAAACTCCCTGGAAAACTTCCTAAAAAAACTTAATGAAAACGAAAATAACATCAAACTAGAGGGCAATACAGTGGTAACAAAAACATACTTCAAGAATGTAGATACCAATAGTTACCTGGATATAAATAGCTGCCACTACAAACCGTGGCTCTATAATATCCCAAAGGGACAATTAATAAGAATTAAGCGGAACTGCACAAAAAATGAAGACTTCCAGGTACAAGCCAAACAAATCGGAGAAAGGTTCATAGCAAAGGGATATGATGACCAATGGATCAGACAACAAATACAATCAGTCAACCAAATGGACAGAAACACTATGCTCAAAAGTAACCCAAAAAAATTATACCAAAATGAAGCACCTTGCCTAATACTAGATTTTAACGTTCAACATAAGGATGTAGCCAAAATGATAGGAAAACACTGGCACATCTTGAAGAAAGACAAAGACCTCAAAACCATACTACCTCAGAAACCAAATATCGTTTACAAAAGAGCACCCACAATTAGGGATCTCATAGTTAAAACAGTAATAGAACCACCAACTAAACCAACCTACTCATTTTTCTCAGGAAAGGGCTTCTTCCCTTGTCGCAACTGCTATGTATGTAGACACGCACAGAAATTTCAAGGCAAAAGAACAGAATTTATTGCCACAAGTACGGGCCAAACACATAAAATAAATGACTTTATTGGCTGTCACTCCAAAGGAGTAGTGTATGTACTACAGTGCAGCTGTAAATTACAGTATGTGGGAAGAACAAAAAGAGCCTTAAAAGACAGACTAGAAGAACATGTCCGGAACATCAAGAATGGATTTCCGAAACATAGTGTTTCGAGACACTTTGCTCTAAAACATAACCAGGACCCTTCCACACTCCAATTTTGGGGAATCGATAAGTATAAAAAATCATGGAGAGGTAGCCACAAAATTAGGAATATAAGTCAAAAAGAGTCCAAATGGATCCACACTTTACAGACCCTTGTACCTGGAGGAATGAATGTGGAATTTGACCTCAATTGTTTTTTAAGTAATTTTTAATAATCTTACATCACATGACATGTTTTACCTTATCCACATGAGGCCCCATTATATATAATATATTCATGCTCGATTGTCTTACCATATTTCACCTCTTTAAGAAACTAGACTATCTTAGATCAACCAACAGATATATACAATATAGAGACGTATAGTGTATACAGAATTATACATGTATGATGTAACTCTACTGTAACTGTACACCGGTGATCTCAAGGCTTTCTCCTGCTCTATAAAAATCATAGGAATTCACACACACTTAGAATGCCAACAATCAGCTGATAATTTGGCAGTACCTTAGTCCCTATGCAATATATAATTATTTTCCACTACCACTATATAACTATGTGTATCTAAGTTAGCTTAATATAAATAGAAGCAACTTAAACTAACTCTATTATGCCAGACAGTGAGGTATGACCACCCCCCTCATTTTAGACATAAATGTCATCGGACAATTTATCTTTATTTTTATTTTTAATATTTTAAATTCCTTTTAAAAAATAAAACTTTAATATAGCTGCGATATGATATCGCTTAATCGTATGCAGCCAAATATGCCAGATTTCCATCATGAACACTTACGGCAAGATGAAATTATACATATTTTAAATTTACATGATAAATGTTTTTACACTCTCTGCAAGTATACCACAGCGACTGACTACACCAAGCAACATGAACGGCCAGTAATTAATACAGCAGGGAAACAGACATCCCGTCTCCCTCAATGAGGAGGATAACGGGAGACATAGACTGCTGACAGTACGCAAACTAGAACCATAAATAACCAACAAAATGGCGGCGCACATATGAACACCAAGCCCTTTGGAGCATAGTCAAGAAAATGGCCGCCACCTGCCAATATAAATAGTTGCCCTTAACATGGTAGACATGCATACTGCTATATATACCGCTGACCACAACAAAGATGGCCGCGACGTTACTTCCGGTTCGAATAGATATTTAAACACCCATTGCCCACCAATCCGGTTCCCCAGATGAAGACACGTGACGTGTCGTAACGCGTAGGGAGTGGCCGCAGGCAAGCAGTGGAAAGAAAATAGGACGCGAGGAGGCGCTGAGAACGCCGGTGAAGTTTTCTTATCTTTTTGCCAGTTTTCCATGTTTTAAATGTACGAGTACACCTTTTATTATTAAATTGATCCTTTGGATTTTAACCATACTACACTAGTGGAGACCTGTTTGTCCCCCGTCCCCTCTTACCCCCCTGAGTGTTATGTCATGATGAGCCCATGACTATTAGCACCATAGATACACCACTCAGATAACTATCTAAGGAGAAAGATTGGACGGAATAACTCACCAGAGGAGACAGGGAAGACAAGGGACAAAACGCTGATCTACATCTATGACCTTTGAGACATCGATAGTTGGGAAATATAGGATATCCCAGAAAGGCGATACCCAATATTAACTGAGGTGAGCGAATAGAGAGACCGATCTAGGATACCCCACTATAGATGATCGATAAGGAAATCACAGTGACCATATATATTACTAGCTTGGAAATATCTGATTTTATTCTGGAATTTAATTGGACTTTATATCATCACGAACTATTCACATTCACACACACTTGTTATTGAGTGTGGGATACACGTTCATTCATCTTTTTGGTTTCACTTTTTAATGTTTTAGCACACTCACGTGCATCACATTTGTTTAGCTAATTTTTTTGATACTTTGTTGCATCATCATTCACCTTTTATGACATATGCGATTCACTATTTGGTATTTATGTGATTTATTCTATTTTATACCCTTATTTATATATATTTCTTATTTTAACTTTATATGTCAATATTGAAGTATTATCATTACAACACTAGGCACTTTATTTAGACAACACGTCACTATTTATTGTGTGTTTTTCACTCTCTGCACATATCAAGTCGCAATAGAGAATTTGTTATTATCATCAACATCCTCAGACCATTTATATATATATTGGTGTCACTATTAGTTTTTACATATTCACTAGTGCACTTTATAACTACTTTTTAACGTTTTTACTTTTTAACATTTTTAATTGCTGTTCATTATTAATTATTTGCGCGAAAATTTATCCACCTATCTTATGACTTTTTAGTGTATTTGTGAACACTGTTCATTTTTGCTGCATTTATATGCTTTGTTACTTCTACTGACTTCCATTACTCACAGTAGCGCCAGGGACCATACCCACATACTATGTACATTATGTTGTTTATATATTTTTGTAATTTTATTTGATCGGTATGGGAGGTCTCTCGATATACCACTATATATATTTACGAACAGATTATGTTCCTCAGCTATGATCAAGCACCTTCTAATGGTGTGAAACGCATCAGTGGTTTTGGTCCTGCACCCCTGTGATCTATGGATTTACAGTTAGGATTTTATTGATTCTGCACAATAAAGGTGTTGCATCAGAGAGCGGCCGTCCAGCATTTTCTTGATTGGCAATCTAATTTCCTTTAATTTGCATATGTCAGAAAAGTACAGTTGTAGCAAAAATGTAACCAAATAGTAGATATCTCAGTTCAATAACAAAGATAAACCAAAGGAATTACTTCATCACTATTTGTGCAAGAACAGCTTTTGTAATAATTTAAGTACAATTATTCCAAACTGAGTGATTGAAATTGTAAAAAAACAAGCTGGTTTGCTCTATTTATTCATGTCTGTTTCTTGTGGAATTATTTGACAAGACAATTCTTAATGCTTAACTCCCCAAAGCTCCTACAGATAAAGCTCAATGAGTAATCATGTGTAAAAATATTAACTTTTTTACAAAAATAGAATGCTTCAAATGTGCAGGATAAATATATGAAAAATCTGTTTTTCTATTGCCATTTCTGTGGCTTACAAGAAGATTTGATAAAGGTTTTATGTTTTTAAAGGTACACTTCATTTGAACATACTCTGGGACCAAGACAAGTTACTGCATGGCTTTGGCATTTCTTCTGGGAATCTTTCACACTTACTCCTAATGCAGGTGGTCAGACACTATAGCTGGCTACTATGTTCTTCCTCTACAGCAGCCCCCTTTCCCATAAGGCAAGCAGGCCTACAGGTACTCGGTTGCCCCTGGGACATATACTCAATGCTATAGTGCCTGGCTACCAACCCATGGCAAGTGGGAAATGAGCAAAGCAAACAGGTACCTGCTGTTGGTAGACAGGCAAAGTGGTTCAATGGCAGTCCAGGTAAAAGGCAGGCAGAGTTTAGAGAATAGTGGTTATCCGGTTCAAGGTCATACACAGGGAAATCCAATCTAGTAGAGCTGGGGGCTTGATCAGATATTACATACGATTTCACAATCTATCATAAGCATGAGACTGAAGGTTTGGCTGGCTTATATCAGGTTTGGTTTCCACCCAAAGACAGACCACATTAATCACCTTGCAGGTGGACAGACAGACAGGGAGAATGACATATCCAAAACCAGGATGCTGAAATTAGGAGCAGGAGCGCTAGATGCTCCTGACAGACTATTTTTGTACAAATGGCTTTACTGTTTGGTTTACTATTATTGTTGCTTGATCCATCCAATTTATTTGTCCTGGGACTTTGAATGAAGCACAACACATACAGTGGTGTGAAAAAGTTTTTGCCCCCTTCCTCATTTCCTGTTCCTTTGCATGTTTGTCACACTTAAGTGTTTTGGAACATCAAACCAATTTAAACAATAGTCAAGGACAACACAAGTAAACACAAAATGCAATTTGTAAATGAAGGTGTTTATTATTAAATGTGAAAAAAAATCCAAACCATCATGGCCCTGTGTGAAAAAGTGATTGCCCCCCTTGTTAAAACATACTATAACTGTGGTTGTCCACACCTGAGTTCAATTTCTCTAGCCACACCCAGGCCTGATTATTGCCACACCTGTTCACAATCAAGGCCTCACTTAAATAGGAGCTGCTTGACACAGTAAGGTCCACCAGAAGATCCTTAAAAGCTACACATCATGCCGAGACCCAAAGAAATTCAGGAACAATTGAGAAAGAAAGTAATTGAGATCTATCAGTCTGGAAAGGGTTATAAAGCCATTTCCAAAGCTTTGGGAATCCAGCGAACCACAGTGAGAGCCATTATCCACAAATGGCGAAGACATGGAACAGTGGTGAACCTTCCCAGGAGTGGCCGGCTGCCCAAAATTACCCCAAGAGCGCAGCGACGACTCATCCAAGAGGTCACAAAAGACCCCACAACAACGTCCAAGGAACTGTAGGCCTCACTTGCCTCAGTTAAGGTCAGCGTTCATGCCTCCACCATCAGGAAAAGACTGGGCAAAAATGGCCTGCATGGCAGAGTTCCAAGGAGAAAACCACTGCTGAGCAAAAAGAACATCAAAGCTCGTCTCAATTTCTCCACAACACATCTTGATGATCCCCAAGACTTTTGGGACAACATTCTGTGGACCGATGAGACAAAAGTGGAACTCTTTGGAAGGTGTGTGTCCAAGTATATCTGGCGTAGAAGGAACACTGCATTTCAGAAAAAGAACATTATACCAACAGTAAAATATGGTGGTGGTAGTGTGATGGTCTGGGGCTGTTTTGCTGCTTCAGGACCTGGAAGACTTGCCGTGATAAAAGGAACTATGAATTCTGCTGTCTACCAAGAGATCCTGAAGGAGAATTTCCGACCATCTGTTCATGTACTCAAGCTGAAACGAACTTGGGTTCTGCAGCAGGACAATGATCCTAAACACACCAGCAAGTCCACCACCGAATGGCTGAAGGAAAACAAAATGAAGACTTTGGAGTGGCCTAGCCAAAGTCCTGACCTGAATCCTATTGAGATGTTGTGGTATGACCTTAAAAAGGCCGTTCATGCTCGAAAACCCTCTAATGTAACTGAATTAGGACAATTCTGCAAAGATGAGTGGGCCAAAATTCCTCCAGGACGCTGTAAAAGCCTCATTGCACGTTATCGCAAACGCTTGGTTGCAGTTGTTGCTGCTAAGGGTGGCCCAACCAGTTATTAGGTTTAGGGGGCAATCACTTTTTCACACAGGGCCATGATGGTTTGGATTTTTTTTCACCTTTAATAATAAACACCTTCATTTACAAATTGCATTTTGTGTTTACTTGTGTTGTCCTTGACTATTGTTTAAATTGGTTTGATGTTCCGAAACACTTAAGTGTGACAAACATGCAAAGGAACAGGAAATGAGGAAGGGGGCAAACACTTTTTCACACCACTGTATGACCAATGAATAACTAGTTTCCAACATTGTTGTTTAATAAATGAATAAAAATTGCATACAAAAGAGGATGACATGGTGACAAGCTGATTTCTAATGAATCCATAATAATGCATTTCATACATAATTGAATATGATGTTGACCATATACAATCCAACTATCAATACATGATTAAAACAAAAATTGCATCCATAAACTCAATGCATTTTGTGTCTCGTTGTTCACTTCTTCGGGAGTAGATGTATATATAGAATCTGTAAGACCAAACATTAGGTATGTAGCATACCTAATGGTATTTCGTAATACATACAGTGCCTTGAAAAGGTATTCATACTCCTTGAAATTTTCCAAATGTTTTCATGTTACAACCAAAAACGTAAATGTATTTTATTGGGATTTTATGTGATAAACCAACACAAAGTGGCACAAAATTGTGAAGTGGAAGGAAAATGATAAATGGTTTTCAACATTTTTTACAAATAAATATCTCAAAAGTGTGGTGTGCATTTGTATTCAGCCCCCAAGTCAATACTTTGTAGAACCACCTTTCACTGCAATTACAGCTGCAAGTCTTTTTTGGGGATGTCTCTACCAGCTTTGCATATCTAGAGAGTGACATTTTTGCCCATTCTTCTTTGCAAAATAGCTCCATCAGATTGAATGAAGAGTGTCTGTAAACAGCAATTTTCAACTCTTGCCCCAGATTCTCAATTGTATTTAGGTCTGGACTTTGACTGGGCCATGCTAACACATGATTGAATATGCTTTGATCGAAACCATTAAATTGTCGCTTTGGCTGTATGTTTAGGGTCACTGTCCTGCTGGAAGGTTAACCTCCACCCCAGTCTCAAGTCTTTTGCAGACTCTAACAGGTTTTCTTCTAAGATTGCCCTGTATTTGGCTCCATCCATCTTCCCATCAAGCTGCTTCCCTGTCCCTGCTGAAGGAAAGCACCCCCACAACATGATGCTGCTGCCACCACCATATTTCAGGATGGGG
Organism: Lithobates sylvaticus; assembly: GCA_028564925.1. Taxonomy (NCBI): domain Eukaryota; kingdom Metazoa; phylum Chordata; class Amphibia; order Anura; family Ranidae; genus Lithobates; species Lithobates sylvaticus. The sequence continues at coordinate 393,526,006 of CM053027.1, forward strand.
ATGGTGTTTGGCTTCTAGGCCAAAAAAGTAAAATGTTGGTCTCATCTGACCAGAGCACCTTCTTCCACATGTTTTCTGTGTCCCCCACATGGCTTCTTGCAAACTGCAAATGGGACTTCGTATGGCTCTCTTTCAACAATGGTTTTCTTCTTGCCACTCTTCCATAAAGGCCAGATTTGTGGAGTGCATGACTAATGCCGCTTACACATGAGTGGATTTTCCGTCGGAAAAATCTTGGATGTTTTTTCCGACGGAATTCCGCTCAAGCTTGGCTTGCATACACACGGTCACACAAAAGTTTGCTGAACTTTCAATCGCCAAGAACGCGGTGATGTACAACACTACGACGAGCCGAGAAAATAAAGTTCAATGCTTCCGAGAATGCGTCAAACTGTTTCCGAGCATGCGTAGGATCAAACGATCAAAATTTCCGATCGGAACTTTTTCTGACCGAAAAATTGAGAACCTGCTCTCAATCTTTTGCTTGCGGGAATTCCGCCAGCAAAAGTCTGATGTAGCATACACACGGTCGCATTTTCCAACCAAAAGCTCTCATCAGACTTTTGCTAGCGGAATTTCCGATTGTGTGTACGTGGCATAATAGTTGTCCTGTGGACAGATTCTCCCACCTGAGTTGTGAACCTCTGCAGCTCCTCCAGAGTTACCATGGGCCTCTTGGCTGCTTCTCTGATTAATGCTCTCCTGGCCCGACCTGTCAGTTTAGGTGGACGGCAATGTCTTGGTAGGTTTGCAGTTGTGCTATACTCTTTTCATTTTTGGATGGGATAGCTTGGGATTTTTTTTTATAACTTAACCCTGCTTTAAACTTCTTCACAACTTTACCCCTGACCTTTCTGGTGTGTTCCTGGGCCTTCATGATGTTGTTTGTTCACTAAGGTTCTCTAACAAACGTCTGAGGGCTTTATAGAACAGCTGTATTTATACTGAGATTAAATTACACACAGGTGGACTTTATTTACTAATCTGGTGAAGGATAGCCTTGTCCATTCTGAATATTAAAGACCAAAAAAGCAGGACTGGCTTACTAACCTTCCACCTCTAAAGGGCATGTACCCATGCAGCAGGTTTAATATCTGCAAGTATGTGGGCAAAACGGACATCTTCACCAACTCTGACGGTAGTAAACACTACAAAATTAACAACTTCATAAATTGTTCAACAGCCAGCGTAATATACTTGTCCATGTGGAATGATTTACGTGGACAAGACAAAAAGACAGCTCAAAGTCAGGGTTGGTGAACATGTCCAAAGTATAATTAAAGTGGGGTGCCCCTTAAAAAAAATAAATAAAAGTCAGCAGCTACAAATACTGCAGCTGCTGACTTTTAATAATCGGACACTTACCTGTCCCAGGGTCCAGCGATGTGGGGGATCGAAGCCCCCCTTCCCGGGTCCGCTCGGCGGCGTCGGCATTCTTACTGTGGGCACCCGGCTGTGGCTTCACAGCCGGGCACTCACCGTGCGCCATGATATGCCATGCAGTCATCTGGGACCTGTCACGTGTACCAGATGACTGACTGCACTGAGGGGAAGTGATGTCAGTGCCTAGGCACTGAAGGAGGCAGACTACGAGGGACCCCCTAGCAACAGGCATTTAAAGGTGAGTAAAAAATATTTTTTTTTTACAATTATTTTATTTTTTATTTTTTTAGGAATTTTAAGATATTTTTTTGGGTGGAAACACCACTTTAAGAAGGACGATGAATGTTCCCTTTAGCTGCATTTCCTGAAGGTCCATGGAGGTGAACCAAAGGGTCTTAAATGCAAGGGAATTTATATACTCAACCTACCCCCAAGAAGAGGGGATTTTGATAGGATACTGTATCAAAAGGAGAAGATGTGGATCTTCAATTTAAATAGTATGCAACCCTTTGGGTTGAACAATGACTGTAACTTATCAGTTTTCCTGGAACAGTGATGATGGCTTCAGTGGAATACCAAACACTGTAACTTACATACTTTTTCACGCTAATCATCCCCAACTATCTGACTGCTGATTGTTGTCTGCTAATGTGTTGGTGGTTGTATCTCTATGGTATGTGTTTTAGGTCGGTAATGAGGGACTGCCCTTGATAAACACTATGTGTCTGCACTCTGTGTGAATGACGGTCTAATTTGGCTGCAGTGCTATTGAGATGTCCGTGATGTTTACTAATTATCTAATTAACATCATAAGAATATTTAAGGCCAAATTTCGAGTCACTGCCCATGCTTTGAAGAAGCTTGGTTACAAGCGAAACGTGTAAGTAATACGTCATCACATTTTCCGTGGTGGGGGCACAGATGATACAGGGGTCAGGGCAGGGCTCAGTTCTGCCAGCTCCCTTAACACCGCGCGGCCTCCTGCGCATTTCGGGTGGGATCTCTGCAGGGATCTGGAGCAGCGGCTGGTCGGTTGGTTTCCCCTGGGCAGCCTGGTAAGTCTCTGTCTATTCCTTTCACTGTGCCAGTTATGTCTGTGCCCCCCCTCCCCCTGTTAGTTCCCCCTCTGGGATGTTGGTGGGGGGTCCTGTTAGTTCCCCCTCTGGGATGTTGGTGGGGGGGTCCTGTTAGTTCCCCCTCTGGGATGTTGGTGGGGGTGGTGCGGCCCCGGCGCCTGTTTTGGCTGTGGGGGTTGGGCCTGTGGGGGTTAGTGGGTTGCCGCAGGAGGTCTTCCTGGGCATGGGTGCCGGTGACATGCTTGTGCAGCACTTGCTGGCAGTGCTGGTGGCATTCAGGGGTTTGCAACATCCAACAGGTTTGGAAATATCGGTTTGTAAATGGATAGAAAACTGGCTAAAAGACAGAATTCAGAGAGTCGTGGTTAATGATTCTTACTCTGAATGGGCTAAGGTTATCAGTGGTGTACCCCAAGGTTCAGTGCTGGGACCCTTACTTTTTAATATCTTTATAAATGATATTGGGTCTGGGATCAAAAGTAACATTTCTGTCTTTGCAGATGACACCAAGCTATGCAGTGGAATAACGTCCTAACAGGAGGTCTCCAATTTACAAGCTGACCTCAATGCTCTGTCTAATTGGGCGACTATGTGGCAGATGAGGTTTAATGTTGATAAATGTAAAGTTATGCACTTGGGGGCTAAGAATATGCATGCATCATACATACTAGGGGGAGTACAACTGGGGGAATCTGTAGTGGAGAAGGATCTGGGGGTTTTGGTAGATCATAAACTCAATAATAGCATGCAATGCCAAGCTGCGGTTTCCAAAGCGAGCAAAGTCCTTTCTTGTATTTAGAGAGGTATGGACTCCAGAGAGAGAGATATAATTTTGCCCCTGTTCAAATCATTAGTAAGACCTCATCTGGAATATGCAGTTCAGTTTTGGGCACCAGTTCTCAAAAAGGATATTGGGGAACTGGAGAAAGTGCAGAGAAGGGCAACCAAACTGATAAGAGGCATGGAGGAGCTCAGCTATGAGGAAAGATTAGAGGAACTGAATTTATTCACCCTTGATAAGAGGAGATTAAGGGGGGATATGATCAACATGTATAAATATATAAGGGGTCCATATAGTGAACTTGGTGTTGAGTTATTCACTTTACGGTCAACAAAGAGGACAAGGGGGCACTCTTTACGTCTAGAGGAGAAGAGATTTCATCTCCAAATAAGGAAAGGTTTCTTCACAGAAAGAGCTGTGAAAATGTGGAATAGACTCCCTGCAGAGGTGGTTCTGACCAGCTCAGTAGATTGCTTTAAGAAAGGCCTGGATACTTTCCTAAATGTACATAATATAACTGGGTACTGACATTTATAGGTAAAGTTGATCCAGGGAAAATCCGATTGCCTCTCGTGGGATCAGGAAGGAATTTTTTTCCCCTGCTTTAGCAAATTGGAGAATGCTCTGCTGGGGGTTTTTTTTTGCCTTCCTCTGGATCAACTGTGGGTATAGAATGGGGTAAATGGGATTGTATGATATATATATGTATATGTATATATATATATATATATATATATATTTTTTTTTTTTTTTTTTGTGGTTGAACTGGATGGACTTGTGTCTTTTTTCAACCTAACTAACTATGTAACTATGTAACTATGTCCTGGAGCAGCCACCCGATGCTCTGGTCTCCCCGGTCTCGGCGTGGATAACAGGGGGGTGGTTGGGTGGGCGCTATGGTGCGCTATGGTGCCGCCTGGGGTCCTCCTGGTGGTGGGGTCAGCTCTGCCATCGCTTGTGGGGGTGGCAGCCTCGCCATCGCCTGATGTGGTGGTGCCCGTGCCTCCGCATGCGGTGGTGGCGGTTAAGCCGGCTCCTGCTGTGTTGACAGCTTCGTCGCCTGTAGCCGTGGCAACATCGAAGGATGTGGTTCCCGCGATGGTGGTGGGATCTTCTCAGGTGAGTACGAGTACAGGGACGCCATGGGGGTCGATAGTGGACGGAGTGCGGCTGGCGAGTGCGGCTGGCGGATGCGGTGCGGTGTGAGGTTTACGTTTGCTACGAGGGCCCCCTTGGTTCCCATCTGAAGATGCAGGTTAGTGAAAGGATCTAGAAAGGGGAGTACGTGGAGATCTTCTCGCTCCTTCCGCTGGAAAAGTTTAATCTGTATAAGGTTAAGCCAAATGAGAGCAAAAAGGAGGAAAAGGAAAAACGTTGATATCGGCTCATCCCTAGAACGTTTGCGAACTGGTCGCAGCCGTTTCACATTTTAGCAAGTGTCATTGGGAAGAAGGCTCCAGACAATTGTTCGGGGTTGTTCTGCTACCTGGATTCAATCAGTGAGGCACAAAGGGTTTATGGGGGGTGGCTTGGCTGAGGTACGATGAGCAGTTTCGGCAGCGGAAGTCTTATCAGCCATCTTTGCGGTGGGACAAAAAAGATATCGGGTTGTGGATGAAGCTCATGACACAAGCCATGGCTGTGCCGCCACCCTTTCATGGAGGGGCCAGGGGTGTCAACACCTTGTCAACATCGGCCACTAAGAGCAAGGGGTTCTGTTGGCAGTTTAATGAGGGGACCTGCAAATTCGGGGGAGCCTGCTGTTTCCAACATGAGTGTTTGGGTTGCTGATGCGCCCACCTGTGGTCCAAGTGCTTCCAGAAAGGTAGGAAACTGGCCGACGCTGGAAAAAGGGAGGACTCCGGTGATGGTGGAAAAATGGCTCCGTATCTAAGTAGGTACCCTAACAGGGGGTGGCCAGGATGTTGTGGTTGGGTTTTCGGGATGGCTTCCCCATTCCGAGCACGTTAGATAGGGTCCCCCCTGTTTCTCCTAATCTTAGATCGGCGGACAAGCATCCATATTTGGTGGGGAGTAAATTGCATAAGGAGGTTGAGTTGGGTAGGATTGCGGGCCCGTTTGAGGGGCCGCCGATTGAGTACTTGGTGGTTTCCCCCTTGGGCGTGGTGCCCAAGAGGGAGCCAAATCAATTCTGGCTAAATCACCATTTGTCTCATCCGAAAGGGGGCTCAGTAAACGATGCGATTGATCAGGCGCACTGTACTGTGTCTTATGCCTCATTTGGGTGGGTACAGAGATTCCGGAGGGGGCTGTTTATGGCCAAGACCGACATGGAGTCGACTTTTCACCTATTGCCGGTTGATCCGGATAGTGTGCGATTGTTGGGATGTTACTGGGAGGGTCCATTTTTTGTGGATAGGTGCCTTCCTATGGGTTGCTCTTTTGTTCGTACTTTGAGTTGTTCAGTACCTTCCTGGAATGGGTCATCAATGACTTGTCTGGCCTTGGTTCAGTCTTGCACTATCTGGATGATTTCTTGGTGAGAAGGTCCGCCGGGAAGCGGGCTTGTCCCATTCTGTTAGCCACGTTACAACATATCTTTCAGGTATTTGGGGTGCCCCTGGCTAGAGAAAAAAAAATGGAGGGCCCGACCATGGTCTCGAAGTTTTTGGGTATCATAATTGATACTACACTGATGCAGTGCAGGTTACCTAGTGATAAACTGGAGGATCTTCGATCGACCGTGGTGCGGTCGTTCTGCGTTCTAAGGTTCAGCTAAAAGAGTTGCAGTCTTTGCTGGGAAAACTGAACTTTACGTGCAAAATTATGCCAATGGGGAGGGTTTTTTGTAAGCTGCCCCGACTACGGGAGTTAAGGCGCAGCATCATTTCATTCGTTTAAGTCAGGAGCGTCCGGCGGATCTGCATGTGTGGGATTCTTTTTTAGAGCAGTATAATGGTAGGTCTTTTTGGTTGGGGCTGGCGGTTCAGGCTGCTGAGCTGGATCTGATGACGGATGCAGCGGGGTCGGTAGGCTATGCTGCTTATTTTAATGGGTGGTGGTGTGAGGATCTGTGGCCGGAGGAGTTGGCAGGGTCTGCTCTTGTTCGTAAACTCATGCTGTTGGAGCTGTTTCCAATAGTGCTCGCGGTGGAACTGTGGGGAGAGGAATTCACAAACCGGAGGGTTCGTTTTCATTGTGATAATTTGGGGGTGGTACAGGCCATCAATTCCCTGTTGGCACCTTCTTTGCCAATAGTGCACCTGCTGCGACATCTGGTGTTAATGTGTTTACGATTGAATATCTGTGTGTCTGCTGTGCACATCCCTGGGGTGGAGAATGAGGTGGCTGATGCGCTTTCTTGTTTACAGTGGGAGAGGTTCCGTCAATTGGCACCAGGAGCAGAGCGGATGGGAGTCCCATGCCCCTGGCGTATATGGGAGCTCGTCTTGACACTGTGATGACTTTGGTGTGGCGCTCAGTAGCGGATGCTACGTGGCAAGGGTATGAGCTGGTATGGCAGGAATGGCTGGAGTTGGTGAGTGATGTCGGCGGTTGTTCCAGCAATGAGGATAGACTTCAGGTACTATTTTCTGGGTAAGAACTGTGAAGAGGGGGTGTCGGTTGCCTCGGTTAACTTCGCAACTATTCCTCTCATTCATTTAGGGTTGGGGCGGCTACGGAGGTGACAAGGTAGGGTGTTAGTGACCAGATTCTTCAACGGATTGGTTACTGGGAATCTCAACGATTCCTACTCTATGTTCGTCCCTCATTTACTTTTGAGGGGTTGGGGAATGGTCTAGGGGGTATGATAGTGCCCGGGTAGGCGGGTCGTCTGTGATGTCTTTATGTGGTGTGGTATGTCAATTTATGGGATGATATGAGTAGAATTGGTGTGTGTGTCTGTTTCCCTTTGTGTTTTCTGTCTTTCAGGCCCGGTGTGCCTGATGTGGCTCCTGGGGCACTTTATGTCCATTGGGGGACAAAAAGGGCCTTGGTCAGATGGGAGGGAAGGCAGCTGGGTTTCCCAAGGGAGGAGGTTTCAGTACAGTGGATAGGGATTCCGGGCATGCTATGGGCCTGCGTCCTTCCTGAAGTGCAGCGTTACGTTAGGCTGGATAGGCCTCCGGACGTGCTGTTGTTGCACGTAGGGGGTAATGACCTGAATATCAGGGCCTCGAGGGATCTTATTCAGTTTGTCAAATGGGACTTCCTACCTTTAAGGTTAGCATTTCCAGGGACAGTGGTGGTATGGTCAAATATGATTGGCAGGACAACTTGGAGGGTGCCTGGTCTGTTGATCAAATCAACGAGACCAGGATAAAGGTTAACAAGGCCGTGGCTAAGTTTGTGGTTCACAATGGGGGATTGGCGGTCCGCCATTTCGAGTTGGAGCAGGACAACGGCCTGTATGTAAGGGCTGATGGTGTACATTTGTCAGCAGTGGGGATTGACATGTGGTTATTGGGGCTCCAGGATGGGCTGCAGCGGGCCTGGCGGTTGTGGCGGCCTCCCACGCGTGAGGTGGTCACTGGTGGGAGTCTGTGGCATGGGTCTGTGGTTTGTGTAGGTTGGAATGGTGGAAGGTAAACAGGATATGGTGTGGGGAGGGTTGGACCTATCTTGGTATGGGTACCCTCCCGAGCTGGAAATAATGGGCTACCGATCATCGGGCTGCAGTGGTAAGAAGGTGGCAATGGCTAGGGACCAGGATGCTGAGGTGGTGGTGGTGCAGCTGATGAGGTAGATATATCTTCCTTCATGAACCTTAGACAGAGCAGTAGTTTAAAAGTTGGGGTTTATATGAGTGGTATATATATATAGTTCTGTTTATATATATATATATATTTATATATATATATATTATATATTTTTATATATAAATATATGTTATATATTTAAATGGAGTTTATTTTTATCAAAATTTGCTATTTGTTAATAAAGGGGCCGGATGGTCATTTAATCCAGAAGGTGTGGTGTGCTTATTTTAATAAGTAAGGTAAGGCAAGTTGTTGGAAGGGGTTTTTTGGTTTAAGTGGAGCACACGGGAAATCAGCTATACACCGGTCATGCAGTGTGGCTGCAAAGCTCAAAATACATGACAAGAGACTGAAATGAAGCCTTGCAACCTTTTTGCAGCTTTAAGAATTTGGCTGACCAATTGTATTTGTTGCCTACAATTTAAAACCACTTGACCTCTGGAATGTTTTAACCCCTTTATGACACGACCATGTTTGCTATTCAGCATTGTGCTACTTTGACTGGCAATTACTCGGTCATGAAACACTGTAACCAAATTAAATTTATTTTTATTTTTTATACACACATATAGCTTCCTTTTGGTAGTATTTGATCACCACTGGGTTTTTTAAAAAAATTACTTGTCTTGCGAAGTGTTGATTGTATGATTGCTTGACTATAATGTTAGTGCCAGCGGGTGAGTACATACAGTTTACGGTACAGGTTACAACCGCAGCTATCACAGGTTCTGAAATGCCATTACTGTTTTTGGTTTGTTTTTCTTTTTTCTTCTTATTTCTACCTCTCTCTCTTTTTGTGCCCTTCTACAAACAAAGATATCCTTCAATAAGTCTTTAGGATAACTGTCCACACAATGACCTAGATAGAACTCGTGCCCTCTCTCATACACACTCACCGTCCATAGCCCGGGGAGGAACAAGGGACCCTCCTATCGGCCCTAGCTAGACACTCCCACAAATAGGCAGACGTCTTACCAGCAGGTTCTGGCAGACGTTAGAACAGCAATTTAGCTGTAAGAATTAGACACCGGTCACTGCTAGACAGTACACGGCGACCCTCACCCGGCCTGAACCCGGGAATCTATTACAACTTATCTTTTCTAACTACACTTCTGTTTTCACCCCATCCCTCTAATCTCTTTTCCGTAACCCCTCTAACCTATCCACCCAACCCAGACCCTAACCCGCCCACCCCTCCTCCCTACCCCCCCACGACCATGGACACACTACAGGTAGTCACCCTAAACGCCAAGGGCCTGAACATACCAGAGAAAAGGCGGATGTTATTAAACGGCATGAAACGCATGAAGGCCGACATTGTCCTGCTTCAGGAAACACACTTTAAGGAAAACAAATACCCAATTTTAAAAAATAGATTCTATCCAACAGTTTATCATGCAACCTACTCAGAAAACAAATCTAGAGGGGTTTCCATTCAAATAGCAGCGAGAGTCCCGTGGAAGCTGATAGACGTGAGAGCAGACCCGGGGGGGAGGTACTTGTTCCTTAAAGGGATGATTGGAGACGTAAGGGTGATGATTGCAAGCCTGTACGCCCCAAACATCCAACAGGATTCGTTTATCAAGAAACACTTAGAGACTCTCCACAATTTTTCAGAGGGCCAACTCATTCTCGGAGGGGACCTGAATATACCTCTGTTACCCATGGAAGACACCTCATCGGGCACATCCTCGACCTCTAGACACACGCGAGAGACGATTCACACGGCATTACATACAGCGAGACTAGTGGATGTGTGGCGACTACTCCACTCGGGGGAACGGGACTACACCTTCTTCTCCCGCACACACCAGGTGTACTCCCATATAGACCTTTTTCTGATCCCGCACTGCCAACTTCAGGCAGTCCGAGATGTGACCATAGGTTCTATTACCTGGTCGGATCACGCCCCGGTCATGCTGCAATACACAATAAACGACGTACACACGAGACAGAAAAAACCATGGAGACTTAACGAATACCTCCTCCAAGACCCTGAAATTCTAGCAGACATCACCAAAGAAATTACCCAATACTTTGAGACTAATACTACTGAGGGTTGTGACAAGGGACTCGTATGGGAGGCGCACAAAGCGGTGATACGTGGCGTGCTAATTAAACATGGCGCAAGGACTAAAAAACAGAGAACTGCCCAAATTTCGACCTTACTTGACAAACTCAACAAGTTAGAGACGGCACACAAACAAACACCGACCAGAGCTCTAGGAGCGGATCTGGATACTGTACGTATGCAGGTGAAAGACCTTCTACATTTTAAAGCCAAGGCTGCACTCCAAATCTCCTGCAGGAAGATGTATGAATCCGGCAACAAATGTGGGAAACTACTAGTGCAAGCACTGAGATCACAGGCCGCGGCATCGTACATTCCGCACATACACTCCCCCACAGGCCAAAAAAAATCCCTGCCCCAACAAATATCCCAAGAATTTAAGCTATTCTATGAATCTCTTTACAATCTGAGGGGGGAAAAACCTTCACCTGAACATATAATGCAATACATAGCTGACTCAGCCATGCCCAACTTACCAACTGAAGCACGAGCTATTCTTGAAGAACCTATAACCCTGACGGACATACAGACAGCCATAGGAAACACCAAACCAAACAAAGCACCAGGACCGGATGGTCTTACGATCCAATATTACAAGACTCTTCTTCCATCACTGGGTAACCACCTGACCAATCTCTTTAACGACCTGGGTAAAGGTAGCAGACTCCATGACACAACACTACAGGCACCCCAATCCATGTATGGCTGCCTCATTTCCAACACCCCATTTTTGTTTGTTTGTGGTTTTTAGGTGACGTGGATGTTGTGGAAGAAAAATCGCACTTTACCACAGAGAGTGCCCACGTACTCATCGGAGAGATAATGGTCTGCAATCGAGATCTAGATTACATAAAGCAAAAACATCAATGATGTTCAACAAAAATTGAAGAACATCATTGATGTTTTAGGAAAAATATGAAAACGCACCAAGTAATTAACACACATTTGTGCCAGCTTCTGAACACATTTGCAACTTAAAAACTGTGTGAAATTTGGAACATGCACACATTGTGTCCACATGTGCTAGCTCCCACCATGGTGGATGAATGGCAACGTTTTTTTTGGGGTGCAAACACTTTACGAACTACGAAAGTGGTTGTGGTGAAGGGGTTGCACCCCCAAAAAACGTCCATTCATCCCCATGATGGAAAATGGCACTTTTGAAGCTTCTAGGCATGTGTTTTCCCATCTAATGACCATTTTCAGACCCAAATTGTGTGCATGTTCCAAATTTCCACTTTTCGGGGGTGACCCCCCCATGTGATGAAGGCAAGATCAAACAAACTTTGAACATATAGTCATGTCTGATCTTGTCTTCACTTTACAAAGTTGAACTTTCCAAGTTCGTATGTTCTGTTTTGCTCCATGCCTGGTTTTACCAATTGCGGAATGTTTGTAAACAATGTTGTAAATAACCAAGATGTTGTCAGTTTGGCGTGAAGATTGTAAACGCACTTGTGAATGTTTTCCTAGTAAACTTTTATTTTTCTAAATGTGTGGCTTCCTTATTTAAAAAACACAATGCATTATGTATGTAAAATGAAAAGGATATGGGGGGCAATGGGTGTTATTTACTAAAGGGAAATCCACTTTGCACTCCAATTTTCTTTCCCTGGGAACTTTTTCAATGCAGTAATTCCTAAAGAAGGGAAGGACCTGACCCAATGCGGAAGCTACCGACCAATATCCTTATTAAATACTGATCTGAAGCTGCTTACCAAAATAATAGCCACTAGACTGCAATTACACATACCCCAGCTAATTCACTTGGACCAAGTGGGTTTCGTCCCAGCTAGAGAGGCAAGGGACAACACCATTAAAGTCCTAAACCTGCTTCACCATGTCACCACCACCAAAACTCCAAGTGTCTTTCTCAGCACAGATGCTGAGAAGGCATTTGATAGAGTAAACTGGGCTTTTATGTTTGCTACGCTGCAGCACGTGGGCCTAGGCAGCAACATGCTGAAATGGATCTCGGCAGTGTACACGACACCAAAGGCAAGGGTAAGAGCCAATGGAGTGCTATCCGATCTCTTCTCCATAACAAACGGGACACGTCAGGGATGCCCACTTTCACCCCTCCTATTTGCACTATCCCTTGAACCCTTCTTATGTCATGTATGGCGAAACCCTGATATCATGGGCATAGTGTTAAATCAAACCCAACATAAAGTGTCCGCATACGCTGACGACCTTATGTTTTCACTCTCCAACCCAACGGTCTCGCTCCCTAATCTTCTACGCGAATTCGCTACAGACAACACCTTATCCAATTTGAAAATCAACTTTACAAAATCAGAGGCAATGGGAGTAAACATTTCGCCTTCTCAACTACCACACCTCCAGGCTAGCGTTAAATTAAAGTGGACGAATACCGCTTTGAAATATCTGGGTACATATATACACCAAAAACTCTTGTCCCTATATGATCTTAACTTCCCCCCGCTCCTAAAAAGAGTAAAAGAGCTACTTAAAACATGGCAGCCAGGATTACACTCCTGGCTAGGTCGATGTAACATCCTGAAAATGATGATCCTACCTAAATTTCTCTATTTAATGCAGGCACTACCCATACATATCCCGTCCTCCTATTTCAAGCAAGTACAAGCAACACTCTCAGAATTTGTTTGGGCCTACTACCAGGCAGTACACCTGGGAAGACTAATTGATTGGTGCCGCCACCAAGACACCAAATTATGGACCCAAATAGAGCAGGCACAAAGTGATATCCCCCTCCGCGGCAGCCCTTGGTGTTACTCGAGTCTGCCACTAGAGGTTAGACAACACCCATTGATCGGAAATACATCTCGCATATGTGCTCGCCTTATAGATCAGACTTCCCTCTCATCCTTGAACTCGCCCCTCTACCCGATACTGGGCAACCCCCTCTTTACTCCGGGTATACCAGACGAACCATTCAGAAGCCTTATTGGGTTGGGCAAGTACCAGGCCTCCCACTTTAGTGAAAACGGACGATGGAAAACAGCAATGGAACTCTCAGACCCTTCAGGGCCATTCCAACTGGACTTCATGAGAGCTCTCCAGTTGGGCCATTTCCTAAGCTCCATTACACCCCCAACAGAAAATGACCTAACACTGACAACGTTAGAAGAGATCTGCAATGGTACGGGGACCCTTACACACACACTTTCACTGACCTACGCCCTCATAAACACACCATCAGACGATTTCACACCCCCAGGGCTTCTTAAGTGGGAGGAGGAATTGGGAATACAACTTGACTCTACTAAAAGACAACGAGCCCTCAGATATACACATAAATCCTCCATCTGCGCCAGGATACAAGAAACTAATTATAAAATGATCTCAAGATGGTACAGAACCCCAGCACTACTACACAAGATATTCCCAACAACTTCGGACCGATGCTGGCGCTGCCAAGCTGAGAAGGGAACCTTGCTCCACATATTCTGGTCCTGCCCCAAACTGACACACTTCTGGACAGTGATATGCGAAACAATCCAAAAACAAACGGAACGAGCTATTACAGACGACCCAGCTTTTTTCCTCTTACATGTCTCAGAGACCCCAGACAAAATTTATAAAAGGTCAGTGATACGACACCTGCTAGATGCAGCCAAGGCCTGCATTCCACTGTGCTGGAAATCTTCTCATCCCCCGACCATTGAACTATGGCTCCAAAAGGTGGAGGACATACGGAACATGGAAGACCTCATACTCACAGCACAGAAGAGACAGGAAACCTTTACCAAAACATGGCAACTATGGACCATGTTCATATACTCAGATGAAGGTAGAGACCTGAGAGGCTCATAATAAGATATGTACTGGGAAGAGAAACAGAGAGCGCCACTCTAAGTGCAATAAATAGTGGAAATCTTCAATGTAAAGGGTTAAAAATAGCTGTACTCACAAAAGTACTATGTCCAAGGGCGTGTGAAACTGAGATGGTGAGCCGGATGTCCATGGAGGGTGTAGAACAAGCGATTTCCGTATCCTGGAGGAGGTGTCTTGTTGCTAAAAAAGAGCTGGGGCATCCACTGCTGACACTTCCTGGTCAGAGGAGCGCACACCAGCAACCAGGTGGATCGGTTTACTTCCGGGGGCAGGAGCCGGTCTCGTCAAATAGTCAAACGTTTTCAGAGCATGCGCTCTTTCCTCAGGCCAAAAAAAACTAAGATAATAAGATATGTAAGGTACTAAGCGTGATGATCCCTGAAAGATATACATGTGTTTCCCGATGAGCCCCGCTAGAACGCCAACAATGCTCCATGGTCGTGGGCTGCACCCATACCTGCACCCCCCCCCCCCCAACTTCCTCCCCCTACCTCTCCTCCACCTCTACTTCTCCTTCTGTTATCCTACTTTCTAACTTCCTCTTCCTTCACTCCGCTCCGTCTCGGCCCTCCGTAGTGGGGAGATCGAACACGGAGGGGAACAACTATAAACACCTGTTTTAAAAACAAAAAGGAGTAGGGGACAGGCCCCATGGGATAACGGTTCACCAACAATAGGCAATACTATAAGCCACATACGGGATATATTGAACATCAACATAACATTACTTCATGACTTAATATCTAATGCCGTCATGTAACAGTTAAATGTGTAGATGTTGAAACAACAGGTGCTATAATCTATATGTTCAGAAACTGTATTGTATGTTATTTTGTATTGTATTGGTCCCTGTGGACCCTGTTCCTGACATAAATAAAAAAAATTAAAAAAAAAAAAAAAAAAAAAAAATTACAAAAAATCTTGAAAAAAATATATTTTTTACTTTCTGTTATAAAACATTTCCAATAAAATCAAATTTTTTCATAAATTTAGGCCAAAATGTATTCTGCTACATGTCACAAGTGCTGGCAGTAATCATGGCTGATCCCACTAACACTGCATTTTTGGGGACACTAGTATAGTTTTGACCATGACAAGGATAGGGATCCAGACAGACACTATACTGTTAATGGCAGTGATCAGTGACTTATAGTGTGACTGTGATAGTTGGTGGGCAATCCGGGACTGGCACAAACTGATACTGGCAGGGGGGACATTAACAGATTTTAACTGACACTATCTGACATTGCAAATGACACTAATGGCCCATATACACTATGAGAAAATTGGGTAAACGATCTGTCGGTTCAACTCGATATTTCACAACAAGTCAGAACCGAGGATAGAAATAATGTACGAAAAAGGCTTTTTTTTTTGTTGCTATTTGTTGTCTCTGATCATGCTCTTTCGTATCCGATATTTCTCATACGAAATTCATATGAAAACGGTACACATTAAACGAAAATAGTTTGTTCTGTTCCCGTATGAGGAAAAATTTGGGAATTTTTCCCTTCGAAAATTTTCATTTGGAAGGTCAGAATCGCCTGAAAAAATTGTATACACACACTATCAGAAAATCGTATGATTGTTCCTCGGATGAAAATGTTCACCTGGTTTTCTTATAGTGTGTACGGGCCATAATACAGTGATCAGTGATAATACTGTACACTGTCACTGTATTAATGGCACTAGCTGGGTGACAGAGGTGATCAGGAGGGCAATCAAAGTGTAACTGTGTGCCTAATGAGCTAATGTGTGCTGATTTTACTTACTTACAGACTGGCTGGCTTTTTTTGCTGATTTCAGCTCTGAACGGTAAGTGAAATCAGGGAGGAAAAAACAGCCAAATCTGTGTTGTGATTGGCCACAGCAATCAGCAGGTCCATTGCTGTGAGCCTGTTGATGAACGTGTGCTGTGTCCAGCCACATCAAGAGAGGCAGGGGGCACACGCGTGCGCACCTGTAAAACAGAAAGTACGACGTGACTCATGTCGGCAAGTGGTTAAACATGTTTTTATTATATGTCTTTGTTTAAAATCAGATGCTGCTGCAACATGAAAAAAAAGCATTTGGGTTGACTTTGTATTGTTTAACCTATGAAAAATTATTTTGGTTAAAAAAAAAAAATAACTTTTAATGGCTAGCTTTTGCCACATTAGCTAAAGTATGAAACAATAAAAAGGTATGCTAAATAAAAGCTGATTGATTGAACTGAAAAACAGCATTTTTTTTTACATTTTTGGTCTTAAAAAGCTCTATTGTGTTTTATTATATGTTTTGAGAATTTTTGATCATTCAAGTTGATTGGTCAAGACAATTAGAGCCATGTCATCTGTTTTTATACGAATGCATTACGTAGGGTTGATTTACTAAAAGGTAAATAGGTTGTTGCACTTTGCAGGGGAATTTTCCATTATTTTTGGAAATTTTCATAACATTCACTAAACTAAGGGAACATTCCCTTGCAAAGGGAAAATTCTCTTCCTAAGGAAACAGCCTATTTGCCTTCAGTTATTCAACCCCAGCGGCGTATTAATTGATGATCATTTTTTTTAAACACATCCCTAGAATATTTAATTTGAAATGGTAGTGAACTGTCTTTAGCAATCTTTCACTTGTACATCCTATTAAGCAATGGGTGAAATGTATTAATAATGATTTATTAATGATGGCATGAAGAATCTTCATACAGCCATACATAAATGGTATGATTGAGGGGTCCATATGAATGAAGTGATCTCTTGGAAAAAAGTCAAACCCTTTGCAAGTATATTCACTTGTGAACTGTTTGATGAATCTCAGTGGTTTGATCTAGTTGGCCAGTCACTGTAGCTCAGCTTTTCTCAACATCTTTCCCCCCTGAGGAACTCTTGAAGAAAGGTTTAGATCCTGGGGAACCCCTGAATATTTCTTATCTACAGATCACTGTACAGTTCAGTCAATTTTTGAATGGCAGAATCACTAAATCATTGTTCAGTGATATCATTAAAACGATTGTAAACCCTCACCTTGTAAAACAACCCATTCAGATTAAAATAGAAAGGAAAGGCAAAACATTTATGTATAGCTATAAAAAAAATAAAAAAAACATTATAAATACATTTCCCCCTTTTTTTTATCAATGATCACATTCTCAGCTGCATAAGAGCTGGGGGAGGAAAAACTGCAGCACACTGAGATTCCCAGTTGAATGGCTGTGTAGGGGAGGCATGGCAGGGCAAGTCTGATCATTGGAGGAGAGCAAGCTTAGTTCCCAGCACAGTTAAGCCCCATACACACGGTCGGACTTTTTCATGGATTCTGTCCGATCGGACAATGTTGTTGAAAAATCAGACCGTGTGTATGCACCATCGGACAGTGTACGTCGGATTGTCCGACGGACAAAGTCTTATCTCCTGCTGGAAAGATTTGCCGACAACACGGTCCGATCACACCAAATCCGATCGTGTGTACGGTTGTCCGACCGGACAAAGTGCTACGCATGCTCAGATCACATTACAAGACCAAAGCTATTGGCTACTAGCCTCTACGTAGTCCCGTCGTAGGCAACAAACGTCACCACGTTCAGAATGATCGGATTTTCCGACAACTTTGTCTGACCGTGTGTACGCAAAACCAACATCAGACAAAGTGTGACGGACATGGTCCGACGGACCTGGTCCTCGGATAATCCGCGCGTGTGTATGGGGCTTAAGAGTACTGACCACGGTGTGTGTCAGCTTTTAATAGGAAAGCATACAGACTTTCAGGAACACCAGGGATTTCACACAAAGGAAGCAATAAAAAAAGAAGAACAGGAGACTCCTTGATACAAGTACATGGTACAGCAGGGACATATCAGGAATATGAAATGTTGGGTTTACATACTCCTTAATTTGCATTAGTGCTTAGTGCAAAACTCACTCTGCATTAGTCTATGCAAATCTCTACCTTTGCATCTGTATTTAACCCCTTCAATACCCGCCTATAGTCATATGACGTCAACAAGATGGATCTCCCATCCTGGGTGGACGTCATATGACGTCCTCCTATTCCCGGCCATCTAGGGGGCACGCGCGCGCCACCCGCGGCGTCGCTCGGGACCCGGTGCGCGTGTCCGGCGGGCCGCGATGTCCCGGGAAAACAGCGGGACCGCTCCACGTCCTGTCACTGGAGAGGAGACCGATGGTGTGTTCCCAGAACAGAGGAACACCTATAGGTCTCCTCCCCTTGTGAGTCCCCTCCCCCCACAGTTAGAATCACTTGCAGGGAACACATATTAACCCCTGCAGCGCCCCCTAGTGTTAACCCCTTCCCTGCCAGTCACATTTACACAGTAATCAGTGCAATTTTATAGCAACGATCGCTGTGTAAATGTGAATGGTCCCAAAAATGTGTCAAAAGTGTCCGAAGTGTCCGCCGCAAAGTCGCAGTCACGAAAAAAATCGCAGATCGCCGACATTACTAGTAAAAAATAAATAAAAATAAAAATGCAATAAATCTATCTCCTATTTTGTCAACGCTATAACTTTTGCGCAAACCAATCAATAAACGCTTATTGCGATTTTTTTACCAAAAATATGTAGAAGAATACATAATCGGCCTAAACTGAGTAAAAAAAAATTTCAAAAAAATTGGATATTTATTATAGCAAAAAGTAAAAAAATATTGTGTTTTTTCAAAATTGTCGCTATTCTTTTGTTTATGGCGCAAAAAATAAAAACTGCAGAGGTGATCAAATACCACCAAAAGAAAGCTCTATTTGTGGGAAAAAAAGGACGTCAATTTTGTTTGGGTGCAACGTCGCACGACCACGCAATTGTCAGTTAAAGCGACGCAGTGCAGAATGGCAAAAAGTGCTCTGGTAAGGAAGGGGATAAAATTGCCCGGGGCTGAAGCGGTTAAGGGTTGCTAGGGGTTCCTTGAGCAATGAGCAATTTCTGCCTCTCAAATAAGTTCCCACTTACATAATTGATCTGTTTAGCTATCTGTAAGAGAATAATTCTTTCCAATGACCAGGAGGGTAAGGAGAATTCATCCCAATGACCTTCACAGTAATATATCATGAGATATAGTATAGTTATTTTTAGCAGGGGTTCCCTGAGACCGAAACATTTTTTCAAGGGTTCTTCTGTGTTGAAAAGGTTGAGAAAGGCTGTGCTAGAGAGTGGTATGACCTGTTCCCAGTAAAATCCGGCAACACACATTTACTACTGTATGTGTCCAAATGTGTATTATGTTTGGCTGTTACATCCCCATTGAGAGTGAAATCAGTATATTACTCACTTTGCTAATTCTGCAGGATGCTCTGTAGTCTGACAGCTCTGAAAGTGAAGCACCATAGAAGCTGCTTTGAAAATGAAGCACTCTAGCCTAATTTCTGAAATATCAAAGAAAAGATCTATAAGCCAGACATCATGACGCAAACCCATGTGCATGGAGTGAGATGAAAGGCAGCATCAGCCTGGACTCCAGCCAGGCCATGCCTGCCCCACGTATTTCGCTCTGCCCTTGGAGCTTAATCATGGGGATGTGAGTTCTCAGCATAAGGGTGTGTTTATAAAAGCATCATTGGCTGTCATGCAATAGAAATGGACAGTGATGTAAGTAACTCAGTTAAAATAAACTGAGTCACTTAACGCAGTTACTTTAGAGGGTAATGAGTAATCTAACTGATTACTCTTCCCCTCATGGTAACACAGTTCCCATTACTTGGGAATTACCGCAATTACATCTACCGCCCGTTCGTTCGGCCACAGGGAGGGGGGCTTTCACCCACTGAGATGAGAAGAGGCTGAGACTCAGAGAGACTGTC
Organism: Lithobates sylvaticus; assembly: GCA_028564925.1. Lineage (NCBI taxonomy): Eukaryota > Metazoa > Chordata > Amphibia > Anura > Ranidae > Lithobates > Lithobates sylvaticus. The sequence goes on from CM053027.1 coordinate 393,545,651, forward strand.
TGGACTGCCCAATCTGGCCCTGCCTATCCAGAGAGAGAGAATGTAGGGAGGCGGGGCGGACACTAAAAAATGAAGTCAGCTGACCAGCTGACATCAATCGAGTGAAGGGGAGGGTCTCTCTCTCTCCTCATGAGGAAAGGCATCCCTGGAGGCATTCAAGTAAGTGACTGTTTGACGATTCGAATTGCAGTACAATCGATCCATCCCAAGTCCTCCACCACCTCTGCTTCTTACTGATCCCATCCCTACCCACCCACCATCACTTCTACAACAGAGGTGATGGGGGGGATAGGGTAGGGATGAGATCAGTGGTGGTGGGGGATGGGATCAGTAAGAGGCAGAGGTGGTGGTGGGAGAGCATGGCACCACCTCGCTGCCACGCCCCTAAGTACCACCACTGCCTGCCACCCCCCCAAGTACACCACCGCTGCCACCCCCCCAAGTACCACCGCTGTCACCCCCCCAAGTACTGTACACCACCACCACTGCCACCCCACCAAGTACACCACCACCACTGCCACCCCCCCAAGTACCACCGCTGCCTCCCTTGTCACAGTTACTTTGCTGAGTAACTAATTACTTTTCCAATGTAGCAACCAAGTTACTAATGCAATTACTTTCTGGGAGAAGTAATTTGTAACTTAACTAATTACTTTTTTAAAGTAAGATGACCAACACTGGAAATGGATGACACAGACAAACAGAATACACAACAGTCAAGCAAGCAATCAAATGGGTAAAAACGGCCATAAACGTCAAAACTATTTACAAACAGAAGCCTCTGTTCCCAGAACAAACAGGACACTCTTCTTATTTCACACTACTGACTCAGTGGGCTGATGTCATTAGCTAAAACTTTATTCATAATGTTGGGGCAATATCAAACTGCCTGAGTGTACTAAATCAATGAAAGCTGCTAGATAAAAAAACTGAAGCTACCAGTAAACGTATATAAATCAGCTGCCACAGTAGACCTGTGGCAAAACCCCTGTGGACCTCTTAAATAGCCCTGGTTGAAATACCCAGCTGTAGCTAGCGGCCTTCAAACCACAGTACCTAGATTTCCTGTTACTCGGGTTGACTAACTGTCAAACTTTCCAGAATTCTTACAAACCCTGTAGTCACTTTGTACAAGCATTGACAAAGGCAGCATATATTAGCTTCAGAATATCCATAAACAAATACCATATGTGCTCAGTAGGGAAAACTGCAAAGTGCAACTTGGGGGGTATGAAATAAAGTCAAATGTTAAACTTATTTTTAAAGTGTTACATTTTCCCCAAATTGTTTAGTAATGGTAATTTCATGCATCTATTTTTTCTTTAAAGAGGAAGTAAACCCCCCCCCCCAAAAATCTATTTTTTCAATCATTGCAAGTGTTGCAACATACCCAATAATGCTAGCTGTGCTAAAGCGAAAAACGAGCGCTCCAAGTACCTTTTTATTTTTTTTTGTATTTTTCGTTTTCCTCTATTCTCTGCTGCTCCATTTTTAGTAAGGATTCCAGTCATAGATGCGGACATCATTTTCGCCCTTACTGCGCGGCCCTGTCTAAATCTCACGCATGCGCCGTAGCGTCCTGACCAAGCGAGTGTTAGGAAGAGGAGAATGAGTTTAACATCGCGAGACATTCTCCTCTATGCCGTTCAGAGGAGAATGTCTCGCAGTTCAGGAGGCATAATAGCCGGACATTGAAAAACGGCATTGACATATGCCGATCTATAAACTACAGACTGCACAAGCGCGCATTACGCCATACCTAATGAAAACAGGCATATCTTCAAAACTAAACAAGTAAGTGCAGTTTCACAGGCAGCAATCAGCTGCCTGTGTTATCTACTATAAGAAGAGATTAAGTTGTCTCTGAGGGTTTACTTCCTCTTTAAGTCTGTCTAACACCTATATTGCATTGCAATATGACTATAGTAAACTATTATTTTTTGTAATGCAAGCAACAGATCAAAATGATCAGCAAATACATCAACCTTTAAAAAGAAAAAAAGAAAATCAGTCACAATCCGATGTATTTAAATTAAAAACTGAATCAATAAAAAAACATTGTTGAATAGGGTAATTTAATACATTTCAATGCATTTCTAACATAGGTATAATATCAAAGGAACATTCAATTTTGATTAGATTTGGGCGTCTATGAACCTTAAGCTGCACATTTGCTGCATCTAGATAACTAAGATTCATGAAGCCAGCAACTGGAATATAGTCCCTTGGTGGCCTTGTCTGAGATCTCTAATTATCTTCATGGCTACTTCCTTCTCAGTGTGAGATGAACAGCGGCAAATCAGCTTCTATTTCAGCATTAAACTTTATAGCAGGTGTTGCAGAAGAGTTTGATCGCAGTGACCTTGAAGATATTTCATTGTAGTTGAATAACCTGTAGCACTGAGGTTGCAGCTTCTTCTGGATAAAACACCTTAACTTTTAAACTTTTAACAAGCATAATTCATTCATTCCTCATCAATAGCCTTGTGAAGAACACATTGTTCATAGTATTCTACTTGTCAGTTAAGAAGTTTAATTTAATTGGCTTATTTTCTAAGCCCTTTGAAGTAAATCATAACGAGTTTATACATGGTTTGTATTGTGTAATTCTTTAAAGAAAATGTCATCAGTGAATTAAATGGCAACATTGAAATAGTCATGATGAGACAATATAAAAATATATAAATCTTGCGAGCTACTAGAGCAACCTGAGACTGCAATCAGCGTCAGGTATAAAGTAACCTGAGGTTACAACCTAGTGTCAGGTGTGGCATAACAATTCATGTGAAACAAAGTTCAAATTCACAGCTGCTAAGCATTGATCACATTCCCATAATCTGTGAAAATATATATACAAACAAAAAATGCAGCGCTGTGTGATACTGAACCTTACAAATGCATAGAAAAATCAATATTGCTAAAAGAAAATTCACTATGAACATAAAAACATATTTTTTGTGTAACAAGCAAGCTCACAGTGAAATACATTTAGTACTATTCCTTAATATTAAGTGTCCAAAAAAAGAGATTTTTTTGGTATAGGTATTACTGTCCAAAAAGTAACCCTAGTGATGATAATCCTGATCAAAAGGCGGTGACTTCACACACGTGCCACCCCACGTGTGAATGGGCTCACCTCCAACAGTGTAACCGCACACTTAAGTTTGGTCCACATAAGCAGTTGAACCACTCCTGGGCTCTAAGTGAAACTGGCTCAGCAGGATCCCACAGGAAAATCAAGAGAAGTTGTCCTCAATTTTAAAACAAGAAAGAGGCATTATCACTAGCTTAAAAATGTATTTAGAAAACATAACATCAGGGTACTCACACATTTTAGGTGCTTCCAGCACACTAAACTATAAAAGCATAAAAGCATAAGATATCTCTCCAAACTTGTATGTGTCAGAAACTTGTACAAACAAGCATGTGTCTGAGCTCCTCCACTGTCCTGGCCCCTCCCCTACACGTGACAACACAGGACTAATCAGGTGTCTTCCTCAGGGGGATCTGATTGGATTGTGGCGATTACTAGAATATATATTATGCTGGTGGCCATTAAAATGTAGCCGCAATATGTGCAATTTTGTTGTAGGTGTATTCAAATGATAACCACAACCACGGCCATATTAACGAAGCCGCAAGTCGACACCATAGACACCATTTTATTGTGGTTCTACCCCGAAAGATAAAACACGTCTGCGGCCATATAAATAAAATATGGAGAACTTCACTAAATACAGGACAGGGAGGACACATAAGAAGGAAGTCACCTGGGGAGAAATACATAAATACAATACATATAATATAATATCAACAACTAGTAATTACAATAAGAGCCTGTTTGTAATTTCTCTAATAACAAATATAAATTAAATTAAATGCATCAATAACCCCCATGTAATAATCCCTCTAAATAATGCACATAATGTCACGGGGGGGGGGGGACTTGAACCCATGACCCACTGCCTGCAAGGTGGAATTGCTAACCACTTAGCCACTATAGTTTGCTTGTTCCCATGCCCCCTAATAACAAATATAAATGAAAGTAAACACATCAATAACCCAATGTAATAATCCCTCTAAAATCATGCACATAGCTCATGAGTGGGACTTGAACCCATGACTCACTGGCTGGGAAGCAGAAATGATAACCACATAGCCCCTATAGTTCGCTCATTGCCAAGAATTGATGTGCATGTTTGTTATATTTCATATATATCCAGATATATTATATATATATATATATTTTTTAAATATATGAATATAAAATTACAAAACTATTAAAAAGCCCCCCAATAGGTAGATAAAAATCAATCATCAGACTATTGACCAGTGACATAACTATTACCCATATCACAATGGAATTAAGAAGGAAGGATAAACGATCTCTAAAAAAATATATATTTATGTGCAACCATATAAACCCATTAATCAGAGAGCCTGAAATCATCTCATTCTAACGATTGCTTAAAACATACTGGAGATCAAACTCTTTGTTTAATCCTCCTGGTGATAAAGTCCCCAATTGGTGTATCCACCAGGACTCGTGCTTTCTGGTTTCTCATTGCATCCTCTCCAATGATGCTTAGGGGCCTCTATCCCCTAAAATTGCATCCCCTCATTGTGTTGGTCCCTAAAATTAATGGATAGGTGGTGTTTGTCAAATCCATGTCTAATATTTCTTACGTGTTCTTCCATTCTGACCTTGAAAGCTCTTTTTGTTCTACTGATGTAAATTAAATTGTTGGGACATTTGATGGCATAAACTACCCCTTTAGTTTCACTGGAAGTAAAATCCCTGATGTTGTATGCCCGATTATTCTTGGGGTTAATAAAGGTTTTTAATTTCTTAACATTCCTTACGACTCAGCTATAGCAATGACCGCATCCATAAAAACCCTTAACCACTTCAATACCAGGCACTTAGACACCTTCCCGCCCAGACCAATTTTCAGCTTTCAGCACTGTCGCACTTTGAATGACAATTGCGCGGTCATACAACACTGTACCCAAACAAATTTTTTATCATTTTGTTCCCACAAATAGAGCTTTCTTTTGGTGGTATTTGATCAAGTTTTTCTTTGTTTCTGTTAAATTTTTTGTAAATAAGTATGTTTTCTTCTTCAATGATGGGCACTGATATGGCTGCACTGACGGGCACTGATAAGGCGGCACTGATGGGCACCTATGAGGTGGCACCAATGAGGTGGTACTGATGAGGTGGCACTGACGGCCACTGATGATGGGCACTGATAGGCGGCACTGATTGGCACTGATAGGTGGCACTGATGGGCACTCATAGGTGGCACTGGTATGTGGCACTGATGGGCACTCATATGTGGCACTGATGGGCACTCATAGGCGGCACTAATGGGCACTCATAGGCGGCACTGATGGGCACTTATGGGTGGCACTGATGGGTACTTATGGGTGGCATGGATAGGTGGCATGGATGGGCACTGATAGGTGGGCACTGATGGGCACGGATGGACGCTGATAGGTGGCACTGCTGGACACTGATGGGTGGCACTGATTACACTGATGGGTGGCACTGATAACACTGGGTGGCATTGCTGGGTGATGGGTGGCACTGATTGCTACTTGATGGTGCCAGCCAGTGCCCATTTGTGGGCACTGACTGGCACAGATTGGGCATTATTTGCACATGTGGATGGCCAGGGGGTACATACCTGGCCATCCACATGTTGCCCACTTCCCTGGTGATCCTAGTGGAGTCCCTGGTGGTCCAGTGTGGGCATCTGAGGGGGGCTGCACTGATAAACAATCAGCGCAGACCCCCCCTGTCAGGAGAGCCGCTGATCGGCTCTCCTCTACTCGCGTCTGTCAGACGCGAGTGAGGAAAAGCCGATCACCGGCTTTTCCTGTTGACATCGTGATCAGCCGTGATTGGACACGGCTGATCACGTGGTAAAGAGCCTGCGCCGGAGGCTCTTTACCGAGATCAGTGTAGCGGTGTGTCAGACTGACACACCGCTCCACCGATCGCCGCGATGCGCGCCCCCACGGGCGCGCGGCGGCATGTTATCCTGAAGGACGTCATATGATGCCCAGTCAGGATAACGGAACCACTTCCCGGACGTCAATATGCTATTGACCGGGCGGGAAGTGGTTAATGTCCCAGAACATTAATGGTCTGGATGGTAGAGGTTCTACTATGTTGTGTACAATTCTGTCCCTTAGGTTAGGAGCTTTTTTATAAACAATTTTTGGTGGCACTGGTATGTGGCACTGATGGGCACTCATATGTGGCACTGATGGGCACTCATAGGCGGCACTGATGGGCACTCATAGGCGGCACTAATGGGCACTCATAGGCGGCACTGATGGGCACTTATGGGTGGCACTGATGGGTACTTATGGGTGGCATGGATAGGTGGCATGGATGGGCACTGATAGGTGGGCACTGATGGGCACGGATGGACGCTGATAGGTGGCACTGCTGGACACTGATGGGTGGCACTGATTACACTGATGGGTGGCACTGATAACACTGGGTGGCATTGCTGGGTGATGGGTGGCACTGATTGCTACTTGATGGTGCCAGCCAGTGCCCATTTGTGGGCACTGACTGGCACAGATTGGGCATTATTTGCACATGTGGATGGCCAGGGGGTACATACCTGGCCATCCACATGTTGCCCACTTCCCTGGTGATCCTAGTGGAGTCCCTGGTGGTCCAGTGTGGGCATCTGAGGGGGGCTGCGCTGATAAACAATCAGCGCAGACCCCCCCTGTCAGGAGAGCCGCTGATCGGCTCTCCTCTACTCGCGTCTGTCAGACGCGAGTGAGGAAAAGCCGATCACCGGCTTTTCCTGTTGACATCGTGATCAGCCGTGATTGGACACGGCTGATCACGTGGTAAAGAGCCTCCGCCGGAGGCTCTTTACCGAGATCAGTGTAGCGGTGTGTCAGACTGACACACCGCTCCACCGATCGCCGCGATGCGCGCCCCCACGGGCGCGCGGCGGCATGTTATCCTGAAGGACGTCATATGATGCCCAGTCAGGATAACGGAACCACTTCCCGGACGTCAATATGCTATTGACCGGGCGGGAAGTGGTTAATGTCCCAGAACATTAATGGTCTGGATGGTAGAGGTTCTACTATGTTGTGTACAATTCTGTCCCTTAGGTTAGGAGCTTTTTTATAAACAATTTTTGGTTTATTGGGTAAAAAATCACATAATGATGCATCCTGCTTTAGCACCTGCCAATACTTAATAACGATACTTTCTACATCCATATTCTGAATGTTATAATCCAAAACCAAACTGATCTCATTACCTAAGTTCCTATACCTACCTGTAGTGTCTTCAAGTATTTTTTCTCTATCCATATCCCTAATTTTAATCCTTTCTCACTCCAGGAAGTCGGCTTCATATCCTTTATCCCTAAACATCTTCGTTAACTTATCAGTTTGTTTATAAAAATCTCCAATCCTCATACAATTCCTTTTTATTCACATGTATTGTCCCCTGGGAATGTTAACAATCCAGTGTTTGTAATGGCAACTCATAGTGGGAATGTAAGAATTCCAATCTGTATCCTTAAAATATGTAATTGTCTCCATACCATTTTGGGTGTTACTAATCTCTAAATCCAAAAAGTGTATCTTTTGATCACTGATTTCCCATGTAAGACTTATATTGTGGTCATTTTCATTCATTGTCAAAAAACGGGTGAACCAAATATCTGCGCTAATTCCAAAAGGTGTAAAATGATAGCAGCCAACACAGTTTGTTGATGAGCAAACTAAAAATATATCAAGTCCAGAGTGTAGCGCTGAGAATATGTGTTGAAATAAGATTGGAGATTATCCAAACATGTGAAAATCCATCTAAAAATCTGACCAACAACGTGAAACAACGAAAAGCTGTGAAAAAATTCCACCCAAGTTCAGTGCACAAGATGAACCAGAAAGGTGAACAATCCAAATTTTGTAATTTCGATCTGCTTACCAGAACCAAGTTGTCAATAAGCAATGTGGTCAAAAGGTGGCAGGTGAGACTTGATCAAAGCGACAAATGAAGACCAGATCCAGACTCCTCCAATAGATATTAGATGACAGGATTCGCAAAACCAGGTAGATGGAATATGCTAAAGAAATCTCCCACAGGGTGAAGGAAGAAAGCAACCAATAGTGAAGCCCGCAAAGTAAAATCAAAGATTTTATTGTATACAGTCTACTTACATCAAGAAAGAGACATCAGGGCATATATATAAAGTAACAGATACGCATGCTTGCATCAGCCAGCCTGACATGTTTCATCCAATGGCGGATATCATCAGAGGCATGGCTGATGCTGCAAGCACGCTAGGTATAAATAATGTGATCCTCAAGTCAGGCTGCCTTGTGATAGGACAGCCTGACTTGATTAAAACTCAAACAGCTGGTGGATAGCCCTGCACAAGCGCAGAGAGTGCTAACAGGAATCAACAGGAAGCTCTGGAAGTCACCAAAGCAACAAATCCCGCTCGCGCATGTGCAGTACGGCATGCGTTCCCGCTCGCGCATGCTTAATGAATTTATAGTTTGGTGTGCTGGAAGCACCTAAAATGTGTGAGTACCCTGATGTTATGTGAGTACCCTGATTTTATGCCTCTTTCTTGTTTTAAAATTGAGGACAACTTCTCTGGATTTTCCTGTGGGATCCTGCTGAGCCAGTTTCACTTAGAGCCCAGGAGTGGTTCAACTGCTTATATGGACCAAACTTAAGTGTGTGGTCACACTGTTGGAGGTGAGTGCATTCACACGTGGGTGGAGCACGTGTGTGAAGTCACCCTCTTCTGATCAGGGTTATCATCACTAGAGTCACTTTTTGGACAGTAATATGTATAATACCCCAATTTGCACTTTTGTCGCTGTGGATTGATGAAAATTGGGAGAAAAAATCTATTTTTTTGAATAATACTAAATTTCTTTCACTGTGAGCTTGCTTGTTACACAAAAAATATTTTTTTTATGTTCATAGTTACATTTTTTAGTAATAGGATTTTTTGTTGTTTATGGCACTATCTATGCATTTGTGGAGTTCAGTATTACACAGCACTGCATTTTTTTTGTTTTTTGTAGTCATGATGAGATCTGACTCAGGGTCTGAGGGTTCTGTGTGCTGTTTTTTTCTTTGTAAATGTCACTTTCGCTGTAACATCATACAGGAAGACTGAAAATAAATGTGCATACAGTCTCCCCAAAATACCTACAGTCCCTTTGAGTCTGGTATGCATTTTAAAGAGAAAAATATGTGGGGTCCCTCAGAAAATCCATATTAGACAATTATTCTGAGCATGCAGACTTGCTGTCCAGAAAATAGAGGAGGGAGGCAAGCATGCAAACCCCTTCCTGAACCTTCCTGAACCATACCAGGTCAAATGCCCTAATCATGGGGAGGTGCTTTACCAGGTGCCCCCCCCCCCCCGGCAAAGCACCTTGTCCTCATGTTGATGAGGACATGGACCTCCTCCCCACAACACAGCTGGCTTATCAGAATCTGGAAGTCCCCTTTAATAACAAATAGGTCAGAGATACCACTATCTATGTGAATTAGTATGAGGTACAAAGTACTACTACTCATTCACCAAAAAATTAGTCACCCAGAAATAAAGAAACCCAAACACTTCACAATTCCTTTAAAAAATAAAAATCACATAAAAAGGCCAAGTGGCCATATTTAGGCAATAATATAACACCTCAGGTCCCCACACATTCGCTTCTGTGGCTGGGAATTACTGCCCATATACGAAAATAGGCCAGGTGATGTCATTAGTTGGTAATGTCAGAACTATTGGGGTTGAGCCGAGATACACAAAGCCGAATTACACTCGGCTTTACTCGGCTCCTCTTGCAGTCCCGTCCACCTCCACTGATTGCGAGAGGAGCGAGCGCCGCTGACATACAGAAAGCTGAATGTACTTCGGCTAGTCTCGGCACCTCTTGCAGTCCCGCCCCTGACTGTGAGCAGAGCCGAGTCTAGCCGAAGTACACTCGGCTTTCTGTATGTCAGCAGCGCTTGCTCCTCTCCTCTTGCAATCAGTGGAGATGGGTGGGACTGTGAGCAGAGCCAAGTAAAGCCAAAGTACACTCAGCTTTCTGTATCTCAGCTCTGCTCGCTCCTCTCCGCTCAGAAATTGGCGCCAAATTTAAATCAGGGAAATGCTGCAAAGAGACTGGCAAGGCTGCAAAGGTACTGGGCAAGGCTGCAGATGGACACTGTGCAAGGCTACAATGATGGACAAGGCTGCAGATGGACACTGGGCAAGGCTACAATGATGGACAAGGATGCAGATGGACACTGGGCTAGGCTGCAATGATGGACAAGGCTGCAGATGGACACTGATAAAGCTGCATTGATGGGCATTTTAATGTAAGTTTTTTCCTTAAACTTCCCTCCTAAAAGTTTTTTTCCTTAAAATTCCCTACTAAACTTAGGGTGCATGTTATACGCCGGCGTGTGTTATACGCTGATAAATATGGTATATATATATATATATATATATATATATATATATATATAGCTTCAAGAGCATCTTAGAAGCCATCTTGTCCATCTGTAAACAAGGATCCTTACAGAAAGCTTTTAAAGCCTTATCGCCTATTTTCTCAGGTTGTAAATTGTCCCAGACAACCAGACAAGATAAGGATGGACATGGACCGTATTTGTGCTATTATGAGACTAGTGACTCATGTCTCAAGTGAACAACAAACAGAGATATTTTCTTTTCATGACTGAGAAAAGAAGGGGCTTATTCAGAAGCTGTTTTACAAACAAAAATTATTCACTAAAAGTAATTATATAAGCAATATTTTTTGTTATATTATTATTACATTATATTGGAGCAGTTATATGCATGTTTAATGGAACAATGACATCTATTTTTGTTTATATATTTTTTAATAGTATTTTATTTATTTTTTCCATAATATTCATTATATTATTGTTTGTTTACACCCATTAAATTATATTAGTATATATTTATTAATATGAGGGGTATATGGTTAAAATACCAGAAGTGAGATTGTATTTATAGGAGTTGATGGTAATACTTATGACTAGGGATGGGCCGAATGGACCCCTGTTCGGTTCACACCAGAACTTTTGAACACATCGAAAAGTCGGACCAGAATAAAGAACCCAATTAAAGTCAATGGGACCCGAACATCAAAAATCAAAATTGCCCATTTTGAAGGCTTATATGCAAGTAATTGGGCATACAATGGTTATAGGAGGCCGGGTCCTGCCCTGGGGGACATGCATCAATTAAAAAAAAGTTTGTGAAAAACTTCATTTTTAAATGAGCAGTGATATTTTTGATTTTTAGGGTGAAAGCATAAAAATGAAAAATTCATTATATAGTGCTTGGGGGGTCCCCTTATGCCCCGTACACACGGTCAGATTTTCCAACGGAAAATGTCCTATCGGACCATGTTGTCGGAAAAAACTATCGTGTGTGGGCTCCATCTGACTTTTTTCCTCGGAATTTCCGACGGAAAAAGTTTGAGATCCTGCTCTCAAATTTTCCGACAACAAAGTCCTATCGGACTTTTTCCGATCGTGTGTAGCGAATTCCGACGGACAAAGTGCCACGCATGCTCAGATCACATTACAAGACCAAAGCTATTGGCTACTAGCCTCTACATGGTCCCGTCGTACGCAACGAACGTCACCACGTTCAGGATGATCGGATTTTCCGACAACTTTGTCCGACTGTGTGTATGCAACACCAGTGTCGGACAAAATCCGTCGGAAAAAATCTGATGGATTTTGTGGTCGGAATTTCCGACCGTTTGTATGGTGCATTAGTCTACCTGTAAAGTGGCAGATCTGTACCATGTCTTCAATCTGCTGCAGCAATAATTGCGTTTATAAAGCCAAAAAATTAAATTTTCCCTGCAAACTGCCTTTATTTTGCTCAGCAACAGCTGAAGAGCCAGTGTGTATGATGATGCCACAATGTAGTGCACTGGAAACAAGATTAGAGATTTTTTGGATACATTCTGGTGTCACTTTGACTTTGGATAGAAGTAACGGGTGCATAAAAATTGGTCTTTGGGTGTCGGTGGCGCCTTCCCACCGTAACCCTATAGAGGTAATCTTGATTTAAGCAAGAATTGGCCTTGCTGTAAAAAACTGCAATGATATGCACCTGTCAAACAGATGCAGAAAAATGACTCTTTGGGTGTCGGGGCGCCTTCCCACCATAACCCTATAGAGGTACTCTTGATGAAAGCAAGAGTTGGCCTTGCTGTAAAAAATTGCAATGATATGAACCTGTCAAACAGGTGCAGAAAAATTGGTCATTGGGTGTTAATTGTACCCATGAAACAAACCTATACCAAAAACATTCTTCCAGATGAAATAATTGAACACCCTCAAAGCTAGGCAGCCTCAAAGTCCTGCAGAGATTCCACATCCAAAAAGACTTAATCAGTGGCATCAGCATCAGGGGCTTCATAGCTGGTAATCCAGGACTGATTCACTTTTATAAAATTCAAACGGTCCACGGAGTCTGGGGACAGACACGTTCTTTGATCAGTAATGAAACCTCCTGCGGCACTGAATGCCAAAACATTCCCTTTCACGTGATGGTAGAGAGATGGAACGGCCTAACGCGAAAAGTAGTAACGACCATATTGTTTTAAACAAGGAAGGCTGATACTAGCAGGGGATTTAAATTTCCCAGTAGATCATAAAATGGACACCACGACAAGCACAATAGATAGAGAAATGAGGCAAACAAAGAGATTGAAAAATTTACTCTATGAACACCAAATAGTAGACACTTGGAGGATACATCATCCAAACAAAAAAGACTACACATTCTTCTCTGCTGTGCACAAAATATATTCACGGTTAGACTACATAATGATCGAACATAGAGGATTGGATGAAATTTTGGAAACAAAATAAGGAATAATCACAATTTCCGACCACGCTCCGGTTATGCTAAAAATTAAAGTAACTGGTGAAAAGATGGGAAAAGGACCGTGGATAATAAACGAAGATATACTGGAGGACAAAGAAAATCAAAAAATAATAGAAGAAGAGATTGTACGATATTTTCAGGAGAATGAAACAGAAGATCTCTCAAAAGCAACCATCTGGGAGGCACATAAATCCGTCATCAGAGGAAAATTGATATCTATTGGAGCGGGGAAAATACAGGAAAGGAAAAAAAATATGACAAGACTTACGAAAGAAGTATATGTCCAAGAACAAAAACATAAAAAATAAGCGGGAAAAAAAACTTTTAGGAATCTCAGTATGAAAAGAGAACAACTGAAGAACCTGTTGGAAGAAGAAGGAAGAAGCAATTATAACAGAGTCGCACAGGAGAGATATAAGTGGGCCAATAAACCAGGGAAATACCTTGCAAACTTGATAAGGAAAAAGAAATTGTCTAACTTCATAGAGAAGATCAAAAATGAAAAAGGAGAAGTAGTGAATAAAACATCAGAAATTGCAAAAGCGTTCCAGAAATATTATAGCGTATTATACTCTATTAATAATAATGAAACGAAAATAGACCGAGAAGAAAGAAAAAGGAAGACTGAAAAATACTTAATAGAAGCAAATTTACCAAAAATCCAACAGGAGAAATTGAATGATTTGGAAAAAAATATAACACAAGAAGAGATCAAGCTTGCGATAAAAGAAACTCCAAATGGAAAAAGCCCAGGCCCAGACGGCTTAACAATCAAGCATTACAAAAAAATTCAAGAACAATTGACTCCATGGCTATGTGACTACTTGAATGGTATAGGAGAAGGGGAGGAAATAAGGAAAGAATCTCTACTATCATATATTACAATAATACCTAAAGAAGGAAAAGATAAGACCAACTGTTCGTGTTATAGACCAATTGCCCTGTTAAATGCCGACACAAAAATATATGCTAAAATCTTGGCCACTAGGTTGAAAAATGAATACCATTATGGATAAACCCTGACCAGACTGGCTTTGTCCCGGGTAGAGAGGGAAGGGATAATGGAATCAAAACAATTTTAATGCTGAGGAAAAAAGGCCGGAATAAATCCCCAGCTCTATTCCTGTCAATAGATGCAGAAAAGGCATTTGACAGGGTAGACTGGGGATTCATGATGGATACTTTGAAATATCTCGGAATAGGTCCAAAGTTTATGAAATGGATTGGTAACCTATACCAGGGACCATCCGGGATGGTGAAGGTGAATGGGAGATTGTCCCCGGTATTTGAGATGTACAACGGAACGCGTCAAGGATGCCCCTTATCGCCTCTCCTATACGTTCTAGCAATGGAGCCTTTTCTTGAATCACTACGGAGAAATCAGGACGTGAGCGGGGTGAAGGTAGGCAGAGAAACACATAAAATAGCTGCCTATGCAGACGACGTCCTGATATATGTGTCAAATCCAAGGGTGACTTTGCTAAATGTAATTAAGGAAATAAAAAGATACGGGGAGCTCTCAAACTTCAAATTAAACCCGATTAAGACCGAAATCTTAAATATCGGAGTAAAAAAGACAGAAAAGGAGAACCTTCAGAGAGAATTTCCATTTACATGGGTAAAAGAACTAAAATATTTGGGGATTAAGGTAACCGCAACCTATGAAAAACTATATGCCACAAATGATATCCCACTACTTAATGAAGTGAGGGAGGATATGAAAAAACTCATTTTACAGTCACTCGCCTGGATGGGAAGAATTAATATGCTTAAAATGGTAATATTACCAAAAATAATGTACAAATTCCAAATGCTACCAATAAAGATCCCACAAAATTTTTTCAAGATTATAAAAAAAATGGTAATTAAATATGTCTGGCAAAATAAGAATCCGAGAATAAAATACGCACTAATCACTAGGAATAGGGCACATGGGGGACTGGCCACTCCAGACATAAGTAGATACTATAAAGCAGTAATTTTAGCACGCATGATAGAATGGACAAATGAGAATACCAAAAAAAAATGGGTGGAGATAGAAAACACAATAAGTAGAAGTACACTACATAAAAATATTTGGGTACCACGAAAACTAAGGGTGATAGGACAGGACACTCACGAGATAACTAAAAATGTTTTCATAGTATGGGATGCAATACATAGGAAAGGGAAGTGGGAATTTAATTCACCTTTAATGCCCCTTACAGAAACAAATTTGTTTATACCGGGGGAAGAGATTTTTACCGCACAGAAAATAAAAAATCCACAGATGAGAGACATAACCACAAACGGAAAGATGAGAACACGACAAGAAATAGAATTACTAAAAGTATGGAAGATACGTGAATGGAATCTGCTTCAATTAAATCATCTGGAAACAACGCGTCCAAAACCAATACGGGACAAAGGAGATCTGGTTTTCTTGGAAAAATTTTGCTATACACAAAAATCATTAAAAAAGGGAATCTCAAAAGTATACGAGTTATTGACAGACCTGGAGGGGCAAGGAAGGCCAGTCTACATCGACCAGTGGGAGAAGGAGTTAAACATAAAATTAGATGACCACCAAGTGGCGAGGATGATTGGGGCAATGTACAACAACAACTGGGATATGAGAACCATTGAAATGAACTATAAACTACTAGCTAGGTGGTACTTGATGCCAGAGAGAACTTATAAAATGCAGAAGGAAGGGTCACCACTATGTTGGAGGAATTGTAATCAAAGAGGAACAATGGCCCATATCTGGTGGGATTGCCCAACAATAAAGAAGTACTGGCAAGAAATAGTGAAAACTATAACAGAAATAACGGATGAGAAAATAGAATTAAATGCACAGGGGTGCTTGTTCCATGGTTCTAAAACCCCCAGGAAAAAATACAACAACTCAATTATTCCCAAACCGGTAAACGCGGCAAAAGGGCTAATTTCAAAGAAATGTCTGCAAAGTGAAAAACCAGCCATAAGAGAATGGTACGAACAGATAGGGTACTACAACAAGATGGAATATCTAGGAAGTAGAGAAAAAGGGCGATTTCAGAAATATGTCACGGCCTGGGAATGCTGGGAAAAATTTAAGACATCCGATAAATATCTAGAAAATACAATGAAAATAAATCAAATAAGAAGAGGAAGTGAACCCTAATAACAATAGCAAACTGGGAGGATAAGTTGGGAAGGGGGGGAGGTAGACGGGGGGGGGGGAGAAAGGGATTTTAACGAGGCTTGAGAGGAGCATTTAAAAGTGTTCCTTTATTGAGGTATATGAGTGTTGATAATGTATAATAAAAATGTAAACGATAATAAACTAGAAGAAGAAAAATACCACAATGATGTGAAAACAAGAAGGGACATAGTTGAGCTGTAAAGTTTGAAATAAGTCTCTCGATGAAGTGTTCACTGAAGTGGGAAAAAAAAACTGTCAGTAATGCATGCAAAACAATATGGCGTTAAACTGGCAGTAACGCACACAAAATGATATGACGTTAAACTGGAATTAACGCACACAATACTATATGGCGTTAAAATGGCAGTAACGCACACAAAACTATATGGCGCTAAACTAGCAGTAACACACACAAAACAATATGGCATTAAACTGGCAGTAACGCACACAGAAGTAAATGGTGTTAAACTTCCAGTAACGCAATCAAATAGACGGTGTTCAATGGTCACTACACTGATGCTATCTGAACTGTCCCTACTCTAGCTATACACTAATGTAAAGATTACTGACACAGTCTCACTACACTACACTGAAACGATATGAGCTGTCCCTACTCTACACGAATGTATGTATGATTGACACAGTCTCACTACACTACAGTGAAACTATATGAGCTGTCCCTACTGTAGCTTCACACTGTGCAAAGCTGAATGATGGTCCTCTTCACTACACTCACACTATCCCTAGACTGACACTAAACTAATATTCTATACTGACAACTGAAGCAAAATAGCACACTAACAAACTAATAGCACTGAACAGAGCCCTGTTCTATTTCTCTCCACACCAAAATCAAACTGAAAATGGCTGCCATTGAAAGAATACTTAAACTGTGGGGCGAGATAAGCGAGATGAGCCATGATTGGAGCCATGATAACAGTGTCCAATCATGACTCTGACTCTGACTCTGACAGTGCTCAGTGCTCTGTGCTCTGATTGGCTGAAGCAGTGAAAGCTTCAGCCAATCAGGGCTTGCAATGCATTGTTCAGAGCCACAATGCATTGTGGTCAGTTGGAGGGGCGAACAAACAGTCGAATGACCCGTTTGTTCGGATGCTCACCGAACAACGAAAGTTCAGCCCAAACTTATGCTCAGGCCAAAACGTTCTCCCATCCCTACTTATGAATAGCCAGTGTGCTTTTTGTAACAATGATCTAATTCTCAAGGTATGTGAGTTAGTTAGTGAGTAAGTTAATTGTGTTGGTTAGACTTTCTCAAAGCAATATATCTGTGAATTAGACTCAAAGTCTGGCAAAGTCTGACATATGTGCCATAAAATAGACTACTCATCATATTTTATAGTTTTCTTCAAAGCGTAAGTCAAAGGTTATTTAAAGTTATATGTCGATATTTTAAGTAACATTCTAAAATCATTTTTAATACAATACTGCCACCTATTGGTAATTATTTAGGGTCAAATGCTGACCCCTTTTAGGCAACTGAGGTAAATGACATCATGAATTACATGAAAAGCAAATACACACCCACTTTCAGGGGGGATAAAGGTTGTACACACAAGGTAGGAAAGATGGAAGGAAAAGAGAATGAAAGGGGGAGAGGAGAACGAAAATATTGAGAAAGGCATAAATACAGACAAAAATAGCTTTAGATTTCTGGTAAAGTATAGATTCTATTTACCTGTATGCAATTGACTGTTTGAATATACATCTGGCTGGGGAATTTTAATCCTTGGAGTAAACTTGAAATTGAGATAATTTTAACTGCAGCATAAGTTGCTTCTTTTTCAAGAAAAGATAAAAAACACACATACAGTTGTGCTCAAAAGTTTACATACTATGGCAGAATTTATGATTTCTTGGCCATTTTTCTGAGAATATGAATAACACAAAAACTTTTCTTCCACTCATGGTTAGTGTTTGGCTGAAGCCATTTATTATCAATCAACTTTACTCTTATTAAATCATAATGAGAACAGAAACTACCCAAATGACCCTGATCAAAAGTTTACATACCCCAGTTCTTAATACCGTGTAGCTGTCATTTAGCATCAATGACAGCTTGAAGTATTTTGTGGTATTTGTGGATGAGGCTCTTTATCTTCTCAGATGTAAAACTGCCCAATCCTCTTGGCAAAAAGCCTCCAGTTCCTGTGAATTCTTTGGCTGTCTTGCAACAACTGCATGTTTGAGATCTCCCCAGAGTGGTTCAATGATATTAAGGTCAGGAGACTGAGATGGCCACTCCAGAACCTTCACTTTATTCTCCTGTAGCCAATGACAGGTCGAATTGGCCTTATGTTTTGAATCATTGTCATGTTGGAATGTCCAAGTATGTCCCATGCGCAGCTTTCTGGCTGATGAATGCAAATGTTCCTCCAGTATTTTTTGATATCATACTGCATTCATCTTGCTATCAATTTTGACCAAATTTCCTGTGCCTTTGTAGCGCACATATCCCCAAAACATCAGCAATCCATGTCCATGTTTCACAGTCAGAATGGTGTTCCTTTCATCAAAGACCTTGTTGACTCCTCTCCAAATTAAGCATTTATGGTTGTGGCTGAAAAGCTCAAATTTAGTCTCATCACTCCAAATGATTTTGTGTCAGAAGTTTTGAGGCTTGTCTTTGTGCTGTTTGGCATATTGTAAGTGGGATACTTCATGGCATTTGGGTAGTAATGGCTTTCTTCTGGAGACTGGACCATGCAGCCCATCTTTCTTCAAGTGCCTACTTATTGTGCATCTTGAAACAGCCACACCACATGTTTTCAGAGAGTCCTGTATTTCACCTGAAGTTATTTGTGGGTTTTTCTTTGCATCCCAAACAATTTTCCTGGCAGTCGTGGCTGGAATTCTATTTGGTCTACCTGATCGTGGTTTGGTTTCAACAGAACCCCTCATTTTTCACTTCTTGATTGTAGTTTGAACACTGCTAAATTGGCATTCTCAATTCCTTGGATATCTTTTTATATCCCTTTCCTGTTTTATACAGTTCAACTACCTTTTCCCGCAGATCCTTTGACAATTCTTTTGCTTTCCCCATGACACAGAATCCAAAAATGTCAGTGCAGCTGATGAAAGATGCAAGGGTATGTCAGGAGTCCAGAAACTCATTGACCTTTTATACATACACTCACTAATTATAAGCAAACAGATCACAGGTGAGGATGGTTACTTTTAATAGCCATTCAAACCCCTTTGTGTCAACTTGTGTGCATGTTATCAGGCCAAAATCACCAGGGTATGTAAACTTTTGATCAGGGTTATTTGGGTAGTTTCTGTTCTCATTATGGTTTAAAAAAGAGTTAACACAGTTGATTGATAATAAATGGCTTCAGCCAAACACTAATCACGAGTGAAAGAAATTTTTTTGTGTTATCATTCATATTCTCTGAAAAATTGCCAAGAAATAATAAATTCTGCTAGGTTATGTAAACATATGAGCACAACTGTATCGGTATATCGGTATATCTCATAAGGCTATTTTTAATTTCTAGTAAATGGCTTAGTTATGATGTATGTTTAAACATAAAATTCATTAGAATGTAGCTTTACTTTGAACATAATCTTGGTTAAAATACCAAGTATATATACATGGTATAACATTTTTGTGCATGTGTTTTCAAAGAGTAATCTGAGCTTGCATAGATCTGTTATCTAAAGAGAGAGGTTATGTGTTCAAATCATCATCTTGTTATTTTAACAGTCTGTTGAACCATTGAGAAGCTATTTACAAAACATTTAAAAGTGTTGATAAATTGGTGTTTTTTTAACAAGAGCTTGTGGTTATGTTCTCATCATTGGTAATATCTATATTATTGAAATGTTTATCCATATGCTTTGTTTATCACCAGTTATATTTTGATATTTTTTGCACTGTTTTTCTAGTAAATACATATATATATATATATATATATATATATATATATTTGCACATTATTGTATTCCTTTCTGTCTTCAAGTTAGCGTGGATAAATAAATTCAATTTTTTTTTTTTATTTGGGGAAATACGTGGGAATCTCCTTAATCACAGATCCTTGCTTGTTTTCATAAATATAAAACTGTTTAATATTTCTGTATAAACATCTTAACATATTATGGAGGCACTGCTGGGATATGCCTAAGTTTGAAACAAAGGATATAATTGTGCAAAGTATATATATTTTGTTGTCATTTTTTGTATTGGTTATTGCCATTGTTGGTTGCAATATTGAAAATGTCTGATACTAAAAGTAGTCCAGAAGGTGCTTCAGAAATTGAGTCTGGTATACATAACAAAGAAGCTAGAGAAGTAATTACATTTCAGGTGATGACTTATGTTAAAGAAAGATTGGATATTAAAAAGGACATCAATAATTGGGTAAGTGAAATGAAGAGTAGGATTGCAAATTATGAAAATGATATCTGGTCTGAAGAATCACGTGTGGCAACTTATCTTCTTCTTATGGCCCAAACTACTATGAAAAAAGATAAAGATTTGCTAGTATTTAAATCGTGGCCAGAATTCCTTGATGTAATTTGTGAATTGACAGAACAATTAAACAAAGCAAAAAATGAAATCGGGTGAGAGGTTGATAATTTAGAAAATTTACAGAAGAAATGTTGTGAAATTCACATTCACTCTGTAAAGGTGTCTGCTGGGAGGGAAACATTGTCTGCCCAAATCTTGGAGTACCGTGAAAAAGATAACCAGGATCTAGATGTGATCAATTCTCTTAAGAAGAGTTTAGATAAAATTTCTAGAGAATTGTCATATTGTAAAAAAGTTAAAAGAGATTCTAGAGGGAGACTGTGAAAGGCTGTTCAAGGCTAATACAAGACTTCAGCAGGAGTTGAATGAGCAAAGTTCGGCACATCTGCAGACTATGCAGGGAAAACGTGCCAGTAGTGTAAAGGTTAAACCTTCTATTTGGGATAAAACAGATGTTACTGAAATTGTTAGCAGCTTACGCCCAGATATGTGGTCCGGGGTATGGGTACCTACTATTGTAAAATGAGACATCAGAGAAAAATGATTATAGTCTTCCCTTAATAAGAAGAGGAACATATGTTCACTAAAGATTAGGGATGGGCCCGGTGCTCGATGCGAACCCACGTTCGCATCGAGCACCGGGCGTTCGCTCGCTCGGCGAGCCCAGAACTATTTTGGCCGCTCGCATCACGTTCGTGTGATGCGAGCGGCCCCGCAATGCATTGCGGCCGGCGCGGCCGGCGCAGTGCATTGCTGGCTGATGATTGGCCAAGCATGCACTGTGACCCCGCATGCTTGGCCAATCACAGCCCCGGAAACTCGAAGAGCCATAATTGGCTACAGGCAGGACGCCTGTAGCCAATTACAGCTCAGGGGCTGTAGTACACGCCCCCCCTATAAAAGGCCGCCACGCCGTCTGCGCCGGTCACATGCTGTTCCGGCGCAGATAGAGCAGGCTAGATCTGTGACACTCTGCTGGATTTAGTTAGTTAGAGAGATTTACTTAGAGAGATCGAGTTAGATAGATTCATTCATTTAGATTGATTTAGAAAGAGGGGCTTGTAGTGTGCTCGTGGCAGGCAGGCAGAGCTCCTATATTTTGTTCCCAGAAGCACCTATAGGACTTGTAGTGTGTTCGTGGCAGGCAGGCAGAGCTCCTATATTTTGTTCCCAGAAGCACCTATAGGACTTGTAGTGTGTTCGTGGCAGGCAGGCAGAGCTCCTATATTTTGTTCCCAGAAGCACCTATAGGACTTGTAGTGTGTTCGTGGCAGGCAGGCAGAGCTCCTATATTTTGTTCCCAGAAGCACCTATAGGACTTGTAGTGTGTTCGTGGCAGGCAGGCAGAGCTCCTATATTTTGTTCCCAGAAGCACCTATAGGACTTGTAGTGTGTTCGTGGCAGGCAGGCAGAGCTCCTATATTTTGTTCCCAGAAGCACCTATAGGACTTGAAGTGTGTTAGTCCCATCACACAGACCTACATTTTCTTCCCAGAAGCACCTATAGGACTTGAAGTGTGTTAGTCCCATCACACAGAGATCATATATTTTGTTCCCAGAAGCACTTATAGGACTTGAAGTGTGTTAGTCCCATCACACAGACCTATATTTCCTTCCCAGAAGCACCTATAGGACTTGAAGTGTGTTAGTCCCATCACACAGAGATCATATATTTTGTTCCCAGAAGCACCTATAGGATTTGAAGTGTGTTAGTCCCATCACACAGACCTACATTTTCTTCCAGAAGCACCTATAGGACTTGAAGTGTGTTAGTCCCATCACACAGAGATCATATATTTTGTTCCCAGAAGCACCTATAGGCCTTGAAGTGTGTTAGTCCCATCACACAGAGATCATATATTTTGTTCCCAGAAGCACCTATAGGACTTGAAGTGTGTTAGTCCCATCACACAGACCTATATTTCCTTCCCAGAAGCACCTATAGGACTTGAAGTGTGTTAGTCCCATCACACAGAGATCATATATTTTGTTCCCAGAAGCACCTATAGGACTTGAAGTGTGTTAGTCCCATCACACAGAGATCATATATTTTGTTCCCAGAAGCACCTATAGGACTTAAAGTGTGTTAGTCCCATCACACAGAGATCATATATTTTGTTCCCAGAAGCACCTATAGGACTTGAAGTGTGTTAGTCCCATCACACAGAGATCATATATTTTGTTCCCAGAAGCACCTATAGGACTTGAAGTGTGTTAGTCCCATCACACAGAGATCATATATTTTGTTCCCAGAAGCACCTATAGGACTTGAAGTGTGTTAGTCCCATCACACAGACCTACATTTTCTTCCCAGAAGCACCTATAGGACTTGAAGTGTGTTAGTCCCATCACACAGAGATCATATATTTTGTTCCCAGAAGCACCTATAGGACTTGAAGTGTGTTAGTCCCATCACACAGAGATCATATATTTTGTTCCCAGAAGCACCTATAGGACTTGAAGTGTGTTAGTCCCATCACACAGAGATCATATATTTTGTTCCCAGAAGCACCTATAGGACTTGAAGTGTGTTAGTCCCATCACACAGACCTATATTTCCTTCCCAGAAGCACCTATAGGACTTGAAGTGTGTTAGTCCCATCACACAGAGATCATATATTTTGTTCCCAGAAGCACCTATAGGACTTGAAGTGTGTTAGTCCCATCACACAGACCTACATTTTCTTCCCAGAAGCACCTATAGGACTTGAAGTGTGTTAGTCCCATCACACAGAGATCATATATTTTGTTCCCAGAAGCACCTATAGGACTTGAAGTGTGTTAGTCCCATCACACAGAGATCATATATTTTGTTCCCAGAAGCACCTATAGGACTTGAAGTGTGTTAGTCCCATCACACAGAGATCATATATTTTGTTCCCAGAAGCACCTATAGGACTTGAAGTGTGTTAGTCCCATCACACAGACCTATATTTCCTTCCCAGAAGCACCTATAGGACTTGAAGTGTGTTAGTCCCATCACACAGAGATCATATATTTTGTTCCCAGAAGCACCTATAGGACTTGAAGTGTGTTAGTCCCATCACACAGACCTACATTTTCTTCCCAGAAGCACCTATAGGACTTGAAGTGTGTTAGTCCCATCACACAGAGATCATATATTTTGTTCCCAGAAGCACCTATAGGACTTGAAGTGTGTTAGTCCCATCACACAGACCTACATTTTCTTCCCAGAAGCACCTATAGGACTTGAAGTGTGTTAGTCCCATCACACAGAGATCCTATATTTTGTTCCCAGAAGCACCTATAGGACTTGAAGTGTGTTAGTCCCATCACACAGACCTATATTTTCTTCCCAGAAGCACCCATAGGACTTGAAGTGTGTTAGTCCCATCACACAAAGATCATATATTTTGTTCCCAGAGGCACCTATAGGACTTGAAGTGTGTTAGTCCCATCACACAGACCTACATTTTCTTCTCAAAAGCACCCATAGGACTTGAAGTGTGTTAGTCCCATCACACAGACCTATATTTTCTTCCCAGAAGCACCTATAGGACTTGAAGTGTGTTAGTCCCATCACACAGAGATCATATATTTTGTTCCCAGAAGCACCTATAGGACTTGAAGTGTGTTAGTCCCATCACACAGAGATCATATATTTTTTTCCCAGAAGCACCTATAGGACTTGAAGTGTGTTAGTCCCATCACACAGAGATCATATATTTTGTTCCCAGAAGCACCTATAGGACTTGAAGTGTGTTAGTCCCATCACACAGACCTACATTTTCTTCCCAGAAGCACCTATAGGACTTGAAGTGTGTTAGTCCCATCACACAGACCTACATTTTCTTCCCAGAAGCACCCATAGGACTTGAAGTGTGTTAGTCCCATCACACAAAGATCATATATTTTGTTCCCAGAGGCACCTATAGGACTTGAAGTGTGTTAGTCCCATCACACAGACCTACATTTTCTTCTCAGAAGCACCCATAGGACTTGAAGTGTGTTAGTCCCATCACACAGACCTATATTTTCTTCCCAGAAGCACCTATAGGACTTGAAGTGTGTTAGTCCCATCACACAGAGATCATATATTTTGTTCCCAGAAGCACCTATAGGACTTGAAGTGTGTTAGTCCCATCACACAGAGATCATATATTTTTTTTCCCAGAAGCACCTATAGGACTTGAAGTGTGTTAGTCCCATCACACAGAGATCATATATTTTGTTCCCAGAAGCACCTATAGGACTTGAAGTGTGTTAGTCCCATCACACAGAGATCATATATTTTGTTCCCAGAAGCACCTATAGGACTTGAAGTGTGTTAGTCCCATCACACAGACCTATATTTCCTTCCCAGAAGCACCTATAGGACTTGAAGTGTGTTAGTCCCATCACACAGAGATCATATATTTTGTTCCCAGAAGCACCTATAGGATTTGAAGTGTGTTAGTCCCATCACACAGACCTACATTTTCTTCCCAGAAGCACCTATAGGACTTGAAGTGTGTTAGTCCCATCACACAGAGATCATATATTTTGTTCCCAGAAGCACCTATAGGACTTGAAGTGTGTTAGTCCCATCACACAGAGATCATATATTTTGTTCCCAGAAGCACCTATAGGACTTGAAGTGTGTTAGTCCCATCACACAGACCTATATTTCCTTCCCAGAAGCACCTATAGGACTTGAAGTGTGTTAGTCCCATCACACAGAGATCATATATTTTGTTCCCAGAAGCACCTATAGGACTTGAAGTGTGTTAGTCCCATCACACAGAGATCATATATTTTGTTCCCAGAAGCACCTATAGGACTTGAAGTGTGTTAGTCCCATCACACAGAGATCATATATTTTGTTCCCAGAAGCACCTATAGGACTTGAAGTGTGTTAGTCCCATCACACAGAGATCATATATTTTGTTCCCAGAAGCACCTATAGGACTTGAAGTGTGTTAGTCCCATCACACAGAGATCATATATTTTGTTCCCAGAAGCACCTATAGGACTTGAAGTGTGTTAGTCCCATCACACAGACCTACATTTTCTTCCCAGAAGCACCTATAGGACTTGAAGTGTGTTAGTCCCATCACACAGAGATCATATATTTTGTTCCCAGAAGCACCTATAGGACTTGAAGTGTGTTAGTCCCATCACACAGAGATCATATATTTTGTTCCCAGAAGCACCTATAGGACTTGAAGTGTGTTAGTCCCATCACACAGAGATCATATATTTTGTTCCCAGAAGCACCTATAGGACTTGAAGTGTGTTAGTCCCATCACACAGACCTATATTTCCTTCCCAGAAGCACCTATAGGACTTGAAGTGTGTTAGTCCCATCACACAGAGATCATATATTTTGTTCCCAGAAGCACCTATAGGACTTGAAGTGTGTTAGTCCCATCACACAGACCTACATTTTCTTCCCAGAAGCACCTATAGGACTTGAAGTGTGTTAGTCCCATCACACAGAGATCATATATTTTGTTCCCAGAAGCACCTATAGGACTTGAAGTGTGTTAGTCCCATCACACAGACCTACATTTTCTTCCCAGAAGCACCCATAGGACTTGAAGTGTGTTAGTCCCATCACACAGAGATCCTATATTTTGTTCCCAGAAGCACCTATAGGACTTGAAGTGTGTTAGTCCCATCACACAGACCTATATTTTCTTCCCAGAAGCACCCATAGGACTTGAAGTGTGTTAGTCCCATCACACAAAGATCATATATTTTGTTCCCAGAGGCACCTATAGGACTTGAAGTGTGTTAGTCCCATCACACAGACCTACATTTTCTTCTCAGAAGCACCCATAGGACTTGAAGTGTGTTAGTCCCATCACACAGACCTATATTTTCTTCCCAGAAGCACCTATAGGACTTGAAGTGTGTTAGTCCCATCACACAGAGATCATATATTTTGTTCCCAGAAGCACCTATAGGACTGGAAGTGTGTTAGTCCCATCACACAGAGATCATATATTTTTTTCCCAGAAGCACCTATAGGACTTGAAGTGTGTTAGTCCCATCACACAGAGATCATATATTTTGTTCCCAGAAGCACCTATAGGACTTGAAGTGTGTTAGTCCCATCACACAGACCTACATTTTCTTCCCAGAAGCACCTATAGGACTTGAAGTGTGTTAGTCCCATCACACAGACCTACATTTTCTTCCCAGAAGCACCCATAGGACTTGAAGTGTGTTAGTCCCATCACACAAAGATCATATATTTTGTTCCCAGAGGCACCTATAGGACTTGAAGTGTGTTAGTCCCATCACACAGACCTACATTTTCTTCTCAGAAGCACCCATAGGACTTGAAGTGTGTTAGTCCCATCACACAGACCTATATTTTCTTCCCAGAAGCACCTATAGGACTTGAAGTGTGTTAGTCCCATCACACAGAGATCATATATTTTGTTCCCAGAAGCACCTATAGGACTTGAAGTGTGTTAGTCCCATCACACAGAGATCATATATTTTTTTCTCAGAAGCACCTATAGGACTTGAAGTGTGTTAGTCCCATCACACAGAGATCATATATTTTGTTCCCAGAAGCACCTATAGGACTTGAAGTGTGTTAGTCCCATCACACAGACCTACATTTTCTTCCCAGAAGCACCTATAGGACTTGAAGTGTGTTAGTCCCATCACACAGACCTACATTTTCTTCCCAGAAGCACCCATAGGACTTGAAGTGTGTTAGTCCCATCACACAGACCTATATTTTCTTCCCAGAAGCACCCATAGGACTTGAAGTGTGTTAGTCCCATCACACAGAGCTCCTCTATTTTCTTTGCAGAAGCACCCACAGGACTTCTAGTGTGTTAGTGGCATCACACAGAGCTCCTCTATTTTCTTTGCAGAAGCACCCATAGGACTTCTAGTGTGTTAGTGGCATCACACAGAGCTCCTATATTTTCTTCTCAGCAGCACCCACAGGACTTCTAGTGTGTTAGTGGCATCACACAGAGCTCCTCTATTTTCTTTGCAGAAGCACCCACAGGACTTCTAGTGTGTTAGTGGCATCACACAGAGCTCCTCTATTTTCTTTGCAGAAGCACCCACAGGACTTCTAGTGTGTTAGTGGCATCACACAGAGCTCCTCTATTTTCTTTGCAGAAGCACCCATAGGACTTCTAGTGTGTTAGTGGCATCACACAGAGCTCCTATATTTTCTTCTCAGCAGCACCCACAGGACTTCTAGTGTGTTAGTGGCATCACACAGAGCTCCTCTATTTTCTTTGCAGAAGCACCCATAGGACTTCTAGTGTGTTAGTGGCATCACACAGAGCTCCTATATTTTCTTCTCAGCAGCACCCACAGGACTTCTAGTGTGTTAGTGGCATCACACAGAGCTCCTCTATTTTCTTTGCAGAAGCACCCACAGGACTTCTAGTGTGTTAGTGGCATCACACAGAGCTCCTCTATTTTCTTTGCAGAAGCACCCATAGGACTTCTAGTGTGTTAGTGGCATCACACAGAGCTCCTCTATTTTCTTTGCAGAAGCACCCATAGGACTTCTAGTGTGTTAGTGGCATCACACAGAGCTCCTATATTTTCTTCTCAGCAGCACCCACAGGACTTCTAGTGTGTTAGTGGCATCACACAGAGCTCCTCTATTTTCTTTGCAGAAGCACCCATAGGACTTCTAGTGTGTTAGTGGCATCACACAGAGCTCCTATATTTTCTTCTCAGCAGCACCCACAGGACTTCTAGTGTGTTAGTGGCATCACACAGAGCTCCTCTATTTTCTTTGCAGAAGCACCCACAGGACTTCTAGTGTGTTAGTGGCATCACACAGAGCTCCTCTATTTTCTTTGCAGAAGCACCCATAGGACTTCTAGTGTGTTAGTGGCATCACGCAGAGCTCCTATATTTTCTTCTCAGCAGCACCCACAGGACTTCTAGTGTGTTAGTGGCATCACACAGAGCTCCTCTATTTTCTTTGCAGAAGCACCCACAGGACTTCTAGTGTGTTAGTGGCATCACACAGAGCTCCTCTATTTTCTTTGCAGAAGCACCCATAGGACTTCTAGTGTGTTAGTGGCATCACACAGAGCTCCTATATTTTCTTCTCAGCAGCACCCACAGGACTTCTAGTGTGTTAGTGGCATCACACAGAGCTCCTCTATTTTCTTTGCAGAAGCACCCACAGGACTTCTAGTGTGTTAGTGGCATCACACAGAGCTCCTCTATTTTCTTTGCAGAAGCACCCATAGGACTTCTAGTGTGTTAGTGGCATCACACAGAGCTCCTATATTTTCTTCTCAGCAGCACCCACAGGACTTCTAGTGTGTTAGTGGCATCACACAGAGCTCCTCTATTTTCTTTGCAGAAGCACCCATAGGACTTCTAGTGTGTTAGTGGCATCACACAGAGCTCCTATATTTTCTTCTCAGCAGCACCCACAGGACTTCTAGTGTGTTAGTGGCATCACACAGAGCTCCTCTATTTTCTTTGCAGAAGCACCCACAGGACTTCTAGTGTGTTAGTGGCATCACACAGAGCTCCTCTATTTTCTTTGCAGAAGCACCCATAGGACTTCTAGTGTGTTAGTGGCATCACACAGAGCTCCTATATTTTCTTCTCAGCAGCACCCACAGGACTTCTAGTGTGTTAGTGGCATCACACAGAGCTCCTCTATTTTCTTTGCAGAAGCACCCATAGGACTTCTAGTGTGTTAGTGGCATCACACAGAGCTCCTATATATTCTTCTCAGCAGCACCCACAGGACTACCGACTACAATGGCTGGAAGACCGCCAAGGGGAGGCAGAGCGTGCAGAGCCAAGAACACAGGGCAGGCAGGCTCTGTTTCTAGTGGACGTGGCCGTGGACGTGGACGTGGTCGTGCATCGTCATCAGCACGTGGCCATGGGACACGCGCGTCTTTGTTTTCGGCAGCTGGACATGTGGAGCCGCATCATGCTGAAGGCTTGGTAGAATGGATGACCAAGCCCTCCTCATCCTCCTCATCCTCTCTCACCCAGGCTCAGGGTACTGACAGAGCATCATCAGCCACCCCTTCCCTAGACCCACCATGTCCTCCTGAGGAGTCCCCCGAACTCTTTGAGCACAGTGTTGGGTACATGCTCCAGGAGGATGCCCAACGATTCGAAGGCTCGGATGATGATACCCAGCTTGAGGAATCTGGCAGTACTGTTCCACCAGCTGCAGCTTACTGCCAGGTTTGCTCTAGTGGTGAAGAGGGAGGGGATGATGAGGTCACTGACTCCACGTGGGTGCCTGAAGGGAGAGAGGATGAGGAGGAGGACGAGGAGGAGGATGATGCGGCGTCACATGTCCAACGAGGCAGGATACCCCCTGGAGGCCAGGTAGAGGCCAGCACAGCAACTGTACAACACCGCAGAGCTCCGCCTGTGCAGGGCGCTGCCTCTGCACGTTATCAGAAAAGTTCTTTGGTGTGGGCCTTTTTTGAGACGAGTGCAGCAGATCGCACCACTGCTATTTGCAATATTTGTCTCAAGCGTATCTCGCGTGGCCAAAACATCAGCCGCTTGGGCACCACAAGCATGACCAGACATATGGCGACCTGCCATGCAGCTCGTTGGCAGGCACACATAAAAGACCCACACCAAAGAACTAAGCGGACCTCTCCTTGCTCCTCCTCAGCTGGGATCTCCATCCCCACTACACCTTCAGTCCTCGCTGAAAGCTGCTCTGAGAGGACTGAAGGTGTAGAATTAGGTGTGTCACAACCAAGTACTTGCAGTACACCGACGTCCGATTGCAGCAGGCAAATTTCCCTGCCCCAGCTGCTGGACCGTAGAAAGAAGTACACTCCCAGCCATCCACATGCCCAGCGGTTGAATGCTAGCCTGGCTAAATTGCTAGCACTTCAACTGCTGCCTTTTCAGTTGGTAGACTCGGCCCCCTTCCGTGAGTTTGTTCAATGTGCGGTTCCTCAGTGGCTTTTTCTCACGGAAGGCGATTCCGTCTCTCTACCGGCATGTGGAGGGCAATGTCCATGCCTCGCTGGACAGGGCGGTCAGCGGTAAGGTGCATATTACCGCTGACTCATGGTCCAGCAGGCATGGACAGGGACGGTACCTTTCTTTCACGGCCCATTGGGTCACTCTATTGGCAGCTGGGAGGGATGCAGGACAAGGTGCAGTAGTGTTGGAGGTTGTTCCGCCACCACGCCTCCAAAACGCTACTACTGCTACTGGTTGTGACACACCTCTCTCCTCCACCCCCTCCTCTTCTTCTTCCTCCAGTGCTCTGTCCTTGGAACCAGCGGTGCTCCGTAGGCGTACAAGGGGCTACGCAAGTACGCAGGCAAAAAGATGCCATGCCGTGCTTGCGCTGGTGTGTTTGGGGGACAGGAGCCACACTGGGCCAGAGGTTCTGGCAGCTCTGCAGGGGCAGGCCGAGAGGTGGTTGACGCCACGTCAGCTTAAGCCAGGAATGGTCGTTTTTGACAATGGCACCAACCTCCTCTCCGCCCTGCGACAGGGGCAGCTCACCCATGTGCCCTGCATGGCTCACGTCCTCAACCTGGTGGTGCAGCGGTTCTTGGGCAGGTTCCCAGGCTTACAGGATGTCCTGAGGCAGGCCAGGAAAGTCTGTGTGCATTTCCGCCGATCTTATAATGCCAGTGCTCGGCTGACTGAGCTGCAAAAGGAGCTGAACCTGCCCAAGAACCGCCTAATATGTGACATGCCCACCAGGTGGAACTCAACGTTGGCCATGCTGCAGCGACTGCACACGCAGCAGAGGGCCATCAATGAGTACCTTTGCGACTACGGCACCAGGACAGGGTCAGGGGAGCTTGGTTTTTTTTCCCCACGTCAGTGGAGCATGATCAGGGATGCATGCACTGTCCTCTCACCATTTGAGGAGGCCACGAGGATGGTGAGCAGTGACAGTGCATGCATCAGTGACACTGTCCCTCTTGTCCACCTGTTGGAGCATACGCTGCGTGGGATAATGGACAGGGCACTTGAGGCAGAACAGAGGCAGGAAGAGGAGGACTTCCTTGCCTCTCAAGGCCCCCTTTATCCGGACAGTGTTCCTTCTGTCCCACCCATCACACAGGAAGAGGATGAGGAGGAGGAGGAGGAGGAGGAGGAGGATTGTGTGAGCATGGAGGTGGAGCCTGGCACTCAGCATCAGCAGCAGCAGTCTTTTAGGGATGATGTACAGTCCCAACAAACCAGTGGACTTGTACGTGGCTGGGAGGAGGTGGCTGGCGATCATGTCATCCTCAGTGACCCAGAAGACTCCGGACCGAATGCCTCAGCTAACCTACGCTGCATGGCCTCCCTGATCCTGCAAAGCCTGCGGAAGGATCCTCGTGTTCTTCGGATCAAGGAGAGGGACCATTACTGGCTGGCCACTCTCCTTGATCCGCGGTACAAGGGTAAGGTTGCGGACCTTATCTTGCCGTCGCAGAGGGAGCAGAGGATGAGACATCTCAGGGAGGCCTTGCAGAAAGGTCTGTGCAACGCATTCCCAGAAACTGGGAGGCTACAAACTCCTGGTCCTGGGCGACGAGTTGCTGAGGCTTCGGTCAGTGGCAGAAGGAGCGGTGGGGAAGGTGGACGTCTGACCGATGCGTTCAGACAATTTTTTAGTCCGCAGCCCCAAGGTATGATCGGTTCCAGCAACCATCGCCAGCGTCTGATATACATGGTGCAGGAATACCTTGGGGCAAGGTCAGACTTGGACACCTTTCCCACCGAAAATCCTCTGGCTTACTGGGTCCTGAGGATGGATCACTGGCCAGAGCTTGCACAGTATGCAATTGAGCTACTGGCCTGTCCTGCCTCCAGCGTTCTTTCCGAACGCACATTCAGTGCTGCTGGAGGATTTGTGACTGATCATAGGGTGCGCCTGTCCACCGCCTCGGTTGATCGACTGACCTTCATCAAAATGAATCAGTCTTGGATCACCACCAGCTACCAGGCACCTGAGGCGGATATAACCGAATAATTTTTAATGTCACATCCCTTCAAGACTGCCTATGCTGATGCTGAGTGACTGTCCTCTTATGTTCACTGACTATCCTCTTCCTCCTCCTCAATGATCCATGCCACCACACCAGTGCCTAAGGCACAATTTTTCAGCCCCTGTTTAACAGGGGCGTGTACATACAATTTTTATAAAAAAATGCTTCGCAACACGTGTGACTGCTGTGCTCCAAGTACAGTATCTGTGAGGGGTTGCAGTGTTGTGGCACCAGCACCAGTGCCTAAGGCACAATTTTTCAACCCCTGTTTAACAGGGGCGGGTACTTACAATTTTTTTAAAAAATGCTTCGCAACACATGTGACTGCTGTGCTCCAAGTACAGTATCTGTGAGGGGTTGCAGTGTTGTGGCACCAGCACCAGTGCCTAAGGCACAATTTTTCAGCCCCTGTTTAACAGGGGCGTGTACTTACAATTTTTTAAAAAAATGCTTCGCAACACGTGTGACTGCTGTGCTCCAAGTACAGTATCTGTGAGGGGTTGCAGTGTTGTGGCACCAGCACCAGTGCCTAAGGCACAATTTTTCAGCCCCTGTTTAACAGGGGCGGGTACTTACAATTTTTTTAAAAAATGCTTCGCAACACGTGTGACTGCTGTGCTCCAAGTACAGTATCTGTGAGGGCCGGGTTGCAGTGTTGTGGCACCAGCACCAGTGCCTAAGGCACAATTTTTCAGCCCCTGTTTAACAGGGGCGTGTACTTACAATTTTTTAAAAAAAATGCTTCGCAACACGTGTGACTGCTGTGCTCCAAGTACAGTCTCTGTGAGGGGTTGCAGTGTTGTGGCACCAGCACCAGTGCCTAAGGCACAATTTTTCAGCCCCTGTTTAACAGGGGCGGGTAATTACAAATCTTGATCTAATAGTTCACAGCAGGGCCCATTCCTGCGCCCACCAAGAGTAACTATGAGGGCCTGCAGTCTTGTGGCAACACCGTCCACCACCACCGCCAAAGGCCCAATTTTTCTGCCCTGTTCATCAGGTGCTTGCAATTACAAATCTTGATCTAATAACTCACAGCAGGGCCCATTCCTGCGCCCACCAAGAGTAACTATGAGGGCCTACAGTCTTGTGGCAACACCGTCCACCACCACCGCCAAAGGCCCAATTTTTCTGCCCTGTTCATCAGGTGCTTGCAATTACAAATCTTGATCTAATAACTCACAGCAGGGCCCATTCCTGCGCCCACCAAGAGTAACTGTGAGAGCTTACAGTCTTGTGGCAACACCGTCCACCACCACCCCCAATTTTTCTGCCCTGTTCAACAGGTGCATGCAATTACAAATCTTGATCTATTAACTCATAGCAGGGCCCATTCCTGTGCCCACCAGTCTTGAGGCTACACCAACATCTAATAGGGCAAATTTCTGCAGAGTATATACGCCAGGGCCCTACTTTCAAACATCCAACTTACAAACGACTCCTACTTGCAAATGGAAAGAGAAAACAGGAAGTGAGAGGAAATCTACCCCTAGGAAGGGAAATTCTATCCTGTTAGATTTAATTTGGGAAAAAGGTATCTCCTCTCTACTGATACTTTATCACCAATCCTTGTTTCAATTAAAACCCCACTTTTCCAAAAACATTTGTCATTGGGACGGAAAGTGAGGTGACATGTTCTGAACAGATGTGCAAAGACAGCAAATGTTACAGGGGTGATAACCCCTCCCTATGTTCTCCAAAAAGCTTAAAAATAGATTTTTTTTGGGATGGAGCTACACTTCATAATGTACCTGTTCAGATTCTACTTAAGAACAAACCTAAAGCCGCAAGTGGTTTTAAATGGCTTCTTTTTTTCCTTTACAAATGTCATTTTGTGCAAGGACAGTTCTAAACACGGGAAACACATGCCACTTCACAGGCATACTTTAGACACCCCCCAGGGACCATATTTAAAGGAAAATTTCACTTTTTTTTTTTCACTTTATGCATCATTAAAATGACTGCTCCCGAAAAAACGTTAGTTTTTAAAAGTTCTTTTTGCATTGATATATGTCCCCTGGGGCAGGACCCGGGTCCCCAAACCTGTTTTATGACATTAACATGCATATTGGCCGTTGTAATTAGCACTTTTGATTTCGAACGTTCGCGTCCATTATAACGTATAGGGTTCGAAAATTCGTGCGAACTTTCGGTCCGTTCGAAGGTTCTGGTGCGTACCGAACCCGGGGGTGTTCGGCTCATCCCTACTAAAGATCATTCTCTTCATAAATTTAAGCTAACCTCACCTCAAAAGTATTCCAAAAGTATGCCCTAGAGAAGTGAGAGGAGAGACCATCAGCCTGTACATGATACCACAAAAGTGATAACGTTTTTAAAAGAAACTTTGGGTCTATTTACTAAGAAAGGATCACCTTCTATAATTAATCATATAGAAACTTATGAGGAGGCGATGAGGACCCTTAAATTAAAACATGACAAACATAAAATTGATTTTATTTCATGGGTATTCCTCTCAGAAATAAAAACATAATTTGGTCCTTATTAGACAAGTGCAATTAGTTTTGTTCCAAATTCGTTTTTTAACAAATTTCAACAAATTCTTTAATTCGGAAATATCCGAATAAACGAAAACCCTTTTAATAACTTTTTCCGAATATTCGAAAATTTGTAAATTCGCACATTCGTAAATTCGCACATTCGTAAATTCATACATTCGTACATTCATACATTCGTAAATTCGTACATTCGTACATTCGTAAATACATAAGTTTGTAAATTCGGAAATCTGAAATAATAATTACCTAATAATAACCTAACTATTACTAACTATTAAATTATAGGTATTGTAATTGCCTTTCAAATTTGGCTGTTAGTGAACGTAACAAATACAAATTTATCCCAAGTTACGAATTATCCGAAATAACGAATGCCGTATCTAAATGAATGGAACATAATGAATTAATAATAATAATAATTAAAACTTTTTTTTATTATTATTATTTATTATTAATTCGTTCCGTTCCATTTGTTTAGATGCAGCATTTGTTATTTCGGGTAATTCATAATCTTGGATAAATTCGTATTTGTTACGCTCACTAACAGCCAAATTTGAAAGGAAATTACAATACCTATACCTGATTTAATAGTTAGTTACTATTTCAGATTTTCGAATTTTCGAATTTCCAAATGTTCAAATTTCCAAATTTTCGAATTTCCAAATTTTTCGAATTTTCAAATGTATGAATTTATGAATTTACGAATGTACGAATTTACAAATGTACGAATGTACGAATTTACAAATGTACGAATGTACGAATGTTTTAATTTACGAATGGCGATTATAAAGAATGACCCAAAAAAAACAAAAAAAAAACGAATGAAACGAAAATGAAAACAAACAGTTTTTTGGCAGTGCACATGTCTAATCCTTATCGGTCAGCTAATGTAGCAAGAAGGACCATTTTTAGTTTGAAAAGTCCTAGGGAATTTTTGTCAGTTCTCAAAAAATGCCTATAGTTTGGCTGAGAAAGATCATGATTTTGAGAGCCATGAATTCATCCAACTGTTTTATGATGCCTTGCCAAATAACCTAAAAATTATTCTAGCCAGGGATTACCATCCCAGAAGAAGTCTGCATTGGCTACTAACAGAGAGTACCACCCTTTTTGCTGTTTTACAGAAAATTGACAAGTTACAGGATAGATTTAAAAAGTCCACTCAGGGAACAGCAGAGACTCATATTAAAAGGGATCAGGGACAGTTTGAGGCTGCAAAGAGGAGTTATGCTGAAGTTGTTAAAAGCTCCAGTCCTTCCAATCAGAGGAAAGCTAAACCCAATCCAGATTATAAAAAAAAAGGTACCAGTTGTTTCTGACAAGCCAAATAAAAAGAAACAGTTTGTAAAAAGGCAGTTCACTCATTATGGGAGAAATCAGAGAAAGTATTACAGGGATAACCAAATTGATAGGAAAATGGTTCAAAATGATTCTGAATCAGAAGGGTCTAAAAAGTCCAAAACTTTTCATTGATTCATTGGAAAAATAGAAGTAATTTATATGAATTTATATGATCAGATGGATCAGATGCAAAATCAGTTTTGGGTGTTGGCCGAACAGATGGAAAAACTTTCCAATTTTCTCACTGTTAAATCCAAAAATCCTTTTTTAACCGCTTCCCGACCGGCGCACACACATATACGTCAACAGAATGGCACGGACAGGCATAAGGGTGTACAGGTATGTCCCTTTGAATATGCCGCCATGCCATTGCACCAGTCGGGACAGCCATGCCCCCCACAGTTAGCAACACGCCCCTAGGATACACTTAACCCTTCACTGCCACCCCCTGGTTAACCCCTTCACTGCCAGTGTCATTTACACAGGAATCAGTGCATTTGTATAGCACTGATTGCTGTATAAATGACAATGGTCCCAAACATGTGTCAAAAATGTCCGATGTGTCCGCCATAATGTTTCAGTCACAATAAAAATCGCTGATCGCCGCCATTACTAGTAAAAAAAAATGATTATTAAAAATGCTATAAAACTATCCCCTATATTGTAAACGCTATAACTTTTGCGCAAACCAATAAATAATCGCTTATTGCTATTTTTTTTACCAAAAATATGTAGAAGAATGCGTATTGGCCTAAACTGAGGAAAAAAATGTTTTTTTTATATATTTTTGGGCGATATTTATTATAGCAAAAGTAAAAAATAATGTGTTTTTTTCAAAATTGTCGCTCTTTTTTTGTTTATAGCCCAAAAAAAAACTGCAGGGGTGATCAAATATTACCAAAAGAAAGCTCTAAAAAGGACGTCAATTTTGTTTGGGAGCCACGTCGCACGACTGCACAATTGTCACGCAGTGCCAAATCGCAAAAAGTGCTCTGGTCTTAAGCCAGCAAAACCCCAGTCCAGAACCCTGTTTAATAACAAATAATGATGAGCATGCTAAACTGTTAAATCATGAAATTGCCTGTAAGTTACCAGTAAGCTAAAGTGAGCAAATCAACCCAAATGTCTTTATGCCTGAAAAGAAATTAACCCTGCCAGTGCCAAATGGAAAAAAGGGGGGTGTGATTTTATTTGCACCCAGAAAGCTTAGCCGTGAAGAACCTGACAAGCAGTCTCAGGAATGCTGCCTGTGTAAAAAAGGAAGGGGGGCATCGTCTTTGGTGGGTAAGATACACAACAAGCCAAAAGCTAGTTTCACGTGTAATACAAAATATTTGTGTTCCTTACAGGAAATAGATTACAGGTATTTCATGGAAGTGAAATTGCATAGTATTTTACCACACATTATAGCTTTATTGGACACAGGTAGCCAAGTACCACTATTTTGTCTTAGAAATATTTTCAACAAATCCAGGATTAATCTTCTGAAAAGTACAAGTTGAAAACTTTCACAGCTGACCTTGTACGTTTTTCAGGCACCGCTCTGAAGGTCATAGGAAGAGCCTGGATAAACATAAACTTGGGGAATAAATTAATTTGCCATCCCACACTTATAGTTGACTTGCCCTATGATTGCTTAATTATTGGCATCAATCCTCTTAAGAGATTAAATCCTATTATTGATTTTATCAATAAGGTTATATGGTCTCAAGTGAAAATACCCATTAACTATGAACATTCCCAATCCTATCACAATCAGCGTAACTGCCATGTGATTGAGGAAAGGCCAGACTCTATTGAGATCCATCTCAGGAATAGCATAGTTCCAGATGTCTTCTTCTTACAGGCAACACCAACCTCCACCGTGAGTGGACAGGGGGATAACACCATATGCTTGCTTGGAAGGTGATGTCCATCCAGAAAATACTGACTCTACTGGGTTCAGTAGTCATACACAATTCCTAGCAAGGACTGAAAAGGTGAATGATGAGGTGTTCTTTTCCCTACAGGTTAATGACCTAGGAAGAACTAAAAGGGCTAAACTGTATTTATGCCAGGAAAATAGTTACATTAGTAGAACTCTACTGGAACAGTTGGCCAATCCTAAAGTAATTAGGTACCAAACCATCAGAATAACAGGATCCATGATCTGAATGATGATGTCAATAGTCATAATATAATTGCTAAATGCATGTCATCCATTACTATTGGGGGTAAAACAATCACTTGTTCCTGGTAATTAATGAGCCACAGTATCGTGTTTACATTGGCAACAATATATTACATTGTTTTGCTATACACGTGGATTTGGTAAATTCCACATTGTGGTCTAGATTAAAAGGGAATCCAGATAGTTTCATAAATTAACATGAAGCCCTCAAATCATCCCAGATACTGCCATATGCAGTAAGTACCACATGATATTATCATTCCTCCAGGTGTTAATAATTTCCCGTTACCTATCCAGGTACAAAAAGTGAAAAAATTAAAGGATCCTGATGCATTAATATGCCTCTCAGACAGGATACAACTGTGAATTGTAGTAAATCATACACCCATGGTAAGCATCCATCTATTCAAAACCCAAGTAATCATTAATAATGGAACTCTAAATGAGGTCTCTTTGTCCAAAGACACCATACTTGGTCTGGCCTTAGATTCTGATTATTACACTTTTGGGTTTCATAATTCAAATAGTCTAATACCTGAACAATATCTCACCAAGGAGCAAATGGTTGAACAAACATTGAATTCTTCTCCTGAAGGATTGTTCACTATTAGTTTATCCCCTTTAATCCTAAAGAAGGTACCTGCAAGGTGGAGGAATCCTCTCTCAGCTTTGATCATACACTTAATGAGCAGGGAGCAGAGGAATATCTTGAGTAGGGATGAGCTGAACAACCCCCGGTTCAGTTCGCACCAGAACATACCTAACAGGCAAAAAATTTGGCAGAACACATGAACACCATTAAAGTCTATGGGCCACGACCATGGATAATCAAAAGTGCTAATTTTAAAAGCTTATATGCAAGTTATTGTCATTAAAAAGTGTTTGGGGACCCGGGTCCTGCCCCAGGGGACATGTATCAATGCAAAAAAATATTTAAAAACTGAAGTTTTTTCGGGAGAAGTGATTTTTGTAATGTTTAAAGTGAAACAATAAAAATGGAATATTCCTTTAAATATCGTGCCTGGGGGGTGTCTATAGTATCCACACAGTACCACAGCAAAATGACATTTCTAAAGGAAAAATTGCCATTTAAAACTGATTGTGGCTGTAATGAATTGTTGGGTCTCTGCAATATAGATAAAACTCATTGGAAAAAAGAGCATATGGGATCCGGGGGGGATAATCAGAGTGTAATAATCAGAATCTAAGGCCAGACCAAGTATGATGTCTTTGGACAAAGAGACCTCATTTAGAGTTCCATTATTAATGATTACTTGGGTTTTGAATAAATGGATGTTTACCATGGGTGTATGATTTACTACAATTCCCAGTTGTATCCCTTTGGGTCTGGTATGAATAATAAGGGGAACCCCAAACCCTGGGTCTGATATGGAAATTAAGGGGAACCCTGCACCAAATCTAACCACTTCAATACCCACCCATTATCATATGACATCCACAAGGTGGATCTCCCATCCCATCATATGACGTCCTCCCATTCACGGCCGTCTAGGGGGCATCGCTCTGGACCCAGTGCATGTGCCCAGGAACACAGCAGGACCGTGGATCTGTGTGTGTAAACACACAGATCCACGTCCTGTCAGTGGAGAGGAGACTGCTGGTGTGTTCCCAGTACAGAGGAACACCGATCGGTCTCCTCTTCTTGTGAGTCCCCTCCCCCCACAGTTAGAATCACTCCCAGGGAACATACATTAACCCCTGCAGCGCCCCCTAGTGTTAACCCCTTCCCGGCCAGTCACATTTACACAGTAATCAGTGCAATTTTATAGCAACGATCGCTGTGTAAATGTGGATGGTCCCAAAAATGACTCAAAAGTGTCCGAAGTGTCCGCCGCAATGTCGCAGTCACAAAAAAAATTGCAGATTACCGCCATTACTAGTAAAAAAAAAAAAGGCAATAAATCTATCCCCTATTTTGTAGACGCTATAACTTTTGCGCAAACCAATCAATATACGCTTATTGCGATTTATTTATTTTTTAAATGGGATATTTATTGTAGTAAAAAATATTGTGTTTTTTTTCAAAATTGTCGCTCTTCTTTTGTTTATAGCGCAAAAAATAAAAACCGCAGAGGTGACCAAATACCACCAAAAGAAAGCTCTATTTGTTGGGAAAAAAGGACGCACGTTTGGGTACAACGTCGCACGACCGCGCAATTTTCAGTAAAAGCGACGCAGTGCCGAATCGCAAAAAGTACTCTGGTAAGGAAGCATAAAATCCTCTGGGGCTGAAGTGGTTAAATAAAAAATGGCATAGGGGTCTCCCCCAAAATCCATACCAGACCCTTTAGGCCTGGTATGGATTTTAAGGGAAACCCTGCACCAAAATTAAAAAAAATTACATGGGGGTCCCCCCCAAAATCCATTCCAGACCCTTATCCAAGAATGCAACCTGGCAGGCTGCAGGAAAAGAGGGGGGATGAGAGAGCGCCCCCCCTCCTGACCTGTACCAGGCCACATGCCCTCAACATGGGGAGGGTGCTTTGGGGTAGCCAAACAAGGGCCTCATCCCCACAACCCTTGCCCGGTTGTTGTGGGGGTCTGCGGGTGGGGGGCTTATCAGAATATGGAAGCCCCTTTAACAAGAGGACCCCCAGATCCCGGCCTCCCCCTGTGTGAAATGGTAACGGGGTATCCCGTTGTACCCCTACCATTTCACAAAAAAAGTGTAAAAATGTTCAAAATGACAAGACACAGCTTGGGGACAAGTCCTTTAAAAAAAAATGCCCCATGATGTCCATTCATCTTCTTCTTCATGCCGCAATGGACTGAAAAAGAAAAAAAATCTGCCACCGATCCTCCTCTATGGGAGGCTCCCGCTGCGTGGCGCTTCTTTGCTGATGACAGTTCTTATATAACTGAGGGTGGGGCCACCCGGTTACGTCACCCAGAACATGGACAAGGAAGGTAATGATCTAGCGAATCAGCTTGCCAAACAAGGCGCCATACATAGAATGTAGACATAGATCATTTACTAATAATGATAGACATTGAAATTGTTACTAGATATCGGGCTAAAGTACAGACTATAAATAATGTGGCACAATGGAATCAAGAAGCTACCAGTGAGGATTGAATTAAAAGACAAAAGGAAGATCCTTTACTTGGGATCTTATATAAACACATTGAAGATCCTAGTAACAATCCCATTTCGGAGGATGATTATGCCCAAAAGGAAGACCTTTGATTATTAGTAAAAAACAAATCTCAATTCAGCATAAAGATGGTTTACTAATGAGGACATCTAAGAATGGTATTCAACAGTGGGTAGTTTCTACTATGTTTAGGCATAATGTTACAACATGCTCATAATGCACCTACAGCAGGTCACCAAGGTGAAACGATTACCTACTAATTGCTACATGATTATGCATATTGGCCTTACATGTTGCAAGATGTCCAAACCTATTGTTAAGGTTGTCTAGTTTGTGCTCAATTCCAACCCCAAGGTCCCGCACATCATGCCCCACTTCAAAGACATTTTTTCTCATTGCCATGGTCTGACATACAGATTCACTTTATAGGTTCTGTCACAAAGTCATCCAGAGGAAATAAACACATGTTAACAGGCACTTGTGTATTTACCAAGTGGGTGGTGTGTTTACTGGCTCATAATAAAACTGCTGAAACATGCGCCCATTTGCTTATTAACCATGTATTTTCCAGATTTGGTCTACCGTTAAGGATTGATTTGGATCAGGTTCGGCATTTCATAAGTGAGGTAATGTCTAAAAAAAAATCTTGGGTGTCAAAAGGAAATTAAACATTGCCTGTTGGCCAGCATCTAGTGGATCAGTAGAGCACTATAACCAGTCTATTGTCAACATCCTTAAGAAGTTTGTTAAAGAATCAGTTAAAGACTGGGACATGAAATTGCCTCTAGTGCCCATGACTATCAGAGCTACACCAAGTGCTGCCACTAAGATGTCACCCTTTGAGTTGATGACAGGTAGGAAAATGGTACTTCCACAACATCTGTTGTATCACACATCAGATCATAACCTGATCAATGCAGCCACAACACATCAATACGTGCTTTTGCACAGAAGGATCTTGAGAAAGCAACAGTAAATAATAAAACTTATTATGATCTCAAAAACACTAAGGAAGATTATGAAACAGGTGATATCTGTACCATTTAGCTTGGAACCAAGTAAAAGAAAAGAAGTTTCTTACATCATGGAAAGGTCTGTACAATATCATTGAACTCACCTGTGGTTTACAAAATAAGAATTGTCAGAAATGATGGTTTTATTGAAAAATAGGTTCATGTTAATCAATTACATGCTTGTCACCCTAGGTCCCAACTGAGAATGCTGGAAGGCAATGTAGAAGAAGAGACTTAATAAGTATCTCAAGAAAATGTGAATGTAATGATTTGACATTGTGATAATTCTCTCTCAACTTACAGATCTTCATATCTTGAGCTTCTATGTATTATTAATTGGTCCTGCAAATGAATGGCAGAAAAACAAAATCATAAGATCATTGATAATTTTAGCTATCTGAAAAATAATAAACGAGACGCTATTTCATATATATAGCATAGCTAGAAAATTATAATATCAATTGATAAGATTATATAATCATACCATCTGTTTTCTTAAATAGAAAAAAAGATTGACAGTCCATACCCGATCGGTAAATGGTAAAGACAATGATGACTACCAAAGGCGCATCGATCGTGTGGAGGGTGTTAATCCTTGATGCCCAGTTCCGGACGGAACCTATTATCAAACTGTTTTCTTCATCAGAAGTCATGTGGTAGGATGCTCCAAGATTCTGATTACCAGAAAGAAAGATTTGTCTCAGAAGTTCTTTCTGTGCTTGGATCCAAAGATATCCATTGAAAGGAGGGATACTATATCCAATTTTCAGCTTGTGGAGATGAAAGGATGGAGCGACTGAA
Organism: Lithobates sylvaticus; assembly: GCA_028564925.1. NCBI lineage: Eukaryota > Metazoa > Chordata > Amphibia > Anura > Ranidae > Lithobates > Lithobates sylvaticus. Next base: position 393,589,152 of record CM053027.1, read on the forward strand.
GAGATTTCTCAGTTCCTGGATTGCCAGCATTATATTCACTATTCTCGGGATGGTGGTTTCCACCACCACTTCAACTGTCAATTTTGTTTCCATAAAGACTCAAATCCATCAATAAAAATCCAAGACAGACAATAACATTCCTTTATAAATATGGATAAAAAGAGAGAAACATTCTTCATTTTAAAGGAAAATAAATGGTCATATCTTTTTAGCAACTATGATATTTCTTATGACTTGTTTCCCTAGTGTGTCCAAGGTTCTTCACCTGAATACCAGATGGATTTGTCAGAACTATTGGGGTTAAAAATAATTAATTTCTAAGGCCTATACAAGATAAGGATGGACATGGACCATATGTGCTATTATGAGACTAGTGACTCATGTCTCAAGTGAACAATGGACAGAGATATTTTCTTTTCATGACTGAGAAAAGAAAATGGACCTTTTTTAAAAGCTGTTTTACAAACAAAAATTATTCACTACAAGTAATTATATTAGAATTACATTTTTGTAATATTTTTTTACATTATATTGGAGCAGTTATATGCATGTTTAATGGAACAATGACATCTAATTTTGTTTATATATATTTTTTTATAATATTTTCGATTTTTTTCCATAATATTCATTATATAATTGTTTGTTTATACCCATTGAAAGATATTAGTATATATTTATTAATATTAGGGTATATGGTTAAAATACCAGTAATTAGATTGTATGTATAGGAGTTCTGTTGATGGTAATACTTATGAATAGCCAGTGTGCTTTTCATAACAATGATCTAATTCTCAAGGTATGGGAGAGTTAAGTTAGACTTTCTCAAAGAAATATATCTGAGAATTATACTCAAAGTCTGGCAAAGTCTGACATATGTGCCATGGGATAGACTCCTTATCAAATTTATATTATTGGTAAACCAGAAATTGGGACTTTAACTACTTGCCTACCAGGCACGAACACCTCCTTCCTGACCAGGCCATTTTTCAGCTTTCAGCGCTGTCGCATTTTGAATGACAATTGCGCAGTCATGCAACGCTGTACCCAAATAAAATTTTTATTTTTTTTCCCCACAGATAGAGCTTTATTTTGGTGGTATTTGATCACCTCTCCGGTTTTTATTTCTTGCGCTATAAACAAAAGAAGAGCAACAAGTTTGAAAAAACATAATATTTTTTACTTTTTATTATAATAAATATCCAATTTTTTTTAAACAAATTTTTTCCTCAGTTTTGGCCGATACGTATTCTTCTACATATTTTTGGTAAAAAAAATCGCAATAAGCGTATATTGATTGGTTTGCGCAAAAGTTATAGCGTCTACAAAATAGGGGATAGATTTATAGCATTTTTTTATTATTATTTTTTTTTTACTAGTAATGGCGGCGATCTGCGATTTTTATCATGACTGCGACATTGCGGCGGACATATCAGACACTTTTGACACATTTTTGGGACCATTCACATTTATACAGCGATCCGTGCTATAAAAATGCATTGATTACTGTATAAATGTGACTGGCAGGGAAGGGGTTAACACTAGGGGGCGCTGCAGGGGTTAATGTGTTCCCTATGTTAGTGATTCTAACTGTGGGGGGAGGGGACTGACTGGGGGAGGGGACCGATCGGTGTCCCTATGTACAAGGGACACACCATCGGTCTCCTCTCCAGTGACAGGACGTGGATCTGTGTGTTTACATACACAGATCCATGTCCTTCTCTGTTACTGGGCAATCACGGGTGTCCAGCGGACATCACGGCCGCCGGGCACGCGCATTGGGTCCCCAGCTACGCAATGTGTGATCATATGTGTTCAGTATTTGATTCTGCCTTTCTCGTTTCAGTGAATATTGTATGACATTGTTCAATTCTCCTGAGGAAGCCCTAAATAGGGTGAAACATGTTGAGATATACTAAACTTTGCCAATTTTCATCCATATTCAGTGATGTATTGTTTTTAAACATTGTTCTATACATATGATGTCAATAACGTTGTATCAAATATTTTTTCAATACATTTATTTTTATATTCAATTATATGCTTTCTGCGCCTTTAAAGTCCCAATTTCTGGTTTACCAATAATTTTGACTATAACATAAAGGGGTGTGGCGCTATAACCATAGCTTCAGCAATCTTGCTCATAATCCAATTTTATCAAATTTATAGTTTTCTTCAAAGCTTAAGTCAAAGGTTATTTAAAGTGATATGTTGAAATGTTAAGTAACATTCCAAATGGTAATTATGTAGTGTCAAATGCTGCTCCCGTTTAGGTAACTGAGATAAATGACGTGTATTTGACATCATTAATTACATGAACAGCAAATACACACCCACTTTCAGGGGGGTATAAAGGTTGTACACACATGGCAGTAGGAAAGACAGAAGGAAAGGAGAATGAAAGATGGAGAGGAGAACGAAAAGCTCAAGAAAGGGAAAGGCGTCCATTGGAACACAGCTGACATATACCAGACAAAAATTCGTTTTAGATTTCTTGTAAAGTATAGATTCTATTTACCTGCATGCAATTGACTGAATATACATCTGGCTGGGCCGATTTAATCCTTGTAGCAAAATTGAAATTGGGATAATTTTAACTGCAGTATAAGTTGTTTATTTTTCAAGTAACGAAAAAAAATACACATATTGGTATATTTCATAAGGCTATTTTCAGTTTCTAGTAAATGGCTTAGTTATGATGTATGTTTAAACATAACATTCATTAGAAATTTGCTTTACCTTAAACATAAGTCTTGGTTAAATTACCACGTATATATACATGGTATAACATTTTTGTCTATGTGTTTTTAAAGAGTAATCTGAGCTTGCATAGATCTGTTATCTGAGAGAGAGTCATGTGTTCAAATTATTTTCACAGTCTGTTGAATCATTGAGAAGTTATTTACAAAACAGTTAAAAGTGATACATTTATGTAACCGGAGCTTGTGGTTATATTCTCATCATTGGTATTATCCATATTATTGAAATGTTTATCCATATTATTTGTTTATCACCAGTTATATTTTGATATTATTTTGCACTGAATTTTTAGTAAATAAATATATATATTTGCACATTATTGTATTCCTTTCTGTCTTCAAGCTAGCACGGATAAACAAATTTGAGATATTTTGTTAATTTGTGGAAATACGTGGGAATTTCCTTAACTACAGATCCTTGCTCATTTCCATAAATATAAAACTGTTTAATATTTCAGGATAAACATCCTGACAGTAAGTTCACAGTGGGTGCAATCACCCACTGAATTCTTTTGCATCCAGATGCTGTCATGTTCCTCCATGCCCTAAACATTTGGTTTTGAATTAAAGCCTGAACAGTCAGTGTTCAGTTCAAACTTACTGTATATTAAGACAGAATGCTGAACTTGTTCCTAGAGGAGAATATGTAAAGAAGCTTCACACATATATGACACATATAAACTTTATTAAGGTATAAAAATACATCCCTTACCACTCTCCAAAATTCCCCAAGATACACAGCATTTTGCTATCCAAAGGACATCCAGTAAGAGTTTGTATCTACTTTAAAAGACCAGTGCCTACAAGCCCTATACTGATATGTCCCTATGCACTTTATCTGCAGCACTCCCTATGCTTTCCCTATCACAGCTAAGCATGGTGTCAATATGGCTGCCGGAAACCCAACTTTTAACCACTTCCCACCTGGCCTATAGCAGAATGATGGCCGGGCGGTGGTTCTGTAATCCTGACTGGGCAGCACAGCGATCAGAGGTGCTGTGTGTCATTCTGACACACTGCATCTCCGATCGTGGTATGGAGCCTCTGACAGAGGCTCCTTACCACATGATCAGCTGTGACCAATCACAGCTGATTATCGCATGAACCAGGAAGTGTAGGTAAATGGCATTCCTCAGTTCGCACTGACAGGGAGAGATGATCGTCAGCTCTCCCTGTCAGAGGGAGGTCTGTGCTGATAATCAGCACATTGATTATCAGCACAGCCTCATCAGATCAGATGTGCCACCACAGCTGCCAATAAGTGCCCATCAGCTGCCAGTCAGTGCCCCATCAGAAACGGATGTCAGTGCCCACCACAGTGCCAATCAGTGCCCACCAAAGTGTCAATCAGTGCCCAACACAGTGCCAATCAATGCCCAACACAGTGCCAATCAGTGCCCAGCAGTAACACCTGTCAGTACCTCATCAGTACCTCATCATCAGTGCTGCCAATCAGTACGGCCTATCAGTGTCAATCGGTGCCGCCTGTCATCACAGCTGCCTGTCAGTGCCCATTACAGCCACCTTTCAGTGCCCATCAGTGCCACCTATCAGTGCCCATCAGTCCTTCATATCAGTGCCACCTATTGGTGCCCATCAATGCTTCAGTATTCTACATATCAGTGCCCCTCATTGCCACCTTATCAGTGCCAACTCATCAGTGTCGCCTCATCAGTGTCCATCCGTGCCCGTCAGTGAAGGAGAAAACTACATTTTATAACCGCAATGAAGAAAAACGTTTTTTTTTTTTTTTAAACGGTGGGTGGGGATGACAGCTTTACTGTGCTAAGACAGCAGCAGTGCGAATATGGCCAGAAGTACTGTAATGTAAGTGTAAGAAGTTGCATGAGAAATACATTCCAAAAACATTACCAGGGATGTTAAGATATTGCTCAGACTTTAGGCCTGGCAGGAAACAGGACACTTGGTGTGACATGGTAACAGCAGCAGTAGGCAAAAATGCACAAGAAGAGTGAGCAATTTTGGGGATTCTGAGATCCTTTGCAAATAATTACACTAAGCCCTCTTATAGCTGGCTATTTATATGCTTTCATGATGGTCATACTATAATGAAATCAATTAAAACATCAAAATAGTACCCCCTATATACAATAATTTCATTAGTGACAACCAAAGAAACCCACTGAAGAACAAAAGAGCAAACAAATACCAAGAGCAGGTTACTGTAGGCTAAGTGTACTGTCACGTACCTTACAGCGGAGTCCAGATGCTGGGGGTGGCCTTGTGCACGGTTCCGGTCCCAACACCCCTGGTGGTGGGAACAGGGAGTGCTGGGGCACGAAAGGGTGCAAGTGCCTGCGGCTGGGAGACTGGTGCTTGGAGATACCGGTTCTTCTGGAAGGCAGGTGTAGAGCTTGGTAACCAAGACTATATCCAGTGATGGCCGGACAGGTGGGTATAGGCACTGCGACGTCAAGACAGGCAGGGGTCGGCAACTGGCTGGCAAACGAGGTACAAAAGCGGAAGGCAAGTTCGTGGTCAAGAGTAGGCAGAGGTTGGCAACGGGCAGGCGATGAGGTACAAAATCAAAGAGCAGAGCCGTAGTCAAGGAATCCGAGCCGAGGTCAGTATAGTAGTGGCAGCCAATAAGTAGGGGTGATCCAGGAGGGTAGTCAAGGAAGCCGGGTAGATCAGGAACAAGGTAACAGGTAATACAGGCAGGAATTCAGGACACAGACTGAAGACGATCCAGCACTTGCACCATGTGAAGGCCTTGTTTATATATGGCGCTATGTGCTGGGATTGGTGGAGGTGAACGTCCGGGCGCGAGTGCGCATACACGTTTGCACTGACGTGCGAGTGCGTGCACCCGTTCGCATTGGAATGCGAGGACGCGCACACGTTCGCGTTGGTACGTGGGTACGCCTGCACGTTCCAGGGCTCGTTCGGTTCCGTTGGGGACACTGCGCATGGGTACTGGCACCCGCAGAGTGAGGATTCACCCCTGCTGAATGAAGACGGGCATTGGTACCGTGAGTTCTCTGACATGTACAGTATATGCAGCATATGGTTTTACACATTAAATCTGAAATTAAAAGCTCTTATAATTAGACAAAGTCTACCCATGTGGTGGAACCCTCTTGCATTGCAAGGGGTAAATGCTAATTCCGCCCATGGGTGCAAAGATAGAGTGTAATATTTACCTTATTTTTAACTTTGGGAGGCTCCCTCAATCAATGCAACTGGTCCAGCACTGCTGCCAACCTAGGGCACTCTCATCCATAGTTACATGCTTGCCTCCTCCATATACTGTACAATGCAGGGTTAATAGCCCTGTATTTTAGGTAATGATGCCAAGGGATTGGCCACAGTTTGCTCACAGAACGGGCAGAAGAGAACAGTGCTGTAGTCTGCCCCACTGAGGGATAGGGTAAATAATATACCTTATGCTTGCACTCCTAGAATAATGAACATTTAAACCTTACAGTGTTGGGGGATCCCACTGCAAAGGCAGATGTTGTCTTATGCCCTGTACACATGTACTGACTTTCCGCCAGAAAATGTGCGATCGGAGCATGTTGTCGGAAATTCCGACCGTGTGTAGGCTCCATCAGACATTTTCCATCTGAATTTCCGACACACAAAGTTTGAGATCTTGATCTAAAATTTTCCGACAACAAAATCCGATCGCGTAAATTCCGATCATGTGTAGACAATTGCGACGCACAAAGTGCCACGCATGCTCAGAATAAATGATGACACGGAAGCTATTGGCTACTGGCTATTGAACTTCATATTTATAGTCCCGTCGTACGTGTTGTACGTCACCATGTTCTTGATCATCGGAATTTCCGACAACTTTGTGCGACCGTGTGTATGCAAGACAAGTTTGAGCCAACATCCTTTCGGAAAAAATTTGATGGATTTTGTTGTCGGAATGTCCGACCGTGTGTACAGGGCATTATTCCTATTAAACCTATTTCATAAGGTGGTACACCTTAAACAATTATTTGATTCTTGGTTTTATAAGACTATATGTTAGATTTGAACCTAAGCATACAGTATGTTAACACAATTTTGTTAAAAAAAATATATATATATATATTTTTTATAAAAAATAAATAAATGTTGATAGTTTGTCAATAGCTCCCAGTTACTTATTAAATGCATTCAATGTCATACCTTCAGTGAAAAACATATGATTAGAATTTGGTTACTTTTAGTAACACTTACATTTTATTACTTGCATGGATTATTGCAGTTGAATGTAGCAACAGAAAACTGTGAAAATATTAGAAAGTGGTACTGTATGTAGGTATAGTTAATACAAAACTCTTTTTTGTCCTTATAAGAGATGTACAGTAATAATGCGGAGGAAACAAGAAAACATGTAGATAAATAAGGTTCTCATATAACAAATTAATTATCATGACGCATGAATCAGAACTACAGAGGGCACCATGAATAATCACTGTTGCCCATGATTCCTTTACATTAATCATCGATGCAGTAATCAATGATTTTCCTTTGGGTAAAAAGCAAAAAGTTCTTCGTAACAAATGCTTGTCACTCGCCCATGATTTATATCTAGCAGAGAAAGTAATTAGAGGAATGCTGTTCTGTATCCTGAATCTTACCTGCACTGTTAACTGCCTGCATTGTTAAATGTGTTTAGAAATTTAAAGGCATCTTGAATCTATATTTATCTAAAATAAAAAAAAATCAGGAATTAAAGTAGATGTAAACCCAACTTTAGGGGTTGATTTACTAAAGGTAAACATGCTGATGACTTTGCAAGGGAATTTTCCCTTTGCCTAGTGGATGTGGTGAAATTTCACTTTGCAAACAATATCCATTCACATGGATGAAAAATTATAATGATTGCACATGATTGGAACAGAACTTTACCTCCTTTACAAAGATACGGGGAAATTTCCTTACAAAGTCAACAGCCTATTTGCCTTTAGTAATTCAACCTTAGTTTTATAAATCACTGTGCATAATAAACAGTTGCTTTTATAAAAATAAAACACTTGTTTTCACATTTCATTCATCCTCTTTTCTCCCTGGTGCTGCTGGTCTCTGGTAGCCTCTTTGATAAGCATGTACTCCAGCAGTGACTTCATGGCATTTCTCATGATGGGCTTCCTGAAAGTGACAACAATAATTCCCTACATAATGTGTGTTGAAAAGGGTAGTTTTCATCAGAGGCCCATGTGATAGAGTGTCAATGCAGGATCAGTATACCATACATAGGTCTGAAGCTGGATCCCTACTTGGTTTAGGTGAGTAAAGCCTGGTACACACTAGAAGTTTTTTTTTTTTGTTCAACCATACTAACACAAGCAATGTTAGTGCAGCAATAACCCCTGTTGTGCCTTTGCTTTCTAACAGTGGGACTTCCCCTAACAGAACACACTGATTAACACTCGCAGCCATTGGATGTCAGCACTGATCGGACGTGGGTCGGATGCTGGTTTTCCAGCTGGTTCACTCAACAGAAGCCAATTGTGAGGACAGACAACAATACAAAGGGCCAAAAGTTGGCCAGGTTCCTGCTAAACCAGCCGATTTAAGCTGGTTTTCAGATGGTGTGTATAAAGCTTACAAGGGGGAGTAGATGGGATAAAGGGCTATCATCACTTAATTCAAAACTGTTTAAATAAGCTTTGTTTTGATGTTAGGATAGGTTTAAAATAATTCTTTTGAGAATATGAACCAATGCAGTAAAATGCATGCCATTTTAAATCACCAGTGCATAAACCACTATAAATAAAAACAAGATACAATTTTATACACATTGCATTTGTTTCAAAATATTACAATTTTGGTTAATAAGGGATTTGTCCTTTGTCATTGGTCTTAAGTAAGGCAAATATGAAAGCTAATTTGAAAGTGTGATTGATCATTTAAGCAATGCTTAAGCAATGGGGTCCTTAATTAATTGCAGAACATTGCATTTATTATGAGGTATTTTATTATAATATTTTTTTTTTATCACCTTAGCATACTTTGCAATATCATGGATTGCTCCACTTATAAAACCCAGTTTTAATCAGCCAGCGGCACAATGTCTGATGTATGTTCACTTGGAAATAAATTGAAATTAGATAGCCACGATGATGGTAGTAAATGCTTAAAGGAAAAATAATGATAATAGAAATTTAGCTAATCTTTCCTAATCTTTCATGCATTTATGTTGGAAGGCATACCTTTATTAAATAATTGGTGTTTAAACTGCATTTCTAATTAGGTAGCATTTACATTTTGTTCTAGACGAAAGAAGGCATGATTCTATCTCTCTTCCAGCAGCCTTTTCTTATATTTGTAAGTTTCTTTAAAAATAAATATTAGGAAATGCATTGTCCTTTATGTTTCAGGTATGTGTATATATATATATATATATATATATATATATATATATATATATATTTATTTTTTTTTAGGAATTTGATAATACAGTGCAAACAGCATGCCAGCTAAACAGAACACAGATTTTAGAAGGTTAAAGCAAATAGACTAGTGACATCTGCTTTGTCGTTAGTGACTGTGGGTTATTTCCCCTAGATATGCGCTTTGAGTTTGGGTGGAGCCTGGGTTTGAGGCAAACCCAACTCATTAGCAGTTCACTAATGGGTCTGTTCACCACTACAGCAACAAATGTGTTTTCCTTATTTCCAAATTATTTATGCCTTCAATTTTTTAAAGGCTGATTCTTTAACCACTTGACATCCGCTCTATGGCCGAATGATGGCCATAGCGTGGATCTCAATTTCCGGGAGGCCGTCATATGACGTTCTCCCCTGTGCACGCTCCCTGCGCGCGCCGTGATCACTGAGTCACTGAGACTCGGGTGATCAGCGATCCGAGTAAGGGGGGCGGGTCCCGGCCCCTTACCATGTGATCATCTGTCAGCCAATGACAGCTGATCACATGATCAAAAAAAAGCTCAGTGATCGTTTTTTTTTTCTCCTCACGCTGACATCACTGGCTCATCTTAAAGGGACATCGGTCCCGAAAAGTCAGAGGCAATTATGCCTCATAAGTGCCACCTGTTAATGCCCATAAGTACCACCTGTCAATGCCCATAAGTGGCACCTGTCAATGCCCACAAATGCCACCTGTCAATGCCCACAAGTGCCACCTATCAATGCCCACCAGTGCCACCTATCAATGCCCACCAGTGCCGCTAATCAGTGCCACCTAAAAGTGCTGCCCATCACTGCCACCCATCAGTGCCCATCATTGCCACCTATCGGTGCCCATCACTCATCAGTGTACATCAATGATGGACAAAAATTACCCATTTTAAATTTTTATAACAAAATTTAAAAAAAAAAAAATTTTTAAATTCAGTCTTTTTACATTTTTTTAACAAAAAATAAAAATTGCAGAGGTGATCAAATACCACAAAAAGAAATCTCTATTTGTGGGAAAAAATTAAAAAAATTTAATTTGGGTTCAGTGTTGTATGACCGCGCAATTGTCATTCAAAGCTGAAAGCTGAAAATTGGTCTGGATAGAAGGGGGGTTTAAGTGCCCAGTAAAGCCCCTTTCACACTAGGGTGTTTTTTATGCGCTACAGCGCTAAAAATAGCACCTGTACAGCGCCTGAAAAAATCCGGCCCCATTCACTCCAGTGTGAAAGCCGGAGGGCTTTCACACTGGAGCGGTGCGCTAGCAGGACAGTCAAAAAAATCCTACTAGCAGCATCTTTGGAGCGGTGAAGGAGCGGTGTATTCACCGCTCCTATACCGCTCCTACCCATTGAAATCAATGGGACACCGCGGTGATACCGCGGCAATACCGCCGCAAACCGCACTGCTAGCGCCCGAATACCGCGGCTAAAACGGCGGTAAAGCAGCGCTAAATATAGCGCTGCTTTACCGCCGACGCCGCTCCCGCCCCAGTGTGAAAGGGGCCTAAGCATGTGGTTAAAAAATAAAAGCAACATTTTATTATCTTTTGGAAGATGTGACAAAGTGATTTACAGGCAGAATATCGTTGGAAATGGGGAAAAGCATTGCCACCCCTTAACACAAAGTGTCCAAACAGGGATATTTATATCATTATCACCAGATGTTAAAAATTATATAAGATTGTAGTAATTGGGTTTAAATCTACTGTGACAATCTGTGCTTGAGTTCTTTGAAATGCTGGGGTAAATTTTCTTGTGTGACCTGTTTTTGTGCACAGATTTGTACATCCAAAAATCCTTTAAAGGACTAATATCTGTCCACACTAACTGATTGATAGCTAGCGCTTAAATTGTATATGAACCCTTTTAAGAAAACAGCCATTTTAAAAGGGTAACTATATTTTCCACATTTATTATTGATTTTTTTGTATGCAAGTTTGATTTGCTGATTGATTTGCTACCCCCCATATCCTAAAATTTGAAAATTTGGTTATTTTAATTGGCCATAGTGGCATAACTTTAGACGGACTTCACTCGGGAATCCCACCCCAGTGGTTTCTTGGGTCAGGTTAGTCAAATGCAAGTTAGGATATCTAGAAGTGGAGAAATTAAACAATGTAATCCAACAGATACATCAAAGCTCTATAATTAAATTATAAATTGTATTGTTTGAGTACACTTATTAATCAAACTGTGATGTTTGTATATGACTTATTGTAAAAAAAAAAGACTTTATTTTTTGATAGCCTCAGTCTATACCTACACCTGATCTTGTTGCATTTTTAAAGAGCTCTGCTTTGCAAATTAACTTAAACTAATTAATACAGCTCTCAGTCAGAGTGCCATTCTGCTAGCCAAAGGAGCAATATACACCCCTCAGGAGAAACTTTGGCAAACTGACAGATTATAGGGAGGAATCCAAATCATTGACCTCTCAATTCCTGGATAAAGTATATCAGGAGAAGTTCCTTTTCACTAAGGCCAGTGGAGTGGAAAACATATCCAGAGAAGTTCTCTTGAAGGACAGGAAAATCCAAGAGAATCAGCGCAGTTAATTTGATCTGGCATTTATTTTTCAATTTAATTCACAGTCCCACATTATGAAAAAGATTATCTCTAAACATTGGGAGATTTAACAAGGGGACCATATTTTTTTGTTTCAAAGATTTTATTAAGGTTTTACAAACATTACAGGGAACATCAACATTAGAGTAAACTCTTGACAAAATGAATGTTGTAGAAACGATAACAAGGATAAGGCATTGATTTACAAAATATCTCCAAGAATCAATGGTATCAAACTGTAAGATAGAAAAGTGTAACTGTGGGTATGGCAAAAGTAGTATAAATTACACGGTGTGAGATATGTTCCCCTACGGACGTGAGAAGTAATCGTCCATCGGAGATGTGGGTAGGTCATTATCCTCCTTGACAAGTATGTTCGATAGAGTGTACAAACTAAGTTAAGTTAAGTGTCAAATGTAGAATCAGGGTGGGGACTTGCTGTGAACGGGGGAGGTCTCTTAGTGTAACGATGGTGACATCGGGGGGTGGGTACACAGGGCTTAGTGAGTGTGTCATGAGTCCTGGATAATCAAATGAGTGTTCAGTAATCTTTCTTCATGGAGTGGAAAAAGGAGGACATATGAGATCCTTATAATGTACGGTATGATGGTGTTGTGGTCTCTGATTTGTGCCAGGAGTATGGGTATACTTGAATACTAGCCTGGTGAGGGGTAATGGGCAATTAAGTGGGGGGAGTATGAGGAGCGTTCAGTGAGAGTTGAGGTGTTTTCCTGAAGTGTTTCCAACAAGCCCAAATTTGTTCATGGCAGGTTGTGTTGTCCCTGGCCTGGTGTATGAGGCTTTCCATTTCCTCCACTTTATCAACTCTACGAGTCCATTCCTCGACTGTGGGAAAGGGGGACCATATTTTGGCCCCTGAGCTACCCCTTACACTAGGGTTCATATACAAAAAAAGCAAAAAATATGGGCCTGGAAATTTACCCCACAGTTAGGAACAAAATAACTAAGAATATAAAGGATCATTTGAGGGGGTTTATTAGATGCAATTAATGCATGGCTTGTAAAAACACCAATGGTAAGAATAAGATTAGAGATTTTGTGAACCCTGGAGACCAGCAGGTGTACACCGTTTTGAACTTTATTACATGTGCAACTAAGGACACTATGTAGGGCATACATACATATACATATACAGAGGAGTTTGAACGTTACTACATTTTGGGGTAATAGAGATAGGAGTAGTAAAGCCTGACTGGAGAGGAAGAGACTACATCAACAAGATGTCCAGATGTGAGTAAAAGGTGGATTTTTGAGTGAAACAATTTAGCCCCTAAGGGTCTGAATCTGGACATTGAATTCTTTGCTTTCAATTAATGGGCAGATCCATATTGACAGCACAGTACACTAATATCTTTTCAGTTTATGTAGACTAAGATACTTAATGTTATGAACTGTATGCACATTTATAGATATCTGTATATATGGGCAGCACAGTAGCCAGGCAGACAGAACATCTTGATTCCAGAGTTCCAGCAGCCAGTGGGTAAACAAATCTGTTAGTGGCTCACCATGACATCTATTCTGCTCCTATACAGAGTGTTCTAGCTCCTCAGAACACAGTCACTATGACCAGGAAGAGAAAGTAAAAGTATTGCTCTCAAAAATTGTGGATTTCTTTAACTTGCCTCAGAGGCATAGGCAAGATGGCACCAATACTCCTGAATATCTGACAGGATCCCTGATAGTGCTAGTGCTAGCTGCACACACAGGAAGATCCACACACAGGGGCCCTGCACAGGCAACACTGTCTCCTCCAGGCTGAACTTCTCTAACATTCAGCCCTAAGAAGTCCAGATTCCTGATGGATGACCAGGCAGATCATCATTATGAGGTGATCTCTAATCATGATTAACTTGAGGACACTAAAGAACTTACTTATTCTATTACCATATTTTCTGCACTGAACCAACTCATCTTTAATACTACACTGAAGGAAATGTTGGTCTCTCTGAAGGTACACTTCACTTAGATATGATCTAAATCAGTGGTCTCCAAACTGCAGCCCAGAGCCTGAATGCGGCCCTTTGCTTGCCTTTATCCGGCCCCTAGGGCACTATTCCTCCCACTGATATGGGACACTATTCTGCCATCTGATACCAACAATGGGATACCATTTCTCCCACTGACACCAATAATGAGGCACTATGATGCTACCAATGGGGCACTATTTCTCCCCAATACTAAATGTGGTGATATTTACTCCCACTGATGCCAGTTAAATTTGCACTCCCAATAGCCACAGTCCAGCCCTCCTAAAGTCTGAAGGACAAAAACACGTCCCTTTGAATAGACAGTTTGAAAACCCCTGATCTAAATTATTCAGAAATTTAGTTCAGGGGTGGATGCCATTGGGAGCAGAGTGGACCATATTGAAAATAAAATGGGTGAATAATGACTTGGTAGATGCCCATAAGGAGAACAAGGACAAACGTAACTAGATAAAAGCAAAATTGGCAGATCTTAAGGATAAATCTAGACGTAATTGTTATTGCGCATTCATGCCATTCCTGAGGAAAGCCTAAGGTGCGGAACCCCTTCCTGTTGCATACACCAATTTTCAATGCTATACAGATCTTTCACAGCTTACCCTGCAACAGTAAAATAGCCTAATGCCGCGTACACACGATCGGAATTCTCGTCGGAAAAAACTCTGACGGTTTTTCCGACGGAATTCCGCTCAAGCTGTGTTGCCTACGCACGATCACACCAAATTCCGACGGTCAATAACACAGCGGCATAAAACACGTTCGACAGCACTATAAAAGGGAAGTTTAATGCTTCCGAGCATGCGTTGAATTGTTTCCGAGCATGCGTCGGATTTTTGCGTGTCGGAATTGCATACACACGATCGGAAAATCTGATAGAAAGGTTTTCCGTCGGAAAAATTGAGAACAGGTTCTCAATTCAAAGTCCGGCGGAAATTCCGACAGAAAAAGACCGTTGGGCATACACACGGTCGGAAAATCCGATGAAAAGCTCCCATCGGACTGTTTCCATCGGAAATTCCGACCGTGTGTACGCCGCATAATACTATCACCAAAGCTTTAAGACATCATAAAATAAACTACGTTGTACAGGTGGGGTTACCAAACCATACTCTTTATTAACAAAAATGGTTCCACGCACGTGATTGATAACTTGGAATAAGGACTAAAACTTTTGAAAACGTTGGATATCATCCCAGATCATTCATCTCCAACCAAATTTGCCTGCAATCCAGCTAGAATTACATCTGAGAGGCAATAAATGCCTCGCAAGAAGAATTCCTCCAAACCTCGCTTACCCAGTGTGTGTCCCCCATGAGTAAGCAAATCAAATTTTTATCACCTGGCCATTTTGGAGCCCCATGCTAGCAGAACTTTTCCCCCTTCTGGTTTTAAGCAATGTTGAACTGCACACAGATCAGATTAATCCACCCTTTTAAAATTGTTTGTAACATATTAGTTAATGCTATGTAAATTCTTGTTCCTTTTGCTAAGTTGGACTGTTCCACAATACTTCTCATACTTCTCATTCACCTCTACTCTCTACTAGACTACCACCAAGAAAGAGAGACTACAGAGATCTCCTACAGTCCCACTTGCGGTCTTATCTAGGTGACTTCCCATGTATCTCAATTGTTCCACGTACATATACTGCAGGGAAGCGGCTCCTACAGGCAAAATCACATACCTGTACGTGATCCCCTCTTCCAGGTTTGTTGAGCGTACAGCGAGAGCCAATCAGCGGGTCCGGCAGACCTGATGTGCGCTTGGACCCGCCGATCATTTTATGTAAACTAGGCAGATCACAGTGACAAGGGGAGACAGAGATTAGGTGTCTCTGCTAAGCAGGGACACGGATCTCTGTATTCCCACTTTACAAGCACCCCCACATGGATAGAAAGCACTCCCTAGGGACACATTTAACCCTTTGATTGCCCCTGATGTTAACCCCTTTCCTTCCAGTGTCAGTACAGTAACAGTGCATTTTTTAGCACTGATCACTGTATTGGTGTCACTGGTCCCCAAAAAGTGTAATAATGTAGAGATGTGATTTACTGTGTGTGGCACCACATCCAAGACTAGTTGCAAAAAAAAGGGAAGGAAGGAATAAATGGACTTTAAGGGTGCCACTATAGTCCCAAATTGAAAAATGAGAAACTGCTCACATATGTATGTATACAATTTAAATTTTATTTAGCAAATATAACATTTACATATTAAAACAATGAAATGTGCAAGTGCTGTCTAAATGTAGCTCCCCCATGTGTATGAATCACAAGGCTACACAGAGACCCCTATGTGGATTGGCCCACAAGTCAATCTCATGTAAAATATGAAATGTGTCCAATTTGTCCTCCGCAATGTTGCAGTCCCGCTATAAGTCGGTGATCGCCACCATTACTAGTAAAAAATAAAAAGATTTCATAATAATATCCCATAGTTATTAGATGCTATAACTTTTGCGCAAACCAATCAATATACGCTGATTTGGATTTTTTTTATACCAAAAACATGTAGCAGAATACATATTGGCCTAAACTGATGAAGAAATTAGATTTTTAATTTTTTTTTATTGGGTGTGTTTTTATAGCAGAAAGTAAAAAATATTGTTTTTTTTTTCAAAATTGTCAAACTTTTTTTGCTTATATCGCAAAAAAACTCAAATACCACCAAAATAAAGCTCTATTTGTGGGAAAAAAAGAACATGAATTTAATTTGTTTACATTGTCGCATGGCTGCGCAATTGTCAGTTAAAATAACGCAAAAAATGGCCTGGTCATGAAGGGGGGTAAACCTTCTGGAGCTGAAGTGGTTAAAGATACCATTTCCTTTATTGTTCAAGCAGAAATGAATGACCCTGCAGGATGTTAAATGATCTTGGTTTGCAATTTAAATTCTACTCAATATACACTGGTGAATTTTTTTGCTCTCAATACTCATCAATTGCATGGGCTAGCACAAAGGGATGCTTAAACATAAAATAATGACCAACATATATCTTTCTTTTAATATTTTTTTATTAATCTTTGGCAAATAATTATAGGCCATGGTGTTGTTTAAGGGTTACCTGATAATGCATTAATGATAATTAAATTAAATTATGAAGCCATCCTGGCTATAATAAATTAAATAAAGTCATGGTGTCCATCCAGCCAATGCTGGACGACTATTCCCCACAAAACAACACCTATGACAAATGCAGAAAAAAGGGGAGGGGGGTGGGAGTCCCGGTCCTGTCCTGAGGGGTCTGAGGGTAACAGCCGGACTTCCTCCTTATATTAGCTCCTGATTCGCGGGCTTCAGCCGTCTGCCACTTTTAACCAATCCATCGCCTGTTGCTGTGCAGGCACCGATGTAGTAACCAATGACAACCTGCTAATGATAGTAAATGGGAAAAACCATCTCCCCTTTGAACTATCCCATGTTGGTTCAGCATAGTGCATGAACCTTTCATGGGCTAGCACAAAGGGATGCTTAAACATAAAATAATGACCAACACATATCTTTCTTTTAATATTTTTTTATTAATCTTTGGCAAATAATTATAGGCCATGGTGTTGTTTAAGTGTTACCTGATAATGCTTTAATGATAATTAAATTAAATTATGAAGCCATCCTGGCTATAATAAATTAAATAAAGTCACGGTGTCAATCCAGCCAATGCTGGACGACTATTCCCCAACGACCAAAGCCGGAAGAGAATCCTCCGGCTGTGGTCCCCCCAACCCCAAGGCCTTTTCTATCAAGGATTGAAGACCCATATTGAAAATGTCAATGCCCACCTCCGATAAATGAACGAAATCATTCCTGAACAGTCCAGGCAAGAAACCTTCAAGTTCCGTATGGCAAAATGATAAACCACCCAATGAAATAATGAAATTATGGACAGTCCTATTTAGACGTCTCCTAATTTTGTCAACATAAAACAAATTGCTAAATGGGGACCAAATAAGTCTGGGAATGATTTCAGAAAATGCCAGAATCGACTGAGGAAATAACAATTTAACTGAAGAGAACTCAGTCTTTATTTCACATAAGAGGTCCCAAGTCCTAACTTTCCCAATGTCATTACCACCCGCATGGATAATTATAATATGAGGGGGTGGCCAAATACTAGACAAAAATAACAAATGCTCTTTAACCGCTTCCCGACCGCCTAACGCCGATATACGTCGGCAAAATGGCACGGACAGGCAAAATCACGTACCTGTACGTGATCGTGCATGTGCCTGCCTGTGGGACGCGCGCGCGCCGCCAGCGGCGCGCTCGTGACCCGGTCGGGAGCTCCGTGACCACGGCCGCGGGACCAGCGGACCCGATCGCCGCTGGTATCCTGCGATCGGGTTACGGAGCTGAAGAACGGGGAGAGGTTTGTGTAAACAAACCTCTCCCCGCGCTTCCTACACTGCTGTCATTGATCGGCTGTTCCCTGTCATCGGGAAAGCCGATCAATGACGTCAGACGTACAGCCACGCCCCCTACTGTAAAAAAAAAACACAACACGTCACACTGACTCCTCCCCGCCCCCTAGTGGTTAACTCCTTCACTGCCACTGTCATTTACATAGGAATCAGTGCTATTTAAATAGCACTGATTTCTGTATAAATGACAAATGTCCCAAAAATGTGTCAAAAATGTCCGATGTGTCTGCCATAATGTCGCAGTCACAATAAAAATCGCTGATCGCCGCCATTACTAGTAAAAAAATAAATAATAAAAATGCTATAAAACTATCCCCTATTTTGTAAACGCTATAACTTTTGCGCAAACTAATCAATAATCGCTAATTGCGATTTTTTTTTACCAAAAATATGTAGAAGAATACGTATCGGCCTAAACTGAGGAAAAAAAATGTTTTTTTATATATTTTTTGGGGATAGTTATTATAGCAAAAAGTAAAAAATATTGAATTTTTTTCAAAATTGTCGCACTATTTTTGTTTATAGCGCAAAAAATAAAAAACGCAGGGGCGATCAAATACCACCAAAAGAAAGCTCTATTTGTGGGAAAAAAGGACGCCAATTTTGTTTGGGAGCCACGTCGCACGACCGCGCAATTGTCAGTTAAAGCGACGCAGTGCCGAATCGCAAAAAGGGGCCTGGTCCTTTGGCTGCCAATTGGTCCGGGGCTGAAGTGGTTAAGACTACGCCATCTAAGACCCCTTATACCTGACCATAAAACCAGGAACTTATTAATGTCCAAACCAATATTGCTTGAATAGAACCTGGTTGCTGCCTGCTTCCCCGCCCAGAAGATGTAGGAATGTCCCACTATCCAAATAATGTTCTTGGATGAATCTGAAAAAGAAATCAGACAATCAATAATTCAGGGCGGACATAAAGTTTGTACCTACTACTTTCCCAACGACCCACTTTTTTCTGCACATTTGCAGAGAAACCTAAAGAATTAGCAGTGGTAGCCACCCCGATCCTAAATGAATGAGATGAAAATCTAAGACCTGAGAGGTTCAAATGTTTGAGGCAAGAGGCTAGCACTGCTGAAAACTGGTATCTAGTTAAGGGGGAGAAATCCTGATGGAAAAAAATGAACCTGCAAAGGATGGCCTGACTGCTAAATATGCAGATCAGGGGATTGGGGGATTTACCCAGAGAAAACCATTGCCCTGCACCCCTTTTAGAAGTCTTAGATCTGCATAAAAATAGTCGAACGTACTCATTTTCCAGAGAAACGTGAGAAAAAAGGAGGAATGAACAGGAAGATCTATTAGGGGCAGTAAATTCACCCAAACGAAGAGCTCCAAAGAATGCCACCGAGAAAGCTGCTTTAAAAAGTGCACACTCATACTGGGTAAAACAGACTTTTTCTAAACCAGACATTAATTTGGGCAATAAACTAACCGAAATTAACCGGCGTCTTGTGTCCTGAACAGGGAATGAATTCCTGAAGCCTTTTAAGACCTGTGCAACTTGGAAAAATGATGTTAAAGCAGGAAGACCAGCCCATTTTAGAAAAAAGGAAACACCGGCTAAGACCTTACTTACTGAAGCAGGACTAAGATCCGCTCTCAATAAGAAGGATACAAATGCCAGTGCTGTATATGCATACACCTTCATAGTATCTAAAGACATGGAAGAGCAAAAATGACACCATTTAGACCAGGCCAAGCCATAAGCCTGCCATGTCTTTGGGGATACCGAGTTCTTAAAGAAAGTAGATATCAGTCCCAAATCAAGCCCCAGAGGGAATCCGGGCAACGCGTGCTGCATAGGTCTGCCGAAGGGGCCAATTCTCGGAATTTCTTGAACTGCAAACAAGATAAGGCATCAGCTATGTTATTATGTATTCCCGCTATGTGTTTTGCTTTTAACCAAATATTAAACCTCATACAATGTAATACAAAGAAACGTAATAGCTTGACCACCATTTCAGATTTGGATGACAGCATATTGATAGCAAAGAGCACGCCTTTGTTATCCGTATGCAGTAATACTCGTTTGTTCGTAAATTTCTCTTTCCAGATGACTAAAGAGACTATTACTGGAAATAGCTCTAACAAAACTATATTATGTAAGATGTCTTGATGTTGCCAACTGGCATGCCACTCAGAGGCGCACCAGTGACCATCTAGAAAAGCACCAAAACCAGAGGAACCTGCTGCGTCTGTGAAGAAATTTAGATCAAAATCCTGAATATAAGCTTGTTGCCACACCATTGCTCCATTAAAGTTGCAAAGAAAAGAGTCCCAAATCCTCAAATCTTCTTTGATACTTTTGGATAGACGAAAATGGGGTTTTAAAGCCACTAGTGGCCAGGGCAAAACGCCTTGAAAAAACCCTGGCTACAGGAATAACTCTAGCTGCGAAGGCAAAAAGTCCCAGCAGGGACTGCGCCTCTTTAAGAAAAACCTTTCGTTTACCTAAGAATAGTGATATTGTAGTTCTCATCCGATGAAGTTTGTCCAGGGGCAACCTAAATTCCATTAAGGAGGAGTCTATAGATATCCCTAGAAATACAATAATTTTTGTAGGAAAAACAGTTTTTTCCTTAGCAAGTGGAACTGAAAAGTCATCACATATCCGAAAAAATTTACTTAAAGCCTCAAGACAAATGTCTGAGTCCACAGGGCCTATAAAAAGAAAATCATCTAGGTAATGGAGGACACCTCCAAAAGGAATTTGAGACTCCACTACCCAATGAAGAAACTTAGAAAAGGCCTCAAAATAAAAACATGATAGCGAAAAGCCCATTGGCATGCATTTATCGAAATAAAAAAGACCTTGAAAATGAAATCCCAGAGAATTAAAACCTTGGGGGTGGACCGGGAGTAGACGAAAAGCAGATTTAATGTCTGCTTTCGCCAATAAGGCATTCTGCTTAAAATGCCGTAACAAAACTAGCGCTTCATCAAATGATGAATAAGAAACTGGTGCCTCGATACCTGCAACTTCATCATTGAGTGAGAATTCTTGTGGGAATGACAGGTGATGAATCAGTCTAAAGCAACCTTGCTCATTTTTTGGGACTATTCCTAAGGGAGAAAGACGGAAATTCTGAAAAGGAGGGTGAAGATAAGGACCAGCTACCCTGCCTTCTTTGACCTCCTTATTAATTTTATCTGCCACAATAACAGCGTGAAACGAAACAGAACGTAGATTTTTGACTAAATTGCAACCTTCCCCAGAAAAAGAAGGAACCAAAAAACCTGTTTCAAAACCTTTAGTTAATAGGTGTGCCATCGAGCGATCTGGGTATAGTTCTAGCCATGGCCGCATTTTTGATAGCTTCACTGGAGTCAAGGCTTTTCCCACTAGTGTCCCTGGAAACTGGGGTGACATTACCTGCTGCAGACTTACGAAAACATCTGAAGGCTGGGTGGCTGCCACCACAGTAGGAACACTCATGCTTGTATCTGCAGTTGGACAAAAACCTGCATTGAGCCTCATTAAAGGCGAAACATAAACCTTTCCGAAAGGTATTTTGCAAGGCAGAGGGTGCCCTAGGTGTAAATTGTGGCCTCTGTGGTAACATGAGGTTCAGCCATAGACCTACGTCTTTTGATCCCCAACGAAGGGTTGGGTGGACCGAAAGCTTCTGTCTGAAGTTTTCATCATATGTGAACCACGCTGTATCACCAAAATGGCGGAAAGCCTCTGAAACTATGTCCAGATGTTGAAACAAACCCGAACATTTCTCAGGGAATCGTTCCCCTAAAACTGCAGCATAAATACAGAATGCTTGTAACCAATTTTGGAAAGTTTTAGGGACGGCTCTCCTCCTATCCTCTTCTGTACGGTCCTCAGCCCTCCTTTCTGATTTTGAAAGGAATTCCTTAGATGCTGGTAACAATGATAACAAATCAATGAAATCACCCCCCCCCCCAAATCCTTTCTTTAACTGAATTGGCTAAGTGGAAACCTAATGGGGAGATGTCACATGTCATTGGCTCCTTAAAAGAGGACTCTGCCACTACAGAATGAGAGAAGCGAGGGACCGCTGATTTGGTAACAGGAATAGTTTCTTTTGAAATGTTATTCTTGCTTTGAAAAGGTCTATTTAAAGGGGATTCTGACAAATGTTGCCATACTGGGCAAATATCTTCCATTGCATTCTGCTGGAGTAAAACATCTTGTGTAAATAAATCAGCACCATCAGTGTGTGCTCCCATATAACTAGCTCCAATGTCAGCATAGTTTAATGCACCAGAATTCTGTGCTCCTTCAGCCTTTCTTTTACCACAAGCACCAACTGTGTGTGCCCCTTCAATATTTTGCAATAAACTAGATAAAGAGTTAACCATTACTTTCAACTCAGCAATATCAGCATTAGCATCTGACATATTAATCTTACATGTAGTCTCACCAACAGGGGGACTCCTGTGCTCACTGCCTGCCGCCTCAGAGGCTGGCTGAGTAGCTCCATTGTATTGCATAGGCTGCGCGCTCCTGACAGGAATGCCGCTTGCTCCCTCCTGGCCATTCGGCTGTGGAGAAGCCCCTTGTCTCATTTTCTTTTTCTTCCCCCCGGGTTGCTGGCGCGTACTGCGCATGCGCGTTGCCTCAGCCTCCATGTTACCTAATGGTAACGGAGGCGGAGCCGACAGCCCGCCTTCCTCTAGGCAGCGGACAAGCCACTCCTCGCCCCCGCAGCTCTCAGCTCTCTCTACCATGCGGCGAAGAAGACTCTTTCTCCTCTCAGGCGAGCGGCGCTCCATCCCGTCCGAGTCCCGGTCCTGTCCTGAGGGGTCTGAGGGTAACAGCCGGACTTCCTCCTTATATTATCTCCTGATTCGCGGGCTTCAGCCGCCCGCCACTTTTAACCAATCCACCGCCTGTTGCTGTGCAGGCACCGATGTAGTAACCAATGACAACCTGCTAATGATAGTAAATTGGAAAAACCATCTCCCCTTTGAACTATCCCATGTTGGTTCAGCATAGTGCATGAACCTTTCATTTTCTGAACAATTGAAAGTGGTTGCAAAATCTTACATATACCTAGTGAAATGACTGGCCTCAGAAGATACACAGAGGTGAAACACATCCTCCTACATAAGTTGTACCTATCGATCTGCAGTCTTCTCTTCTTTACATCCCTTCAAAATGCTGAATTTACAGCTTGTCTAATGCCGCGTACACACGATCGGAAACAGACCGATGGGAGCTCTTCATCGGATTTTCCGACCGTGTGTATGCCCATCGGTCTTTTTCTGTCGGAATTTCTTTTTTTTCTTTATTAACAATATTTGTATTATTGTATTATTTTCTAGTGCTCTCCTTTTTATTTTTTATGTTATGTTTCCACAACACCATTATTATGTATTATATGTAAACCTGTTTGTTGTTGGTGTCCCTTGTTAATTTTGACATTGCATTTTTGAAATGTACCTGCCTACTCTCCCAAAATAAATGTATTTGCTATTTGTAGAAAAACACATAGGCAAGTATTTTCTGAAACAAAAAAACAAAATTTATTTTACATCATAATAACAAAATAAAGATGAAGGCAACGCTGGAGAAAGAGCTTGAATTTGCGCAGCCTTTGGCCCCCAAGGCAGACATCAAAAGCTTGGTAGCTTGAGAAGTCAAATCTGGTCCAGGAATCCCAGAGAACAGGAGCAGCAGCAGATGATATATGTACCCAGGCTGTGGTACTACAACAGGCTGTGTGTTCTGTGAGACCAGACTGAAGGCAGGGGATCACTTTCTTGTCTTCCGTGCAGCCTTCCCTGCAGCCTTCCCTGCAGCCTTCCCTGGAGGCTGTGGCTCTGGAGGTGGCCTTGTGGCAGGAGGAGGAGGAGGAGGATGGGGGAGAGAACACAGGTGGTCGTCTTCACTAATTTCGCCAATCAACCCCTTGTGGATTGTAGTAAAAATGATTTTCTCACATTTTCGCCATTGGCCCTCCTCCATTTGCTGTAAATTGGAGGCTATGTAGATGCCATAGGCCTCTACAGCATTGAGGGGGGGATTTCAGGGCATCATTAGCCTCCTTGATGAGGGCCAGTGCTGCCTCCTCTGTTTTCGTGCCCTTCCTGGGCCTTTTGTATGGAAGAATGAGGGGAGGCACTTGGGATTGGGTGTTACTGGGCCCTGCCACCTCCTGGCTGACAATTCCCCCTGCCTCCTCCTGTGTGCCACTTGCCAGAGCCTCGTCCTGGCTGAGGTCATCCTGTGTATGAAAAAGGGACATCGTTTTAGTTTTTTGTTCATCAAACACACACCCAGCATTTTTTTTCCTTCTTGTCCTAATCTTTTTTGGCCACTTCTGTCTATTGATATGTGAAACACTTTGTGTTAATTCTTTCATTTATTAGCAATAATAACATCTACTTACCAACAATCATTTTTTTTTCACAGAAAAATTATGTAAAAAAAACCTATACCTGGATCCATCTGGGATCCTCAATCTCTTCCTGTATGGAAGGCCCAGGTTGGTCAACAGATGCCTCAGCTGGGGTTGAGGGAAGGCTGGATGGAAGGCTCGTTGGAAGGCTGGAGGGAAGGGGTGCCGGAAGAGTTGAAAGGGATTTCCTGACCTCAATCTGGTCATGAAGAAAACACATCCTGTTGTAGTACCACAGACTGGGTACATACACCTTATCTTCCGCTGTTCCGGACCTCAGGGACTGCTGGACCTTCTGGTACTCCTTTTTATAGGTGCTTCTCAAGCTACCAATTTTTGCTTCCAGAGACCTCATGTCTGCATTGGGGGCCCGGGTCTTTACAAATTCAAGCAATTTCTCCAGCGTTGCCTTCCTAACTGGTTTGTTGTGATGTAAGGGGTTTTTCACCTCCCATAAATTCTGCATATCCTGGTATTTATCTATGAATTCCCCAAGGAATTCTTGGTCCTTAAATGGCTACATTTTCTCTGCAAGGCCAAACAAAATACAAAAAATCTCAGGATAATCTTTCAACACAATATAGGCATCAATCTAGATTCAGTGTCTCCAAACTTAAAATCTTACCTTCGTTATAATGTTTGTCGCTGTTCATCGCGTCCGTTCTTCCTTCCTCTGCACACAGAACGTAGTTACGACACACATGTGTTTGAAGCTTTATATACACTGTGCATGCGTGAAACTCTGCCCGCGTCGCCTGCCCCTGACGTTCTTTCTAGAATATTCGCCGCCCCGTCTCTTTCGTTGCAGTGGGAGCAGAACATGGTGGAGACACAGCAGGTGCATAATTCCAGTAATGAGGAGGAGGAAAGCCCGAAGCCTGAAACGTCACGATCGAGGAGGAGATTTAAGGCCTCAAATATGTATTTTGTGGAGATGTTGGAGACGGTGGACATCTTGAGGAGTAACGACTATGACGGGAATTATGGTCCGTACCCCAACCCAAATATGAGAAAGGCCAAGATCATGAATAAAGTTGTGAAGAGTCTGTACAGGAATTTTGGGGTACGACGATCCAAGGATTAACTGAGGAAACGCTGGTCAGACCTCAAATTAAGGGAATTTTTAGGGAAAAAAGTTGCGCTATCCTAATGGGTTAAAGCTGCTGCTCGAAATGTTATACTACAAAATACAAAATGGTGATGGGAAGGAGCTGCGCTAAAAAATGAAAATATCAAGGAAATTGATATGTGATACGAAATGTAATACCAACTGAGGGCTGAAAGTAATTGCCCAAATAGCTATACGTTTCATATATAAAGGAGTCAAAAAGGAAGTCTGCGTACAATCAGATTAATATATAAATGTATAAATAAAAACCCGGCTGAGCTCTTCCTATTTGTGTGGAAGTGAAATTGAATGTGCACAGTGGATGTACGCTAATTAGTGAGATAATAAAACCCCACATAAAAAACATGCATTAACATAAACTGAAAAAAAATTGATGTAAATAGGTGAAAACCCTACTGTGCGGTATGTGATACCTGTTATCGACTGTTGTGCAGAGGATACAAATTTATATATCGTATACTATAAACAGTGTGCACACTGAATCCTGGACCGTAGCCATTAAACCTTAGTGCAAGTAATCCATAAAAAGGGGATGATATTTCAACTTAATGACAGAATATTAATAAACAACCTACAGGGCATTCAAGACAATATTCAACCTGTTATTGGCTGTTGGAAAGTGAATGCCAACTTGATACCCTAACTGGAATATAACCAGTGAGTTAGGTGAAAAGAATCTAAATAAATATAGAAATACAAATAAAAAGTAAACACCCTACAGAGCCTTAAAAATTACAATAGTGACCAAATATGTGTGTAATCCCCAAGGGATGAATGAACAATCCCTTAGGGGTTGAGTGACAACCACTTGACCAAAGAAATATATTCAAACAAAAAAAAGGGTTAAAAGTGAACACCCTACAGAGCTTATAAATCACAGTGGTGACTGGATGTATAAGTGATCCCCAGGGAATGTATGGAAACAATCCCTGAGGGGTTGTGTAACAACCGCTTTACCAGAAAAATGAAATCAATCACAAACAGTATATATAAGTGCGTCTTGAAATGCACAATGTAGCAAACAAGTTCCGTGCTATTAACAGTCTATGTGAGGACTCCAAAAATCTTGAAATGAAAGTGACTTGTATAACACCAAAAAAAGGATGTGAAGACCTCCACCAAAGGGCAAACTTGTCTCCTTACCGGAACTATGTGGTCCCTTTTTTAGGGGGACCTTTCACACGGGTGGCTCTTAACCCTAGCCAAGGGTATACAGGGGGAACGTCCGATATCCAACAGATCACATTGGCTCGTCCAGAATGGCTCCCAACCAGGGTCCTTCTCTGATGTCAGCTCAAGGTTAGGCTCGGTGGCCAAATTGTAGTTGGAAACCAGGGGGGATTAAAGAGAGCTCACATAGTGTGAAATCCAACGATATTTTATTAAAATAAAAATAAGTAAACACTTACAGTGTAGCAAAATTCAATGGACTTGAAGCGAGCCGGCCGGTCTCGCAAATACAGCCCGTGGTATGGGATCACGTCTTACAGCGGTAGCGTCAGGACGTAGCTCCTCCTCCCTACGCGTTTCGTCATCAACGGACGTCGTCACGGGGCACGGGCTGCGTCATGACGCACCGCTTAATATACAGGCGCTAATCCCCCAAGCCTCAGTGTGGATCTCAGACTCAGGAACAGCGTCCGCCATTTTGGAAGAGGGAAAGAATGCTCTGACCCTCATACGAACTGAAGGGTCAGTTGGTAATATGTTTATTCCAACCAGTAGTAAGGGCAAATGGTCTACACCGTATCTAATTGGAACAAAGCGTTCCAAGCAGATTCACATTGAGTGAGAGACATACAACAAGTTGGAAAATATAAAATACAACAATAAAGATAAAAATATGTGTAAAATAAAAATTATACAGTTAACCCTGCCAAAAAGGTTTTGTATAACCTAATTACATGACGGGGACTGCTCAGATTTACGGAACTCAAAAGGTCCAATACAATGTATTAACCCACTGCGGGGTAAAGGGAAGTTGTCTATTTAGCAAGGTGAGTGCACATTGATAGACAAAACTCCATTCCAGACTGGAAAAATAAGTTAAAATAAAGATAAGAGATAAAAGTAAAAATTGGTCTCTTTGAAGAGGTGAATATACATATATGGACGGAGCTCCATTATGGACCGATTGAAATTGGAATTTGAAATCTCAAAATGTAAGGTAAAAGTTAAAATTGAAAATAAAAATAAAAAGATAATATTCAAATTTATCGTTAATGAAGGTATAAAGGAGAGTGATTATTATGTGGGCTGTATGGTTAAAGTGGAGAACAATTAGGGTGGGCTGTTCCTACTGTCAGTGATCCACAGTGATGGTCATACCAAATATAATACCATACAGGCGTATAATACATTCCGATGGGATGAAACAAAACTATAATTTAGAAATATATGCTCATATGTTAACAATACCCAATAATATAGTGGGACAAACCCACATGGCTATAATATGTAGGAACATATATCACAAATAACCGATGCAAAAAAATATATAATGTTGTCAAACACTGCCAAGCACAAGATGTTGATATTGTGTGGACAGCTTGAAGGCAAGCTACTATGAATTGTCTATGAAACAGTTAATGTCAACATCTATATTAAGTCCGAACGGTGTGTAACTTTTGAGTTTGTGGACCCATGACATTTCCAGTTTTGAAATACTGTTCACCATATTGCTCCCTCGCCAGTGTGGCCTGAATTTATCAATGCCCAAAAATATGGTGTTATTGGGATCCCTGTTATGAACTCGGAGGTAGTGCTTAGAAACTGAGTGCTTTGTGAAGCCCCGACGTATGTTATTTATGTGCTCGTTCAATCTGACCTGTAGTGGTCTTTTGGTCCGGCCCACATACTGGAGCCCGCACGGGCATTGGAGCATGTAGACCACTCCCACTGTAGAGCATGTAATGAACGACTCTATGTCATACTGTTGGGAAGTGCAAGTAGAGACAAATGTTGTAGTTCTTCTGGTTTTTATTTTGTTAAGAGTGCAGACTTGGCAACGTCTACATTGGTGGTAACCCTTAAGCATCGGGAAAAAGCCAGTCTGAGTGAGAGGAGGATTTAGAATATTGGGAGCTATCTTGTCCTTCAGAGAGGGAGCTCCTCTGAAAACAACCTGAGGTCTATCAGGAAGTATAGCCCCCAATATTCTGTCACTCCGTAATATGTGCCAATGCTTGCCAATGATATGTTTAACACTAGCATGCTGACAAGAAAAACTAGTAATAAAAGGATTACACAATGAATCCTTTTTTTGACCTGGCGGCTTTTCAATTAGTAGTGTATTCCGATCGGTCTTATCCAC
The DNA here is from genome assembly GCA_028564925.1 of Lithobates sylvaticus. Taxonomy (NCBI): domain Eukaryota; kingdom Metazoa; phylum Chordata; class Amphibia; order Anura; family Ranidae; genus Lithobates; species Lithobates sylvaticus. The sequence goes on from CM053027.1 coordinate 393,618,100, forward strand.
CAAGGCAAGGGTGTCAGTAAGGAACTCTGATGTGTAGCCCTTATCCCTAAATCGAGAGGTAAGAACAGATGATTGAGTTAAAAAGGTGTCATGATCAGTACAATTGCGTTTTAAGCGGAGGTATTGGCTCTTTGGGACTGATTTCAACCACGACGAGTGATGGCAGCTGTCTTGTGGGATAAAGGAATTGCGATCGGTGGGTTTGAAGTAAGTTGACGTCTTAAAGGAACCGTTGTCAATAGATATGGAGAGATCTAAAAAATGTATAGATTCCTGGCTGGCCTCATAACTAAGGTGTATCCCTCTGTTGTTGTTATTAAGGTGGCACATGAAATCGGATAATTCCGATTCCCCACCTTTCCATAGGAGGAGGATGTCGTCTATGTAGCGTGCCCACAAGACTATTTGAGGTCTTGGCTGGGCATAGACGACATCCTCCTCCCATTTGGCCATATAAAGGTTCGCCAAGCTGGGAGCATATTTTGCTCCCATGGCGACACCCCTATCTTGCCTATAGTATTGCCCATCGAACCAGAAGAAATTGTGCCCTGCGGCAAACTCTAACAGTTCCATAATAAAATTAATCTGTATCCGGGGTAGTTTGGAATTTTTTTGCAGATAGTATAACACAGCCTCTAAACCCAATTGGTGTGGAATTATCGTGTAGAGGGAGGTCACATCTGCGGTTATCAACCATAAACCTTCACATGGTGTTATAGTAGAGAGGAGGTTGATGACATGTCTGGTGTCTTTTGTGTAGGATGGCATTAACTGCACCAAGGGCTGTAGGAAAAAATCTATATACTTGCCCACCCGGGACGTCACAGAGTCGATCCCACTCACTATGGGACGTCCCGGGGGGCAAGTCTGATTCTTGTGCACCTTGGGCAAATAATAAATAATCGGTATCCTCGGTACCTTCGGGATCAGAAAAAGGCTCTCCTTTTTGTTTAATATCTTTAAGTCCAATCCTTTAACAACCAATTCCTCCAAAATTTTCTTATATTTAATATTAGGATTAGATGGCAGTAAGACGTATGTGGCTTCATCAGCCAAAATACGTCTCATTTCCTGTAAGTAGTCGTCTTTATTTAGGATGACTATACCGCCCCCCTTATCGGCGGGGCGGATCACTAGATTGTTATTAGAGCATAGGGTGTCAATACCCAAATCAATATCCTTTTTGTTTCTGAATACCTTAATTTTCATCTCGTCTAGGTCTTTGAGGGCTAAGTCCCTAAAAACTTTCAGTGAAGGGGGCAGATGGCCTGGGGGGTTGAATAGGGAGGCGTTTCTTAATCCTGAATGCACGTAACCTCTAGTCACCAACACAGATGGATTGTATGGGTTTGAGGCCATATACCTCTGTATGTTGAGTTTTCTGACATATCTATGAATGTCCATGTAAGTTTGAAACTTACTTATGTTACGTGGTGGTGCGTATTTTAAGCCTTTGTCTAAGACTATTAATTCAGGTTCGGTTAAAGTGTGGGAGCTCAGATTATATATGCCAGTGTTGGTTATGTTCTTGGTCTTTTGGGACTTAGAGCGCCTCCCCCCTCGAGTTCCTCTCTTAATTCGACTACTCTTTTTACCCCTTGGTTTGGCCTGGGAAAACCCCAATGTTGATCTGTGGTGTTTCCCAATTGGTTTATTCTGGCATCTCCTCGCCCAATTAGAGGATAATCACCTAGGTTTCTATCTGTGTACCCAGTGGTGGGATTGGATTGAAAAAATTCCCTAGATGTCTCTAGGTCCCTCAAGGGTAAATAGCTGTTCTGTGTGTTGATGTTGTAGTCATGTTGGTAATCACTATTATAGTGTATTATTGAAGAGTCTCCATATGATTCAGGTTGACTGTATGTGTTATATTCTGTATAGTTTGAATATGTCGGGTCGGCGTTAGCCCCTATTGGGCCCATCTGTGAGTTGTTATACTGGCCACTATGTCCGTATTGGGCACCAGGGTCGGTGTTGCCGCCTCGGCCGCGTGTGGGATGCTGGCCGCGCGCACGGCCCCTGCCTCGAGAGCGTTGAGGTCTAAAGTTGTTATACTGGCCACTAGTACCTCTCTGGGATGGGGGGGGCGTTGGGTGGTAATATTGAGTTGCTTGGCCCCTATTATTCTGATTCTTCTGATTATTGATTATTCTGATTCTTATTAAGCGGTGCGTCATGACGCAGCCCGTGCCCCGTGACGACGTCCGTTGATGACGAAACGCGTAGGGAGGAGGAGCTACGTCCTGACGCTACCGCTGTAAGACGTGATCCCATACCACGGGCTGTATTTGCGAGACCGGCCGGCTCGCTTCAAGTCCATTGAATTTTGCTACACTGTAAGTGTTTACTTATTTTTATTTTAATAAAATATCGTTGGATTTCACACTATGTGAGCTCTCTTTAATCCCCCCTGGTTTCCAACTACAATTTGGCCACCGAGCCTAACCTTGAGCTGACATCAGAGAAGGACCCTGGTTGGGAGCCATTCTGGACGAGCCAATGTGATCTGTTGGATATCGGACGTTCCCCCTGTATACCCTTGGCTAGGGTTAAGAGCCACCCGTGTGAAAGGTCCCCCTAAAAAAGGGACCACATAGTTCCGGTAAGGAGACAAGTTTGCCCTTTGGTGGAGGTCTTCACATCCTTTTTTTGGTGTTATACAAGTCACTTTCATTTCAAGATTTTTGGAGTCCTCACATAGACTGTTAATAGCACGGAACTTGTTTGCTACATTGTGCATTTCAAGACGCACTTATATATACTGTTTGTGATTGATTTCATTTTTCTGGTAAAGCGGTTGTTACACAACCCCTCAGGGATTGTTTCCATACATTCCCTGGGGATCACTTATACATCCAGTCACCACTGTGATTTATAAGCTCTGTAGGGTGTTCACTTTTAACCCTTTTTTTTGTTTGAATATATTTCTTTGGTCAAGTGGTTGTCACTCAACCCCTAAGGGATTGTTCATTCATCCCTTGGGGATTACACACATATTTGGTCACTATTGTAATTTTTAAGGCTCTGTAGGGTGTTTACTTTTTATTTGTATTTCTATATTTATTTAGATTCTTTTCACCTAACTCACTGGTTATATTCCAGTTAGGGTATCAAGTTGGCATTCACTTTCCAACAGCCAATAACAGGTTGAATATTGTCTTGAATGCCCTGTAGGTTGTTTATTAATATTCTGTCATTAAGTTGAAATATCATCCCCTTTTTATGGATTACTTGCACTAAGGTTTAATGGCTACGGTCCAGGATTCAGTGTGCACACTGTTTATAGTATACGATATATAAATTTGTATCCTCTGCACAACAGTCGATAACAGGTATCACATACCGCACAGTAGGGTTTTCACCTATTTACATCAATTTTTTTCAGTTTATGTTAATGCATGTTTTTTATGTGGGGTTTTATTATCTCACTAATTAGCGTACATCCACTGTGCACATTCAATTTCACTTCCACACAAATAGGAAGAGCTCAGCCGGGTTTTTATTTATACATTTATATATTAATCTGATTGTACGCAGACTTCCTTTTTGACTCAAATTAAGGGAGAAGGATCAGTACAGAAAGAAAGTTCTTCAAAAAAGTAAGTATATGTCGTGTGTACTTATTATTATTAATATTGCATGCTGCGCCATGTGTTTTTCCTTAATAAGGTCTTGTACACTCCAAAATGGCTACTTTCATGGTCATACCCATAGTAATCGGTCGCTGGAAACCTTGTTCGTTTTCCAAAATACGATGTTTTCCCAGATAACTGATTAAATACATTTGTTGCTTCAAATTTTTAAGTTAATCCAAAAGAGTTTTTAGGACATTGTTGTCTAGATGTGTTTGAACCTAGAAGGAATAGCAAACTTTATTCAGTGTAATGTATGTAGAGGACACATCTGGACTCAGGTGCACTAGTGTGGGACACCAGAACAAACTTTTTAGGGTGTCAAACACAGGTACTCCAGTGGATACTTGGGGTGTCTCCAGGTGGGAAACTTCTCCAAAAAAGGTAAGTATTCCAGCTTGAGTAATTAAGGGAATAAATCATGTCTTCAGCTTGGAATTCTGCCCAAACAGACAATTGTCCCCCACTTCCAAGCAATGTTTATCATTCATATTTGTGGCCTCAAATATCTGTGTGCTCAGTATACTTTTTTTTTTATTCTCATAGGGGAACAAAGAATCAGCAAATATGACATCACCAGGGACCGCCCTCCTCCTGAAGAAGGCGAACAGAGGTCACCACAATATGAGGATGTGGAGGAAGGAGAGGTGGTCGAGATTGAGACCACAACAGGTGAGTGTCTGACACCCCAGATTCAGGTAATAAGACATGTATGCCTGCATATTTATAATACATGGTGTGTTTTTTTTTATTTTTAGGTGATGTACAGGTGGTGGAAGAACAATAAGATCATTTCACCAGTGACAGTACCCAAAGGCTAATCCAGGACATCATGTGGTGTAGTCAGGATTTAGACATTATTCGAAAAAAAACTATGGATGTTGAAGTTAAACTTGATTGATGTCCTTAGAAGAATATCATTTTTTCTAAAATCTAAACCATTTTTACAAATTTACAATTTGTTGTACATTTTAAAAAGCCTACTTTTGAAGATGCACACAGTATGTCAACATGTGCTATCTGCCATCAGGGGATATCAATGTACGTGTTTTGTGCCTGCAACCCCTTCCTCAAAACTCAAGTCAGTGAGAGGAAGGGGTTGCACCCCCAAAACACATCCATTGATCCCCCATGATGGAAGATGTTGCACATGTTGACATTAGGCATGGGATCAGGATGTAAATCCCCAGTTTGACTCCCAATTTGTGTGCATCTTCAAAATTAGGCTTTTACAGGGGTGACTTCACCCCATCTGTTGAAGGCAAGATCCACACATTTTGGACAATATAATGTGTGATCTTGCCTTAAAAGTTTTTCTATGTTGAACTTTGTTATGTTCCAGAGATGTGCATGTTGTGTTAGGAAACATGGCTGTTTATGTAACGTAACACAAAAAAAATATTTTGAAAACGCAAAAATTTGTATTTTTTTCAACAAAAAAAAAATGAAAAAAAAAACACATGTGAATGTGTATGGAGTAAAATGATTTTTTACTCAACAATGTGTGGCTTCTTCTTTCAATGATCAATACCATTTTTTTGTGTTGAAATTGGTGTTTACAGTGACAATGGGTGTTTAGATAATAATGTACAAACCACTTGGCACTACAAGTGCACTAGGAGACACAAAAAAGAAACACAAGCAGGAAATTCAAAGCAAGATTTTACAAGATTAATAAATGTTAAATTTATTCAAAAAGTGCTGGCAAAGCAATGGCCTCCCTCCCCGAAAAATATTCAGAATAATTTTGGCGCACTTCACGGGGCGCTTTGGGGAGGCAAGCCAAGACAGGCCGCTTCCAGGGACGTCAATGATTGCTGAAGTCCAGCGTCAGGCCCAACTGTGACCACATAATTTGGGTAGTTCCTTTTTAAAAAGTTGTGCAAGATGCAACAAGATACCACAATGGTATCAAGTTTGTATTCCGCCATATTAATGGCCGTTTGAAACAGGTGGAACCGGCTGGCCAGAATCCCAAACGCGTTCTCCACTACTCTTCTGGCTCTGGCCTGCCGGTAATTAAAAACCCTCTTCTCCGGGGTGAGGGTCCTCTGGGGGAATGGCCTCATGAGATGGTTTCGCAAACCGAAAGCCTCATCTGTGTCAGAGAAATACCATACTCCAGCGCCGGGTTGCGAGAATGCGCACGTGCGGTAGAGCTGTTCGGCAGCGCACACAGGTATGCGGGGCAGCGGGTGCGCATGCGCGGGTTCGCGGCGCTCGGGTATGTATTGTAGCTCACCCAGCGCGGCGCACGTCTATGTGCGGCTCTGTCAGAAAGCGAGTGCGCATGCGCACTCGTCCGGGTACCCCACCTGACCATTTACCTGGCCTATAAAAGGCCTTCTCCTTTCCTCCACAAATTGCTGGTTTGTTGTCTCTACTTCCTGAGTCCCTGGCTCCAGTCCCTTGCATCCTGTACCTTGTATCCTGTACCTGCCTGATTACCTGTGCTTGACCCGGACCTCTTCTGACCACCTCTGCTGTTACCTGTGTTTGACCCCTGGCTTGCCTCTTGGATATCCTTCTGCCTGATCATCTGTGCTTGACCCTCGTCCTGCCTCCTGGACATTCTCTAGTTACTTACCTGTGTTTGACCCCTGGCTTGCCTCTTGGATATCCTTCTGCCTGATCATCGGTACTTGACCCTCGGCCTGCCTCCTGGACATTCTCTAAGTTACTTACCTGTGTTTGACCCCTGGCTTGCCTCTTGGATATCCTTCTACCTGATCACCTGTGCTTGACCCTCGGCCTGCCTCCTGGACATTCTCTAGTTACTTACCTGTGTTTGACCCCCGGCTTGCCTTCTGGACACACTCTTGTTGCTACCTGTGTTTGACCCCTGGCTTGCCTTCTGGATACCCTCCTGCCTGACTACCTGTGCTTGACCCTCGGCCTGGCTTTCTGGACTTCCAGTTCACGTAAGCACCCCAGGATCATCCTCCAGTGTGTGTTCCGGTACCTCTACAGCCTCTGCCTCCTCTTGGTCCATCCAGGTGTCTACTTCCAGTGCAGCTTCAGCCACACACGGTCTACACCGCTACTGCACACCACCTGCAACCCACCTGCTGGCAACCCGTGCATCTTTGTGCCCGGTGCCCTCTGTACCCATTCCAGGGGCATCGTGCACCTAGTCGCAAGGGGAGCAGCTCTCAGCATTTCGGCGGGGTGAGTACCTGTGACAATCTGCGACAAAGACAAATGGCAGTCCTTCGACATTCTCCTCCGGGGGTGGCAATCGCAAGCCACCACTCTCGAGACGTTGGTAGAACTCGGTCTGGGAAAAGACTCCTCCATCCGACATCCGGCCATTCCTCCCCACGTCCACATATATAAACTCATATGTCGCCAACACCAACGCCATCAACACGATACTATGAAACCCCTTATTGTTAAAATAGTATGACCCCGAATGGGGTGGTGGGACAATGTGGACATGCTTCCCATCGATTGCCCTTCCGCAGTTAGGAAAATCCCACCGCTGGGAAAACTGGGAGGCCACAGTCTGCCATTCCTGTGGCGTGGAAGGAAACTGTGGAGTCAAACAAGAAAAATATAATTAGTAATTTTGATAATAAACATTACAAGCAGATTTTACACAAACATTGTTGGCAAACATCAGTCTAACATTTCTTGTATTATTTAAAGGCTAAAATATAAGGTTCACTTATCAGTAGACATGTGCAATTCGTTTAGTTACGAATTCGTTTTCCGTTCAAATTCGTTATATTCGTTCATTCGTTATCGTACGAATGAACGAATAGTTTACTAAAAATTCTAACGAATAACGAACTATCGAAACGAACGAATATGAAAAACAACGAAAATACGAAATAATTAAATTAGAAACAACGAAACTACTAAAGAATGAAAATCCGAAAAACGAAAACAGAAACACTGAAAATACCGGACAAAGATTCAAAAATAACGAAAATCAAAATGAGCGAAAAAATTCGTACATTCGTAACTTTTTTTTTGTTTGTTGATTCGTAATTTTCCGTGTCTCTTACAATGGCGCTGCTTAACGTGCTTTGAATGGATTCGTGAATTTGTTACTTTTTTTTGTTAGTTGATAAACGTGGTTGGGTCGGAGGCACTGTTTTGGTGGATTTTTGAGTTAAGTTCTGACTTGTGAGAGAGAAATTCTTTGTTTCTTAAACATGTAATAGCATACACATTACATAAAATTATGAATTATGCTCCGATTACGAATCTACAAAAACAATGTTACGAAAGTACGAATAAATCAATCTTACGAAAGTACGAATGTAACTAAATCTACGAAAATACGAATGCGTCCGAATACAAAATATAACGAAAATACGAATTTCGAAAAAACAAAAAGTAGACTAACGTTACGTTACGAATCAACGGAAACGAACAGAAACGAAAGGAAACTAAACAAATTTTTCTATTGTGCACATGTCTTCTTATCAGATTCCTCCCCCCTCTGATTGCCCCTTGTAAATATTTTAGGGGGGAGGTATGTTTTGGACAGGTAACCACCCTCTCCACTACGTTATGGAGTAACAAAGTAATGTGTGATAGTTTGGCCAGCCCCTCCTTAATTACACTATTGGCAGCCCACTGGACAGGTAAGAAGAAGTGGCCTAAAAAAAAAAATTGGAAGCACATTTTTGGATTCTGCAATTACCTATCGCGATAATAATAGGAGAAGAAAAATTAAAAACAGTAGCATTTGAAAGTATTGAGGCAGGCCCTTGCACTACATGCTTTGAAAAATTCATCCATAAATATGACCAATAAAGAGGTAGGTATAGGGTGTATTGGGTTTGCAAAGTCAGCAGATAGAGGATTGGTATCAGCTGACTGAGCAGTTGGGGGAGGGGGGTTTCCAAAGATTTTGGGCACCACAAAACAAAGCCTCAGGCACTCTGCATGAATTTAAGGACAACTATAACATTTGTACACATTTTAGGGGGTGTTTAGGGTAAAGCATTACAATGGAGCTGACAAAATACATTGTTAAGTGACTAGACTATAGGTATATATGGGCCCCAGATAGCATGCTGGGGGGGGGGGGGGTTAGTGAAGGCAAATATGCATGAAGGACGAAAAAGGAACATACAAAAATCCAACATGCATGAGGACATAATGGCACAGCATATTACCGCATATTACAGCATATTACAGCATATTGAAATCCTGGTAATTAGGGAGCGATGAAAGAAATACAATACATTAGCAAACAGTAAATACATGAATGTGATGTTAAAGGATAAAACTTACCCTCATATAGTCCTTCTGCAGGACCTGGATGGTGGCAGAACAGGTCTCTGGAATAATGATTCCCAGAGCCTGGGGGGAGATGCCTGTCGAGAACTTGAGGTGCTGAAGGCTTCTCCCTGTCGCCAAGTACCTCAACGTGGCAACTAACCTCTGCTCCGCAGTGATGGCTTGCCGCATGCAGGTATCCTGCCTGCTAATATAAGGGGACAGCAAAGCTTACAGACGGTGAAAAATGGGGTCCGTCATCCTGAGATAATTCCTGAAATCATCAGGATTATTCTCACGGATCTCACGAAGCAGAGGCATGTGCGAGAATTGGTCACGCTGGAGCAACCAATTCTTGGTCCATGAACTCCTCCCCACCCTGTTCACGGACTGGGCTTGTGTCAAAGTAAGAACCCCAACACCAAGCCCCCGCACAGCGCGAACTCTACGACAAGTACGTACACGCAACATGGCTTCTAAACGGTCGGCTGGTCAGAACGGACTAAAGAAAGCACTGATAAACAGCAAGGCCTGAAAGAACTAAATGCAAATCAAGCAACGAGCGGACAATAAGCACTGAAAATCAAAGCGTACTATATATAAATATATAGGCCGCAAAGACAAACAAATGCAAACTGACTACACGCACTGATAAGCAGATACGCACCGACAAGCACAAACTGTAGAGCAGGAACAATCTGAAGCACAAGTCTGAAAAGCGCGAATCGGCTATAACCAATCTTCTACTAACACGCGATAAACACAAGATCAGCAGAAGAAGCCCAAAGGGTGCCGGACGTGGTGCTGAACTTTCCTTTTCTAGTCTCGTTGTACGTGGTGGATGCCACCGCATTCTTGGCAGTCGGAATTTGGTGTGACCGTGTGTAGACAACAAAGCTTGAGCGGAATTCCGTCGGAAAAACCGTCAGAGCTTAACCGCGGCATAAGAGGATAGAAAAAAGTGGGTGGAGAGCTGAGGTTACACTCTGCAGAGCTCAGTGAGGAGAGTTCTGAGAGCTAATTGGAGGGAAGAGACACACCCCTCCACAAAGCTCACAGGAACAGAGCTGAGGCTGTCACTCTGCTGGAGCTCCCTCCCCTGTCACCATTTTCTCTTGGTGTCAGGAAAACTTGTTAAAAGTGATTCATTCTGATAGCAGAGGAATGAAGCAGCAGTCAGAAATTGCACTTAGTGTTCTTAATTGAGCCAAGTACACACTATAGAGGCATATGCTTTGTTCATGTTTCATGTCTGAGGTTTGCAACCACTTTAATGCGAAAAGTAAAACAAAGTCCAACAAGGATCACTCATACTGTGTGGAGACTTTAATATTACTCCAGATGCCCAAATAGACTCTCCCACTTCTACAAAATGTCTACAGCCATCTCTATAATCCTATCTACATAAAAATTACCTTTATGATGTTTGGCATTACCAGCGTTCTAATTTTTCTCACAGTCATAATACTTATTCTAGGATAGACCTTTTCCCAGTGGACAAATAGCTACTCCAAAAAATCTCTGATTCCTCTATTAATGACATTATGTAGTTTGACTACGGTTGTAACTCTTATGCCCCATACATGCGGTCGGACATTCCGAACACAAAATCCGTCTGATTTTTTCTGACGGATTTTGGCTGAAACTTGTCTTGCATATACACGGTCGCACAAAGTTGTCAGAAAATCTGATCGTTCAGAACAAGGTGATGTACAACACGTACGACGGGACTACGTAGAGGTCAGTAGCCAATAGCTTTTGTCTCCAAATTTTTTCTGAGCATGCGTGGCATTTTGTGCGTCGGAATTCTCTACACACGATTGGAAAAAGTTGTCAGAAAATTTTAGATCCAGCTCTCAAACTTTTTCCATCGGAAATTCCAACTGAAAAAGTCAGATAGAGCCCACACACAATCAGATTTTCCGACAACATAATCCGATCTGACTTTTTCAGTCAAACTTTCCGACCATGTGTCTTTTTCATCAGCATCTACATTTATATAGAGATCCAACCAGATACATATGCAATCTCCTCATCTTTTCAGTTCAGGGCACTATTGGAAAACCACCTTAGATAACTCTTTCAGCTCAACTCTTTTTATTTAGTGGAATGTCCACAAGGTGTTTATTTGTAGTATCTTTATGAAACTAGGTGGTAGGGCTAAGAGGAAGAGGCAGCAATGAATAGAAGTACTCTATTGTACCTAAAAATAAATGTATAATACTTCTGCTACCTCTTCCTTCTTTCCCCAAGGAATCTCAAAAAATGCTCTAATCATTACACTACACTCCCCAGAACTTTTTTCCTATTCCTCTATTAAATAATGATTTAAAAATATATGCAAAGCTACTGGTCTACTGCCTGGTAGACATTTTACCTTCCAAGAAGACCTCTCATTAATATTATCCACCATGCCTTCTGGCTCTGGACAAGGAGAAAACATTTGATGGAGGCCACTGGAGTTATCTTACCCAACTACTCCAAAAATGTGGCCTATTTGGTCGTATTTTAGCCATCTTCATGACCTTATATACTTGCCTAACAGCACAGGTATACTCCTCAGGGATGTTGTCTAAATCTTTTCAAATGGAATCCATCAGGACTGTTTGTTATCGCCTTTAATATTTTATTTACTAAAGGAATCTCAGATTATATCCATATATTACTGGGCTCTTAGTTGCTACTAGAGAATGTAAAATAAATCTATTTTCTGATGATGTGATTTTTATGTTGACAGGTGTAGGTTCTTCCCTGGCAGTGTTACATACAGTAGCACTTTTCAATTGTTCAATGTGGTTTCACATTACAAAGGGAATGATGACAAATCAAATGTTTTGGGCATGGACATTGTCATGTATACTAAACAATTTCTTCAGGCTAAGTATGCATATGCTTAAAAAGACACTGAAATGTTATATTTAGATAGTGCTTACTAACCCTAACACCTCCCCAGAATGTTGGAGAGGTTGTGGGAAAATAGGTACTATTTACCATGTTTTGTGAATGTCTAAACACCTAAGTTTTGTCCAAAGATCTTTCAAATAATATCAGAAGCAATAGTACCACCTATACCCCCCTCTCCAAGTCTAACCATATTGTGCCTAGGGATAGATTATATCCCCTATCTATTGAGAAAATTCATAACCCACATTTTTTTAGAAATCAGATTATCTATTGTAATTCATCAGAAATCTGATCTCCCACCTCCTACAGTGAGAATACATTTTTTTTTACATAGAGTCCCTCTCATAATGCATACCAGACCCTTGGGGTCTGTTACAGACTTTAAGGGGGATTCCAGTTTAAAGAAATCATGGGGTCCCCCTAAAAATCGATACCAGACCTCTAATATGTGCATGGAGGCTTGCTGGCTGGCCAGAAAGGGGGGAGCATGCCTCTCCCTCCTGAACCATACCAGGCCACATGCCCTCAACATTGAGGGGGTGCCTTGCCAAGAGAACCCCCTGACAAGTCACCTTGTTCCCATGTCGAAGAGGACAATGGCCACTTCTCCAAAACTCTTGCTCTGAGCGTTGCTTGCAGTGACGGTGGGACGTTGCAGGGCTTACCAGAATCTGGAAAGCACTTCTAATAATAGGGCCCCCAGATATCACCCCCCATGTAAATTAGTATAGGGTATAAGTATCTCTACTCATTCACAAAAAAAGTAGTAACAGAAATAAAAACACCAAAATATTTGTCCTTTATTAAAAAAAAATGTAATCCCCCAAAAACCCCTCATTGTAAATGCATCATGAATCACAGTGTCTGCCACCCAACTTACTAAAAAAAAAAACAAAAACAAAGAAAAGATGATGACCATGTGCACAAGACCGATCTCAACTATACACATATCTGAATGGCAGCTCCCTGAACTGTTATCAGGGGTGGATAGTGTTGACATAACTGTCATGGACATGGACATATTTTGGCAGTGATGTCACTGCTATTCCCACCCTTTGCTGCTATTCCCATAATGTAATTGGTTCCTAGGGACACCGTAAATGCTTGCACTTAGGAACCAGTGACAGAGAGAAACTGTCATATAAAGAAGCGATAAAATTTCCGGACCACTGGCTTATCCCTATACATGATACACAAAAAGAGTACAACATAGTACCGGTATTCTGATAGTAGTCAGCACTTTAATAGTAGCAAGACAGGTATATGACCTTGCAAAGCACTAACAGTCTTCCTTAAGTTGCAGTGGATCTCTCTATAATGAATCTGGCCATGACTGTTTGATAGCAATCATGGATACCTTGATTTATGGACAAGAAATCCTTCCTGCAATGTGCAATAGCATCTACCTAGCTTCTCTGAGACACTATTCAGAATTAAAGTTTCCTTACAGATTCTATATCCAGGCAGCCCTTTTCCTTTGTGGTTCTGTCTGGACAAAACACACTAGCAGGGCAGTCTAAATTCTCTGAGCCTCTAGCACAAGCCCCTGGCTATGACAAGGCCCAATAGAGAAAGAACCTTCTGAAAAGGTGCTCCAAACATTTATCACCTTCTCTCATCCCACAACACTCAACAGACTCAGTGAATGGCTGGAGCAGGCAAATATTCATAGCTCAGTGACTGTCCTCCCCACACTGACTACTGGATCCCGCTCAGCAGTAGCAGAGAGAAGCAATTAACACATTGATCTTAGGTGAACCTTCTGAGCCCAGGCAATGGAATTAAAACTCAGTGTCAAGAAGGGTATGACAGCAGACAAGATGGCTTTCTATGGCAGATTCCTGTTCATGGCTCTTCATGTGTGTAGTCAGGAGCTGGATAAAATTGTCTGCATGTTCAGGAGACCCTCTGAAGCATTGCTACAGTGAGACTGTTCTCTCCTAGTGCTCAGCCCAGACTCTATATCATCATATTCCAAATGCAGAGGGAATGAGACCTGGGAGGGGAGCAAAGCATCTTGAGACATGTAGTCCAAAGAGTCAGATTTACATTCAGTTGGACTGTTGTGGACTACAAATCCCAGACGGCTGGTGAACAGAAGGGAATTCTCGGAGAGGTAATAAAAAGCCTGTGTGAGACCGAATCGCCCCCCTTGGGACCACGGCCTGGATCTGCAAGTAGTGACTCTGTGTTAGTTGGGTCCTGTGCTACAGAGAGAGAGGCATCGCAAGCGGGTCCGGGAACATCCACTGCCAGCCACAACTGATCATTCAGCTGAGGCTGTAGGCCACTCTCATCACATCCACACTAGATCCATCTTGGTGGTAGCGTGATGTGATGTGTGGTCAAGCATTGTCCCTTGAGCCAAATTCTGCAGATGCCTGCTCTTCAACACTGAAGGTCGCTGGGATTGGTGAGTGGGCACTTGCACATTCTTTGTACACCAAAGGATACTGCATGCAGACACCATTGCCTTTGTCACCAAGCTTGCAAGGGGACCCTTGTTACACCTTAACCCACACAGAGAAAGAATTTAGTGAACATATAGTGTGTCAGAACACTATGTGCACATTTCAAAGAGCTAGCTGAAGACTTAAGCCTCTTCCAAGCACTCTTCTTCAAAGGACTACAGAATATCCCCCCACACAAGGGATAAGAACATTCAGTGCCACCAAGGTATAACTATATATTTAAACCAAGAACTATATTTGTTAGAGAAAAAGGTGAAATAACTTTAGATTGTTAGTTTAGTTTGAAATCAGAGTTACACATTGCAGGGACTATGGTGGCAGGAGATGAAAGGGAGAGGTTTGACAGAGGCCTCATCACTATTCCACCCTTTTTGGCCTGTAGCCATAGACTAGGGTTAAATTCTGCCAAATGTGAAGTGCGCATGCGCGAGGGAGCCGTGATGGACGCCTAGTCACGGAGCTCCGCACCGCCCCAGACCTAACGGACATCACAGCGCCAGCCCGACCCGCCGAAATACCGCTATTAAGCGGCGATCTGCCCCACGGACCACCAGGGAATACCCCCCGCTGGTCAAGGAGTCTCATAGGACATAATCGGGAGACATTTCTCTCAGCCCCCTCACAGCCAGGGAGTTCTCTCACCGCTCCGGAACTCACAGCGCCAGCCCGACCCACCTAATTACCGCTATCAAGTGGCGATCTGCCTCACAGACCACCAGGGAATACCCCCGCATGCCAGGGAACTTCACACGGCGCAACCTGGAGAAGTTTTTCTCAGCCTCCAAACAGCCAGGGTGTACCAAGATGGCCGCCACAACGGCCAGCTCTCCTCAGATCTCCCTCATGGAAGCACAGCAGGATTCCAGGCAAGTCATTCCCCCAGCTCATTCACTGCTCACCCCAGGACCTCCACTGCCCTATCATCAGGAGATGACCCCCTCCCCAGCCTCCACAGACTCGCTCCTCAGCCGCACCTTTGGGGCTCCTCCATTTTCCCCAGCAGGGCCTGTAATGGCCGCCCTTACTGACTCTCCTGCCTATGGAGCCTCTGACAGGGATCAATCTTTCAATATGGAAGACCTATTCCTCAGACTTTCATCCCTACTTGACAAAGGGCTTGCCTCCACTGCTGCCAAAATCACGGGCGACATCAAGGCTGACCTCCACAGCATCGGGTCACGCATTGACGCCATTGAAGCCAGGGTAGATCAAACCACCACAACAGCCCACCAACATTCTGACCTCATCTCCACCCTTCATGATCAATTAGACACAGCTATGGCCCGCATTGACGAATTGGAAAACAGATCCAGGCGGTATAACTTTAGGATCAGAGGCCTCCCGGAATCCATCCAGGATGTCCCCTCTGCAACACAAGACCTCATTAAATCTCTGATCCCCAATATTCCCTCACACCGCCTTGAACTCGATAGGGCCCACAGATCTCTCAGGCCACCCAGGAAGGATGGTACTCCCAGGGATATCATAGCCAAACCGCACTTTTACGCGGTAAAGGAAGCCATAATGAAACAAGCCCGAGCCATGCCTCAGGTGACTTGTCAGGGTCACCCAGTACAGATTTTTGCTGACCTTGCCCCCTCCACTATTCAGCGTAGAAGGACCCTGAAGCCCCTTCTACAAGCTCTCACTACAAAAGAAATCAAGTATAGATGGTCCTTCCCCTTCGCCGTAAAATTCACTCTAAAAGGTCAGGAGTACTCCTTCTCCAACTTTATCGACGGCGAACGCCTGCTTCTGAAACTCAAGGTGATCTCCCAAGAGGCCGACATGGACGTCTCAATCCCTCCAGCAGCCTCCAACAAACGCCCTCTGCCGACGAGCCCACCCAATCCACTATGGAACAAGTCCAAAACTCGCAGATCGCAACCCAATGGTCCTCATTGAGTGCAACATGGAAAACTTTCTTTCATTCACATGGTCTTGATCGACCCCCCACGTTTACCTGCTACTTTGTCAACTGAGATTCCAGTTTTATTTTCCCGACCCTGAACTCTGGACTTTGCGGTAGATATTCCTACCTGTATGATGCCCCCAGATGCTCACTGACCCCTTCGGCCAAATTGATCGGATCATTTCTTCTAGCAAGACGCAGATGAACTGTTCATTGTCGCAGGCTCCATGCTTTCTTTACTGGTATCCGGCTGGATCTAGCGGAATTTTCACCCCAATGTCACTGCCTGCACTACTCCCTAGTTGGTCGCTACCGAGTGGTCATCTTGTTCTTCTTCAGCTGGGGTTGGAAACCCCTCTAATGTTATTGCTTTTTTTTTTGGTTCCAGTCTACTCGACATCTTTACACTGATTGACGATCGTTTGCCCTAAGGGCTGGTTTTATGTCAAGTTTATGTATTTCATTTTTCCATCAGACCCGGAAGGTCCTGGTCTGGGGCAGTACACATGCAACTCCTCCTATCCCTTTGACTCCCATCCGGATTCGTTGGGATTGGTTCTCCAGGCCGCGTTTGGCATGGAGAATTTCTTCTCTTTTTATGCTTCCTGCTCTTCTAAGAGCAGGAGGATTCCTAGGTCGGGCCTCTCCCCCTGGTTCACTCTGTCATCCAGGGAGAGATCGCTGGGCCTCTCTTCTTTTCCTTCTTCCCTACCTTTCCCCACCTCTTTCTATCTTTCGGAGCATCAATTAATCCTTGTTTTTCTTCTACTGAGCACATTCCCACGAGACACGCTTCCGGGGACACCAACCAGCGGTATTCCAGAAGAATGTCCTCTCACCTTCTACAGGCCGGAACACTTTCAGGTTAGTGATGATGACTGTTTGCACGCTCCCCCCGACAGTACCCATGGCTGACCGCACTCAGCACACGTTAAAAATAGCCACGCACAATGTACAGGGTATGAATTCCCCCATAAAACGGAAAAAGCTATTTAACTCCTACAAATCCTCCAAGATTGACATTGTCATGCTTCAGGAAACACACCTCCCGATTCGGTATAGTCCCAAATTCCTCCATGCCCACTTCCCCGCCTTCTTTTTGGCAAACGCAGAAAACAAAACCAGAGGGGTTGCTATTGCTTTTGCTAAAGGCTGCAACTTTACCCTGACCTTAGAAATGCGAGATCCAGAGGGCAGATATATACTTGTTAAGGGGACGATTGAGGATGACCTCTTCTCCCTCATCTCATACTACGCACCCAACAAAGGACAAGCAACCTTTTTTGAAAGTATGTTTGCATCTCTTTCCCCATTCCTCGAGGGTACGGTCATTTTCGGGGGGGACTCCAATTCCGCCTTCGACCAGGCTTTAGACAGGTCCAAATCCCCTTCCTCCCAACTCACCAGGCCCACCAAAGAAAGCCTTAAGATAGCCAAACTCATCCATGCTCAGGGCATGGCAGATGTCTGGAGGGAACTCAACCCGGGAAAGAGGGACTACTCTCATTTCTCCGCTCCTCATAACCTATATGCCAGGATTGACCACCTCCTAACCCAAACCCGAAATATTCCCCGGATTCTCTCCTCTAAAATCACTGATTCCGCCCTCTCCGACCATGCTATTGTAACTCTATCTATGCACAGACGCTACCCGAAGCCGGGATTCGGTCAATGGAGATTGAACGAATCCATGCTATCGGATCCGATAAAAGTCCAGACGTTGGAAAAAACAATCACAGAATACTTTTCCCTTAATAAAACCAACGGGATCTCAGCAGAAACACTGTGGGCGGCCCACAAACCATTCATCAGAGGCGAGATAATCAAAATGACGACGCAACTTAAACGAGAACGGGCAGCGGACATAAAAAGACTTGACGATCAATATGCTTCCCTTCGCGCCCAACACAAACGACGTCCCTCACCCTCCTTGCGTACCCAACTCGACAAAACTAGACTCGAACTCAACCTTGCCCTGACTGCACAAGCCGAAAAACAAATACGGTGGAGTAAAAATTAATTTTATACACAAGGGGATAAATTGGGATCAATGCTAGCTTCTAGGCTAACACCCAAATTTCGCTCCTATGTAATGCCTAAAATCAAGATCCCAGGACAAGGTACATCATCCAACCCTGCCAAAATTCTTGAAGTATTCCATGACTTCTACTCCAAACTTTACAGTCAACATGACTCTGCTGACCAGCCTGCTCTTTCCAAGTATCTTGACGGGATCCCCGTTCCCTCCCTTTCTGCAGAACATAAGGCTATACTAGAAGCTTCCTTCTCAATAGAAGAGGTCCAGGATGTTATTACTGCTTTAAAGTCTAACTCAGCACCAGGCCCAGATGGCCTACCCAACTCCTACTATAAGACATTCCCGTCTACCCTGTCACCCCACCTCACTAAATTTTTCAATTCCAAGATAAGTGGAACCCCACTTGATCCCCATCTTAATACTGCTTTCATCGCAGTTATTCCAAAACCAGACAAAAATCCAGAAGAAGTCGTCAATTACAGACCTATCTCTCTCATCAATAGTGATCTAAAAATCCTTACCAAAATCTTAGCGAATCGTCTGGCTTCTTTCATCACGAGATATATACACAGGGATCAGGTGGGGTTCATCCCAGGCAGGCAGGGCCCTGACCAGATCAGGAGGGCTATTGATATAGTCTCCATACTTCAGACTGGATGGGATGGGGGCCCTAAACAATCAGGCATGCTCTTTTCATTAGATCTCCAAAAAGCCTTTGACTCAGTCTCCTGGCCTTATATTTTTGAGATCCTCCAACGCTGGGGCTTTGGAACCAACTTTATGGGTTTAATACGAGCTCTATACTCCAATCCCACCGCTTGCGTCAAGCTTCAAGGTCACTGTTCACAACATATATCCATTTCTACGGGAACTAGACAGGGCTGCCCGTTATCCCCCCTGATATTCGCTATTGTCATAGAAACTCTTGCGATTTCCATCCGCCAAAACCCCAATATTCACGGTGTCCGATGCGGATCCCAGACCCACAAATGCGGACTCTTCGCGGATGACATTCTCCTTTTCCTCACTTCCCCGACGACATCTCTACCTAATCTTTGCCAACCTCTAGACGAATTCGCTACCGTTTCTGGATTACGGGTTAATTACTCTAAGTCACAAGCACTAAATGTCTCTCTTCCCTCTACAACGGTCGACTCCCTACGACCTCACTTCAAGTTTCATTGGAACACCTCATCCATTAAATATCTCGGTGTCGAGCTTACGGCCAAAACGGAGAACCTTTATAGCACCAATTACCCTCCCATGTACCGAAAATTGGAACTGGATCTCCAAACATGGTCCAAACATAATCTCTCTTGGCTGGGGAAGATCAATTCAATAAAGATGATGTTGCTCCCTAGACTCCTTTATCTTTTCCGCTCACTACCAACCCCTATCGTAAGAGATCACCTTAAAAAGTTCCAAAGTAAAGTTCTTAAATTTATCTGGGGCTCGAAAGGATATAGGATTCCGCAGCAAACCTTGTATCTACATAGGCAGAAAGGGGGAGTCGGTTTGCCCCACTTTCATAAATACTACATTGCCTCCCGGATTGCTCAGCTCTCCGTGCTGTACTCCAAATACGAAAAGCCGGATTGGGTCCACATTGAAAGGCAAGCAGTTCCGCATTACACCCTAGATTTTCTCCTCTGGTCAAATCCGAAATTGCGTCCACCGATTTTGGCCCCTACCCTCTCGCATATGTTCGCCCTCTGGGACTCTGTTCGCTCCAACACAAATTTGGTCTCGGCCTATAAACCCCTGTCTCACTTGTTCCATAACCCTGACTTTCCCCCAGGACAAAATATACAAGCGTTTAAATGGTGGCTGGATAAGGGACTATACCGAATTGGACACTTTTATACAGTTTCTGGCCCGGTTACTCTTGCTTATTGTACCAAAAAATGGGACCTACCGGTCTCTGAACGGTTCAGATTTGGACAGATTTCACACTATCTCCACAAACTCTGGAAGGACAAACCCCTACCCCCTCAATTTACAGACTATGAAATCTGGTGCGGTCAGTCCATGGATCAGAGGGGGGGGGTGTCGACAATCTACTCATCACTCATCTCACCATCCACTAAATCCTCCTACATGCTACGCTGGGAATCAGACTTCCAATTTAACTGGGATCTGGGGACCTGGCAGAAAGCTAGTTTTGGCTCTTTTAAGAGCATCCTGAACACTACGCTCACTGAAGCTAGTCTGAAAATCATTTCTAGATGGTATTACACCCCCTCAGGTCTTGCCTCGCTTTTTCCGACAGCAAGCCCATTATGTTTCAGAGAGTGTGGTCTCATAGGCTCCATGTCCCATGTTTGGTGGGAATGCCCCAGAATAAGGTCATTTTTGAGAAAAATTTTCAACTTAATTGATAAACTAGTAGGAATACGGATCCCCAGATCCCCTATGGTAGCCCTTCTTAATACTCACATTCCAAACTTGACCAAAGCCTCTCAGAAACTCATCAGATTTATACTTCTTGGCGCCAAACTGACGGTTGCTAAAGCCTGGAAAAAACCCAGGGTCTCCTTCCCAGCAGTACTTAGGAAAATCTCTTGGATAATGTCACAGAAGAAGCTAGCCAGTGTTATCTCTAACACGGTCTGTAAATTGGAATCCACCTGGGAACCCTGGGCCATTTTCATTGGCGCTCCATGGATCACTAACTCGATAATCCCCTGAACCAGATCCTATATTTGATGCTCCGAACATCCTGACTATACTCCCTCTCCACTCTTCAACTCTCCTTCTATCCACTCCCTCTTTTCCCCTCTCCCTCTCTCTTTACTGCTGTCTGCTTTCTCCTCTTCCCTCTTCTTCCATTTTGTAGCTTACTATATGATTGACGGTGCCCTACTTTCAGGTTTCTCCTTAGGTACTAGCAACCCAGAGGTGTAGGCCTTACTTGCAACTTTGCATCTACATGGCTGGGGGGTGGGACGGTGGGGGCTTTCCCTATTGGGCACAGATAGATCCCAGATGGGGTGCCTGGTAGGGGGAGATCCCCATACGTTACACCGCCTAGAAAGCCTTCTCCTCCCACCTCTGTAGGGCTGGATCATAGGGCCCCGTCTAACCATTCCATGAGAAATACCAGTTTCACTCATTTGTCACAGCTGAATGACGTTTGTTTACCATCTTTGCCAGTTTTCGTGATGACAATGTTTATATGCCATGTCATTTCTCATTGTATTCTCTTTGAAAAATTTCAATAAAATACTGTATGTTTTTGAAGTGTTCTGGTTGCTTGTTCTTCAGTTGAGTTTGCCACCAGGTTATCAACTGTATCTTACCTACTGTATGTTACAAACTCTTATTGCTGAGTATATTATCATTATTCTGCCAGTAATCACATTTAACTGGTTCACTTTGCATGTGTATGTGCCTTTGAATCCTGCTTCTGCATCTGTACCTGATCTGTCTGCCTGTGTATGACCCGGCTTGTATGACCAGTCATTACTGGATTTCCAAGCTGCAAGCATCTGTCTGTTACCCTCTGGTGCCTGTTGTACATCTGCCTGCTACCTGCCTGCGATTCACCTACTTGCTGCCTCCAGTGCCAGCCTGTCCCTGCTTACTGTTCATCGGCTGCTACCTGGCATCTATGCTTGCTAAAAACAATCTGCTGCTTGACCGGGAGATCCTGTCCAGCCCTGCGGCTAGCAAGACCATCAGGAACCCGTGCCACTCTGCACTTCTGCACTACCTGTCTACTATATCAGGAGCCCGAGCTAGAGGTACCAGCTACATGACACTCTGTAAAACATACTAAATGTAATTAGAGAAAATCCAGCTTAAGGCAGGGTCCCCAAAATGATTAGAATTAAAATCAGAGACAGCCAAGCAATGAGCATTTTCAGTAAAACATAAGCAAATGCAGCCTTTATATTTCTTACATTTCATCACTTTTTAATTGAACTGTAGGTATAGAGCAGGGGACTAAGGATGCTAAAATACTGCCTACTATGAATGATGTTCCAGTTTAGACCAAAGTAGGATTCAGCTTGCACCGCTGTTCTGCATTTGGCATATGGAAGAGCTAAATGTGACAAGTCATACTCAGGACTGATGGTTGCTAGAAGGCCATTGGCTGCTCACCCCCTAACAACCAGTTACAATCCTCGCCCAGCACATTAAGTTGTCAATAGGGAATTCAATGCTGACAGCTGAATGTAAACAAATTGACCTCAATGACTAAATATGGCAATATTCTTATTTGGTTATGGCCATGGCCATTTTTGGTCAGTGAATTACAGAATCTGTCATAGTAGTGTGACAGAAGTGCATTGGCCACAGCATTTTGTTGCAGGTTGGCATGATGATTAACAAGGATCTACATTGCTGGAGGGCATGACTGATGATGAATTTACAACATAGAACTAGAGTTGAGCGGACACCTGGATGTTCGGGTTCGGCAGGTTCGGCCGAACTTAGGGAAAAAGTCCGGGTTCGGGACCGAACTTGACCCGAACTTGACCCCGAACTCCGAACCCCATTAAAGTCAATGGGGACCCGAACTTTTGAACACTAAAATGGCTGTAAAAAAGTCATGGAAAGGGCTAGAGGGCTGCAAATGGCAACAAAATGTTGTTAAGAGCATGGCAAGTGATCTGCAAACAAATGTGGATAGGGAAATAACTTAAAATAACATAAAAAAATAAAAAATAAAAATAAAATGCTGGAGGCCCCCTTCTCAGCAGAAGAGGTACAGGAAGTCATTAAGAACCTCAGAAACTCAACGGCACGATGCCGCACATATGGTGGGAATACCCCAGAATACGCACTTTCTGGAAAAAATTATTCAATTTAATGGATAAGATAGTGGGAAAATAAAATACTTGGAAATTAAAAAAATGAAAAAATTATAATCTTGACCTAGGAGGACGAAGTTCAAATGGAGTAGGAGGTTGAGGTGGCGGTGGATGTGGCGGTGTAGGTGGAAGCGGCGGTGGAGGAGGACGAGGTAGCCAACACTGGTTCAAAAATACAACAATGGCTGGGTAAGGCTAGTGGTGAATGATGTGTCGAATTCTGTCCCCCGTCGCATAGTGTCCGCCCTGTACTGCGCTTGCTCAGTATGTAGGACAAGGGGATTTTGAAACTCTCCGAAGACGATGCGCGGTGACTCCAGGTTCAAGCCACATCATCCGAGGTTGAAGACTAGCCAAGTGAGCCCGTGAGGGGCCCTGTTACTATGTGCTACCGTATGTCCACGTGGATGGTCGGGCTTGAACCTGCACTCACTGCGCAGGCAACGTTCATCTTTGGAGATTTTGTGAATCTCCTTGTCCTCCGTACTGCGCAAGCACTGCACCTGCGCAGTAAGTGGCCGGACACTATCCGATAGCAAGACAGTTTTCATCAGAACACCAGTATATGTGTCTATTCTGCACAAGGTACGGCCAAGTCCTGTGGGATCCATGCCTGGTTCATTTTAATGAACGTGAGCTTGTCCACATTGGCTCTGGACAGGCGGCTGCGCTTGTCTGTGATAACGCCCCCTGCCGTGCTAAATACACGTTCAGATAATACACTGGCTGCAGGGCAGGCCAGCACCTCCAAGGCGTAAAGGGCAAGCTCAGGCCATGTGCCCAATTTGGAGACCCAGAAGTTGAAGGGGGCAGACCCATCATTCAGTACGTGTAGGCGTGTGCACACATACTGCTCCACCATGTTGGTGAAATGCTGCCTCCTGCTAAGACGTTCCATCTCAGCTGGTGGTGCTGGTTGTTGTGGCATGCTGACAAAGCGTTTCCACATTTCGGCCATGCTAACCCGGCCTTCCGAGGTGCTGGCGGTGCCCCGGCTGCGTTGGCGACCTCTTCCTCCTCCTCTGCCTTCGCCTTGTGCTTCAAACGTACCCCCGCTGCCAAGTGGGAATGCAACCAGCAGCGCGTCTACCAGCGTGCGCTTGTACTCGCGCATCTTACGATCACGCTCCAGTGAGGTAATTAAGGATGGCACGTTGTCCTTGTAACGGGGATCCAGCAGGATGGCCACCCAATAATCAGCACCACTTAAAATGTGGGAAACTCGGCGGTCGTTGCGGAGACACTGCAGCATGTAATTGCTCATGTGTGCCAGGCTGCCCAGAGGCAAGGAAAAGCTGTCCTCTGTGGGAGGTGTATCGTCTGTGTCCTCTGTATCCCCCCAGCCACGCACCAGTGATGGACATGAGCTGGTCTGGGTGCCACCCTGCTGTGAACATGGTTCCTCCTCCTCCATCTCCTCCTCATCCTCCACCTCGTCATCCTCCAGAACTGTGCCCTTGCTGCCAGACAATTGTGTACCTGGCGCTTGTTGGTGCAGGAACCCACCCTCGTAGCCACTTGTAAATGACTGCCCTGAAAGCCTTGGAAATTAACCCTCTTCCTCCTCCTCCTCCTCCTGTGCCACATCCTCTTCCATCATCGCCTGAAGCGTTTTTTCAAGAAGGCATAGAACTGGGATAGTAACGCTGAGAACAGCGTCATCGGCACTGGCCATGTTGGTGGAGTACTCGAAACAGCGCAACAAGGCACACAGGTCTCGCATGGAGGCCCAGTTATTGGCGGTGAAGTGGTGCTGTTCCGCAGAGCGACTCACTCGTGCGTGCTGCAGCTGAAACTCCACTATCGCCTGCTGCTGCTCGCACAGTCTGGCAAGCATGTGCAAGGTGGAGTTCCACCTTGTGGGCACATCACATATGAGACGGTGAGCGGGAAGGCCGAAGTTACGCTGCAACGCTGACAGGCGAGCAGCAGCAGGGTCAGAACGCCGAAAGTGTGCACAGACGGCCCGTACTTTCTGCAGCAGCTCTGGCATATCGGGGTAATTCTTAAGGAACCTCTGGACCACCAAGTTCAGCACATGCGCCAGGCAAGGGATGTGCGTCAAACCGCCTAGGCCCAGAGCTGCTACGAGATTTCGCCCATTATCGCACACAACCAGGCCAGGCTTGAGGCTCACTGCCACCAACCACTCATCGGTCTGTTGTTCCATGTCCCTCCACAACTCCTGCGCGGTGTGGGGTTTTTCCCCCAAACAGGAAAGTTTTAAAACTGCCTGCTGTCGTTTAGCCCTGGCTGTGCTGAAGTTGGTGGTGAAGGTGTTACGCTGACCGGATGAGGAGGCGGTAGAGGATGAGGAGGCGGAGTAGGAGGAGTTAGCAACAGGAGGCAAACTGAAGTGCCCTGCAATCCTCGGTGGTGGAAGTACATGCGCCAATGTGCTATCCGCCTCAGGCCCAGCCGCCACTACATTTACCCAGTGTGCTGTTAGGGAGATATAACGTCCCTGACCGTGCTTGCATTCGTAGTTAGGTGGACCTTGCCACAGATGGCGTTGCGCAGTGCACACCTGATTTTGTCCCCCACTTGGTTGTGCAGGGAAGGGATAGCTCATCTGGAAAAGTAGTGGCGGCTGGGCACGACGTACTGTGGGACAGCCAATGACATCAGCCTTTTAAAACTCTGCGTCTCCACCAGATGGAATGACAGCATTTCAAAGGCGAGGAATTTTGAAATGCTGGCATTCAGGGCCAGGGATCGCGGGTGGCTAGGGGGGTACTTCCTCTTCCGCTCCAGTGTTTGGGAAATAGAGAGCTGAAAGCTTCCATGGGACATTGTGGAGATGGTTGGTGACCCAGGTGGTAGTGTTGCTGGCAGATCCTCTGTTTGCGGGTTGGCAGGTGTCACTGTTACTACAGAAGTGGATGAAGAGGCCGAGACTGCAGCAGAAGAGGAAGCAGGAGGAGCCAGAGACCTTTCTTGGTTTTTGAGGTGTCTACTCCACTGCATCTCGTGCTTTGCACTTAGATGCCTGGTCATGCAGGTTGTGCTCAGGTTGAGAACGTTTATGCCTCGCTTCAAGCTCTGATTGCACAGCGTGCAAACCACTTGTGTCTTGTCATCAGCACATTGTCTGAAGAACAGCCACGCTAGGGAACTCCTTGGACCTGGCTTTGGTGTGCTCGGTCCCTTGCTGCGTTGGGCAGTAGCAGACGTACTATCTAGGGGACGGACGCTCCGCTTTTGCACCCTGCTCCCTCTTCTGCTGTGCTGGTGGCTCTGTGCGACCACCGCCTCTTCCTCCGAACTACACTGGTCACCTGCATGACGTTGATTCCATGTGGGGTCAAGGACCTCATCATCCTCCACATCATCTTCCACCCAGTCTTCACCCCTGCCCTCCTTGTCGGTCTGCACAATGGCAAAAGCAGCAGCAGTTGACACCTGTGTTTCGTCATCATCCAAGACGTGCTGCGATGGTCCTCCCATGTACTCATCATGAAACATAAGTGGTTGGGCATCGGTGCACACAATCTCTTCCACGTCATCAAAAAGCAGAAGAGACTGCTGCATGATTTGGGGCTCAGACTGCTTGGCTGATTTGCAAGGGGGTGAGGTGAAAGACCGATGGACATTGGCTGCAGGTGCCAACTCTGAACTTTCATAAGGAGACTGGGTGGGAGACAATGTGAAGGAACCGGAGGCACTGTCAGCAACCCAATCTACTATCGCCTGTACTTTTCCTGGCCTCAACATTCATACAGCCTCATTAGGCGCGCCAAAAAACCGCTGCAGACTCTGTCGCCTACTCACACCTGAGGAAGGTGTTTCACTAGTGCGTGTAGCTGGCACAGATCGACCACGTCCTCTCCCTGCAACAGGAGCGCCACCAGCAGCACCACGACCCGGGCCACGTCCCCTTTTTGATGATCTTCTCATATTTTCAAAATTTATGATCTCGCCCTAAATGGGTGTTTTTGTCAATAGCAGAATACATGTACAGTGTCTAAAGCGTTTATGAACACGCAGAAAATGCTATTGGGAAAAAAAAAAACACTGCAAAATTTTATTTTTTTGCAATGTTTTTCCAATATCAGAATACACGGATAGTGTCTAAAGCATTTATGAAAATGCAGAAAATGCTATTGGGAAAAAAAATGCAAAATTAATTTTTTTGCAGTTTTTCCAATATCAGAATACACGGATAGTGTCTAAAGCGTTTATGAAAACGCAGAAAATGCTATTGGGAAAAAAAAACACTGCAAAATTAAATTTTTTTGCAATGTTTTTCCAATATCAGAATACACGGATAGTGTCTAAAGCGTGCATGAACACGCAGAAAATGCTATTGGGAAAAAAAACACAGCAAAATGTAATTTTTTTGCAATGTTTTTCCAATATCAGAATACACAGAGAGTATGTGCGTAAGATTTTTAATCTTAGTAAAATATGCAGTGCAGTGATGGTGCACTGAGCTTGCAGGTAAAACTTATATTTTGTCTGGCACTGGCCTCATGGCACTGTTAAAAGACATTGCACTGCACCCCAGCCATGGTACAATTGATTTAGGAATCTCTTGAATAATTCTCTCTGCCTCTTTCTCTTCCTTACTAAAGAAACTCTGTACTCTACTCTAGCTCTCTACTCTAGCTATGTAGATCGCTCACTGATCTAACTAATTAGAAGAAAAGTTAAGGAATGTGGACTGACTGACTGACTGACTTTATCACACTAACTCCTAAAATCCTCTCAGCAGCACAGGAACCTGTCTATAGCAGAATGACGCTGTGTGCTGTGTGTCTGGACTATATATAGAGGCTGGGTCACATGCTGCACTGCCCAATCACAGCCATGCCATTAGTAGGCTTGGCTGTGATGGCTTCTAAGGGCACACTAGTGAAACTAGCGTCGATTGGCTGCCCTGCAGCTCTTAAAAAGGCGCCAATACATCGCCGAACACCGGACCCGAACATACAGCCAATAGTTCGGGTTCGGGTCCGGGACCCGGACACCCAAAAGTCCGGTACGGACCCGAACTTTACAGTTCGGGTTCGCTCAACCCTACATAGGACTTTTTTTTAATAAAGGATATTTTCAAATGTGTGGTGTGTTTATTTACTTTCTATTTTTTGGTGAATGAATAGGGAAACTTCCCTCAAACTAATTTGTGTGGGGTAAGGTAAAAATCTTGTAGTTTTCTCTATTTTTTAATTAATAAGCCACCTGCCCACAAACCTCTACACCCACTAGACCTGAGATGTGGGAAAGAGGCCCTTGTGCTCATCAACATGGGTTACCTCCTTATAATCCACACTTGACTTGTAAGGTCTGGTATGGATCTTGGGGGGGGGGGGGGGGGGGTTCCACACAGTTTTTTTTATTGTAGATTAAAAAAAAATTACTGGTAACTTACAATTCCCTGATGGCTTATTTTTTGTAAGGAACAGCATGGAGTCCTCCCCCCCTAAAATGATCTGTGTATGGATTTTGGGGGTTCCCCATGCCTTTTTTTATTTTTTTTTAAATCAGAAAGGTTTTTATTAAACATGTATAAAAACAGCTTCTTCCAGTGCACAAGTACATATATGCATTTTTCGATTGTCAATGTACACACAAGTATTGCATTGCTACACAACTCTTTGCTCCAGCCGTCCGCACTTCCCTTCTCCTGCATTCCGCTCATAGAAACCTCATCTAACATATTATATATATTGTACCTTTTCTCTTCTATAGACATTGTAGAAGTCGAGACATCACTAGTTCTCTTGGGCTTAAACCTGGTGTATCTAACCATCTTGACCGAATGCGTTCAAACCTGCCCGGGCATCCCTTGTGTTGCCTTTTTTTCTATTTATAAAAAAATAAACTGCCAGGGAAATGTAATCTATTGGCAAATGATTATTAATTATTTAAATGATAAAATGTAAATAAGTTAATTTATTTAAATAATATATGGACAGATGCCAAACTTCGTAGACAGGATTAAGACAATGCACCAAGCATATTTTTTAAAGGAATTATGAATATTTAATGCTTCACTTTAAACCTTATTAAAGGGGTGCTCTGGTTAAAATGATATAAAAAAATGCAATTTCTACACAATCCCCTTGGCAGTGCCTAGTCTTCAATGCCATTTGTTTGACAATCTCTATTAGCTTTGAAAATGGCCTATTTTAAAGATTTGGCTATCATTGACTTCAGTGATGTTGGAATTAAAGCTCAAACTTCTAAGCTGTTCAGAAACCTCTTAGGAACTGCATCCGAGTATGTTTGTCTCATGTATGCCTAAACTTCTTGCATACCAGCAGCCATTTGTAAGCAATGAGTAATTTATTGCTAACATATGATCTGTATTGGCAGAAGGAGAGATTGTCAAAAACAGTAAATTATTTGCAAGACAGAGTGTTTTTAATATTATCTGACATGCAGTTCTGAGAAAGATTTGATCTGTAAATAAGGTAGCTGACCTGTGCAAACCTTGATAATCCAAAGACAACCAATACCAGCAAATGCCGTTTAAATTTATCAGCGTTATCATGTTTTAAAGAACCTGCAGATATCACACATTTCTTCGTAGCATTAATAGAGCAAACTATAAATTAGATATTTTAATTGTCCTATGTAAAACGTACCATTTCATGTGTTTTCTTTGGGAAAAAAAACACCTAGCAGAAAAATGTCAGTAACTTAAACAACAATACCATTGAGATTTTGCAAATGGCCTGTCTTATTTCCATTCCATTTACAATGAGAAAACTTAATAGTCTAATCTTTAAAGCCTAAGCCTTTTTAACAATGAGGATAAATCAGGATTTTACCATTTCTTTCTTTAAATGTAACGTTTAGAGCAAATCTTAAGTTCACTATTCTGAAGCATCCTTTTGAAACAAAATAACTGTGAAAGTAAAATATTCTCTCTCAAAAATATAAGTAATTTATAAGCAAACCAGTAGAAAACTAGACATCGACTTTGTTTCAAAGTCCTTTTATGTGCTGCTGGAATAGGTTTCATAAATTATTTAGGAGGCTGTTTAATTATTTAAGACTTCCCTATTCTGTCCATCCACTTCTTCTAACCTCTTACTACTTGTGGAAATTACTAAGTGACCATTTAAATTACCTTGAAAATCCAGCAAAATTCTAATTGTTTTTAGGTCAATCAATATATTTTGGAAATGTTCTTTTCTTATTTTTTATTGATCATAAGGAGAAAAGCAGATCGTCAGTAACTGCCTTATTGTAAGCTTGACAGTGTATTGAATATATGGTGTTACAAGTGGTGTCAAAACAAGTAACACTGTGACACGTTTTTAAGAAAGTATTATAGGTTGCTAGAAGGTCCCAAAGCTATGAGAGATGCAATCCTCTTGACCAGTCTCTTCACAAAGCAGCACTAATTAATTATATGACTGGTTCTGGTAAAACACCATAATACTGCTAAACCACATGTCCTTTTTACGTGTACTATCCATCCCATCAACCACTCCTAATTATTAGGTTTAAATATGAATGTTACCAGTTATAGTACACATTTTTTAACTGTCCAAAACAAGTGCATAAGAAAATAATTCTTTGGGGGGATTTATCAGGCCCTATATAGCAGCATATATTCCTTACAAAATGTCTCCAGTTTACTAGATATAATAGTATAATCTGGGTGTGTAAAATTTGATGAATCAGTAGTGAAGTATACTGGCATAATTCTGTCTCTATAAAAAGTTTTATTAAGACTTAATCTAACATATAGCTCCTTTTTTTTTTCTTATTGTGGCCCTCACAGAGGTAAATATTATTTTAGTTCTGATTAGAGCATTCAGAGATTCAGTTAAACAACATTTAAATATTGTTTCAATTAAAGGAAAACATTCACAGAAAATATATTACAAAACAAACCATAAGAAACAGTCAAATAAAATGGGTTTAAAGGTACAAATTACTTTACAAATGCAGTCATCATTTGCTGAATGGGTGTTTAAAAGAGAAGTAAAGGAATATTTTTTTCCTGATTAATGCTTACCTAGTTGGATGCAGCTTCGGTCCGATGTTGCATTTGTCCCCCGGCGCCTCTACACTGAGAATCAAGCAATTGAACAATGCTGATCACTAGTTTTTTAGAGCTCAGTGAGCAGAGAGCAGAGAATGCAGCAGAGTCTGGGCTCACCCCTTTCTTCTCTGAGCTGGCCGCTCAGCTGTCATCTAATTGCCAGCTCCTAGCTCTCCACAGTGACTCACCTGTTTATGATATGCTGCTTGTCAGTCCTGCCTATTTAAGCCGTCCAGCCCAGACGATCTCTGCCTTCACCTTGGTCACATCTCTAGAGATGCTCTCCTGTGTTCCTGTTAAAGACTTGCTTGGCTGACATTCCTTCTAGCTCCAGATCCTGCTTGCCATTCTAATACGCTCATCTCTGGATCCCTGACGTTTTGGCTTGTCTGACTTTTTCTGAACTCTGGCTATGTTTTGACTACGTTTACTCTGTTTATTTTTTTTTATTATTATTAAACAAGTGATATTTAACTGTACTTTGTCTCAGTCTGATTCATGGTTTCTGACATGTAGGCTGTCATTCACAGCTCTTTGCTCTTCTTCCTCCTTGCTCAGCATTGAGCTGTGTAGGGTGGCAGAGCGGCCGTCTCATGCTCTCAGCAGCTGGCTGAAAGGCTGAACGGGGTGTCAGTCCAGGCACCTGGTGGATCCAAACTCTGTGGTTGGGATGACACGGTGCCTGGACTGATATTGGTGACGTTAGCAGAGAGCAGACTTCAGTCCGCTCTCAGCTGAAAACGGGTCACAGGAGTGCAAAGCGAATTGCACTGCTGTGATCCATAGGAGAAATACAGCTAAACTTGGCTATACTTCTCCTTTAAGGTTTTAGGCATCTATTTGTTTTTTATTTTCTTATACTTCCATGTTATATAAATGTAACTGTTTCACAGCAGAAATATTGGACTTTATGTTGCTTGCTAGTTTGATCTCATGTCAAAAACTAGTTAACAGCCAAATTAAGACCAGGCCAAAAAACACTCTTTTCCAGATCCTAGACCGAATAGCATTTGATGTATTTAGCTAATTTTTAAATCCTTAAACTGTAATGGGTCCAGGTTAAAATGATATTAAAGTCTTTAAAAAAAAATAACAAACATGTTATTTACATAGGAGAAAAGTTTTTTTGGGGACTTTATATGAAGCAGGAACTAAAGGGGTAACTGCCTCCATCCCTATCGTTGATTAAAAATGGGAGCAAGGGTGGGACTTTGTATGAAGCACACAGCAGCATAAATGAAGTCAAGTGACTGGGAACATAGTTTTATTATATCATCGTATATAATATAATGTTCTGGGCATACAACCTCTAAGAACACTTTGGACACTAAGCCTCTCCATATACATGATCATTATAGACATAAAATACATGACAATCCTCAATTCAAAAGATATTTGTAGGTAAACATTAATACAAGTTAGGAAAAAAAAGGAAGTTAACATGGTTGATATGATACTTTGTGTTAAAGCTTAATTAAACCACAACATTTTTTTTTTCTAATGATCCATGGTATGAGGGTAGCAGAAATTGATGGCTCAACGCGTTTTGCGGCCTTGTAGCAGCTCATCAGGAGCTTTGACCATGGAAAACATCTGGAAACAAAAGACATAATTTGTAGATGGTCTCAGGGGGATGGAAAGAAAATGAAAATATTTAAAGGGAAAGCTAAATAGGGAAGGATTTTCCAACTTACATCCGCATTCGCGCAGCGGCAATGCGGCGCCAGATATCGCTGAAACACCGCTGGGTCCCATCTCCGGGGGCCATGGGGATTTGCTTAGGCGAGAACAACCGGCATAGACACATCCCAGACCATGAATATGTATGAAGCACCCTGTTAGAGGGTGGGGGTGGTAACCCCAATGGGGAACCTAAGTAAAAAAAAATTATGTGCAAGGATGTAAATGATTGTGAGTGTATGATGTGATAATTAGTATGAAGTATGAGTGTGGGGATGAGGTGAACGATAAATGGATGATATAAAAGAAAAAGTGATAGTGATTAAATAGAGTGGCAGTGTGGAAGGGAGAAAAATTTAAAAATGTAATATAATAAAATAAATGTGAATAAAATAAGTGTACAAACATAAACCGATGAGAAGAAAGGAGCACAGAAACTGAAAATCAGAGAGGGGAGAATAGGTGAAGGAAATGGAGTGAAAAGGTACCTGTTGATAACAAGAGGGGATCAGATTCCAAGGCCATGTGCATGTTCCAAAGTGTAGAGTGAGAGTGAGGTGTGTGAAAACCGGCCATGGGAGGTGTCCATGTAGGTGCGCCGCCAAAGCTCCACCCCAAACATCACCAAGGTGGACACAACAGAGAGAGAGAGAGAGAGACGCTTTCACCTGGACGGCTTAGCCGCCTTGCGATTAGCGCCTGTCCAAATCTCCCATGTGTCCACTACAGTGAGATACCGGGTCAGCAATGGCGTTCCACGTGGACGCTCCACGCCATGGACGCGCAGCGCAACATCAACACACGGGGATGGTGCGTCCTCCAGTCCCCCATCTCAAAGGGGGCAGCGACGGGGAGGAGGAGGGCGCGTTGCACATCACAGCTTCCGGATTGGGAAGCAGCAAGTGGATCAGCAAAACCAGCCCCAAACACACAGATGCGCCGATGCGGACCCGAGACACAAAACCAGGACAGTAAATTAATAAATTGTAAATTAAATTATACATAAGTTAGTAGGAGGGGCAATAATTGATATACTGATATAATCGAGGGTTTATTCAATAAACAAAGTAAAAATAAATTTGGACTGAGATTTGGCATGGCTCTTGATAAATAAGGAAAACAGTAATAAGTGTACTATTATAACAGAGGGGAAATTCAATAGGGAAAATATAAATACATTTAAACTGAAAATTGGCATGGCCCTTGATATCAGAGGTCATACAGAATTTTGAGAAGGTATTTTAGTTCACTGCTGCCATGTGCTTCCATCCCTAATTTGTTTATTAGGGATTTAATCACTATCACTTTTTCTTTTATATCATACATTTATCGTTCACCTCATCCCCCACACTCATACTTAATACTCCTTATCACATCATACACTCACAATCATTTACATCCTTGCACATTTTTTTTTTACTTAGGTTCCCCATTGGGGTCACCACCCCCACCCTCTACCAGGGTGCTTCATACATATTCATGGTCTTGGATGTGTCTATGCTGGTTTTCTCGCCTCAGCAAATCCCCATGGCCCCCGGAGATGGGACCCAGTGGTGTTTCGGCGATATCTGGTTGCCGCATTTCTGCTGCGCAGATGCGGATTTAAGTTGGACACATTAACTTGAAAAATGTTCATTTTTAAACAGAAATGACGCATTAGTTAATCTTTGTGTAATAGGAAAATATAATAAAAATAGGAACCCTGTCCAGTGAAGCATGCAGTTGTACCAGAAGTAGTTATTATTAAAATTATTACAGTATACAGCATTTATATAGCACTGACAGTTTACACAGCATGTTACATCCTAAGGGCTCTCCCAGAGCAACAATCTCTATAGGTAGATACCTTCACACAGCAGCTAATGCAGCAACCAAAACTAAATAAACCATTTTACAGAAAAAGTTATAAATAAAAGGAAATCTCCAGTTTCATTAAAACAAATTGCATGTTTATAAATTGCTACATAGGCTTTTTTTGTAGTTTAAAGTTCACTTTAAAAAATAAAAATAAATTCAAATTTTTTGGAGGTAAAAAGTTACTGAAGTCTAGGAAGATCAATGAACCATGAGAGCGCTCACAGCGCCCTCACAGTTAATTGAGAACTACACGCTGTCTGCGTTAAGCTTCAGCGTCAGCTTTAAGAACATAAACATAAAGCTAACCTCCTGCATTATTTCAAATTGTGCACTTTTTCAGTGATGCATATTTATAGCCACCTTGAGAAACTGAGAGCAGGCAGACCAGGCAGAAGTCACTTTATTTGCATAAGAAATCATTTGTGACACTTGGTAAATTGCAGATTTTGGACAGCGCAGATAAATACAGGTATAGGATTGATTCTGATTTCTGTTTGTGAAACAGTGGAGCTGTAGAATAGTGGTTGACAAATGACAATTATTAGTCTCTGGGCAAGTTTGTAACCAAATAACATCATTTATTAGTTGACAAAAAATCAAATAAGAGCTTTGTTTTGTACAAAGCAAGCTCTATGTGGTACATATGTATTATTTCAAAACATTAGAGTGCCTGTAAGAAGAAAATACTTCTTATACCCCGGGGTGTCTGACAGATGCAAGCATCTCATCCTCTAGTACTTCTCTGTTCTGCAATCAGGCCATCCATTCACACGCTAATAGGCAACCAGCAGGTGTAAATCAGAGTTTTTTCTGGTAGGGCCTCCCTGCTATTCACTTTATAAAGCAGTTGGCAGCAGAATCCTGCAGTTATCAGAGGAGGAATTCACAGTCCAAATGTTAGATGCAATAACTAAATTAAAAAAAGGAGTGTTCAAATACCCTTTCATAAAATAAATTAAGATAAATGTTAATAAATAAGTCTAAGCCTGGGTTCAGACTAGTGCGTTGCGATTTCAGGGCCCTGCGTGACTGCGCAGTGAAACGCCGGCTGTTCTGCGGATTGTCCGCGTTTTAGGTGCGAATCAGCTGCTAGCTGAATTCACAACTCATTTTACTACTTCTGAGGGGGAAATCCACTGCAAATTTTTTATAAAAAAAACAGCATGGGTTCCCCCTCCAGAGGCATACCAGGCCCTTAGGTCTGGTATGGATTTTAAGGGTACCCCCTACGCCGAAAAAACGGCGTGGGGGTCCCCCCAAAATCCACACCAGACCCTTATCCGAGCACGCAGCCTGGCAGGTCAGGAAAGGGGGTGGGGACGAGCGAGCGCCCCCCCCCTCCTGAACCGTACCAGGCCGCATGCCCTCAACATGGGGGGGTGGGTGCTTTGGGGAAGGGGGGCGCCCTGCGGCCCCCCACCCCAGAGCACCTTGTCCCCATGTTGACAAGGACAAGGTCCTCTTCCCGACAACCCTGGCCGTTGGTTGTCGGGGTCTGCGGGCGGGGGGGCTTATCGGAATCCGGGAGCCCCCTTTAATAAGGTGGCCCCCAGATCCCGGCCCCCCACCCTATTAGAATGAGTATGGGGTACGATGTACCCCTACCCATTCACCTAAGGTGTAAAGTGTAAATAAAAAAAAACACACAATTTTTTAAAAATATTTTATTGCACTGCTCCGGGGTTCTTCTTCCGTCTTGGGGGGTCTTCTCGCCGGACTCCTCCGTTCATTTACCTAGCTCTTTTACCGAGGAGAGAAGCCCAGCTACCTTCTTCGTCGTCGACGTCGTCGTCTGGGGGTCTCGATCCGCCTTTGGGGGTCTTCCGGGGTCTCTTCTGTTCTTGCCGCTGTCGTCGTTTTCTGCGCCGCCGCCGCCGCCTTCTACTTCTTCTTCCTCCTCCTCTTCTTCTTCTTCTTCTTCCGATGTTGACTCGTCGCTGTCTGTGTATGAGGGTCTAATACACACACACACACACACTAAATAATGAATTAAAAAAACACAAGCCAACAATAACAGATGCAAGTCACTACTCTAGTCTCTGTCTCCAGAATAGCTGTCTGCTGATGGATGTGTCTGACCTCAGTCTTACCTCTGGTGTACAAAGCAGAGGGGTAGAGCAGGTGAGGCACAGAGATCTGAGTTGTGCTTTGCTCTGCTGTGTATGAGCTAAGAATAGTTTAACTGACATGCCACCTTACCCCTGCATTCCGCTTCACCTTTCTCTCTGTGTTCCCCTATAGGAAGCCGCTTCCATATGATGGTACACATGGAGGCACCTGAGCTGGGCTGTGTGCATCCATAGACACACACAGTGGGCTCAGCCCTGCCCATTCCCTCAGCTTGTGCCTTGACTTTGTCTTATCGGTAAACTACAGCTCCTCATTACTGCAAATCCTTAGCTGACCATGCTCTCAAAGTCCCATGACACCAACATCCTCCACTGGCAGTCATGGTACTCTGTCATCCCTGCATGTTCTGTCTTCCTATCCAATGGGGTCTAGACTAAAACAGTAAGAAAGGGCACCCTCATCGTAGGGCTCAATAAAAAGGGACTTGACAACTTGGCTGCCTAAAAAAGGGTAAGCCATGGTATATGAATTATATAATTGGCAGTTAAAGTGTTATTAAACAAGGCATTTTATACAGGTGTTTAAGTGTGGAGTTGAGTGTGCCTCCTTTGGGCCAACTTTCTCTTTACTGCTCTCTCAGGGTCCCTGGGTGTGAACATAGAACCAGAATATAATTTGCATATTACCAGGGGCTAGCTTTCAGTCCCCCATCTCCTCTGATTCTGCATGCTACTGTCACAGGAAACATCAGTTAACCAAGCAGAACACACCAAATATTAAAAAAAAATACTACAATCATATTTGAGGGGAAAAATTTGTAGCTATCTACTAATTTTGATAAACTCAAAAAATGTCAAGAACATTGCATTAGATATTTTTGCACTTGCTGTTGCTGGTATAATACCTCTTTACCATCACAGTAAAAGAAAGAAGAAGTGATATTGCAGGTACTATTAAAATACATTATTTAATAAAGCAGTATGCAGAATGATTTATACACCATCGGTCTTCAAGATGACAGATAGATATGCAGAAATGTTCAATTTTCCATGGTTATTACTGTGAAAAGAAACACATGTGTTATTTATATTCCTAAAAGTCTGTAACACAAATAACAAGAATTTTTTTTTATGCAGGTTTATAAACCTTTAGGCAACCAGTAAAATGGTCAGTCCACCTGAAAGTAGACATGTGCGATTAGTTTCGTACGAATTCGAAATTCGTACGAATTTTTCCAAATTCGTACGAATTTTTAGAATACGAATTCTGTACGGAATACGAAATTCCGTTTACGAATTTCGGCTCCGAATTATTTGAATCCAACTACCAAATATCGAATTTCAACTAATACGAAAGAAATTATTATAGCGGATATAACGAATGATTCGAATGAATTTGAATGATTTGAATGACAAAGTGTAATTTTTGCAGGAAAAATTCCGTTTACGAATTTCGGCTCCAAATTATTCAAATCCAACTACCAAATATAGAATTTCAGCTAATACGAAAGAAATTATTATAGCGGATAAAACGAATAATTCGAATGAGTTCGAATGATTCGAATGACAAAGTGTCATTTTTGCAGGAAAGCTATTTAAAATCACTTGCGGCTAATGAATTGTCGGCTCCCGTAACACAGAGAACAGTCATTCATTGAAAGTCATTGATAAAAAAAAAAAATTTGGGGGTCCCCCCAAATTCAATAACCCGGCCCTTCAGGTCTGCTATGGATATTAAGGGGAACCCCACTTCAAATTTTAAAAAAATTACGTGGGGTCCCCCCTAAATATCCATACCAGACCCTTCAGGTCTGGGATGGATTTTAAGGGGAACCCCGGGCAAAAAAAAAAAAATGGCGTGGGGTCCCCTCAAAATCCATACCAGACCCTTTATCCGAGCACGCAACCTGGCAGGCCGCAGGAAAAGAGGGGGGACGAGAGTGCCCCCCCTCCTGAACCGTACCAGGCCACATGCCCTCAACATTGGGAGGGTGCTTTGGGGTCCCCCCCAAAGCACCTTGTCCCCATGTTAATGAGGACAAGGGCCTCATCCCCACAACCATGGCCATTGGTTGTGGGGGGCAATATACAAAGTGTTATTTTTGCAGGAAAAAAAGCTATTTAAAATCACTCGCAAAAATATCTTCTTCTTCCTCCGATCCACTTCTTCTTGCTCTGGTCTTCTCGTCCTTCTCATCCGGCATCTTCTTCCATGGCATTGGCGTCTGTTCTTCTGTGTCAGGCCGCTCCTCGCAATGGGAGGCTCCCGCTGTGTGGGGCTTCGCTGCGTCTGACAGGTTTTTTATAACGGAGGGCACCTGGTGACCCCGCCCCCGTCTGACATCATGGGGAAAGCCATAGGGAAGTCCTAGGGAGCGGCCCGACACAGAAGAACAGACGCCGACACATGGGAGGAAGATGCCGAACGAGAAGGACGAGAAGACCAGAGCAAGAAGAAGTGGATCGGAGGAAGAAGAAGATGGAAGAAGATGCCGGAAGGAGAAGATGAAGAAACCGAAGGATGAAGAAAGGAAGAAGGAAGACCAGAAGAAAAAAGATTTTAACAAAGGAATTGTCAAAGACCGCCTCCTGTCATTTTTACAATTTTTGTCACTTTTTTGGTGAAATGGTAGGGGTACAAGTACCCCCTTACCATTTCACACAGGGGGGGGGGCGGGATATGGGGGTCCCCTTGTTAAAGGGGGCTTCCAGATTCCGATAAGCCCCCTGCCTGCAGACCCCCACAACCAATGGCCAGGGTTGTGGGGATGAGGCCCTTGTCCTCATCAACATGGGGACAAGGTGCTTTGGGGGGACCCCAAAGCATCCTCCCAATGTTGAGGGCATGTGGCCTGGTACGGTTCAGGAGGGAGGGGGGGCTGCTCTCATCCCCCCTCTTTTCCTGCGGCCTGCCAGGTTGCGTGCTCGGATAAAGGGTCTGGTATGGATATTTAGGGGGGACCCCACGTAATTTTTAAAAAAAAAATTGAAGTGGGGTTCCCCTTAATATCCATAGCAGACCTGAAGGGCCTGGTTATTGAATTTGGGGGGACCCCCACGCTTTTTTTTTTTATCAATGACTTTCAATGAATGACTGTTCTCTGTGTTACGGGAGCCGACAATTCATTAGCCACGAGTGATTTTAAATAGCTTTTTTTCCTGCAAAAATGACACTTTGTGCAGGGACAGTTCTCGATATTAGATATACTGAATCTCGAATTCATTCGAATCATTCTAATCATTCGTTATATCCGCTATAATAATTTCTTTCGTATTAGTTGAAATTCGATATTTGGTAGTTGGATTTGAATTGTTCTATGTGTTACGGGAACCGGTAATTCATTAGCTGCGAGTGATTATTAACGATTCGTAACGATTCGAAGCGATTCGAAAAAGAAATAAACGATTCGTACGAAATTCGTATTTCGTACTAATTCGAATGGAATTCGTACACGAATTACAATTTTTTTTTTTTTTAACGAAACGCAACGAAACTAATTTTTTGACGGTTCCCATGTCTACCTGAAAGTGATATTTTGGTTTATAGGCTGAGATAGCTCATGACTTCCAAGTTCCTATATGTGTTATATAACGTGATAAGATCACCATATTATAGTTTACAGTTTTCTTCCTGTCAGCCTGGGAGTTTTGTATGTTCCTGCCTTACCATTGTGTTTTAGTAGCTTCTTTTATATTCTCCATACTATACAGTAAATTAGAGATCCAGTTGGATGTCCTTTTATGTGTAACAGCAGGTCTGCAAATCCAGGAACTCAAGGGAAGATAGCTCACCAAAAAAATTCCTTAGAGATTTAAAAAAAAAAAACTGTCAAGTAGTATAACTACTGATCATTTACCATGATACAAAATATCAGTTTTGGGTAAATGTAAAATTGTAAAAGATATAGTGAACCCAATTTACAATAGTGGTCCTTAACCTCTCCCCCTCTACCCCAACCCCCCCCCCCCCCAATTCACCTTTTCCAAAGAAATAATTTTTCCAACAGACTTGTGTAGGGACAACACCTAATAGATCAGGGGAGGAAAGAGACCCACAATACTAC
Organism: Lithobates sylvaticus; assembly: GCA_028564925.1. Classification (NCBI taxonomy): domain Eukaryota; kingdom Metazoa; phylum Chordata; class Amphibia; order Anura; family Ranidae; genus Lithobates; species Lithobates sylvaticus. The sequence goes on from CM053027.1 coordinate 393,658,781, forward strand.
ACAAGTATTACCTTCATTGCCCTTCTTGGGTTTCTAATCCTAACTTGTTAAGATATTTCAGAGATTCTTTTTGACGATCAATCCAGCCAAACACAGAGTGACTATCAAACTAAAAATTAAGATACAGGTGATACTCGAAAAATTTGAATATTGTGCAAAAGTTCATTTATTTCACTAATGCAACTTAAAAGGTGAGACTAATATATGGGATAGACTCATTACATGCAAATCAAGATAGTTCAAGCTGTGATTTGTCATGATTGTGATGGTTTACAGCTCATGAAAACCCCAAATACACAATCTCAGGAAATTAGAATATTGTGAAAAGGTGCAATATTCTAGGCTCAAAGTGTTCCACTCTAATCAGCTAATTAAGCGATAACACCTGCAAAGGGTTCCTGACCCTTTAAATGGTCTCTCAGTCATGTTCAGTAGGAATCACAATCATGGGAAAGACTGCTGACCTGAGAGTTGTGCAGAAAACCACCTTTGACACCCTCCATAAGGAGGAAAAGTCTCAAAAGGTAATTGCAAAAGAAGTTGGATGTTCCCAAAGTGCTGTATCAAAGCACATTAATAGAAAGTTATGTGGAAGGGAAAAGTGTGGAAGAAAAAGGTGCACAAGCAGCAGGGATGACCGCAGCCTGGAGAGGATTGTCAGGAAAAGGCCATTCAAAAGTGGTGGGGACTTTCACAAGGAGTGGACTGAGGCTGGAGTCAGTGCAACAAGAGCCACCACACACAGACTGATCCTGGACATGGGCTTCAAATGTCATAATTCTCAGGTCAAGCCACTCCTGAACATCAAACAATGTCAGAGGCGTCTTACCTGGGCTAAAGTCCTCTTTTCTGATGAGAGAAAATTTTGCATCTCATTTGGAAACCAAGGACCCAGAGTATGGAGGAAGATCGGAGAGGCACACACTGCAAGATGCTTGAAGTCCAGTGTGAAGTTTCCACTGTCTGTGTTGATTTGGGGAGCCATGTCATCTGCTGGTGTTGGTCCACTGTGCTTCATTAATTCCAGGGTCAACACAGCCGTCTACCAGGAGATTTTGGAGAATTTCCTGCTTCCTTCCGCAGACAAGCTCTATGGGGATGCTGACTTAATTTTCCAGCAGGAATTGGCACCTGCCCACACTGCCAAAAGCACCAAAACCTGGTTTAATTACCATGGGATTACTGTTCTTGATTGGCCAGCAAACTTGTCTGACCTGAACCCCATAGGGAATCTATGGGGAATTGTCAAGAGAAAGATGAGAGACATGAGACCGAACAATGCAGAAGAGCTGAAGGCCGCTATTGAAGCATCCTGGTCTTCCATAACACCTCAGCAGTGCCACAGGCTGATAGCTTCCATGCCACGCCGCATTGAAGCAGTAATTTCTGCAAAAAGGGCCCAAACCAAGTACTGAGTACATATGCATGCTTATACTTTTCAGGGGTCCAATATTGTCAATCCTTGTTTTATTGATTGCATGTAATATTCTAATTTTCTGAGATTGTGGATTTGGGGTTTTCATGAGCTGTAAACCATAATCATCACAATTATGACAAATCACGGCTTGAACTATCTTGCTTTGCATGTAATGAGTCTATCTCATATATTAGTTTCACCTTTTAAGTTGTATTAGTGAAATAAATGAACTTTTGCACGATATTAAAAAAAAATGAGTATCACCTGTATCTGCTTTGAATTTAAAAAGTCAGTGGAATGTCAGTTTACTTAAAATTGATGTATATCTAAAACATCTTTATGTTTGGCTAGTGTGGAAGATTTAAAACTGCTTTTGCATTTTTACTACTATTGAGTTCCTCGCAACCACCTGGCGGCGGCAAGATCTCGCAAGGGGCCTTAAAGCATTCTTTTCCCTGCACCCAGGGGGCCCAGGCCGCGCAGCCAAGATGGAGCCGGGCTGCAAGACTGCACAGGATGGCTCCCCAGCTCCCAGCGATGGCTCTCCTGGGCTTGGGACCACATGGCAGGTGCAGTACTCCAGCACCTCTGCTTCCAGTCATTCTTTGGGTCAGTTCTCCCCACACTCTGACCTTGATGAAACTGAATCTGACTGGGACCTTAGACAGCACTTTAAGAGCCCTCCCCACCAAGGCAGATATCCAGCAGTTTATTGCTGCTGTTGAATTATCCTGTAAACAAGCTGTTGATGGGCTCAGTGGCAGTGGGGCACAGGGTGGAAGCAGTGGAAACTGGCCAGGATGATCTTATGCAGACTGTTACTGCTATCCAAGATCATACCAAATGCCATGATGAGGTACTAACTCCTTCTTAGACCAGCTTGATGACCATGAAAATGAGACCGCCACCAGAATATCCATATATGAGGTCTACCTGAAGCAACATGAGCCCCTGACTTGCTCCCTACAGTTTAGGGCCTCTTTCAAAATCATGGGCAAATCCTGGGGGATGCTGCACTGGACACCACTGAGATGGTTAGTATTCCTTGAGCCCTATTCTTGGTTCCCCAGGACACTGATAGGCTGAGAGACATTATTTGCATGCTACATAGATATGCAGTGAAAGAAGCCATTATGAAAGCAGCCCATGACAAGCCCGTCATTGACTTTGATAGAGCCCAATTTCTTTGTTTCCTCATCTGTCACGTCGCACTCTTATGCAATGCCGAGCTGTTCGCCCCTGCTTGAGGCTCTGCGCATGGTAAATGTCACCTACCGTTGGGGTTTCCACTTCCGCCTCATGGCCTCCTAGAATAGAAAAACGGCAGTCCTCTGAACTAAGTATGATCTGCAACACTTTGTTAAAATGCTGGATCTCCCCCAAATATATTCCCGGACTGAAGACTGAACAGCTCTATACCCTTTCTGCAGCACCCTGATCACTGGCGCAAAGCTCCATCCAGATCCAGATGCAAGAATTGCCAGGGCAGACACAATCCCAGCCCAGCTCCCTCCTTACCTACCTGGTCCTCCATGGGCCTTCTTGTAGCATGAGTAACCTTTTCAAGTTGAGATATTTGCTAAAGAGGACCAATCAGGCACAATCTATGGACATATTTTTGTTTTATGCCTGTTTTTTCCTCTTTGATTGCTCTGGCCCCCTCACCGTCAATCTGGACTACATACTGCACTATGTGGGCTCATTTGGCTGGAAGTTATTCATTTTCCTTTTCATTAATTTTAGAGCTGCTAAATTAATGTTACTTGTATGTCTTTTATACTGTTTGTCTGGGGAGAACTGGGTACTCCACTTATGCCCCTAGTCATCTCCCCCCCATTACGCTAGTCCTGGTCTGAGGAACTCTGTATTCTATGTTATAAAAAATCAATAAATGGTGTCACGCTCCAAATACTGTAACAATATGGATTTCCTGATAATTGTAAAAGGAATATTGTACAGTGAGCAATAGAAAGCATATACTGTAAAATAAATCACCCCTAAGAATATAAACTAATATGCGACAAAAATCGCATGGAGCCACTGGTAAGATGGATCCGCTGGATAATAATAGTCAGCACAGTGAATAAAGGGCTGTAAAGTATCTGCAATAAAGTGACTGTAATGCATCAATGGCTAAAACATAAAAAGCAAAAATAACAATCAATCAATAAAATCGAAAATAAAGTGACTGTTGTGCATCAATAACTGAACATAGGATGAACAGTGATGTAAAATCAAATAAGGTGACTGATGTGTAATTATTTCAACCAATCGGTGAAAAATAAAACCAGCAAGCAGAAAAATGAATGGATGAATCGTGCTCAAAGCAACGAGAATAAATAAATAAAATATAAAATTGGATTAATCGATCAGAAGCAAGTGTTCGTATTAAGCATGTGCAAAGTAGTGCAGAGTAGTATGGTATGGTCTGGGGATTTCGGTGGTACAAAGGTGCAGAGTGCAGGTCTACAAGTGCTGATTAGCTGGCACAGTGTGGCACTGTGGTTAAAGTGCTGTGCGTCTTCGGTGCTAGGGACACCCGTAGGTGTCCTAACTTCTTACGTTACTGCTGTAAGGTAAGCAGCGTTGGTTAATACCAGGGAGATGAACACTCAGGGAGAGGTTATTGCGCTCTCATAAACGCTCTTCCTCTGCGTTGCCAACATCAATGGAGCCATTATGATGATTGCAGCTGGAAGCTTTCTCTCAATGTTATGGGCCAGGCACCGTTCAGCTTAAATCAAAGTAGGTTCATGTAGAGGGAGAGAGCAAGGGACCTCTATGGTGTAGTAGTTTTAAATATAAACAGCTTTTATTTCACAAATGAACAGGTACTCACATTTCACAGACAAACAGTGTAAATTCAAAAAACGAGCGGCGAGCTCGCGACCTATACGTCACTGAATGAATGACTTGAATAGCGCAACCTATGCGAACTGAATTGCCTCAGGGCGCTTTTTGCCACTGGTGTCCATCTGTGGTATAGCGTGGTCCTTGCCCTGTGGGTTCCCGACACGCTTACAAACACATACACATACAACATACACATATTTGGCCAATTTTATCGACAGGATCTAATTAACCTACCAGCATGTCTTTGGAGTGTGGGAGGAAACCGGAGTACCTGGAGGAAACCCACGCAGGCACAGGGAGAACATGCAAACTCCAGGCAGAAGGTGTCGTGGTCGGGATTTGAACCAGCGACCCTATTACTGCTAGGTGAAAGAGCTAACCACTACACCACTGTGCTGCCCCTGTCACTTCCGGAGTCCGTGTATCCGACGCGTGTCGTCACCGTCACAGATGACCATCCCAGATGAAGTCACATGACGATGACGACACGCGTCAGATACTCGGCTCACTGTACAATATTCCTTTTAAAATTATCAGGAAATCCATATTGTTACAGTATTTGGAGCGCGACACCATTTATTTATTTTTTATACTATTTTACTATTATTTATACCCTCACGGTGTTCACTGCACCCAAGATCCCCATTGCTAATCTCCATATTAGCGCAGGAATACTTTTATTCTTTATTTCACTGTATTCTATGTTGTTGCAGATGGGTTGAGAGGCCCGGGCAGGGGATACTTTCTCATCCCTGGATCCCCCTTCTCTTTAGCTGGTTTATACCCTATTGCGGGTCATTGTTTATTCCCCTTTTTCACATTTTTGTGTACATTGTTAGCTTGTGTTTATCTCTACCCCTTATAGGTGCATTTAAGGGTTTAGCCTCAAAGAATGATGGGCCTCTTCACGGGAAAGCTACTGCCTATCCCTGTGGAAGATGTGGTCTAGATCCATATTGCTGCTTGTCCTACCTAGATCTATACAATGGTTGATACTTTGAAAATAGTGTCCTATAACGTGGAAGGTCTCTGTTCGGAAATCGTGCCCCTTTCTCCCTCATGTCTCTGTTTGCTGATCCAGAGGGTAGTTAAATTTTTATTGGCTGGAGAGCACACAGGGTGCAAAAGAAAGAAACTGGATAGGAGGAGCAGCGGAGGGCAGCTGCATATAAAGGAACCGATCTCTCAATTTTCCCCCGCTTCTTCTCTCCCTCCCACAGGCATTCAGCAGCTGCAGAAGGAAAATTAAGAGATCAGTTCCTCTATGCCAGTGTTTCTCAATCTTTATCCAGTCAGGGCACCCTTTAAGTATACCCATAGGTGAATAGGGCTGCACTGCGACCACTCCGCACTGTGTGCATTGCACACAGTTGCAGCATAGTGATGATGCATTTAGGGGGTTAAAACAGCCAGCGAGGAGGCAACATTGACCTCTTTACCGCCTGTCAAATGCCTCTGAAAAAACAATCTGATCATGGATCGCTTTTTAGCGGTACTTTTTCTGGTACTTTGAACAAGCGGTAAAAAAAAAGATTAGTTCTGATTGTACACATATAGAGGGTCAGGATTAAAAGTAATATATATATATATATATATATATATATATATATATATATATATATACATGCATGTATGCACATACACATATATACACATAAACACATGCATACATGCACATACACATACATACAGTGGTGTGAAAAAGTGTCAAGGACAACACAAGTAAACACAAAATACAATTTGTAAATGAAGGTGTTTATTATTAAAGGTGAAAAAAAATCCAAACCATCATGGCCCTGTGTGAAAAAGTGATTGCCCCCCTTGTTAAAACATACTATAACTGTGGTTGTCCACACCTGAGTTCAATTTCTCTAGCCACACCCAGGCCTGATTATTGCCACACCTGTTCACAATCAAGACATCACTTAAATAGGAGCTGCTTGACACAGTAAGGTCCACCAGAAGATCCTTAAAAGCTACACATCATGCCGAGACCCAAGAAATTCAGGAACAATTGAGAAAGAAAGTAATTGAGATCTATCAGTCTGGAAAGGGTTATAAAGCCATTTGCAAAGCTTTGGGAATCCAGCGAACCACAGTGAGAGCCATTATCCACAAATGGCGAAGACATGGAACAGTGGTGAACCTTCCCAGGAGTGGCCGGCCGCCCAAAATTACCCCAAGAGCGCAGCGACGACTCATCCAAGAGGTCACAAAAGACCCCACAACAACGTCCAAGGAACTGCAAGCCTCACTTGCCTCAGTTAAGGTCAGCGTTCATGCCTCCACCATCAGGAAAAGACTGGGCAAAAATGGCCTGCATGGCAGAGTTCCAAGGAGAAAACCACTACTGAGCAAAAAGAACATCAAAGCTCGTCTCAATTTCTCCACAACACATCTTGATGATCCCCAAGACTTTTGGGACAACATTCTGTGGACCGATGAGACAAAAGTGGAACTCTTTGGAAGGTGTGTGTCCAAGTATATCTGGCGTAGAAGGAACACTGCATTTCAGAAAAAGAACATTAAACCAACAGTAAAATATGGTGGTGGTAGTGTGATGGTCTGGGGCTGTTTTGCTGCTTCAGGACCTGGACTTGCCGTGATAAAAGGAACTATGAATTCTGCTGTCTACCAAGAGATCCTGAAGGAGAATGTCCGACATCTGTTCGTGTACTCAAGCTGAAACGACTTGGGTTCTGCAGCAGGACAATGATCCTAAACACACCAGCAAGTCCACCACCGAATGGCTGAAGAAAAACAAAATGAAGACTTTGGAGTGGCCTAGCCAAAGTCCTGACCTGAATCCTATTGAGATGTTGTGGTATACCTTAAAAAGGCCGTTCATGCTCGAAAACCCTCTAATGTAACTGAATTAGGACAATTCTGGACGCTGTAAAAGCCTCATTGCACGTTACGCAAACGCTTGGTTGCAGTTGTTGCTGCAAAGGGTGGCCCAACCAGTTATTAGGTTTAGGGGGCAATCACTTTTTCACACAGGGCATGATGGTTTGGATTTTTTTTCATTTAAAATAAACATTCACACACACACATAAGTGTGACAAACATGCAAACAGGAAATGAGGAAGGGGGCATACACACACACACATATAAAAACACACACATATATAAACACACACACATACATACACACACAAATATATGTACACAAACACACATACATGCACACACACACATGCAAACACATATAAACACATGCACATACATGCACACACATAAAAAAACACATGCACACACACACATACAAATGCAATACATATAAACACACGCACATACATGCACACACATATGAAAACACACGCACACACACATACATGCACATACACACACACACACACATATACATGCAAACACACACATACATGCACACACACGCACACACATATCCATGCACATACATGCACACACATGCAAACACACATTCATGCACACACACATGCACACCCACATACATGAACACACACATACATGCACACACACACATACAGTAGATAGCCTTTTAAAAAACGTCAGTACTGTACCTCAGTACTGCACTGTAGGGGGAGACAAAGAGCATAGCACACACTGTCCTTTCACTTTAGACGTAATCAGTGTGACAAGCTCCCCGGCTGAGGATCGGGGAGCTCAGTCTCATCCAGCCTATCCTATCCAGGCACACAGGGGGCCTGCATGCGATGGCAACTCCTGCGACCCCTGCTCCTTCCCATTCCTTCCTTCTGCCTCATACCACTTCAGATCCAAAACTCCTATATGACCTTACCAACTTCAGCACCGGAAGGTTTTATCCCTGACCTCCTGTGAAAACAATAACAAAACAATATTTTTTACTTTATGCTATAAAACACATCCAATAAAACATTTTTTAAAATCAAATGTCTTCATAAAATTTAGGGCAATATGTATTTTGGTAAAAATATCCCAATAAGCGTATATTGATTGTTTGCGAAGTTATAGTGTCTACAAACTATGGGATTGATTTAGGGACTTTTTATTTTTATTTATATTTTTTTACTAGTAATGGCGAAGATCAGTGATTTTTAATGGGACTGCAATATTGCGGCGGACAAATCTGACACTAAGTTACACTATTTGGGGACCAGTGACATTATTACAGTGATCAATGCTAAACAAAATGCTGTATACTGTATAAATGACACTGGCAGGGATAGGGGTTAACATCAGGGTCAATCAAAGAGTTAAATGTGTTCCTTAAGTGTGCTTTCTAACAGTAGGTAGGGGTGGTGCTTTGACTAAGGAAAACAGAGATCAGTGTTTCTGCTTAGCAGAAACTCGAGATCTCCACTTTCCTCTCTGGCAGAACTGCTGTTCTGCCTCTCTACTAACAATCGCTGAGTTCCTAGCAGAGACATCACATCCACGGGGCCTGCTGATTGGCTTCCGCTGTGATTGGGCTCCGGCAGCGTGGGCGCGCACCCCAGAGCCAATGAAGATTATCATGTACAAGTACATGATTTTGCGCTTATGGGCCACCCTGCCGCAGTACATGTACGCAGGGCCATGTCCCTAGTGCGTATCCTAAATTAGTTACATGATTCCTCGCGTAAACTGTGGGTCCCCTTGGAGAACACGTTGGCGGATAGGAATCTGAAGGGAGCTCCCTGGATCCCGGTTGCCTCTAGGGGTCTCTTAAACTGGGTGTCCCTATTAACTCGTGCTTCCCTGGCTGTGTGGGACAGGCTGAATATCTCCAGCCACTATGCTCCTCAAACATCCCCTCTGGTCCCCCTGGGAGGATTAACATGCTTCTTCCCTGGGGAAGAATCTGGATTCTTTAGCTCCTGGGGTTCAGACGGGAACACAGTGTGTGCTAGGTTTGCCCCACCGAGCACCCTATCGCAAATGTATAGACTTGTCTTTAGTGCCCAAACCTCTTCAGTCCCATACTACATTAGAGAATGGGAGAGAGAATGGGAGAGAGAATTGGGACACATTTTTACTCCTCCACAGATTGGAAGAGGGAGGTTGATGCAACTGTAAGGTACACGTCTTTCTTCTTGTATTCTAAGTGCCTAGGCCAGAGATGGTAGAAGCGGAGATCCCAGTTCACCGGTGGTTAACACACACACACATACACGGGTTTGTAAGTGAAAGTGGTTACAAAGTTTAATAGACAATACGTTCCTCTTTTATGGGAAATGCAGAGGGAGGGGACAGCTCTCCCAAGAACCAATCAGACTTATACACATATGCATACATTAACAACTTCTTGTCACGTGACAGTCTTCAGTTGAAATATGGAATATGGGGCAAAGGTCAGTCATGTGCTGGTGGTTAGTTTGCAACAGGAAATATAAGGCAAAGGTTAGAGTATGACAGTTAGTTCTGTTATCTGTACACACCTGCTGACTTGACCACAATAAACTCCTAAGTCATTCCATATCCTCTGGTGAAGTACAGAGTTAGAAACCACATAACAGCTGCGTCCTGATGTCAACATACTGGTCAAAACCGTTTTTCTGCAGAATATACTTACAACAGTTTTGTTCAAAAGCTGAAAGTTAAGCATATTCATTTCAACCCCTATCAAAATGGTATATCATTATAAGTAGCCCCCTTATAATCCTCTCTTTGATCATTCTGATTCAACAAAATGATCATCCCTTATCCTTGTAACGTTGGTAAGTATTAATGGGGGCGTGCCATTTAGGAGTGAGGTAAAATTTAAAGGTATGGCCATTAAAGGAACTCTGGCAGTACTGGGATGTAGTTTACTGCATATCCAGCACTTTTCAAAACCTGATTTTTGGGCATAGCTATATTTAAATTTCAACAACAACATTTTATCAGAAAACTCTTGGGGGGGTTCACTTCTTCTATGTCTTACTATAGGAGTGTTATTTGACTTGGGAATCCCACATATCCCTTTTAGTGGTCCCAAATCCTCTGGGTGGTATATACAGTTAGCTATCAGCCAAGTAGGTAAGAATACTACCAAAATTAGACAGCACCAGAGGCATAAGGTCTTCCCTGTTGCTGATGTTGAAAACATTATATATATATATATATCTAATGTCCTCAAAATTCACTATTCTTCTTCTTCTTCTTCTCTTGTCCTGATGATGGAAAGATTCTGTTTAGTTTCCAGGTAAAATCATCGTGTCCTCCAGGGAGATTTGTCCTATGCCTTCCTGAATATCTTGTAGATTTTGTTGTTGTCTTGAAGGGAGTGTATCCTCGGTTACTGTTAGGGGCTCTGGAGTTGAGGGGAGCTGGGGACACTTCTTCAGTCGGCTGGCGTGGATCCAGGTGTTGCCTAGGTCCGTCAGTACCGCGGTCCTGGATACCTTTTCCACCTTCCACGGTCCGGAGTAGATTGGTCCAATTCTTTTCCTGTGAGCCAGCTGCTTAATCAGTACTTTGTCCCCTGGGATAAAGGGGTGGGTTGGTTCTGTTGAAAGAGGAAAAAAGGTGACAGAAACTTGTTCATTTATTTCATGAAGCATACTTACCAGACTTTTCACGTACACTTCCTGTTGGGAATAAACGTTAATGTCAGAATTTGGGTCTAATGGGGGTAATTCTATATTTGCAGGGATTCCCATTAGAATTTCAAAAGGGGACAATCCTGTCCTAGAATGGGGGGTGGTTCTTATCTGAAAAAGGACAGAAGGTAAGTGTTCCAACCAACCTTTTAGAGTACCTCCTGTAGCCTTTTTTAATTTGTCTTTGATGTTCCTGTTCATTCTCTCTACTACTCCTGCACTCTGGGGATGATAGGGAATATGTAGTTTCCATTGCATCCCCAGAGATTTGGCTACAACTTGGGTCACTGAGGAACTAAATGCGGGTCCTCTGTCGGACCATATGGTTGTGGGTATCCCGAACCTACAGATCCAATAATTTAACAAGCATCTCGCTGCTATATTTGCGGTTTCTCCGGTACAGGGAATTGCCTCAACCCAAGCTGACCATTTGTCAACGATTACGCAGAGGCACCTCAAGTTTCCCTTTTGCTTTGGTAGGTGTGTGAAGTCTATTTGTAAATCTGTTAATGGTCCCAAGGGTGGAGGTAGATGGCCATGTAGGCCATGTCTTTTTCCTTGAACATTGTTCTGGGCACAAGTTAAGCAGCTTCTAGTTAGAAGCTTAGTTTGTTTTTGTAAATTATTTGTGCAAAAAGATTTTGAATATATGTTTACAAGAGGGGCGGGTCCTATGTGTCCTGGGCCATGGAGGTAGGATAAAATTAGGATACAATTAGCTTCAGGTATACCCAGGATCTTCCCCTCTTTTGTCCAAAGACCTTCAGAGTCTTTGGTCAAACCTTCATTTGCCCAGAAATGGACATCTGTATCTGTGGCCATTGACTGCATTTGGGCCACAACAGTTTTGAAATCAGGGGATGAGAAGTGCTCTTTAAAGAAGATTGTGGTAGGGGCTGGTGAATTGGGTGAACTGGCAGCAGCCTTTTTTGCTTCTCTGTCTGCGAAAGCATTTCCTTTTGATACTATACTATTGTCTGATGAGTGGGCTTTTACTTTTATAACAGCAACCTTTTTAGGGAGCAGAATTGCTTGCAGTAGATTAAGGATCTGCTCTGAATTAGCTATCTGTTTGTTGTCTGCTGTTTTAAATCCTCTATTGGCCCATATCACACCAAAATCATGTACCACTCCAAATGCATATCTGCTGTCTGTATAAATGTTGACTTCCTTGTTTGTGAACAGAATACAGGCTCTGGTCAGAGCTTCTAGTTCTGCTACTTGGGCAGAAACAGGGGGCAATGGTTTTGCCTCTAGTACTGTATGTGGCAGCTGAACTACAGCATAGCCAGTTAAAAATGTAGAGTCAGAGGGACGGGAACAACTACCATCTACAAAAACATTTTCGGCATTTATAATTGGAATGTCAGAAAGATCAGGTCTTGGTGAAGTGACTTGTTCCACTTTTTCTACACAATTATGTGTGTGATCAGGTTCGTGTGGTAAACGTAACATGGAATGTAGTAAACGTACAACTGGATTGCTATTCGGAACATATTTAAGTACCAAGTTGTCAGTATTTAACAGAGTGATCTCGTATCCACTGAGTCTTTGGGAAGTCATGTGTTGTGTGTTCATATTCTGTATGAGGTGGGTAACTGAATGAGTGGTGTACAGTGTCATTTTGTGTCCCAATACTATTTTGTTGGCATCCTGTGCAGACATGGCACAGGCAGCGACATTCTGAAGACAGGACGGCATGCCCTGGACTTGGATAGGGAGTTTTCTAGATAAATATGACACTGGGCGATACCCTGAGCCATGAGATTGTGCAAGTACTGCAGCAAAAGATTTTCCTGAAACTACACAGTACAACTGGAAGGCTTTACCATAATCTACCAATCCCAGGGCGGGGGCGGTGGACAAACTCTTAATAAGAGCATTAAAAGCATTTTTTCTGTCTTCTGTCCAGTCTATCAATTTAGGGGCGTTTGACCCGGCAGCCTCTCGTAGGATACTATCATAATGAGAACAGTCAGGAATCCACTGGCGGCAATATACAATTGCGCCCAGAAATGACAACAAAGCTGCTTTGTCTTTTGGAGGACTGAGAGCTTGTAAGGCTGCGGCACGTTTGGGGGACACTAGCCTGGTTCCCTTGTCCAGAATACATCCTAGGTATTCTACTTGTGGTAGACACCACTGTATTTTTTTCCTTGAGGCTAGGTGGCCGGCTTCGGCCAGATGTTCTAACAGTAATGTTGAATCGACCGCACAATCTTCAGCAGAACGACTGCACAAGAGCAAGTCGTCCACATACTGTATTAGTACCGACCCATGCTCGGAAGTCCAAGACTTGACAGTCTCGTTGAGTACCATGGAGAAGGCGGCGGGGCTGTCTACATACCCTTGCGGTAAACGCGACCAAGTTAACTGACCCGCGCCGGCCCATGAGAAGGCAAATATAGGCTGAGCCTCTTCGGCAATAGGAATGCTAAAAAATGCGTTTGCCAAATCAATCACTGTGTAGCATAGGGAATCTGCAGGTATGCATGAAAAAATGAATGTTATATCAGATACCAAGGGCGGGAGGGGTAGTACTTGTTTATTAACTGCCCTTAGATCCTGGACTAGCCTCCATTCGCCACTGGTCTTTTTTACGGGGTAAATGGGCGTGTTCCAGGGGCTGATTACTGGTTTCAAAATGCCTAAGCGTATGTATTCTTCAATCTGTGGTGCAATTCCATTGGTTTTCTCTGGGGGCAAGGGATACTGTTTGTGGTATTGTGGCTGTGCATCTGGACGTAATTGGGGAGTGTAGGGTGTGCAGTTGATAAATCCTACGCTACCTTTGTTTTCTGCCCAGATTTTGTGAGTCTCTAAAGTAGCGGGCAGTAACATAAAGAATCTTTTATGTGTGTGTCGTTTAGGACCAGTCAGGTCACAGAAAGGGGAACTTGCAGTTAGTGACCCTTCTTTGTCAAATTTAATAGTGATACTTAGACTGGACAACAGGTCCCTTCCCATAAGGGATACAGGACAGGAGGTCAACACAGCAAAAGATTGATCGCACAAATGTTGCCCCTCGGGAGTGGTTACAGGTAATGGTGGAGTGATGGGATGGGTAACAGGGGTCCCATTTATACCAATAGAGTTTCCCTCAGTACATTGTGGTGTGTCAAAAATTACATTATTCACTGAACTTGATGAGGCGCCCGTGTCAATCAAGAAACAGACACGCCGCCCATCAACATTTAATACAACTTGGGGAAGACTCTTCCATGAAAGGTTATAACACACTAGACTGAGGGAAGGGACATACTCTAGGCATCCCTATTGGGGGTTTGGCTGCTGGCGGTTTGATGGCCACTGCATAATCTTTTAAACATTTGCTCCATGAGTGATAACAATCTTTCATGTATTGAGGGTCATTAGATTTACACGGGGGGTAGGAATGCTTATGCGTCTGACAAATTTTGCTAACTTTCTTCCAATCTTCCTCTGAACAAGGACCTTGTGGTCCCGGATCATGAATACCTAACTGGTGGCATCTTTCCTGGACTTGAGCCCAGAAAGGTTCCACCTGTGGTCCAGGTAGATTGTTTTTAATATATTCATACGGGCACGGGATCCCTATGTCTGATCCTGGGGTGGCCGCAGAATTCCCCATCTAACAAAGTGGGCAGGGTATGCCTAGTATGTGGGCACAAGTGATAACAACCCGTTTGGGTAATCACTTGTTGTCGAACAATTGGGTAGTCTGCTTGGTCCGTCAAATCAGATGGACTAATGGGACTGTGAAGGTTTACCCTTAGTACTCGATTTATGGTTCCTTTCTTTGTGGCGGGATATATTCCTCTTACCCCTAATCTACAAGAATAGCCCCCTGGTCTATTAGTTAATAGAACCCACCTATTTTCTATTTTAAAAAACAGTAATCCTATAGTACAATGTGGACAAGATAGAGCTATGTCGCTACAATCAGGTTCTTCGTATTCCGAAGTCATTAAACTCTTATACTTTATACAACATACAATTCTTAAAAAATGTTAGGTACTTACGCTGTTCTGTAGAAAAAGAAGTCTCACATATACATATATATATATATATATCTTAAACAAAACTTTATACTTATTTCTATAGGTCTTATACTGTAAATCTTATGAACAGAATTATTTTAAATGATCATTATAAAACCATACATTTGTTCAATTTTATAGTGCACTTTTTGTTTCTCAAAAAACTTAATGGGCGTCCGCTCAACCAAACCTTTTATCACGGGCGTAATCTGCTACTTCCCGGTGATTAAAATAATAATAATCTCTTTTACAATAGTTTTTTTTTTTATAGTCAGACCAACCTAGTCAGACTCTCTTTAAATAGCCAAATAACCTACGTAACTACCTGCGTGTCCTTTTAACCTCCCGGGGGACCAGCCTAGTCCTCCGCGAAGGCACAACAACCTCTTTAAACTAAATTCGTGGCGATTATCTGGACAGCGTAAGCATTTACACCTATTCACCTTAAAAGGTAAAAAAGGGCAAAATCACTTACCTGTCACAAGATATCCCACTTCTGACACCAGTTGTAAGGTACACGTCTTTCTTCTTGTATTCTAAGTGCCTAGGCCAGAGATGGTAGAAGCGGAGATCCCAGTTCACCGGTGGTTAACACACACACACATACACGGGTTTGTAAGTGAAAGTGGTTACAAAGTTTAATAGACAATACGTTCCTCTTTTATGGGAAATGCAGAGGGAGGGGACAGCTCTCCCAAGAACCAATCAGACTTATACACATATGCATACATTAACAACTTCTTGTCACGTGACAGTCTTCAGTTGAAATATGGAATATGGGGCAAAGGTCAGTCATGTGCTGGTGGTTAGTTTGCAACAGGAAATATAAGGCAAAGGTTAGAGTATGACAGTTAGTTCTGTTATCTGTACACACCTGCTGACTTGACCACAAGAAACTCCTAAGTCATTCCATATCCTCTGGTGAAGTACAGAGTTAGAAACCACATAACAGCTGCGTCCTGATGTCAACATACTGGTCAAAACCGTTTTTCTGCAGAATATACTTACAACAGTTTTGTTCAAAAGCTGAAAGTTAAGCATATTCATTTCAACCCCTATCAAAATGGTATATCATTATAAGTAGCCCCCTTATAGCAACTATGGAGGGTGAAAGTTTGGTTCATATGGTCAAGGACCAACAAGATTAGTTCATAGACATATGGTCAGGTTGGATGTATTATTCTTCAGAGATTTCAACAGATTTAAAGCCCTTACTGTACAGCACACTGTTGGAACAGCCGCACATTCCCCTTACAGATGCACCTATTCCCTGACTTTCCCTATCAGTTTCTTAATTTAACAGAGGTTGTTTTTGTTCCCTCTTTTCCTCTATTTCTTTTCAATAATTTCCAATGATGAGTGGGTCAATTTAGGATATTGTTTATACAATGTTTACATTTCATATGTCTTAGGCGGGTGGAAATATGCCTGCATGTTCATTCCCTGTGAGCTACCTTGGTCTGTCCTCATCTGCATTGTCGCACCCATGTTGACAGTTGCCGGTGCGGGGTCAGTTGGGATTCCAAGGTGACCTTTTATTGAATGTTCCCTGTCTATTTTTTTTGTAAATCTCAATACAAACTTTATTATAAAAAAAGTGTATTGGAAAAAATACAAATCCTCTTGCAAGAGGGGTAAGGTTTCTGCTATCATGGCCCCATAGTACTTATCCCACTCAGGCCATCCATCCACACACTAATAGGCAACCAGAGGAAAGGAACTAATCCATTTCTCTGGAAACCGAAAACAACATGCAGCTCTTAAACAAACAATTCACCAATACTCTTTCATGAACAGCAAACGACTGAAAAAAACATGTTTTGTAATACAAATTAACACATTTTTAGTGTTACCCCGAAGTATTTTCAAGCCAAATGTTGTGCTAACAATCAAACATAAGATATATGGTAACCAAAACAAATATATAAAATAAAATGCATCTCTGGTGGTATATTTGTAAGATGATCATAGATTTTATTTTTTTCAAGCAAAATCATAAGTTCAATAAAAATGATAATAATTAATAATATTCGTGTGATGTGTGTAGAATGTTCAGGAATGAATAAAAAGCTGGGCTGCAAGTACGGTACTAACTTTTGCCTTGGCACCCGATCCGTCCCCAGGCGGCCACCACAAACACAAGAGGGTGACTGCCAGTCACCACAGGAAGCGGCCACTTAAGTTTTGCCGGCGGAAGCGGCCTCCCTCCGCGGCCGGTGCGCTCCGACCGGCCGCCCATTAAAATCGAGGCCCCGGCTTGGGCCTACGCGGTCAGAGACATCGGCTTTTACACCTGATCCATCCTCAGGCGGCGACTGCAATTACAGGTGGGTGACTGCCAGTCACCACAGGAAACAGCCACCTTAATTTCGCCGGTGGACGCGGCCACCCTCCGCGGCCGATGCGCTCCGACCGGCCGCCCGTTCAAATCGAGGCCCCGGCTTTGGCCTACTCGGACTGTGACTTCCGCCCGGGAGCCTGTATACTTTAAGCAAACATTTGGACACCTCTGGCAGCCTAATAGGGGGACTTTCTCACCCCCCTCACATATCTCGGCCTAACTTAGCTCTGCAAAGCCCGCATGCTAGGCGCATGCGCGGCGGCACCTAAAATGGACGTGTAGTCCGGGTGCTCCGTCCCGCCTCAGCAGCTCAGGCCTCTATAGCGGCACATTTTCAGGATATCTTCACCTGGATCTCCCCCATACAAGCGGCAGACACCTCAGGGAATCACCAGATGTACTCAGGAGCGGTAAGGAGAAACCTGAAGCCTGCATTTGAAGCCGCCCAATCTCAGTCAGAGGCAGCCAATATGGCGGCGGCCCCTCACCACTCAGCTCAGCACTGCCTGCCCTCCTTTTCCAGCTCACATGTACCTGCATCCCCATCCCTACTACAACCTGACCCCTCTCCTGGCATCCCTCCTCTGGACCCGTCCTCTCCGGCGTCCACTGCTTCTCTCATAGAACACACCCTGGCAGGCCTGGACTTCTCCCCCATGGAGGCAGCCCCCCCCCCCAGTCTCACCCTGGGGATCCGGGCCTATTGCAGAACATTAATGTGACAGATCTCTTTGCCAAGTTTGCAGAACTTCTGCAGCACACTGCACACAAGATAACAAGCAACATTAAAGCTGACCTGCAGCAAATAGGTACCCGCATGGATGTTGTTGAAACACATCTGGAATCCACTATTGCCAGAACTAATCAAAACTCAACCTGCATACAGATTCTGCAGGACCAATTAGAGACTGCCAATATGAAAATTGACGACCTCGAAAACAGGAATAGGAGGTACAACTTTAGAGTCAGGGGGCTCCCTGAATCATACAAAGATGTTCCCGACACCATTAGATCTTTTATTCAGACCATGCTCCCTGACACACCACAACACAGATTGGAGCTTGATCGTGCTCACAGAGCACTCAGACCACCTAGAGCTGACGGTCTCCCCCGCGACATAGTGGTTAAGCCTCACTTTTACTCAGTCAAGGAGTACATAATGCGGAAATCGAGAACCACACCCAAAATCATATTTCAGGGCCACCACTTGCAAATTTTTGCGGATTTATCTCCATCGACTATCCAAAAGAGGAGAGCTTTGAAACCGCTACTTCAAGTCCTGATGGACAAGGAAATCAAGTACTGGTGGCTTTTTCCGTTTCAACTTAAATTCCTGCTGAAAGGCAAAGCGTACACCTTTGGTTCCCTGCAAGAGGGAGAAAAACTCTTACTCCACCTAGGCCTCATCAGCCAAGAACCGAACCTTCAACATCATGGGCCACACCCTACCTCAGCGAAAAGACAACTTCCAACCAGCCCCCTGACTCCGGTTTGGGAATCTGCGAGATCCAAGAAGTCCAAGGAAACCGTTCCCCCCTGATTCTGACGCCCGGTCAGACCCTGACCCTCCAACCTTCTCTTCCACCTTTTTCAGGATCTTCCTCAAAAGGACTGTAACCCCCACATGTGCCTCATGAACTGTTCATACTCTGAGTTCCCAATAACTTCAACCAAGACGGTGTCATGAGGGTCACAAGTTAGGGAGGAAACTGCTAGACCTCTTCTCTACTCACATCTTCAGACTCTCTCCCTCCTCGCTTCTTCCTCTTCTTCCCTCGAAGTGGAGTTGAGGAAAGGGGGTCTACATGCCCATTACCCCTTTTTTTTGCAAGGGATTTGCCCCTTTGCCTAGCTATAGCTATCTGACCGAATGTCACCCTAGACCCCTGTTCCCCACGCTGCTTCCCAACCCGCTTTGTATCCCGCTCATTACTCCCGGGATCCATTATTCCCCAGAGATCCAAGTGTATCTGTTATTGTTTGTTTTAACATTTGTTGTAATTCATTCATTGATGTTAATCGTTCCGTTCAACATAATCACCTCCACGCATTCCTGTTCTTGCCTACGGGTTTGAATGGTGACTCTGTTACGGCTATGCTAGTGCCTTTCTTTTGTTATGCTACGTTGGACGATCCAAGAGGCCTACCTGCTGGGGTGGTGTTCATGCACCCCTTCTTGTCTGGTTGCTTGGGCATATTGCCCTCCGCTAGACAAGCCTGTCCTCTGATTTCCAGAGGGATGTTTCTGGTTACTTTTTACTTACCGGTGGAGAGTTCTGTCCCCTCCACTCCACGGAGGACTCTCTTGTCCGCCGTCTCTCCTCTCGTTCTTTCTTTTCTCTCTCTTACTCATTTTACTCACTCCCATATCTTTGCAGGAACCATCTGGAGGAAGGATACTCAATACTACCGCACACTCTCAGGGATCTTTGTTTGGTATGCACTCTATCCTGGACCTGATGGACACGTAATGGTAAGTGCTGTAGGTTGCCTAGATAGTCCTCCACCTCTGCTCGATGGATAACACCCCATCCATACCACCTCCTCTAAAAATAATCTCCCATAATGCTCAAGGCCTAAACTCCCCGATTAAGCGACGTAAAGTATTTCATTATCTCCAAACACAAAAGATGGACGTTGTTCTTCTACAGGAAACTCATTTCCCGAATAGATTCTGCCCGTCATTTATTCACTCCAATTTCCCATTTTTTGCACTGGCCAATGTTGATGACAAAACTAAAGGTGTGGGTGTTTTCATTTCCAAAAGATGCAAATTCACTCTGAAAATCTGTATTCAAAGACCCGGAAGGGAGATTTATACTTGTAGTGGGTGATTTAGATAACCAATTGTACTCTTTCATCTCATACTATGCCCCCAACAAAGGCCAACTACATTTCTTCCAACACTTATTGAAAACTCTCACACCAAAGCTGGAAGGCACAGTAATTTTTGGTGGCGATTCCAACACTGCGTTTGACCAGGGACTGGACAAGTCACGGCTCCCGGGAAAATGCCTCACCAGACCTACCAAACAGAGCCTCCGAATAGCCAAGTTGCTATTCCAACATGGCCTCATTGATATCTGGAGAGAAGTAAACCCCACCTTGCGAGATTTCACACACTACTCCAACCCCCACAGATCTTTCGCAAGGATCGACCACATCCCTGTTTCTTCAGCTTCCATCCCACTCACGAACAAAGCTTACATCAAGGACGTGGTCTGGTCAGACCACTCCATGGTGGTCTTGACACTTCAACGCCCAATGGGCCACGCACCCCACAGACGTTGGAGACTCAACGAATCTATCCCGAGTGATCCTATCAGAGCCACAGAGATTGAAAACATTATCAAAAACTATTTTCTCACCAACGACACGCCTGAAACTGGTCCATTGGGCTGCCCACAAGGCGGTGCTTAGAGGACATCTTATCCCAAATTCGCAAATCTTACAAACCAACGATTGATCAGTTAGATAGGGAATATTCAGCATTAGCCAAAAAACACAAGGACAATCCAAGTTCTGTCCCCACTACTAAATTGGACGCCGCTAGGACAGCGTTGAACCTAGCTTTGACTACCAAGGCCGAAAAATGGATACGGTGGAATAGAGCCAAATTTTATTGTCAAGGTGACAAAATTGGCTCTATGCTAGCAGGTAGACTCTCGCCCAAATTTAGGTCCCCAGCCCTCCCCAAAATTAAAATCCAAGGTGGCACTTTGTCCCAGAACCCCCGACGCATCATGCAGGAATTTCACAATTTCTATAAATCTTTGTATAGTGGAGACCATGGCCCTTCTCAA
This sequence comes from Lithobates sylvaticus, assembly GCA_028564925.1. Lineage (NCBI taxonomy): Eukaryota > Metazoa > Chordata > Amphibia > Anura > Ranidae > Lithobates > Lithobates sylvaticus. The sequence continues at coordinate 393,679,738 of CM053027.1, forward strand.
AAGGCGATCGATAACTTCCTTAATAATATCCAGACCCCCACATTGGAAGACAGACACAGACAATACTTAGATGCTCCTATCTCAGCGGATGAAGTATGCGACGTTATTCACCGATTAAAACCCCATTCAGCTCCCGGTCCGGATGGCTTTTCCATTCCCTACTACAAATCATTCGCTACAACAATTGCCCCATATATGGCTCGCTTCTTCAATGCACTACGACAGGGGGGACAGTTAGACTCTTCACTCAACATGGCTCACATTACAGTTCTCCCCAAGCCAAACAAAGATACCAGCTCAGTCAGTAACTATAGACCTATATCTCTCATTAACAACGACCTAAAGATTCTGACTAAGATCCTTGCAGACCGCCTGGCCTCCTTCATCAGCCTATACATTCACAAAGACCAAGTGGGTTTCATCCCAGGGAGACAAGGTCCGGATCAGACTCGCCGTGCAATAGATATTATCTCCCTCCTTAATTCTAACTGGGACGAAAGCTCTCCCAGACAGGGTTGCCTGCTCTCCCTAGACCTCCAAAAAGCATTTGATTCTGTTCACTGGCCCTACATTTTCAGCACTTTACAACGCTGGGGGTTTGGAGATTCTTTCCTCAATATCATGCATGCCCTTTACTCATCCCCTTCAGCTCAGGTGCGTCTGCAGGGATTTTATTCGGAATCTTTCCCCATATTTAGAGACACAAGACAAGGTTGTCCGCTCTCCCCATTGATATTTGCCATAGCAATCGAATCCTTAGCAATAGCCATTAGAGCAGACCCAAACATTCAAGGCATTCAATGCGGTTCACGTCAGCACAAATTTGCTTTATTTGCGGATGACATTTTGATGTTTGTCTCTTCCCCACTAATCTCACTTCCTAACATATGCCGCCTTCTAGACGACTTTGGAGCGGTTTCAGGCCTTAGGGTCAATTACAACAAATCACAGGCCCTTAATATCAACTTACCGGATTCTCTCCTGACCAGACTTAGGGACAGCTTTAAATTCTCCTGGAGCGACTCTTCGATCTCGTACTTAGGGATCAATTTAACCCCCAGAACTGAACTGCTCCATCAAGCTAATTACCCGCCACTTTACCAAAAACTAGAAGCAGACTTAACCAGGTGGTCTGAGCTGTCCCTATCTTGGCTAGGAAGAATTAACACAATAAAGATGACACTACTCCCCCGCATCCTATATTATTTTAGGGCACTTCCAATCCCAGTTGACAAAACTCGTCTACAGCGTTTCCAAGCCAAAATTATCAAATTTGTATGGGGCAAAGGATGCCATAGATTTTCTAAAGCAATCTTATTTAAATCTAAATTAGAGGGGGGCCTAGGCCTCCCCAATCTGCTTCGGTATTTCCAAGCAGCCCACCTTGCTCAATTTTCGATTGTTTATTCTCGATGGGAACAACCTGACTGGGTCCACATTGAGAGACAGGCAGTACCACTCCACACGCTTGACTATCTTTTATGGAGCCCCAAAAAACAACGTCCTCCGATCCTCTCCCCTACTCTATCTCACTCCTTTGCTCTGTGGGATGGCTTAAAGTCTAACGACCTACTTACCTCTTGCACAGAACCATTATCACACATATTCCGAAACCCTGCTTTCCCCCCGGGCCTTGACATTAAAGCCTTCCAGTGGTGGCTTGATAAAGGGCTATACAGAATAGGACACTTCCTCAGACCTATGGGCCCACTTTCCAAGGCATATTGTGTAAGTAAATTGGACATGCCATCAACTGAATTCTTCAGATTTTCTCAGATCTCAAACTTCTTAAATAAAAAATGCAAATCATTGCCTAACGGGACCCATATAACTGAGTACGAAATGTGGTGTGGCCAGACTACTGAGCAGAGGGGGGGAATCTCGGTAATCTATAAGGCACTATCCTCGACACGGTCCAAGACGCCTTACATGCTAGCATGGGAGGAAGATCTAGACCAACAATGGAACCTTGATACTTGGCATAGACCCTTCTGCCGCTCCTTCAAGGGCATCCTCAATCCTTGCCTAATGGAAGCTAGTATTAAGGTAATGTCCAGATGGTATCTGGTTCCATCAAAGCTAGCTAAAATTTTTCCATCTGCCTCACCTCTCTGTTTTCGAGGTTGCCATTTAAGAGGGGATATGCTACACATTTGGTGGTCCTGCCCCAGAATTCGTCAGTTCTGGCGCATGATTTTTGTTTGGATCAGCAAAATATCCAAAATCTCAATTCACATGTCCCCACTAATTGCGCTTCTTAATTTCCCGGGGCAAGGAGTACCCAGGAGTACACAACGCCTTGTTTACTTTATTCTCCTGGGGGCCAAACTCACGCTAGCCAAAGCGCGGAAACAACCATCTGTCTCAACTCTACTAGCTAAAAGGAAAATCTCATGGATCATGAACCAGGAAAAAATGGCAAGTGTCCTCCTGGATCGCTCGACTGCATTCTCTGCCACTTGGGAGCCATGGGCTTCATTTGTGGGAGTTACCATCCCACTTTGACCTCGATTGTGCTACTCTCATACTCACCTCACTCCAGACGATTCCTGCCAACATCATCTTACTCTTTCTTGTTTCCTCTTTTCTTCCTCTTTTCCCTTCTTCCTATTCTATTCTCTTCTTTCTTCTGTTCCCTGAGCTACGACCGTCAATCAACCAAGTCTATGCCTAGACCAATGTCAGGCTTAGTCGGTAAGGATAGTTCCGTCAAGCATTACTGCACGGATCTGTGCCCAACTGATAGGCAACCTAGTTAAGAGTTCTCTCTTCTTTTGCTTAGGTCATAGAGTCCCTGCTGCCTCTTCTGGAGTTTATAAATAACTTACATGGTCAGTTCAGTTCGCTGACCCTTTTTTTAATGCTCTCTCATACCCGGGTTTGGGGCCTTTCTAGCTTTTGCTCTCGGGCAGGTGCAGCTTTCGGGGAATCCTACTAAGGGGATATTGGGGACTGGTGGATTCGGCCACAGCATGATCCCTATTGGGGTGGCAGATCCCCACTCCCCTCTCCTACCACCCGCATAGCCGAGATCGCCCTTTGATGCATACTATGCCCTTCATAATTATTAGGATGTTATCTGAGACTTTCAGCACATATTGGTTTTGACAAATATGTATAATACTTGTTGGACTCTTCTGTAATTTTTCTGATTTATTTTTAATTATTATTTATTTTGTCTTGATAATTGCTTGGTCATTACTATGGCCTTGTTGGTCGACTCAGGATTGATGATATCCATTCTGTCTTGCTGTTTCCTAATGTAATTCTGTCTTCCTTAGTTATGAAAATAAAAATTTATTGAAACGAAAAAAATAAATAAAAAAATAAAATAAGCTGGGCTGCAGCATTGAGGTGATACTATTCTGGTTTGGATTGACCTTAATAACCAATCAAATGTCTGTTGCTATCATTTTTAATGGCTAGATGCATCATGCTATTTTGTTCTACTTTTGCTGCTTCATGTTTTATAGTTGAGGCATGCCACGAACTTCTCTCTTTAAATGGATCACTAGTGGGTTACAAGTGACATTGGCCTCTGCTGAAATAATGCAAATTTAGCAGATAACAAGGAATGAAAGCCTAGCTTATCCAAATGTAGCAAGGTCCTGGACCTCCAAAAGCCTAATGGTGACCTCCAGAGTCAGGGATAGCTTACATCCGTCTTTGTAGAGTGGGTTACAAGGCATAGTGGGTGTGATGCAAGATGGAGTGATGGGCGCCAGACACTTTTTGAATGCAAAAGAGATTTATTGTCTCTCAACAGAACTGTGGGAGAGCGGGTTAGGGCCAGGACACCGTTAAGTAGATGCAATAATAATTGTCAGACTTCTATAGGTAGACAGCTATACAGTGGAAGGCCTCCAGCCGGATACCACTTCTGTATAGGTAGGACCGGTGTCTCCTATGGCAACAAATCTTGTAACAGTCACTAACGGTATTGTACTTAACTATTGGTAACACAGAATAGTTCTCACACTCTACAGTCTCTCACTGTAGACTTTTACTCATTGAGCTCCCAGTCTCTCGCTAGATGCTCAGACCCAATCACCAATGGATCCCCTGAGCTCTTCCACTTCCATAACTCAGTATCTTTCTCAAGCATCACCCCTGCATCCCTGCTGGGTCTCTGGCTTGGCACTCACAGATACTCTTCAAACTTCACCCCTGCTGACCCACTAGGTCCCTGGCTTGGCACTCACTGATGCTCCTAAAGTGTCACCTTTGCTGTCCCGCTGGATCCCTGGCTTGGCACTTTTCCCACTTCTTCACCGTCCCCGGCTGGTGAGAAGACTGCTCTGGTACTGGCTCCAGCTTACTCAGAGTGGTCTCTGGTAAGAAGTTGGAGGGTCCCTTAGTGGTGACAGCTTCCCCTCTACCTCCGAACACAACTGGTTCCCTGTCCAGCTGAACCTTTACTCTCAGCTGGACTCCAATCCTGCAGTCCCAACCCTGCACTGCTTCTCCTGCTTCTGGATAGGCCCTGAGATAGCCTAGCAGCCAGATGTCCCTGGGATAGGCCTCAGGTCCGTCCGTCCGTCCATCCAGACAGCCATACAGGTGGCACAGAACCCTGATTACCTGACTCCACCCAAATAAATCGTCTCTCTTAGCAGGCCAAGGGGCTTAAAAAAAACCCTACCCATTGGCTGAGACAGCCCATCCATTCATAATCTTACCTTGCTAAGCCCTTGTCTATCTAATGTCACCAGTATAACGTCACCTAGTGACAGAAGAGAGAAGGTGCAGCAAGTCCAGAACTAGAGAGGAATCAGTGGATCTACCAACAATTAACCAGGGCAACTACTGCCTGGCAAACTAAATTTACTAGCAGCCCTGCCTAAACACCAGGGTGCTCCACAAAAAAAAAAAAGTTTGTATTACTTTGTTATCTCAATGTAGCACTTTACCACCGCAGGTGCCACTGATGATGTTGGATTCTCTGTTCTGCTATAACTCTCCTAACTGCTCGATCCTCTCTGACACACTTGGTTGTAGACTTAAAGCAGTTTACACCTGTGTGACTTAAGAGTTAGTAAGCTATCACTCTATAATAAAGCACAGAAATAGACCACAAGTAGGGAAGACCCCGATGTTCGAGTCGAAGGTAAGTTCGACTCGAACATTGGGTGTTCGCCTGTTCGCCGAATAGCGAACAATTTGAGGTGTTCGCGGCAAATTCGAAATTTGAAAGCCAAATTCAAAAGCCGCGGAACACCCTTTAAAAGTCTATGGAAGAAATCAAAAGTACTCATTTTAAAGGCTTATATATATGGTATTGTCATAAAAAGTGTTTGGGGACCTGGATCTGGAGACCAGAGCGTTTTTTTGTGATTCCGCACTGCGTCGCTTTAACTGACAATTGCGCGGTTGTGCAACGTGGCTCCCAAACAAAGTTGGCGTCCTTTTTTCCCACAAATAGAGCTTTCTTTTGGTGGTATTTGATCACCTCTGCGGTTTTTATTTTTTGCGCTTTAAACAATAAAAGAGCGATAATTTTGAAAAAAACACATTATTTTTTACTTTTTGCTATAATAAATATCCCCCAAAAAATATATATAAAAATATTTTTTTTCCTCAGTTTGAGCCGATACGTATTCTTCTACATATTTTCGGCAAATAAGCGTTTATTGATTTTGGTTTGCGCAAAAGTTATAGCGCTTACAAAATAGGGGATAGTTTTATGGCATTTTTATTAATAATTTATCTTTTTACTAGTAATGACGGCGATCAGCGATTTTTATCGTGACTGCGATATTATGGCTGACACATCGGACAATTTTGACACCTTTTTGGGACCATTGGCATTAATACAGCGACCGATGCTATAAAATTGCATTGATTACTGTAAAAATGTCATTGGCAGTGAAGGGGTTAACCACTAGGGGGTGGGGAGGGATTAATTGTTCCTAGGGGCGTGTTTCTAACTGTTTGGGGGCATGGCTGTGTGTGACACCACACTGATCGCTGCTCCCGATGACAGGGAGCAGACTATCAGTGTGCTGTCATTAGACAGAACGGGGAGATGCTGTTTACATCAGCATCTCCCCGTTCTTGAGCTCCGTGACACGATCGCGGGTATCCCCGCAGCGATCAACTCCATGGAACCCTCGGGCACAGTCACGGAGCTCGTGGCAGGTGCACGGCAGGAAATTCAAAGTAACACACCAGTACTTTACTTTGCCCAGTCGTGCCATTCTGCCGACGTATATGGGCAGGAGACGGTCGGGAACCGTTTAATATGACAATTTTGTGGAACAAAAATTCTTAATTTTCTAAGACATGGGCCATCAGTACATCAGGTGTGATAATTTTTCAAATTTTTTGATTGGTATCATAGCTTGTAGACTCTATAATCTTCACACAGACCAAATAATATACACCGATTTGGGTTGTTTTACCAAAGCAATGCAGCAGTATAAATTGTGGCCAAAATTTATGAAGAAAAATTATTTATTTGCAAAATTTTATAACAGAAATTAATATTTTTTTTTTATATAGTTATTAGCGAAAAAAAATCTAAAACCCAGTGTTGATTAAAAAACACTGAAAGAAAGCTTTATTTGTGTGAAAAATAAAAAGACAAAAATTTTATATGGGTACAGTGTTGCATGACTGAGTAATTGTCATTTAAAGTGTCAGCGCACTGAAAGCTGAAAATTGGTCTAGGCAAGAAGGGGTAGGCAAGTGGTTAAAATGCCTTTACTGTACATAGTGAAAAATCAAGAGTCTAAAACAGGCAAACAATTCCTGTCGGGATCAGGTTGGCACACATCAGCACAATTATTAACCCTCCCATGCCAGAAATAAGAAAGATAGTGTGCAGATGTAAAAACATTTGAAATCTGTATAGGTAGAATAAGTAGCAGCAGCTCTTCCAATGATGGTATGAGCAAAGTAATAAAAGCTGGTGACCTGCAGAACAGGTACCTCCACTGACATGTTTTGGGGCCTAGTCCTTTTATAGGAGACACTGTTTATCTGTGTAAAACAAGTGCCCTTTAAACTGAACCAAACTGTATACAGAAACCTGCAATCTTCACAAAAAAGCAATGTTATAAGAAGGCTACTTTGTAATCCCTCTAAATTGTCCCCATTACATTTGGTGCCTAATTAATCACTCTTCAATCTAAATGAGATGTCATTAGTGTGAGTTCAGACAGCTCAGCTCAGGTAGTCTTTCTTCCCTACTAGTGAAACGAATCACTCATTCCAATAGCTTTTGCACTAATGTAACTCCTAATCATTTCAGATTATTGTCTATGTAAATTAAGAAAATCTGCATATCCAGGGACTGAGTTTAAAATTCTTACTATTAAACCTAACCCTTTTAGAATTTCCTGGACTTGTCTCTTACCGATATGGAATAGAATGGATTGAATAGTTCACTTATTTTGAGGCACAATTAGGCTACTTTCACACTAGGGTGTTGGGGGTGTTGGCAGTAAAGCGCCGCTATTTTTAGTGGCGCTTTAACGTTGTTTTTTGTGCAGCCCTTTATTTCGGCTGCTAGCAGGGCGCATTTAACCCCCGCTAACGACCGAAAAGGGGTTAAATGCACTTCGGCATTGTATACACTGCTCCTACAGAGCCTCAAAGATGCGGCTTGCAGGACTTTTTTGGCATTCTGCCAGCGTATGGCTCCAGTGAGAAAGCACTCGGGCTTTCACACAGGAGTGAGGGGAGAGCCTCTTTACAGGTGCTATGCAGGCGCTATTTTTAGCGCTATAACGCCTGTAAAGCGCCTCAGTGTGAAAGCAGCCTTAGGCACAATGTGAGGCACATTTCTTAACCACTTGACATCTGGCCATAGCCGAATGACGGCCTCGGCGCGGATGTCAATTCCCGGGAGGCCGTCATATGATGGCCTCCCCTTTCCTCGTTCCCTGTGCGCGCTCACGAGCGCGCAGCAGGGAAATTCTGTGTTGACCGTGTCCCTCGGACACAGCCAATCACAGATCGCTGTAAACGGCCAATCACAGCGGCCGTTTACAGCGCGATCGGCGTGTCCAATGGGAGATGATCTCATATGTTTACATATGAGATCATCTCTCAGCGCCGCTCCTCCTCCTCACACAGAGACAGCATGTGAGGAGGGGGAGATGAACGGCTGCAGCGCCGTAAGTGGAAGAAAAAAAAAAACAGAAATAAATGTGCCATCTGTGCCCACTGCTATCTATCCCCAATGCCATCTGCCAGTGCCAAATGTCCCCAATGCCATCTGTCAGTGCCAAATGTCCCCAATGCCATCTGCCAGTGCCAAATGTCCCCAATGCCATCTTCTAGTGCCAAATGTCCCCAATGCCATCTTCTAGTGCCAAATGTCCCCAATGCCATCTGCCAGTGCCAAATGTCCCCAATGCCATCTGCCAGTGCCAAATGTCCCCAATGCCATCTGCCAGTGCCGTCTGCCAGTGCCATCTGTCGCCAGTGCCACCTGTCAGTGCCACCTGTCCCCAGTGCCACATGTCATCAGTGCCACATAGTGCCATCTGTCATCAGTGCCGTATCAGTGTCACGTGTCATCAGTGCCACATATTAGTGCCATTTGTCATCAGTGTCACGTATTAGTGCCATCTGTCATCAGTGCCACCTGTCAGTGTCACGTGCCATCTGTTATCAGTGTCACCTGTCATCAATGCCACGTATCAGTGCCATCTGTCATCAGTGTCACGTGTCATCAGTGCCACGTTTTAGTGTGTCTGTCATCAGTGCCACGTATTAGTGCCATCTCTCATCAGTGCCACATATTAGTGCCACATGATATCAGTGCCACGTATAAGTGCCATCTCTCATCAGTGCCACATATTAGTGCCATCTGTCATCAGTGTCACGTGTCATCAGTGCCCCGTATTAGTACCATCTGTCATCAGTGCCACATCAGTGTCACATGTCATCAGTGCCACATGTCATCAGTGCCACATCAGTGTCATCAGTGCCACGTCAGTGTCATTGTCCTGGTGCTCCAGGGCCTTCAAAAGTGTAATAGGTAGTCAACAAGTTTAGATGTGTAATTTATGCTCCTAGAACACGTGATTGTCCCCCCTTCATGTTGGGCCTCTCTAAGTGGCCAGGCTGTGAAAAAGTCCCACACATGTGGTATCGTAATACTCAGGAGGATTAGTAGAATTTATTTTGGGGTGTCATTTGTGGTATACACATGCCATGTGAGAGAAATAACCTATTACAATGACAATTTTGTGGAAAAAAATAAAAAATAAAAAAATCATTTATTATGCAAAGAATTGTGGGAAAAATATGACAACATCAAAAACCTCACCATGCCTCTTACTAAATACCTTGGAATGTCTACTTTCAAAAAAGGGGTCATTTGGGGGGTATTTGTACTTTCCTGGCTTGTTCGGGTCACAAGAAATGAGATAGGCCACCAGTACATCAGGTGTGATCAATTTTGTATAATTTGCACCACAGCTTGTAGAGTCTCTAACTTTCACAAAGACCAAATAATATCCACTAATTTGGGTTATTTTTACCAAAGATATGTGGCAGTATAAATTGCGGCCAAAATTTATGAAGAAAAATTAATAATTTCCTAAATTTTATCACAGAAACAAAGAAAAATGCGTTTTTTTAAAAATTTTCGGTCTTTTTTCATTTATAGCGCAAAAAATAAAAACCCAGAGGTGATCAAATACCACCAAAAGAAAGCTCTATTTGTGGGAAAAAAAGGACAAAAAATTCATTTGGGTACAGTGTTGCATGACTGAGTAATTGTCAGTCAAAGCGTGAGAGCACCGAAAGCTGAAAATTGGTCTGGATGGGAGGGGGGTTTAAGTGCCCGGTAAGCAAGTGGTTAAACTGTCTTTGGTATATCTCAAAATCCTATTCCGATGGCATTAACTGCATGACCCAAATATGCATTTTGTCTACAAGTTATGTTTCATTTGGTTACAGTTTCAGTCAGATCAGTAAGCAAATAATAAAAAAAAAAAAAACACAAGTAATTTGGATAAATCTGAATGAGTAAATAAATGAGTCTAGATATGCTTTACAAAGGAAAACATTGGTTTGGGGGTTGGATGCCTTTAGTTCCCATTGTGCTTCTGCTGGGCTTCTAATGTGTACACACAGCCGGAATTTCAGGCAGAAAAAGTCTGATGGGAGCTTTTCATCGTATATTCCGACCATGTGTATGCCCCATCGGACTTTTTTTGTCTGCATTTTCGACAGACTTAGATGTAGAGCCTGTTTTAAATTTTTCCGTCGGAAATGCCGACAGAGTTTTGCCCGATGCAAAGTTTGGCCGTGTGTACGTGGCATTAGGCTACTTTCACACTGAGGCATTTTTCAGGCGCTTTAGCGCTAAAAATAGTGTTATGTAAAGTGCCTGAAAACTGTCTCACCTGCAGCTCCAGTGTGAAAGCCTGAGTGCTTTCACACTGGAGCTGTGCGCTTGCAGGACGAGAAAAAAAGTCCTGCAAGCAGCATCTTTAGGGCGGTGTGGGAGCGGTGCATACACCGCTCATAAACCACCCTGCCCATTGAAATCAATCGGCAGCAGTGCTTTGCAGGTGCTTTTAACCCCTTGGGGGGTGAAAAGCACACCACTAGCGGCAGCAAAGCGCCGCTTCAACAGCGGTAAAGCGCCGCTAAAACTAGCGGCGCTTTACCACTACCATCCCCTACCGCTTTAGTGTGAAAGTGCCCTAAGGAGGAAATGGGCTTCCTTCAAGCATTTGTTACCCCAACACTTCATATTACTGATATGTGCTTGCTGTACCATGTAATTGTATGATAAAGTATCCTGTTCTCTTTGTATTGCTTCTATTGTGTGGAATCCCTGGTGTTCCTGCCAGACCCTCTGCTTTCCTGTTAAAAACAGGAGAATACAATGTGGTCAGTTCTCTAGCTATGCTGGGAACTCAGTGTGCTCTCCTCCAATGATCGGACTTGTCCTGACACTCCCCCCTGCACAGCCATTCACTGGGAAGCCCAGTGTGCTTCTTTTCCCCTAGCTTATGCAGCTGAGAACAGAGAGAAAGTGATCACTAGGGATGGGCTCAATGTTCAAGTCGAACTTAAGTTCGACTTGAACATCAGGTGTTCGTTTGTTCGTAGAACAAATGAAGATATGGGGCGCTCGCGGCAAGTTCGCCCACCACGGAGCGCCCCATAATGCACTGTGAGATCGCAGTGCATTGATGGCTGCTGATTGGCCAAAGCATGCACCTGACCTGCATGGTTTGGCCAATTACAGTGCAATGTGCTGTGAGAGCCACGCCCCACACTATATAAGGCTGCTGCTTACACTCCGGCCCAAAGGGCCTGGTATAGATTGATGGGGGACCCCATGCTGTTTTTTTCATAGATTTTTCATCTATATTGCCAGGAGCCGGCAATACATTACAGCCGCAAGCAAGTTTAAATGATTTTTTTCCCTTACATCCCTAGAAATGTCATTATTGCTGCGGCACTGTTCTACACATCGCACAGATGCGCCACTCTACAAGCAGACTAAGGGGACCCCCAGGCACGATATTTAAAGGGTAAGTTCACCTTTACAGAAAAATCTGTAAGGTGAACTTACACCAGACCCCCATCCCACTGACCTGCAGCGCAGCGATCTCCCGCTATGAGCCCTGCTATAGTCGCCTCACTGGACCCCTCTGTTTAATCTGCAAAATGTCCTGCGTTAGGACCCCCTGATCAATCAGATCCCACCTAGCCTGTCCTGTCAGGTGAACTTACACTTTAAAGGAATATTTCATTTTTATTGTTTCACTTTAAGCATGATTAAAGTCACTATTCCTGAAAAAACGATTGTTTAAAAAACTTTTTTTTTTGCATTGATACATGTCCCCTAGGGCAGTACCCAGGTCCCCAAACACTTTTTATGACAATAATATGCATATAAGTCTTTAAAATGAGGACTTTTGATTTTTCATGTTCGTGTCATATAGACTTTAATAGGGTTTACATGTTCGCTAGAACTTTTTGCCTGTTCGAGGTGTTCGGCCCATCCCTAGTGATCACTTATAAAAAAAGGAAAAAAAGGTATTTATAATGTATTTTTATATCTTTACAAAAATGTTTTGCCTTTCATTTTTATTTTAAACTGAATGGGTTGTTTTACAAGGTGATCGTTTACAATCACTTTCAGGCATGCCTGGCCTTAGTATATGCTCCAGCTTGAAGACTCACAAATATACAGTTACAACCACACTTAACAGAGGAGCCTTGATGAGGTGGTGGGGTTCCCACATATATTTGCAAATGTGTGCAACTAAACCCTCTGTTTTTAACATGACTTGCTAGACAGGTTCAATTTGTTTTTTTGCAGGCTAGCTGGTAAGTGTGCTGGGAAATCTTTTTTTTGTTTGTGAAGTTCAATGCCCTTCTATGTGCACCTTGCTGCAAAAGATAGGTATACATTGGGGTTTCTGCAATTTTTGTATAGGGTCTTTTAATTCATCCTTGTGTTTCACCCTGTACAGTATATTAATTACATTTATATTCAATATACTGGTATTTATGGTACATAGACATTATTATTCATAAATAGGAAATTATTTAAGCTTTACAGAAAGCTTTAACATTTTGCCTGTGTGAAAGAAGATTTAAAAAAAAAAAAGTTTTTTCTATAAACTTGGATCATTTATTTTGATTTCTAACAGTATGCTGTGTAGTCTAAGCTTTGACTGACTATTGCTTACCTTCAGGCTACTGCTTATTTGTATTAAATTTGCCAGGCATAGAAATGGAATGAAAAATCAGTAAACATGTGAGGAAAAAAGTAAAGGCTCAGTATGAGTTGAAAAATGAGGGCCTCAAACTATGAATTACATCGCTGTGTGACACAATGGAAAGAGCCTTGAAGAGCAGGACGTGCTGTTCAGTGTGGAGGCTGCTGCAGAGTTATATTACCAAACTACAGCATGTGCTGATGTGTGTGGGCATTTCGCCATCCAAATTAAAGTGAAATGGGGTTCAGTGCAGGTTCATGTTTCTCTGTGTACTATATTCCGCTGACATATATAATGCACCTCTCCTGTCACAACATTATATTCATCTGGGCACAGATAATGAGCTTTCTAGTATATTAAACAAAAACTTCATAGCCCTGCTGATTTGAAGATTATTAAGAAGGAAATTCTATGCGGTTATCTCTCAAAAACATATTTAGCAACATTATAATGTTGATACATGAGATACAGACTAATAAAGTGATGAATATGAAAGAAAGAAGTGTAATGAACAGAATGCACTAATCATATACATAGCCATTTTTTTTATGGTAGGGATGCATGCACCAACCAAAGTTCAGTTCACTGGACATTTGCTGAACCCAGCGGGAAATCCTCATACCCCATAAATTGCACTTGAACACCATTAACGTCTATTAGAATAAGTGTGGGTGTCCTTCGCGCTGTTTGAATGAACTAGAAACTATATTAATATAGAATAGATGAGTGAGTGAGTAAAAGACTAATGCTGTATGTGGAAAAAATTCCTAAACCAAGCTGCAAAATCTAAGAGTAAACACAAACCCGTACAAAAAAATGAAAAATTATGATTTTGCGCTAAAGTGCATCAAACGATAAAGTGTATGAGTGATCCTATGTACAACCAAATGTGTATAATAAATTAATGGTCACTAAAAGACTCAAAACATGATAATGTGAATCACATACAATAAATAAATATAAATTTCATATAATGAACGTGGCAATAATTAATCACATAAAAATATGACTAAAAGAGTGCAACAAGTGCTAAACTCGCAATAGTGAATAAAACAAATGCAATCAAAAATGCATAAATATGTGAAAATAATTAAAAACTGAACACATGCACAATAAGAACCACAGTGAAAATAAATAAATAAATAATTATTTAAAATAATTATTTAAAATTTAGTCCACCAGAGGATTTAAATCTGAAGAAACATGATGGTGGTGGCCCCCTTAGCATAAAACTCTCATAGTCTCTTATATCCTTAGAAAAGGTGATTAAGCCTCTCTTTAAAAAGTGGGGGGTTTTTTGGGTGGTGAGGACCTAATCCTAGATGGTGCTCACTAGCCTCTCACCTCTCAAATGATCAAAATGCACATCAAAGCCGGTATGGATAATCAGCTGCAATTCCGGATTCTTCCTTAGGTGCCTCCCAATCGAGTTTTCTGTGTAATCAATCCATTCCATAAAAAGAGTTTCCACTTCCTCAAAGTTGTGGACCCAGGGATAGCCCTCCCCTTGTTGGTGTGCAGTGATAACTGCGGTCCCTGTAGCAATAACTCGCTCCCAAATAATGGTATGGGTGAGGGCAGAGACAAAAAGAAGAAAGAGGGGGACCCAATCGTGAAGTATGCCAAAAATCACAACTTTTTATTCAAAAAATAAACGCTTACATTAAAATCTAGTACAAGCAGCCAGAGAGATAAGGTTATGGTGTCCGTCTGACAGCACTTTCGGTATCCTACGTCCGGCCAATCCCTACGCGTTGCGTCACGTGACCTCGTGACTTCATCAGGGGATGCTGATTGGCTGTGTGGACTTGTCTTTTATATACATGAACCGGAAGTGAGGTGGCGGCCATTTTGCCGCGGTCCGTCAAGGTAAACAAAGCGCGGCCATTTTCTAGTGGTCTTATAGCGCTCTGTATAGCGGACATGTTTAGTATCAGAAATAGTTATTCACGGAGTTTACTCAGTAACATAGTGATGTATAAATAGCTTAGTCTTAATTTGTGTATTATATCCTATTACGTCCACTGGGTATACATGGGTCAAATAAACATTGTCCCTTCATCTAAATCTAGCAGATGGGTTATATGGTGGATAATGTAAAACCAGTCCCGCCATAGCCATTCATAGGTGGCCCGGAGTGGTGGTAATTTACGGCCATTGGAGTATCACTTACTGACAATTTACTGGTTGTCTTAGTGATGTTCCCCTCTCGCCTATACAAACAATTCTTTGGCTTACCCCGATCTGTATATAATTGATCGTAATGGTAATATAGATACATCAAAATATGTAAAGAGACAGAGATGATGGTAGTAAATGATGCTGGAACAAAGCATTTACGCCGTTCCGGTTATTGGCAATATGCACAAAAATGGAGCAAGACAATTAATAAACAAATGAATGGAATTTAAAATACAGGATGACTCTGGAACAAAAATATTCTCGTCGATCCTCCAATAGTTAAACAGGAAAATTGTATTAAAAAAGTTTAAAATTGTTCAGAAATATTATATTAATAATTAATAATTAATTCCACTTCATGGTGATATATTCATGGAAATCCTATCTTGTAATGAAAAAATTAAAATATAAATAAATAGATAAAATGTATGGTCATGAGTGTTTTTATAATGAACACTATTGAGTAATTTGTTCCAAATCCTGACAAATAATGAGGCATAGGTTTATGAGTCAGAGTTATAGGTTTTTGGGGTAATGGGCCTACAACTGGATCTCATATGTGTCCACCCTTTTCCCTCATCTGGGACTGGTTACCGGAAATGCTATGCCGGATTATTTCATTTTGGAACAATATAAACACACAGTACAATAATATAAAACTGATAATGGTGGTTGAATGTCATAATAAATATGTCATTATGCTTAAAACTTTAAAAAATGAAGTGGTATCTGAAAGTAAGGAATAAAATAACGTATCAGTATATGTATATGTTAAAAAATGGGTTAAAAATTGCTTAAAAAACAATTGAGATCAAACTCCACATTCAACCCTTCGGGAACCAATGTCCGCATGGAGTAGATCCACATTGATTCCTTCTGGCTGATTACCCTTACTTTGTGGCTACCTCGCCAGGATGCATTATATCGTTCTACACCCCAAAAACGCAACTGGTTTGGGTCCCTATTGTGTACCAAGGCAAAATGTCGTGAGACATTATGTTTGGGACAGCCTTTGATGATCTTCTGAATGTGTTCTTTAATGCGTACTTTCAACTCCCTTTTTGTTCTCCCTATGTATTGGAGATTGCAGCTACATTGCAGACAGTAAACGACTCCCTCAGTGCGACAGCTAATAAAATCTTTAATAATAAAATTTTCTCCTGTTGCCGTGGCTGTAAATTCGGATCTTTTGCCCTGAAATTTTTGGGCCTTACGACAGGCATAGCAATTTCTGCACGGATAAAAACCCTTTCCAGAGAAAAAAGAGAAACCATTTTTGGGGGGTGGTTCCACTACATTTTTGACTACCAAGTCTCTCACTGTGGGGGCCCGTTTATAAATGATTTTTGGTTTCTCTGGAAGGATGGTTTTGAGGTCTTTGTCGCTCTTCAGTATATGCCAATGTTTCTGGATGATTTTAGCAACGTCTTTATATTGTGCATTATAGTCCAGTATCAGACATGGGGCTTCACTCCAAGTGATCGACTTATTTTTAGGTTTGTCCTTTAGCATACGTAATCTATTCATATTTTCTACTTGGATGATTTGTTTTTTTATCCAGGATTCTTCATAGCCTTTTTCTTGGAACCTAGCACCGATTAAATTAGCTTGGGTTTTAAAATCTTCATCTCTGGTGCAGTTTCGTCGAATACGTACCAATTGTCCCTTCGGGATGTTAAATAACCAGGGTTTAAAATGACAACTGTGAAGTGATATGTAACTATTCGTGTCAACATTTTTGAAATGCGTTTTTGTGATGATCGGATCATCACAAAAACGCATTTCAAAAATGTTGACACGAATAGTTACATATCACTTCACAGTTGTCATTTTAAACCCTGGTTATTTAACATCCCGAAGGGACAATTGGTACGTATTCGACGAAACTGCACCAGAGATGAAGATTTTAAAACCCAAGCTAATTTAATCGGTGCTAGGTTCCAAGAAAAAGGCTATGAAGAATCCTGGATAAAAAAACAAATCATCCAAGTAGAAAATATGAATAGATTACGTATGCTAAAGGACAAACCTAAAAATAAGTCGATCACTTGGAGTGAAGCCCCATGTCTGATACTGGACTATAATGCACAATATAAAGACGTTGCTAAAATCATCCAGAAACATTGGCATATACTGAAGAGCGACAAAGACCTCAAAACCATCCTTCCAGAGAAACCAAAAATCATTTATAAACGGGCACCCACAGTGAGAGACTTGGTAGTCAAAAATGTAGTGGAACCACCCCCCAAAAATGGTTTCTCTTTTTTCTCTGGAAAGGGTTTTTATCCGTGCAGAAATTGCTATGCCTGTCGTAAGGCCCAAAAATTTCAGGGCAAAAGATCCGAATTTACAGCCACGGCAACAGGAGAAAATTTTATTATTAAAGATTTTATTAGCTGTCGCACTGAGGGAGTCGTTTACTGTCTGCAATGTAGCTGCAATCTCCAATACATAGGGAGAACAAAAAGGGAGTTGAAAGTACGCATTAAAGAACACATTCAGAAGATCATCAAAGGCTGTCCCAAACATAATGTCTCACGACATTTTGCCTTGGTACACAATAGGGACCCAAACCAGTTGCATTTTTGGGGTGTAGAACGATATAATGCATCCTGGCGAGGTAGCCACAAAGTAAGGGTAATCAGCCAGAAGGAATCAATGTGGATCTACTCCATGCAGACATTGGTTCCCGAAGGGTTGAATGTGGAGATTGATCTCAATTGTTTTTTAAGCAATTTTTAACCCATTTTTTAACATATACATATACTGATACGTTATTTTATTCCTTACTTTCAGATACCACTTCATTTTTTAAAGTTTTAAGCATAATGACATATTTATTATGACATTCAACCACCATTATCAGTTTTATATTATTGTACTGTGTGTTTATATTGTTCCAAAATGAAATAATCCGGCATGGCATTTCCGGTAACCAGTCCCAGATGAGAGAAAAGGGTGGACACATATGAGATCCAGTTGTAGGCCCATTACCCCAAAAACCTATAACTCTGACTCATAAACCTATGCCTCATTATTTGTCAGGATTTGGAACAAATTACTCAATAGTGTTCATTATAAAAACACTCATGACCATACATTTTATCTATTTATTTATATTTTAATTTTTTCATTACAAGATAGGATTTCCATGAATATATCACCATGAAGTGGAATTAATTATTAATTATTAATATAATATTTCTGAACAATTTTAAACTTTTTTAATACAATTTTCCTGTTTAACTATTGGAGGATCGACGAGAATATTTTTGTTCCAGAGTCATCCTGTATTTTAAATTCCATTCATTTGTTTATTAATTGTCTTGCTCCATTTTTGTGCATATTGCCAATAACCGGAACGGCGTAAATGCTTTGTTCCAGCATCATTTACTACCATCATCTCTGTCTCTTTACATATTTTGATGTATCTATATTACCATTACGATCAATTATATACAGATCGGGGTAAGCCAAAGAATTGTTTGTATAGGCGAGAGGGGAACATCACTAAGACAACCAGTAAATTGTCAGTAAGTGATACTCCAATGGCCGTAAATTACCACCACTCCGGGCCACCTATGAATGGCTATGGCGGGACTGGTTTTACATTATCCACCATATAACCCATCTGCTAGATTTAGATGAAGGGACAATGTTTATTTGACCCATGTATACCCAGTGGACGTAATAGGATATAATACACAAATTAAGACTAAGCTATTTATACATCACTATGTTACTGAGTAAACTCTGTGAATAACTATTTCTGATACTAAACATGTCCGCTATACAGAGCGCTATAAGACCACTAGAAAATGGCCGCGCTTTGTTTACCTTGACGGACCGCGGCAAAATGGCCGCCACCTCACTTCCGGTTCATGTATATAAAAGACAAGTCCACACAGCCAATCAGCATCCCCTGATGAAGTCACGAGGTCACGTGACGCAATGCGTAGGGATTGGCCGGACGTAGGATACCGGAAGTGCTGTCAGACGGACACCATAACCTTATCTCTCTGGCTGCTTGTACTAGATTTTAATGTAAGCGTTTATTTTTTAAATAAAAAGTTGTGATTTTTGGCATACTTCACGATTGGGTCCCCCTCTTTCTTCTTTTTGTCTCTGCCCTCACCCATACCATTATTTGGGAGCGAGTCATTGCTACAGGGACCGCAGTTATCACTGCACACCAACAAGGGGAGGGCTATCCCTGGGTCCACAACTTTGAGGAAGTGGAAACTCTTTTTATGGAATGGATTGATTACACAGAAAACTCGATTGGGAGGCACTTAAGGAGGAATCCGGAATTGCAGCTGATTATCCATACTGGCATTGATGTGCATTGTGATCGTTTGAGAGGTGAGAGGCTAGTGAGCACCATCTAGGATTGGGTCCTCACCACCCAAAAACCCCCCACTTTTTAAAGAGAGGCTTAATCACCTTTTCTAAGGATATAAGAGACTATGAGAGTTTTATGCTAAGGGGGCCACCACCATCATGTTTCTTCAGATTTAAATCCTCTGGTGGACTCAATTTTAAATAATTATTTTAAATAATTATTTATTTATTTATTTTCACTGTGGTTCTTATTGTGCATGTGTTCAGTTTTTAATTATTTTCACATATTTATGCATTTTTGATTGCATTTGTTTTATTCACTATTGCGAGTTTAGCACTTGTTGCACTCTTTTAGTCATATTTTTATGTGATTAATTATTGCCACGTTCATTATATGAAATTTATATTTATTTATTGTATGTGATTCACATTATCACGTTTTGAGTCTTTTAGTGACCATTAATTTATTATACACATTTGGTTGTACATAGGATCACTCATACACTTTATCGTTTGATGCACTTTAGCGCAAAATCATCATTTTTCATTAACGTCTATTATTATTATTCAGAATGTATATAGTGCCAACAGTTTACACAGCAATTTACAATTTAAAGGAGACAGTACGGTTACAATACAATAAAATACAAGAGGGTTAGGAAGGCCCTGTTCATAAAAGCTTACAGTCTAATAGGGTAGGGAAAGTGGTACAAAAGGTTCTAACTGTGGGGTTAAAAATGAGGAGAGAAAGAGAGTGGGACTTTACATGCAGCACATGGTTGCAATAGAGTAAATTGGTGAACATATAGGAAATGTATTGATTATTATATAGTATATACATACATATAATGCTGGTATCAATTGTAGACGATGAGCATGGTAATAACAATAAACATGGTAATGACATTGGTATCTCATGATATAACCACAATAATATTCCATAGTTCACCAAAAGCAGGTTTGTATGAAACCATAAAATGCTAAATAGTGCCTGCAGGACCTATGGCCTCACAAGTCCTGTAAAGGTGAGTATTGCATAATGACTTAAAGGTCTGGGTAAGTATAAGTAGAAACACAGTGTCTGGTAGCTCTACGTGTTTTGAGCCACACGTCAGGAGCAAGCGTGTGATGTATCTAAAATAGGTCCTGTAGGCACTATTTTGTAATTTATGGTTTTATACATTCCTGCTTTTGGTGAACTATGGAATATTATTGTAGTTATATCATGAGATACCAATGTCATTACCATGTTTATTATTACCATGCTCATCATCTATAATTGATACCAGCATTATATGTATATATATATACTATATAATAATCAATACATTTCCTATATGTTCACCAATTTACTCTATTGCAACCACATGCTTCATGTAAAGTCCCACTCTCTTGCTATCCTCCTTATTTTTAACTTCAACAGGGATGGAAATACATGACCTTACCAGGCCATGGTTTCATTCAAAGTCCCCAGAGATGGAAATACATGACCTTACCAGGCCATGGCTTGATTTAAAGTCCCAAAAAAATATTCACTCTATCATTATAACTGTGGGGGATGAGCTGATGGAACTGATAAAAGTTCAGTTAGTTGGAGGTGTGATAGGCTTCCCTGAAGAGATGAGATTTCTGGGATCACCTAAAGGCAGCCTGAGTAGGAGATAGACTGGTAGATTGAGGTAGAGAGTTCCAGAGGATTGAAGAGGCTCTGAAGAAGTCCTTGAGATGAGCATGGCAGGAGACTCTTTATTCAAATTCAACATACCAACCTCACTACCCATTTGGTATCCATGTACTCGGCCTAAGATCATATTTTGTATTTCATCAAAAATTTGAGCAATATAGTGTGTTTTAGTGCATTAAAATAAAAAAAAGTGTATTTTTTTCCACAAAAAATGCGTTTGAAAAATCGCTGCGCAAATACTGTGTGGAAAAAAAAAAATGCAATACCCACCATTTTAATCGGTAGGGCCTTTGCTTTAACAATATATATAGTGTTTGGGGGTTCAACGTAATTTTCTTGCAAAAAAAAAAATATGTTTTCATGTAAACAAAAAGTGTCAGAAAGGGCTTTATCTTCAAGTGGTTAGAAGAGTGGGTGATGTGTGACATAGGCTTCTAAATGTTGTGCATAAAATGCCAGAACAGTTCAAACCACCCCCCCCCAAATGACCCCATTTTGGAAAGTAGACACCCCAAGCTATTTGCTGAGAGCAATTTTGAGCCCATTAAATATTTTTTTTTTTGGTCCCAAGAGATTGAATAATGAAAAAAAAAAAATAATATTTTTTTTTACAAAAAGTTGTCACTAAATGATATATTGCTCAAACATGCCATGGGCATATGTGGAAATACACCCCAAAATACATTTTGTTGCTTCTCCTGAGTACGGGGATACCACATGTGTGGGACTTTTTGGGACTTTTTGGGAGCCTAGCCGCGTACGGGACCCCAAAATCCAAGCACCGCCTTCAGGCTTTCTAAGGGTGTAATTTTTTTATTTCACTCCTCACTGCCAATCACAGTTTCGGAGGCCATGGAATGCCCAGATGGCACAAACCACCCCCAAATGACCCCATTTTGGAAAGTAGACACCCCAAGCTATTTGCTGAGAGGTATGGTGAGTATTTTGCAGATCTCGCTTTTTGTCACAAAGTTTTGAAAATTGAAAAAAGAAAAAAAAAATTTTTTTTTCTTTACTTTCTTCATTTTCAAAAACACATGAGAGCTGTAAAATACTCACCATGCCTCTCAACAAATAGCTTGGGGTGTCTACTTTCCAAAATGGGGTCATTTGGGGGGGTTTTGTGCTATTTTGGCATTTTATGGCCTTCGAAACTGTGATAGGTAGTGAGGAGTGAAATCAAAAATTTGCACCCTTAGAAATGCGGAAGGCGGTGCTTGGGTTTCGGGGCCCCGTACGCGGCTAGGCTCCCAAAAAGTCCCACACATGTGGTATCCCCATACTCAGGAGAAGCAGCAAAATGTATTTTGGGGTGCAATTCCACATATAACCATGGCATGTGTGAGCAATATATCATTTAGTGACAACTTTTTGAATACATTTTTTTTATTTATTTTTTTTGTCTTTATTCAATCACTTGGGACTAAAAAAAAAAATATTCAATGGGCTCAACATGCCTCTCAGCAAATAGCTTGGGGTGTCTACTTTCCAAAATGGGGTAATTTGGGGGGGTTTTGTGCCATCTTGGCATTTTATGGTCTTCAAAACTGTGATAGGTAGTGATAGGTAGTGAGGAGTGAAATCAAAAATGTATGCCCTTAGAAATCCTGAAAGCGGTGCTTGATTTCGGGGTCCCGTATGCGGATAGGCTCCCAAAAAGTCCCACACATGTGGTATCCCCGTACTCAGGAGAAGCAGCAGAATGTATTTTGGGGTGTAATTCCACATATGCCCATGGCATGTGTGGGCAATATATCATTTAGTGACAACTTTGGGCAAAAAAAAAAAAAGTTTGTAATATTCCCGCAACTTGTGGCAAAATATAAAATATTCCATGTACTCAACATGCCTCTCAGCAAAAAGCTTGGGGTGTCTACTTTCCAAAATGGGGTCATTTGGGGGGTTTTTGTGCTATTTTGGCATTTTATGGCCTTCGAAACTGTGATAGGTAGTGAGGAGTGAAATCAAAAATTTGCACCCTTAGAAATGCTGAAGGCGGTGCTTGGGTTTCGGGGCCCCGTACGCGGCTAGGCTCCCAAAAAGTCCCACACATGTGGTATCCCCATACTCAGGAGAAGCAGCAAAATTTATTTTGGGGTGCAATTCCACATATAACCATGGCATGTGTGAGCAATATATCATTTAGTGACAACTTTTTGAATACATTTTTTTTTTTTGTCTTTATTCAATCACTTGGGACTAAAAAAAAAAAATATTCAATGGGCTCAACATGCCTCTCAGCAAATAGCTTGGGGTGTCTACTTTCCAAAATGGGGTCATTTGGGGGGGTTTTGTGCCATCTTGGCATTTTATGGCCTTCAAAACTGTGATAGGTAGTGATAGGTAGTGAGGAGTGAAATCAAAAATTTATGCCCTTAGAAATCCTGAAGGCGGTGCTTGGTTTTCGGGGTCCCGTATGCGGATAGGCTCCCAAAAAGTCCCACACATGTGATATCCCCATACTCAGGAGAAGCAGCAGAATGTATTTTGGGGTGTAATTCCACATATGCCCATGGCATGTGTGGGCAATATATCAGTTAGTGACAACTTTGGGCAAAAAAAAAAAAAGTTTGTAATATTCCCGCAACTTGTGGCAAAATATAAAATATTCCATGTACTAAACATGCCTCTCAGCAAATAGCTTGGGGTGTCTACTTTCCAAAATGGGGTCATTTGGGGGGGGGGGTTTTGTGCTATTTTGGCATTTTATGGCCTTCGAAACTGTGATAGGTAGTGAGGAGTGAAATCAAAAATTTGCACCCTTAGAAACCCTGAAGGCGTTGATTGGGTTTCGGGGCCCCGTGCGCGGCTAGGCTCCCAAAAAGTCCCACACATGTGGTATCCCCATACTCGGGAGAAGCAGCAAAATGTATTTTGGGGTGCATCTCCACATATAACCATGGCATGTGTGAGCAATATATCATGTAGTGACAACTTTATGAAAAATTTTTTTTTTTTTTTTTTTTTTTGTCTTTATTCAATCACTTGGGACTAAAAAAAAAAATATTCAATGGGCTCAACATGCCTCTCAGCAAATAGCTTGGGGTGTCTACTTTCCAAAATGGGTTCATTTGGGGGGGTTTTGTACTTCCCTGCCATTTTAGCACCTCAAGAAATGAGCAGTCATAAATTAAAAGCGGTGTAAATGCCAGAAAATGTACTCTAGTTTGTAGACGCTATAACTTTTGCGCAAACCAATAAATATACGCTTATTGGCATTTTTTTTACTAAAGACATGTGGCTGAATACATTTTGGCCCAAATGTTTGACTAAAATTGAGTTTATTGGATTTTTCTTATAACAAAAAGTAGAAAATATCTTTTTTTTTCAAAATTTGCGGTCTTTTTCCGTTTATAGCGCAAAAAATAAAAATCACAGAGGCAATCAATTACCATCAAAAGAAAGCTCTATTTGTGGGAAGAAAAGGACGCAAATTTCGTTTGGTTACAACATTGCATGACCGCGCAATTACCAGTTAAAGCAGTGCAGTGTAAAATTGAAAAAAGACCTCTGGTCCTTTGGCTGCCAAATGGTCCGGGGCTGAAGTGGTTAAACATCTAGAGCGCTTAGTCTACAACCGTCTTGGCTCCTACCTCAGTGAAAATAACCTTCTTGACCCCTTACAGTCTGGCTTTCGCTCACAGCACTCCACGGAAACTGCCTTAGTAAAACTCACTAACGATTTACTAAGTGCTAAATCCAACAGCCAGTACTCCATACTCCTACTACTTGACCTCTCTGCAGCCTTTGATACTGTTGACCACCCGCTCCTTCTCAATAAACTACACTCCCTTGGCCTCCAAGATTCTGCTCTATCCTGGTTCTCTGCCTATCTATCACAGCGCTCCTTCAGTGTTACCTAAAACTCTGTCTCCTCCTCTCCATTGCCCCTTTCTGTGGGGGTCCCCCAAGGCTCTGTTCTTGGACCCCTTCTCTTCTCTATCTACACCTCCTCCCTTGGTCACTTGATAACCGCCCACGGCTTCCAATACCACTTATACGCCAAAGACACCCAAATCTATCTGTCTACTCCTCACCTCACTCCTTCAGTCTCCTCTTGCATTACTAACTTACTAACTGACATCTCAGCATGGATGTCGCACCACTTCCTTAAATGAAATCTCTCTAAAACGTAGCTATTAATATTCCCCTCCGCCCGTGCCCCCCTCCATGACTTTTCCATCAAAATCAACAATGCAACCATCAGTCCCTCCCCTCACACCAGGGTACTCGGTGTAATCCTAGACTCGGACTTGTCATTTCAGCCTCAAGTCCAATCGCTGTCAAAAGTTTGTAGACTTCACCTCCGTAACATCTCTAAAATGTGCCACTTTTTGACAAATGAAACCACCAAGCTACTCATTCACTCCATTGTTATCTCTCGCCTTGACTATTGCAACTCCTTTCTCATTGGCCTGCCTCTCCATAGGCTATCCCCTCTTCAGTCTATCATGAATGCTGCTGCCAGACTTATCCACCTTACCAACCTTTCAGTGTCTGCCAACCCTCTCCTCCAATCCCTACACTGGCTCCCAATCACCCAGCGAATTAAATTCAAAATACTAACCACAACCTACAAAGCCATCCACAACTCTGCCCCGAGCTACATCGCCAATCTTGTCTCCAAACATATCCCAAACTGTCCTCTCTGCTCTTCTCAAGACCTCCTCCTGTCAAGCTCTCTCATTTCCTCCTCCCATGCTCGTCTCCAGGATTTCTCCAGAGCCTCTCCCATCCTCTGGAACTCGCTGCCTCAATCTGTCTGGCTATCCCCTACTCTAGCCACCTTCAGGCAATCCCTGAAAACTCATCTCTTCAGGGAAGTCTATCTATCTATTTTGTACCACCTCCCCCAGCCTATTAGATTGTAAGCTCTTCTGAGCATGGCCCTCTTAATCCTCCTGTATTTTGTTGTATTATAACTGTATTGTCTCCCTTTTATATTGTAAAGCGCTGCGTAAACTGTTGGCGCTATATAAATCCTGTAATAAATAAATAAAAAATAAAAATAGTTTTGTGCCTAGATATAGGATGATATTTTAGTGCTGTCGCACTTTGAATGACAATTGCGTGGTCATGCATGCTGTACCCAAATACATTTTTTTTAATTTTCTTCTCAAAAACTGAGCTTTCTTTTGGTGGTATTTAATCATCACTTATTTTTTGCAAAACAAATTTAAAAAAGACCACATTTTTTAAATCCGCATGGCAAAGTTGAGCATGTCTAAAGCCCCATACACACGGTAGGATTTTCCGATGGATTCTGTCCTATCGGACAATGTTGTCGGAAAATCAGACCGTGTGTAGGCACCATCGGACAGTTTCCATCAGATTGTCTGACGGACAAAGTCCTATCTCCTGCTGGATAGATTTTTTGACAACAAAGTCCGATCACACCAAATCCGATCGTGTGTAGCGAATTCCGACCGGACAAAGTGCTACGCATGCTCAGATCACATTACAAGACCAAAGCTATTGGCTACTAGCCTCTACGTAGTCCCGTCGTAGGCAACAAACGTCACCACGTTCAGAATGATCGGATTTTCCGACAACTTTGTCCGACCGTGTGTACGCAAAACCAACATCAGACAAAGTATGACGGACATGGTCTGACGGACCTGGTCCTCGGATAATCCGCGCGTGTGTATGGGGCTTAACAGTGACTGCAAATCTTTCTTGGAGCACTCCGGGGACCTGACCAGACTGTGTATGATACCTTGAATCCTGACCAACTTATCCTGAGGCACTTTAGGTATCATGCAGACAGTGTCTAAGGTGATACCTAAAAAGGTAATCACAGTCTTATCTTATGGGCAGCTAAGGGGACATTCAGATCCATGAACAAATCAGTGACTGCCACAAGGTCTCTGGGAGGCTGAGCCGTGCTTTCTAATAACAAAAAGTCATCCAAGTAATGAATGACCTTGCCACACCCTATTTGAGAAGACAAAACCCAATTGAGAGCTGAGGCAAATGTATTAAAGGGCCAAGGACTGCTCTTGGAGCCAAACGTCAATTTTGTGGCAAAGTAATATTGCTCCAGCCATTTGAACCCATCCCATTGCCAAAGAGTTTGATGGGAGAAGTTTTTGGGCATCCAAAATATCTGCTTTAGACAACCATGTGCCCTTACCTGTCTGTAAAATATGCTGAATGCCGACACGTGTGACATGTTCTGACCTGAGGAGCCTGGTGCAGGTGAGACTGTCAACTAACCCAGAGCAACCCCATGTTCTGGCTCAGTGGTACACCCTGCCCGTGGGTGACAGGTAGCTAATGAAACCCTAATACAATGGGGCAGCAGACCCTGAAATAACAACAAATAATGATTCCCACAACACAGGGCCATGACCCCCTGAACGGTGATCCTCTACACGCCTCCACCCCCTCCCCTGACACCCGGTCTGAACCTACCTAAAGCAGACCGCTGTAACCTTTGTTTAAAAAACACACATAGTGACACTCGATCACCGAACCGACCTGCTGAAGAGAAACCAGGAGACGAGAGGAGCTAAGCCCACCGGCCGATACACTGAAGCTAAGCCCACCGGGCCAATACCCGGGAAAGCCATCACCTGTGATGCAGAATAAATCAGAGTGTGAGACCAAAGCCATGCAACAAAGAAACATGCTGAGACTAAAGGAGTATCCATTTTAATCTCCAAATGTTTTCCACTGCAAATAGCTGACTTCCTAATAGATGACGATGGCCGATATCTATTTGTTAAAGGCTCACTATAGGGGAGACCAGTTACTTTTGCCTATATATATAGCCCTAATACGGCTCAGGTTGGGTTCTTCCGGCAAACAACACAAACACTGTCTGCCTTCCAGTCGGGCATACTGATTTTGGGAGACTTTAACGTCTCACTCAATCCTCTAGAAGACACCTCGACGGGCACCTCAATGCCTCTCCGAGCACCTAAACAAATTAAGCTACAAATAAAATCTCCTGCTGCATGATGCATGGAGAACAATCAACCCTAACACAAAAAACTTTACATTTTCCTCCCCACCACCCAACCGCTATTCCAGGATAGACTACTTCTTCCTGTCTCAAAGAGACCTTCCTTTCCTACTTAATGCAACGATCGAGCTGATGGTAGTATTGGATCAATATCCAATAATACTGACCCTCCGATTACCTGACCAACTTCCATTCACAAAGACCTGGAGACTCGACCCCTCACTACTTATAGACACTATGAATACCTCCCAAATCTGTGAATCTCTACAAAACTTCTTTAAAGAAAATTACACCCCTGAGGTAACTCCGCTTACTCAATAGGAAACACACAAAATGTGTATTACGTGGGACTTTCCTTTTATTGTCCGCTGCATGAAAAAAAGGCTGCACAGGCCTATCTACAGTGGTGTGAAAAAGTGTTTGCCCCCTTCCTCATTACCTGTTCCTTTGCATGTTTGTCACACTTAAGTGTTTCGGAACATCAACCAATTTAAACAATAGTCAAGGACAACACAAGTAAACACAAAATGCAATTTGTAAATGAAGGTGTTTATTATTAAAGGTGAAAAAAAATCCAAACCATCATGCCCTGTGTGAAAAAGTGATTGCCCCTAAACCTAATAACTGGTTGGGCCTTAGCAGCAACAACTGCAACCAAGCGTTTGCGATAACGTGCAATGAGGCTTTTACAGCGTCCTGAGGAATTTTGGCCCACTCATCTTTGCAGAATTGTCCTAATTCAGTTACATTAGAGGGTTTTCGAGCATGAACGGCCTTTTTAAGGTCATACCACAACATCTCAATAGGATTCAGGTCAGGACTTTGGCTAGGCCATCCAAAGTCTTCATTTTGTTTTTCTTCAGCCATTCGGTGGTGACTTGCTGGTGTGTTTAGGATCATTGTCCTGCTGCAGTTCGTTTCAGCTTGAGTACACGAACAGATGGTCATTCTCCTTCAGGATCTCTTGGTAGACAGCAGAATTCATAGTTCCTTTTATCATGGCAAGTCTTCCAGGTCCTGAAGCAGCAAAACAGCCCCAGACCATCACTACCACCACCATATTTTACTGTTGGTATAATGTTCTTTTTCTGAAATGCAGTGTTCCTTCTACGACAGATATACTTGGACACACACCTTCCAAAGAGTTCCACTTTTGTCTCCGGTCCACAGAATGTTGTCCCAAAAGTCTTGGGGATCATCAAGATGTGTTGTGGACGAGCTTTGATGTTCTTTTGCTCAGCAGTGGTTTTCTCCTTGGAACTCTGCCATGCAGGCCATTTTTGCCCAGTCTTTTCCTGATGGTGGAGGCATGAACGCTGACCTTAACTGAGGCAAGTGAGGCCTGCAGTTCCTTGGACGTTGTTGTGGGGTCTCTTGGATGAGTCGTCGCTGCGCTCTTGGGGTAATTTTGGACGGCCGGCCACTCTTGGGAAGGTTCACCACTGTTCCATGTCTTCGCCATTTGTGGATAATGGCTCTCACTGTGGTTCGCTGGATTCCCAAAGCTTTGGAAATGGCTTTATAACCCTTTCCAGACTGATAGATCTCAATTACTTTCTTTCTCAATTGTTCCTGAATTTCTTTGGGTCTCGGCATGCTGTGTAGCTTTTAAGGATCTTCTGGTGGACCTTACTGTGTCAAGCAGCTCTATTTAAGTGATGCCTTGATTGTGAACAGGTGTGGCAATAATCAGGCCTGGGTGTGGCTAGAGAAATTGAACTCAGGTGTGGACAACCACAGTTATAGTATGTTTTAACAAGGGGGGCAATCACTTTTTCACAAGGGCCATGATGGTTTGGATTTTTTTTCACCTTTAATAATAAACACCTTCATTTACAAATTGCATTTTGTGTTTACTTGTGTTGTCCTTACTATTGTTTAAATTGGTTTGATGTTCCGAAACACTTAAGTGTGACAAACATGCAAAGGAACAGGAAATGAGGAAGGGGGCAAACACTTTTTCACGCCACTGTAGCTTCTTTATTGCAGACAGTGAGGAAACTCAAAGAGACTTATAAACACACACTAACCCGAAAAGTCAATGTGGAGTTGCTTCAGGCCTGTGTCAGGTTGGCAGATAAATTAAACCAAAAAACTAAAGGTAAATTTGTACTATCAAAAACTATTTTACGCGTAAGGAAAAAAACTCTAGCCAGAGCCCTACAAGCTATAAAAGCGGTATCCACAATCCACCGAATACAAACCCCACAAGGCCAAACTGGGGTGACATCCGCAGATATCACAATGCAATTTGAGGCACACTAATTCAGACCTATATAACCTTCCCCCTGCCCAACACCTGTCCAATGACCCCAGACCCCAAACAGAAATCATACGAGATTTCCTTCTGCAATATAGCCCCAAACCTATCTCCTGCGAGAAAGCCTGTCAAATAGACGGTCTTTTGACCTATGATGAATTTAAAATGGCAGTTAAACAACTGAAGTCAGGGAAAAGCCCAGGACCAGATGGGTACAGGACAATCTACTATAAAAGTTTCCTAGATGTCCTCGCCCAATTTTTTCTCCATGCTTTCATCTCTCTTTCAAAACCAGGCATTAACATGAATAACCTCTCTGAGGCACATATCTCAGTGATCCCAAAAGCGGGAAAAGACCCCAACCTAGTGACTAATTATTAGGCATGTGCATTCGTTTTCACCCGAATTTCGGTAATTTTCGTGTTCATTTTAACAAACGATAATGAACGCGCATAATCCGAAATCCGAAAGATCCTAAATAAAAAAATGCTTTATTTTTCGTATCCATTATATTTTCGTATTGTTGCGAAAACACTTCGATATAGGTAGATAGAAGATTTGACATGATGGTGACAATAGCGATCTGTGTCTATCGAACCTGCGGTTGAATGTGTCTAATGCCGCGTACACACGAAGGGACAATCCCGCGGGATTATCCGCTGGACTGAAGTCCAGCGGATAATCCCCTCGTGTGTGGGTGCCGGCGGACTTTTTGGCGCCAAAGTCCGGCGGACTTTTTGGCGCCAAAGTTTTAAGTTTGGTTTTAAAATTATCCGCTGGACTTGGCAGCCCAGCGGACAATCCCGCCGTTAGTAGGCAAGTCCGCTGGACTTTTGAAAATGAACGGACTTGCCACACACGGAGCAGTCCGTTCATTTCGAACGTAACTTCAGGTACGTAGCTAGCGTAGGCAGTAAATGCCGGCGCGCTAGCTCCGTCACCTGTCATGGATTTAAAGGGAATCCCCACGCCGAAAAACGGCGTGGGGGGGGTCCCCCCCAAATCCATGTCAGACCCTTATCCGAGCACGCAGCCTGGCAGGCCAGGAAAGGGGTGGGGACGAACGAGCGCCCCCCCCCTCCTGAGCCGTACCAGGCCGCTTGCCCTCAACATGGGGGGTGCCCTGGGGAAAGGGGGGCCGTGCGGCCCCCCCACCCCAAGGCACCTTGTCCCCATGTTGATGAGGACAAGGGCCTCTTCCCGACAACCCTGGCCGTTGGTTGTCGGGGTCTGCGGGCGGGGGCTTATCGGAATCTGAGAGACCCCTTTTATAAGGGGGCCCTCAGATCCCAGCCCCCCACCCTATGTGAATGAGTATGGGGTACGATGTACCCCTACCCATTCACCTAAGGTGTAAAATGTAAAGTAAAAAAAACACACACACACTTTTAAAAAAATAGTTTATTGCACTGCTCCGGGGGTCTTCTTCCGTCTTGGGGGTCTTCTCGCCGGACTCCTCCGCCATTTACCAAGCTCTTTTACCGAGTGGGGGAAGTCCGGCTACCTTCTTTGTCGTCGCCGCCGTCGTCTGGGGTTCTCGATCCGCCTTCGGGGGTCTTCCGGGGGTCTCTTCTGTTCTTGCGGCGGTCGTCGTCTTCCGCGCCGGCGGCGCCTTGTCCTTCTTCTTGTTGTTCTTCTTCTTCTTCTTCCGATGTTGACCCGACGCTCTCTCTGCCCGGAATGCCTGTGCCGCTCTGCGCTGGGACTTATATAGGGGCATGGAGACAGGGTCACATGTTCATGTCACATGGTGACCCCGCCCCCTTGTGTTGTCACAGTCCCGGAGGATGCTGGGACTGTGACATCGCAAGGGGGCGGGGTCACCATGTGACATGAACATGTGACCCTGTCCCCATGCCCCTATATAAGTCCCAGCGCAGAGCGGCACAGGCATTCCGGGCAGAGAGAGCGTCGGGTCAACATCGGAAGAAGAAGAAGAAGAAGAAGGACAAGAAGAAGGAGAAGGCGCCGGCGGCGCGGAAGACGACGACCGCCGCAAGAACAGAAGAGACCCCGGAAGACCCCCGAAGGCGGATCGAGACCCCCAGACGACGGCGGCGACGACGAAGAAGGTAGCCGGACTTCCCCCGCTCGGTAAAAGAGCTTGGTAAATGGCGGAGGAGTCCGGCGAGAAGACCCCCAAGACGGAAGAAGACCCCCGGAGCAGTGCAATAAACTACAAGCGGTAAAAGAGCTTGGTAAATGGCGGGGGAGTCCGGCGAGAAGACCCCCAAGACGGAAGAAGACCCCCGGAGCAGTGCAATAAACTATTTTTTCAAAAGTGTGGGTGTTTTTTTTTACTTTACATTTTACACCTTAGGTGAATGGGTAGGGGTACACCGTACCCCATACTCATTCACATAGGGTGGGGGGCCGGGATCTGAGGGCCCCCTTATAAAAGGGGTCTCTCAGATTCCGATAAGCCCCCGCCCGCAGACCCCGACAACCAACGGCCAGGGTTGTCGGGAAGAGGCCCTTGTCCTCATCAACATGGGGACAAGGTGCTTTGGGGTGGGGGGGCCGCACGGCCCCCCTTTCCCCAGGGCACCCCCCATGTTGAGGGCACGCGTCCTGGTACGGCTCAGGAGGGGGGGGGGGTGCTCGTTCGTCCCCACCCCTTTCCTGGCCTGCCAGGCTGCGTGCTCGGATAAGGGTCTGACATGGATTTGGGGGGGACCCCCACGCCGTTTTTCGGCGTGGGGATTCCCTTTAAATCCATGACAGGTGACGGAGCTAGCGCGCCGGCATTTACTGCCTACGCTAGCTACGTACCTGAAGTCACGTGCTAAATGAACGGACTTGCCGATGATCGGCAAGTCCGTTCATTTTCAAAAGTCCCGCTGACTTTAGCCGGCAGATTATCCGTCCGTGCGTGTGTGGGCAAGTCCGCACGTGTGTGGGCAAGTCCACACGCTCAGAAAGTCCAGCGGACCCAGCTGGAAAGTCCGGCGGGATTGTCCGCTGGACTAGGTCCGCCGGCAAAAGTCCGCACGTGTGTACGCGGCATAACCTAACGTCGACATAGAGATAAAAGGTTCAACATTATAGAGACATGAAGATTTAACAAAGCAGCTAAAAGCATACAATCGCTGCAAGGGGACATTTACGGTCAAATGCTCCACTCATAGGCTATAGAAGAATTCTAATGTTGTTTGACTAGTAATAATAATTTATATTATAATTATTACTAGTCAAACAACATTAGAATTCTACTACAGTAAACCCCCGCTCTATCGCGGTTCAGTTTTTGCGGTCCCGGTATATCGCGCTATTATAATTAGGACCCGTTATTCCGATATCGCGGTAATATTTCGCCATTTTGCGGTTATGTAGCGGCGAATCATATCGAGGCAGCGGTGGAACGCACCGAGCGTGTTGACGTTAGAGGGGGCGGTAACTGTGCTTGTACTGTACTTGTGCCAACCACAAGCAAGGGTACTGTACAATAGCTGAAATCATGCCACCCAAACGCCGATCATCTAAGGCTGCGGCTTCTGGTGAGCCACAAAAGAAGAGGAAGTTCCTTACAATAATGGAGAAGGTGAAACTTCTTGACATGGTAAAGGAAGGACAGAGTTATGCTGCTTTTGCCCGCCATTATGGTATGAATGAGTCAACGATTCGCTACATCAAGAAGGATGAGAAGAATATCAGGGCAACTGCTGCAGTGTCCATCAACCAAGCTGCAAAAAGAGTTGTTTCTTCCCGCAATAAAAACATTGTTAGGATGGAAACTGCGTTGGCCATTTGGATCCAAGATTGCAGAAAAAAAAGCATCACATTGGATGGTAACACCATCAGGACCCAGGCAAAGAAGCTGTATGACACTTTTGCCAATCAAGGAGGCTCTGAAGGAGGCTCTGCTGCAGCTGAACAGTCAGACAGCGACAATCCTGATCAGCCTTCTAGTACATCAGGAGGTTTTTCTGCCAGCAAGGGATGGTTTGACCGCTTCCAGAAACGCTATCAGTTGAAGAGCGTTTCATTGCAAGGTGAAGCTGCATCTGCCGACAAAGAAGCTGCTGCAAGGTACACCAATGAGACCTTCAAGAGTATCATTGAGGAGGGTGGGTACCAACCAGTGCAAGTCTTTAATATGGATGAGACCGGCTTGTTCTGGAAAAGAATGCCCAAACGGACCTACATCATAGTTTCATAGTTTTAAAGCTTATAAGGACAGAGTAACCTTGGTTATGTGTGGAAATGCTGCTGGGTTTATGATCAAGCCAGCCCTGATCTACAAGGCCAAGAATCCCAGAGCACTGAAGAATAAAAACAAGAACCAGCTACCAGTCCATTGGATGCATAACAGTAAGGCTTGGATGACTAAAGTCCTCACAACTGAGTGGTTCCATAATTGTTTTATCCAAGCCATCAAGGTCTACCTTGCCCAACTTGGCATTGCTTTTAAGGTGCTTCTGCTGATGGATAATGCAGGAGGCCACGCCATGGATCTATCATACGAAGGAGTGCAAGTTGAGTTCCTTCCACCCAACACCACGTCTTTAATTCAGCCCATGGACCAGGGGGTGATACGAGCATTCAAGGCGCTGTACATTCGCAACTCCTTGAATCATCTTGTCGAATCCATGAACAATGATGAAAATTTCAATTTGAAGGACTACTGGCGTAATTACACCATTGCAACCTGTCTGGAGAACATACAAAAGGCCCTCAAGGAGATGAAGAAGGAGACTGTGCATGCCTGTTGGAAGAAACTTTGGCCAGATATTATTCACAATTATGAAGGGTTCTCTCCTGACGAAGTTCATCATTCAGCTGTGGACAAGGCAATTAGGCTGGCCAAGTTGCTAGGAGGTGAAGGTTTTCAGGATATGACCCAGGACGACGTCAATGACCTAATTGAAACCCATTCAGCTCCACTAACCGATGAGGATCTGACAGAACTCACCAAGTCAGCGAGTGAGGAGGAAGTGGAGGAACAGGAGGAGGAGGAAGAAGATGAAGGCTTGTCAATTGAGCGCCTTGGCAGGGTCGTGCGTACGGCCAATGACCTGAAACAGATGTTAGCTGAGTGGGATCCTGACATGGTTCGTTCACTGCAGT
The DNA here is from genome assembly GCA_028564925.1 of Lithobates sylvaticus. Classification (NCBI taxonomy): domain Eukaryota; kingdom Metazoa; phylum Chordata; class Amphibia; order Anura; family Ranidae; genus Lithobates; species Lithobates sylvaticus. The sequence continues at coordinate 393,714,942 of CM053027.1, forward strand.
TCCAAAACAGCATTGATGGAGCCATCCAGGTGTACAAGAACCTCCTCGCCCAAAAGAAGAAACATGCCCAGCAACTGTCTATAACTATGTTCTTCCCAAAACAGAAGAAGGCCGCATCCACCCCAAGTACCTCCACGGCCACCTCTGATGTAGAATTGGAGGTTCTGGAGCAGCAAGAAGACAACCCACCTACACCTGAAGAAGCTCCTGCTGAACCTGCACCTTCAGAAGAACAGTAGCTGCTCTTATTTGATTATTTGCTGCTTACAGTATACAGTACTGTACTGTAGTCATCTTCTTTTCTGCTGAGTACAGTACTGTACTGTACATACAATACTGTACTATTTTACTTTACAGTATACTGTACTGTTAACACAATATTTTTGTGTGATCTCTCTCTCTCTATCTTTTATGTGTTCATATTGCTTAAAAGTGTGTTTAAAGACCTTTAAATGCTATTAAAAAGTTAACAAAACATGCCTAGGGTGTATTTAAATAGGGTCTTTCTATTTTGCGGTTTTTCACTTTTCGCGGGTGGGTCCGGAACGTAACCCCCGCGATGGAGGGGGGTTTACTGTATAACTTGCTGGCGAAGCATTCGACCGGAAATGTACGATCACGCTGTCGTACAGATTAGCTGCTTCGTTGACTCTTCTTAGAACATCCAACAGACGCCATAATCAATTGACAGATTCGACCTTAATTCATTTGGATTTTCGGACGAATGCATTTTTTAACAAAACTAAAATGAAAACTAATTTCGAGAGTTACTAAATACATTTATTTTTCGGACGAAACCGAAATTCCGAAACTAAATATTTCAGTGTGCACATGTTTACTAATTATAGCTCAATTTTCTTGCTTAATGTAGACCTAAAAATATTTGCCAAAATAGTAGCCAATTGCCTCGTGCCAATTATCAACACTCTGATTGCAAAAGATCAGGGAAGCAAAGGATAACACCATTAAAGCAATCAATATACATCACTGGCTCACCACCTCCAAAAAACAAGGCTTCTTTCTTTCCCTTGATGCGGAGAAGGCGTTCGACAGGCTGGCCTGGGACTACCTAACAGCAGTGTTACAGAGGTTAGGAATGCAGACTTGCATGTTACATTTTTATTATGGCTCTCTATTAGGGATGAGATTTATGTTCAAGTCAAACTCATGTTCAACTCGAACATTGGCTGTTCGCCAGTTCGCCGAACAGCGAACAATTTTGGGTGTTCGCGGCAAATTCAAAATCCACGGAACACCCTTTAAAAGTCTATAGGAGAAATCAAAAGTGCTAATTTTAAAGGCTTATATGCATGGTATTGTCATAAAAAGTGTTTGGGGACCTTGGTCCTGCCCCAGGGGACATGTATCAATGCAAAAAAAAAGTTTAAAAAAACTTTTCGGGAGCAGTGATTTCAATAATGCTTAAAGTGAAACAATAAAAGTGTAATATTCCTTTAAATTTCATACCTGGGGGGTGTCTATAGTATGCCTGTAAAGGGGCGCATGTTTCCTGTGTTGTCAGAGTCACTGTTATGTAGCCACGAGTAGTTTTAAATTAGTTTTTTTCCTTTAGAAATGTCATTTTGCTGTCAGACTGCTCTAAACACGGGAAACATGCGCCCCTTTACAGGAATACTATAGACACCCCCCAGGTATGAAATTTAAAGGAATATTACACTTTTATTGTTTTACTTTAAGCATTATTAATTGCTCCCGATAAAAGACGTTTTTAAAACTTTTTTTGCATTGATACATGTCATCTGGGGTAGGACCCAGGTCCCCAAACACTTTTTATGACAATACCATGCATATAAGCCTTTAAAATTAGCACTTTTCATTATTCATGTTCGTGTCTCATAGACTTTAACGGTGTTCGCGTCTTCGAACAAATATTTTGCCTGTTCGCATGTTCTGGTGCGAACCGAATGGGGGGGTGTTCGGCTCATCCCTATTCTCTATGCGGCACCTTCAGCTAAAGTTCGGGTCAATGATGGCCTTCTCCATCCACAATGGTTCCAGACAAGGATGCCCTCTCTCCCCACTATTGTTCATACTTACACTTGAACCCTTTGTTAGATGCCTCCAGACGAATGAAAACATAAAAGGCATAACGATTGCAAAACGTCAATACAAATTGGCAGCCTGTGAACGATCTCCTGCTTTTTCTCTCCAAGACGCATATCACCCAACCCAACCTTATACAAGACTTTCACCTCTTTCAATTCATCTCAGACTTAAAAATCAACTTTAACAAATCACACGCTCTAAATGTTACCTTACCAGTGCCACTAGTCAAACATTGTAAAAACAATTTCCCTTTCATTTGGCAATCAGAGGCAATTACTTACTTAGGTATACAACTGCCAACATGTTTATCGAAACTATATGCTAAAAACTATTTACCCATTCTACAGACCATAACAGAGGATCTTTAAAATGGCATAAACCCATATTCTTCTGGTTTGGGAGAGAGGCAATTCTCAAAATGAATGTGCTCCCACGTCTGCTTTATATCCTGCAGGCAGTGCGGATAGAACTACCTTCAACAATCCTACGCATTTACCCGAAAATCTGCACAACCTTTTTGTGGGGTAGGAAACGCCCATGCATTAGCTATGCCCAACTAACCCTACCTAAACAAAAAGGGTTGGGCCCCCAGACCTAAGTAAATACCACTGAGCATAACTCATAGCTATTTGGGATATTTGTAACATCCATTGCCGCTTTTCTTTTGGTAATATCCACTACTTGGTAATATCCACTACTACACCACTCAGGTTGAACTGGATGGACTGGTGTCTTTATTCAACCTTACTAACTATGTAACTATGTAACTATGAGCATACCATTTAGCCGGAATAATTGACTGGCATCCACACAATTAAGTGGGACTGGGTAAAACTGGAAGCCTCATTCTCGGTTATCCCTCTGAAAGCCACTCCATGGCTGGCAATACATTGACTCCTCACTTCTTTTGCAAGACCACCCACTTATGAAATCAACCATTGCTTGTTTTCATAAGGTGTGCGCCAAAACCAAAATCTCTTCAGCGAAGGGCCCCATAACAGCGTTGCGGATGAACCAAGACTTTCAGCCTCGGATGTTTCCCTGGCTTTCTATCAGGAGCAGATCCGAATGATGTGCTATGGGCACACCACTTCTTTAATGCAGTAGCAATACTTGATAGCTACCATTTGACTTTCCAATGGCCGTGGATATATATCCAACTTCACTACTTCTTTCTAACCCCATGCTCTACCACAAACATGTCCCGGGCACACACCCCATTTGAAAACATATACTCAAAGGCTTTCCCTCAACAACACGTCATTTCTACAATCTATGGTCTCTTTGGAGAACATACACCACCAAATTCAGGGAAAGCATGTCGAGCCTGGGATGGAGACTTATCAGTCAACACCCCCGGAAGGGTGGGAACGTATTTTCCATACTACCCACAAGGGTTCAGTAAACTAAATGTCTCAATTCAAGAAACTAATTACAAACTTGTGTCCAGTTGGTACAGGACCCCAGCACTGCTTCATAGGTTTGACCCTTCACATCCCACCCGATGCTGGAAATGTTATCAGGAAGTAGGCACACTTTTGCATATATGGTGGAAATGCCCACTTCTCCAACTTTTCTGGTCCACTCAACCATCCTCCAGGTTACAACCGATATCCTAGAGTACTCTCCAGCATAAAACCTGCTACACTACACCTCACTCCCCCTCAAGGGTTATTACAAATTACTCACAATGCACATGGTAAAGCAGCCAAGTCATGCATACCAGTGCATGGAACTTGCCATGTGTGCCTTCTTTAACAGAATGGTTCACATGCATCAACAAAGTAGCAGAGATGGAGAAACTGATACACATAGCTAAGGAATCCCCAGACAAATATAACTTAACATGGGCTTGCTTGCTCAATTTTCGAACAACAGATACATACCACCGCATTATGAACAATGTCTATCACTTGCAGATCCATGCCGACAATACAAATGCTTCCTGAAACACACCTCGCTTGAAAAGGAAATAACTTTCTTCATCATCTTTTGAATAAGACCACACACTCTCACCCTCACAACACTCCGTCATTAGACTATTGTAGACATTGATTACCGCCTTCATGGCTAAGGACACATTTGAGATAAAGAAAAATAAGCTGTTGAGTGTCTTTCTGGGAGACCTCACCATTTTACCTTTTTGTTTTTCTTCTCCCCTCTCCCTGGACCCTCATATTCAGTCAAAGAGTTTCTCCAAACCCAGGAACTCCCTACTGCTAGGACGACGACATTGGCCAGAGCTGAATATACACTTTAACCACCCTATTGCAGAAGATTCCTCCAAAAACAACAATATATATGCTCTCATTCCTAGTAGGAGAAGCTGTCAACCCTGTATACCTCCTATACCCCATCTCCGCCCCTTACGCCCTCCTAGATGCAAGATGTTTTACAAGCCTATAAGCTTTAAACTATCAGTTTTGTATTGGTATGTTATAAACATCCCAAGTTAAGGACCTACAGACCTGACCTATAGTCTCTTGGTCCAACATTATGTATATTCAAATATGCAACGCAAATGTTTGTTGTTATAAGCTGACATAAGATCGGGGCGATTGCCCAGTGTTCAACTGCCATTCATCTGCTATAACAGTCTTTGATTATGGGGTGTTTGTAACATTGATTCTGTATGTGTTGTTTATTACCAAATAAAACTTGTTTGGAAAAAAAAAAATAGACTGTGTAAATAAAATGAAATAAGAAAAGTGTACACATACATAAGTCCTGCACACATATGTAAACAGTGTTTTCACCAGACATGTGAGGTATCAACGCAAACATCAGAGAAAGAGAGCAATCATTCTAGTGCCAGACCTCCTGTGTAAATCTAATCTTAAAGAAGACCTGTCATTTTGCTATGCCATGACATGGGGCTATCATTCCCTTATGTGATAAAAAATAAAATTAAGTGTAAAAAAAAAAAAGAAAAACATAATAAATAATGTAATAAATAATACATTAAAAAAAAATCTAATTATCCCCGCCCCATGTACATGCACACATGTAAATAAACACATGCACTGAGTGCACCTATCTATGACAATGGCAATGGCATTACACATATTTGGTATTGCCATGCACACTATGAGTGAGAAGCAATAATCTTAGGAACATCATTCATGGTTAAATTCAACTACTTCCCACCTGCCCACAGTAATTGTACTGCAGGTGGGCGGCAGCTGCAGGTTTTCTTTTAGGTTTTTACCCACCCCCCTGCTGACTCGTGCTGTGATTGGACACAGCACAAGTTTGGAAGCTGATTTCAGCCAATTATTTTTGCTGAAGTCAGTAGATCAGCTGTGGCCAATCACCAGAGCCGATCCGCCCTATACGCTATGTACGCAAGCCGCGTAGGGCCCCACGGACCTGGGGGGGCCCCCCACGGACGGATCGGGTCTGCTCCCTTGCTGCTGAGGAAACGTGAAGGTGAAAGAAGCAATCACTTGTTACTGCTAAGCCCCCCCCCCCCCCCCCGCTTCTCGGCTGAAGTGAGATGTGAAGAAGAGATCACACAGTTCTGTGCTGCCACCCCCTACCGCCCCCCCCCCCCCCCCTCTGCGCTTTTCAGCTGAAGTGAGGAGAAGTGAAGAGGAGAGCACACAGTTCCGCCGCTGCTACCCTTCATCCCCCCTAAAGCTAAAGTGAGGAGAAGGAGGAAGGAGGAGAAGTGAAGCGTAGCAGTTATGCTGCCCTTCACCACCCCCACTCCACTTCTCACCCTGCAGTTGAGGTGAGGAGAGTGAAGTAGAGAGCACACAGTTCTGCCGGTACCCCCCCCCATCCCCCTCGCTTCTCAGCTGAAGTGAGGAGTAGTGAAGTAGAGAGCACACAGTTCTGCTTCCCATAACACCTCCCCGTTTTTCAGCCTTATCCATCCCTGCTGAGGCAGGGCCTAATGTCTGCAGGATTAGCTGAGACAGTGATTGGGCAGGACTGGGCCAGGGGGAGTGGCCAGCTAGTCGACACACACACCAACAACATGTCGGAGAGTGCAGCATGGAGGGTAAGTCACAAATATTTAATGTGTGCTGCTGACTGAGCCCCCTGTGCTGCCTGTACATTTTAGTGGGACTTTATTTATCTCCTTCTTGGATGGGACACCCTAAGACCCCTTTCACAATGTGCCGCTTTACCGTCGCTTTAGTGGCGCTATTCGGCAGCTAGCGGGCCAGTTTTAAAAGGGGTTAAATCCTCCCACAAAACGCTGCCGGAGCGGCCTTTTGACGGTGGTATCACAGCGCTGCCCCATTGCTTTCAATGGGGAGGAGCACAGGAGGAGCGGTGTATTCACACTCGAGTGTAAATTTGACGGTAAAGAGCTGCTAAAAATAGTGGCGCTTTGCCGCCGACGCACCCACTGCCCCAGTGTGAAAGGGGCCTTACTGTTAAATGCTTACATTAATGGGTGTATGTATAGAAGCACATAGTACAGGAACATTGTAAGTTTCAAAGGAACAGTTAACAGATAACAAGAGACTACAGGCTTTGTATAAGATCACAAACTGGTTTTGCATTGTTTTTACTGATGGAGGAGGGCAGGGCCCCTCTCACCTGTCACTCAGCCACTCGCTGGGCCCCTCTGTGTGGACTCTGATGTAAGGGGAAACCTCTGTGTGGACTCTGATGTAAGGAGGGCCTCTGTGCGGACTCTGATGTAAGGGGGACCTCTATGCGGACTCTGATGTAAGGGGGAACCTCTGTGCAGATTCTGATGTAAGGAGGGCCTCTGTGCGGACTCTGATTTAAGGGGGACCTCTGTGCAGACTCTGGTGTAAGGGGGAACCTCTGTGCGGACTCTGATGTAAAGGGGGAACCTCTGTGCGGACTCTGATGTAAGGAGGGCCTCTGAGGGGACTATGATTTAAGGGGGAACCTCTGTGTGGACTCTGATGTAAGGGGGACCTCGGTGTGGACTCTGATGTAAGGGGGACCTCGGTGTGGACTCTGATGTAAGGGGGACCTCGGTGTGGACTCTGATGTAAGGGGGACCTCGGTGTGGACTCTGATGTAAGGGGGACCTCGGTGTGGACTCTGATGTAAGGGGGACCTCGGTGTGGACTCTGATGTAAGGGTGACCTCGGTGTGGACTCTTATGTAAGGGGGACCTCGGTGTGGACTCTGATGTAAGGGGGACGTCGGTGTGGACTCTGATGTAAGGGGGACCTCGGTGTGGACTCTGATGTAAGGGGGACCTCGGTGTGGACTCTGATGTAAGGGGGACCTCGGTGTGGACTCTGGTGTAAGGGGAGGCTTTCTGGGGACCCTGATGTAAGGGGAGGCTCTCTGGGGACCCTGATTTGAGTGGGGGGCTCTCTGGGGACTCTGATGTAAGGATGGCCTCTGTGCAGACTCTGATTTAAGGGGGACCTCTGTGCAGACTCTGGTGTAAGGGGGAACCTCTGTGCGGACTCTGATGTAAGGGGGAACCTCTTTGCAGACTCTGATGTAAGTAGGGGCTTTCTGGGGACCCTGATGTAAGGGGAGGCTCTCTGGGGATCCTGATGTAAGGGGGGCTCTCTGGGGACTCTGATGTAAGGGGGAACCTCTGTGCGGACTCTGATTGAAGGGGGACCTCTATGCGGACTCTGATGTAAGGGGGAACCTCTGTGCAGACTATGATGTAAGGGGGAACCTCTGTGCGGACTCTGATGTAAGGGGGAACCTCTGTGCAGACTCTAATGTAAGGAAGGCCTTTGTGGGGACTCTGATGTAAAGGGGACCTCTATGCGGACTCTGATGTGAGGGGGAACCTCTGTGCGGACTCTGATGTAAGGGGGAACCTCTGTGCAGACTCTGATGTAAGGAGGGGCTTTCTGGGGACCCTGATGTAAGGGGAGGCTCTCTGGGGACCCTGATGTAAGGGGGCTCTCTGGGGACTCGGATGTAAGGAGGGCCTATGTGCAGACTCTGATGTAAGGGGGAACCTCTGTGGGGACTCTGATGTAAGGGGGACCTCTATGCGGACTCTGATGTAAGAGGGAACCTCTGTGCAGATTCTGATGTAAGGGGGAACCTCTGTGTGGACTTTGATGTAAGGAGGGCTCTCTGGGGACTCTGATGTAAGGGGGCTCTCTGGGGACTCTGATGTAAGGAGGGCCTGTGTGCGGACTCTGATGTAAGGGGGAACCTCTGTGCGGACTCTGATGTAAGGGGGAACCTCTATGCGGACTCTGATGTAAGGGGGAAGCTCTGTGCGGACTCTGATGTAAGGGGGAAGCTCTGTGCGGACTCTGATGTAAGGAGGGCCTCTGTGCAGACTCTGATTTAAGGAGGGCCTCTGTGGGGTCTCTGATGTAAGGGGGAACCTCTGTGTGGACTCTGATGTAATGAGGGCCTCTGTGGGGACTCTGATGTAAGGGGGAACATCTGTGAGGACTCAAAAGCCAAAGTTCACTGCTAAAATTTATTATTTTCTTCTTATTTATGTTTACGTTAATATTCACTTATTTAATAATATTCACTTGTTATCTTAATATTATAGAAAATACTCTATTCAATAAATATTGATTGTTTGAACCTCATTCTGTTCTATATTGTTATACTTATTCTTTGACTGTTTTGTTTAAAGGAGGGAGGATTGTATTGGGAGCACTGAAGTGTCAGGTGTGACTTTGTGGCAATGGTAAATGGTTTACATAGCTTACGGCATCACAGGTCAGGTAGAGGGCCCCTTAGCATGTATCTCCGTACATGATGCTGGGGGCAGGGTGTCTGAAGCCGCCGCGGGTATATCCGGTGGTTTGGCGTGGCTGTAGCTGACATTCGGTTCCTTCTGGTCTGCACTGTGGTCACAGGTAGGGGAGTTTATCTATCATGCTTGGGGAGGCTTAGTACGATCGTAAGTAATATATCAACTTATCTACATTCACTGTGTGTATGCTATTATTCGTGCACACACAATGGAGTTTTACTCCAACTCATTATCATTGTTTTCCTTCCCCCTTCTAGCCCCCGAGCACACACCAACCATCCTCCCTGGCTATATATACTTTTTGTTTATTGTACATGGTATACATCTATTATTTCCTATACACAGATTAATATGGCACACAATAGGTTTACATCTTATATGCCAAGCTATACCTTTATACATACTTACCATCTATGCTTCCTAGGTGTTTTCCACTCCCTTTTGAAGCCCTATGCTTTGTATGGGATCTCATTTATCATGCTTGGGGGTGTGACTATTATAACTCTAGACAATATAGTAATCTATCTACATCTAGTGTGTGGGTGCTATTATTCACGCACACACATTTGAGTTTGTTTATTTAAACTTACCATTATTACCTCTTCCTACACCCTATAGCCCCCTCAGCATACACCAATTACTCTTCCCGGATAAATTTTTTTGCATTTGGTATACATCTGCCACTCCTCTACATATGGATGGATGGGGAACACAATAGGTTGCTATTTCAACACTCCAACTAGAATTGCTATATATATATATATACACCATCGCTGGCTCCTAGGTGTTTTCCATCTTCCTTGTTAAGCCCTGTGTTTCTCCATATTAATTTTCTCAGATGTATCCCTGCAAATATTCCAGACCTCTAACCGAGTGCTTGCTCCAGTCCATGCCATCCTGTCCGATGCCCCCCCGCTGCGGTAACCATTCACCGTGTCCCCTCAGCTCCCGAGCTGGACATCTACTGCCGCTATCACGACATCAACGGTTGGTGACTCAGCCCAGGTACTTGGTGAGTATGGGGTCTCTGTTTTGCTGACCCCGTTTGCCATATACTATCTTCCCTCTTGTCCTTATTATTCCCAACACCAACATACACCCATTTATTTACTATCTTTTGTTTCAGACCAAACAATTACGCATCTGCCCCTGAAGAGCGAGCACAGACTCGCGAAACACGTAGGGCACCATCGATGCTCTTTATATACTTACATGGCTGGAAATTTCCCGTTGGGGCACTACGAATGCTCCTTATATGTTGATATTTGTTGGGTATCTCTGTTGTGTGGATTTTGGCTCACATATTGTTTTCATCATATATGTACAACTTTTTACCTCGTATTATGTAAATGTATCAACTGACTCAGCTATTCGCGATGAATTCTGCTACTCTATGGATATATATGAAATGTAATGTATTGTTATTTTTTACTTGTACTTCTGCTGTTGACTTGGCTATTATGCCTGGTAACGCACATTTATTGCTGTTCCCAATCGTTCATACAGCAGTATGTTATTAATAAATTGACTTTATCACATTTCTTTGTGAACTGGTGCCTATATCTCTCCCACCTCACTCAAAGTCCCATGGCTAATTCTTCTCTTTCCCAGAATTTTGCTTAGGGCCCCAGGGAGGTCAGGATCGGCACTGCCAATCACACACACACACACAAAAACACAGAACTTGGTGTACAGGGAACAGCGATCTAGATGTTTCCATTCCCTGCCATGCAGGAAGAAAAAAACACAGATACTAAAGTAAAAACAGCACACATTACACATTGTTAGGCACACAGTTAACCCCTAGATTTCCCCTGGATGTTAACCCCTTCCCAGCCAGTGTCATTAGTACAGTATTATTACTGATCACTGCATTAGTGTCACTAGCGATTTCAGTGTCAGTTAGTGACCCTCCCAGTTAGTGTCTCTTAGTGCCAGATTGCCCGTCACCCTATCACAGTCACACTATAAGTTGCTGATCACCACCATCAAAGTATAGCCAATAGCCAATAGCTGCGTAAATTTCAGTATATATACCATAGTTTCGCACAAACCAATTGATATGCACTTATTAAGATTTTTTTTTACAAAGACATGTAGCAGAATACATTTTGGTGTAAATTTATAAATAAATTTGATTTGTTTTATTTGTTTATTTTATTAGATGTTTTATAACAGAAAGTAGAAAATATCTTTTTTTTTCAAAACTTTTGTAAAAAACCTAATGGTGATAAAATACCACCAAAAGAAAGCTCTATTTGTGTGAAAAGATGATATAAATGCAATTCGCATACAGTGTTGCATGACCATGCAATTTTCAGTTAAAGTAGCGCAGTGCATAACAGCAAAAACATTTCTGATCATCAAGGATGTAAAACATTCTGGAGGTCAAGTAGTTAAACTGTGTTTCATAATCAGTGAGCGGACGCACAGCCGATGTGCACCTTGCAGCTAATCCAAATACTGTAGATGCGGCGGCGGCGTCTAAAGATAGTGCAGCAAATTACTGTAGTGCGGCGGCGTCTGAGTACAAACATAACCGCAATATATCTTCCGGGTCGTAACATGGCCAATCAATGCGCTAGATCTAGTCATGTGACAAAAACAAAGTCACATGAGCGGAGGAAAACCGATCGAAAGACTGTTAGCCAATCAATGCGCAAAGCAGGATCACGTGACTATAGAGGGAGTCACATGAGCGGACGGATCTGACGTGATATGACGAGTGTTTGTGGTGTATATCCACAATACACTCATCACGCAGCGCTCAGCCAGCGGTCATGTGGCGGCGCTACAGCCAATCAGCGGACACAAAACCAAAATGAAAAAGCATATCTCTGTGAGCATAATTGTCGGTAATGCGCACAGAGACATGTCCGGTGCGCATGTGCCAGACTAAGAGGAGTGAAAGTGAAAAAATTATCATATAATGGTGCCTGTAGGCTCCCCCTAATGGATAAAAGTGAAAGTGCAACTGTAGAGCTATATGAAACAAGCATAAAGGTAATGATTGAACCAAGATTAAAAAATCAAAAAACTAAAATGCATCATGAAAAATGAACCGCAGTCTGGCTGTTCGCAGTAGGTCTCTCACATTGTCTACAGTTATGGCAGTATAAAATTGAGAACACTATATGCTCAGTATTAAAGCTGTCATGTAACATCACTGAGAGTAACGAGGATGGTGTCATTGTACAATAATCGCAACGTTGTCCATCGTATCAGCAACCAAAGAACTGAGCATATTTCCCAAGTCATTACAACTGCCATAAACCTATCAAACCATAGGTTGTGGGGACAAATTCAATGTCACTGCACAGTGATTCATGATGATCTAAGCTTAATGAACTGAATACAAATATTCAAATAAAAATGAAGTTACATAATGAGAAAGAGAACTAAAAACAAAAACAAAATATGATGTGTATATGCGTGGTCATGCTGGGTCAGACCATACATAATCACCTTCCGACAGTTAGGCTAAGGGGATAAATACCTATGTTGGAACTCAAGGGAAACCTTATTGTTTTGGGTCTACATTAAGAACGGTTGATGAATGCGTTAATGTCCCACTCGATATTGAGGCCGAATGGGACATAACACTTCATCTGGTGGATCCAGAATGTTTCAAGTTTAGATACTCCACGTACGTTGGATTCGCCTCTCCAATGAGAAACGAATTTGTCTATAACTTGAAACGTCGAACCAGCAGGGTTCTTACTGTGATGAAGTAAGAAGTGTTTGGGTACACTGTGGTTCGTCCGACCAGCCCTAATGGCCGCGATATGTTCATTTACTCTAATCGCAAATGTGCGGATGGTGCGCCCAATATATTGTTTGCCACAAGGACAAGTAATGAGATAGACAATAAATTTCGTATGGCAGGTGGCAAAACTCTTCATTTTGTATTCTTTGCCTGTATGAGTAGATTTAAAAGTGTCGCGTTTTCTCTGGAAGGAATTATTTATACAGACGTTACACTTGCGGCATGGAAAAAATCCCTTCATATCGTGAAATTAGCAAGGCCAAAGTATAATGTGTTCAGAGTCATTGGGTAATACGTGACTTCTGGGGTTGGACAAAATATTTTGTACATTTATTTTGCGTACAAATTTGTGTACGTCAATAAATGTGGGAAAACTTATTAAGTTTTTTGGGAGGGACAAATTTGAGTCCCTTGTCCATGACCAATTGTTCTGCGTCGGTCAAGGTCACCTTATAAGATTAAAGATCCCACTGGTGTTTAAACGCGTTTTCTTTTTCCTGGACCGCCTCCCCCCTCTGGTACCGCGCTGTGTTCGGGGATGCGACCGTGTTTTTCTGGTTCCCGGTGAAAACCCGGTGTATTGGAAGGTCGTGGCAAATTGTAGTTATATGGGGATCTATCATAATATCCATAATCCCTATTGTCATGGGAATATTGAGAATTGTGAGTCTCATAGGGTCTTTCTCCCCTAAGAGGAGAGAATCTATTCCTAGTTTGGACCGGAGTTCGGTAAGTAGACTGATTGTAGTGGCCATTATGGTGGTGATCACTCCGTGGGGGGGAACGATCGTAACCATAATGGTCATAATTGGAAGTATGTTCTTTTTTTGCTCTACCTCTATTTTTATTGCCTCTCCCTCTTCCGTTATGGGTTGGATAGGGGCCAGCGTTGCGTGGAGTCGGCAAAAGGGCTGCGTGTGCTGGTCGATTGGTATTATCATAACCAGTCTGGTCAGCTCTAGCTTGTGATGGTGGAACAATGATAGGGACAGAGGGTCGATATTCAGAGTGATCTGATACTTCCATGGAGGATTGATCCGCATTAAAGTTAACTTGTGGATCTCTTGTTTGCCAATTAAAGACGCAATTATTTTTGTAGTCAGTGTTGTCCAGAATACAGTATGTAGCAGAATACATTTTGGTGTAAATTTATAAAGACATTTGATTTGTTTTATTTATTTATTTTATTAGATGTTTTATAACAGAAAGTAGAAAATATCTTTTTTTTTCAAAACTTTTGTAAAAAACCTAATGGTGATAAAATACCACCAAAAGAAAGCTCTATTTGTGTGAAAAGATGATATAAATGCAATTCGCATACAGTGTTGCATGACCATGCAATTTTCAGTTAAAGTAGCGCAGTGCATAACAGCAAAAACATTTCTTCATCAAGGATGTAAAACATTCCGGAGGTCAAGTAGTTAAACTGATGACCTGTAGAGGCTTTTAAATGATTGCTTATAAACAATTTTTGGGACAGACGTTTGTTACCATTTCACGACCAAGGGTCTATCCGCTTTCTACGTGATAGCAATAAAGTTAAGTGTAAAAAAAATAATTTTGTAAATGAAAGTAAATTTCAAAAAATACAAAAAATATTAAAGCCTTCTGCCCTCACTTACACACATACATACGTAAGTCTGCGATTCGGTATGTATTTTTCTATTTTCTCACAAAGGTATTGTGGAGCGTTTCCTTGTGTACATTTGTGGGTGAGGCAGAGGGTCTTGAATGTGATCCTATCTTTTACCGTGAGCCAACGAAGAGACCTTAGGGATGGGGAGATGGATTCCCAGGGTTTCTTTCCGGTGACTAATCTTGCTGCTGTGTTTTGGATGACTTGTAGGCGTGCAATCTGGTAATCCGGTAATCCTATGTAGAGGGAGTTTGCGTAGTCGACACGCGAATTGATGATGGTTCCCACTACTACTGCTTTCTCCTTTTCCAGGATGAATGGGATAAGTCTGCAAAGCATGCGGAGGAGATGGTGGGATCCGCTGATTACTGATCTTATTTGTGCATTCATGGTCATCTCTGAATCAAAGATGACTCCGAGGCTTTTGGCTTTGGTGCTTGGGAGGATGGTCTGTCCAAGGATGGTTGGTGGGGGCCATGGGGTCTTTGTGTTTTTACTTCAGTTTGCGTTGAGGAGCAGTAGTTCTGTTTTCGATCCATTAAGTTTGAGGGAGCTAGTGGTCATCTATCAATGTGAGACATTTTCCTAGTTCCTGGTATGGGTCTTTTTGTCCGGTGATATGGAAGTACAGTTGAGTGTCGTCCGCGTATGTATGATGTAATCTCATATTTTATATTTTACCAGAAATTGGGCAATAATTGTGTTCGTGTGCACTTAAACTAAAATATGTATTTGATAAACATGCACACTCATGTATCATGTGACATGATTTATTTTTCAGGGTCTCTGTTTTCAGAAAATATATGTTTGGTTGTGTTAACTCATCTTAAACAGCTTTAGCAGAAAACTAAAGAGGAGCTTATCCTCATCTTATCAAACATGCACGTACTTAGTTTTGCTGCATGATGAATCCCATGTTTCCATCTTTTGTTGTTACATCGTGTGGGACCAACTGTTTCTTCTGGGTTCTTGCAGAAGGTGAGAGTAGAGGAGGGGAGTGGAGAGCAGTGTAATGTGTAACATGCTCCCAAAAGTATACCTCTCCTTTAAGGAAGTTTCTGGTGGCTTTTAATGATGCAATAAGCTTTACATTGCTGATGCTCCTTTTACTCCTTTAGCTCCTTTTACTATCCTGGACCAGTTTTTGTTGCTAAAAAGGACCCTTTTGCCCTTTTTTAAAGAGCAGTCAAAGGGTAAGTGAAATTAAAGGTGAAGTTCTCCATTTTGAAAAAAATGAATAATAAATGCACACATTTTTCCCCCCAAAAATGTTCAATTAGTAGTAATTTTTACAGAGGAGTCTGCAGAGCATTGCATCTGCGATCAACGGAATGTCGGGCCCCTGCAGACATATGCTGCAGCTTTGTGCCCTTACCTTCATAGGGGTTTTCAATTACAAAACTGGAGGAAGTGTGAATGAACTTTAAGGGCACTCATCAGCACACTGGCAGACGGGACTTGTAATTTCCTCATTTACAGATTCCTGTGAACGAATGATGTGGATGTGTGGGCGGAGCCCCACTCAGCAGTGCTGCTTTTCAAATGTGAAAGCGAGTGCAGGGAAAGGATTCCCTGTCTGCTGTCATGGGGGGCTTTCATATACACACCCTCCAAAAATACAAAAAAAGGGACAATGATCATTTTTTAATGCTAATTTTTCCAAAGCAATTCAGCCAATAGATTTAGGATTGAGAAAACTGTACATCTGCAGTGAATTAATTTCACCAAAATCATTCTGATCATTTATCCTGATGCTACTTTCAGGCACTGGTTTCCTGCTCATTGTCACCACCAAATGGCTGGTAAAGCATTATATACAAGCGGTTGCTTGCTTTGGATTGACTGTCTTTGCCTGATTTACCTTGCATTACTGTTCTTAGTTTGTTTTCAGTTCTTTTTGTCTTTTAACTGTTTTGCATTATCTTTTTGTGAATGTTATTGTCATTTTACATTTCCACTTACTGAATATTTGTTATTATTTCTCTTAGTATTTAATATTTGCAATTGCCTCTAATATCTTTCAACGTTTCTGGTAACAAACCTGGTTTTAAATATTATACGAAAATTTCCCTGGTGCAATTTGTTATCTGTTCATTTTGATAAGAATGCCACTTTGCAGAAAAAAACTCACAGAACAATTATTTATGTGAATATATGTTCCAACAAAACATCAAGCCATATTAAATGGCAGTTTTCTTATGTTGCTGCAGATTGTTATTTGCTTAAACAGCTGTCTCTTGGAAAAATGAAATCCAGTTTCTTAAGCTAGAAAAATACAGCAAAGTATTTGGAAAATTCAGGTACTATTAAATCAAACAAATATGTAGTATTTACCAGTTGGCATATTGCAAGCAAAGCAAAGGAAAATGCAACTTTGTGGCCTGTGAAATTAGAAAAGCAAACCTTGAAACAGAAAACAAAAGAATGGTGGTCATCTATTGATCATACAGTATAAAGAAATCATTATATCAGTTCTCTTTTTTTAATACTGTGCAAGAAGCAGAACACTGGAAGTGTAGTACCTATATCAACCATATCCAAACCAGGGGCCAAACTTTACTAGTCTGAATAAAGTCAAATTAATCTCTTTCCCAATCCCAGTCATTTCAAAAACAAGATCAACACAATTCATGATGAGATATCCAGTGTCCAGCTTTCTGGTCCTCTTCTTACCTATCTTAGCGCACTTTCAGCATCACATACAACACCACCTCCTGCACTGCTCGTACTCTTTCTTTTGGGGTACTCCAAGGCTCTTGGTTCCATCTTATTCTTTCTATACACCACTTCCCTGAGCCATTTGATTGCCTCCAGTGGCTTCCAATACCACCTATATGCTGTCAAACTGCAATGCATGAACATGAACTGAACAAATAGTTTTACTTGGTAAGCTATATAGTGCTTGGCTTTAAGGTACTTACATAAAGGGTTCACTGGGTGGACACAAAGGGAAATAAACAATAAAAGCAATATGAAAAATCCAGAGTCCACGAGGAAACATAGGTGAACAGGCGCGTATACCCGGATAAGCCAGCTCACATTCACAAGAAACACCCTGATGACTACACCAGCAGAAAGGTAATCATGTCTAAAAAGCCAGAGAGAAACAAAGTGAGATTAATAAATGTTTTAGGGTTGATACACAGACACAAACAATGTGCTGTGGTAGCAAAACAAAGGCACAAATTGCCAGGGGTTGCCTGTATTATAGAGTACATTACCTTTCAATTAGGGATGGGGAACGGTTCGGCCTAAGCATAAGTTCGGGCCAAACTTTGGTTGTTCGGATGTTCTGCAAACACCAAACAATATACGGTGTTTGGGGCAAATTAGAAAGCCGCCGGAACACCGTTAAAGATTATGGGACACTAACATGAAAAATCGAAAGTGCTAATTTTAAAGGCTAATATGCAAGTTATTGTCATAAAAAGTGTTGGGGACCTGGGTCCTGTCCCAGGGGACATGTATAAATGCAAAAACCTTTTTTTAAAAACTGAAATTTTTTCTGGAGCAGTGATTTTTTTTAATTCTTAAAGTGAAACAATAAAAATGAAATATTCCTTTAAATATCGTGCCTGGGGGGTGTCTATAGTATGCCTGTAAAGTGGCACATTTTCCCGTGTTTAGAACAGTACCACAGCAAAATGACATTTCTAAAGGAAAAATTGTCATTTTGTCATGTAGATAAAACTCATTGAAAAAAAGAGCATGGGATACCCCCAGTGCATTACCAGGCCTTTTGGGTCTGGTATGAATATTAAGGGGAACCCCAAACCAAAAAAAAAAAGCGTGGGAGTCCCCCTAAAATCCATACCAGGCCCTTCGTGTCTGGTATGGATTTTAACGGGGACCCTGCACTAAAATAAAAAAATGGCGTAGGTGTCCCCCCAAAATCCATACCAGACCCTTATCTGAGCACGCAACCTGGCAGGCCGCAGGAAAAGAGGGGGAACAAAAGAGTGGGGACAAGGGCCTCATCCCCACAATCCTTGCCCGATAGTTGTGGGGGTCTGCGGGTGGGGGGCTTATCGGAATCTGGAAGCCCCCTTTAACAAGGGGACCCTCAGATCCCGCCCCCCCCCCATCTAAAATGGTAACGGGTAACTACCATTTCACAAAAAAAGTGACAAAATTTTAAAAACGACAAGACTTTGGGGACAAGACCTTTATTAAAAAATGAAAAAATTAAAATGTCCCACGATGTCCATTCATCTTATATCGCTCCGCCGACGGATTGAAAAAGAAAAAAAAAATCTGCACCGATTCGCCTCTATGGGAGGCTCCCACCGTGTGACGCTTCATCGCCTTGACAGTTCTTATATAACTGAGGGCGGGGCCACATGGTGACGTACCTGGGTGGCCCTGCCCCCTCTGATGCCACGGGGACTTCCCCATGGCTTCCCCATGGCGTCAGAAGGGGGCGGGGTTGCTGGTTTTAAAAAAGGACTTGTCCACAAGCTGTCTTGTCGTTTTTAACATTTTGACACTTTTTTGTGAAATGGTACCATTTCACACAGGGGGAAGGCAGGGATCTGGGGGTCCCCTTGTTAAAGGGGGCTTCCAGATTCTGATAAGCCCCCCACCCGAAGACCCCAACAACCACGGGGCAAAGGTTGTGGGGATGAGGCCCTTTTCCCCATCAACATGGGGACAAGGTGCTTTGGGGGGCTACCCCAAAGCACCCTCCCCATGTTGAGGGCATGTGGCCTGGTACAGTTCAGTTCTCGTCCCCCCTATTTTCCGTCCTGCTCTTTTTTTCAATGAGTTTTAGCTATATAGCTGAGACCCGACAATTCATTACAGCCCACGATTAGTTTTAAATGACAATTTTTCCTTTAGAAATGTAATTTTGCTGTGGTACTGTTCTAAACATGGAAAAAATGCGCCAATTTACAGGCATACTATAGACACCCCTCAGGCACGATATTTAAAGGAATATTCAATTTTTATTGTTTCACTTTAAGCATTAAAAAAATCACTGCTCCCGAAAAAAATGTCCATTTAAAAAAAAAAAAAAAATTTGCATTGACACATGTCTCCTGGGGCAGGACCCGGGTCCCCAAACACTTTTTATGACAATAACTTGCATATAAGCCTTTAAAATTAGCACTTTTGATTATTCATGTTCGTGTCCCATAGACTTTAACAGTGTTTCTGTGTTCTGCCGAATTTTTTGCATGTTCTGGTGAGAACCGAACCGGGGGGTGTTCAGCTCATCCCTACTTTCCATACACTGGTGAGAGTGCACACATCACAGCGGCCGTGCTCGAACCGAGACATGCCAGCTGTGTGTGAGCACTATAAATATGGAGTAGCCTAATGAGGGAGCCAGTCCTGAAAGGGGGTGGTGCTGGATATCTGGTGCCAATTGCTGCATAGATTGCAGCTGGAGCCAGGGGTGGGATGACGTCACCAGCAAAGAAAGATCTCCTTCCATGTCAAAGACACAGCAGGGACAGGCAGGTAGGAGCTCCTCCCTGCACATAAGGCCAGATGCAGAGGCGGGGAGGATCCCCTGTTATCCATCGGCCAGGCGCAGGTGGGGCCTACCCGCTGGGTGGTGTGAGAGCAGGGCAACCCAGGGAGCACATTGTGCGCCACCCAATGGACCAAGAGGGCAATGGCAGCCAACATGTTTACAATGGCGAAAAAAGGTAAAACAAAAAGGAAGAAAGGTAGAAGTGAAACAAAACCAAATAATATAATACAAAACCATGGAACATAACAAGTAGATGCCATATAGACATAATTTAAAATGAAGTGAACAATACATATTACATACATATAATTGTAAAGATGGTCATAGAATCATAGGATTGCAATATTAAGGATACAACATAATGCGCAGAGGTTGTGATGTCACTGGATATGATATACCTGTGTTTTCAAACAGGCGCCTACATAACTTATAGAGTTATGGGACTACAATATTGAGAATACAGCATAATACAGAAAGGTTGTGATTTTACTGAACATAGTATACCTGTGATTTCAAGCAGGGGGTTATAGATTTAATTCATACCCCCCTGAGAAAAAACCTGGAAGGAAGGGTTTAAAATGAAATGCCTCATTGAGGCCAGGTGGTGAAGTAGCCTGTAAATTAAATATCCATCTCAACTCGCATTGTAGGAGACGTTTATTAAAATCGCCACCCCTGGAGTTAAAATGTATACGTTCAAGTGCCAAAAATTTACTTTGGGGAAGGATTCTGAATGGACCAATGCCATATAGCAGCCAATGGGTACATCAGGGTCACGTTTTTCTAGTAGATAGATGTTGGTATATACGTTTCCAGAATTTGTTTATGATCTTCCCGACATAGTAACACCCACGTTCACAAGTGAGTAGGTACACTATGCCGGGAGTCCTGTAATGTACATGGTGTTTGGGGCAAAATCTATGTCCATTGGGCATGTGTCTACGCCTATCCATGTATTGGCAGTAGCCACATCCGTCACATGCAAAAGTTCCCAAGGTTATATATGTATCACCTTTGATGGATTTATATTCACTTGCTACGAGTTTGTTGCCCGCAGAGGGGTCCCTCCTGAAGACGACGGCTGACGAGTCAGAGACAAAAGGGGCAAGCAGCGGGTCCATGGTTAGAAGGTGCCAGTACTTATTTAGGATATGCCTAACTTGTTTATGCTGTGTCAAGTAGGTAGTAATGACTCTGGTTATATTATCATCCGAAGGTTGTTTATGTGCACATAGTAATTCTCGACAAGATAGATTAAGTGTCTTTATATAGGCTCTCTTGAGACAAGTGCTGGAATATCCCCTTTCCAGGAGTCTAACCCTCAGAGTGTCAGCCTCATTTTTTAAACTGACATCATCTGAGCATTTACAGCAAGCCCTCAAGTATTTACTGTAGGGGATTGATGCAAGTAAAGGTTTCGGATGAAAACTCGATGCGTGCAATAGCGAGTTCCCTGCTATAGGTTTACGGTATAGCTCGTTAGAGGGGCCACCATCTGTCTGTTTTCTAACGAGAACATCTAAGAAGGTAATCTCAGTTGTACTGTGTGACATAGTAAAACCTAAGTTGAATTCATTGATATTGATGCAAGCTATACATTTGTGTAAAAGATCAACCGATCCATTCCAGATGAGAAACATGTCATCTATGTAAAGGTACCATGCGAGTATGTGGCCAAAATACATAGATAGCGAGTCATTAGTAAGCAGTGAACGTTCTCACTCCACACAATGGGGCACAGCATGCACCCCATCTCCACCCCTGCACCTGGAAGTAGTGGGAACCATCAAAGAAAAAGGCATTGTGATGAAGTATAAATTCAAGAGATGTTAGAATGATGTTCCTTATGTTGTATCCTTAATATTTGTCAGGGCTGGGCTCAGCCCTTCCTTCTCAGAGCTGGCCACTCAGCTGTCGGCTAATTGCCAGCTCCTATCTCTCCACAGTTACTCAGCTGTTGATGATATCCTGCTCGTCAGTCCTGCCTACTTAAGCCATTCAGCCCATTGGTCAACATCACAGAGACCATCTCCTGCGTTCCTGTTTAAAGACTTGTTTTGCTGACATCCCTTCTGGCTCCAGATCCTGCTTGCTGTAGATCCACTACATTGATCCCTGACTTCCGGCTTGGCTGACTATGCATTCTGGTTACTGAACTTTGGCTATGTTTTGACTATGTTTGTTCTTTTTATTTTAATTATTAAGCAAGTGTGATTTAACTGTACTTCTGTCTCGGTCTGATTTCATGGTTTCTAACAGTAGGTAAAGGCAATGAATTCAGAAGATACAGTCAATCCACTTGTTGGTAATATTTTCTCCAGATTGGATGAACTGGATCACCGCATGGATCAGTTTGCCATGGCGTTACAAATGCTCCTAAGTCGCACAGCTCACCTGGAATCTCCCACTGTGGCCACCCCTGTACAACCTGTTGCAGGCACCCGCCTCAAGTATTTCCTAGATAAGAGGATTGTCTGGTTCCGCTCCACTTCCCCAGCGATTTGGGGGCGATCCAGTACAATGCAGAGGTTTTCTCAACAAGGTTGAGATATACTTTGAGATGCTGCCCCAGGCATTTCCCATGGACAGAAGCAAAGTAGGTTCTGTGATATCTTTGCATTCTGAGAGAGCCTTGGCCTGGGCAAACCCTCTATGGTGGCTTCATTTAAAAGGGTATTTGACGTTCCTGCATGCTCCGCCTCTGCTGCCAAGGGCCTCATGTCCATTGAACAGAGTACAAGAACTGTTGCCGACTATGCCATTGAATTCCATATTCTCGCAACAGAGGTTGCATGGAACAATGAGGTCCTCATGGCTGCTTTTCCTCATGATCTCTCAGATACCATCAAGGATGAGATAGCAACCCAAGATAAACCCACTGAGCTGGAGAAGTTGATCACGTTTGCCATCCTCATTGACTCCAGAATCAGAGAAGACTCTTTTTTAAGGAGCGCTTGCGGAAGACTCCTGTTTGCAGTCCCACATGTGCCTCCCTCACATCCCATGACTCCTGGTACCAAGTCGGTCAGTGAGGGTGAACCCATGCACTTGGGTTTTACGTGTCTCTCTGCGTATGAGAGAACCTTTAGAAGGAGGGAGAGATTGTGCCTTTATTGTGGCCAGGCAGGTCACTTTTGGAAGTCTTGTCCTACCCTTCCAGTGAGTCTCAAGGCTGCCTTTGTTTCTGCTCCTGTGTTGGCACATCCTGATCCTACGTTACCTTTTATCCTTGAGGTTGATGCTTCTGAGACTGGTGTTGGCGCCCTTCTGTCTCAGCGTCCTACCTCTGAGAGCGCTATGCATCCTTGTGGCTACTTTTCCAAGAAATTGTCACCTGTGGAGTGCAATTACGAGATTGGTGACAGAGAGCTTGTGGTGATCATTTTAGCCCTGAAAGAATGGAAACCTCTCCTCAAAGGTACCACTGTGCCGGTTCTCATTCTTACTGACCATAAGAATCTCACATTCATGTCTGAGGCTAAACGCCTCTCTCACAAAGGGCGCGATGGGCTCTATTCTTGTCAAGATTCGATTACATTGTCTCATTCTTACCTGGTACTAAGAATGTAAGGGCTGATGCTTTGTCACAACAATTTTTCTCCACTTCCAAGATGGAGTCGGTTCCGGTTCCTGTGATT
The DNA here is from genome assembly GCA_028564925.1 of Lithobates sylvaticus. Taxonomy (NCBI): domain Eukaryota; kingdom Metazoa; phylum Chordata; class Amphibia; order Anura; family Ranidae; genus Lithobates; species Lithobates sylvaticus. Next base: position 393,738,222 of record CM053027.1, read on the forward strand.
CCTCCTGATCGTATTCTGACTACGGTTCACACCAGTTTCACTTCTCCTTTGGGTAACAAAATTCTTGCTGCTCAGGTCCATGCTCCTCTTGAGAAAGCTTGTGACCACTGATTTGTCCCAGAGAGACTCCATACTGCTGTGCTCCAGACTTACCATTCTCCCAAGGCTGCTGGCCACCCTGGGAAGAATCAACTCCTTTGGGCCATTTCCAAACAATGTCCCAACAATTCTGATTGCTTAGTCTACGTGCTGATGTAACCACCTTCATAGCTGCCTGTTCCGTGTGTGCTCAGAGTAAGACTCCACAACATCTTCCAGTGGGCCTCCTACAACCCATACCCAATGGAGAGGGGCCCTGGACCCACCTGTCTATGGATTTCATTGTGGAGTTACCCGACTCCCAGGGCAACACAGTTATCCTTATGGTGGTTGACCGGTTCTCAAAAATGTCTCATTCTATTCCATTTAAGAAGTTGCCCACTCCTAAGGAACTGGCTTCCATTTTTGCTTGGATCTTTCGCTTACATGGGCTACCCAAGGTGATTGTCTCAGACAGAGGTACATTTTGGCGAGCCTTTTGTGCACAGTTGGGAATTCAGCTTGCCTTTTCCTCTGCATATCACCTGCAGTCTAATGGGGCCACAGAACGAGCCAATTAGTCCTTGGAGAAATTCCTATGTTGCTATATTTCTAAAAACTGGTCAGACCTATTGCAATGGGTGGAGTTTGCTCAAAATAGTGCCTTGAATTCTGTTGAATTCTGCTTCCCGATTGTCCCCGTTTATGGCGAACTATGGTTTCCAACCTTCCATGTTGCCTGACTCATTTGTTCTGCAGAGTATTCCTGCGTTAGAGGAGCATCTCCGTGGTCTTCATTCCACTTGGACACAAATCCAGGAGGCTTTGTGACATGCTAATGATAGGTACAGACTCCGTGCTGACTGCAGGTGTCTGCCTGCGCCTTCCTGCCAGGTTGGGGACAGGGTCTGGCTGTCATCTCACAACCTCCAACTTCGTGTTCCCTCACTGAAGTTCGCACCTCTGTTTATTGGGCCTTTCCCTATTCTTCGCAGGATTAACCCAGTGGCTTACGCATTCCATCTTCCTTCTAATATGCGTATTTTGAATGTATTTCATGTCTCCTTATTGAAATCTTTGGTCTGCAACCGCTTTACCACCTCAGTGCCACATCCTCACCCTGTACAGGTTGAGAACCATGAGGAGTATGAAGTACAGTCCATTGTTTACACCTGTAGGTTCCGTGGGCGCATACAGTACCTGGTGCATTGGAAGGGGTACGGTCTGGAGGAACGCTCTTGGGTCTCATCCTCGGATGTACATGCCCCTGTCCTCCTCCATGATATCCATAGACGTTTTCTCCTCAAGTCTGGTGGTCCTCCGAGGGTGAGGGGTCGCTGAGGAGGGGGTACTGTCAAGGCTGGGCTCAGCCCTTCCTTCGCAGAGCTTGCCGCTCAGCTGTCGGCTAATTGCCAGCTTATTTCTCTCCACAGTCACTCAGCTGTTAATGATATCCTGCTCAACAGTCCTGCCTACTTAAGCCGTTAAGCCCAGTGGACAGTGGCGGTGCGTGCATAGAGGGCGCAGGAGCGCCGCCCCCCCCTCTCCTGCACTGCTCTATCACCAATAGATAGATTCATGCATTGCATGAATCTATCTATTGTCACCGCTGCCGCCCCCTATTCAGGTGTCCGGCCCCTGATCGGGCGCCGGGCATCTGAATTACAGTGGGGGGGGGGGGGTGTTGCTGGAAGCGCCCCTATTAGAGCTGTAAGCTCTAATAGGGGACCTTATTAGAGCGGTGTGCTCTAATAGGCTTCCCTAAGTGTAAACAGCGGGCGCACTGCTGTGCGTTCGCTGATTACACAGTATTGTGTTAGAGAAGCGAATACATCGCTTCCCTAACACAGACCCACCTCTCAGCCAATCAGGTTGCCAGGTCTGTTACCTGTCACCTGTTTGGCTGAAGTCACAGGCGCTGTGATTGGACGCTAGGCGTCCAATTATAGCAGAAGACAGGAGGAGCGCGGGAGAAGAAGACATCCGACGATGAGACACCGCTCGTCGCCTGACGCCGTCACCAGCTGCACACCGGGACAAGGTAAGTGCAGAGGGCAGGCGGGGGGCACAGTGGCAGCACTTGAGGGGCACAGTGGCAGCACTTGAGGGGCACAGTGGCAGCACTTAAGGGGCACAGTGGCAGCACTTAAGGGGCACAGTGGCAGCGTTTGGAGCACAGTGGCAGCACTTGGGGCACAATGGCAGCACTTGGGGCACAATGGCAGAACTTGGGGCACAATGGCAGAACTTGGGGCACAGTGGCAGAACTTGGGGCACAGTGGCAGCACTTGGGGCACAGTGGCAGCACTTGGGGCACAGTGGCAGCGTTTGATGGGCACAGTGGCAGCACTTGGGGCACAGTGGCAGCGTTTGATGGGCACAGTGACAGCGTTTGATGGGCACAGTGGCAGCGTTTAATGGGCACAGTGGCAGCATTTAATGGGCACAGTGGCAGCGTTTAATGGGCACAGTGGCAGCGTTTGATGGCACAGTGAGGCTGTTTGTTTGCGCCCCCCAAAAATTTTGAGCACCAGCCGCCACTGCCAGTGGATCTCTTCTCCTTGGTCAACATCACATGCGTTCCTGTTTAAATACTTGATTTGCTGACATCCCTTCTGACATCCCTTCTGGCTCCAGATCCTGCTTGCTGTTCCACTACATTGATCCCAGACTTCTGTTACTGAACTTTGGCTATGTTTTGACTATGTTTGTTCTCGTTCTTACTTTTATTATTAAACAAGTGTGATTTAACTGTACTTCTGTCTCGGTCTGATTTTATGGATTCCTACAATATTGCAGTCCTATGATTCTATGAAAATCTTTACAATTATATGTATGTAACATGTATTGTTCACTTCATTGTAAATTATGTCTATATGGCATCTACTTGTTATGTTCCATGGTTTTGTATTGTATTATTTGGTTTTTGTTTCACTTCTACTTTTCTTCCTTTTTGTTTTTCCTTTTTTCACCATTGTAAACATGTTAGCTGCCATTGTCCTCTTGTTCCATTGGGTGGAGCACGATGTGCTCTCTGGGTTGCCCTGCTCTCACACCACCCGGTGGGTAGGCTCCACCTGCGCATGGCCGATGGATAACAGGGAATCCTCCCCGCCTCCACACCTGGCCTTATGTGCAGGGAGGAGCTCCTACTTGTCCCCGCTGTGTCTTTGACACTAAAGGGGATCTTTCTTCGCCAGTGATGTGTCGGCGCGTGACGCCAACATGCCCCCAGGGGCGGGGCTGCCCCACATGCCCCCACATCAGAGAACCACCTTGTATCTGGCTCCAGCTGCAATCTATGCAGCAATTGGTGCCAGATATCCAGCACCACCTCCTTTGAGGACTGGCTCCCTCATTATGCTACTCCCTATTTATAGTGCCCACACACAGCTGGCAAGTCTCGGTTCGAGCACGGCCAATGTGATGTGTGCACTCTCACCAGTGTATTGAAAGGTAATGTACTCTATAATACAGGCAACTCTCCGGCTTTTTGGACACTATTACCCTTCTGCTGGTGTAGCCACCAAGGTGTTTCTTGTGGATGTGAGCCAACGGCTTATCCGGGAATACACGCCTGTTCACCTATGTTTCCATGTGGACTCTCTCAGCCAACATGGATTTTTCATATTGCTTTTATTATTTATTTCCCTTTGTGTCCACCCAGTGAACCCTTTATGTAAGTACCTTAAAGCCAAGCACTATATAACTTACAATGTAAAATTATCTGTTCAGTTCAAGTTCATGCATTGCAGTGTGACTACTATGTAACTATATCTATATTTCAGATAAAGATAAAGTCACCCAAATGTAAATTCTGTCATGAAGGAAAATATATACCAATAATTTCCGAAACATGTTGGGTTACATGCTATAAATCTTCAATGACTGACCTCAGCTTGACTCTGGCAGTACTTGGATTATTCACCTTGGGTTTGACATATATATATATATATATATATATATATATATATATATATATATATATATATATATATATATATATATATATATATATATATATGTATAACCTGGTTCATTAGTATACTTTGTATATTTTAACATTACTGTGTACTCAATAAAAGTGGCACCCCATTGCCTTTTATTTACTTCTGCCTCAAAAGTCCAAAGTGGCTGCCCCTATTGCCTATTTTCTTTTTCAAAAAATAAATATTAGTTGAACCTACAAGTGCTTTTTTTTACCTCTACTTTTCCTTTATACTGTCTTTTGAAATTTACAGATGCAGCAATTTACAATTTGGATGAAAGGTTTAGCACTGGGAAACACTTTTTGAAAGATAGGTAGTGCATTTTATATACAACTATATAGATCAGACTAAAATGGGGGACAAATGAGGATGAAAGAGGGACACAGGGACTTTGTTCCAAATCAGGGACAGTTGGGAGCTATGGATACTGTATGTTCCTTGTTTGGGAATTAAATCTAGTAAATTAAAGCTGCAATGAAAGTTAGTCTGCCCACCTTTTTATACTCACTGCTAGGTTAGTTTGGCATACTGTACAAAGAAATCGAGGAGGGAGGTACTTTTGCTTACTTTATTCTCCTATTTACGAGAATGAATGGGACACCTATAATATAAAGGACATCCTCTGACATTGGAAGGTTTACCTCCCTACCAGCTGCCATGCCTGTAAAATCAACATGTAAGTTTGTTAACCTCTAGTCTGATTAAAGCTTAACTCCAGTTAAATTCAAAAAGTTCCCTTGTAGTGTGGCTGTGCCTGTGGTTGTGCCTGTACTGCAAGGGTTAACTACTTTTTTTAGGTCTAGGGGGCATGGAACAGTAGATTTACTTACTCAACCCTCCCCTGCTACTTACTGCTAAACTGGTCCCTGCAATGTCTTCTCTCCCATGCACCAACAGTTTAAGGTCCTGATGTCATCAAGATCAATACAGAATTCATACTCCTGCGAAAATTTAGAGTACCTATGATATAAAAAGGAAATTGTAGATGAAATACTGTATATACTATGAAATCATAAAACTATAGTGCACTTTTTTAAATGTTAAACCCATACAGATCACTTGATATAAAAATGTTAATAAATAGTCTCTTCAAACTGATCCAGTAGTTTTTACCTTGCTTTTTAACCTTGCACAGTCACTAGTGATGTCTTACGGCGTGTAAGAGAAAATTTAATGTTAGTAATCACAATCCAAGTCTAAGTACATTCCTAAAATGACTCTTGATGCTTGAAGTCTATGAGCTGTGGATTTCTGGCAGGGCTGTCGATCATTGCAGTAAATGACAGGTTTGTTAGTCTGAGAAGCTGAAAATGGTTTACAGTTTAACAAAATGGTCATTACATGTAGGGATGACTGGCTTCCCCTTGAAAATGGCAGTATATGTTACCCTTGGAAACAACAAATAGATTTTCATTTTAATGTGGTTTAAAAAGAGTGATGCACAGTCATTTTAAAACTGAGAGAATGAGAAAATTACTTCTCAGAACATCTACGGTACATAGCTTGTTCTTAATGCATAATGGAGGCATGTTATTAAACCTTCTCAGGACTTCATACCTAATGAAGCATAGCATCACAGGGTATGCTTGTTTGCTGTTTGAACTTTCAAAAGCTGAATTAAATATGTTGTGTTCATATACACAACGGTTTTCAGTATTCTTAAATGCTTGACCTCATGACCAAGGCCATTTTTTGCTATTCAGCACTGTACTATTTTAACTGGTAATTGCTTGGTCATGCAGCACTGTAAGCAAGTGAAATTTATATTGTTTGTTCACACAAATAGAGCTTTATTTTGGTGGTATTTTATCACCACAGTTTTATTTATTTTTTTGCTCTATAAAAACGAAAAAATACTTTTTTGAAATTTTGAAAAAATATATATTTTCTTCTTTCTATTATATATATGTAGCGGCCATAACCCCTTGAGGGGCGGCCTAGAATTTTGGGCTTACCAGTTACCTTTGCTTGGTTTGTTAATCCATGTCCAGGGGTTCCCAGGGTTAGTACCCAACAACTTTGGATGCTGACACCATAAAAGTCCCTTTAAAAGGTTTTTATTTGCAGGGGTAACATCCAACAAACATAGTCTCGAATAGAAACAGAGGGCAAGGATGAAGAAACTCAGGCACCTTGAACTGCTGACAATTGAAATGTCTCTAATATAAACCCAGAGAGTAGCCACTCGCAGCTGGGTACTTCAATGCTGAACAAATCTCTAGCCAGAGATTTGGCAGTCAACACTTTGATCCGGAAACTTGTAAAGTCTCTGACACAGCATAAACTTTCAACCAAAAGTGAATAGGAACCTTTTCTCAGTACCTGGAACTTTCTCTGTCTCCTTGGCAGTACTGCGAAACTGTGGATTCGTTAGTGTCCATCACAACCCAGCAACCAGGCTCTTCTTGAGATGCCAGCTTGTTGGCCCTTCTCCAAAGAGTCCTCCCCCTGTCACTTACACGAGCTTCGGTGCCCCTCCAAGATTGAGAGCACACCCGGACGCCTTGAATCCTCCCTCAGTTACTGCGCCTCGGACCAGTAGGTTCCGAGACTCGGTAATAGATGGATCCTCGCCCCAGACCATGCAGGTCTATGGGGCTAGTCAAACTGACCATGTTGCGGGACGGCAAACGCTCCCGGGCCCGGGACCCTTCGCGGGGCTACCCCGGTCCAGATTCAGGAACAGGCAGCTACGGCCGAACCCTGAACACGTGACTCCAGCACCTTAAGTACTCTTCCCCAGATTGCACAGCGGGGCCAGATGCACCCACTGATTGGTTCCGGGGAAGATTGATACCCAAAACGTCCAACCAGGCCTGGTTCTAGGCCTGTCATGTGTACCTCACTGTACCCATGACCAGGCAGAAACCTGTACAGCCCAGCCAAACTGATGCTAGAACAAACCTGCACAATTAACGCTCAGAACCCAACTACTGTTCAGAGGAAAAAAAAAAAATTTTCACATATAGCGGACACCTTGTGAAAGTGTCCCCGCTACATATATATTATATAATATTAATTGTGTATATTAACTGGTTTGTTGCAAAAGTTATAGCTTGTACAAACTATGGTATATATATTAAAAAAAATAGATTAATCCTGATGTACTGATGGCCTATCTCATTTTTTGAGGCCCTAAAATGCCAGGACAGTACAAATACCCACAGAATAACCCCTTTTTTGGAAAGTAGACAGTCTGAGGAATTTAGTAAGACGCATGGGGAGTTTGTTGAAGTTGTAATTTTGTGTCACAATATTTTGTAAAATGAAGAGACTAAATAAAATTGGTTGTTCTCACAATATTTTTTTTTTTTACTTTCAATAAATGTTTATTGTTTTAACAAAGACAAAGATACAGTATATTTGAAGCACATATAGAAAAACTGTGGGGAACATCCCCAAAATGTTACGTCGTAAAGTATAGAAGCCGAGTATATGAACAAGAATGTGAAGCAACATGAACATTCATAAACCTGTCCTATACAGGATTCCAGGCTCATAGGCTAAACATCCTAATCATGGAACAGGTTTCAATTATAGCGAGGGGGACCTCCACCTCCAACACCCCAATCGGGAGCATACTGTGTTAGAGATGAGGATCCCTCCCCTCCATTACATTTAAAGGATCAAGGACCCTTGAACCCCACTAGACTTTTAGATTCAAAGGTAGGTTTTACTACATGAGAATTACCAACATTGTAAGGACAGTATTGGAAAGCCTGGAATCTGTAACAACAAACAATAAAAACCTTTATGAGGAAAGAAGAAAAGAGAGGAAGAAGGGGAAAAAGAAGGAGAGAAGGGGAAGGAGAGGGTGGTGGGTGTGAATAGCACCTAGCGAGGGGCCCTGGGAGGAAGAGCCGCAGAGTGAACACCGGGATGAGGGAAATGCCTACGTATGTGGCCCATGGTTCCCAAGTCTTCTGAAATTGATTGAAAGAATCTGATAATATACTGGATAACTTCTCTTGAGTCATAATCCACGATATTTTCCTTGTCACTGCAAGTACAGATGGTTTAGGCATTTTCCAAGCTTTGGCTATCGAAATTTTAGTTCCTAGGAGAATAAAGTGGATTAATGTTTGTGCGGCCTTAGGCAGTCATGAAATGTATGCATTGAGGAGCGCCACCTCAGGAGATCTGGGAATCTGATAACCGGTCACCTTGTGAATCATGTTAAAGATCCTTCTCCAAAAGGTACGTATCTTGGGGCATTCCCACCAGACGTGGACCATGGAGCCTAGCAGTCGGCAGCCTCTAAAGCATTGGGGGTCCGCTGAAGGATAAATGGCTGCCAGCCTGGTAGGGGTAAGGTACCATCTAACTAAAATTTTGATGCTAGCTTCCATCAAGGAAACGTTTTGAATTCCTTTAAAAGATTTGGTGATTGCCGATTGCCAGGTCTCCAGAGTCCATTGGTTTTGGAGGTCTGCCTCCCAGGCCATCATGTAAGAGGTTTTGTCAGTGGAATGAATGAGGACTGAATAAATTACCGAGATGCCTCCCCTTTGCTCCATGGCTTGTCCGCACCATGTCTCATAAGCTGTAAAGTTAGGAGGTAAGGGTTTGTCTGTCCATAATTTGTGAAGGAAATGTGAAATTTGATAAAAACTGAACCTTTCCGAGTCTGGAAGATTAAGGTGTTTGATACAATAACTAAGGGAAATCGGGCCGATTGTGGTAAAGAAGTGGCCTATGCGGTATAATCCTTTGTCCAACCACCATCTGAAGTCGGTTATGTTCAGTCCTGGTTGGAAGTCTGGGTTATGGAAGAGGTGTGCGAGAGGGCGTCCCGAGGAGACCAGAGCCGGGTTGTTTCTGAGAGTGTCCCACAGCATGAAGGAGTGAGATAGGACAGGAGACAGTATGGGTGGACGGGTCTTATAAGGACACCAAAGGAGGTAGTCTAACGTGAAGCTGGGGGTAGCCTGTCTTTCAATAGTCACCCAATCTGGCTTTTCGTACCTAGAGTATAACGTGGAAAGTTGGGCAAGTCTGGCCGCGAGGAAATATTTATGTAGGTTGGGGAGTCCCAAGCCGCCCCTACGTCTGTGTAAATATAGTGTGCTCTGAGGGATACGATATCCTGATTTTCCCCAAACATATTTCAGTATTTTACTCTGTAGGGATTTCAGGTGGTCTCAGGTGGAAGTAGTAGAGGATTCTAGGCAGTAGAGTCATTTTAATTGAGTTGATCCTACCAATCCAAGATAGACTCTGTGTGGACCAGAGTTTGAGATCTGCCTCCAGTTTTTTGTAAAGGGGGGGATAGTTATAGGTATATAGATTTTCCGTCTTGGCCGTCAGTGAAACTCCCAAGTAGCGAATAGAAGAATCATCCCATATTAATCTGAAGTTTTGTTTCAGTAAAGAAATCGTTTGAGGGGCTAGGGAAATGTTGAGAGCCTGTGACTTAGAGTAGTTAACTGTCAGTCCAGATAGTCTAGAAAAAACATCTAGTGTACGGCAGAGGTTGGGCAGGGAGGTGAGAGGGGAGGTCAGAAACAGAAGGATATCATCGGCGAAGAAACCACATTTGTGTCTCTGATCTCCACAGGCGACCCCCTTAATGTCAGGGTTCAGGCGTATCGCAATAGCCAGGGTTTCAACAATATTTTTTTTTAAATACTGTCACCAGTGCAGTACAGCATTATCATATGACTGGTGTGATGGTGATCAGAGATACTGACTGGTGACAATATGTTAAAAAAAAACATTTTTTATTCAATTTTTTTAAATGTTACACTTTCATTGCTGTCACAGTGATGATAACTGTAACACCAAAGTTTTGAACTCTCATGGACTGGATTCAATCATAACAGCTGTGATTGGCCCACAGCTATCACATGACAGAGTGGCTGTGATTGGCCCAGGTACCATGTGATAGCTGTGGGCCAATCACAGCATCACAATAATAAGCACAGCTGTTACGAATGAAACATTCATATCAGTTGTGTCTACATTGTGATCATGTGATTGCATAGCAATCACGTGATACTGCAACCGCTCCAAGCAGCCGGGTACCGGGAGCCACAATCTGCTGTGTGCGGTAGACATAGTGGTCACAAGAGCAACATGCGTGCAGGGGGTGAGCCAGTGCACTTATGTGCTAAGCAACATACAAGTACGTCGCCTGGCTTGTATCCTACTCCCATTCACAGTAAAACTTCTGTAGGCAGGCGGCAAGTGGTTAATACATTGCTCTGTAGCATCAAATACTTTTTACTAGATTGTAGTAAAAAACATAAGAGCTCTTCTAGCGTTAGACATTAATTAAATGAGAAAAAGCAAAAGCAATATGACAAAATATATATATATATATATTTTTTTTTTAAACCATCTACAAAATCCTTAACTGCTTCATGCCTATATTCTGTACATAATAAATAAATAAATACATAAACAAATAATTATTTTTCATTTATTCGGTGTAAAATATATTTTTATCCATTTAACAGCTTATAATAAAAAACATAGGAAGGAAATTTATTAAAGCGGTATCAAACCCAAAACCAACCATATTTTATTGCAGCTTACCAATTACTAAATGTGGTGGCTACAGGTTTCCGTTACATCAGAGGGGGGTCACTGGGGAAGCCCGGGTTCCCCCTTGCGTCAGAGGGGGGCAGGGTTAGGTGACGGGTGGCCTCGTCCTCCTCAGCTAAGACCTGTCAGGCGCCGGGATTCCCGCAGTGTCTCCGTTGAGACAGGATGCGCTGCACTGGACCATCGGGAGAGATCACCCATCGCTGGACCCCGGAGAAGAGATCAGCCATCGCTGGATAGCAAGAGTGGATTACCACACTTTCTTTGTGAAATGGTAGGGGCACCGCCTTACCATTTCAAATAGGGGGGGCCGGGATCTGGGGATCCCCTTGTTAAAGGGGGCTTCCAGATTCTGATAAGCCCCCCGCCCACAGACCCCCACAACCACCAGTCAGGGTTGTGGGGATGAGGCCCTTGTCCCCATCAACATGGGGATATGGTGCTTTGAGGGGTCACAGATCCCCAAAGCATCCTCCCAATGTTGAGGGCATGTGGCCTGGTACGGTTAAGGAGGGGGGTCACTCTCTCATCCCCCCTCTTTTCCTGCGGCCTGCCAGGTTGTGTGCTCGGATAAAGGGTCTGGTATGGATTTTTGGGGCCAACTCCACGCCTTTTTTTTTAAATTTGGCATGGAGTTCCCCTTAAAATCCATACCAGACCTGAAGGGTTTGGTATAGATATATGGGGGAACCCCACGTAATTTTTTTTTTAAATTTGACCCGGGGTTCCCCTTAATATCCATACCAGACCTGAAGGGCCTGGTAATTGAATTTGGGGGGAACCCCACGCATATTTTTTTTTTTTATCAATGACTTTCAATGACTGTTCTCTGTATTACGGGGAGCCGACAATTCATTATAGCCGCAAGTGCTTTTAAATGACTTTTTTCCTGCAGAAATTACACTTTGTGCAGGGACTGTTCTAATCACGGGAAACATGCGCCCCTTTACAGGCATACTATACACACCCCCCAGATACAAAATTTAAAGGAATATTACACTTTTATTGTTTCACTTTAAGCATTATTAAAATCACTGCTCCAGAAAAAACAATACTTATTACCTTTTGCTATAATAAATATCCCCTAAAAATATATAAAAAAACAAATTTCTTCCTCAGTTTAGGCCGATATGTAATCTTTTACATATTTTTGGTTAAACAATTAGCAATAAGAGCCCGCGTACAGCTACTGCGATTTGCGCAGGAGTGACATTCTGCCACCGTCAATCGACGGCGGGCAGTCGGCAAGTGCTTAAGTCCTGTAAGCTGCGAGGTGGGGCCTCCATGGATTGGACTTGTTTTTCTAGCACATTCTACAGATGCTTGAGTGTATTGAGTTCTGAAGAATTAGGAGGCAAAAATAGGTGGGTGCAAGGAGACTATTTCCCACTAGAAAATTCCAAAGCATAAGAGGTGGGGGGGGGGGGGGTAATGAACTATCTCGGTACCCTGGACAAATTACACATCAAATAAAAACAAATATTTTATTGATACATGATTTACATTTAAAACATAGTTTACAAATTATGACAAAGTCTGCATGTGTAAATAAAACAATACAAAATTCACGTTACACTGGTACTAAATACGTATACTCCATGGTGGAACATAGGAGCTGTAGTATTTCTCAGTGCACGAATATCCTCTACATGTTTTGCAGATTGTAACCGCTTCATCGGGAGGAACAAGAATAAAATCTAAAAGGTAATAGGATAATTACTGTGTTCCTCAAACCATTCTTGAGTTCATCAGACACCTTCTTCCATTGCTCCTGCGGTCAAGTTCTGATGCTCACATGCTCATTGTAGGTGCTTTTGACTGATACATCTATGGTCTGCTTTACAGCTTTAGAGCGAGTAAAGGAGGACCCTAGAGGAGGCAATGTAGATCGAAAATTATTGCAACGTGAAGCCAGATGTATCTTCCAATTGAATGCCACAAGGGCTCCTGGCCTAAACGATTCTGTAAGTTTTCAACCTTTTCTGTGATGTCTAAATGGGTCATTTCCTCTCTTTCTTGCTGTGTAGGTAATTCTTTCACCAACGTGATCTAGTGTGCTAGATATAGTTATGGGTGGATCGAGGTCTTCTTTTCAATAGATACTGCAAATGTCTGTAACAATATGGAGCATATTGTACTTTGTATATATGTTTATGTGCTTCTTTTTTATTTAATATGTATGATCTTATGCGTAGGACATCTGAGGAGATCGTTCTAAGGGAGTCATCAACAAGAATTTCTTCATGTTGTATATATATACATCTGTCTATAGGGGTAAACCACCATCCACTCTAACTCTGTGATTTGACCCCCTCTGGCTTGGTTAAGAACGGTTGGGTTGGACTGGTTTTTACCATAAGCCATCCCTCCCTCGGTGGAGGCGTTGCGGTGGAGGCGTCGGAGGGGCCTCTTTCCCCTTTAGATCTGAAGCAATGTCTGGATTTTTCCCCCTCTTTTTTTTTTTTTTTATTTAATTTAATTAAATTTTGATTTATTTTATTTTATTATTATTTTTATTTGTACTTTATTTCATTATTATTTTTACTTTATTTTATATTCAAGTCATCTTCATCGGCATAGGTGATACATTCCTTTTAAATGTTCGGACAATCCTATGGTGTGTGAGATAGGATGAAAAATATAATATTAAAAAATATTGTTGAATAATATTAAAAAATGTTGTTGAAAAATGAAATAAAAATTATATATAATGACAAATACTATTGTGCCTCTAAATTACCGTGCAGGGCTAGACACCCTTATGTAGAAGGGTGAAATATTTGATACAATCCTGTAGACAATTTTCTACAAGTAAAACTCATGTGACAGACTCCCTATTTTGTGAAAAAACGGGTAAAACCTCACAATCCTGCAAACCCAATCCTGCAAAGGAAAATTATAAAGATAATGTTTCAAAGGAAATATGCATTTGTATCTATAGTCCTGTGAGAAAAAACTTTTTTGTATAACCCAACCACAATTTCTGTACTGTAGGGGAAAAAAACACAATGCCACAATACCACAATTCTATGAAAAGAAAAACAGAACCCCCCCCCCCCCCCCCCTTCAGTCCAAATCCTGCAAAGGAAGTTTCAAAAATAGGTGTATTCTCAAATTTTATGTGCCACAAAAAACATATAAACATGTAAACTATGTAAAATATATGAAAAAGTCCATGTGTTGCCACCACCGACGTTTCAATCAATACAAGATGGGTAAGTGCCCCTCGGATGCACCACTAGTGATTGGTACTTTCAGAATTTGTATTCATCACCCTGTGAATCCACCACCACAAAAAATGGCCACTCACCAGATTTAGGTGAGTTATGAGCGTTTGGTTTAATTAGCCGGATAACCACTCCTTTTCTTTGGTTACTCTTCAGCACTGAGCCTCTCCAGCCATGTATAGGGGGACCTCAAGTCACAAAGAACCGCTTGTGCTGTATTGCTTATCCCCTCATCAGCCAGCTTCCTGATGACGCAGACAGACATGCGAAATACGTAGAGGCTGCTGGGTAACATCTACAACGCCAAACTGGTTAGCTGACATATGAGGGGATAAGCGATACAGCACAAGCGGTTCTTTCTGACTTGAGGTCCCCCTATACATGGCTGGAGAGGCTCAGTGTCGGCTTTGAGGGCACAGGCAAATGTGAGTGAAATAGTTCTCTTGTCTTTTAACTGTATTTGTGAAATAAATCGTTTGGACATATTACGCTATGGGAGCATTTTTTATTATTTCCCCTGAGCATGGAGGATACCCCCTGTACTAAATCTATCTGGATCCTTTGAGTGAAGAGTAACCAAAGAAAAGGAGTGGTTATGTGGCTAATTAAACCAAACGCTCATAACTCACCTAAATCTGGTGAGTGGCCATTTTTTGTGGTGGTGGATTCACAGGGTGATAAATACAAATTCTGAAAGTATCAATCACTAGTGGTGCATCCGAGGGGCACTTACCCGTCTTGTACTGATTGAATTGTCGGTGGTGGCAACACATGGACTTTTTCATATATTTTACATATTTTACATGTTTAGATGTTTTTTGTGGCACATAAAATTTGAGAATACACCTATTTTTGAAACTTCCTTTGCAGGATTTGGACTGAGAGGGGGGGGGGGGGGGGGGTTCTGTTTTTCTTTTCACAGAATTGTGGTATTGTGGCATTGTGTTTTTTTCCCCTACAGAAATTGTGGTTGGGTTATACAAAAAAGTTTTTTCTCACAGGACTATAGATACAAATGCATATTTCCTTTGAAACATTATCTTTATAATTTTCCTTTGCAGGATTGGGTTTGCAGGATTGTGAGGTTTTACCCGTTTTTTCACAAAATAGGGAGTCTGTCACATGAGTTTTACTTGTAGAAAATTGTCTACAGGATTGTATCAAATATTTCACCCTTCTACATAGGAGTGTCTAGCACTGCACGGTAATTTAGAGGCACAATAGTATTTGTCATTATATTTAATTTTTATTTCATTTTTCAACAACATTTTTTAATATTATTCAACAATATTTTTTATTAATATATTTTTCATCCTATCTCACACACCATAGGATTGTCCGAACCTTTAAAGGGATCTGTAGTTGACAGTAGTGGTATAAAATAAGCCCTTTAAACATAGTGTCTAAAGGATATAAAATAACTTTTGATTGGCGCAACTCTCTTAATCATCATAATTGTAATCAGTAACTGAACAACTAGTCCTCTTACTTTCCAGAGTGCAGCCTTCATAAACAAATTTTAATATAGGAGTTGGCGCCGGTACCCCCTTTCTGCAATTTTACATAGGTGATACATTGTAGGCATCTCTATAGCTGTGGGCAAGTGTTTGCAACATTATACAGATCTTTGGCATTAAAGTCAGGGACAAATGTCCCGCTCTATCCATGGGCAGAGACCTAATTTTGATCTGTCTGTTTTTGTTTATGCTGGGCTTCCATGGTGACTGTGTGCTGCTTCATCATATGTGCGCCTTCTATCTGATGTTGGAAGCTGCTTAGCCCCGCTGCGCATGCGCAGAATGACCTTTTTTCTGTGTTTCTACACAGAGTTCCCCTGGCCACCTGTGCCGCTTGATTATATGTGCGCTGTCTCTTTGATACGGGGGGTTGTTTATCCCCGTGACGCATGCGCATAATGACCTCTACATTGGCGGCTGCGATCTGCGGGCTCTGTTGCTAGGCGCTTTAGACACCGTCATGGTTTGCACATGCGCAATAGTACCCGGAGGGGTGCGCATGCGCAGCTGAGCCCTTCTCCGATCCTCTCTTCCAGCTGAAGAGAGGATCCCTTAATTGGCTAAGCAGGGCGGTCCCCCTGCAAGTTTGGCGCCATGTATCACTATATAACCAGCACTCCAATAGATACATCATGCTGATGCAGTGCTGGATAACAGACAAATATCTATCTAAAGGTAACCTTTAAACCTATTCGCTACTTTCTGGTCTAAATAGATACAGTTTGTTATGCCTATCATGGTATCTCTGTTAGTGCTATAAGGGCTTTTCAGGACCCTTCTAATTGGGACACTGGTATTATTGTGTTTCTTTCTTTATAGAGTGCGTTTTGTGACGTCCTTTTTTGTTGGTCAATTCGCCTTGGACCCCAAACTATCCATTCTATACAGGGTAAATCTTTACACGTATTGATAGAAAACTTTCAGGTATTTACTGACTTCTCAATTAACAGCTTGATGAAACTCGAGTTTATCTGGATCTGTTGTTAATGTCGCTACTATTGATTTCAGGCAAAAAATGCTTCTCCAGCTTTATTTATCCAGCACCAATCCTACATAGGATACCATTGGTAATCACTCTTTTCTGCTACTTTCACTTGTCGGATGTAAGTATATCTTACATAGATACTTACAGGATTTAATAGTTTATATTAGACCAGTTTTTTCAATAAAATATGGTATTTTCCCCTTTTCCCCCTTTTTTTTTTCTTTCTTACCAGCGTGTGCTTTCTTTGTCGGACTCGGGCTCCCACAAATAATTGTTGGCTGTTTATCTCCGAAGACTCTACCCTATTTATGAGATAATATTTTATCTATAAACTACTCTGCCACTATGTATGTGGATGTTTCAAAACACTGTTTTAAGTATGAGCCTAGGTCTGCTTTATGGGGAGCTGGACTGGAAAATAATATAAGAGCTGCCATTGCCACCTTCTCTTTGGAGCCTAAGTTACAAGGTTGTCATCCTTTTCCAAACTCTACTACTTGATAACTTATGGAGCTAACATAAATGTTTTTATGTCCTGACACTGCAGTGGCTGCATTCTCAGTTCAGTGGCTTAGTAAGTAGTAAAACAAAGGTGGGGATTATGATCCCATTGAGAACATCTATGAAATGGTGTACATTTTCTCATGACTCTATCATCAGTGAATAAGTGTTACTTAACAGAGTACTTAAACTGCAAATGCCTTTCTTGTGGAAACAGTAAAAATCTGAATTTCAAAGACAATGAACAAATTGCTACTATTTATCTGAATATGGCGATTTTATGGTAAGGATGGTTAACTGATTTACTGCATGTAGTGCTACAATGATAACTGATATTATTATGAAGAAATACATCAATAGATGAATAGCTTCATCTCGTATGTCTTAATGGACTGTAAAATGCAATCTTTTTTCCGATGCATGCTTTACTTTGAAATCAACATAATATACAGATAATTATAACAAGAATTTTGGACATGATTGAGGCTTTTTGTAAGTAAATACATAAGGTTGCAGTGTAAAGATAGGCAGCCAATGTTATTCATCTAGTGTTCAGCTGTCATGGTATGTCAGGTAGGCAGATGGTATATTCTATGAAATGTATTATTAAATGAATACAATGAACAATGTGCTTGATAATATTTTAAAGGCATGAGAGGAACATGTGGCCTGCCATTTCCGACCTTGACTGCTTGGCTTCCATGATAATTTTGCTTCAACACTTTTTCATACAATAACCTCCATGAGATTGTGTCGAGTGAGGCCAGAGTGAAGTTAAATCAGAAATCCTGTATACTTGTTCCAGGTCAGTGACTCAGAAAGTATTGAGAAAGCCAGATATCAGAAAAGTTTTCACAGGGAGGTCAGCAATGGCAGCACTTGATATGAATTACCGTAACATTACTACCTCTGTGCATTGAACTAGGAAACAGGGAGCTGTACATTAGAACCAAGCAGTGTAGTCATCTTCTTTTCATGGGTGTGTAAATCAAAATACTGTGACAACAATTTACAAATCACCATTATTTATGGATACTATAATTAGCCAAAGTAACAGATTATAAACTAGCAGGCTTCACTACTAAAGTTTTCTATCAGGAAATAATATGGATAACACTATGACTAACACTAGAATATGTAGTACATACATTGCTTCTAGGGTAAAAATCATTGGGGTAGATTTACTAAAATTGGAGAGTGCAGAATCTAGTGCAGCTGTCCATGGTAGACAATCAGCTTCTAACTTTACCTTGTTCAATTAAGCTTTGACAAAAAACCTTGAACCTGATTAGTTTCTATGCAGAACTGCACCAGATTTTGCACTTTCCAGTTTTACTAAATCAACCCCATTTTGTTTTGATTTTATATTCTTTTATTTTTTTCATGCAGTATAAGCACCTTAAGAAGAAACCTAAAACTATGAATTAAGGCAATCTTAAAGCAGTTGAAAAAATAATTTTATAAGCTATGATTGAAGTGGTGTTTTCAGCACTTTGCAGTGATAATGATCAACATTTGTCTTGAAATACAGATAGCTGAAATTTACAGTAGCTCCTTGTACATTCAGCTAAGATATGTTTATGCCTAATATGCTTGCTCTAAGCTAATCTTGCTTTAGTATTAAAGCTATAATAAGAGAATAGCATGCAACAGCACAATGGGTGTAAGACTAATGAATTATGTTTAGGCATTCTAAAGAGTTTGGTATTGTGTTCTACAGTAGATATTTAATCAGTAAAATAAACCTATTAATGTACAGAGGATAAAAAGATCTGTGTGACTAATCATGAGATGACTAATTTGCTAAGGCGTTAACTTTGCAAATATGATGGACTCAGACTTTTCCATTTTTACATTATTACTGCCATGCTTTCTTACTGATAAGCCCTTCAGTGAACATTATGTGTAAAATGACACTTCAATTTTTATAGATCATTAGGTTCAATATGTTAGTGACTTACTGATTACTGCTGTAATAGTTTGGCAAGGTCAGCCACTGTGTTCTCGGTAGATATATCAATTTTACCTTTGCCATTTTTATTTATTTTTTTTTAAATACATCAAGTAAAGTCCAACTTTAAGGTGGCGACCCTTGACATGGCCGGACGTGTCTGAGGAGAGCTCTGCCAGCCACCCATAGAATCTGCATCGATCCTGCATATTACTAGCAGTTCTCACTCCACAAATTACTTCTTTGCGGTGCCCAGACATTATACAAGCACCGCAGGCTTATGAGCAAGGTTACCCCCTCTACTTCAGTGGATCGTCTTAAAAAATTTGCCCACATGGAAAGACAAGATGGCATCAGCGGCCCTCCTCACTTGTGGAGCAGTGCAGCAGCAGCTACCGGAGCTACCCCAAAAGTCGGCACATCGACAACGGAGAAGATGGGTAAGCTGACCATGGAGCAAGTACATGACCAGCTTCTTAAAGCGATCACCTTCAGTAGCTCCTCCCTGACAGGCAAGATCGAGGAGATCAAAGTGGACATAGGCCTCATGAGACATAACTTGCAGCATGTTAGGGAAGGGGTGGCAGAAGCTGAGAGGATAATTTCCACCTTGGAAGATGATTTCTCCCCTTTCCCTGGTCAGGTGACAGCTGCTGAGAAACAAATCTCTTTCTTGTCCCAAAAAGTTGATGACCTTGAAAATCACCTTAGACGCAACAACCTCAGGATAGTGGGGCTCCCTGAAAAGGCTGAGTGCCAGAACCCAGGGGACTTTGTGGCTCAAAACTACCTTTTCTGCTACCTTTGCTGTTGAGAGGGCTCACAGAGTCCCAGCAAAACCCACTATCCCTGGTGCAGCTCCCAGGCCACTGCTGACCAGAATGCTCATCTGTAAAGATCATGATCTGTTGCTTTGTAAGGCCCGACAGAAAGGCATGATCAATTTTGACTGAGGAAAAAGCACAGAGGTGCCACTCTAAGTGCAGTATAGCAATGAATTTTAATGAACAAAATGTGCATACATACTCACAAGAGTGCTCGAGGTCCAGGGAGCGTCGGTAACCACCGGTGTAACCCGCTCTGCTTCACCAGCTAACAGCCAAATAGATCTCCTCCCTTCCCAGACATTCTGCCAACCCATGCTTGATATGCCTATTTTAATCCTACTCTTGTGAGTATGTATGCACATTTTTTTCATTAAAATTCATTGCTATACTGCACTTAGAGTGGTGCCTCTGTGCTTTTTCCTTAGCCATCCCAAGAGTCGCTTCTCATCTTCACTGGGCTGCCTTCAAGGTGCTATATTATGGAATGTATGGACTTATTACAGTCATTTGCTTCAAATTATTATTTTTAAAGTCCCCCCATGTTTTAGGTATTTATCAGTTCGGTGGATCTACACTGATGCTGGTGCAAGCGCCAATTTTTTTCTATATCAAAGATATATATCTATATTCAAAGATCAACTTTGAAAATGTGCAGATCTCCATCTTTCCAGAGTTCTCGATCGAATTGCAGAAGCAAAGAGCCACTCTCACAGAGGTTAAACGGAAGATGAGGGAAGATGGGATCATCTACTCCCAGCTCGGTTGAGAGTGATTGATGATGGCTGTGTGCTCTTCTTCACTACCCCTGATGCAGATCAAGAGTGGTTGAATGCAAAACGGTGTCCGTCCTGATTATTCTGGAATAGAATTGCTGTTGGGGAGATTCCTTTACCTTGCTTGCCCTAGATCAATTTTTTTTCCTGCAGCAAGTGCTTGATAGTAATCCTATTACATGCAAACTCCCTTTTTGTTTGTTTCTTTTGTTTTCAAGTAAATGCCTTTACTGCACTGGCAATTTTTCTATTTCCTTTTTCCACTGTTTGGAGCAACGTAATACTGAACTACACAAACTACCATTTCAATTTAACACTGGGTTCTTATTTTTTTCACCACTGTTTCTTTTTTCTGCATTGCTTTTTTTCAGTAGGTTTTCTGAGTTTAAGACGTATTCTAGTCATACCGATGGTGTGCTGCCCTCTTCTGGACGAACCTGGAACTCTTTATCCAAATGGCATCTGTTGTCTACCTACTAACCATCGGGGGGAAGTCTCTGAACTCTGGTAGTATTATACACACTGCAATACTGGTATTATGTGCATTTGACACTGTTCAGTCTGACACTGTTTATTTCATCTAATAATAGCAATGTAGAATGTACCCCTTTTTTTATTTATATTTTTTGTGAGAGCTTAACCGCTTGACAACCAGCGCACGCCGATTTACATCGGCAGAATGGCACTGGTAGGCAAAAGGGCATACAGGTCCACCAGGTGCCCGCGATCGTGTCACGGAGAGGATGAACGGGGGGATGCTTTTGTAAACAAAGCATTTCCGGTTCTGCCTAGTGACAGGACAGAGATCAATGCTCTCTGTCATCAAGAGCAGTGATCACTGTCCTGTGTGTAGAAGCCCAGCCCCCTCAAAGTTAAAATCACTCCCTAGGACACACTTAACCCCTTCACCACCCCCTAGTGGTTAATCCCTTCACTGCCAGTTTCATTTACACAGTAATCAATTCATTTTTACAGCACTAATCGCTGTATAAATGACAATGGTCGCAAAATAGTGTGAACAGTGTCCAATCTGTCCACCATAATGTCGCAGTCCTGATAAAAATCGCAGATCGCCACCATTACTAAAAAAAAAATAAAAAAATGCCATAAAACTATCCCCTATTTTGTAGACACTATAAATTTTGCACAAACCAATCAATATACACTTATTGTGATTATTTTTACCAAAAATATTTAGACGAATACATATTGGCCTAAACTGAAGAAAAAAATATTTTTTTTATATATATTTTTGGGGATATCATTTTTATAGCAAAAATTTTTAAATATTGAATTTTTTTCAAAATTGTCACTCTTTTTTTGATTATAGCGCAAAAAAATAAAAACTTCAGAGGCAATCAAATACCACCAAAATGAAAGCTCTATTTGTGGGAAAAAATGTGTTTGTTTGGGTACAACGTTGCACGACTGCGGAATTGTCAGTTAAAGCGACACAGTGCTGTATCGCAAAAAGTGCTCTGGTCAAAAAGGGGGTAAAATCCTCCAGGCTGAAGTGGTTAAGGGGATGGCTACTACCACAAATTACCTTCACATATGCTGTTGCAATATGCAGGTAATGCCCCATTGATACATCTTATCTACATAATCAGTCAACAGTTCCTTGCTACATCAGTTATTTATGGTTTGGCTTTTGGCCTCAATTGTTACGCCACTTGCCATTTTGTTCATTGGTACATATATAGTTTTACTGTCATGCATTTTATCTCATTACATGCTATCTCATTGTTATTTTCTGATATGCTAAACATCAATTTTCGATTGTTTAATAGCTAATCTCAGTACCTTTTTGTCATGGAATGTGAGGGGTCTAGGTACCCTCCACAAGTGTTCCCAAGTGTTTACCACAATACTTAAATCCAATGCTCACCTGATATGTCTTCAGGAGACACATTTGACTCCTGAACACATTGATCACCTCAAGAAGCCTTGGCTGCAGGGGATGGGACATTCTTGTTATTTCTCTTATTCTAGGGGGGCATCAGTATTGGTGCACCGCTTGGTCTCATGGGAGTGTGTGAAGGTTCAGGCAGACCCCCATGGGAGGTATGTCTTTATCCGGGTACAGCTACATGCACACCCATTTGTGATTATGGGTATTTACAACCCCCCTCCTGCTAACCTACAGGTGTTCAAGAGGTGATGGTTTTTGCTGCAATGTATCCAGAAGCCTATGTTTTATGTTTTGAAAAAGCAATATCCCATAAAATTTTCTGAGAGGTTTAAAAAAACCTAGTGGTAAATTCAAAAGTTTGGGATAGACCTTTGAAGAATATACAAGTAACAACACTTTTAATTTTCTTAAGATTGTCAATTCTTAGGAAAGACAGCAACTCCAAGATCCTGACTGGTTTAGGTCAAGCTATGGTACATTGTTGCATCTATTTTCTGGTAATTTAATAAAACAATATTATGTGAAGGGACAATGCATTAATTGTTTATTTTCAAGTTTTTGGTTTATGTTCAAATGAATTGGTAAATCTACTTCATCATGGAGGCATTTTTTTTATTTTTAGTTATTATCCTTTGCTTTGAGCAACTATATGGAAATGACTCTGGAAAAGAGGAACAATCAGCTTCATTCAGAGGTTCCCACAACGCTCGGCAGATTTTTTAATTAACTTTCTAGTGCTTTCATGGGCCGCCAAGTGAATGTTTCATTAAACAGCATACTTGACTTTGCAGCCTTAGTGAAGTGCTTTAAATAAAACTTTCTTGTGCAGATTCTCAGTCTTATTTGATAAAACTGTGACTCATTATTGAATTCTGAATTAACTTAGCAAATATGCCTACTGTGAGAAGGCATATTTACTAAAC
Organism: Lithobates sylvaticus; assembly: GCA_028564925.1. Classification (NCBI taxonomy): domain Eukaryota; kingdom Metazoa; phylum Chordata; class Amphibia; order Anura; family Ranidae; genus Lithobates; species Lithobates sylvaticus. Next base: position 393,761,451 of record CM053027.1, read on the forward strand.
TAGCTTAAAGTTTAAACTGTTGTTAGCCACATTTGAGGAGAATATGGGAAAACCAACTTTGTGCTGGGATACTACTACTTCTTTACAAAATGTTAATCATCTGTTTGCAGCTTCTACATTTGCATCTTTTTTTGAGGTTGGGGGTTTATGTTATAAGAATACATGAATACAAACTTTATTATCTAACATTTGTAATTAAAACTGATCTTCAGGTTAAGGGTGACAAAAATATGAGCCCACCCTATCTCTTCTTTATCAAATCTACATCTTTAATTAAGAAATGTACTTAACCGCTTGCCGACCGCTTCACGTAGATATACTGTGGCAGAAGGGCACGTCACCCTTCTGCCATGAGTGTGATCGCGGGTCCCGCAGACTCGATGTCTGCGGGGATACCCGCGATCATCTCACGGAGAGGAAGAATGGGGAAATGCTGATGTAAACAAGCATTTCCCCATTCTGCCTAATGATGCTGACACTGATCACAGCTCCCTGTGATCGGGAGCGGTGATCAATGTCATGTCACAATTAGCCCCTCCCCCCCACAGTTAGAACACATCCCTAGGACACATTTAACCCCTGCACCCCCCCCCTCCTGGTTAACTCCTTCACTGCCAGTCACATTTACACAGTAATCAATGCATTCTTAATCAAGCTGTTCGCTGTATAAATGTGAATGGACCCAAAATAGCGACAAAAGTGTCTGATGTGTCCGCCATAATGTCGCAGTCACAATAAAAATTGCTGATCGCCGCCATTACTAGTAAAAAAATAAATATTAATAAAAATGCCATAAAACTATCCCATATTTTTTAGACGGTATAACTTTGCGCAAACCAATCAATAAACGCTTATTGCGATTTTTTTTACCAAAAATATGTAGAAGAATACATATCGGCCTAAACTGAGGAAAAAAGGACTTCAATTTTGTTTGGGAACCACATCGCACGACCGCACAATTATCAGTTAAAGCGACCCAGTGCCAAATTGCAAAAAGTGCTCTGGTCTTTGGCCAGCCAAATAGTCCAGGGCTTAAGTGGTTAAATTCCCAAATATATAACTGCATCTACAGTCATGTGACATGCTGGATGCAGATGCTTCTTTCTTCGGCTCTGTGGCATGGGGAATTTGTTTTCAGGTGCTCACATTGCTTCCTAGGGAAGTGGACACTTCCTATCAGCTGTAAGAAGAGGTAACCCGTGGGGTTCTCACAAGATCTCGAGGAACTGAAATGGCAGCATCATGACACAAGGCTGCACTGCAATGCCCATACAGCATGTTTACTGCTGATACTAAAATGCCAAAAAATATAAAAGGGGCCCCAAACTCCACCCAAAAGACAATATTAATTTGATATGTTGGGTTGTTTCAAACAAATCCTACATACATAACTTTATCAACAGATTTCCATAAATTTACATTTAATGATTAGGTCTGGATGGTTCTGCTATAAATGACCATAGATTTTCTATAACACAGCAATACAATTGAAAGTTCCCTGTGTTGCTTTTACTTTAGAGTTAAAATGTTATCACCTGTATTATTTCCAAATTGAGTGTCAGCAGTTCCATTTAAATCAGAAGTTACAATTTCTAAAGATGTCTTTCCACGCGGGCTCCGTACACAGACACGTCCGTGTGTATGGGGCCTTTAAGTTTTGAGTAATGTACAATAGCAACACAAGCTCTTCTCATTTAATTCAGATGGATCCAAGGCCTGGTCTTTCCAAATTCTCAACACAAATGGAAAGTAATGATTTTTTACCCATTTATATTTAACCAATATTAACTCATAATATTAGCCCTCCAAGCAATGAGGATATAAATGTGGGTGTAAAGTTAATGAACCATATTGAAATGTTTTATGCAGTAAAATAAATTCACCAGGTTCTCCAAACATACAGTGTTTCATTACAAGCAAGTAAAAATCGTATTTCTTGCATTTTGTATTGCTGAAAAAAAGCCTTCTGTTTTCCATTGTACCCTTTTCCTAGTTTAGAAACAACATATTTCATCTAAAGGCTTTCCTAAAATAACAACAGAAATTGTAAATGAGACTATATTTGAGGATAATGGACTTGATTCACTGAAGATCAGTAGGTGAAGAAGTTCTATGCATTATGTATATTGTATGGCATAGTTTCTTAATTTTAGGATTCATTATTCACATGCAAGATGTTTTCTTGTATGCAAATATACGGTAAGTATGAGAGAAAACAAATAACATTGCACCTAAATTCATTTTAAATTCCAATAAATCTCAATTATTAATCCCTGGAAATGGTAAATCAAAAAGGATTACTATAAAAAAAAATATTTTAGTCTTTATATTAGTAAAATGTATTTATGCATGGGCTTTAAAATGTAATTGATGACTAACTGTGCAAATAATGGCAAATACCCCAGCTGGGGGACTGAAGGTGGATTTCACCAAGAAAGAGTTTTAGGGCAGCAGGGAACTTTGAGGACACTTCAAAGTTCCTACTTGGGAGGGTGGCGTTAATTTACTGTGAAATCTCTGATTTCTTATTGGCCAAGTTTCATTAAAGTTCACTAAAGACAGGAATGTTTCACCCTTTCCTGTACAAGCCATTTTTCAGTAATCTGGGTGCAGGTGAGTGTCACCAAATGCACACTATCTGTGTTCATGATCACTCACCCAAACCCTCATGCCTGCAACATTAGGACAAAAGTATGTGTTCATGCAGCCACTGTGCCCTAGAAGACTTCAGTGGGCTTCCTGCTGTGGATGGGCCGAACACCCTCCTGTTCGGTGCGCATCCAGAACATGTGAACAGGCAAAAAATTAGTTCAAACGCGCATAAAGTCTATGGGACACGAACATAAATAATCAAAAGTGCTAATTTTAAAAGTTAATATGCAAGTTATTGTCATAAAAAGTGTTTGGGGACCCGGGTCATGCCCCAGGGGACATGTATCAATGCAAACGGCTGTTTTTTCAGAAGCATTGATTTTAATAATGCTTAAAGTGAAACAATAAAAGTAAAGTATTCCTTCAAATTTCATACCTGGGGGGTGTCTATAGGTCTATAGTATGCCTGTAAAGTGGCGCATGTCTCCCGTGTTTATAACAGTCCGAGAGCAAAATTAAATTTCTAAAAGAAAAAAAGTAATTTAAAAGTACTAGCGCTAGGGGCGTGGCCAAGATGACGATCGGGTCGGACGTCTAGGAGCGGATCTCTGCACCAACGGAGGGGTATTTATCCTGAAACTTTATCCTGACCTGCCTGAACCCCCTAAAAACACTGCCACTGGCTCGTGTAGATGGTCCTGCCTCAGAAGAAAAAGGGAGCTAACCGCAAGCTACAGCACAAGGGAGCCTCCAATATGGCGACGCAAACCTCCGAGGCTGATCCGGCCCCCATGGAGGAGGACAGATTCGCTGCACTTATGCAGGCCATTAATGGCTGCCAAGCAGCACTCACCAGCAAAATTGACTCTCTACAAATCAAGATGGGCTTGATGAGGAAAGACAGCGAGAAGCTCCGTCAGTGAGTGGACGAGGTGGAGACCCACGTTGGGGACACGAAGGATGTGGTGAGAAATCATACGGCCACCCTACACACAGTCCAGATCCAACTGAAATACCTATGCGTAATAACCTGCGGATCATCGGCCTCCCTGAAGGAACAGATGTGCCAGACACTCCTGCCTTCACCAAACGCCTCCTCCGTTCCCTTTTCCCACAGGCGCCATACTCCCCACATTTTGTCGTGGAAAGGGCGCATAGGATGCCTCCCACGCGCGGACCTCCCGGAGCGCCGCCGCGCACATTTATATTTAAACTGATGAACTTCAGGGAACGGGACCTCATACTCCGTGAGGCCTGGAAGACGGAGAATATTCGTCATGAAGCGCCTCGCCTGATGTTTTTCCCGGACTTCTCCGTAGACACCCAAAAGAGGAGAAAGTCATTTGACGCTGTCAAGCAATCTCTCAGATCCCGGAACATCAAATACAGCATGATGTTTCCTGCACGCCTGAGAGTGGCTGGCGGCGAATCGATCAGATTCTTCAACACTCCTGAAGATGCAGCACAGTGGGTGAACACTCTGCCCAGAGGGTGACCTATGGACCCTGCGACTATGGAGTCTGCATCATGTTCAGTCCACGTGAGTTTATTTCTGTGATCCCATTCTTTATATGCCCATGATGATCAAGAATCTTAACACCAGACAGTACTTTTCATACCATTATATACATTTGTCCCGGGATCACAGGTATCTGTATGAGGAAGACGACTGTATATGTATCCTGCTTTTAGTGCCTTACATGCCCTCCTCCTCTCCTATGAGTGACTGGGGAGGCGAGCTGTTGGGCAGCACTGATTACTGTACCGGATTTCAGCAAGTATGGCCGCGGGAGGGACTTTCTCACTGGTAACCGAAAGGAGACTTCTCTACATTCTATACCCGCCTTCATATTACTGTGCCTGCTATGAAAGTTTATGTATGTCCTGCTGACATATTCGGTTCGGGGTACACGCAATTTGCATATTTGGGTATATCATCCCAAGAAAGAGATGCTTGATTGTCCAGAGAGGGTTCCTCCCAGGCATGTCTAAGTTTATATTTTGACACTCTACAAGACCAGTTCAAGTACTGCACCCCTGACCAGGTAACTCATTCGTTCCTGGATAACGCTCCGTTGGCAGCACCTCCGCTGCACCCCTCTATACACCAGGTACCCGGGTGCTCATTGCTTACTTGATACATGCTCACGACCCCACTGACCATGTTTGTTAAGGGGATCCAGGTGCAATCGAGTTGGAATGGATGCACAGGGTGGGGGGGGGAGGTTTATGTTTGCTGCTATTTTTCTTTTGGTTTATTGGTTTTGAGTTGTTTTCTTAGTTACATGTTTGTTCATGAAGGAATGATATGTATATGTATGTCACAGATGCTACAGATACAGATGCAACTGTTAATGGGTTGCTGGAGGGGGATATCCCCACAGAGGGTTGTCTACAGGGGTCCAAATTCAGGATCGGGGCCCCACCACACATTGTCATGCCCTCCCCCATGGCCCCCCCTGACATTGATATTGTGGATTGTCTGGGGGATGAATTCCAAAATCAAACGTGCCCTAATCTTTAAATTTCTCAAGAATTACTCCCATGATGTATGCATTCTCCAAGAATCTCACCTGGTGGGTGGCAGCGTCCTTAGCCTTAAGAAACCATGGGTTGGTCACTATTACCATGCCACTCATTCTACCCATTCTAGGGGGGTCAGCATCTTAATTCGTAAATCCCTTCCATTCACGATCCTTGATCTGCATCTGGACCCCAAGGGTAAATATGTGTCTCTCCATGCAAGTATGGACAGCCTACCTCTACTTCTGGTGGGTCTGTACAACCCTTCTCTGGCCTCCTCTGATCTCCTGCAAGATAACACAGGTACTGGCGTCACAGACTTTAATATGGTACCGTGCCCTAATATGGACAGATTGTCCCCTGACCCGGCTACAGAATCTCCACTCTCCCGATGGGCGTCGACTTTAGGCCTAACGAATGTTTGGAGATGGATGTACCCGGCTACTAGAAGTTATACCTGCAGCTCAGCCACATATACAGCCATGTCTCGTAAGGACCTCATATATGCCAGTAGCCCAATCCTCGATAAGGTGCAGGAAATCTCTATCCTCCCGAGAGGGATATCTGATCATACACCCATTCTCCTGAAAATACACACGAGAGGTGACCACCTGTGGCGCCTGTCCAGATACTGGATTTCGGTTGAGCGTGTCGAACCTGTGATAAAATCGGCTATCATGGACTACTAGGCTCCTGACCCTGTTGGTACGGAGACCCCGGCCAGATGGGAAGGCTTTATATTTCACATCAGGCAGCAGTACAAGTCGGCCGTGGGGACGGCACGCTCATCCTCCCGGGCCTCACTAGTTCAGGCAGAGGCCGATGCCCAGAGGCTGGAACAGGAATATATTGGGGGAGGAGGAGAGAATAAGAGAAAGGACCTGCTTGTGGCCCTCAGAGAGGTGCAGCTCATTAGACTCTCTGCAGCAAATAAACAACTACTGTACCGATCACAAAAAATATTTGAACAGGGAGAGAGATCAGGCCGTATGTTGGCTTGGCTCTCTAGAGAGCCCACAGATACTACCCATATTGCCAATATAAGGAACTATTCGGGCAGGTTGCTATCAGATCCGAATGACATAAATCTATGCTTTGTGGATTACTACAGAGACTTATACTCCTCCAGGACTGACCACACACCTGTGGAACTCCAGTCCTTCCTCAATAGTGTACAGTTCCCCTCTCTCTCAGATGAGGCCCGCAGATGAGGCCCGCAGTTAGAAGCCCCAATTACTGTAAAGGAGGTGCAAATGGCGATATCCTTTATGCAGGCTGGCAAGACCCCAGGACACAACGGCCTCCCGGCCAAATTCTTTAAGACTCATTGTGCTTCTTTAGCGATAAGACTTAGGGGAGCCCTCTTAACATCCCTCGACGTCGGAGGCCCTGCCACCCATTTATGATGAGAGCTGTAATTGTGGTTCTCCTCAAACCAGGAAAAGACCCTGAACTATGCTCGTCCTATATGCCAATTTCACTATTAAATGTGGATGCTAAAATTCTAACTAAAGTATTAGACAGCCGCCTCAACGCGGTGATACTTTCTTTGATACATGGGGACCTGCCTGGGAAGGGCACAGATATTAATTTAAGGAGGCTGTTTACGGTAATGGACCGGGTGGCTAGGGGGGGAGGAGGAGAGGGGGTGATAGCGTCAATAGATGCCGAAAAGGCCTTTAACTCAGTGGAGTGGGACTACCTATGGAGCGTACTCCAGAGATTTGGCCAGGGTCCAAATTTCATATCATGGCTTAGGTTGCTGTATTCGGATCCGACAGCCAGGGTCAGAACAAATGGCAGGCTTTCTGCTTCATTCCCGCTCCACCGAGGCACCAGGCAGGGATGCCCCCTCTCCCCGGCCTTATTCGCACTTGCCATTGAACCCTTGGCCATTCTCTTCAGGACATCAAGAACGATAGCGGGCATATCTGTACACCCCATTGTAGAGAAAGTGTCTATGTATGCGGATGACACTCTCCTTTACCTAAAAGATCCTCACCAATCTTTATCAACAGCCTTAGAATTAATTGATTTATTTGGAAGGTTTTCAGAGATTAGAATCAACTGGAATAAGTCAGTCCTCTTTCCTCTACACCAAGGTGGGCCTCCCTTGAACCTCCCAGCTCCTCTTCAATGGGTAGACAGCTTTAAATACTTAGGGATCCAAATCCACAGAAATCTATCTAAATACCTAGACTTTAATGTATACCTGATTCTTCAAATTGGTTCAGAAAACCTCTGGAAAAATCTACCACTCACCCCTATAGGTAGAGTCAAATTAGTCAAAATGTCCTTTCTCCCCACATTTCTTTAAGTTTTTAGGAACACTCCCATTAGCATCCCCAACTCCTTCTTCACTAAATTAGAGCAAATAGTCACGTCATTCATATGGCGGGGGTCGGTGCCAAGAGTGGCTAGGTCCACACTTCAACTTAGATTATCTGAGGGTGGGCTTGCTCTCCCCAATTTTAGGAAATATTACTGTGCTGCGGTCCTTGTCTCTGTGAGGTGGTGGTTCACACAAGACCAGTCTAACCCCTCGGTTAACCTCGAGGCTGCTATATTAGGTTCTTACTCAGAATTAAGTAATATAGTATATAGAGGGCCTAAATCCAACACGCACTGTACTACTCCCATGACAACCACAGTAAAGGTATGGAAACAAGTTTAGAAACAAATTGAAGAGCCACAGACGTTCTCTCCCCATGTACCCCTTTTGGCAATCTGCCCCACTTGAGGACGGTGCCTGACCTGCAGGTCTGGGCCAGATATGGGGTGAGGACACTGAGGGATGTCATGCCGGAGGGGAGTCTGCTCCCTTTCAGAAGACTGAAGAGTAAATTTGAGCTTCCACCATGGATGTATTTCAGATATGTACAACTGAGACATGCCCTCAGGGCGCAGTTCCCCGACACTGTAAAACTCGAGCCACATCAGGTAGAGAGACTAGTTACCTCCCGCATTATAGATAGGACACTGTCATCCATCTATCTTAGACTCACATGCATAGATAGTACGGGGGCAACTAAGACCTTTTCGGCCTGGCAGCGGGACCTTCCAACATTGACTGAGGAGGACTGGTCTGTGGTAATACAACAGTTTATTCCACTCATGATATCCGCAAAGGATAAATTCGTGCAACAAACATTTCTTCATAGGGTGCATTACAGGCCCCAAAGGTTGGCACTAATCTACAACACCTCCGGCACATGTCCCAAATGTGCTGGAGATATTGGCAACTACATACACATGGTCTGGCTCTGCCCACGAATACAGGAGTTCTGGGAAAAAGTTACGAAGGACATTACATTAATAACTGGAGTATCTGTTGGGTTAAATCCCTTGATTCTATTGTTAGGTATCACAGATAATATGCCCACCAGTACTCATAAAAACGTGTCTATCTTTTCCATGGCATTCTATGCCATGAAAACTATTCTGCTTCAATGGAAGATGGCGGCCCCACCGAAGATCTCCACGTGGACAGGAGGACTGGTGAATGCTCCCCTTCCTCTGTACAAATTAACCTACATGGGTCGTAACTGCCCCAAGAAATTCCACAAAATATGGTCGGCTTGGGTGGAGGCTAGAGGTCTCACAATAGAGCAACAATGAGGGTTCCTCTCCGGGCACACACACACATACCCTGGTGGAAGGTCTCTCCCCCTGGTTCTCTAATGCAACCAAGATGATGCAGCTGGCACCCCTCTTCCACCCCCTCTCCCTTTCCTGTAGCCCTCCCCCCCAAACCCCTCCGTCCCTGCTATGTATAGCATTTATTACTATAAGTGGGGTCAATCAACTTCCATGGATGTATAATCTCCAATGTATACCCTAACAGTGAGAACAAACTTCGATTGAAGAGATTCTGGAATGTAACATGCATCAATATCTAACACACCTTACAGATAATCTTTTCAACATATGCAGATTTAATATGTGACTTTCTAGTATAAATATGCTGTTTAATGGAAATTAATGTACACTGTAACACTTTATATGCATAACATGTAACGGAATGAATATTTAATAAAAATGTATTAATCAATTGTCGGTCCCGACAATACACATAAAAGTCATTGAAAAAAAAAATGCGTGGGGGTCCCCCAAAATTCCATTACCAGGCCCTTCAGGTCTGGTATGGATATTAAGGGGAACTCCGCACCAAAATAATTTAAAAAATGACGTGGGATTCCCCCCAAAAATCTACACCAGACCCTTATCTGAGCACACAACCTGGCAGGCCGCAGGAAAAGATGGGGGAGACAAGAGAGCGCCCCCCTTCTGAACCATACCAGGCCACATGCCCTCAACATGGGGAGGATGTCCCCATGTTGATGGGGACAAGGGCCTTATCCCCACAACCCTTGCCCGGTGGTTGTGGGGTTATGTTGGCGGGGAGCTTATCAATATCTGGAAGCCCCCTTTAACAAAGGGAACACCCAGATCCCGCCCCCTCTATGTGAATTGGTAAGGGGTACAAATGTACCCCTACCATTTCACAAAAAGAAAGTGTCAAAATGTTAAAAAAACACACGAGATGGCTTGGGACAAGTCATTTTTTTAAAATAAAAAATAAATAAATAAAAAAGAGATTCCAGCGATGTAATCCAATAAATCCATGCTCCTACTCCAGCGATGTAATCCAATTCTCGATCTCCAGCGATGGATGATCTCCAACGACTCCAGCGAGGAACACGCACAGGATCCTGCCTCCACCGGTGGCACCCAGCCAATGACGAGGTGCTAGCTTGACAGGTCTTATGTAGCTGAGGGCGGGGCCACCCGTCACATGACCCGGTCCCCCTCTGACAAGGGGAAACGCTGGGGTTTCCCAGTGACGTGTACGGGTGACCCTGCCCCCCTCTGATGCAATGGGAATCCTGTGTTTTTTTTATATATTGACACTTTCTTTTTGTGAAATGGTAGGGGTACATTTGTACCCCTTACCAATTCCCATGGGGGGCAGGATCTGGGTTTCCCCTTTGTTAAAGGTGACTTCCAGATTCCGATAAGCCCCCCGCCTGCAGACCCCCACAACCACCGGGCAAGGGTAGTGGGGATGAGGCCCTTGTTGAGGGCATGTGGCCAGGTACGGTTTGGGGGGTGCGCTCTCTTGTCCCCCCCTCTTTTCCTGCGGCCTGCCAGGTTGCATGCTCGGATAAGGGTCTGGTGTTGATTTTTGGGGGAACCCCACACCATTTTTTTTTATTTTGGCGCAGAGTTCCCCTTAATATCCATACCAGACCTGAAGGGCCTGGTAATGGAATTTTGGGGGACCCCCACGCATTTTTTTTAATGACTTAAATGACTTTTATGTGCATTGTCGGGACCAACAATTCATTAATAGCCGGCACTAGCGCTAGTACTTTTAAATTACTTTTTTTCCTTTAGAAATGTAATTTTGCTCTCGAACTGTTATAAACACGGAAAACATGTGCTACTTTACAGGCATACTATAGGCACCCCCCAGGTACGAAATTTAAAGGAATATTTCACTTTTATTGTTTCACTTTAAGCATTATTAAAATCACTGCTCCCGAAAAAACTTCAGTTTTTAAAACTTTTTTTGCATTGATATATGTCCCCTGGGGCAGGACCCAGGTCCCCAAACACTTTGTATGACAATAACTTGCATATTAACCTTTAAAATTAGCACTTTAGATTTCTCCCATAGACTTTTAAAGGGTGTTCTGCGGCTTTTTGAATTTGCCGCAAACACCCCAAATTGTTCGCTGTTCGGCGCACGGGCGAACATCCAATGTTCAAGTCGAACTCATGTTTGACTCGAACAGATAGCCCATCCCTACTTCCAGCACGTAACACCTGGAGACACTGAAAGAAACAACTTTTTTCACAGTATATGAGTGTGAATGAGGCCAAATCGTAAACTTCCCAATCTACCAGTTTAAACCTAAAGTATTTTATGGGACTTTGTAGGTGCTATAAAGAGTCACAACACATATATTTATAAAATATATTTATTCACACTTATTTATACAAAGATTAAAAAATACATGCCATAAGTTAGTCTGACATCTATATGTATACACAAAAAAACACCACCTAGATTAGGTCTTTACAACGCCATACCTAAAAAACCTCAACTCCAAACAAAACAACCAGAGAGAAGCTAAAAGGGGCTGTCAAGGGAAGCCAACAAAACATTGTATGCTGTAAATATATGTGCATATACAATATTGCAAGACCCGGCACAGAGTTTTTTTTCTTCCCCGCGTATGCGCCGTTAACTTTATCGGTGGACTACAAGTGAAATATCTCCTAAACGGCACACGTTTAGGAGATGTTTCCACTTATTCTAGGCTTACCTATAGGTGGAAGTCCCAAAAACACAAGAGGCCTGAACCACCCTGCCAAAAGAAGGTCCTTATGGAAAGATGCACTCCAACACAAGGCCGACATTCTAGCAGTGCAAGAAACTAATTTCCACAAGTTGGCCTCCCCTAAATGCTTCCATGCAAGCTTTCCTCATATTTTTACATCCTCTATTCCAGCAAAGAAGAGGGGGGTAATGTTGGCCATAGGGACACAGTACACATACTGCAGCTGCTGGCTTTTAATAAATGGACACTTACCTGTCCTGCAGTTCCTCGATGTTGGCACTGCAGCTGATGTTTCCATCAGCTGTCGGGTGCTGCCACTGCCATTGTGGGTAAGGTAACCCGGCAGCGTAGCCTTTCGGCTTCACGCCGGGAACCCTACTGCGCATGCGCGAGGCCCCGCTCCTCTCTCCTATTAGCCCGGTGGCCAGGGGAGGAGGAGGAGGGAGCCCCGCGGTGACATCACGGGCACGGCCGGACTCCCGGAAGTGGGAAAGGATGCCTGTCAAAGACAGGTTGCCTTTCCCACCTCCCCGAAAGGTGCCAATTGTGACACCGGAGGGAGAGAGGAATCCGATGAGCGGAAGTTCCACTTTAGGGTGGAGCTCTGCTTTAATGTACGCTGCTTACAAAATCTTTAATAAAAATTATTGAAAAAAAAAAAAAACGATCTTCAGCTGGTTCCATGGTATAGCCCTATATGGGATAAACAAATATATATTGGCCACAGAGGAGACACAGAGCTCTTTTGTAATCTCCTGGTAAATCACAGGAGAAGACCTTAGCAGGCCAGCACATTTTTTGAAGTGAAGGTCAGATGAATCAAAGTACAAGGCCTAAGGAACCCCCTGGTTTTCACTAGAGCACCCTACATGGGATGATGGGGTTTTCTGCAGATGGCCCCCAGGTTGTGTCCTTCTGACTCACATGAGCAGGCAGCTACTGGAAATATGGATATACATTAAAGAGTCTCTTGTACAAGGGGGATCCTGGGAATATGGGCCAGTAGCAAGTAACAGTCTATGACAGGCAGGCTTGCAAAGGGAAACAGAACACAGAGATGAGAATCTTAGCACTGGTGCTTGATGCAGGCTGTGATGCATGGGGTAACTGAAGGAGGTTATAGGCTGGAGTGCATGGGGTCACTGGAACAGGGCACAGACTGGAGTGCATAGAGTCACTGGAAAAGGATACAGGCTGGAGTGCATAGGGTCACTAGAGCAGGACACAGGCTGGAGTGCATAGGGTCACACTGGAAAAAAGGCTCAATAGGATAAAGGCTGGAAGGACGCTGAGGACACTGAGGATTGCTGGAGGTGCACAACAGTGGGACACAGCGCTGATTTGCAAAAGACACTGAAGATCACTGGTAACACACTGGAGCTAGTACCAGAGACACTGAGGATCACAGAAGAGATGCTTGAACCCTGAGAAACACATGCTAGCTCTTTAGGACAGCACCCCCTCTTTGATTGGGTGTAGTGCCAACAAGACCCAGAAGTCAGCAGCCGATGTACACATAGGGGAAGACCAAGTGCTGGTGCTGTAGAACAGATGAGCCGACACCTAATTTGACCTTAAATATACTAATAATAATAGACTGCAGTAAGCCTTGTAGAAAATTCATGTGAGCTTAAAAGCAGCAAAATCAATCATATATTTTTTATTTATAAACTACTAATCTCATCAACTACCATGAATAGAGATAAACATAGGCAGGCATGCTTTAAAGCGGTGTTTCAGCTTTAAAAAAAAAAAATTTAAAAGTCAGCAGCTAAAAAAAAAGTCGCTGCTGACTTTTAATAAGTACACTTACCCTCCCAGGACCCCCGCGATGCCGTTCGTGGAGGCTGAGATGTCCCTCGGCGTTCCGGATCCAGCGCCGCCATCCTCAGTAAGGGAAACGGCTTTGCGCGGCCTACTGCGCATGCGCGAGTCGGCGCGCGGCCTACTGCGCATGCGCGAGTCGGCGCGCGGCCTACTGCGCATGCGCGAGTCGGCGCGCGGCCTACTGCGCATGCGCGAGTCGGCGCGCTGCCTACTGCGCATGCGCGAGTCGGCGCGCGGCCTACTGCGCATGCGCGAGTGGGATTTGTGAATGGGGAGTGCAATGTGTTGTGGGACACCGTTCCCATAACACACCGCGTCCCATTTACCTGAAGACGGAAGAAGAGAAGATCACCGCGGCGCTGGAGGAGGCAGATTAGGAAAATCTGCCTAGCAACAGCCATTTCTGGTAAGTAAAAAAAAAACATTTTTTTTTTTTTTTTTTTTTAATTGTTACTAACATTTTTTCAAGTTTTCATTTTCAGGGTGTCCCACCACTTTAAGTACATTTTGTTAGTAGCTGGTCCTGCACCTGTACCTCATACACCTCAGTAGTAATGGGTGCAAGGCCTATAGGGCTGCTATCTAAAAAAAGATGGTGTTGACTAAACCTTAGCTGACTACATAGATACAGAGAAATTAGTGTAGCTATATGGTTCAGGAAGTGTGTTATTTGCAGGATCATCAGTTCAAAACAAAGAGAAAAGGGTTGGAAAGAAAGGATTTTAATGCAACCACTTCATCTAAGGACTAATAATCTGCATTTTTGGTTTTGGGTTCAATCCTGACCAGCTTCTAAGTGATTCTTAAAATGTGTTGTTGGGTAATTTAAAAGAGATACCCTTGATATAAGATATATCCTCATTGGTTTTAAGCAAAACATTTAAAAAAACATTTTCTGGCGTCAGGTCATTTTACTTCACACTAATTAAATTTGACATCTAAGCTCAACTTTCATAAATTATGCAACAAAGTAAAATACACTGTTCAGTCTAACTGTAACATTCTACTGTAGTTCTGATCAAACAGAAGGGGTATTTCAGAAATTCATTGTGATTCCACAAGAACAAGTGAAATTGTGCCTATCAACAAGGCATTGTGAATACATGTCACAGAATTCAAGAAAGTAAATGTTTGGGGACTCTCACATAGTAAGTTTACAAACTTGAAGTTTTTTCAGATTATTAGGAAAGGGCTAGGAATAATTGAAATAAAAGGTGTAAATTATTATAGGATTTTACAGTTAGACCATGGATATGCTTTGACCCCAGGTTCACACATATGCGATGTGGGAACCGGCGAAATTCTTGTGCCAGGTTCCACATCGAATCTCCCTCGCAGGCAGTTCACACTGCCCTCTGTGAACCACTGCAGGTGTCTATACAAAGTTAATGACACCCCCAGATCGGTTAGCAGATTGCAGTGTGAACTGTGAATTCAGGCAGGAATCAGATCGCATGGGTGTTCACACCAGTGCGGGAAAAAAAATTGTTCCTGCACTATTTTCGTGCAAATCCAATGCGAGTTCAGCCATACAGCTGTATGGCTGAACTTGCATTGTACAGACATTGCATGTGATCTGCAGAACAATGTAGTGCGAATCACATGCAATGTCTGACATTGCATATGTGTGAACCCAGGCTAAACTTTTGGCAATAAGAACTGCTGGATTTGACTATATGGATATTGGAGAAATGTTACATGTACTATTAGGAGACAGATGAAGGCATGAAGCAACATAAGATCTTCACCTTATGTTGAGCCTAGACAGTCCTGACTGGCATAGAAATCATAATGTGCTTTAAAGGGATAAAAAGGAAGAGTATTGCCACTATAACCCAACACCAGAAATTGCATTGATAATTTATATAATGCACACTAAATTTCAAAATATCACATTCTGCTGCATGTTAGCCATGGCAGGCCTACCTTACCCTCTCCCATACCTCCAGAAAAAAGTTCCACCCACAACCAACCCCCCCCCAACACCAATGACATATAAGCCTGTACAAGAAAACTTAAAGGAGTTGTAAAGGCAGAAGGCTTTTTTATTTTAAGGACCGGAAGGTTTTACCCCCTTCATGACCAGGCCATTTTTTCCGATACAGCACTGAGTTACTTTAACCGACAATTGCACGGGCGTGCGACACTGTACCCAAATAAAGTAAATGTCCTTTTTTTTCCCACAAATAGAGCTTTCTGTTGGTGGTATTTGATCACCTCTGCGTTTTTTATTTTTTGTGCTATAAACAAAAAAAAACAGACAATTTTACAAAAAAAAAACTATATTTTTTACTTTCTGCTACAATACATATCCAAAAAAAATATATAAAAAAAACAAATTTATTCATCAGTTTAGGCTAATATGTATTCTGCTACATATTTTTGGTAAAAAAATTAGCAATAAGCGTATATTGATTGGTTTGCACAAAAGTTATAGCATCTACAAAATAGTGGATAGATTTATGGCATTTTTTATTATTATTATTTTTTTATACTAGTAATGGCGGTGATCAGCGATTTTTAGAGGGACTGCGACATTGCAGCTGACTGATCAAACACTTTTGACACTTCCTACCAAATGGCCACATTTTCAAACCTTGACATTTTGCAAACTGCAAGACATTTGGTGTGAGCTTCTGCTTAAATGTGACTGCGGCTGCTTTTATGTTGTAAGACAAAGCTCCAATTTTGTAAAAGAGCTTACCGACATATTAGAAGCATGCAGGTCTGCAACCCTGACCTGCCTTTGGGAAGGCACACCACATTGATCCATCGGGGTGTATTTCCCAGGTTAAAAAATTTTGATTCAAAAATATGGAAAAAAGAGGCTTGCTCTAGGTACTGAAATGGGTCTCACATTACTAAGAAACTCACTGTTCAACCCCTAAACATGTATAAAGAAAAAAGTATCTCCAATAGATGGAGACAAAAAAGTGGGGCTTATTGGACAGTGGTGTCAATTAAGTAGAAGTCAGGAAACCATATCTAAAATATACGTGAATAAGTTTATTTTTTTTTTTTTCAAAATAATTTTATTGAGTTTTAACAGGATAACAAGTTAACAGCATAATCATGACAGACAAGTCAGTACAAAAATGATAACCTTTGCAGGATACACACTCTACCGTGAGAGTAAACACGCCAAACAGATGTAAGAACGGTAGAGGCCTGTAGGTGAGGAAAAATACAAGGGGAGGTAGCATCGTCCAAAGCTTGCAAACATTAAAAAGGCATTTCGAAAGATGACATGCAATGAGAAACATAGTAAGGCGCCTAAAGCAGGTAGAAGGTAACAAGGTAGTGGGAGATGGCCATAGCATGTTATGTTTCGGGACAGGGGCTAAATGGGAGGCCAAGAATTTACATACTGTTGTAAAAATGAAGGGCGCAGGAACCCGGAGAAGTGTAAAAGGTAGAATCACCGTCCTAAGGTCAACCGCACCACCAATCACCCCTTTCGGGCTCTTGCTGTGAGTGGGGTGGGGGCCTGCGTTGTTAGTTACTGTAGTCAGTGCTGAGACGGTACAACGTAGCTCATTCGAGGGTCCTGAGGGGGAATGAAGTGTAAAGGTGTAGAGGGAGAGGGGGAAGAGTGTGGGGTCCAGTGGCTTGTAGGGGTAGTTTACATACACATCTAAAACAAAAGGGGAAAACCGGATACACAGTGTGGGTGTTCAACTATGGATTGTCCAAAGCAAAGCAATGGGAGAGGTCAGAGGGTAGTGGGATGGGAAGTATTGGGGGTGCTTAAGGTGGAGAGCGATCTGTAATGTAGCCAGCACGACCATGTAGCGGAAAATTTAGTTGGGTTGTCATGTGCTTGGCAGATTAGCTTTTCCATGGTCGCTATTCTGTCAACCCTACGGATCCAATCGTCCACTGTGGGGGGGGTCTCATTCCTCCACAGGGCAGGGATGCAGAGGTTGGCAGCGTTGACTAGGTGTAAGGAAAGCGATTTTCTGTAAGAGCTAGGATGTTCAGGGGAGTGGTGAAAGAGGTATCGTGTAGGTGAGAAGGTTGGTGTGTAGGTGGTGATGTGCGAGATCAGATCATGGACCTCCCGCCAGAAAGGTTGAATGCGGGGACAGTCCCACCAGATGTGGAGTAGGGTGCCGCGAGCGGAGTGACATCTCCAGCATGTCGGAGGGACCGAAGGGTGGAAGCAATGTACCTTGTCAGGAGTCCTGTACCACTTGGAAAAGAGTTTATATCGGTTCTCCTGGGTGGAGACGTTAACCGAGCCCTTGTGCATAAGCATGAAAACGCGTTCCCATTCCACAGAAGTAAGGTTGATCGAGAGGTCGGTTTCCCATTGAGCAATTAATCTGTCATCTTTTATGTTGTGTTGTGAGGTCAGGAGCGTGTAGATGGAAGAGATTAGATGACTTTGGGGTTCCGAACTTTTGCACAAAAGTTCGAATGGGGTGGGTTCCCTGTGCCAAAGAGCGGGGTGTTTAGTTGAAGTAAAGAAATGTCTCAGTTGGAAATATTTGTAAAGGGGGATGTGAAAGTCGGGTAAGGTCGCAGTCAGTGAGAGGTGAGGTAGGAGTGTTTGGTTATTAAAGAACGTGTGTGCCCTGGCAGGAGGAGGTCGTGGCTCCAATGTCGGATCTAGCAGTGGTAGGCCCGGGGGGAAGTCTGGATTATTGTCCAACGGGGTCATAGGGCCCGGACAGGGTACAAGGTGAAGCTCTTTGCAAGCCAATTTGAGGGTTGACAAAGTGGCTCCTATAAGTGGGTGTGAAGTGTAAGCTTGAGGCCAGGATTTGTGGAGAATCCAAGGTAAATTGGGCAATGGAAGAGTATCAAAGGAGTTCTCCAGGCAGATCCAATCTTTGGAGCTGCCGTGTACATGCCAGTCTACTATCCTAGCAAGATGGCATGCCCAGTGGTATTTTAGGAGGTCCGGGAGTCCAAGGCCACCTTGCAATTTGGGTAGCACCATACGGTCCCAGCTCGTTCGGGGGGTTTTGGAAGCCCAAATAAAGTCTCTACAAATCCGTTTATAGGATCTAAAAAAGGAAGGTGGAAGCTTAATGGGGATAGCTTGGAGAAGATAGAGAAATCTCGGTAAGATATTCATTTTCAAAATGGCTATCCTACCCAGCCAGGAGAATGAGCCTAGATGCCATTTTTTGAGGTCTCCAGTGATGGACAGGAGGAGTGGGGAATAGTTGCAGGAGAAGAGATCACGAAGGTGTGTCGGGATTTTGATACCCAAGTAAGAGAGAGCGCGAGATTCCCACCCAAATGGGAAGTTGTGACGACATTGTTCAACCGTCGTGGGGGGTAAGGTGATATTCAGTGCCTTTGATTTTTCAAAATTTATTTGGAGGTTGGATAAGTATTTGAATAGTGAGAAATCGGCTAGCAGATTAGGTAAAGTTGTGATAGGGTCAGATAGAAAAAGTAAAATGTCATCCGCGTATGCGGCGATTTTGTACTGTCTGCGGTCAATTTCTATGCCTTTAATTGCGGGATTATCTCTTAATTTGCGAAGCATGGGCTCCATAGTCAGAATAAAAATTAACGGAGACAGGGGGCAGCCCTGACGTGTTCCATTGGACACGGAGAAGGCGCTCGACAGGCAGCCATTGACCCTAACCCTAGCCGTCGGTGAGGAATACAAGGCCATGATCATATGCAAAAGGCGGGGTGGGAAGCCCAGAGTTGACAGAGTAGCCTCCATATAGTCCCATGACACCCTGTCAAACGCCTTCTCCGCGTCCAAGGAGAGGAAAAAACCTTGTGTGGCAGATTTAGTCAACCAATGATGTATGTTAAGGGCTTTGGTGGTGTTGTCCCTAGCTTCCCTGCCAGGGACAAAGCCAACCTGATCCAATGAAATGAGTTTAGGAAGAAGGGGGAGAATACGATTAGCTAGGGCTTTGGCGTATAATTTAAGGTCTACGTTGAGTAGCGATATTGGACGATAGTTGGATACTAATAGGGGATCTTTGTCCGGTTTGGGGATAAGAGTTATGTGTGCTTCTAGAATATCCCTGTGAGCAGTCGAAGGGGAAGAAAGGTCATTGAAGGCTTTAGCAAGGTAAGGGAGGAGAATATCCTGAAAGGACTTATAGTAACTGGCGGAAAGACCGTCTGGGCCTGGACTCTTGCCAGCTTTCATTTGTTTTAAAGCAGTAAGTAATTCTTCCACCGATAGAGGAGAGTCTAAGGACAGAGAATCATCTGTAGATAGGGGAGAGGGGCAGTATTGCGTTAGGAATTCCGTTATCGCGGATTTGCGATCTGCAGTCACAGTGGTCTGTCGTGTGGGCGGGAGGTTATATAATTTCGAAAAGTATTGGACAAACTGGGCGGAAATGTCTTCATTGGTCACTGCGGAAGTACCATTGGGGCGTTTGATTTCATGGATCGTGCGTGCTGCCTTTTTGGTTTGGATCGCCCTGGCCAGGAATTTGCCGGCCTTATTGCCGAATTCGTAGTAGAGTTTGTGCGTTAATGTAAATCTGCGCTTTAGCGAATCGTTTAATATTTCCAGCAAATCCGTTCTGGCCTGAGTGAGTTCCGCTAAAGATGAGGCGGCGAGGGAGGCTTTGTGTGCGTGTTCTAGCGCGTGTATGTGTGAGGTCAAATCCGCTATTCGTTTGTTACGTAGTTTGTTCCGACGTGCCGCCATGGCGAGTAGTTCGCCTTGTATAACACATTTGTGGGCGGACCAGGTAACGGCAGGAGAGACATCGTCTGCAGCGTTTTCTTGAAAGAAGTTGGAAAGGCAGGCTGTAAGTCTGCTAGTATTCTCCGTGTCAGTCAGAAGGGAGTTATCCAATCTCCATATGTGTGCTTTCGTGGTGGAAGTTGGCAAGAGCAAGGTCATTGAAATGGGGTTATGATCAGATAGAATCGCTGGGTCAATGGTGGCCTTAGAAAGGTGCGTCAGGTCAGGTTGAGAGATGAAAAAGTGGTCCAGTCTGGAGTACTTATTGTGGGGGATAGAGAAAAAGGTGAAATCCCTTTCCCGCGGGTGTAAGGTACGCCAAGTGTCATGTAGAAGCAGGTTACTAAGTTGTAGTTTGATCGCCCGAAGAGCCCTATACGTTAGGGAAGATGTGCCGTTGGAGGTGTCAATGTCAGGATTCAAGGCGACGTTAAAGTCGCCTCCGACTATCAAGGTGCCCGATTGAAAATTTGTAAGTAGTTGGAGAGTCTTCCGAAAGAAGGGGACCTGTCGTGTGTTGGGGGTGTAAATATTCGCAATCGTGAAAGGTTTGTGGTGAATGGTACCTTTTAGAAATAGGAATCTCCCACCAGGGTCTGTCAGGGTGTCAGTGATCAGTAGAGGGCAGAGATTGGAAACAAGGATGGAGACCCCCTTGGATTTAGCTTCTGCGTTTGTAGAGTGGAGGGCATGGGGGAAGTATTTATTGTGGAGCTTGGGAATTGTATCCGTACGGAAATGCGTCTCCTGGATGAGAGCTATGTGTATTTTAGAGTGGCGTAGGGAGGTTAGGAGTTTTGACCTCTTTTCAGGAGTATTGAGACCCCTGATGTTGATGGAGCACAATTTAAGTGCTTGAAATTGAGGTAAGGGGGGGTAGCGTCCATAGGGGGTCGAGAGTCTTTAGAGTCTGTCATTGTTTTAGGGGGAGGGGAAGCCGGGGAATGTATGCGGGTGTATGTGAGATGTGTATTGGGGGCAGGGGCAGTAGAGATGCCACTGGATAAATACCGATAAGGAGTGGAAGGGAACTTCCACTTGCCTCCAGACTATACAATATCGGCAGGGTACAGATCGTGGCCTACGTGTGGTCCCCTCAGAGAGGGGGGTCGCCCGCAAGACACGCACCTGTGGGGGGGTTGTCCTAGACACTAGCAGTGGCGATGGGATGTGATCCGAATGTGTACGGTCGTCCGCCGCCACAGGATAGAGGACGACAGCAAACCGTGTGAATGAAAAATGGAGGAGAGCAATTCATAATAAAAAATAAATAGATAAATAAATCATAGTTAATGGCGAAGTGAAGCAAAAGGGGACAGGCTTGTTTATGTCAGGCCAAGGGGGAAGTGGTGTCTATATGGAGGTGTGGTTTGTGACCAGGTTGCGCGCTGGAACATTAATAATCGTTAATAAACAATAACATTAACAAGCGGCCTACGTGGCAGCGAGACCAACTGGAAATCGTGACCGTTAAGGGGGGGGGTATAACATTTGACATGTCCCATCTTTCATTGCGGCCGAAATTATCTGCGGCTAGAGGTTGGGTAGGGTGGATGAGGGCAGTGCTATCATGACCCAATGAAATAAACATTGGAAAAACATGCAGATGTTAGCAGCTACGCAACAATAATGTATAACTAAGCTAAAAGGCAGCTAGCGTAAAGCTAGTAGGCTGGCCTAGACTACACTAGAAAAAAAAAAAAAAAAAAAAAAATGTCCAAAACAAAAGGGAGACAAAAAGGAACCAACCGGACCAGGAGAGACCATGTGAGTCACTCAGGAATTGAACTGGTATTGTTACCAGTCAGTGTGGGCAGGACCTCGGTAGGAAGTTCAAAGGATGAGCGCAAACAGGATTGATCCTGGGCAGATAATAGGCGGGCGCTCGGTCGGTGGTACCTTGTGCCGATCAATGCCAGTGAAGCAGAGTCATCCGGGCTGCGAAGCTAGTCCAGCCTATAGCGAAACTGGAGAGTTCTTTCTGAAGGATGGTGCTTTGTGAAGGGCTCTGTTCGTGTTGCTCAGCTGAGACATGAAGATAGCGCGGCACAAAGTGAGGGCATGGGTACAACCGGTCTCCCATCGTAACTGTCAGTTGAAGTGGACCAATCAGTGGTGGGAGGGGTTCCGAGATTAAACTTGGTGAGGGAGTGGCAGTCGTCCGCTGAGGTATAATAGGCGAGTTGTGGTCACAAGGCCCATTGTGACGTGGAGAGGATGGTGTCCAAGAAAAGTTCTATTAGTTGGGTAAAAATCCCATGGGGGGGGTGGTAGATTGCAGGTATGAGCCACAAAACTGTCTAGAGGCCCAGCGGGGTCAGTGCAAGAAACCGTTCCTCTCAGGGAGTGGTCAGCAGTGGCATTCTCAAGGTCAGAGACATAGCGTGATAAAGTAGGTCTGGAAACAACTGGGTGAAATTGGGCGAAGAACGATCCAAAATATCAATGCAGAACATAGAACCGTATAAACAGACAGTCAGGGAACTGATGTTGGAATGTGCGCCCTATGGGGCGGTGTCGTCCAGAAGTATGGGGACACAGAAGCAGGCAGGACCCGTTAACGATCCCTACGAGCCCGTCGGGATTTGGGCGAAAAGGCAGAGTTATACTCACGGTGTCCATGCCGAGCACCATAGTCGTTCCGTGAGGTGGAGGGAGATCGTCTCCTGCGGTGCCTGGAGTTGCAGGCGTCCATGGGTTCTTCGGGTGATTCGGGCTCCCGTGCGGATGTGCCCCGAAAGGCAGCATACCAGTTAGGTACTGGTACCAGAGGGATACCAAGTGCGTTGCAAAAATGAGGTAAGTCCTCTGGTACTTTGAGAAGGGCAGTGCGACCCTGCACGGAGGCGGAAAGGCAAAACGGAAATTTCCATTTGTAAGGGATGTTTTTCTCTCTGAGGGTATCCAGTAGGGGCCGTAGATCACGTCTGTGCTGCAGTGTGATACCCGAGAGGTCTTGGTAGATTTGCACCTGGGTACCCTCATGGAGGATCTGTTGCTTGCCCCTTGCCTGTTTAAGGATTTCTTCCTTTACT
This sequence comes from Lithobates sylvaticus, assembly GCA_028564925.1. Classification (NCBI taxonomy): domain Eukaryota; kingdom Metazoa; phylum Chordata; class Amphibia; order Anura; family Ranidae; genus Lithobates; species Lithobates sylvaticus. The sequence goes on from CM053027.1 coordinate 393,784,457, forward strand.
TTATAGTCCACCAGGCAGCAGATGATGTCACGCGGGGGGTCGCTATCTCTGCCCTTTGGACGCAGGGCGCGGTGGATTCTCTCCATTTCAATCAGTGTTTGCGGAGGGTTGTGGAGGAGATCATTAAAGAGACGTACCACAGCTTCAGGGATACGTTCCCCCTCGATGGATTCCGGCATACCACGGATCCGGAGATTGTGGCGACGGCCCCTGTTATCAAGGTCTTCTAAGTGCCTCTGCGTGTCCCTAAGTTGGAGTGTGTGGGAATCAATGCGGGCAGTTGCAGCATGCAGGATCCTGTCATGACTGTCAGCCATTTTTTCGACTGTGTGTACCCTGTCATTTAGGGCACGTACATCTAGCCTGAGCTCCGCTATGGCTGCGGTCAGGGTGCCTTTGATGTCCTCCGCTACTGTGCGGAGGTCTTGAAGACTGAGGTGGGGATGAGGCAGTAATTCAATGCCGCCGTTATTATCAGCAGAGTGAATGAGTGGGGGTTGCGGAAGCTGCGAGCGCTGAGCCTGTGAGGGGAGAGGCTCTGAGCGGGAAGGCGCCATGTTCCCTCGGCCTGATCGGAACATCTCGGGGATCTGGTATGAGCGTGCGCCGTCCGTACCCCTCGGGGAACGAGATCGTGAGGCAGATGATTCCCGGGAAGCCGTCCCCATCGCGGCGAGTCAGTTGATAGGCGGATTCCTCCGTGAGCAGATGAAGCAATCCTGTGGCGGCCGGAGCTCCTGTTCTAAGCGTCCGTCGCCATGTCAGGTCAGGCCACGCCCCCGTGAATACGTTTATTATAGATATTTATACCATCGGTACATGTAAATGGTATAAATATCTATAATAAACGTATTCACGTATATTTTAGATACGGTTTCCTGACTTCTACTTAATTGACACCACTGTCCAATAAGCCCCACTTTTTTGTCTCCATCTATTGGAGATACTTTTTTCTTTAAAAATTTTGATCCTGGATCGCATCCACCCCAGTTCAAGGGGAGAGGACTGAAACAAGAGTCTACTTCAACTTAAACTGCGTTGGATATATATGTTAAGAGCTACACACACCCCTGGATTGAATGATGAGGTTGGTTTAAAGCCCTTCTTGAAGGGCTTTAATTCAGGTGGGATGGAGAAATAGATACATATTCCTCTTACCTTATATATATGATGCTAGATGTCTTCTCTTTTTCCCTCTTTCCCCCTTCCCCTTTTGTGCCCTCTGTGCTTATTTGCCCTCCCTCTCGTTTCCACATACCGTATTTATCGGCGTATAACATGCACTTTTTCCCCCTTAAAATCGGGGGAAAGTCGTGGGTGCAAGTTATACGCTGGTACCCCCCAAAAAAATTACAAAAATAGCGAGCGCCGCCGAAAAAGACCGAACAGCCGCTGAAAAAGACTGAACCGCCGCCGAAAAAGGCTGAAGCGCCGCCAAAAAAGACAGAGCCGACTGTTCAGCTCCGCTTGTAGTCCCGCCTCAGCAGGGAAACAGCAGGGAGGCGTGACTCCGAGCGGAGTCGAACAGTCGGCTCGGTCTTTTTCGGTGGCACTTTGGCCTTTTTCGGCGGCGCTTTGGCATGCACGGTCTGTCTCGGCGGTGGGAAATGTAAACGTGGGCAAGGCTGCAAATGACGCTGGCAAGCTGCAAATGACACTGGGCAAGCTACAAATGACGCTGGCAAGCTGCAAATGACACTGGGCAAGCTACAAATGACACTGAGCAAGCTGCAAATGACGCTGGGCAAGGCTGCAAATGATGCTGGGCAGGCTGCAAATGACGCTGGGCAGGGCTGCAAATGACGCTGGGCAAGCTGCAAATGACGCTGGGCAAGGCTGCAAATGACGCTGGGCAGGCTGCAAATGATGCTGGGCAAGGCTGCAAATGACGCTGGGCAAGCTGCAAATGACGCTGGGCAGGCTGCAAATGACGCTGGGCAAGCTGCAAATGACGCTGGGCAAGCTGCAAATGACGCTGGGCAGGCTGCAAATGACGCTGGGCAAGCTGCAAATGACGCTTAAATGCAAGTTTTTTTTTTTTCCCTAAACTTCTCTCCTAAAACTTGTTTTCCTTATAAATTCCCTCCTAAACTTGGGGTGCGTGTTATACCCCGATAAATACGGTATATATATATTTTTTGCACTGTATATAGAAAGTTTCATTAATATCTGTCATATTGTCCCAGTCTATGCCTACTGTTTTGTATGACGTGCCCATGATGTAAACCCGGCATTGCAAATGGTTTTCTTTTTGCAGACTCTTTTTGGAGACTCTTTTGGAAATGCAGTGTTTGCTTCACCATCTGCAAGCCTTTTGCTCCCATCTGTTTCCATGACAACCTTTGTTGTCTTAGGATGTGTTGCCGTGCCGGTGGGATGTCGTGCGCCGTGTCCCTTCATGGCATGTGCACGTGGAGGCGCATCCACGACTCAGGGGGCCTGTTCCTGGCAATCAGGGAGGAGATGGTCCACACTCAGCTGATCTGCATGTTTGCAGATAAACAGCTGTTTGTGTAGGACTATATAAACTGCCAGTTCACACACAGACAGACATGGTAACGGAAGAGGAGGTCGCTGGAGAGGCTGTTGGTGGACCATTTTCACTAAGAACAAGCTATTTGGGTAACCTCATGATTTTATGCCTCGGGTCCTGCATGTCTTATTTCTGACATACAATATATACTCACTGTTTATATTTTTAGTTTTTTCTGGGGTGCCCTTTGTCTTGACAATGCAGACATCAAACAGCCATTTTCTCACTGTATTGGTCCATGGTCTTCTATGCCATCTACGTCCCCATCCACCTTTATGCCTGTGAGTGACGCCACCGTTTTACATAGGTAGATTTTATTACAATTCATGGGTTTAGCTATGGAGGGGACATTTTTATTCCCCCCTCCCCTTTCTTTTTTCAATTTATATTATATTTATTAAGCTCCCAGACCTCAGCAAACTTTTTGTGTGTGACTGGGGATCTCTATCCCCTTACAACTCCTTGCCCCCTCTTTCCCCTATATTGCGGGGGACTCTACATGACGATGTCATTCCTCTTTTAAAATTGAACAAACTCACGGAAGGGGGCCGAGTCTACCAACTGAAAAGGCAGCAGTTGAAGTGCTAGCAATTTAGCCAAGCTAGCATTCAACCGCTGGGCATGTGGATGGCTGGGAGTGTACTTCTTTCTACGGTCCAGCAGCTGGGGCAGGGAAATTTGCCTGCTGCAATCGGACGTCGGTGTACTGCAAGTACTTGGTTGTGACACACCTAATTCTACACCTTCAGTCCTCTCAGAGCAGCTTTCAGAGAGGACTGAAGGTGTAGTGGGGATGGAGATCCCAGCTTTGGTGTGGGTCTTTTATGTGTGCTTGCCAACGAGCTGCATGGCAGGTCGACATATGTCTGCTCATGCTTGTGGTGCCCAAGCGGCTGATGTTTTGGCCACGCGAGATACGCTTGAGACAAATATTGCAAATAGCAGTGGTGCGATCTGATGCACTCGTCTCAAAAAAGGCCCACACCAAAGAACTTTTCTGATAACGTGCAGAGGCAGCGCCCTGCCCTGTGTTCTTGGCTCTGCACGCTCTGCCTCCCCTTGGCGGTCTTCCAGACATTGTAGTCGGTAGTCCTGTGGGTGCTGCTGAGAAGAAAATATAGGAGCTCTGTGTGATGCCACTAACACACTAGAAGTCCTATGGGTGCTTCTGCTGTGTGATGCCACTAACACACTAAAGTCCTGTGGGTGCTGTGAGAAGACAATATAGGAGCTCTGTGTGATGCCACTAACACACTAGAAGTCCTATGGGTGCTTCTGCAAAGGAAAATGAGCTCTGTGGTGCTGAGAAGACAATATAGGAGCTCTGTGTGATGCCACTAACACACTAGAAGTCCTATGGGTGCTTCTGCAAAGAAAATAGAGGAGCTCTGTGTGATGCCACTAACACACTAGAAGTCCTGTGGGTGCTGCTGAGAAGACAATATAGCTCTGTGTGATGCCACTAACACACTAGAGTCCTATGGGTGCTTCTGCAAAAGAAAATATAGGAGCTCTGTGTGATGCCACTAACACACTAGAAGTCCTGTGGGGTGCTGCTGAGAAGACAATATAGAGCTCTGTGTGATGCCACTAACACACTAGAAGTCCTATGGGTGCTTCTGCAAAGAAAATAGAGGATCTCTGTGTGATGGGACTAAACACACTTCAAGTCCTATAGGTGCTTCTGGGAACAAAATATAGGATCTCTGTGTGATGGGACTAACACACTTCAAGTCCTATGGGTGCTTCTGGGAAGAAATATAGGTCTGTGTGATGGGACTAACACACTTCAAGTCCTATAGGTGCTTCTGGGAACAAAATATAGGATCTCTGTGTGATGGGACTAACACACTTCAAGTCCTATGGGTGCTTCTGGGAAGAAAATATAGGTCTGTGTGATGGGACTAACACACTTCAAGTCCTATAGGTGCCTCTGGGAACAAAATATATGATCTCTGTGTGATGGGACTAACACACTTCAAGTCCTATAGGTGCTTCTGGGAACAAAATATAGGTCTGTGTGATGGGACTAAAACACTTCAAGTCCTATAGGTGCTTCTGGGAACAAAATATATGATCTCTGTGTGATGGGACTAACACACTTCAAGTCCTATAGGTGCTTCTGGGAACAAAATATAGGTCTGTGTGATGGGACTAACACACTTCAAGTCCTATAGGTGCTTCTGGGAACAAAATATAGGATCTCTGTGTGATGGGACTAACACACTTCAAGTCCTATGGGTGCTTCTGGGAAGAAAATATAGGTCTGTGTGATGGGACTAACACACTTCAAGTCCTATAGTGCTTCTGGGAACAAAATATATGATCTCTGTGTGATGGGACTAACACACTTCAAGTCCTATAGGTGCTTCTGGGAAGAAAATGTAGGTCTGTGTGATGGGACTAACACACTTCAAGTCCTATAGGTGCTTCTGGGAACAAAATATATGATCTCTGTGTGATGGGACTAACACACTTCAAGTCCTATGGGTGCTTCTGGGAAGAAAATATAGGTCTGTGTGATGGGACTAACACACTTCAAGTCCTATAGGTGCTTCTGGGAACAAAATATATGATCTCTGTGTGATGGGACTAACACACTTCAAGTCCTATGGGTGCTTCTGGGAAGAAAATATAGGTCTGTGTGATGGGACTAACACACTTCAAGTCCTATAGGTGCTTCTGAAGAGAAAATATAGGATTTCTGTGTGATGGGACTAACACACTTCAAGTCCTATGGGTGCTTCTGGGAAGAAAAATATAGGTCTGTGTGATGGACTAACACACTTCAAGTCCTATAGGTGCTTCTGGGAACAAAATATAGGATCTCTGTGTGATGGGACTAACACACTTCAAGTCCTATAGGTGCTTCTGGGAAGAAAATGTAGGTCTGTGTGATGGGACTAACACACTTCAAGTCATATAGGTGCTTCTGGGAACAAAATATATGATCTCTGTGTGATGGGACTAACACACTTCAAGTCATATAGGTGCTTCTGGGAAAAAATATAGGTCTGTGTGATGGGACTAACACACTTCAAGTCCTATAGGTGCCTCTGGGAACAAAATATATGATCTCTGTGTGATGGGACTAACACACTTCAAGTCCTATAGGTGCTTCTGGGAAGAAAATGTAGGTCTGTGTGATGGGACTAACACACTTCAAGTCCTATAGGTGCTTCTGGGAACAAAATATATGATCTCTGTGTGATGGGACTAACACACTTCAAGTCCTATGGGTGCTTCTGGGAAGAAAATATAGGTCTGTGTGATGGGACTAACACACTTCAAGTCCTATAGGTGCTTCTGGGAACAAAATATATGATCTCTGTGTGATGGGACTAACACACTTCAAGTCCTATAGGTGCTTCTGGGAACAAAATATATGATCTCTGTGTGATGGGACTAACACACTTCAAGTCCTATAGGTGCTTCTGGGAAGAAAATGTAGGTCTGTGTGATGGGACTAACACACTTCAAGTCCTATAGGTGCTTCTGGGAACAAAATATAGGATTTCTGTGTGATGGGACTAACACACTTCAAGTCCTATGGGTGCTTCTGGGAAGAAAATATAGGTCTGTGTGATGGGACTAACACACTTCAAGTCCTATAGGTGCTTCTGGGAACAAAATATAGGAGCTCTGCCTGCCTGCCACGAACACACTACAAGTCCTATAGGTGCGTCTGGGAACAAAATATAGGAGCTCTGCCTGCCTGCCACGAACACACTACAAGTCCTATAGGTGCTTCTGGGAACAAAATATAGGAGCTCTGCCTGCCTGCCACGAACACACTACAAGTCCTATAGGTGCTTCTGGAACAAAATATAGGAGCTCTGCCTGCCTGCCACGAACACACTACAAGTCCTATAGGTGCTTCTGGAACAAAATATAGGAGCTCTGTTTGCTGCCAAAATGACTATGATGTAAGTACTGTAACACCCTCAGTATTAGGTGTATGATTACGTAGCCTCCTGGACTCCTGTGCCCAAGTGGAACAAAGACCACGGAGATGCTCCTCTAACCCAGAAATATTCTGCGGAATAAATGAGTCAGGCAACATGGAAGGTTGGAAATCTTAGTTCACCATAAACGGGGACAATCGGGAAGCAGAAATCAAGGCACTCCACCCACAGTCAGAGGTCTGACAAGTTGTTTTGATGGTCAGAAATATAGCAACGTAGGAATTGCTCCAAGGACTTATTGGCTTGTTCTGCTGCCCCATTAGACTGCGGGTGATATGCAGAGGAGAAAGCAAGCTGAATTGCCAACTGTGCACAAAAGGCTCACCAGAACTGGGACACAAACTGAATACCCCTGTCCGAGACAATCACCTTGGGTAGCCCATTTAAGCGAAAGATCTCTCGAGAAAAAATCAAAGCCAGTTCCTTATAAGTGGGCAACTTCTTAAGTGAAATACAATGGGACATTTTTGAGAACCTGTCAACCACCATAAGCATAACTGTGTTGCCCTGGGCGTTGGGTAACTACACAATGAAATCCATAGACAGGTGGGTCTAGGGCCTCTCTCCATTGGGTATGAGTTATAGGAGGCCCACTGGAAGGTGTCGGGGAGTCTTACTCTGAGCACACACGGAACAGGCAGCTACAAATGCAGTTACATCAGCACGTAGACTAGGCCAGCAGAATTGTTGGGAAATGGCCCAAAAGAGTTGATTCTTCCCAGGGTGGCCAGCATCCTTGGGAGAATGGTAAGTCTGGAGCATGGCAGTACGGAGACTCTCTGGGACAAAGCAGTGGTCAAAAGGTTTCTCAGGAGGAGCATGGACCTGAGCAGCAAGAACTTTGTCACCCAAGGCAGAAGTGAAACTGGTGCCAACCATAGCCAGAATACAATCAGGGACAAAGCAGTGGTCAAAAGGTTTCTCAGGAGGGGCATGGACCTGAGCAGCAAGAACTTTGTCACCCAAGGCAGAAGTGAAACTGGTGCGAACCATAGCCAGAATACAATCAGGAGGAATCACAGGAACCGGAACCGACTCCATCCTGGAAGTGGAGGAAAATTTTCGTAACAAAGCATCAGCTCTTACAGTCTTAGTACCGGGTAAGAGTGAGACAATGTAATTGAAACTAGACAAGAAAATAGCCCATCGCTCCCTTCTGGGAGAGAGGCGTTTAGCCTTAGATGTAAGATTCTTATGGTCAGTAAGAATGAGAACCGGCACAGTGGTACCTTCGAGGAGATGTCTCCATTCTTTCAGAGCTAAAATGATCGCTAATAGCTCTCAGTCACCAATCTCGTAATTGCACTCCGCTGGTGACAATTTCTTGGAAAAGTAGCCACAAGGATGCATAGCGCTCTCAGAGATAGGACATTGAGACAGAAGGGCGCCAACTCCAGTCTCAGAAGCATCAACCTCAAGGATAAAAAGTAACATAGGATCAGGATGTGCCAACACAGGAGCAGAAACTAAGGCAGCCTTGAGACTCTCAAAGGCATTAATAGACTCGTGTGCAGAAGCAAACGCATACATGAGTAGCGCTCGCATATGAAATGTTCAAACCGGACATTTGAGGTACCACCATGATCGGAAGAGAGAGCAATAATTCTAGCCCTAGACCTTCTCTGTAACTCAAAACATGTAACCTGTAGAATTTTTTAAACGTCACCAATGGAGATTTTTAAGGGTAAAAGTTTGTCGCCATTCAACGAGCAGGCGCAATTTTGAAGCGTGACATGTTGGGTATTAATTTACTCGGCGGAACATTATCTTTCACAATATAAAAAAAATTGGGCTGACTTTACTGTTGTCTTATTTTTATTTAAAAAAGTTATGTTTTTCCAAAAAAAGTGCGCTTGTAAGACTGCTGCGCAAATACGGTGTGACAAAAAGTATTGTAACGACCGCCATTTTATTCTCTAGGGTGTTAGAAGAAAAAAAGTATAATGTTTGGGGGTTCTAAGTAATTTTCTAGCAAAAAAAATGTTTTTAACTTGTAAACAACAAATCTCAGAAAGAGGCTTGGTCCTTAAGTGGTTAATAATGCTTAAAGTGAAATAATAAAAATGAAATATTCCTTTAAATATCATGCCTGGGGGGTGTCCTTAGTGTGTAAAGTAGCACATTTTTTCCCATGTTTAGAACAATACCACAGCAAAATTACATTTCTAAAGGAAAAAAAGTAATTTAAAACTGCTTGAGACTATAATGAATTGTCAGATCCCGGCAATACAGATAAAAATCATTGAAAAAAACGGCATGGGTCCCCCCCCAAGTCCATTACCAGGCCCTTTGGGTCTGGTATGAATATTAAGGGGAACCCCGCACCAAAAAAATAAATGGCATAGGGGTTTCCCCAAAATCCATACCAGGCCCTTCAGATTTGGTATGGATTTTAAGGGGAACACTGCACCAAATTTTTCAAAAATGGCGTAGGGGTCCCCCCAAAATTCATACCAGACCCTTATCCGAGCATGCAACCTGGCAAGCCGGGCACGCGATGCGTGTGCCTGGCTCGCCCCCAATACCGCCTGGAAGCCGAGGACGTCATATGACGCCCGCCAAGGATGGGAGATCTCATCTGTGGACATCAGATATCTATGGGCGGGTAGGGAAGTGGTTAACAGAGTATCGGAAATCAACTACATATCATTGCTATCTTTTATCAGTATTACCACAGTAATAGCCACGCGTAATTAATTATTTTTCCATTTGACCAGTGGGTTGAATAAAAAACAAAAATGAACCAATTCCCTCATTCACACATTTGATGTGGATATGGGAATCAATCTCACTTAGCTATTGTATTTCTGAATACAATAATCAGTGTTGCAGGCTATAGCCATGTCACTGAATGTTCAGGAAAAACCCCACAGGCTGATCGACTTGTGTAAAATCAGATAGCCCATACATGAATTGAAATTTGTCCGGGCCCTGCTGAACCAGTCGAATTTCAATCCATGTATGGCCACCTTAAGTATACAAAGTGAGTGATTTATAAGTGCTATGAATTGTCATTATCGCTTAGTTTAGTGAATGCAGCAATTTTTCACTTTGTAAATAATCCTGTGCAAAGAAAATAGAAAAAAACAGCAATTTTGCTTGCACATGATTGGATGTTGGGCATTAGCAGAGCTTCACTTTAGTCACTAAACTCTTCTGCAAGAACATATAAGAGATGGTTTATTAAGACAACTAGACTGTTCACTTTATTGGGGAAGTTGTTCTTTGCTAGGGCATTTGCTTGGGAGCTTAGTAAATGAGGTAAAGCTGTGCTGGTTTCCATCATCCAATCATATGCAAGCATGCAATGCTGTTTTCTTCTTTTTCTTACACATGATTGGGTATTCTTTGCAAAGTAAAATGTTGTCACATTCACTAAGTTCTGGGGCAAATTCAGTTGCACATTAAAGTTTTCCTTGCAGTAATCAGTCTGTTTGCCCTTAGTAAATCAACCCCTTTCCCTCTAACTACCTCAACCCTACTACAGGCATACCCCACTTTTAAGTACACAATGGGGTTTATTTACTAAAGCTGGAAAGTGAAAAATCAGGCTCACTTGTGCATAGAAACCAATCAGCTTCCAGCTTTTATTACGAAAGCTTAATTGAACAAGCTCGGGTTAGAAGCTCATTGGTTTCTATGCAAAAGTGAGCCTGATTTTGCACTTTCCAGCTTTAGTAAATAAACCCCTTAAAAGTGGGGTATGCCTGTAAATGATTTTAATTGTATATCCAGGGATGGTCTGTTGAGTTTTAAGCCTTTGACAGTTTAGCGCTCTGCTCCTAATGAGCAGACGCTATTATTTTTGTAAATTTAAGTTTGTCTGAAGTTGCAGTTTGGCTCAGAGTAATTATGCTAAAGTTCTGGTTTCTGTACCAGTTTAGCTGGGTTGTGCTAGTTTCCACTTGGCCGTGGGTGTCGCTGTCACCACCGGTAAGTGTTGGAAATGCAACAGGCTAAATGCATTGGGTACCCCATTTACTCAGAAACAGCCCAGTGGGAGTGGTTTACCCACTGTGAATTCTGGGTAAGGGTATTTAAGGTACAGGCGCCATTTTCTGGGGTTCGTTATCCCAAACTCATGGCCCTCCTGGCCTAAGGTGTGTGCTGCCTTACTCTATGTCTCATTGCTGGCTGGCCTGAGGCTTTGTAACTGAAGGGTAGGCCCAGAAGCCCTGGGGCCTACCGATCCAGGGGTGGTCCTGTGCTGTCTTGCCTGCGGGGAGAAACCAAGAGACTGGAGAATCCAGGGGTGGACTTTTTCAGGAGAGGACCGCGCAACAAGGCTGGTATCTCTGGAAGAGCCTGGAGACTCAGTTGGAGATGTATCCTGGGTCACCTACCACACAGTACCGCCAGATTGGCTGAAAGAAAGTGGTACTGTGTGACAGTTCTTTAATTTTACAACAAGTTGCTGGTTGTGTATATCTGTGGCAGAGGATTGCACAACGATTCCGCTAAGTTGACAAGTCTGTGCCAGAGACTTTGACCGAGCATCTCATCGGCTGCTAGGTCAGTGAGAGGGGCCTATCCGGTGGTTGCTATATCCAGTCTGTGTGTCAGGAAAGTCCCTCCAGCAGACGTCCCAACATCCCCAGGAGGAGAAGGACTCCCCGGCTCAGAACGGGCCTGCTGCGCCCACACATGCGCAATAGCGCGGCTGTCGGTGCGCGCGGGCGCGCGCGGGCGCGCGCGGGAGCGCGCGGGGGCGCGCTCGTGCACGCGCGGCGTCCTTGACGCTGTTTGGCGCCAAGAGCGCTATTTAAGCCCAACCCAATCCCTGTTGCCTTGCTGCCCGATCAACAGTGTTTCCTGTATGTGCTTGGTCAACCTGCAAAACCTGATTTATCTGATCCCTGCTGAAACCTGGCTTGTCTCTGACTCTTCTGACCTCTGCCTGCCCCGATCTCGGTTCTGGACTTTGACTACCCCTTTGGATTCTCCCTTGTACCTGATCTGCCCATCTGTGTTTGACTCTGCCTGTTCGAGACCCGCCTGCACATTACCTGTTTGCTTCCTGCTGCTGGACTACAGGACACCTCCTTGTGTCTGCTGCACATTACCTGTTTGCTTCCTGCTGCTGGACTACAGGACACCTCCTTGTGTCTGCTGCACATTACCTGTTTGCTTCCTGCTGCTGGACTACAGGACACCTCCTTGTGTCTGCTGCACATTACCTGTTTGCTTCCTGCTGCTGGACTACAGGACACCTCCTTGTGTCTGCTGCACATTACCTGTTTGCTTCCTGCTGCTGGACTACAGGACACCTCCTTGTGTCTGCTGCACATTACCTGTTTGCTTCCTGCTGCTGGACTACAGGACACCTCCTTGTGTCTGCTGCACATTACCTGTTTGCTTCCTGCTGCTGGACTACAGGACACCTCCTTGTGTCTGCTGCACATTACCTGTTTGCTTCCTGCTGCTGGACTACAGGACACCTCCTTGTGTCTGCTGCACATTACCTGTTTGCTTCCTGCTGCTGGACTACAGAACACCTCCGTGTGTCTACTGCACATTACCTGCTTGCTTCCTGCTGCCGGATTACAGGACACCTCCTTGTGTCTGCTGCGCATCACCTGCTTGCTTCCTGCCGCTGGACTACAGGTCACCTCCTGGTTCCCGTCCGCACAGATCTCCGGCCCTCTACCCAGCTTACCAGCCAGGCACTTGTGCTCCCCTGTGCTCTCGAGCTCCTGTCTTCCCTATCAGGGGTTCCTGAACCAGGGGTTTACGAGTGGCCGCTCCCTGCAACACGGGCTCTGCCTTAAGGTACGTGACAGTATCGGGCAGCCATGACTGAGCCTATGCAGGGAGCCACGGCTAGGGAGGACTTATGCCGTCACCTGGCCGGACTGACACAGGCCGTCAACTCCCTACAAGAGGGGTACTCCCGCCTAGAGGAACGTGTGCAGACCCTAGCCACCTCAGGCCCAACAGCGCTCAGCGCATCACCTACACCCTCGGTGGTTATGCTGCCTCCTGAGCCCAAGGTCCCTACTCCGGATAGATTCTCCGGGGCCCGGAACAGATATAGGGCATTCCGCAACGCCTGTGAACTCTTTTTTGTACTCCAACCCCGAACCTTTTCCCTCGAGTCCACCAAGGTGGGGTTTGTGGTCTCCCTGCTACAAGGGGAGCCCCAGGCCTGGGCCCACCGCCTGGTGGAACAGAAACACGAATGCCTTAGCAATCTGAACACCTTCTTCCAAGCCATGGGCATCCTCTACGAAGACCCCCAACAGGCAGCGACGGCCGAAGCAGCTCTATTCTCCCTACAACAGGGCCGTAGGGCGGCAGAGGACTATGCATCCGAATTTAGGCGCTGGAGCGCCGATACGAGTTGGAATGACGCAGCTCTGCGTCATCAATTTCGTATGGGCCTCTCCGAGTCTTTGAAGGACGAGTTGGCCAGAGTGGGCATCCCTGAGACTCTCGAAGACTTAATCAACCTGTCCACTCAGATAGACAGGCGTCTGAGGGAGCGTAGGACTGAGCGTACGACCGGTTCTTCCCGTCCGGTATGGATGCTACCCCAGGTACCTTACCCCTCTGGCCGCACCACAACGGCACCTTCTGAGCCTATGCAACTAGGCGTCCTCCGCCCTTCCTTGACCCCAGAGGAGCGACAACGCAGGCGAGTCCAGAACCTTTGCCTCTACTGTGGGGAACCCGGACATTATGTGAGGACCTGCCCCGTGAAGTCCTGTAAGCACTCTTCTCTGTGTTCCACTGTTTTGCCCGCAGTACTTAATAATGCGTCTCACCTGACTGTTTCCCTTTCCCTACAGCTCCCAGGAGGGAATACTCTGGTCCCCGCCATAATTGACTCTGGAGCCTGTAGTGGGTTCATGGACCAGACTTTTGCCCGCAAATTTCGAGTTCCTTTACGTCCCCGAGCCAGAGGACTGTCGGTACATTTAGCCGATGGGTCGGCTATCAGATCTGGACCTGTGACCCAAGAGACGGCTCCCCTACACGCTACCATTGCGGGTAACCACAGTGAGCTACTCTGCCTGGACATCATTGAGTCCCCCCTGTTTCCTGTTATCCTGGGCATGCCCTGGCTCAAGGCCCATAATCCTCAAATCGACTGGCCCACGGGGAGCATCAGTTTCCTCTCTACTTACTGCTGTCAGCACTGCCTGCAAGAGACCACCAATGTCTCACCCTCTCTGCTCTGTCTAGAGGTTGATGTTGAGGCCCGTAGGGCCGTCCCGGAGGAATACCACAGTTTCTTGGACGTTTTCAGTCAAAAGGGGGCAGAGACACTCCCTCCACACAGGCCTTATGACTGCCCAATTGAACTCTTACCAGGTGCAGAAATTCCCTTCGGGAGGATCTTCCCTTTAACAGGACTGGAGTTGGAGACCCTCAAAGCATACATTGATGACAACCTGCGAAAGGGGTTTATACAACCTTCTACCTCCCCGGCCGGGGCAGGGATTTTCTTTGTAGAGAAGAAAGATCACTCTCTACGCCCCTGCGTAGATTACCGGGACTTGAACAAAATTACAATTAAGAATCGGTACCCTCTGCCCCTGGTACCGGAACTATTTCAGAGGCTTGGTACCGCTGTGGTATTTACCAAATTAGACCTCCGTGGGGCATATAACCTGGTCCGTATCCGAAGCGGGGACGAATGGAAGACTGCCTTTCGCACCCGCTTCGGACACTATGAATACCTGGTGATGCCATTTGGGCTCTGCAACGCCCCTGCGACATTTCAACACTTTGTAAATGACATTTTTAGAGACTATCTTGATTTATTTGTTATTGTCTACTTGGATGACATCTTGATTTTCTCCCCCTCTCTGACTACTCACAGGGAACACGTCAAGAAGGTCCTGACCCGTCTGCGCCAGCACGGCCTATATGCGAAGCCTGAAAAATGCGAGTTCGAACGTCAAAGTATCCAGTTCCTAGGTTTGGTTATCTCGGTAGATGGGATTAAGATGGATCCGCAAAAGGTGTCTGCCATCTTGGATTGGCCTGCCCCCACGGACAAGAAGGGAATTCAGCGATTCGTAGGATTCGCGAATTTCTATCGCAAATTTATTAAGGGGTTTTCCAACATCATTGCTCCCATTACGAGGCTGACCAAGCAAGGTACCAAGTTCCAGTGGTCTCCTGAAGCTCAGTCTGCCTTTTCAACATTAAAGAACCAGTTCGTGTCGGCCTCTGTCTTAAAACACCCGGATCCTGCACTCCCTTACATCTTGGAGGTCGACGCCTCTGAAGTGGCGGTAGGGGCAGTTCTCTCCCAGAGACAAGGCCCTAAGGCACTCCTCCACCCAGTGGCCTTTTTCTCCCGTAAGCTGTCCGAAGCAGAGAGAAATTACGATGTCGGGGATAGAGAGCTACTGGCCATCAAGGCCGCGCTCGAGGAGTGGCGTTATCTTCTGGAAGGAGCCGCCCATCCTATCCTGGTCTACACGGACCATAAGAACCTGGAATATTTAAAAGTAGCCAAGAGGTTGAGACCCCGCCAGGCTAGATGGGCACTCTTCTTCACCAGATTTTCATTTCACATCACCTTCAGGCCCGGATCCAAGAATACTAAACCTGATGCTCTATCACGAATGTTCAGTGAGCCCACAGTTCCGCCACCTCCAGACACCATACTTACCCCAGGTAACTTCCTTCTTCTGCATGAGGACCTGCTATCCGAAATTAAACAAACCTCCGCCTCGATCCCTCACCAGCCGGGCAGTTCCTTGCAGCCTAGAGACGGTCTACTGTGGCATGAGGAGAAGATCTTTGTCCCCCAACAGTCACGGATGGCCGCCCTGAAATCCTGCCACGACCACGAATTGGCCGGCCACTTTGGTGCTCGCAAGACCGCTGATCTTCTCCTGCGCACCTTTTGGTGGCCCAACCTTCTAAAGGACTGCAGGGCATACGTCGAGTCATGTACCACATGTAACCAGAACAAGGGCAGCAAGACGAGAGCCTGGGGCTTGCTGAACCCCCTTCCAGTCCCGGAGAAGCCATGGAGGATGATCTCCATGGACTTCATTGTCGAATTGCCCCCTTCTGAAGACTTCACAACCATTTTTGTCGTAGTAGACAGGTTCTCCAAGATGGCCCATTTCTTACCCATGAAAGGCACCCCCTCAGCTCCTGAGACCGCAAGAGTCTTCATCAAGGAGATTGTGAGGCTTCACGGAATCCCCGCCAATATCGTATCTGACCGAGGGGTGCAATTTACGTCCAGGTTCTGGAGGGCATTGTGTGCGGCCCTGAAGATCAACCTCCTATTCTCCTCTGCTTACCATCCTCAGACCAACGGTCAAACTGAACGTACCAACCAGACCTTGGAACAGTACCTGCGTTGCTACTCTTGTTTTTCTCAAGATAACTGGGTCCCCCTCCTACCTCTTGCCGAGTTTGCATACAATAACTCCGTTCATTCTGCAACCAACCAGTCTCCATTTTTTTCGAATTACGGGTTTCATCCCCTGTTCTTGTCCAACAGCATCCCAGAGTGCCCCGTGCCGGCAGCCCAGGAAACCCTGAATTTTTTCAGCACTAATAACAAATTACTTCAGGAGACGATACTGAAGACCCAGGAACGAAACAAGGCGACATTTGACAAGAGGAGGAGAGGGGACCTCGACCTGAAGCCGGGAGACTTGGTTTGGCTGTCCACCCAGAACTTGAAATTGGCGTGTCCTTCCAGGAAATTGGGGCCGAAGTTTGTGGGTCCTTTTCCTATAACTAGAAAAATCAATAACGTGGCTTACGAGTTAAAACTGCCCGACTCATTCAGAATCCACCCAGTCTTTCACGTTGCCCTCCTAAAACCGTCAACTCCGGATCCCTTTGCTGGCCGGAACACCGGCCCTCCTGAACCTGTGCTTATCGATGGTGAGGAGGAATTTGAAGTGGAAACTATTGTGGACTGCAGGAAGAGATATGGCCAGGTTCAATACCTTGTAAAGTGGAAGGGCTATGGGCCGGAAGAGAATTCTTGGGAGCCAGAGGCCAACATCCATGCCCAGAGGCTAATTTCGGCCTTCAGGAGAGCCAATCCAAGTAAGTGGGCCCAGTTGGGCATCCGGAGGCTGCCCATTGGAGGGGGGCAATGTCAGGAAAGTCCCTCCAGCAGACGTCCCAACATCCCCAGGAGGAGAAGGACTCCCCGGCTCAGAACGGGCCTGCTGCGCCCACACATGCGCAATAGCGCGGCTGTCGGTGCGCGCGGGCGCGCGCGGGCGCGCGCGGGAGCGCGCGGGGGCGCGCTCGTGCACGCGCGGCGTCCTTGACGCTGTTTGGCGCCAAGAGCGCTATTTAAGCCCAACCCAATCCCTGTTGCCTTGCTGCCCGATCAACAGTGTTTCCTGTATGTGCTTGGTCAACCTGCAAAACCTGATTTATCTGATCCCTGCTGAAACCTGGCTTGTCTCTGACTCTTCTGACCTCTGCCTGCCCCGATCTCGGTTCTGGACTTTGACTACCCCTTTGGATTCTCCCTTGTACCTGATCTGCCCATCTGTGTTTGACTCTGCCTGTTCGAGACTCGCCTGCACATTACCTGTTTGCTTCCTGCTGCTGGACTACAGGACACCTCCTTGTGTCTGCTGCACATTACCTGTTTGCTTCCTGCTGCTGGACTACAGGACACCTCCTTGTGTCTGCTGCACATTACCTGTTTGCTTCCTGCTGCTGGACTACAGGACACCTCCTTGTGTCTGCTGCACATTACCTGTTTGCTTCCTGCTGCTGGACTACAGGACACCTCCTTGTGTCTGCTGCACATTACCTGTTTGCTTCCTGCTGCTGGACTACAGGACACCTCCTTGTGTCTGCTGCACATTACCTGTTTGCTTCCTGCTGCTGGACTACAGGACACCTCCTTGTGTCTGCTGCACATTACCTGTTTGCTTCCTGCTGCTGGACTACAGGACACCTCCTTGTGTCTGCTGCACATTACCTGTTTGCTTCCTGCTGCTGGACTACAGGACACCTCCTTGTGTCTGCTGCACATTACCTGTTTGCTTCCTGCTGCTGGACTACAGAACACCTCCGTGTGTCTACTGCACATTACCTGCTTGCTTCCTGCTGCCGGATTACAGGACACCTCCTTGTGTCTGCTGCGCATCACCTGCTTGCTTCCTGCCGCTGGACTACAGGTCACCTCCTGGTTCCCGTCCGCACAGATCTCCGGCCCTCTACCCAGCTTACCAGCCAGGCACTTGTGCTCCCCTGTGCTCTCGAGCTCCTGTCTTCCCTATCAGGGGTTCCTGAACCAGGGGTTTACGAGTGGCCGCTCCCTGCAACACGGGCTCTGCCTTAAGGTACGTGACACTGTGGAAGCTGTTATCCTCTGGATGAAGGAAATACCTCTAATCTGCAAATTGCAAGGTACCTGAATTCCCCTTAACCATCTATCCCTCTATTGCAAATTCATGTTCTTTCAAATAAATCTTTGGAAAAAAGGTGTCGGAGACAATATTCTTTAACCAACTCTACACTGGGACCCCTAGGACGGATACAGTGAACAGGTGAGGTAACGGTAAGCCCAACAAAAACCAGCAGCTCCTTCGGGGGTCAGTGCTACAACAGGATGTAACAAATGGTTGTGGTTTGTAAGCATAGCTGTGGCTAAGTTTGCACAATATACAGTATATCCTAATAATATGCAACATGGTAAAATAGATACTGCTTCCGAAAAAAAAATCATTTTTAATGACATTGTGGTGGAGATTTACTAAAACTGGTGCACACAGAATCTGGTGCAGCTGTGCATAGTAAGCAACCAGATTCTAGGTTTTATTGGCAAAGCTGAATTGAACAAGCTGAAGTTAGAGGCTGATTGGCTACTATGCACAGCTGCATCAATTTCTGTATGTACCAGCTTTAGAAAATCTTCCCTTATGTCTTCAGTGTTTTAGTAAACATTATTGTGCCATGTTACAAGACATTGCTCTCATGTTCCATGATGTGTCACAATATAGAAATGTGTACAAGGAGTATATCCAGGGAACATTGCTATGATATGTACCTTTGAGCACTAAGTGCACCACATGCCTTTTACTGGGGACTCATAACATATGAACCCATGCATGGGTCATAGCCTTAGCAATGTAAAACTCTCACCTGCAGGATGCAATTGCCATCCCATATGGTGTTTGTGAACACTCATCTCTCTGGAATTCGGTAAAGTTTGACATCAGGTATAACACCTTGCTCCAGCATTATTAGCAGGACTCACCTCCCATTACTTTAGCTCAACAGCTTTGTGGTGCATAGTGCCACCTTTGTTCCTTCTGACCCACATTTTCTCTGCTGTCCTCAGTTATGAACATCATTAAGGCAAGGTCTGCATAAAGAGCAGGTTGAACCAGGCAATAGTATCTGGATCAATGTGGCTTTAACATTTAGAATAGGGGATAGAATTAATTACTTACATGTACTTGTTTTGTCTTTAAATGGCATGTGTGTAGCAGTGAAACTGTTACATGCCCTCTTCATATTAGGATCAAGGGCATACTCTTTTGCAGGTTCTGGGTGGATGCTAGGAAAACCTTTCATGGTAGAAGCAACCATGAAGAGTATGGCGTTAGAATCAAGAGTGGTTTTAAATTTCCTTTTCACCCACTATTGACATTTCTCTATAAAATGATGACAATCAATCCTTACTTCAGCACATCCTCTGGATCCTGAAAGTATCCAACTTCTAGTTGCAAGTAGCAAAGCTCGAGCTATCTGTGTCATTTTTCAGGACCCATGTACGAGCCCAGGACCTGTGTTGCATCTGGCAGTGTCGCTTCCTATTGTGCCA
Organism: Lithobates sylvaticus; assembly: GCA_028564925.1. NCBI lineage: Eukaryota > Metazoa > Chordata > Amphibia > Anura > Ranidae > Lithobates > Lithobates sylvaticus. The sequence goes on from CM053027.1 coordinate 393,803,739, forward strand.
CCTGAGATGCTGCACCGCTCCCTGCCTGATCCCATAGACAACCTTCCCTTAGATCCTATTACTGGTGAATCATGAACTCATTGCTCCTCCTATTAACCTACTATTTAAACCATGTTTTTGCCTTTGCTGTTTGCCAGATTATTGTGTTCTTCCCCAGCCAATATCTTGCTCCTGGTGCTCACCATTAAAAACTGTTATTCGCCCCCCTTCATTCCTGAAATGTTGGCAAAACTCTGCTCTGCTAAAGTATTTATTTAACTAAACTTATGGGAAAGCATATAGCCTTGTGCACATTTATCAAGGAGACAAATGAATAACTGCTTTTACAACTAGATATGAACACTTTGAGTTTTTGGTCATGCCTTTTGGTCTTTGTTATTCTGCTACAACTTTTTAGCATTTCCTCAATGATGTCCTGTGGCATCTGTTGAACCAGTTTACTATTGCATACGTAGATGATATTGTTATTATATCTTTTCTGATAATTTGGAGGAGCACCACAAGCATATTTACACTGTTTTTGAATGATTAGGGGAGATTCAACTTTACATCATGTGAATTTGAACAAACCCAGACCCAATTCTTGGGATATGTAATTTCTCTTAAAGGAGGAAGCATGGATCCTGATAGGATAAAAGCAGTTGCTGATTGTCCTGACTCTAGAAATGTTTTCTGAATGGAGGCATCTGCTGGAAGGAGCCAGGCATCCTGTAGCTGGTCTCACTGATCATAACAATTTATAATTTATTAATTTTGCCAGGAGATGGTCAAGAAATGATATCGCTGATGCCTTATCACAAATGTTATCTGGGCCTCTCTAGGAAAGTGACTCACAATTCCAATACCCCCTTTTCAATCATCATTCTTAGGACAATAATCTTGATTACAAGAATGGCTTTTGGACAGAAGCTTTTTAGTTTTTTTTTGGACACCAACCACACCCTGTTCTATCAAGACCATGGGGGGGTCAATTTCTATGACCTTGTGGTCGCTCTACCTCCCTCTAAAGAAATGCATGGTACAAACATCACAGATCACTTATTTCATGTGGTCGGCAAAGTTTGGTTATCTGTTATAGAAAAAAGTGCAAATAGAACTCCAAATCACCAAACTGGAGGTTGGAGTTGGGGAATGTTAGAGTGTCAGAACACAAAAAAACAAAATAATATTAAAAAAACAGATTTTCAATGTTGTTATCTGAGATTATAGAGGCAAATCTTTCTAGCTGTTTCCATATATGTGTAGTCTTATTACAGTCCCAGAAAATATGAATGTATGATCCAGGGGTATCACAGCCTCTGAAGCATGTTTGTGGTGTTGTGGGGAATATGGAGTGTAGTTTGACTGGGGTATAGTACCATCTGGTGAATAGTTTCAGTGCTGTCTCCTTAACTGCTGTCTCTTATTCGCACCTGTTACTGGTCTCTCAACACACAATACCAGATTAATACATACAATCTGTGTTGCAATTCACTGGTTAATTGCATATCATTGGAAATCCCAATCCATTCCTTTAGAACATTTAAAAACTAGAATAAACAACGTCAATCTCATGGAAAAAATATTTCATACCATTCAGAACACTTCACATTTATACAATAAAAAATGGGATCCTTGGTTTAAACATTCCATATCCTTCTTCAATCCAACCTGAGAATGTCTACACATAAATCATCAATCTATCCTGTATAATGTACTATAGACCATATTCAAAACTATTGTACCATTGTTAAGAATTCCTACCTTATTACTTGTACCTTTACATTGTTACATATGTAAAACATATGATTACGGTCAAGTTTCAGCATATTTTTGTACTCCCTTTTGCACTCAATAAAATAGTTTGTAAACAAAAAAAAAAAACAGATTTTCTTTATTGGTAGCTAAAATAATTCTCATTCATTAAAATTGAATTCATATCTACATGATAGATGTACATAACATAACACATATAGAGCCCAATGTACCAACGCATTTGACATCATCCAAATGCTTCTTTAGGGTCCACACGCTCACACTATCAAGATATCGAATAGAAAAAACAGAATTACAAAAAATTAATACATACACCACATTTTTACATATTCAATTCATGTTACAACCAAAAAGGTAAATGTATTTTATTGGGATTTTATGTGATAGACCAACACAAAGTGGCACATAATTGTGAAGTGGAAGGAAAATGATAAATGTTTTTTAACATTTTTTCCATGAAAAGTGTGGCGTGCATTTGTATTCAGCCTCCTTTACTCTGATACCCCTAACTAAAACCTAGTGGAATCAATTGCCTTCGGAAGTCACCTAATTAGTAAATAGAGTCCACCTGTGTGTAATTTAATCTCAGTATAAATACAGCTGTTCTGTGAAGCCCTCAGAGGTTTGTTGGAGAACCTTAGTGAACAGGTCAGGGATAAAGTTGTGGAAAAGTTTAAAGCAGGGTTAGGTTATAAAAAAATATCCCATGCTTTGAGCATCTCACGGAGCACCGTTCAATCCATCATACGAAAATGGAAAGAGTATAGGGCAACTGCAAACCTACCAAGACATGGCCACCCACTAAAACTGACAGGCCAGACAAGGAGAACATTAATCAAAGAAGCAGTCACAAAGCCCATGATAACGCTGGAGGAGCTGCAGAAATCCACAGCTCAGGTGCGAGAATCTGTCCACAGGACAACTATTAGTCATGCACTCCACAAATCTGGCCTTTATGGAAGAGTGACAAAAAGCCATTGTTGAAAGAAAGCCATAAGAAGTCCCATTTGCAGTTTGCAAAAAGCCATGTGGGGGACACAGCAAACATGTGGAAGAAGGTGCTCTGGTCATCTGAGACCAAAATTTTACTTTTTGGCCAAAAAGCAAAACGCTATGTGTGGTGGAAAACTAACACTACACATCACCCTGAACACACCATCCTCACTGTGAAACATGGTGGTGGCAGCATCATGTTGTGATGATACTTTTCTTCAGCAGGGACAGGGAAGCTGGTCCGAGTTAATGGAAAGATGTATGAAGCCAAATACAGGGCAATCTTGGAAGAAAACCTATTAGAGTCTACAAAAGATTTAAGACTGAGGCAGAGGCTCGCCTTCTAGCAGGACAATGACCATAAACATACAGCCAGAGCTACAATGGAAGGGTTTAGATCAAAGCATATTCATGTGTTAGAATGGCCCAGTCACAATCCAGATCTAAATACATTTGAGAATCTGTGGCAACTTGAAAATTGCTGTTCGAAGACGTTCTCCATCCAATCTGACAGAGCTTGAGCTATTTTGCAAAGAAGAATGGGCAAAATTGTCACTCTCTAGATGTGCAAAGCTGGTAGAGACATCCCCAAAAAGACTTGCAGCTGTAATTGCAACGAAAGGTGGTTCTACAAAGTTTTGACTCAGGAAGGCTGCATACAAATGCACACCACTTTTTCACATATTTATTTATAAAAAAAATTGAAAACCTTTTATCACTTTCCTTCCACTTCCCAATTATGTGCCGCTTTGTGTTGGTCTATCACATAAAATCCCAATAAAATACATTTAAGTTTTTGGTTGCAACATGACAAAATGTGGAAAATTTCAAGGGGTATGAATACTTTTTTCAAGGCACTGTATACATAAATAAATTCAACTGTGTCCAGACTGGGATTTATGTATGTATCAATTGAATATATAAAAATGTGATGTATGTATTATTTTTTTGCAATGCTGTTTTTTCTATTGTAGATACTGTATTATATCCATAGTGTATCTTGAGAGTTTGAGCGTGTGGACCCTGAAGAAGCTTTGGATTATGAGAAACATATTGGTCCATTAGGCTCTATATGTATTATGTTATGTACATCTATCATGTAGATATGGATTACATTTTAATGAATGAGAATTATTTTACATACTAATAAAGGAAATCTGTTTTTTGAGTTCTGACACTCTAACATTCCCACCTCCAGTTTGGTGATTTGGAGATTTATCTTCACTTTTATTTGTATAACAAATACATGGGGGATGATGCCAATACTTTGTGGATAGGGTATAGTCTCTCCTCCCACCTAGTTAAAGTTTGGTTATCTACCAAAAATTTGAAGGCTCCATCCCCAAATCTGGAATAAAAATGTGTGGGTTCTGTCCAGATTTCAGCACATGCAATATGAGTCACTTTTTTGCTTAAAAATGACTGACTGAATGTATATTCACCTTGTTTTTCACATATCATTGCTCAAACCATTTCATAAAAACTCTTTCTCTGGGAGAATTCTTCCACTCCATCCACCTGTTCAGGTACAAGGTGAAGAATTTGTGGTTGAGAAAATTCTTGATTTTAGGATCTTTAGAAACAAATTACAATACCTGGTTCAATGAGAAGGATATAGACCATAAGAAAATTCTTTGGAACCTGGAGAAAAATGCTTATGTCCCTAGATTAACAGGAGAATTTCACCCAGAGATTTCCTCACAAACCTAGCCCTAAGGCTTCCAGGGGCTATCCTGGTAGCAGGGGAGTACTGTTAGGATCCAGAACTGAACCTAGGGCCTTTGTTTCATCTGACAGTGGCTCTTCTTTCTGTGTCACCTGAGATGCTGGACATCTTCCTGCCTGATCCCTTGGACAACTCTACTTTAGATGCTGTTACTGGTAAACCTTGAGCTTCTTGTTCCTCCCATTACTTTTAGGCCATGTCTTTGCACTTTTTATTTTCTAGATTATTGTCCTCTTTAACCAATATCTTGCTCCTTGGGCTTCTGCTGCAGTCCATATCATCAACATCACTCTTTACCAACCTTTGGCTTGTTCCTTGACTGTGCCTCCTCTTGATCCCAACCTACAACCACTTGTTATTGACTTTTGGTTTGTTCACCGACTATGCTTCTGCTTGATTCCTCAGAATGCATGTGCTTCCATTGTGGAGACACTTATAAGTTAGTGTTAGGGACCACAGATACCAGGGTGCCGTGGCAAGGCTCTGTGGCTTACGCATGCATTTGCAAATGCATGCAGACTAAACCCCTGCTTTTAACGCAAATTGTTAGTCAGGTTGACTTGGTGGTCTGCGAGCTAATCGGTAAGTAAGCTTGGTCTTTTTTCCCCTTGGATTTATCTCTGGCCTTGTATTTACCTTATGTCACCCCCCAATGCTTCTTACTGCGATGGCCAATTATAGATGGGGGCAGTGGCGCTTTTTTGTATCACTGTATATTGGTCAGGCAATGCACTGACACCTTTGCAGCCATTGAGCTATATGCTGGGTGCACAGTGGGCTCCCCTTTAGTCCACCTGCCCTCATCTATCCATCAGAATGCATGTTCCTCCATTGTGAAGATACTTATCAGTTAGTGTTAGGGACCACATATACCAGGGTGCCGTGGTAAGGCTCTGTGGCTTATGCATGCATTTGCAAATGCGTGCGGACAAAACCCCTGCTTTTAACGCATACTGTTATACAGGTTGACTTGTTCACAAGCTGGTCAGTAAGTAAGCTTGTTTTTTTTTTTTTCCTTGGATTTATCCTTGGCCTTGTATTATGCTTGATTCCTACCTACCATTTTTTACCGGACCCCTGCTTATGCACCTCTTGGTGTGGTGATCCTGAGGACCATAGCCTGGCACTAGCATGCTATGAAACCAATGTCTACCATTGAAAGCTCTGCTAAAGACTGGTTAGACTGTGCCTCAAGTGTGCCCGCTCCCCCTGCCAGGGGACCTGCTTGTGTATTTATCCTGCTGGTTTCTGTGCAAACCTTTTCACTGCTAAACCTACTGGTCTCCAAGCCTGACCCTGACCCTGACTGTGACACCCTTGCTGGTGCCATTTCCAGTTGTGGTGTAATAGATGTGCCTTTGCTGGCCAGTTTCTTGCATTAATATCATCATTTCAGTTCATCTTCTGGATCCTGAAAGCACCCCTCCACAAGCTGCAATCAACAAAACTCATGGTCCCTATCAATCGGAGAGCTCTAGCTCTGACTCAGCAAAGTTTATATTGGACCTCTAAAGAAAGAACAGTACTCTCACACAGAGTAAGGACCATTCCCAACAGCATGCTGACAAGTTTTTTGACAAGCTTTTCTACTCAGAAAATTAACTGTAATACTGTGTATACACGATCGGAATTCTCGTCGGAAAAGCCTTGGATGGTTTTTCTGATGGAATTCCGCTGAAGCTTGTGTTGCCTACACACGGTCACACCAAATTCCAACCGTCAAGAATGCAGTGACTTACAACACTACGACGAGCCGTGAAAATTAAGTTCAATGCATGCGTCGAATTGTTTCCGAGCATGCGTAGGAATTTTGCGCATCGGAATTGCCACAGACGAGCCGTGAAAATTAAGTTCAATGCATGCGTCGAATTGTTTCCGAGCATGCGTAGGAATTTTGCGCATCGGAATTGCCACAGACGATCGGAATTTCAAAATAGAAACTTTTTCAGTCGGAAAAATTGAGAACATGCTTTCAATCTTTTGCTGGCTGAAATTCCGCCAGCAAAAGTCCGATGGAGCCTACACATGGTTGCATTTTCCAACCAAAAGCTCACATCAGTCTTTTTCTGGCGGAATTTCCGATCGTGTGTATACGTAGCATTAGACTCAGCACAGCTTTTGTTTGATGAACCTGGAATGTGTTTGGCTGATTTAAACTGGAAGTTAATTTGGGCTAAGTTACCTTTGTGAAAAGTCTCAGACGTTATTCTGCTATTTTCTCTGGGACATATTTCATTTTAGGCCCATGAAGCTGAACCTTCACTGTTAGTGGCATTGATGTCCCAAATTTAGCATGGAGCCTAGGAACCAGAAAACGTTTTTTTCCATTCAAAACTTCTAACCCAATCATTTTTGCTTTTTATTACCTACCTATGTTAAATCTGAATATAACTAGTAAAACTATTTGTATTAAAAGGAAAGAGAATGTGGCATTAGTTGCCACATACAGCATCACATTTTTTTATACTCTTCATTTACTTTGTTTTTTTACAAATGCAATGAAGTCTACTAATTCTGAGAAGGTAATACTCCTCCAAAAATAAAGAAAAATAGGAAACAAAGAAAGGAATGCAACATTTTTTATAGTGGCGTTAGCCTTTGCTACATATATAAATATTCCATAAATTATTAATCATAGAAACACATGTAACTTTTAATCAAGTGGCTTTCTATTAAATTCTATTTTAGGATATCCTGACTTTTTAATTATGTAATGTACTGTAATTGGTATAATAGGGACATGGTTTGTAAAAAAAAATATATTGCCATCATTTCTGTAAAATTAAATAAAATTCCGTATAAATTTATTGTTAAAAGCTATTCTGTTATGGATTTAGGAGGCTAGTTTTACTTTAACACTGTTATTTGGTCATACGTACAAAATGTGTGCAGTAGGCACCATCTCCTGGCCATCATTTTCATTGCAACATTATTAAAAATTGTCTACAGCAAAGGTTCTTAACATCTGGCAGTTCTTGAGCCACATTCGAGTATACTGTAAGTGGCAATGACTTAAATGATTTGTAAAAAATAACAACAGTTTAAATTATATAATAAGAAAAAAATATCCTTGTCATATGTGTATTATTACCTACAGTAGAACACATTCATCTATTCTGTCACACAGCAAGGCAATGCTGAACAAAAGCAGTGAGACAGATTATGAGACAGATTTACAATATAAGCTAGATTCGTACATTTCTACATAAGCTGCTCTAAATTACCCTTGCATCAAAATCAAAGCTGCTCCTGACTAGGGATGAGCCGAACACCCCCGGGTTCGGTTCGAACCAGAACCTTCGAACGGACCGAAAGTTCGCACGAATTTTCGAACCCTATACGTTATAATGGACGCGAACGTTCAAAATCAAAAGTGCTAATTACAACGGCCAATATGCATGTTAATGTCATAAAACAGGTTTGGGGACCCGGGTCCTGCCCCAGGGGACATATATCAATGCAAAAAAAACTTTTAAAAACTAACGTTTTTTCGGGAGCAGTCATTTTAATGATGCATAAAGTGAAAAAAAAAAAGTGAAATTTTCCTTTAACCACTTCAACACCGCCCGCCGTCATATGACGCCCACAAGGTGGATCTACCATCCTGGGTGGGCGTCATATGACGTCCTCAGATTCCCGGCCGCCTGGGGGGGGCGCGCGCGCCGCCGGCGCGCGCGCGCGCGCGCCCCGCGGCATCGCTCGGGACCCGGTGCGAGTGCCCGGCGGCCGCGATGTCCGCCGGGCACCCGCGATTGCCCGTTAAAAAAACAACGGGACCGGGCGGGAACGTGGAGCTGTGTGTGTAAACACACAGCTCCACGTCCTGTCAGTGCAGAGGAGACCGATCATGTGATCCCAGGACGGAGGAACACGTGATCGGTCTCCTCCCCTTAAGTCCCCTCCCCCTACAGTTAGAATCACGTTTATTAGGGAACACATTAACCCCTCCAGCGCCCTCTAGTGTTAACCCCTTCCCTGCCAGTCACATTTACACAGTAATCACTGCAATTTTATAGCAACGATCGCTGTGTAAATGTGTCAAAAGTGTCCGAAGTGTCCGCCGCAATGTCGCAGTCACGGAAAAAAAATCGCAGATCCCCGCCATTACTAGTAAAAAAAAAAAAAAAAAAATTCAATAAATCTATCCCCTATTTTGTAGACGCTATAACTTTTGCGCAAACCGATCAATATACGCTTATTGCGATTTTTTTTACCAAAAATATGTAGAAGAATACGTATCGGCCTAAACTGAGGAAAAAAATAGTTTTTTTTTAAAAAAAATGGGATATTTATTATAGCAAAAAGTAAAAAATATTGTGTTTTTTTTTCAAAATTGTCGCTCTTCTTTTGTTCATAGCGCAAAAAAATAAAAACCGCAGGGGTGATCAAATACCACCAAAAGAAAGCTCTATTTGTGGGAAAAAAAGGACGTCAATTTTGTTTGGGTGTAACGTCGCACGACCGCGCAATTGTTAGTTAAAGCGACGCAGTGCCGAATCGCAAAAAGTGCTCTGGTAAGGAAGGGTGTTTAAAAGCCCTGTATTGAAGCGGTTAAATATGGTACCTGGGGGGTGTCTAAAGTATGCCTGGGAAGTGGCATGTGTTTCCCGTGTTTAGAACTGTCCTTGCACAAAATGACATTTGTAAAGGAAAAAAAGAAGCCATTTAAAAACACTTGCGGCTTTAATGGCATGTCTTGTCTTAGACATTGGTGCTGGTGCCACAACACTGCAACCCCTCACAGATACTGTACTCTTAGCACAGCAATGAGACCTGTTGCAAAGCATTGCCTAAAAATTGTAATTACACGCCCCAACAGGGGCTGAAAAATTGTGCCTTAGGCACTGGTGCCACAACACTGCAACCCCTCACAGATACTGTACTTGGAGCACAGCAGTCACACGTGTTGCGAAGCATTTTTTTAAAAAATTGTAATTACACGCCCCTGTTAAACAGGGGCTGAAAAATTGTGCCTTAGGCACTGGTGCTGGTGCCACAACACTGCAACCCCTCACAGATACTGTACTTGGAGCACAGCAGTCACACGTGTTGCGAAGCATTTTTTTAAAAAATTGTAAGTACACGCCCCTGTTATACAGGGGCTGAAAAATTGTGCCTTAGGCACTGATGTGGTGGCATGGATCATTGAGGAGGAGGAAGAGGATAGTCAGTGAACATAACAGGACAGTCACTCAGCATCAGCATAGGCAGTCTTGAAGGGATGTGACATTATAAATTATTCCGTTATATCCGCTTCAGGTGCCTGGTAGCTGGTGGTGATCCAAGACTGATTCATTTTGATGACAGGCGCACCCTATGATCGGTGACAAATCCTCCAGCAGCACTGAATGTGCGTTCGGAAATAACGCTGGAGGCAGGACAGGCCAGTAGCTCAATTGCATACTGTGCAAGCTCTGGCCAGTGATCCATCCTCAGGACCCAGTAAGCCAGAGGATTTTCGGTGGGAAAGGTGTCCAAGTCTGACCTTGCCCCAAGGTATTCCTGCACCATGTATATCAGACGCTGGCGATGGTTGCTGGAACCGATCATACCTTGGGGCTGCGGACTAAAAAATTGTCTGAACGCATCGGTCAGACGTCCACCTTCCCCACCGCTCCTTCTGCTACTGACCGAAGCCTCAGCAACTCGTCGCCCAGGACCAGGAGTTTGTAACCTCCCAGTTTCTGGGAACGCGTTGCACAGACCTTTCTGCAAGGCCTCCCTGAGATGTCTCATCCTCTGCTCCCTCTGTGACGGCAAGATAAGGTCCGCAACCTTACCCTTGTACCGTGGATCAAGGAGAGTGGCCAGCCAGTAATGGTCCCTCTCCTTGATCCGAAGAACACGAGGATCCTTCCGCAGGCTTTGCAGGATCAGGGAGGCCATGCAGCGTAGGTTAGCTGAGGCATTCGGTCCGGAGTCTTCTGGGTCACTGAGGATGACATGATCGCCAGCCACCTCCTCCCAGCCACGTACAAGTCCACTGGTTTGTTGGGACTGTACATCATCCCTAAAAGACTGCTGCTGCTGATGCTGAGTGCCAGGCTCCACCTCCATGCTCACACAATCCTCCTCATACTCATCCTCTTCCTGTGTGATGGGTGGGACAGAAGGAACACTGTCCGGATAAAGGGGGCCTTGAGAGGCAAGGAAGTCCTCCTCTTCCTGCCTCTGTTCTGCCTCAAGTGCCCTGTCCATTATCCCACGCAGCGTATGCTCCAACAGGTGGACAAGAGGTACAGTGTCACTGATGCATGCACTGTCACTGCTCACCATCCTCGTGGCCTCCTCAAATGGTGAGAGGACAGTGCATGCATCCCTGATCATGCTCCACTGACGTGGGGAAAAAAAAACAAGCTCCCCTGACCCTGTCCTGGTGCCGTAGTCGCAAAGGTACTCATTGATGGCCCTCTGCTGCGTGTGCAGTCGCTGCAGCATGGCCAACGTTGAGTTCCACCTGGTGGGCATGTCACATATTAGGCGGTTCTTGGGCAGGTTCAGCTCCTTTTGCAGCTCAGTCAGCCGAGCACTGGCATTATAAGATCGGCGGAAATGCACACAGACTTTCCTGGCCTGCCTCAGGACATCCTGTAAGCCTGGGAACCTGCCCAAGAACCGCTGCACCACCAGGTTGAGGACGTGAGCCATACAGGGCACATGGGTGAGCTGCCCCTGTCGCAGGGCGGAGAGGAGGTTGGTGCCATTGTCAGAAACGACCATTCCTGGCTTAAGCTGGCGTGGCGTCAACCACCTCTCGGCCTGCCCCTGCAGAGCTGCCAGAACCTCTGGCCCAGTGTGGCTCCTGTCCCCCCAAACACACCAGCGCAAGCACGGCATGGCATCTTTTTGCCTGCGTACTTGCGTAGCCCCTTGTACGCCTACGGAGCACCGCTGGTTCCGAGGACAGAGCACTGGAGGAAGAAGAAGAGGAGGGGGTGGAGGAGAGAGGTGTGTCACAACCAGTAGCAGTAGTAGCGTTTTGGAGGCGTGGTGGCGGAACAACCTCCAACACTACTGCACCTTGTCCTGCATCCCTCCCAGCTGCCAATAGAGTGACCCAATGGGCCGTGAAAGAAAGGTAACGTCCCTGTCCATGCCTGCTGGACCATGAGTCAGCGGTAATATGCACCTTACCGCTGACCGCCCTGTCCAGCGAGGCATGGACATTGCCTTCCACATGCCGGTAGAGAGACGGAATCGCCTTCCGTGAGAAAAAGTGGCGTTTGGGAACCTGCCACTGAGGAACCGCACATTGAACAAACTCACGGAAGGGGGCCGAGTCTACCAACTGAAAAGGCAGCAGTTGAAGTGCTAGCAATTTAGCCAAGCTAGCATTCAACCGCTGGGCATGTGGATGGCTGGGAGTGTACTTCTTTCGACGGTCCAGCAGCTGGGGCAGGGAAATTTGCCTGCTACAATCGCACGTCGGTGTACTGCAAGTACTTGGTTGTGACACACCTAATTCTACACCTTCAGTCCTCTCACAGCAGCTTTCAGAGAGGACTGAAGATGTAGTGGGGATGGAGATCCCAGCTGATGAGGAGCAAGGAGAGGTCCGCTTAGTTCTTTGGTGTGGGTCTTTTATGTGTGCCTGCCAACGAGCTGCATGGCAGGTCGACATATGTCTGGTCATGCTTGTGGTGCCCAAGCGGCTGATGTTTTGGCCACGCGAGATACGCTTGAGACAAATATTGCAAATAGCAGTGGTGCGATCTGATGCACTCGTCTCAAAAAAGGCCCACACCAAAGAACTTTTCTGATAACGTGCAGAGGCAGCGCCCTGCACAGGCGGAGCTCGGCGGTGTTGTACAGTTGCTGTGCTGGCCTCTAGCTGGCCTCCAGGGGGCATCCTGCCTCGTTGGACATGTGACGCCGCATCCTCCTCCTCCTCGTCCTCCTCCTCATCCTCTCTCCCTCCAGGCACCCACGTGGCGTCAGTGACCTCATCATCCCCTCCCTCTTCACCACTAACAGCAAACCTGGCAGTAAGCTGCAGCTGGTGGAACAGTACTGCCAGATTGCTGTCCTTCAGCATCCCCTCTCTCTGCGCGCACACTACTGACTTCCTCAAGCTGGGTATCATCATCCGAGCCTTCGAATCGTTGGGCATCCTCCTGGAGCATGTACCCAACACTGTGCTCAAAGAGTTCGGGGGACTCCTCAGGAGGACATGGTGGGTCTAGGGAAGGGGTGGCTGATGATGCCATTGAGTACGCGTTGGCAGCTGCTCTGCCAGTACCCTGAGCCTGGGTGAGAGAGGATGAGGAGGATGAGGAGGGCTTGGTCATCCATTCTACCAAGCCTTCAGCATGATGCGGCTCCACATGTCCAGCTGCCGAAAACAAAGACGCGCGTGTCCCATGATCACGTGCTGATGACGATGCACGACCACGTCCACGGCCACGGCCACTAGAAACAGAGCCTGCCTGCCCTGTGTTCTTGGCTCTGCACGCTCTGCCTCCCCTTGGCGGTCTTCCAGCAATTGTAGTCGGTAGTCCTGTGGGTGCTGCTGAGAAGAAAATATAGGAGCTCTGTGTGATGCCACTAACACACTAGAAGTCCTATGGGTGCTTCTGCAAAGAAAATATAGGAGCTCTGTGTGATGCCACTAACACACTAGAAGTCCTGTGGGTGCTGCTGAGTAGAAAATATAGGAGCTCTGTGTGATGCCACTAACACACTAGAAGTCCTATGGGTGCGTCTGCAAAGAAAATATAGGAGCTCTGTGTGATGCCACTAACACACTAGAAGTCCTGTGGGTGCTGCTGAGAAGAAAATATAGGAGCTCTGTGTGATGCCACTAACACACTAGAAGTCCTGTGGGTGCTGCTGAGAAGAAAATATAGGAGCTCTGTGTGATGCCACTAACACACTAGAAGTCCTATGGGTGCTTCTGCAAAGAAAATATAGGAGCTCTGTGTGATGCCACTAACACACTAGAAGTCCTGTGGGTGCTGCTGAGAAGAAAATATAGGAGCTCTGTGTGATGCCACTAACACACTAGAAGTCCTAGGGGTGCTTCTGCAAAGAAAATATAGGAGATCTGTGTGATGCCACTAACACACTAGAAGTCCTGTGGGTGCTGCTGAGAAGAAAATATAGGAGCTCTGTGTGATGCCACTAACACACTAGAAGTCCTGTGGGTGCTGCTGAGAAGAAAATATAGGAGCTCTGTGTGATGCCACTAACGCACTAGAAGTCCCATGGGTGCTTCTGCAAAGAAAATATAGGAGCTCTGTGTGATGCCACTAAACACACTAGAAGTCCTGTGGGTGCTGCTGAGAAGAAAATATAGGAGCTCTGTTTGATGCCACTAACACAGTACAAGTCCTATGGGTGCTTCTGGGAAGAAAATATAGGAGCTCTGTGATGGGACTAACACACTACAAGTCCTATGGGTGCTTCTGGGGAGAAAATATAGGAGCTCTGTGTGATGGGACTAACACACTACAAGTCCTATGGGTGCTTCTGGGAAGAAAATATAGGAGCTCTGTGTGATGGGACTAACACACTACAAGTCCTATGGGTGCTTCTGGGAAGAAAATATAGGAACTCTGTGTGATGGGACTAACACACTACAAGTCCTATGTGTGCTTCTGGGAAGACAATATAGGAGCTCTGTGCGATGCCACTAACACACAATTGAAGTCCTATGGGTGCTTCTGGGAAGAAAATATAGGAGCTCTGTGTGATGGGACTAACACACTACAAGTCCTATGGGTGCTTCTGGGAAGAAAATATAGGAGCTCTGTGTGATGGGACTAACACACTACAAGTCCTATGGGTGCTTCTGGGAAGAAAATATAGGAGCTCTGTGTGATGGGACTAACACACTACAAGTCCTATGGGTGCTTCTGGGAAGAAAATATAGGAGCTCTGTGTGATGCCACTAACACACTAGAAGTCCTGTGGGTGCTGCTGAGAAGAAAATATAGGAGCTCTGTGTGATGCCACTAACACACTACAAGTCCTAGGGGTGCTTCTGCAAAGAAAATATAGGAGCTCTGTGTGATGCCACTAACACACTAGAAGTCCTGTGGGTGCTGCTGAGAAGAAAATATAGGAGCTCTGTGTGATGCCACTAACACACTAGAAGTCCTGTGGGTGCTGCTGAGAAGAAAATATAGGAGCTCTGTGTGATGCCACTAACACACTAGAAGTCCTATGGGTGCTTCTGCAAAGAAAATATAGGAGCTCTGTGTGATGCCACTAACACACTAGAAGTCCTGTGGGTGCTGCTGAGAAGAAAAATATAGGAGCTCTGTGTGATGCCACTAACACACTAGAAGTCCTATGGGTGCTTCTGCAAAGAAAATATAGGAGCTCTGTGTGATGCCACTAACACACTAGAAGTCCTGTGGGTGCTGCTGAGAAGAAAATATAGGAGCTCTGTGTGATGCCACTAACACACTAGAAGTCCTATGGGTGCTTCTGCAAAGAAAATATAGGAGCTCTGTGTGATGCCACTAACACACTAGAAGTCCTGTGGGTGCTGCTGAGAAGAAAATATAGGAGCTCTGTGTGATGCCACTAACACACTAGAAGTCCTGTGGGTGCTGCTGAGAAGAAAATATAGGAGCTCTGTGTGATGCCACTAACGCACTAGAAGTCCTATGGGTGCTTCTGCAAAGAAAATATAGGAGCTCTGTGTGATGCCACTAACACACTAGAAGTCCTGTGGGTGCTGCTGAGAAGAAAATATAGGAGCTCTGTTTGATGCCACTAACACAGTACAAGTCCTATGGGTGCTTCTGGGAAGAAAATATAGGAGCTCTGTGATGGGACTAACACACTACAAGTCCTATGGGTGCTTCTGGGGAGAAAATATAGGAGCTCTGTGTGATGGGACTAACACACTACAAGTCCTATGGGTGCTTCTGGGAAGAAAATATAGGAGCTCTGTGTGATGGGACTAACACACTACAAGTCCTATGGGTGCTTCTGGGAAGAAAATATAGGAGCTCTGTGTGATGGGACTAACACACTACAAGTCCTATGGGTGCTTCTGGGAAGAAAATATAGGAGCTCTGTGTGATGGGACTAACACACTACAAGTCCTATGGGTGCTTCTGGGAAGAAAATATAGGAACTCTGTGTAATGGGACTAACACACTACAAGTCCTATGGGTGCTTCTGGGAAGAAAATATAGGAGCTCTGTGCGATGCCACTAACACACAATTGAAGTCCTATGGGTGCTTCTGGGAAGAAAATATAGGAGCTCTGTGTGATGGGACTAACACACTACAAGTCCTATGGGTGCTTCTGGGAAGAAAATATAGGAGCTCTGTGTGATGGGACTAACACACTACAAGTCCTATGGGTGCTTCTGGGAAGAAAATATAGGAGCTCTGTGTGATGGGACTAACACACTACAAGTCCTATGGGTGCTTCTGGGAAGAAAATATAGGAGCTCTGTGTGATGGGACTAACACACTACAAGTCCTATGGGTGCTTCTGGGAAGAAAATATAGGAACTCTGTGTGATGGGACTAACACACTACAAGTCCTATGGGTGCTTCTGGGAAGAAAATATAGGAGCTCTGTGTGATGGGACTAACACAGTACAAGTCCTATGGGTGCTTCTGGGAAGAAAATATAGGAACTCTGTGTGATGCCACTAACACAGTACAAGTCCTATGGGTGCTTCTGGGAAGAAAATATAGGAACTCTGTGTGATGCCACTAACACACTAGAAGTCCTATGGGTGCTTCTGGGAAGAAAATATAGGAGCTCTGTGCGATGCCACTAACACACAATTGAAGTCCAATGGGTGCTTCTGGGAAGAAAATATAGGAGCTCTGTGTGATGGGACTAACACACACTACAAGTCCTATGGGTGCTTCTGGGAAGAAAATATAGGAGCTCTGTGTGATGGGACTAACACACTACAAGTCCTATGGGTGCTTCTGGGAAGAAAATATAGGAGCTCTGTGTGATGGGACTAAACACACTACAAGTCCTATGGGTACTTCTGGGAAGAAAATATAGGAGCTCTGTGTGATGGGACTAACACACTACAAGTCCTATGGGTGCTTCTGGGAAGAAAATATAGGAGCTCTGTGCGATGCCACTAACACACAATTGGAGTCCATTGGGTGCTTCTGGGAAGAAAATATAGGAGCTCTGTGTGATGGGACTAACACACTACAAGTCCTATGGGTGCTTCTGGGAATAAAATATAGGAGCTCTGTGTGATGGGACTAACACACTACAAGTCCTATGGGTGCTTCTGGGAAGAAAATATAGGAGCTCTGTGTGATGGGACTAACACACTACAAGTCCTATGGGTACTTCTGGGAAGAAAATATAGGAGCTCTGTGTGATGGGACTAACACACTACAAGTCCTATGGGTGCTTCTGGGAAGAAAATATAGGAGCTCTGTGTGATGGGACTAACACACTACAAGTCCTATGGGTGCTTCTGGGAAGAAAATATAGGAGCTCTGTGCGATGCCACTAACACACAATTGAAGTCCAATGGGTGCTTCTGGGAAGAAAATATAGGAGCTCTGTGTGATGGGACTAACACACTACAAGTCCTATGGGTGCTTCTGGGAAGAAAATATAGGAGCTCTGTGTGATGGGACTAACACACTACAAGTCCTATGGGTGCTTCTGGGAAGAAAATATAGGAGCTCTGTGTGATGGGACTAGCACACTACAAGTCCTATGGGTACTTCTGGGAAGAAAATATAGGAGCTCTGTGTGATGGGACTAACACACTACAAGTCCTATGGGTGCTTCTGGGAAGAAAATATAGGAGCTCTGTGTGATGGGACTAACACACTACAAGTCCTATGGGTGCTTCTGGGAAGAAAATATAGGAGCTCTGTGTGATGGGACTAACACACTACAAGTCCTATGGGTGCTTCTGGGAAGAAAATATAGGAGCTCTGTGTGATGGGACTAACACACTACAAGTCCTATGGGTGCTTCTGGGAAGAAAATATAGGAGCTCTGTGTGATGGGACTAACACACACTACAAGTCCTATGGGTGCTTCTGGGAAGAAAATATAGCAACTCTGTGTGATGGGACTAACACACTACAAGTCCTATGGGTGCTTCTGGGAAGAAAATATAGGAGCTCTGTGTGATGGGACTAACACACTACAAGTCCTATGGGTGCTTCTGGGAAGAAAATATAGGAGCTCTGTGTGATGGGACTAACACAGTACAAGTCCTATAGGTGCTTCTGGGAAGAAAATATAGGAACTCTGTGTGATGCCACTAACACAGTACAAGTCCTATGGGTGCTTCTGGGAAGAAAATATAGGAACTCTGTGTGATGCCACTAACACACTAGAAGTCCTATGGGTGCTTCTGCACAGAAAATATAGGAGCTCTGTCTGTGTGATGCCACTAACACAGTACAAGTCCTATGGGTGCTTCTGGGAAGAAAATATAGGAACTCTGTGTGATGCCACTAACACAGTACAAGTCCTATGGGTGCTTCTGGGAAGAAAATATAGGAACTCTGTGTGATGCCACTAACACAGTACAAGTCCTATGGGTGCTTCTGGGAAGACAATATAGGAACTCTGTGTGATGCCACTAACACAGTACAAGTCCTATGGGTGCTTCTGGGAAGAAAATATAGGAGCTCTGTTTGCTGCCACTAACACACTAGAAGTCCTATGGGTGCTTTTGGGGTGCAGTGCTGTACTAACAGCACTGCGGTTGGTACTACTGAAATACTGTATTAACAGTAAGACACGTACCAGACTAACCCCCAGCAGCAGCTAAAAACACACTAACCAGCAGCAGCAATGGACGATCAATGACAGGTAGCAATGGTTTAGCAAATAAATAGCCAATGGTTTAGCAAAGTAGAGCAAATCTTTCTATATGAATCTAGCAAAGAGTGACACAGAATCAGCCTTATCTCTCCTAAAGCCGGAACTCATGTGACCGGCGCCGTCGGCGTGGCGGCCTTTTAAATGAGGGGGCGTGTACTAAAGCCCCTGAGCTGTAATTGGCTACAGGCGTCCTGCCTGTAGCCAATTATGGCTCTCCGAGTTTCCGGCGCTGTGATTGGCCAAGCATGCGGGGTCACAGTGCATGCTTGGCCAATCATCAGCCAGCAATGCACTGCGCCGGCCGCGCCCGGCCGCAATGCATTGCGGGGCCGCTCGCATCACACGAATGTGATGCGAGTGGCCAAAATAGTTCTGGGCTCGCCGAGCGAGCGAACACCCGGTGCTCGATGCGAACATGGGTTCGCATCGAGCACCGGGCCCATCCCTACTCCTGACCACTTCTTAATTATCTGTTTAGAGTGAAATTTGGTTTCATCTGTAGTACAAAATCTGTTTCCGATCTTTGCAAATCTGTCATAGTTGTCTGTCCAGGATTCCATATGCAAGTGTTACAAATGCACAGAAAAACTGATCTTATGCGGCGTACACACGAGCGGACTTTCCCGTGGGATTGTCCGCCGGATTGGAGTCCACCGGACAATCTGCCCGTGTGTGGGCGCCGGCGGACTTTTTCCCGTCAAAAGTCCTGGCGGACTAAGTTTTAAGTTCAGACTTAAAATTGTCCGCTGGACTCGCGAGTCCGGCAGACAATCCCGCGGTCTGTGTGCTAGTCCGCGGGACTTTTGGAAATTAATGGACTTGTCGGCACAAGATCGGAAAGTCCGTTCATTTAGAACGTGACTCCAGGTAGACGGGACTAGCGAAGGCAGTGAATGCCGCCGCGCTAGCCCCCTCACCTGGTATGGATTTAAAGGGAATCCCTACGCTGAAAAAACGGCTTGGGGGTCCCCCCAAATCCATCTCAGACCCTTATCTGAGCACGCAGCCCGGCCGGCCAGGAAAGGGGTGGGGACGAGCGAGCGCCCCCCCTCCTGAGCCGTACCAGGCCGCGTGCCCTCAACATGGGGGGTGCCCTGGGGAAAGGGGGGCCGTGCGCCCCCCCACCCCAAAGCACCTTGTCCCCATGTTGATGAGGACAAGGGCCTCTTCCCGACAACCCTGGCCGTTGGTTTTTGGGGTCTGCGGGCGGGGGGCTTATCGGAATCCGGGAGCCCCCTTTAATAAGGGGGCCCCCAGATCCCGGCCCCCCACCCTATGTGAATGAGTATGGGGTACGATGTACCCCTACCCATTCACCTAAGGTGTAAAAGTGTAAATAAAAAAACACACAATTTTTTTAAAATATTTTATTGCACTGCTCTGGGGGTCTTCTTCCGTCTTGGGGGGTCTTCTCGCCGGATTCCTCTGCTCTCTTCTGCTCTTTTACCTAGCTCTTTCACGAGCGGAGGAGCCTGGCTTTCTTCTTCGTCGTCGCCGGCGTCGTCTGGGGGTCTCGTTCCGCCTTCGGGGGTCTTTGGGGGTCTTCCAGGGTCTCTTCTGTTCTTGCCGCTGTCGCCGTCTTCTGCGCCATCTTCTTCTTCTTCTTCCGATGTTGACTCGTCGCTGTCTCTGGCCGGAATGGCAGAGACGCGCGGTGTTGTGACTTATATAGGGACAAGGGGGCGGGGTCACATGCTCATGTCACATGGTGACCCCGCCCCCTATGATGTCACAATCCCAGAGGATGCTGGGACTGTGACATCATAGGGGGCGAGGTCACCATGTGACATGAGCATGTGACCCCGCCCCCTTGTCCCTATATAAGTCACAACACCGCGCGTCTCTGCCATTCCGGCCAGAGACAGCGACGAGTCAACATCGGAAAAGGAAGAAGAAGAAGACGGCGCAGAAGGCGGCGACAGTGGCAAGAAAAGAAGAGACCTCGGAAGACCTCCGAAGGCGGAACGAGACCCCCAGACGACGACGGCGACGACGAAGAAGAAAGCCGGGCTCCTCCGTTCGTGAAAGAGCTAGGTAAAAGAGCAGAAGAGTGTGGAGGAGTCTGGCGAGAAGACCCCCCAAGACGGAAGAAGACCCCCGGAGCAGTGCAATAAAATTTTTAAAAAAAGTTGTGTGTTTTTTTATTTACACTTTTACACCTTAGGTGAATGGGTAGCGGTACATCGTACCCCATACTCATTCACATAGAGTGGGGGCCGGTATTTGGGGGCCCCCTTATTAATGGGGGCTCCCGGATTCCGATAAGCCCCCCGCCCGCAGACCCCGACAACCAACGGCCAGGGTTGTCAGGAAGAGGCCCTTGTCCTCATCAACATGGGGACAAGGTGCTTTGGGGGGGGGGGCCGCACGGCCCCCCTTTCCCCAGGGCACCCCCCATGTTGAGGGCACGCGGCCTGGTACGGCTCAGGAGGTGGGGGCGCTCGCTTGTCCCCACCCCTTTCCTGGCCGGCCGTGCTGCGTGCGTAAGGGTCTGAGATGGATTTGGGGGGGACCCCCACGCTGTTTTTTCGGCGTAGGGATTCCCTTTAAATCCATGCCAGGTGACGGGGCTAGCGCGGTGGCATTCACTGCCTTCGCTAGTCCCGTCTACCTGTAGTTACGTTCTAAATGAACGGACTTTCCGATCATGTGTCGGCAAGTCCGTTCATTTCCAAAAGTCCAGCAGACTTTTTCCCGCGGATTGTGCGCCGGAAAAGTCCAGGCATGTGTGGGCAAGTCCACACGCTCGGAAAGTCCGGCGGACCTCCGCTGGAAAGTCCAGCGGTTTGTCCGCTGGACCCCGCCGGAAAGTCAGAGCGTGTGTACGCCGCATTAGAGGCAGCCTGATCTGCATCGAATTGTGTCACTAATTTTCTTGATAAGTGTCTTCCAATGTATGTTTCAGCAGTTGCTCAGGCAGGTATTGAGTATCTGTTAATAGGCTGCAAGAAGCCAGAACAAAAGTAGCTGTAAGTCTCAAGAAAAATAAATCTATAATACCATATTGTGCTGACCTAAAGTAAGCAAGCAATCTCTTCAAGTTCTTATGTTTCCAAGCATTTAGGTAGAATTTTTAAACTGTTTTATCTATCTGTGTTCAATTAATTACTCCAGATCTGCCTTTTTCAACCAGGGTGCCTTTTGTGTTCCCCAGGGGGGCCTTGGCAAAATGCCTGAAAATTGCCCCAAACTGACCAAAAATTTTCAACAAATGGATGGATCAGCTCTGCCTTTTTGTTAAACAAAGCCACAGGTTTTTATTGTGCAGCATTAGAACCTTGGGCACTGTGTGGGCCAGATAACAGCGTCTTACAGCCAATGACATCATAGGTTGTTAAGGTGGGCATCAGGTGCCTGAGGATACCGTAGTTTGGCCATTCTCTGCTCCTCTCTTTCAGCACTGGGGTCAAGTTAGCTAATGATGGAGATAAACTGAGAGAGAAGATAAACACTAAATACTAGTCAGTACCAGCATGCAAAGATGTATTTGTTTTATAAGAATAAATTGCCTCTAATGTTGGGTGTCCTACTGCGTGCTGCAATATGTACAAATATTAGTTTCATTTTTTAAACTTTAGAATGAGGTGCCTTGAGACTGTGCATAATTTAAAGGGTGCCTTGACTGAAAAAAAGTTGAGAAGCCCTACTCTAGATAATATTGATAATATAGGGAAGGATGAACAAAACACTGTGTATAAGCAATGGGAAAAAATTATATTTGTACACTGATTCTAATGGAATGTTAGGTGTATTGTAAAATTCATAGCTTAGTAATTTTGTTTGGAAGGAGAAAGAACTTGCTTAGGGCTCTTTCACACAGGCGTCCCCCTGGCGACCAACCCAAATGCTAGCATTACAGCCTGGCAGTGCTGTAGACATGCCGCTGCCACAATGCTTCTAATTGTGGCCATGACATTTTTTACTTTGTGGCTGTGGAGTTTGACAAGTGGAACTGTCTGTCAAACTTGTCCATTGAGTTCATTTGGAGTGTACAGCAACCATGAGTCAAACATTCAGCTCGCTGTGGCGGCACAGTTTTATACTACAACATCCCTCTTGGGATTAAAAAAAGAAGACATACAGGAGGTGGCAGGATTACCTCCTGAATTGCTGTCAGCTGCTGCTCTACCACCCTCTGAAAAATGATAGGCAGTACACACTGCCGTCACTGTCAAAGAAACCTTGGTAATCAGAAGCTGACAAAGTAGTCTAATAATTATATATTTTTTTAAGTCAAAGGAAACTTATAATGACTTTTATTGATTTGAGAAGAAATCATTTTTAGAAGTGAAATAATTTATCATTGGGTTTATAACAATATTACAACCTCTCACAATCATTTATTATTTTCTCAGACACACCTTGCATATATGACCTTTATATGCTCCATTTTTATTTGGGACATCACTAAATTATGCAATGGTTTTCAAAAGTACTGTGTCAACTTTGTATTTAAGTCACATCGGATGCATGCATTTGTCAAAGAACCCAATATGATTCATGGTTGTTCTCTTTTTGTCGCTGTGACTCTCTATGACCCTACTGCTGACTAGACACAAATTGACTGTACCACAAATCACTTTTAGGATATAATCCCTTGACACTGCCTGTATGCTCAGATAAACTTTTAGCATTTTATACATCTAGAACTCCATTACTGAAAAACTGCTTATATGGGCAAGAATGCCATATGCATCTTTTACATTTGTATCAACCTGCACATATTATAAGATAAACAATCTCTGCTAAAGATCTCTAGTGTTTAGTGAGGATTTAGAAATCATAGGACATGGATTGGGATACTTTTGTAAACTGACATTTCAGTATAGTGGTATAATCCTTCTAAAGTACAGCTTAAAAAACATTAAGCTGTACCTTGAGGGCCCCCTGTACTCTTCGATAGGCTGAGAGGAGCTCCCCGATCGTCAGCTGATTCCCAACTGTAATCGGCACTGTGCAGGAAACTCCTCACATTAATCTAGTGAAAGCAGTGTGTGCTGTGCTCTTTGTCTCCCCCTACAGTGCAGTACAAGGCAGGAAGAGCCAAGGTAAATGTCTGCCATTTTTTTTATAAGACTATCTATCTACTGTATGTGTGTTTATATGTGTGTGCATGCATGTGTGTGTGGGGGGGGGGGGGGGGTGTGCATGCATGCATGTGTGTGTGGGTGTGTGTGGGGTGTGTGCATGTGTGTGTGTGTGGATGTGCATGCATGCATGTGTGTGTGTGGGTGTGCATGCATGTGTGTGTGTGTGTGGGGGAGGGGTGTGTGCATGCATGTGTGTGTGTGTGTGTGGGTGTGGGTGTGCATGCATGTGTGTGTGGGGGGTGTGCATGCATGTGTGTGTGTGGGTGTGCATGCATGTGTGTGTGTGGGGGTGTGCATGCATGTGTGTGTGTGTGTGGGGGGTGTGCATGCATGTGTGTGTGGTGTGTGCATGCATGTGTGTGTGTGTGGGGGGGGTGTGCATGCATGTGTGTGTGAACTCAGAAACTCTGTGTGTGTGTGTGTGAACTCAGAAACTCAGAAACTCTCCTATCTCAGATCATTCTATGGTTACCCTCTCCCTCCGCCACTCAAACAACACAAGAAAATAATTTAAATGGCGACTCAACGAATCGCTTCTAAGTAATCCGGTCCACTGTACTCTGTTGGAGAAGGATCTCAAAGATTATTTTCAAACAAACGACACTGATGAAGACACGTGACCGTGTCGTAACGCGTAGGGAGTGGCCGTAGGCAGACCCACACAGAGGAGGACGCGAGGAGGCGTTCCGGACGCCTTTGGTGATTAGTTCTGCTCGTTTTTGCTTGTTTTTTATGTACGTTGCCATTTGTCACAATAAATTGCTTATTATAGTTCAACATACTACACTAGTGGAGTCCCCCCTCCTTTTTTCTCTCCCGTTCCCCGATCCTGTCACACTGCTGTGTGGAGACACGCAGCAGCCCTTTAGGTCTGGAGAAGGAGAGTGAGAAGGGATTAATCTGGACCCCAGAAGGGATTAATCTGGACCCCATAAGAGAGCATCTTGTACTCCTGTTACCCTATTTGGGGAGCATAGTGATACCCCCGCAAAGCTGTTTTACAACTGCCTAGAGGTAAGAGTCCTGGGAGACCAAAGAAGGAGTCACCTTATAAATTTAACACTATCAGCGTGGATACTGCTACACAGTAACAATATAGAAAAGATACATCCCAACATCCAGAATTATCTATGGAATTTCCACTCTACTAAGAGACACTTGTTACTTTCCAGGATACCACACATCAATTATCATTCCCCACCTGGACTTCCACCATTTGTTTACATTAGTCACGTGATTTTAACACGTCTTTTTATTATATCTTCAATATACATATACCTTATGGATTTTCACCCTATGGACTTTGTCTACTAACCACCACTTTTCAATCACATTTTTATCATCCATTGATTTTTATCACATATTGATTTTCAACACAGGATTGATTTTATATATTTTAGCACCTATTGATATATATGCACCCATTTATGTATTATTAATGCTATTTATTTAGTTACGTCATTATTCATTGAAGGAATTGATTGATTATCTATGCTTATCACTAGTTCACTTTTGATGCTAGTTTTTGCACTTTATTTGCACTTTATTTGCACACTATTGATTGGTTCATAGGATTGAGTATATATTCTTAGCACTTTCTTGATGTGCATGCACATATATATCACTATTATCCAGTCACTCAATATTCATTGAAGATACTGGTTAATTATTTATTTCTCAGCACTTGTCCACTTTTCATGCTAGTTGCACTCCATTGCACTTTATTTCCCTTACTTAGTGCTATCTCTCGGTCCTGGTCATTCACTTTGGTTTGTCAGCTGCCCAGGACCTTGACATTACTTACCTTCTACTCCATATAGCATGCGCGAAGTTTTCTCCCTCATCCGACACTGAAGCTATTTCCCCAGTTACGTTGTGGGCGGCCCACAAAGCAGTGATAAGGGGCAAAATCATTCAGCTATCATCCCGGTTAAAAAAAGAACACAGAGCCGAAATAGACAATCTCACCAAAGAGTACCAGGAAATCTGTAGACATAACAAACGAGAACACACTCAGTCATCTCTTCAAAAACTAGAAGCAGCCAGAGTGAAGCTCAACTTGGCCCTCACTACCGAGGCTGAAAAACACCTCCGATGGTCAGGGGCAAGGTTCTATTCTCAAAAGGATAAAATCGGATCCAAACTGGCTACCAAACTCTCCCCCAAAACACGTCTTCTAGCATTCCCCAAAATACGTTTGCCTTCTGGCTCATTTACACAAAACCCACAACGCATCATGGAATGCTTCCATGATTTCTATGCCTCCCTATATAAGGAAGACACTTCTGTCCATCCCTCCAGTATCACAGAGTTTCTCGACTCCATTTCAATACCCAAACTCTCAACCGACCACATGAATCTTCTTGAACAACCCATTTCATCCATGGAGATCAAGGCAACCATTAAAAACCTCAAACGAGGCTCCGCCCCAGGCCCTGATGGTTTCTCGGCGGGTCACTACAAAAAATTCTCAGACACCCTGTCGCCTTACTTGGCAAGATTTTTTACCTCCCTACAACAAGGATCTCCCCTGGATAAATCCTTGAACCTGGCATATATCTCGGTTATCCCAAAACCAGGCAAAGACCCCTCAATAACAAGCAACTACCGCCCAATCTCCCTGATCAACAATGATCTTAAACTATTAACAAAAATAATGGCAAACCGTCTATCCTCATTTATAGCCCACTATGTCCACAAAGATCAAGCTGGATTTATCCCGGGGAGACAGGGCCCAGACCAGGTGAGGAGGGCAATAGACATAGTGTCCCTTCTAGGCTCTCAATGGGACGGGGGACCCCCTCAGGAGGGATTCCTCTTTTCCATTGACCTGCAAAGGGCATTTGATACGGTCACTTGGCCGTATATTTTCAAGGTCCTTGATAAATGGGGTATGGGCCCCAATTTCATGGGCATTCTGAAATCCCTTTACTCCAACCCCAGTGCCCAAGTAAGATTGCAAGGCAGGTACTCAAACACGTTTTATATAGAGAAAGGCACCAGACAGGGATGCCCATTATCGCCCCTTATTTTTGCAATCGCCATCGAGTCCCTAGCAATCGCCATTCGTAGCCACCAGACATTAAAGGGTTCACATGTGGCCCTCAAGAACATAAATGCGCCCTATTCACGGATGACCTACTCCTCTTTGTCACATCACCCCTCATCTCCATCCCTAACATTATCAAGCTCCTTGAACAGTTTGGGGTAGCCTCGGGCCTACGAGTCAACGTTTCCAAATCCGCAGCTCTAAATATATCGATCTCGCCGAACCTTCTTAAGTGCCTACAATCACATTTCCCTTTCACAGAAGCTCCACTTCTATTCCTTATTTAGGCATAAACCTTACCCCTAGATTTGACACGTTATTCGCCAACAACTACCCCCCTACATTCAAAAAACTTGAAGCTGACATGTCCACTTGGTCCATAGATGATCTATCCTGGCTGGGCAGGGTTAACTCCATTAAAATGACCCTCCTTCCCCGCCTCCTGTACCTCTTCCGATCCCTTCCTATCCCTATTAAAAAAGCGCAACTCCTACGGTTCCAATCCTCCATCCTGAAATTTATCTGGGATCTAAAGAAAGACGATGCTCCAAGGAAACGCTTTATAGACTCAACACCCAAGGTGGTCTGGCCCTCCCTAATATTTGGTGGTATTACCAATCAGCGCAATTGGCTCAGATCTCTGTAGCCTATGCCAGGGGCCCTAAACCGGACTGGCTACTGATGGAGAGACAAGCAACGCCGCGACACACAATAGATTACTTTCTCTGGGCTCTCCCGCGACTCAGACCTGAAATATTAGCCCCAACCCTTTCTCACTCAATGTCATTATGGGACAGACTTCAAAAACACTCAGCCCTAACCTTCCCCATTCGCCCACTGGCGCACTTGTTCCACAACCCAGAATTTCCACCCAGTCAAAACATACTTGAGTTCAAATGGTGGTTAGACAAAGGTCTATACAGGATAGGTCATTTCTTCAATACCAGGGGGCCCCTTACTATCGGATACTGTGTTAGTAAGTTGGAAATGCCCACCTCCGAAAGATACAGACTTTCAAATCACTCACTTCCTACGTTCTCAATGGTCTGACAATCCAGAACCACTAGCACTGACTGCTTACGAAACATGGTGCTCCGACATAAAGGATCAGAAGGGGGGTATCTCCATTATCTACAATTCTCTAGCCAGAACCTCAATCAAACCGCTTTATGTCCGACTTTGGGAACAAGATCTGGCGGATGAGTGGGACTTGAATAAATGGTATCTTTTGCTTCCACAGATCTTTCAAAGGTATTATGAACATTTCTCTTATGGAAGCTAGCATTAAAATCATAACTCGTTGGTATCGTGTTCCTGCCACCCTGGCAAAAATTTTCCCAGATTCCTCCCCTCTGCTTCAGGGGATGTGGCCACATCGGCTCTCTACTCCATATATGGTGGACATGCCCTCGGCTTAGGAACTTTTGGAACAGCTTTTTCCACTTATTGCGGAAGATTACTGGCATATCCGTTCCACAGGTTCCAGAAATAGCGCTTCTCAATGTCCAAGTAGAGAAAATTTCCAAACACACACAATCTTTGATCTTCTATATGCTCTTGGGAGCCAGAATCACTATTGCCAAAAACTGGAAGAGCCACACAGTTCCACTAGCTGGAATGAAACGCAAAATCTCCTGGATCATGGCCCAGGAGAAGATTGTCAGCAAGCTACTTGACAAAACCCACAAATTCAACTTAATTTGGGAACCCTGGGCAAAATACATAGGTATTCCACTAATTCCAGGAACATAGTCGACCCCGATTACCTTCTCTCCCTCTAGGTGACCTTCTTCCCCTCTTTTCTTCTAGCCCCTTTTCTATCCTGCTGACACTTCA
Organism: Lithobates sylvaticus; assembly: GCA_028564925.1. Lineage (NCBI taxonomy): Eukaryota > Metazoa > Chordata > Amphibia > Anura > Ranidae > Lithobates > Lithobates sylvaticus. The sequence continues at coordinate 393,831,986 of CM053027.1, forward strand.
CCGGCTTTACTAGATCTTCTATTCTCGCTGCTCCCGCCTCCCTTTCTTTCTTCATATGGAGACAAAACTTCTCTCTAGTCTGACTCCCTTACAAGCGGAACTCAGCCATCGACATCGTAATCTATCATCTCACCCGGTACAGTTCAGGCCATACAGTAAGGCAATCGTGTTCTGCTGCATGATAGCATACAGCCCTGTATGCTTGAGCCCCTGACCTTGATACTCAACGTATCACTGACATTGTAATATTACTGGCAGTCCAGTATAATCACACTTCTTCCTCCTGACCGGCCACGTAATTTTCAGGGAGAGATTGTCCTGGTCCGTCTTCTCCACAGTGTTCCCCTTGGGGTGGAGAAATGGCCCAACACAAGCAATCTTCCTCTCAAGTTTATCACAGGTTACAATATGGGTTGATGGGACTGTGCCACACTCATTGTATGCTAGGACATTCTGGCTAGATGTACTTGTCTTCCTGGTCTCCTTTTATTCCTGAACTTTACCCTACCTAGGGCAGGGTTACTTTACACTGGCTTTAACTAGCAGTCAGTCTTAGTTGTTTTTGTTACTATACACGTATGTATATTCTGTTCTATATATTGTACTGCCTCACCAGAAATTGTTATTACCATGTATCTTTGTATGATATAAATTCAATAAAAATATTGAAAAGAAATCTACCCCTAGGAAGGGAAATTCTCTCCTGTAAGAGTTAATATATTTGGACTGGAGCTACACTTTAAAAGTTTACCAGTTCAAAATTACAAACAGATTCTACACAGATTCTACACAGTCAACAACAAACCTACACAGTCCCTATCTTATTTGCACCGCCTGTATACTGCTGTTCAGAGTATATAGGGCCTGTGGGCCCCACGCCTTTCCTTTTTTTAATTTGGGTACGGGTTCCCCTTAATATCCATACAAGACCCAAAGGGGCTGGTAATGGGCAGGGGGGGTGGTACCCATGCCATTTTTCTCAATTATTTTCATCCATATTGCCGGGACCAGATATTACATTAAAAACTGCAAGCAGTTTTAAATGACTTTGTTTCTGTTAGAAATGTCATTTTATGCAGGGACTGTTCTAAACACGGGAAACACGTACCACTTCACAGGAATACTATAGGCACCCCCCCAGGCATGATATTTAAAGGAATATTTCACTTTTTTTTTTCACTTTAAGCGTCATTAAAATCAGTGCTCCCAAAAAACTTCAGTTTTTAAAACTTTTTTTTGCATTGATACAGTTCCCCTGGGGCATGACCCGGGTCCCCAAACCCTTTTTAGGACAATAACTTGCATATTAGCCTTTAAAATTAGCACTTTTGATTTTGAATGTTCGAGTCCCATAGACTTTAATGGGGTTCTAATTTAATGCGTGAATTTCCGGTCCGTTCGCAGGTTCTGGTGTAAACCTAACCGGGGGGTGTTCGGCTCATCCCTACTAGGGAGGTGTTTCTAACTGTGGGGGGATGGGACGGACTGGGAGTAGAGAGAGATTGCTGTTTCTGGTACGGCAGATCTCTTTCTACTTCCCTGACAGAATGGGGATCTGTCTGTTTATATAGACAGATCCTCATTCTGTCTCTGTGATGAGCGATCGGGGGTGGCCAGCAGACATTCCGACTGTCGGCCACGCACATCGGCTCTGGCGCGCACCTACCTAGAGAGCTTAAAGTGGCTCAAATATACCTACAGCAATTCGCCCAGGAGAGCCAACCTGCTGCAGTATAATGATGGCGGCTGGTTGGCAAGCAGTTAAATACCACCAAAAGAAAGCTCCAGTTGTGTGAACAAAATGTTAAAAATGTAGTATGGGCACGGTGTTGCTTGACCGCGCAATTGTCATTCAAAGTGTGACAGCGCTGAAGGCTGGAAATTGGCCTGGGCAGGAAGGGGGTAAAAGTGCCTGTTATTGAAGTGGTTAAAGAAAGTCCTCTTCACTTGCTCCAAAGTGGGTTCCCCAAAAAGCAAAATACTTATATAGTGTTATACCACAACAGATACTCCAAATTAAAAATAAAGCTCCACTACTCGCATGGAGTTACCCCAGAATGTGCATATGTCTTAGACCCAATAAGGATTTCACCACGTGTGATGTGTCCAGCCATGCACCTGAACAAATCTCAAAAATGTAGTGCTAAATTGATCAATCACTCACCTTATACATGCAACATTATGCACATCCCTTGAACCCCTGTTAAATGTGGGAAATGTGCAGCATGTGCCCGTATCCAGCGATGAATCACTCCATGCACCTTACCAAACAAATATGATGTTAACACTTCTATCTCCATCGTCTTCTCCCAAAGGTCAAGTCTCTTCTGCTCCATCAATATTCCAGTTTGCCCATGCAATGATATCATAAAAGCTCCACAGTGTAGCAATTTCCATAAAAATACTTGTTTATTCAAATATAAATTTACTTACAAACAAAATGTTGAATAGCATGTAAATCTCACGCAAAATGGCCACTATGGCACTCTTGACGTTGCGTGATGACGCCACTTCCAGCATCTGACGTCACTTCCCTTAGGATACCACTCACTCCACTGCCTCCTCGTTCTTTCACTGGTTATCCAAACCCAGCACCTCAGAGTAATAATGGGAAGGAGAAAGAACAAGAGTAGTATGCTAAAACCACATAATTTATTAAAAATAGATATGCTTACAAAAGTAAGAGTAACACAGGCAATACACGCTACACCAGGGATCAACAGCGGGTGTGCAATATCATATGCCACTGGCCTCACTCTATGGTCATTTGTTCTTTCTCCTACCCAGTGATATCTTGAGTGGTGCACCCCTATTGGATGATTTCTGAGCTGTTTATTGCTTATCATTTGGAGATCATTACTGTTTGGTCAGGGAATTCGCTTGTCTGTAAGGTGGTGTGGGATTCTTACACGCTGACTTTGGATTTGGAATAGTTCTTTTGAAAACAATAGATAGAAATCCCTGTGCTTTGGTATGCTTAAAATGGGTTTTCTTTCAATTGGGTCTCAGGAGCATATATCTATAATATGCTGGTACTGTATGCACAGTATATTAGCACATTATTGAAGACTTACATGGCAAGAGATCCCAATCTGATTGGCTGTTCCAGCTGTCAATAAAAATGCACAAGTGCAATTAAACCATGCATCTGGGCTGTCAGGGTAGTAATCGTGTAAAAAAAAAAATTATATTCCCCTAGTACGGGGAAAAAAAAGGAAGGCTAGATCAGTGACAAAGAGTATGGACAACTTAATTGCCAAAAAGTATACATTTTTATTAGTATCACAAACAGTGTTGGTCATCTTACTTTAAAAAAGTAATTAGTTAAGTTACAAATTACTTCTCCCAAAAAGTAATTGCGTTAGTAACTCAGTTACTACATTGGAAAAGTAATTAGTTACGCAGCAAAGTAACTGACTTTTTTTTTTAATATTCTATACGTGTAACTAAGGGGCGCATTTATTATTATTGTCATATATCGTGTAACCAAGGGGCTGCTCTATTATTACTCTAACCAAGGGGCAGATCTGTTATAGCGTGTAAGCAAGTGGCGGGTCTATTATTATTATATCGAGTAAGGGGCGGATGGCTACAGAAGAGGGTGAATATTAACCACTTAACAACCGGCCCATAGCCGAAAAACGGCTACAGGGCGGTTGCTTAACTCTGGGAGGCCGTTAATTAACGGCCTCACAGAATTCTGCTCTTGCGCGCCCCCTGGTGCGCGCACTCGAGAGCATCCATGATCGCCGGGTCCAGAGGACCCGGCGGATCATGGATCACGGTAAACGGCCGCTCATCGCGGCCGTTTACCACGTGATCGCTCCGTCAAATGACGGAGTGATCACATGTAAGCAAACCGGCGTCATTTGATGACGCCGGTTCCTCTCTCCTCCTCTCTCTGTACCGATCGGTACAGTATGAGAGGAAAGGGGGAGGGATCGGTGGCAGCAGTGCTGTGGGCGGGATCTGTAGTGCCCACAGCCTGCTCTGCCACCACCGATCCATCCATCCATGCTCAGCCATCCCTCCATACCCTGCAATACACAGCAATAGCCTGCAGTGTATTGCTGGGTATTGCAGGGTATGGAGGGATGGCTGAGCATGGATGGATGGATGCTGTGCCATACCCCCCAATACTGTGCCATACCCCCCAATACTGTGCCATACCCCGCAATACTGTGCCATACCCCGCAATACTGTGCCATACCCCGCAATACTGTGCCATACTCTGCCATACCCTGCGATACTCTGCCATACCCTGCGATACTCTGCCATACCCTGCGATGCTCTGCCATACCCTGCGATGCCCTGCCATACCCTGCGATGCTCTGCCATACCCTGCGATGCTCTGCCATACCCTGCGATGCTCTGCCATACCCTGCGATACTCTGCCATACCCTGTGATACTTTGCCATACCCTGCGATACCCTGCGATACTCTACCATACCCGGCGATACTCTGCAATACCTGGCGATACTCTGCAATACCCTGCGATACTCTGCAATACCCTGCGATACTCTGCCATACCCTGCGATACTCTGCCATACCCTGCAATACTCTGCCATACCCTGCGATACTCTGCCATACCCTGCGATACCCTACCATACCCTGCGATACTCTGCAATACTCGGCGATACTCTGCAATACCCTGCGATACTCTGCAATACCCTGCGATACTCTGCCATACCCTGCGATACCCTGCGATACTCTGCAATACCCAACAATACCCTGCGATACTCGCTACGATCAAAGCCAGGATCGTTTTTTCTTTTTTATTCCAGGCTTTCCAGCCTAGAGGTGAGATGTGGGGTCTTATTGACCCCATATCTCACTGTAAAGAGGACCTGTAATGCCATATTCCTATTACAAGGGATGTTTACATTCCTTGTAATAGGAATAAAAGTGATCAAAACATTTTTGGGGGGGAAAAAAAGGGTCAAACTAAAATAAATAAAGTAAAATGAACAATAAAATATATATATATTTTTTTAAAGCGTACTTGTCCCCGTGTGCTCGCACGCAGAAGCGAACGCATACGTAAGTCCCGCCCACATATGAAAACGGTGTTCAAACCACACATGTGAGGTATCGCTGCGAACGTTAGAGCGAGAACAATAATTTTGGTCCTAGACCTCCTCTGTAACTCAAAACATGTAACCAGTAAAAAAAATTAAAGCCTATGGGGATTTTTAGGTAGCGAAGTTTGGCGCCATTTCACGAGTGTGTGCAATTTTGAAGCGTGACATGTTGGGTATCTATTTACTCGGCGTAACTTCATCTTTCACATTATGCAAAAACATTGGGCTAAATTTACAGTTTTGTTTTTTGTAAAGCACAAAACATTTTTTTTCCAAAAAAAACACGTTCGAAAAATTGCTGCGCAAGTACCGTGCTAGATAAAAAGTTGCAACGACCGCCATTGTATTCTCTAGGGTCTTTGCTAAAAAAACATATATAATGTTTTGGGGTTCTATGTAATTTTCTAGCAAATAAATGATGATTTTTACATGTAGGAGAGAAATGTCAGAATTGTCCTGGGTGCTCCAGAACACCCGATGGGGCTCCCTGCATGTTGGGCCTCTGTATGTGGCCACACTGTGTAAAAGTCTCACACATGTGGTATTGCCGTACTCGGGAGTAATAGCAGAATGTGTTTTGGGGTGTAATTTGTGGTATGCATATGCTGTGTGTGAGAAATAACCTGCTAATATGACAATTTTGTGAAAAAAAAAAAAATGAAAAAAAATCTTGATATTGCAAAGAATTGTGGGAAAAAATGACAACTTCAAAAAACTCACCATGCCTCTTTCTAAATACATTGGAATGTCTTCTTTCCAAAAAGGGGTCATTTGGGGGGTATTTGTACTTTCCTGGCATGTTAGGGTCTCAAGAAATGAGATAGGCCGTCAGTACTTCAGGTGTGATCAATTTTCAGATATTGGCACCACAGCTTGTGGACTCTATAACTTTCACAAAGACCAAATAATATACCCCAATTTGTATTTACTTTTACCAAAGATATGTAGCAGTATAAATTTTGGCCAAAATTTATCAAGAAAAATTACAAATTTGCTAAATTTTATAACAAAAACAAAGAAAAATTCATTTTTTTACAGAATTTTCAGTCATTTTTCTTTTATAGCGCAAAAAAAAATAAAAAACCCAGAGGTGATTAAATACCACCAAAAGAAATCTCTATTTGTGTGGAAAAAAAGGACAAAAATTTCATATGGGTACAGTGTTGTATGAATGAGTAATTGTCATTCAAAGTGTGAGAGCACCGAAAGCTGAAAATTGGTCTGGTTATTAAGGGTGTTTAAGTGCCCAGTGGTCAAGTGGTTAAATTAATGGGCAGAGCTCGATATATAACAATAATAATAAATGCGCCCCTTGGTTACAGTAATACTAGACCCGCCCCTTACACGATAGACGCCCCTTGCAGAGTAGCACGAGCATCGGGAGCATGCGGCATCGCCTCGTACAATTACATGTTAACTGCACCTGCGCGGTGTTGTGTTTTACCACAAGAACTTAATAGATAAACGATAGCAAAACAGGTGTAGAGTTCACTCAGAGCTGTTTAGGTTCGGCAATTTTCGTAAGCTCCGTAGTCCTTCGTACTACGCAAGCCCTGCGCCTGCGCAGTTCAGGGGGTCCTTATCCGGCGGGGGAACTTTTTCGGCAGGACACCGGAATTACACTACTGCCATCTAGTGGCGGTAGATGTAATTGGGGTAACTAAGCCAAAGTAATGGAAACTGAGTTACCATGAGGGGAAAAGTAATCAGTTAGATTACTCGTTACCCTCTAAAGTAACTGCGTTAGGTAACTCAGTTTATTTTAACTCAGTTACTTACATCACTGATCACAAATATATAATAATCACCAAACGTACCTAGGGCAGGGGTAGGCAACCTTTTGAGCACAGTGTTACCCGTTTACTAAATTTGAGCTTTAATATCTATCAGATATGATTTGGGTTAAATGAGTGTTCTTTGACCATGAGTGAAAGCTTTAACACATAAACAAAAATGTATTGGTATATAGTAAAGTAGGCCTAGACTAATACACAGCAATCTATGTAATTGCACAGGAAAAAGGTAAAAATCATGGATTACATGAAGGAATACAGAGTATATTCCTTAAAACCTTAATCTACAAACAGTAGGACAGAAAAGACGTAAGATAAACATATTTAGTTCCGATAGTTACCAGGCTATGACCCACAAAGGTTCCATTTGGGTGACCGCTCCACCAGAGAGTGTCTGTTTCCCTCCTATCTAGTCTGTGTATATCATTACAGGCTGATGCCTCATTGGTTGGAATGGCATGGCTCTGATTGGTGGGCCTCTCTAATCCTGGGTAAGGACTGGCTACATCTCCAATCCCTATACATAAGTCAGCCCCCTTTAATGCAAATCCTTGTCCCAGGCTATTTTGAGCAGAAAACTTAACCTTGTAAGTAGATTACATTTTCAGGGAATATAAGTATGCATGACGGATTGGCCACGGTCCCTCATTGCATATTCAAACAATGAGGTTTAGGTCCCATTGTTTGCATACACAAGCTCAGGCACCAAATTGTCTGTCTAATGCAGCATACACACGATTGGACAATCCGACGTACTTTGCAGCTAAGGTCCGCCGGACTTTCAAATGGACGGACTTGGCCACACACGATGAATGAATAAATGATTTGTATAGCGCTGCAACTGTGAACTGAATCGCCTCGAGACGCTTGATCTGACCTGCATTGATTCCTTCTTATGGCCCGTACACACGCTCGGATTTTTCCGAGGACTAGTTCCGTCGGAATTTGTCCGATGCTGGTGTTGCGGAATTTCCGGTCTTCAAGAACGTTGTGACGTAAGTCGTCTTCCACGAGACTAGAAAAGGGAAGTTCAGCACCGCGTCCCGCACCCGTTGGGCTCCTTCTGCTGATTCCATGTTTATCGCGAGTTAGTTGAAGTTTGGGGACTTACGATTCACGCTTCTCAGTTTTGTGACTCAGATCGTTACTGCTCTTCAGTTTGTGCTTGTCGTGCGTATCTGTTTATTAGTGTGTGTAGTCAGTTCGCATTTGTTGGTCATTGCAGCCTATATCTTGATATAGGACGCTTTGATTTTCACTGCTTATTGTCTGCTCGTTTCTGGTATTCATTTCGTTATTTCAGGCCTTGCTGTTTATCGGTGCTTTCTGTTTGTCCGTTCTGACCAGCCGACCATTTGTGAGCGATGTTTCCCATATGTACTCGTCGCCGAGTTCGTGCTGTACGCGGAATTGGTGTCGGGCTTTTAGGTTTGAGCCAAGACCCATCCATGAACAGAGCGAGGAGGAGTATGTGGACCAAGAATTGGTTGCTTCAGCGTGATCAATTCTCGCACATGCCTTTGCTTCGTGAGATCCGGGAGAATAATCCTGATGATTTCAGGAACTTTCTCCGGATGACGGACCCCGTTTTTCACCGTCTTTTGGCTTTGCTGACCCCTTTTATCAGCCGGCAGGATACCTGCATGAGACAAGCCATCACTCCGGTGCAGAGGCTTGTTGCCACGTTGAGGTACTTGGCGACAGGGAGAAGCCTTCAGGATCTGAAGTTCTCCACAGGTATCTCTCCCCAGGCTCTGGGAATCATTATTCCAGAGACCTGTTCTGCCATAATCCAGGTCCTGCAGGAGGACTATATTAAGGTAACATTTCCCCTTTACTATTCCCTTCTATGTATGCTCTGTTTGCTAATGACTTGTATTTTTGACCTCCTTCCCTAATTACCATGATTGCAATATGCTCTAATATGCTGTGCCCTTTTCTCCTTTATGCATTTTTCCCTTCACTTACCTCCCCAGCATGCTCTTCTGGCCCAATAGACACCTATGGCCTAGTCACTTAAGCAATGTATTTTGTCTGCTGCACAGTATTGATTTCCCCCAAACACCCCCTAAAATATGCACCAATGTTTGCTGTGTGTTTTACTTCATGCAGAGCCCCTTTTTTTTTATTTTTATTTTTTTGGGGGGGGGTGCCAAACTCATTAGGAACCCCCTCCCCCAACTGCTCTGTCAGATGCTACCAATCCTCTATCTGCTGGCTTTGCAAAGCTCAATACACACTATATACCTACCTCTTTATAGTGGTCATATTTAGGGATGAATTCAGCAAAGCATGTAGTGCAAGGGGCTGGCTCCATACTTACCATTTGCTCTTTTTTTGGTTATTTCCCTCCTATTAGCTTGCTAGGTAATTGCAGAATGTCAAAATGTGCTTCCCTTTTTTGGGGGGGGGGGGATTCGGAATGTTCTTTTATCTTTCCTGTGGGCTGCCAATAGTGTTAAGTAAGGAGGGTATCAGAGACGTACTTACCGAGACCGAGATGCTGAGAGCGCTTCACCCTTGCGACCCGGCGCAATCTGCCCCCTGGAGGTGAGACAGGGAACAAACGGCACCAGGAGGCACAGGTTACCTCCGGCAGGTGGACGGAACTGGTGGGATGCCCGGAGGAGATGAGGACCTGGCCTGGGCAGACCGGCAGATGGCAGGAGGGAGAGGCAGGAGCCCAAACACCTGGCTGAGGGACTGACACCGGTCACTGAGCAGTCAGCAGCTACGTAAGTCCGGAGAGCAGGCCGGGGGACAAACACAGGTTTAATGGTAAGTCTGCGGAGGCAAGCAGAGGGTCAAACACAGGATCAGGCAGCAAGGTCCGTTGAGGCAAGCAGAGGGTCAAACACAGGATCAGGCAGCAAAGTCCGTTGAGGCAAGCAGAGGGTCACTGGAGAGCGGGCCGCTCGTCCGGCGCTGGAGCCCTGACAGTGCCCCTCCCAAGGGGTGGCCTCTGGACACCCAAACTGGCCATTAATTCAGGGTGCGCCTGATGGAATGCCTGGATCAAACGTGGGGCGTGTAGGTTCCTTGAGGGTTCCCATGAATTGTCCTCGGGAGGGTAACCCTTCCACTTGATCAGGTATTGGAGCTGCCTGCCCTTCTACCTGCAACTCAGGATTTCCTCCACCTCAAACTCCTTCTCGCCTTCGACTAAAACAGGAGGAGGAGGTGGTCTTTCCCTGCCAGGAAAAGGGCTGGGAGTGGTGGGTTTCAAAAGGGAGGCATGAAAAACAGGGTGAATCCTATAACTTGAAGGTAAATCCAGTTCGAAGGCCACAGGATTTACTATCCTTTTGACCCTGAATGGGCCGATGAATCTTGGCCCCAATTTCCGGGAGGGGACAGGTAGTTTCAGGTTGGTGGAGGACAGCCAGACCTCTTCGTTGACCCCAAATGCCGGATTCTCTTTCCTCCCCTTGTTAAAGTGCTTGCTGTACCCTTCTTGGGCTTCCTGCATGCACTTTTGCAATTTTTGGAAATTGACCTGTAAAGACTCCACACGATCTTGAGCTGCAGGGACAGAGTTTTCCGGGGGAGATTCAGGAAGAAAAGAGGGGTGGAAACCAGAGTTGGCCCAGAAGGGTGTTTGCTTGGTGGTGGAATGGATAGAGTTGTTATACGCAAATTCGGCGTAGGGTAAGAGGGTAGACCAGTCATTTTGGGAATCGGAGCAGAAGCAACGGAGGTACTGTTCCAGTGTCTGGTTGGTCCTTTCCGTTTGACCGTTGCTCTGGGGATGGTAGGCGGAAGACAAGCAGATCTTTATTTCAAGGGACTTGCATAATTCTTTCCAAAACTTTGAAGTAAACTGGGTACCTCTGTCAGACGTGATGCTCTTGGGCACCCCATGAAGTCTTACGATTTCCTTGAAGAATACGCCAGCCGTGGTGGAGGCGGACGGAGTACCCACCAGAGGAATAAAATGTGCCATTTTAGAGAGCCGGTCCACGATGACAAGAATGGTGGTGTATCCCCTGGAAGGGGGTAACTCCACGATAAAGTCCATGGAGACTTCTGCCCAAGGGCGATCCGGGATGGGTAGTGGTCTTAGTAGCCCCCAGGACTTGGTCTTAGGTCCTTTGCTGCGCTGGCAAGGGACGCAGGAGGCGACATAGTCCTTACAGTCCTGCCTCCAGCCTGGCCACCAAAAGGAACGAGAGATAAGCTCCGAGGTTTTTCTGGAACCAAAATGGCCTGCCAACTTGTGGTCATGGAAGGTTTCAAGTACGAGAGGCCTTACCCCAAGGGGGACGAAGATCTTTTCCCCAGACCACAGGAGGCCATCGTGCCTGGTCAGAGAGAGGTTGGTAGGGGCCTGGTCATGTTCAGTAGCAGTTTTGAGTAAGTAGGCCGAAGTTTTGTGGGGTTAAGATAGTGCTGGGTTTGGTTTCTTGGGAAGACTCTAGGAACATGCGGGAGAGCGCATCGGCCTTTCCGTTCTTGGAGCCCGGTCTGTAGGAAATGAGGAAATTAAATCTCAAAAAGAAGAGGGCCCACCTAGCCTGCCTGGGTCTCAGTCGTTTGGCTGTCCTGAGATACTCGAGATTCTTATGGTCGGTCCAAACCATAAAAGGGTGAGATGCCCCCTCCAAGAGGTACCGCCACTCTTCAAGGGCAAATTTAATGGCTAGCAGTTCCCTATCCCCCACATCATAATTCCTCTCTGGTGGGCTCAGCTTTCGGGAGGCAAAGGCCACCGGGTGAAGGAGGGCCTTGGCGCCCTGGCGCTGGGAGAGGATGGCACCGAGAGCAGTTTCGGAAGCATCCACCTCCAGAACAAAGGGCAATGCGGGGTCTGGGTGCCGTAAGATCGGGGCGGAGGAGAACAAGGACTACAACTGGGCGAAGGCCGTCTGGGCTTCTGGGGACCAACTGAACCGACTGTGTTGGTGGGTGAGTAGGGTGATTTGTGCCACAATGGAGGAGAAGCCCACGATAAATCTCCGATAAAAGTTGGCAAACCCGATAAACCTCTGAACTCCCTTTTTATCATTGGGGGCCGGCCAATCTTGAATGGCTTGCACTTTTTGTGGGTCCATGGCGACCCCATTGGTAGAGATGACAAATCCCAAGAACTGTACAGTGGACTTTTCGAACTCACATTTCTCTGCCTTGAGGTAAAGTTTGTGTTGCCTGAGGATGGTGAGGACTATTTTAACGTGCGTTCGGTGGAGTTCAGGAGTGGCAGAGAAAATGAGTATATCATCCAGATAGACCACTAGGAAGTCATCCAAGTATCTCCGGAAAATGTCATTTACTAAGTGTTGGAATGTTGCCGGGGCATTACAGAGCCCGAACGGCATTACAAGGTACTCGTAGTGCCCGAACCTTGATCTAAAAGCGGTCTTCCACTCATCACCCGCCCTGATCCGTATGAGATTGTAGGCCCCTCGGAGGTCAAGTTTAGAGAAGATCTGTGCGGACCGAAATCGCTGGAACAGTTCGGGGATGAGGGGAAGAGGGTACCTGTTCTTAATGGTAATTTTATTGATTTCTCTTTAGTCAATACAGGGCCTTAGTGAGCCGTCCTTCTCAACAAAGAAGATGCCGGCTCCAGCTGGCGAAGAAGAAGGACGGATGAACCCTTTGGCCAGGTTCTCGTCAATGTAGGTTTTGAGAGTTGCCAACTCGGCTTCGGACAGGGGAAAAATACGGCCGAAAGGGACCGCAGCACCGGGCAAGAGGTCTATGGGACAGTCATAGGGTCGGTGAGGTGGTAGGCGGTCGGCCTGTTGTTTGTCAAAGACGTCCCTAAATTCCAGGTAGACAGGTGGGACGTGTTTCAGGCTGTCGGGTACTGGTACTAGAGCCGAGCAGGAAGCCAGGGTTGAGGAGGAGCAGTTTTGGGAACAGTATTGGGAGGGGAAGGAGACCTCCTTCGACCGCCAGTTAATCAGGGGTTCATGTGCCTGCAACCAAGGGAGCCCCAAGATGATGGGGAACATGGGAGACAGAATGATATCCAAGCGGAGGAGCTCTTTATGGCCAGAATCGGTGGTGACAAGAATGGGGCTGGTTTCAAAAGTGATCAAGCCGGAGCGCGGAAGGGATCCATCGGCTAGGTGAACCTGGAGGCACTGCTTCTTGGGGACAAGGGGAAGCTGGAGCCGAGCAGCGAGGGAGGAATCCAAGAAGCAGCTGCAGGCCCCGGAATCAATTATGGCCGGGAGGCGGACCTCCTTTCCCGTTAACTGCAAAGAGATAAAGAGGATAATGTAAGTTTGGGACAGACCGGAAACCTGGTAGTTAAAGTTAAGCTTGGGAAGGGACTTACTAGGCCTAATGGGGCAGGTGCGAAGGTAGTGCCCGGAACCTCCGCAATAAAGGCACAGGTTGGCCTGTCGCCTGCGTAAACGCTCCTCTGGGGTCAGAGGGGCGCGGACCAGGCCTAACTGCATGGGTTCGATTCCGGGAGAGGCCGCAGGTGGCGAATGGAATGAAGGCTGGGCAGGACTCGGCTTGGGTAACATCCAACTGGGACGAGGCGTCTGGAAATGTTCAGCGCGGCGTTCACGCAAGCGCCTGTCAATCTTGGTGACTGCTTGTATGAGGTCCTCCAGAGATTCCGGGACATCGATCCGGGCAAGTTCATCCTTAAGGGTGTCGGAAAGTCCTTGGCGGAACTGATATTTGAGGGCCGGCCCATTCCAGCCGGTGTCGGCTGACCACTTTCTGAATTCAGCAGTGTAGTCTTCGACCGGCCTCCGGCCTTGGGAGAGGTTGTGCAGGGTGGTTTCAGCGGTGGCCCCCTTCTGGGGATCGTCGTAGAGCTGACCCATGCTCTCAAAGAAAGTGTCTACTGAGTTCAACACAGGATCCCTCTGTTCCATTAGGCTATGGGCCCACGCCTGGGGTTCCTCAGCCAGGAGAGAGATGATGAACCCCACTTTCACCACTTCAGAGGAGAAGGTTCTGGGCTGCAGGGCCAGGTACAGGGTGCAGGCATTCTTGAATGCCCTGAATCTCTTGCGGTCACCAGAGAAACGTTCAGGTGTAGGCACCCTAGGTTCAGGGGAGGCCACGAACACTGTGGGATTGATGGGAGCTGCCGACGGGGAAACCCCGCTGATGGTGGCTGAGTAGCTGGCTGCAGGGGCAGATGGCCCGGTCAATTGCTGTAGGCGGCTGTCAATTTGGGTGTAGCCCATTTGTAGTTTTTGGACAGCCTCAGTAAGTGCTGCCATCTGCTGACACAGGATCTCAAGGGGAGAACACGCTCTGTCGGTCTCGGACATGGCTGGTCTGTACTATCAGAGACGTACTTACCGAGACCGAGATGCTGAGAGCGGTTCACCCTTGCGACCCGGCGCAATCTGCCCCCTGGAGGTGAGACAGGGAACAAACGGCACCAGGAGGCACAGGTTACCTCCGGCAGGTGGACGGAACTGGTGGGATGCCCGGAGGAGATGAGGACCTGGCCTGGGCAGACCGGAAGATGGCAGGAGGGAGAGGCAGGAGCCCAAACACCTGGCTGAGGGACTGACACCGGTCACTGAGCAGTCAGCAGCTACGTAAGTCCGGAGAGCAGGCCGGGGGACAAACACAGGTTTAATGGTAAGTCTGCGGAGGCAAGCAGAGGGTCAAACACAGGATCAGGCAGCAAGGTCCGTTGAGGCAAGCAGAGGGTCAAACACAGGATCAGGCAGCAAAGTCCGTTGAGGCAAGCAGAGGGTCAAACACAGGATCAGGCAGCAAAGTCCGTGGAGGCAAGCAGAGGGTCAAACACAGGATCAGGCAGCAAAGTCCGTTAACAAGCCAGGGGGTCAAACACAGGAGAAGACAGCAACAGTCCGTTTAAACAAGCCAAGGGGTCAGGATACAGGATCAGATCTGGTTTTACACACAGGGGACACACAGGCACTAAGCTGGAAAGACAGACCAGCAAAGTGCCTGTGCGTCAGGCAGCTTTTATAGGCGCCCAGTGGACGCTAATTGCGCATGCGCGAGCGCCGGACCGCCGAGCCGCGAGTGCGCATGCGCCGGAGAGCCGGGCCGCCGCGCATGCGCACTGGAGAGCGGGCCGCTCGTCCGGCGCTGGAACCCTGACAGAGGGTCTGGCCAAACTAGCACACATTATTGAGCCATTTGGCAATCAATGAAGTGCAGAGGGTTACCTGTCCAACCCCCCCCCAAACCCCTAGTTATTGTCAATGGCCCATCAGAAGTGGGGGGATTGATGGGGGTCGAGTAATCTGCTAGGGGGACCTTCTACTTTGGGGTGCAAATACTTTCACGGTTACAATTTAAAAGTCTGATCTTGTTCCAAGATGTTAGTGTCTAATCTGCTTGCAATGTTTATGTGCAAAGTGACTAATTTTTTTTTCTTGTTTCACTCCACAGTTCCCTTCCACGCCACAGGAATGGCAGACTGTGGCCTCCCACTTTGCCAGCCGTTGGGACTTTCCTAACTGCGGAGGTGCAATTGATGGGAAACACGTCCGCATCGTCCCACCCCCCAACTCGAGGTCATACTATTATAATTACAAGGGGTTTAATAGTGTAGTGATGTTGGCGGTGGTGTCGGCGACATACGAGTTGGTCGTATGGTGGTGCCATTGCGCACACGGAGTTCTACTGGTGTCTCCAGAGTGGCAGTCTGTGCTTGCCACCTCCAGAGGAGAATGCTGAAGGACTCCCCTTCGTCTTTGTCGCGGATGAAGCGTTTGCGCTGACTCCCCATCTGATGAGGCCCTTCCCGATGAGGACCCTCACCCCAGACCAGAGGGTCTTCAATTACAGGCTGTCGAGAGCCCGCAGAGTGGTGGAGAACACCTTCGGGATCCTGGCCAGCCGCTTCCGCCTGTTTTTGATGGCTATTAACTTGGCGGAATACAAACTCAACCACATAGTTCTTGCCTGTTGCATATTGCACAACTTTCTGAAAAGACATAACAGCAACTATGTGGTGCCCGTTGGCCCAGATGTGGACAGGCCTTCCAATGCCGACCTCACAGCCCTTCAAGCGGCATGTCCAGGCTTGCCCCCTCTAAATGCCCGCGAGGTCCGCGAGCAATATATGGACTACTTTGTGGTTAGGGGGCCATTGCTCTGCCTGACGCTGTGTGAGAGGAATTTTTTATTAAATATATTTTTTAACCAGACCTATGATTTCTTGTCATTTCCTGCTTGTGTTTCTTGTAGGTGTATTCTAGCTTATTTGTCTTTAAAATGTTGGCCCTTTATCTTCAACAGTGAGAATGCACTTTCTGGGCAAAAGGAGGTAACAGTCTCTTCTTCCCAAAAAGAATCTTCTCATGTTGTGTGTGTGATAACTAATCTTTTGTCTAGAGAAGGTTTGTAGTGCATAACTGACACCCAAAATACTCCTTTTCATCAGCATGACAGAAATGTGTGTATTCACAAAAATGGTGTGCTACGTGTTTTAGTACAAAGCACTGTGGGTGTCATTTACATAAGCCAAATCCACTATGCACTACAAGTGCACTGCAAAAGTGCCCTGGAAAATAAACTTTCAGTGCAAACTGGAATAGGCTTTAGTAAATAACACCCACTGCCCCCCAAATCCTTTACTTTTGCCATAAATAATGCTTTTGTGTTTTTAAAGAAGGAAGCCACACATTTTTGAGATGTAAAAATTTTACTTACAAGACATTCACAAGTGCCTTTCAAAACTTCTTGGCAAAAATGACAAGATCTTGGTTCTTTCAAACATTGTTTACTAACATTCCGCATTTGTTAAAACCAGGCATGGAGCAAAACATAACAGACTGAACATAGGAACTTGCAAAGTTCAAATTTCAAAAGTGAAGACAAGATCAGACATGACTTTATGTTCAAAGTGTGTTTGATCTTGCCTTCATCACATGGGGTGTCACCCCTGGAAACTTGAAATTTCGAACATGCACACAATTTGGGGAGCAAAATGGGCATTAGATGGTAAAACACATGCCTAGAATGTTCAAAAGGGCAATTTCCCATCATGGGGATCAATGGACGTGTTTTGGGGGTGCAACCCCTTCACCTGACCCACTTTAGTAGTTAGTAAAGTGGTTGCACCCCCAAAACGTTGTCATTCATCCACCATGATGGGAGCTAGCACATGTTGACACAATGTGTGCATCTTCCAAATTTGCCACAGTTATTACGTTTCAAATGTTGTCACAAACAGCCACAAATGTGTGATAATTACTTTGTGCGTTTTCATATTTTCCCTAAAACATCAATGATGTTCTTCAATTTTTGTTGAACATAATTGATGTTTTTCTTGATCTCATCTAGATCTCGATTGCACACCATTATCTCCCCGATGAGTACGTGTGCACTTTCAGTGGTAAAGTGCGATTCTTCTTCCACAACATCCACATCACCTAAAAACACAAAAAAAAGAAACAAAATAGCTATTGTAAAAGAGGCAGGCATACATTGATTAGCTTACCAGTAGCTGTGTTCTCCCACACTCACCTGTTGTAGTAACAAGTTCTCCAGGTTCGATGATCTCTCCTTCCTCCTCCTCTGCTTCTGGTATTTCCCCCTCTTTGGGAGGTGTGGGTTTCCAGGTGTCCTCAGACGTCCCAAGTCTTCGCTCCCCTATGAGAATGTACAAAAGGAAGATTTAGCACAACAATCTATTGAGGGCAGAAATAGGAAATGTCAAACATTGCTTGGAAGTGAGGGACAATATTTTTTGGTGGCCAGGGTCAAATGACAACAACATTAATGTAGTCACTTTGTAAAGGTGCTAAACTTACTACCTTTTTGGTTGAAGCTTGTCTGATGGAGACACCCCTATAGTATCCACTGGAGCACATGTGTGGAACAGCATAATAAAAAGGGGGTTTGGGTGTCCCAGCACTAGTGCTCTAGAGTCCAGATGGGTAAACAGCTACTGAGTGACCTCTCCTTTACAATGAAGAAATTTGCTTTACATTCTTGATGACATCTCTATTGAAAACAAACTTCTTTTCACTAAAAACTTCACCAAACCTCGTATTATAAGTGGCCGAACGATCGAGGTTGAGTACGATCGAATGGACACACACGAACATGACAGTGGCAGAAAGATCGAGGTTGAGTACGATCAAATGCACAGACGAACATGAAAGTGGCCAATATGAACTTGGTACATAACTAGCCTAGACTGATTAGACCTTGAGGCTTATTTATGGAGAAGATTATTTATAGTGTTTGGTGTGGTGTTGTGTCTTGCAGAGAATATGGAGGGGTTCAATGATGTGAGTTTTCTCCCCCTCTTCATTGATAAGTTCAGGGAGATGCCCCTTTTATTGCAGGCAAAACACCCCGATTACAGCAACAAACTAAAGAGGTACGCAGCGATGAAGAAACTTCTGGAATTTGTAAAGCCAAGGATGCCCACGGCAACCATTGAGAAGTTAAGAATAAAAATTGGCAGCTTGAGGAGTACGTATTTCAGGGAGCGCAATAAGGTCCTGAAGTCCCAAGCATCTGGAGCTGCAGCAGAACAGGTCCATGTCTCCAGGCTCTGGTACTATGACAGGCTCCATTTTCTCAAAGACCAGGCTGATGTCAGGGAGTCACTCTCGACTCTTCCTTGCACGTGTCCTTCCACGCAGGCCACCCCTGATGAGGCTTCCGAGGAGCAACCTGGGCCTTCCAGTCTGGAAGATGTGGAGGAGCCCAGCTTGAGCCAGGTATAGTAGTTTTGTACCCATTTTTGTGAAAAATTTATGATGTTCACTTAATTCAGGATCCCCAATTGCTTAGTTCCTAACGTGTTTGTCATATCAACGGACAGTAGTGTTGGAGACATTTGGGGCATTTGGGGCAAGAATCTAAACTGCAGGGCTGAGAATTGTATGGTTTTCTATTTGTAAACATTTTGCAACAGTCAATAGATGAAAATTGTGTGTGTTTGATGAACAAATAACTCAAACTATGTCCCTTTTTCATACACAGGAAGACCTCAGCCAGGAGGTGGCTGTGGAATGTGGCAGTCAGGAGGAGGCAGGGGTTAGTGGCAGCCAAGAGGTGGGTAGTGGCAGCCAAGAGGTGGGTAGGCCTAGGAGCTTGACTGTCTCCCAAGTCCCTCCCCTCCGCCTTCCCTACAAAAGGGCGAGAAAGGTGGGGGAGGTGGGAGAGTCAGCGCTCCGGCTGATAAGAGAGGCTTCAGCCTCCCTACATGCCACACCCACCTACGAGGAGGCCTTTGGCTCCTTGGTTGCCACTAAAATGAAGGATATGGAGACGGGACAACGCAACATGTGTGAGGATGTCATCCTCAAGGTCCTAAATAAGGGGATGGCTGGGGGGATGACCACACTCACACATGTTTGCGATAGTGACCATGCTCCGCCTCCTCCTCCTCCTTCTGCCACCCCACCAGCACCACAGCGTGCAAGGAAGCATGCAAGGAAGACCTGAGAGTGACGACCTGGATTCAGTCTGGTCTGAGAGAAGATGGAGCCTCTCGTATGACCAGAGCCTGGGGACCTAGATGGCATCTGCTGCAGTTCCGGATGTTTTGGACTTCAGGACCAGATAGCACTCCCTTATTAAGATACGTACTCCTCAGGCCACCATTTTTTGAAGCTTAAAAAATGATGTTTGCCGTGGGGGTCCAAGGCTTTGCTAATTCCCCAAGTTTCTCCATCGCTGCGTTCCTCTTTGGTTTGTTGCTGAGACCTAAATAAAGGTATTTTTGAGTTCAAAAAATCATTGCCTATGTATTTTACTTTTCTACAATGACAGTTTATTTGTGAGTAGGCAGGTACATTTCACAAATCATAAAGTATAATTAACAAGGGGCACCAACAACAAACAACCTCCTAGTAAATTTAGGCAACAAATACAAATGTTAATAATGTTGTTTTGCTAAGTTGAGACACACAACCCCCCTCAAAAATCCAAAAAAAATAATAAAGAAAATATGTATTCCAAAATAAAAAATAAAAATGACAAATCCTCCAAAAAATCTAACAAACATTCTTTTACGATCTGACGAATAAAAAACATCTAGCCAATAAATCCTGAAAAAGAATAAATAAATAAGTTTGTGAGAAGTGAGTGTGAATAGGAGCAGCTAAAACACGTCATTCTTCTTGCATTGTAAAGAAAAAGAGAATGCGCTGCATTAAAGACATTTTAACATTGCAGCGTGACGAATGTGCTGTGTCGATTAGGAACGGTAGTTTTACCTGACCGAGCGCTTCCATCACAGAATTTTTTCTGAGCATGCGTAGCACTTTGTCCGTCGGACTAGGCTACACACGATCGGAATTGGTGTGATCGGACTTTGTTGTCGGAAAATTTGAGAGCAGGAGATAAAACTTTGTCCGTCGGAAAATCCGATGGAAAATGTCCGATGGTGCCTACACACGGTCGGAATTTCCGACAACATTGTCCGATAGGACAGATTCCATCGGAAAATCCGTCCGTGTGTATGGGGCTTTAGAAGAGGTGGGTCTTGAGTTTTTTCCTGAAGGCACGATGGTTTCCTTCCAAGCGGATGTTCGTAGGTAGAGCGTTCCATAGCCGTGGTCCTTGAACTGCAAATCTTCGTTCTCCCCTTGATTTGTACTGGGACTTGGGGATGAGGAGGAGGTTTTGGTTGGTTGATCAGAAGTTGCGATTGGGAGTGCAGTGTTTTATTTTTTTGCATAAGTATTGAGGAGCATCTCCTTGTGTGCATTTATGGGTCAGGCAGAGGGTCTTGAATGTGATCCAATACTTTACGGTTAGCCAGTGTAGGATCCTCAGGGAGGGGAGATGGATTCCCATGGTTTTTTTTCCCGTGACTAGTCTTGCTGCCTTGTTTTGAACGATTTGTAGGCGTGCAATCTGGAATCTAGGTAGTAGGGAGTTTGCGTAGTCGTGTTGAGAGTTGATGATTGTTCCTACCACTATTGCTTTTTCCTTTTCTGGAATGAAGGGGATGAGTCTACGTAGAAGGCGTAGAAGGTGGTAGGATCCGCTGACTACTGATCCTATTTGTGCATCCATTGACATTTCTGAATCGAAGATGACTCTATCAGCAAAGAGGTACTCACAGAGGCCAAGATGCAGAGAGCGGTGGCTGTTGCGCCTCAGCGCACACCACCCCTGGGGGTGATACAGGGAGTGGGTTGCACCAAGAGGCACAAGCCTCCAGTGGGACTCGTGACTTGTGTGAAGGTCTGGAAGATGGCTCGTGCAGGATGGGCCGGACCAGAAGGTAAGTAGCAAGCAGGTCTGTAAAACAGGTAAGGAAATTCCAGAGACAGGCCGAGGGTCAAACACAGGTAATCAGTCCGGGAGCCAGCAGGGCTAAGTGCTGAAGGCAGAATATAATCCAGAGGCAGGCTGAGGGTCAAACACAGGTAATCAGTGCGGGAGCCAGCAAGGCTAAGTGCTGAATGCAGAAGATAATCCAGAGGCAGGCTGAGGGTCAAACACAGGAGAGAGCAGGAAGTCCGTAAAACAAGCCAGGGGTCAGGTCAGGAGAGATTCAGCGTAGTCTTCAAACAATTCGGGTCACAACAGGAAATGGCAAACAGGAAATGGTAAATAGGAACAGGAAGCAGAGGAACACAGGTGATCTGAGACAAACCAGCAACGTGTCTGTCTGCCAAGGCTGATTTTATAGGCTGGTCAGGGGATTCACATTATGCATATACACAAGTGCAGCGCTAGAATAGATAAGCAAGTGTCCCTGGTTTTCACAAGAGATCCCACTGGAGTAAAACAGCCTATGGGAACTGTTGTGAGCCAGGAGTATAATAATTAGCCCTACAAGTGAGGGTGCCAGCTGGATTGCTCCGCTGGTATATACACAAATTCAGGTGATTGAAAGTTGCGTTGAGTGATACAAAAATGAATAAAACAACAATGATAAATGTGAAAATTATATCATGTGGGGAAGAAGGGGTGGTGGTGCTGGGTGTTTAAACCCCAATTACTCGTGGGTAAAGGACAAATCACCCCGGGTCAAAGCAGGCTCCTACTCGGTCTCCTTCAGGAGTCACGGCTTTGTGTAACACAGATTATTGGTGTGTTGGAAAATACAGTAACAGCTTTCTGGGGGATGTGATAGAAATGTAACCGATGAAGAAGGGGATTGTATAGTGCTGACCCTTAGGCAAATGTCACATACACTATCACAAATGAGGGCGTACACTGCTAATCCAAGGGTAGCCAAGCTAAACCAAACGTTTGGTATATAGCTCGTCTAGCCGTATAACCAGACCAAGTGAACAAAAAGGCAAGAGGAATAAACCCTTTTGTGCTGACATAGGGAATGGTCTCCTTCAACACATGCCTGCATCAGCCATCTATTCAAAAGACGGTATACTCATAAGGCAATATACAAGTAGTCCTGTTAGTAAGGGCAAAATAACCAAACAGTTCAATTAGTAGTGTCTTCGCTAGATGTGGTGTGTCACTGGAGGTATTCAAGGTATACGGTCCGGTTTTGACCGTATACCTTGAATACCTCCAGTGACACACCACATCTAGCGAAGACACTACTAATTGAACTGTTTGGTTATTTTGCCCTTACTAACAGGACTACTTGTATATTGCCTTATGAGTATACCGTCTTTTGAATAGATGGCTGATGCAGGCATGTGTTGAAGGAGACCATTCCCTATGTCAGCACAAAAGGGTTTATTCCTCTTGCCTTTTTGTTCACTTGGTCTGGTTATACGGCTAGACGAGCTATATACCAAACGTTTGGTTTAGCTTGGCTACCCTTGGATTAGCAGTGTATGCCCTCATTTGTGATAGTGTATGTGACATTTGCCTAAGGGTCAGCACTATACAATCCCCTTCTTCATCGGTTACATTTCTATCACATCCCCCAGAAAGCTGTTACTGTATTTTCCAACACACCAATAATCTGTGTTACACAAAGCCGTGACTCCTGAAGGAGACCGAGTAGGAGCCTGCTTTGACCCGGGGTGATTTGTCCTTTACCCACGAGTAATTGGGGTTTAAACACCCAGCACCACCACCCCTTCTTCCCCACATGATATAATTTTCACATTTATCATTGTTGTTTTATTCATTTTTGTATCACTCAACGCAACTTTCAATCACCTGAATTTGTGTATATACCAGCGGAGCAATCCAGCTGGCACCCTCACTTGTAGGGCTAATTATTATACTCCTGGCTCACAACAGTTCCCATAGGCTGTTTTACTCCAGTGGGATCTCTTGTGAAAATCAGGGACACTTGCTTATCTATTCTAGCGCTGCACTTGTGTATATTTATCTTTTTACAATTTACGTCTAATTGTTGTGTTAGCAGCTACTTCTTCATGTATGTTTGGCGCAATATTCCCCCACCACCTTTTGATTCACATTATGCATGGACTTGTGCGCACGCGCCGCTGAGTAGGGCCGCAGATGTGCGTGCACCAGAGCGCCATTCCTTGGTGAATTTGTGTGCGCCTGCGCGCAGGGAGATGGTGAGATTGATCCAAGTTACTTCCCTGATAGACTCCGAGACTTTTGGCTTTTATGCTTAGGGGGATGGTCTGTCCAAGGATGGTGGGTGGAGTCCATGGTGTCATAGATTTAATATTTCGTTTTGCATTTAGGAGAAGGAATTCAGTTTTGGATCCATTAAGTTTGAGGGAGCTCGTGGACATCCAGTCATCTATTGATGTGAGGCATTTTTCTATTTCCTGATATTGGTCTTTTTGTCCGGGGATCCGAAGGTAGAGTTGAGTATCATCCACGTATGAGTGGAAGCATAGGTCTGATTTGCTGATGATTTTGAGG
This sequence comes from Lithobates sylvaticus, assembly GCA_028564925.1. NCBI lineage: Eukaryota > Metazoa > Chordata > Amphibia > Anura > Ranidae > Lithobates > Lithobates sylvaticus. The sequence goes on from CM053027.1 coordinate 393,855,570, forward strand.
AGTGGACGGATGTAAATGTTGAAGAGCACGGGTGACAAAAGTGATCCTTGAGGGACTCCATAGGAGACTGCGCGAGATTCAGAGGTGAAGGCTCCAAGTTTCACTGTCTGTGACCGATTTCCTAAGAAGGAAGTGAACCATAGTAGGTCTGAATTTGTGACTCCTGCTACTTTGAGGCGGATGAGTAGAGTGTTGTGATCCAGTGTCTCGAATGCTGCACTAAGGTCCAGGAGTACCAGGAGACATGATTCTCTGCCATCTGCTGCTTCCAAGGCATCGTCCCATATTTTGAGGAGTGCTGTTTCTGTGCCATGGCCCGGGCGGAAGCCTGATTGCAGAGGGTCCAGGAGATTTTGTGTGTCCAGATGGAGTTGTAGCTGTTGTACTACTGCTTTTTCCATAATCTTGGAGATGGTGTTCAGGCTAGTTATCAGTCTTCGTGGTTAGGGTTTTTGGGGTCCAGGTTGGGTTACTTTAGGAGGGGTTTGACTATGCCTTGCTTGAGGGAGTTCGGAACAATTCCTTCTTTGAATGACTGATTTATGAGTAGTGTTATAGAAGGTGCCAGGATGTCGGAGCATTCTTTCAGAAGTTTTTTGGGGATGATATCATTGGGCGATGTGCTGTCTTGGAGGCTTCTGATGATGTTTTTGGTGGTGTCTGTGGCGATCAGGGTCAGCAAAAAATGTGGTGGTTGTGTGATGTTTGAATCGGTTTCCTCTTTTTGGATAGGGTTAATTGTTTTTTTTCTGTTGAATTTTTTCCCGAATGTTGTCGATTTTGACGATAAAAAATCCGATAGCTCGTTGCAAAATTCTTGAGTTTCATTTGTGGGCTTTACTTTAACAAGGGCTCTGGTTTTTGATGGATTGTCTTGTGGGAGCCCTTAGAGACTTGGGGGCTCTGCACAACTGCCCTACAAGTGCCAGTCCTGAAAACATCTAAAACTAAACTAAGCCCCTTGTTCAGTATACACATCCAATGTGGCACTGGGAGTAGCCATAGTTAGGGATGAGCCAAACACCCCCCCTGTTCGGTTTGCAGCAGAACATGCGAACAGGCAAAAAATGTGTTTGAACACGCAAACACCGTTAAAGTCTATGGGACACGAACATGAAAAATCAAAAGTGCTAATTTTAAAGGCTTATATGCAAGTTACTGTCTTAAAAAGTTTTTGGGGACCTGGGTCCTGCCCCAGGGGACATGTATCAATGCAAAAAAAAGTTTTAAAAATGGGCCTTTTTTTTTAGGAGCAGTGATTTTAACCGGTTCCCGACCGGCGCACGACGATATACGTCGGCAGAATAGCACGTACAGGCAGGAGGGCGTATATATAAGTCCCTCCTTACTGCCTGCCATGCCATCGGGAGCGCGCCGGTCGGGACCCCCGTGAGGCCGGTCGCGGGTCCCGCGGACTCGATCGCCGCGGGGACACCAGCGATCGTCTCACGGGAAGGCTGAACGGGGAGATGCGGATGTACACAGCATCCCCCCGTTCTGCCTAGCAACTAGTGACGCCGATCTCTGCTCTCTGTGATTGGAGCAGAGATCAGCATTCACTAGCTGACAGCCACGCCCCCCACAGTAAGAAACACACCCCTAGGCATACTTAACCCCTACACTGCCCCCTTGTGGTTAACCCCTTTACTGCCAGTGTCATTTATACAGGAACCAATGCATTTAAATAGCATTGATTGCTGTATAAATGACAATGGTCCCAAAAATGTATCAAAAATGTCCGATGTGTCCGCCATAATGTCGCAGTCACAATAAAAATCGCTGATCGCCGCCATTACTAATAAAAAAAAAATATTAATAAAAATGCTATAAAACGATCCCCTATCTTGTAAACGCTATAACTTCTGCGCAAACCAAACAATAATTGCTTATTGCGATTTTTTTTACCAAAAATATGTAGAAGAATACGTATCGGCCTAAACTGAGGAAAAAAAAAGTTTTTTTATATATTTTTGGGGGATATTTATTATAGCAAAAAATAAAAAATAATGCGTTTTGTTTTCAAAATTGTCGCTCTTTTTTTTTATAGCACAAAAAATAAAAACCGCAGGGGCGATCAAATACCACCAAAAGAAAGCTCTATTTATGGGAAAAAAAGGACGTCAATTTTGTTTGGGAGCCACGTCGCACGACCGCGCAATTGTCAGTTAAAGCGACACAGTGCCGAATCGCAAAAAGGGGCCTGGTCCTTTGGCTGCAAATTGGTCCGGTCTGAAAGTGGTTAATAATGCTTACAGTGAAACAATAAAAGTGTAATATTCCTTTAAAATTCATACCTGGGGGGTGTCTATAGTATGCCTGTAAACTGGCACATGTTTCCAGTGTTTAGAACAGTCCGAGAGCAAAATTACATTTCTAAAGGAAAAAAAGTAATTTAAAAGTACTCACGGCTATAATGAATTGTCGGTCCCGGCAATACACATAAAAGTTCATTGATAAAAACGGCATTGGATTCCCCCACAGGGGAACCCCGAACCAAAATAATAAAAAAAATATTAAGGGGAACCCTGCGTCAAAATAAAAAAAAAAGGGTGTGGGGGGTCCCCCTCAAAATCCATACCACACCCTTATCTGAGCACGCAACCTGGCAGGCTGCAGGAAAAGAGGGGGGTGAGAGAGCGCCTCAACATTGGGAGGGTGCTTTGAGGTAGCTTTGAGGGGGACCCCCACGCCATTTTTTTCTAATTTTGGAGCGGGGTTCCCCTTAATATCCATACCAGACCTGAAGGGCCTGGCACGGAATTTGGGGGGACCCCCACGCATTTTTTTTTTTTAATTTTGATTCAGGGTTCCCTTGTGGGGGAATCCCATGCCGTTTTTATCAATGAACTTTTATGTGTATTGGTGACAATTCATTATAGCCGCGAGTACTTTTAAAATGACTTTTTTCCTTTAGAAATTTCATTTTGCTCTTGGACTGTTCTAAACATGGGAAACATGCGCCACTTTACAGGCATACTATAGACACAGCCCCCCCCCCCCCCCCCCCCCCCCCCCCCCCCAGGTACGAAATTTAAAGGAATATTACACTTTTATTGTTTAACTTTAAGCATTATTAAAACCACTGCTCCCGAAAAAACTTCAGTTTTTTAAAACAAAAATTTAAATTGCATGGACCCAGGTCCCCAAAAACTTTTGACAATACCATGCATATAAGCCTTTAAAATTAGCACTTTCGATTTCTCCCATAGACTTTTAAAGGGTGTTCAGCAGCTTTCGAATTTTCCGCGAACACCCTTGAAATTGTTCGCTATTCTGTGTACAGGCGAACACCCGATGTTTGAGTCGAACTTACATTCAACTCAAACATCAGGCTCATCCCTAGCCATAGTGAAACCAAGCAGGTCTTATCCTGAATAGTGATGACCTGAACTGCCCTGGGTATGGTTCGAGCAGGGCTTGGTAAATTTCAAGGAAGTTCAGATGTCGAACTCGAAAACCCACTAAAATCAATGGGAGGTGAATGTGTAAAATTAAAAATGCCCATTTCCTGGCCCAATAAGCAAAAGTGTGTCAAAAAATAGCATAGGGGTGGCCACCGCCCTGGGGAACATATACCAATGCAAAAAAAAGTTAAATCCATTAGGTCAGGTGCATTTAAAATACACCAGTAAAAACATAAAATATTTTCAATTCCTTTAATTAAACCCAACCATACTGTATGTACCAGTGCTAGCTGCATACATCAATAAATCATACACTCAGGTGAACACATATCCTATCACCCATAAATACATAGCAAAATCAATAATTATAAAATCAATAAAGTGCATGAAGTAAAAAAAAAAATATAGTGATAATAATAGCAACTGTCCTAAAAAATGCTATACTCATGTAGCTATACTATAAACAGCTCCCCATAAGGTATAAGGACTCCTATATGATTGTGACCCAAAAAGACCAAATTTTGGTGCTCCTCAGGTACAGAGGTAAAGCCCAACCTGACCTGTCACATACCTTAGAGCAGAGCCTGACAAGTAGAGGAAGGCCTTTCTTACAGCTCCAGTTCAATGACCACTACGGTTGCAACAGCGGCCACGAGAGCATGGTGGGGTAGTAGTTTCTGCAATGTTCTCCATTGGCCGGTAAGCGGCAGGTGGCAGCAATAGTGGCTGCTGTTGGTTGCCTGCGGATGTAGGCACTTTGCGAATGCAAGTGTACTGCAGATGCTTTAGAAGCTGTGGAGACTGGTGCAGAGTCAGACAAGCCAGGTTATACACTGGAGATCAGGTACATCAGAGACATCAAGCAGAGAATGATCAAAGTTCAGGCAAAGGTTTTGCAACAGAGAATCAAGCAGATACAGATGAAATTGAGGTCAAGGCAAGCGGGGGTCAGGGTTGGAGAATATCAGGATGGTCAGGAAGTCGAGTCAGAATCAGATCAAGGACGGATACAGAAGCCGGATATAGCGGAAAACCGCATATCAGACAGCAAGGCCCTAGTGCATCTGTCATCCTTATATATGGCATTTGGTGCCAATGCTAAGGGATGCGCACCCGCAGTTCGCAAATGCGCATAGGCGATCGCACAGTCGCAAAGGTTGTCCCTGGAATTTTGCCCACGCATGTGCCTTGGCCTCTGCCTCCTCCCATCTGCACTATGGCCAGCATCTCCCTGACATGACCGCTGTGAATGCAGGCAGGGACAAAGAGCTGGTCGTAACTCCAAGCTGCAGCAAAGTCAAAGGAAAAGATCCATAAGCCACACATCATGAAGCAGACTCATGTGCATGAAGTGAGATGAATAGCTGCCTCAGCCCAGACTCCGGCCAGGCCACGCCCCAATGCATTTCGCTCTGCTCCTTGGAGTTTAATCATGGGGCCCCTATATGATGTTAAGATGAAAGACTCACCATAATTCCATGATTCGTTATATTAACTCGAACACTCAAAGGGAGGCTCACCAGAATTTATTGACCCCCTTTATGTGCAAAGTGAGTCAGATACTGGTCTCTCCTCCAGACAAGAATCAAGCGACCCCCAGATCCACACATCCACTCTTATAGTAAAATCAGGGTCCTCCTGGAAATCGGTTAAAACAAAAATACTTCCATTGTGTAATCTAATAAAATGAAAACATCAGTTACATCAGTCACTGTACCACTGTGGGATACTGGGATAGAGCAGTTGATTTTGACTCAAGAGTTGTTTGACTCCCTTATTTATAAGAAGTCATAAGATTCCTGGTGAGCCTTTACCTATTCTCCAAAGAACACAGAGCATTGTTTTGGAATATTTTAGGAATCATATGAAGTTGAATAAACAGCGTTTTTTAGGAGAATTACTATTATTACTTTACATATTATAAACGTCACTATTATCACCATTGTTAATAACTTTATGCAGTTGGACTGTATATACTCCTATGTAATGTATATATGTATTTAGGGGTGGTATATGCTCACTTGAGTGTATGATTGATAGATTAATGCTGCTAGCACTGGTGCATATTTGTTGGATTGAAGAACACTAGCGGGTGTTTAATTTTTACCAGCAGCTGGGAGGGGTGTCCTAAACCTGCCCATGAAGGGGCACATTTTTGCGATGCACAGAAAGTACTGCAGCAGCACTGAAAAGCTTATTTATTTAAAAAAAAACAATTCCAGACCCATACCTTGAGCATTCAGCCTGGCTGGCCAGGAAAGGTGTGTGGAGGGGGGAGCATGCACCTCTAAACCATACCAGACCCATAAAATAGGGAATGCCTTGCTGGGGTGGGGGGGTACTACCTGGCAGGGCACCTTCTCTCCATGTTGATGCAGACAAGGGCCTCTTCACCACAACCCTTGCCTGGCGATTGAGGAGATCTTCAGGCAAGGGGATTATCAGAATCGGCAAGCCCCCTTTAAGAGTAAGGGGGGGGGGGCAGATACTGCCACCCCATGTGAATGAGTATGGGAAACATAATACCCCTACTCATTCACAAAATTTAAAAAGGTGTAACATAGAAATAAATACACCCAAGTCCTTTATTAAAAATATAAAATCCCCCCAAAATCTCTCCTAAACCCATAATCAATAGTGATGCCTGACACATGCCAAGTCCTAGAAGAAACAAAAAACCCTGACATCTCGTACGGTACAGTAACACTAGATGAAGAAGCAGGGTTACGGCCTTATTTTGGCAGTGATGTCATCGCTGTCCCCATTCCTTTGCTCAAAATTATGGAAAACATTAGAATGTGCTACAGTGCATTGATGCAGATTTTTGTGTGTTGCACTGCCTAAAAATGCAGACAAAATGCATTTTTACACAATACACACCAGTGCACATGTATGGTGTGAACAGGCACGTAGAGAACAGTTGTTTTGTATGTGTCTTTGCATTGAGCCTGCATCAAACAATACAGGTCAATAGATTGAGCTGCGCTGATCAACTCAATTTAAAGCACCCGGTGTGAATGGGCTCCTAGAAGTATTAAAATGTCAAATTGGATCATATTTACATATTCATTTTAAATGGTTTTAATATTATTTAATATTTTAGAACTGGACACATTTTTCATTCTTTGTTATCTGCTTTGAGACCCACATACTCCTTTTGTGAAATTATAAAGGTTTGCCTGACTAACCATGCCATCTTTAATTTACAGTGTATTATGCAGATCTGTTCAGTGATGGTAAATTGGTAAAAGCTCATGTGATTGGATATTCCTGTTTTTGCATTTTTAAAGGGGTTGTAAACCTTCGTGTTATTTCACCTTAATGCATCCTATGCCAGTGACCGCCCCCCCCCCCCCCCCCGTTTTACTTACCTGAGCCCTGGAACTTGACCCGTTGGGGACGCGCTGTCTCTCTGCCCGGGGTTCTAGGCTCTTGATTGGATAGATTGATAGCAGCGCAGCCATTGGCTCCCGCTGCTGTCAATAAAATCCAATAACGTAGGCGCCGGGGGACGGGGCCGAGTCATACATTTGGCAGCTATGGACGCCGAATGCTGGACTCGGGAGCGTGCCTGCAAGGTAACCCCCTCAGGAGAGCGCTTCTCCTAGGAGGTTACCTGATGTGGGGAGGAGCCGTGAGAGCTGCCGGCGGACCCTAGAAGACAAGAATCGGGGCCACTCTGTGCAAAAACAAGCTGCACAGTGGAGGTAAGTATGATATGTTTGTTATTTAAAAAAAAAAAAAAAAAACCCTTACAATCACTTTAAATGTCGCCATATACTTTGATTAAATGTAGTATCTTGTGCTTCTCAGAGGGTTTGAAGCGACCTAATATTTTGCAAAAGACAAGATTACTTCTCTATGATGTACTTATTGAATAAAGGTTCTCTAAATGTTATTGATACTGTGTGACCAAACTGATGGTCTGTTAGATCTGTTAGGAAGTTCCTTGGGTGTTACAGTCTTAAGCTTAAAGTGTAAGTTAACCTTTTCAGAAAAATCTGTAAGGGTGAACTTACACAGGTCCCCCTCCTCGGGCCCCCCCCCCTGGTCCAGCTGACGCGGACCGCGGTAATCTCCATTTCTAAGCCCCAGAATATCCACACCAGGAGTCCAGGGCTTAGAAATCCTCTCTGCATCCACGCGTCTTCTACATAGCTGACAGGACGGGCTATGCGCCGCCCATGTGATGACGCTGACCAATTAAAATGCTCCAAAACGTCCCTCCTGACGAGGGACATTTTGGACATTTGGCTTAGGGGATTTCTAAGCCCCGGACTCCTGGTGTGGACATACCGGGGCTTAGAACCAGAGATTACCGCGGTCCAGGTCAGCTGGACCCGGAGGGGCGAAGAGGTTCACCTTACAGATTTTTCTGTAAAGGTGAACTTACCCTTTAAGCAGTCATATTTCTATACAATCTGATTGTACAATCGCCTGTTGAGCTACCAACAACTATATACTGTAAAAATTGATCAAAATCCGGTTCAGCAGGGACCAGAGGAAATTGATTCATGTGTAGCCACTACCACTCAACAGAAGTCAATCTATCACGTTGAACAGAACTACTGGAAATAAAGCTACTTGATCAGTGGCTGCAGCAAATAGCTGCAGTGCTGATCTATGTATTTTGATGGCGGAGGAGTCCCTCTGTCAGAATAGAATAGTGAAGTGGGATGGATTCTCCCATCCATCTTGATTGTGTGGATGAGGGGATTGTTACCTTTTTTTATCCAACCCACTGGCTGAACGAAAAAAAAAAAAAACGGATGACCGGCTTAAAAATTGATTGAATTACATTTTTTTTTTTCATATTATATCTGTTTTTAACATTATTTCCCCTCATATTACATACTTTTTGTATATTTAAATGAGTTTGTACATGGATTGTACAATGCGATTGTAATGTCTATAGACACTCTCATACTCACCTCTCCCCATATTACTGAGATCTCTGCTGTGCAGCCTTTTTGACAACACAGCTTTCCATCAGAAACATACAGTATGTGCTTTGCCCAGGTATGTTTCCACAACTTCCATTCATTCCTATAGGAGTTTAAACACTTATGCCTGACTCTGGAACATTCTTGTGAGTATCAGTATAATGCAATGCTGTGCATGCCACCTTGTGGATATAGTTTGCACACAATCATTTTCCCATTTTCATTGTTGTGGTTTATATGAAGCAACAAATGGTCTATGTTAAACTGCTTGGGTAGCTTGTATAATATTTGCACTTAAAGTGGTATGTATAGCTAGGGCACACCAGCAGCCACATACTGTGTGTATTGTATATACATAGGGCTTTGAAAATCACAATGTTTGTACATTTTTTTTTCCAAAAAGAAAAAGGGAGAGAACTGGCGTAAATCACAGAATAAACATGAACATAAACATACACAATACAGCCCTATGGATAACCCAATTATATCAGTGGGCACATCAAAACAATAAGCAAGCTAATGAGCTTGTTTTTAATCATCTTGTTCCTGTGAGTGTGCTTAATCCTTTGAATAAATTGTTCATTTGTAATACTACACTCAGGTCGTGCTTCTTGTTGTGTTCTTTGTACCTTTTTTCCCACTATTCTTTTTAGATCATGTGATCGCTGTCTCTATTATAGCTGAATCACAGACCAAGCAGAAACACAGCCAAGTCACAGTGTCACATGCCCTGTTATGTGATTCTAACTATTAGAGTTAGCCTTATAAGCCTTTAAAAGCCTTTACAAGTTACCCCTTTAGATTTACAGAGGAGGGCTACTGCTAAATGTATTGCCCTCGATCTGACCTTGGCGTTGATACCTCACATGCATGGTGCAATTGCTGTTTACATATTATGCCAGACCAAGAGCTTGTGTTCGCCTTTGCGCGAGAGCAGGGGGGACAGGGGTGCTTTTTTATTTAATTTTTAAACTGTTCCTTTCATTTTTTTATTTTTTATAATTTTTTTTGTTATCTCAGGGAATGTGAATATCCCCTATGATAGCAATAGTGACAGGTACTCTTTTTTGAAAAAAATGGGGTCTATGGGACACTAAATCTCTCCTCTGCCCTCAAAGCATCTGACCACACCAAGATCGTTGTGATAAAATGCTTTCCCAATTTCCCAATGGCGCTATTTACATCCGGCGAAATCTAATGCCTCGTACACACGTAGGGACTTTTGCCGGCGGACCTAGTCCAGCGGACAATCCCGCGGGACTTTCCGGCTAGGTCCGCTGGACTTTCCGAGGGTGTGGACTTGCCCACACACGCACGGACTTCTCCAGCGGATAATCCGCCGGCCAAAAGTCCGCGAGACTTTTGAAAATGAACGGACTTGCCCACACACGGAGCAGTCCGTTCATTTCGAACGTAACTTCAGGTTACGTAGCTAGCGTAGGCAGTAAATGCCGCCGCGCTAGCTCCGCAAGCTGGCATGGATTTAAAGGGAATCCCCACGCCGAAAAAAAACGGCGTGGGGGTTCCCCCCAAATCCATGTCAGACCCTCATCCGAGCACGCAGCCTGGCAGGCCAGGAAAGGGGTGGGGACGAACGAGCGCCCCCCCCTCCTGAGCCGTACCAGGCCGCGTGCCCTCAACATGGGGGGTGCCCTGGGGAAAGGGGGGCCGTGCGGCCCCCCCACCCCAAAGCACCTTGTCCCCATGTTGATGAGGACAAGGGCCTCTTCCCGACAACCCTGGCCGTTGGTTGTCGGGGTCTGCGGGCGGGGGCTTATCGGAATCTGGGAGCCCCCTTTAATAAGGGGGCCCCCAGATACCGGCCCCCCACCCTATGTGAATGAGTATGGGGTACGATGTACCCCTACCCATTCACCTAAGGTGTAAAATGTAAAGTACAAAAACACACACACTTTTGAAAAAATATTTTATTGCACTGCTCCGGGGGTCTTCTTCCGTCTTGGGGGTCTTCTCGCCGGACTCCTCCGCTCTCTTCTGCTCTTTTACCTAGCTCTTTCACGAGGGGAGGAGTCCGGCTACCTTCTTCTTCGTCGTCGCCGCCGTCGTCTGGGGGTCTCGATCCGCCTTCGGGGGTCTTCCGGGGGTCTCTTCTGTTCTTGCGGCGGTCGTCGTCTTCCGCGCCGCCTTCTCCTTCTTCTTGTCCTTCTTGTTCTTCTTCTTCTTCCGATGTTGACCCGTCGCTGTCTCTGCCCGGAATGCCTGTGCCGATCTGCGCTCGGACTTATATAGGGACATGGGGGACAGGGTCACATGCACATGTCACATGGTGACCCCGCCCCCTTGTGTTGTCACAGTCCCGGAGGATGCTGGGACTGTGACATCGCAAGGGGGCGGGGTCACCATGTGACATGAACATGTGACCCTGTCCCCCATGTCCCTATATAAGTCCGAGCGCAGATCGGCACAGGCATTCCGGGCAGAGACAGCGACGGGTCAACATCGGAAGAACGGCGGCAGTCCAGCGGATAATTTGAAAACAAAACTTCAAACTTTAGTCCGCCGTACTTTGGCGCCAAAAAGTCCGCCGGCGCCCACACACGAGGGGATTATCCGCTGGACTTCAGTCCAGAGGATAATCCCGCGGGATTGTCCCTTCGTGTGTACGCGGCATAAGTCATGCTTGTAGCTTCTTTCTTAGGCCATGGCGGAACCACCGACTGCATTCTCAGGTTCCCTGTTGGGACAGGAGAGCCAGAGAAAACCATAGAAGACTGTGGGGGGGGGGGGGGGCATTCCCTCCCACTGCTTGTCTAGAGGCTAATTAGCTGCTGTGGTTCCTTTTACATGAAAGCCAACCGCTGGCTGAAAAGAATGATACCAAGATGATACCTAAACTCGCAGGCATCATTCTGGTATAACCACTCAAAATCCAGCAACATACCAGTACGTTGCTGGTCCTTGTTGGGCATATATTGTAATCTTTTTTTTCATGCAGCCTGTGGGCTGAACGAAAAAAAGAGATTGATCGGTGGGTATTCCCACTATTAAAATCTTAACTGTGGTGGTGAAATCACCTCCTACAGTGCTGGAGTCACGGCTTTATGTATTGTGGGAGCAAACGCTGTTGCTGTCAAGGTAAATAAATCCGTGCTGCAACTGAATGGCGTAGCTGCTAAGCAAATGATGGTTAAAGTGGAGTTCCACCACAAAAAAAAATCATTAATGAGCATAAAAAAAAATAAAAAAATAAACAGTTGGAGAAAATATTTTTGTTTACTCACCTCTTAATGCCTGTTGCTAGGGGGTCCCTCATAATCTACCTCATTCAGCGCCTGGGCTCCTGACGTCACTTCCCTCAGCGCAGGAAGGGAGATCAGCTCTGCCCCCTCCCTCTAGGCAATTATCTAGGACACGTCACAGGTCCCAGATGATTGCGCGGCCAGTCACGGTGCGCGGCGTGGCTTGCGCATGCACAGTGGGTTCCCGGCTGTAAAGCCACAGCCGGGTGCCTACAGTTACAATACCGGTGCCGATGAGCAGAGGGGAAGATGAGTGGGGCTTCGATCCCCCACATTGCTGGACCCTGGGACAGGTAAGTGTCCGACTATTAAATGTCAGCAGCTGCATTATTTGTAGCTGCTGACTTAATTTTTTTTTTTTAAGGGGAACTCCGCTTTAACAATAAAACAAAGTAACATTACAGTATAACAGTGATGCCACGTACACACGATCGGACTTTTCGGCTGGACTATCTGTCAGACTTAGTCCAGCGGACAATCCTCTGGACTTTCCAGCGGAGGTCCGCCGGACTTTCCGAACATGCGTACTTGTCCACACACGCCCGGACTTTTCCAGTGGATTGTCCGCCGGAGTTTTGGCGGAGGTCCGCCGGACTTTTACACGGAGTAAAGTCCGTTCATTTAGAACGTGACTCCAGGTAGACGGGACTAGCGAAGGAAGTCAATGCCGCCGCCTTGATCAGCGAGATTGACACCTCACTAACCCCGTCACCTGGTATGGATTTAAAGGGGAATCCCTACGCCGAAAAAACGGCGTGGGGGTCCCCCCCAAATCCATAACAGACCCTTATCCGAGCACGCAGCCCGGTTGGTCAGGAAAGGGGGTGGGGACGAGCGAGTGCCCCCCCCTCCTGAGCCATACCAGTGCCCTCAACACGGGGGGGTGCCTTGGGGAAAGGGGGACACTGCGGCCCCTCACCCCAGAGCACATTGTCCCCATGTTGATGAGGACAAGGGACTCTTCCCGACAACCCTGGCCATTGGTTGTCGGGGTCTGCGGGCAGGGGGGCTTAATAAGAGGGCCCCAGATACCGGCCCCCCATCCTATGTGAATGAGTATGGGGTACGATGTACCCCTACCCATTCACCTGGTGGAAAAAAAAGTGTAAATAAAAACACAACACAAGTTTTTAAAATACTTTATTACACAGCTCCGGGGGTCTTCTTCCGTCTTGAGGGTCTTCTTACCGGACTCCTCCGCTATCTTCTGCTAGCTCTTTTACTAGCGGAGGAGCCAAAGACAATCCCGCCGGAAAGTCCGATCCTAAAAAGCAAATACAAAATACAAATACAAAAAAAACATAAAAAACAAATTATTTTTTACTAACACAATCTGGGCCTAAAATATATATACCGTATTTATCGGTGTATAACACGCGCCAGCGTATAACACGCACCCCGAGTTTAGGAGGAAATTTTAAGGAAATAAACTTTTTAAGGAAAAAAACTTACATTTAAATGCCCATCAATGCAGCCTTATTAGTGTCCATCTGCAGCCTTGCACAGCGTCCCTCTGCATGCTTGTCAGTGTCATTTGCAGCCTTCTCAGTGTCATTTGCAGCCTTTCAGCCTTCTCAGTGTCATTTGCAGCCTTGCATCCTTGTCAGTGTCATTTGCAGCCTTGCATCATTGTCAGTGTCATTTGAAGCCTTGCAGCCTTCTTAGTGTCATTTGTAGCCTTGCAGTGTCCATCTGCAGTCTCCTTAGTGTAATTTGCAGCCTTGCTCAGTGTCACTGCAGTTTGAAAATTGGTGCCATTGGCCGTTCTCGCAGCTTTCGGCCGCCTTCAGCCGTTCTCGGCAGCTTTTGGACAATAATAGTGGGTGTCACGCATATATCCGCGCTTGCTGAAGAGACGACATCTTCTTTGGGGGGCTTGTTGGGTAGGGGGACCAGGAGGACACAAGGAAAATGCCTCTCATGCAGCCGGCTTACTGCATTTGAATTGGGAAGGTAAGGTGAAGCACCGTCTGGAAACAGAAGGGCTCTGACGATCCCTTCCTGGAATTTAAGGAAGGATCCAGTCCATCCTGAAGCTTTGTATAGCACATGAGCATTCAGCAAAGCCAATTGAAATAAGCATACAGACACTTTTTTGTACCAGCGTCTGGCCTTACGGGCAACTAGGTACGGTGCCAACAACTGGTCGTTGAGGTCCACCCCTCCCATATTTTGGTTATATTCATGGACACAGAGGGGTTTCTCCACAACACCAGTCGCCGTAAGAATTTGGACCGTTCTGTATGCATGAAGGGAGGACAGAACAAAAACATTCTTACTATCCCTCCACTTCACAGTGAACAGGTTTCTACACTTCAAGCAGGCTCTCTCCCCCAGCCTAAGACAGGATTCTACTAGCCGCTGGGGAGAGCCCCGGGGATTAGATCGCACAGTGCCACACGCGCCAATCTGATGATCAAACAAGTGACTAAAAAGTGTCACGCTCGTGTAATAATTGTCCACATACAAATGGTACCCCTTTCCGAATAAGTGTTACACCAAGTCCCACACAATCTTGCAAGCGCTCCCTATGTAATCTGGGCAGTTCGGTGCCTCTATGTGACTATCTCTTCCCTCATAAACCATAAAACTACATGTATAGCCTGTGGCCCTGCCACAGAGCTTATATATCTTGACCCCGTATCTGGCATGCTTGCTGGGAAGATACTGTTTGAAATAAAAGCGGCCATAAAACGTAATCAGGGATTTATCAACGCAGACAACTTGATGGGAAGTAAACAAGTCTGCAAAACATTGGTTGACGTAGTTTGCGAGAGGCCAAATTTTGTAGAGCCGATCGTATCCAGGGTCTCCACGAGGACGACAGAGTTCATTGTTATTGAAATGCATGAACCGCAAGATCTGCTCATATCCTGCCCTGGTCAAGGAGGCAAAGAACACGGGCATATGGTAAATTGGATCAGTAGAGCAATATGACCGCAACATATTCATTTTAACTATGCCCATGTCGAGGGATAGGCCCAGAAAGGTCTTAAATTCGGAAACCGTAATTGGTTTGCAATCTTTGGCAAGGGAGGACTGGGGATTAGCGGCGATGAATTGACCAGCATACAAATTACTTTGGTCCACAATAGATCTATAGAGATCTTCGGTGAAAAACAGCGAATAAAAATCAAGTGACTTAAAATCAACTGTTTCCATCTGAATTCTGGGTTGGCCAGTGAATGGGGGAAGTACGGGTGCTGCAGAAGTGGTGGGTTCCCAATTATGATTGGTGAATGCAGCAGGAAGGGCACTATGGGCTCGATGGGCCTGTCTTTGTCTTCTTGGTGGCAGCGGGACACTACTTGTGCTTGCCACCTCACCAGCTTTAACTGCACTTATGGGACTCGCCACGTCACCACGTGTTACTGCAGTGCTGGTTTGACTATGACCAGGGTATACTAGGCCGCTGGTGCTTGCCAGTTCACCAGAAGGATGAGAAGTACTAGTACTTCTCTGCTTCATACGAGAGCCCTGTGGTTCTTGCATTTCAACAACAGTAGAAGAAGATCGGGGTCTGGTACACCTGACCTTGGCAGGGACCACAACTCCATCAACAGAGCTATCTGTCATGGAGCCGCTGTTGTCAACAGGATCATATTCTGAGCCAGAATCTGACAGATGAGTGTCTTCCTCTTCACTATCTGTCATGCTCAGAAACGTGTAGACCTCTTCACTACTGTACCTTCGATTGGCCATTTTGGGCTCTAAATTTACTGGTACAGTAGTGAGACTCACAGGTAAAAAAGCTCCTAGGCTGTTAGCAACTGTATCAAACGCTACCAAAAAAACTGTTAGCAATTGCAGGGATCAGGCCTGACTCTGCGAATGCTGCAGTTATGCGTTTAGTGTTTTGTAAGTGACAGTGATTGAATCGATACTGCACTTGGGTGGGTTGGGCTGGGCTAGGATGGGAGAAGGGGTAAAACGCAGGTGCTAGCAGCTATGATCCCGCTAACACTATGTTTTTGGGAACCCTAAACTGCTGGGGACGCTAGTATACATCTGATCAGATCAGATAGTGATCCATTCAGATACTATACCACTAAGGGAGGTGTATACTGCGTGCGCGGGTGTTAGCACTACTGGCACTAATCTGACACTGCCTGGGGCGACGCAGACCCTAACTGACCCTAAAACAGATATCACCCGCCAGGCGATCAGGGGGTTAAACCTTTATTGGGTAATAAACGGTGGGTATAAAAAACAAACTAACCAGCATCACCCGTAACACTTATACAGTGATCACTGGTGAAAGGGTTAACTAGGGGGCAATAGGGGTTAAAACCTTTATTAGGTAGTATATAGGGGTACCTGATGCTATAAAAAGCTGACAATAAACCTAAATACCAACCTGGCTAACTAGCGTCACCTGTGACACTAATACGGTGATCAGAAAAAAGATCGCTTAGCGACACTGGTGACAGGGGATGAAAGGGTTAACTGGGGGGTGATCAAGGGGTTAAACTTTTATTAGGGGGGTTAGGGGGGTACCCTAGACCTAAAGGGGCCTACCACTAACTGACCTAACACTTATTAAAGTCACAAATGACACCAAATGCAGTGATTAGTAAAAAAATAAACACTGCAATCAGTGACACTGTGACTGGGGGTGCAGGGGGTGATCAGGGGGTGATTGGGGGGTGTTTTATGTGCCTATCTGTACTAGTGTTAGTGTAGTGTTGGTGCAACTCACATGGATGTGTTCTTTCCTCGGGCGCCGGAACGAAAAGGCTCCACGAGGAGAGATGACATCACTTCCTCTGCTTCTGCTTACAGTTCAGAAGCAGAGGAATCTTCTCATTCATCAGGAGCGATCGTGAGGGGGTGGCCATGAATCAGTGGCACCCCTTAGGACGGATTGCTCCTGGAACGATGCCGACTGCCTCGGGCATCGGGTGGGGGGGGCGTGATCGCACCCCCCGCCCATGGGAGGGGAGTAATGTATGGGGACGTTACTCTGCCTGCCTGTGCCATTCTGCTGCAGTATATCTGCGTGAGGCGGTCTGCAAGTGATTAAGTATGATGGACAATTATACTATTGGAGTGCTATTAATATTATTGATTATGGCATTTTATACACTTTTTTTAATCACATCAATACTGGGCACTTTCGCCCCCTTCCTTCCCAGACCAATATTCAGCTTTCAGCGCTCTCACACTTTTAATGACAATTGCTCGGTCATGCAATGCTGTACCCAAATGAAATTGTTTTAATTTTGTTTGCACAAATAGAGCTTTCTTTTGGTGGTATTTATTTATTACTCCGTTTTTTTTTCTTTTGCAATATAAGCAAAAAAAGAGCGGAAATTTGGAAAAAAATATATATTTTCTTTATTCTATTTTAAAAGAGATCCAATAACATCAAATTTTGTCATAAATTTTAACTAAAATTTATTCTGCTACATGTTTTTGGTAAAGTGTTAAGTGTATAATAATTGGTTCATGTGATCACGGACATATGTACGCAAATGATCATGTACAGAGGAGCGCAGATGATCACGGACATATGTGTGCAAATGATCATGTACAGATGTGCGCAGATGATCACAGACATATGTGTGCAAATGATCATTGGGACATGTGATTTTACCGTTATATATGCGGGGGACATGTGTTTTGGGGACTATTACTATGTGTGGACATGTGTTTTGGGGACATGTGTATTTACTTTGTGTGTTTACATGTGTGTTGACACTAGACTGGTGATCAGTGAGTAAAAATCTGTAAAAAACAGCTCATACTCACTGATCACCAGCCTGCTGCAGAGATCCGCTCTCCTCTCCTTAGCGACAACTTCCCAGTGAGGAGAGGAGAGCTGATTGCTTAGCAGCCGGCTCTTTGTTTACATCACATGATGGCCATGATTGGACACGGCCGTCATGTGATCAGGAGGGCCAATCACAGAGCCCTCCTGCCGATCTAAGATGCGCCATGTCCGGGTGACACAAGCGCATCGGGATCGCCCCACTCCTTCTGAGGGACGTTCCTGAACGTCCACTCAGAAGGAGAGAGCGCCCACCCGGCCGTACATATGCAGTGGTTGGGTAGGAAGTGGTTAATATCCCCAGTATTTTGCTGCATCAGTACTTTTTGCTGCATCAATATAATAACAATCAGTATAATTACCATTTAAAGTGTAATCCCAGTCAATTTTTTTTTTTTTATAAATCTTTATTTAACAAAACGTTTTTTACAATTATTCTTATCAAACATTTACAGATCCATTATTTGTCCAACAATATAATCAGATTACATTCTATCTTCACATAAACCTGTAATGGAATACCTAACCTCTATTTGTCACAAATCCGTTTATTATTTTTATATTAGTTCCGTAACCCAGCCATCTTTTATCTCCTACTCATTCATACCCCCCCCCCCCCCCACATTCTTTCCATTCATTCTCACCTTTCATAAGTCCTTGCCATGCAAGAAAGAAAAAATAAATAAATACATTTAAAAAAATCACCCCTCTGTCTCTATTTGGGTTCTCCTCCTATATTTCTAACAATAGAGACGATGATGTTCTAAATTCTTCCCATACTTGCCATGCTGCCCTTATTTGTTTTCTAAAAACTTTTTCGATCGCCATCCTCTCTTCCAGGGAACGCATCTCACTCATCTCAGCTATCCACTCATCTATCGACGGCGCTGTCTTATTTTTCCATTTTATAGCTATAACCATTCTTGCTGCTGTTAAAAAATATTTTAATATACCTTTTTTTATATTTTTCACAGATCCCGGGATCATTGACAATATTGATACATATTGATACAAATATGTCAGGTTGTAAGTTGGTACCCGTCACCTCACGATATATTGTATATATTTTATTCCAGAATGTCTGGACCCCTGGACAGAAATACCAAATATGTGACATTGTGCCTATTGCCCCCCGACATCTCCAGCAGATGTCTTCATTGTCTGGATTAATTCTATGCATATCTATCGGACATTTATACCATCTGACTAGTATTTTATCATTTCTTTATTGATGCCTGTTTGAGATCGACATCTTGTGTGTTAATATAATTGCCTTCTCCCATTTAGCCCTGGGGATAACCATGCCCAGCTCTTCCTCCCATTTTTTTATATAGCTTATCTCTTGTTCCTTATTATTCAAAATTAAATATTTATATACATTAGATAGACTATGTGTTGGTTTCTGCTCCTGTAGAAATAATAGTTCCAATGCTGTCGGTAGTCTATCCAGTGTCCCCTCTTTCCTGAGAGAGGTTATGTATTTTTGAAGCTGCCAGTATTGTATCCATTTCCTTTCATGTTCCCTTCCCAGGTTTTCCAACCGGGGAAGTCTGTTACCCTCCATTATCTGTACTAACCTTATATCATCCTTTTTATGCCATTTTAAAAAAGTTGTAGTGTCCCTTGCTGGTGGAAATTCGGGATTGCTGAAGAGGGGTGTCATTGGGCCCACATATGTGGACCCTATACCCCTCTTCACCAATCCGTGCCATACTTTCAGTGTTGATACAACAAAAAACAGCATCTCTTCCCTACGGGGCCTTTTTTCTTTCTTTATCCATGGCAATGATTTCAATTTTATGTCTGCAATCTCCTCCTCCAGTTTCACCCACTGTTTACACTCTGCGTTATGAAACCAGTCCACCATCCTAGCCACAATTACCACTCTGAGGTAAACCGACAGATCTGGGAGAGCCAAGCCCCCATCCTTTTTTAGTCTAGTTAAGATTTCTCTATTAATTCTGGCAGGCTTACCTGCCCAAATAAAACTATCGATGGCCTTTCTGAGGAGATTCAAGATATTTGTTAAGGGAAATGTTGGAATAGTCTGGAAAATATAAAGTATTTTTGGCAGTATATCCATTTTTACGATATTTATACAGCCCGTCCAATAGAAAATCCCCTTGTCATATTTTTGAAGCGTCTTATTTATTTTTTACATCATTGGGATATAGTTATATTCCTGGAGCTTCTCCAGTTCCCTAGGTATGGATATTCCAAGGTATTTGATTGCGTTTTTCTGCCATTATTTTCAAGGAATTCAACAGTATTCTCAGAGAGTGAAATATTCAATGCTTCAAATGTATTATAGTTTACTTTGAAATTGCTCAATTCAGCGAAGTGCTTAAACTCCTTAATCAAATTTGGTATTGTCAATACTGGGTTTGTGATATATATTAGCAGATTGTCTGCGTATATGGACATTTTATATTCCTCATTTCTCACTTTAATTCCTTGTATGTCTTGACTATTTCGAATCGCTATCGTCAAGTGCTCCATGGCTAATACGTATAGTAATGGAGACAGGGGACAACCCTGCCGGGTTCCATTTGCTATATTGACTATGTCAGATACGTCTCCATTTGCCTGTATTCTGGCTGTTGTATTCTGGTATAAAACCATAATTTTTTCACAAAGCACTGGGCCCACTCCCCATTGTCTTAATGTCTCTTCAAAAAATTGCCATCCCCCTATCGGACGCCTTCTCGGCATCGATTGCCAAAAGGCAGGATGGGATGGCATGTTTCTGAGCATATTCTATTAAAGTCAAGGTCTTCAGGGTATTGTCCCTTGCCTCTCGTCCCTCTATGAACCCCACTTGATCCAAGTGTATGTGTCTCGGCAATTTCGGTGAAAGTCTATTAGCTATGATCTTTGAATATATTCGAAGATCGACATGTCAGCAAACTTGGTCGGTAGTTTCCGCAAAGTGTATGATCCTTCTCTGGCTTGGGTATAAGTGAGATATATGCCTGCATACCCTGTGAAACAAATGGTTGAGAGGTAGAGACTGAGTTAAAAGTCAGCTTCATAATTGGAGTTAGCAGATCTTTAAATAGCTTATAGAACCGTGGTGTAAAACCGTCCGGACCAGGACTTTTGCCTGGTATTAATGAGTGTATTACGTTCTGAATTTCAATCTCTGAAATTTCTTTTTCTAGTTGCTCTACCTCTACTAACGTTAAATTTGGTACAGCGGTGTCTTTTATATACTGTCATATATTTTGCTGAAATGTTTCGGGATCACGCTCTGTTAGTTGATTGGGTAGTCGAGAATAAAAAGTGTGGAATATTTTCAAAATCGATTTTGGGTCATATACCATATCGCCTGTTTCTGTCCTAATCTTAACAATGGATGTAGTGTTCATTCGCTAGCGTAGTGCTCTAGCTATTAATTTACCAGGTTTATTTCCTTGTTGATAATATAAGGTGCAATTTTTATCTCTAATCCTTAGTGTTTGTTCATTTAATAAGGTTCGTAATTCTACTCGTTTATCTATTAATTCCATTAATGTCTCCCATGCTGAGTTTTGTTTGTGTTGCTTTTCCAACTGGGCAATTTCCTGTAAAAGCTGTACTGATCTATTTTCTTTTGCTTTTTTAACCTGGCTCCGTGTTTTATAAAGAGAACCCTTACTATACATTTCAATGTTTCCCATTGGTTAGAAAGGGAGGTACTATCATTTACATGATGCTGTGTAAAGTTCGATATTGCTGTCCCAATCTCTGCAATACATGCCTCATCATATAATAAATGAATGTTTAATTTCCATGGACCTCTTGATACATTACTGCTTAACGTGTCCATCACCAGATATATGGGGGCATGATCCGACCAGAGAAAATTACCTATCTTTGATGAGGAGATCATAGCCACTCCCAATTGATTTATCAGAAAATAGTCTAATCTATGGTATGTACCATGAACTTTTGAGTGAAACGTATAGTCTTTCTCCATTGGGTGAAATGCTCTCCATATATCAACTAAATGTTATCTATCGAGCATTTCCTTAAATTTCCTTTTCATCCATACTTGTCTGGGGCCCTGCTAGTGCTGTAGTATCCATATCTCGGTTAAAGACAAAATTGAAATCTCCCCCTACTACTACCACCCCCTCTGCTCTTTCCATAAGATCCATTAGTAGTTGGGTACCTACTTTAATCTGGTCTAAATTAGGTAAGTATATATTAATGAATGTGTATTTTTTGCCATATATATTTAGTTTTAGTAGTAGTGCCCTGCCATCTCGGTTCGTCCATTTTTCTATTACCTGATGGGGTATTGATTTATGAATTACTATAGAGACTCCTCTATATTTTGAGTAGGGATAAGTATCATGATACCAGACTGGATACTGCCTGTTTTGTATATTTGGTATATGATCAGAGCGGAAATGAGTCTCCTGAAAGAAAAACAAAGCCAACCTTTTGTTTACGAAGAAAGTGTAGAACTTGCAATCTTTTTGCTACTGTATTTAACCCTCTAATGTTAAAAGAGCAAATTTTTATGGTAACCATAGGGCAAAAGAAAGGGAATGGGGGAAAAAAAAAGCCTATTTAATCCACTTACACCTGATACACTTGCTCAACCACTCCCCCCAATCACACTACCCTATTCAATCACTCCCTACTTGACTCCTTTGCGTCTAACCTTACTATGTAAGTTCCCTAAGTTGGGGAATGTACGGGAACCTCCTTTGGATAGGACGTGCCTAGTCCAGGTTTATTTAATTATATAAGAGTTCTTCCAAAATAAGAAGAGAGAAAGAGAGAAAAAGGGAGAAGAGAGAAGAGGGGGGGACTAAATACATCAACCAAAAACCCAATTCTTTACCCTCTCCAAACCTCAAATCCTGACCCAGAATAATCCTCTTCCCCATCTCTCTCCCCTCCCCTCCCACCCCTTCTGGGGACTAAATTACCCTTCCCTACCCTTTTCAATCCCACCAATCCTCCTGCTGTCGATGAATGATTGGGCAGAGGAGGGGAAGAGAAAAAAGGAGGGAGAAAGAGAGAGAAAACTAACAAATAACTAAACAAAAATAATCCTTCTTCTTTTCCCTTCTTAAAAAAGAAGAAACCCCTCCCCATAACATTCTATTTTCCATTTAGCCTCAATTGTATATTTTTAATATAAGTACCAATTCCTCTTTTTAGTCGCATATGCATTTTCACATTATATCGCTTAAAACAATTTACCTCTTATTTATTATTATGCATATATCACATTTAGGAAAAAATCTAAAAAAAAAAAGGGAACCCCTTCCCCATTTCATTGCTTTTTCCTTTTAGCCTCAGTTGTACAGTATTATGTAATTGGCAGTTCATCTTTTACTACAATACGTTTTCACCTAATACCATCGCTTAAATTCTTATTTTCCATTGTGCATATATCAAGACACGGAAAGAGGAAAAAAAAGGGGGGCCCCTCCTCCTCCCCACAATCTTACTTTTTATACATTGATTCCTACATTTGATCTG
This sequence comes from Lithobates sylvaticus, assembly GCA_028564925.1. Lineage (NCBI taxonomy): Eukaryota > Metazoa > Chordata > Amphibia > Anura > Ranidae > Lithobates > Lithobates sylvaticus. The sequence continues at coordinate 393,878,428 of CM053027.1, forward strand.
ATTTATTCTGTTTAGTATATCTTATGCATTTTCTCATTCCAGGACTACTTGCATATTGCATCCCCCCCCCCCCCCCCCCCCCAAAAAAAAGAAAAAAAACTATCCACCCTCCTTTCTATCCCACCCATATGACCTCATCTTACCCATTTATATTAATTGTGCAAAGTGAAGTTGGTCCCTCAGTCCCCCATTGTGCAATGTGTCCTGTCATATTGTTTGACTAATTAATTTATCCTTTGATTTCTGTTGAGAGTATAACAAACATTGTGTTTAGAAATAAGATCTTTGCCATCCCAAAAACACCCTGCCAGTGAATCCCACCCATGTGGAATCATTTATTCCAATTGCTCATATATTGTGCTATATAAGCCAAATCCCTAATTCCCCCATAGTGCATTATATTAAATGTACCACCCCAGTGCTTATAAGTGAGATGTTGCGCTAAAAAAAAGGGGGGCGGGTATTGCTTTCAATTTCACGTTATACCCCTTCATTATATAGCATCAAATTTTTTAACCCTAAAATAAATCAGAATCCTAAATTTATATGACCTCCATCATGTAAAGGGGAGAGAAAAAAAAAAAAATCGCCCATGCCCTTCTATTTTCAATTTGAGCTCAATTGTGCAATATTATATAAAACAAAAAAAAAAAACATGTAATTTCTATTTTCAATTTTAGCTCAATTGTGCAATATTATATATAAGATATATAAGAAAAAAGACCCCAAAAAAACCACCCCGTTTCTCTTTCCCTACTTTATGCATTTTCGCACAATATGGCTCAAGTCGCATATCTTCATATTTTTCACTTTGCATATATCATACTACCCACCAAAAACAAAACAAAAAATATCCTTATATTTGTTTCTCTGCTCTCCCTCCCCTCCCCTCCACCCCCCTCATCTCCCTCTTCGACTATCTCCTTCTATACTGCCCTCCTTGGAGATCCCGATATATTTGTGACCACATTGGAATCTCCACTGAAGGCAGCTGAAGGTGGTATAAGAAATCAGGGAGATCCCCAATGTCCCAAATATAATTTTATGTCCGTTTTGATGAACTATTATCTGGAAGTGGAATCCTCATTTGTAAAAAATCTCTTTCTCTCTTAATGCTTCCAGTAAAGGTTTAACTGCTTTCCTCCTGATCAATGTGTATCTGGACAGATCCTGTAAAAATATAAGCTGGGTGCCATCAAACTCAAAGTCCCTTTGTAGCCGCGCTGCTGCCATGATGCTTTCTTTGATGTAAAAAAAATGTATTCTACATATTACATCTCTCAGTCTTGTTTGGTCCCGGTCTTTTGGGCCTTGTGCGCACGATTGATCTCGATTTCTGCCATTTCTGGCCTTTTTATTAGTATATTAAATATGCCCTGGAGTATCGGCTTCAGATTTTCAGTGCCTGTTTTTTCTGGCAAACCTCTTACTCTTATATTATTTTGTCTGCTTCTATTTTCAAGATCGTCCTCAGCATTAATTACATATTTTAAATATCGAACTTGTTCCGGGTTTTTTCTTCCAATATTGATATTTTTTTATCAATATCCGCTATTTAGCATCTATGACCTTAATTTTGTTCTGAGTATCAACCAACGATGTTTTCAGAGCCTGTATTTCCACCTTATATGTGGTTCCCAGCCTATATACATATTTGTCCATATCCTCTCTTGTCGCTAATGCTTTTATGTATGCCTGCATATCCCAACTGGGGCTGTTTATTATTCTTACCATATCAACTGTGGAGCGCTGCATATTCCCAGAAGGGCTGCTGTTTACTCTACCTCTCTATTAGGAGAGGCAAAATTCAATTCAGCCGCTATCATGCCTTCTTGTTGAAGTGGTGACTGTGCGCGCTCAAAGTAACCCTTAATGTCTGCCTTTTGTGAAGATTGAGGTGCTGATTGGGGTTTAGGGGGATTTTTTGCTGTGCCCCCTGTTGATCCCCTTTTTGTTTTTTGGGTGTGGGTGCTTTTTGGTGGCATATTGTGTTTGGGATGTTTAGAGTAAGAAAAAATAGCTCCCACCTATATTCTTAACTCTTTATAGAACACTGAAACTTCCTCCTTTGATACCTTTCAATATTATAATATGATTTTAGCCATATCTATTAGCCAAGATCCTCCCACTTCACATTAGACAAAAACTGTCCTAGCCCACAGAAAAAAATGATATCCATCATAAATCCTGTAACCTTTTTGATAGCCAGGCAAAAATATCTTCAGCAAGTCAATTACCACTCCATTATCTTTTCACTCGGCGGGAGGTCCTGTTCCTCCTGTTGATTTTCTTACCGAGGATGTCTCCCCTCTCCGCTCTCCGGTGTACGGCAAACAAAAAGGGGGTTAACCCAATATTCAGTGAATTGTTTCTGGGCCCGTCCACAGATGACTCTGTCCCACTCAGCGTGTCTCAGCGCGTCTCACCTGTTGCAGTCTCCCGCGTGTAACTGGCTTTCCGATGCTTTGAAAGCCGACACTCGGCAAAATTCGGAATTGCACAGCTGCTATCGGCTCCAGTGGGACTCCGGCGGGATTCGACGCTGTCTGTATATTGTCCGTATATTCTTGGCGGATCTCAGAGACTGCATGCCGATATCTAGCTCCAGTCGTCTCGGTGAGTTCCCGGAGAACGGTCAGGCAGCTGTCTCAGCACATTAAGCGGTATTAGCACATCTCATTGTGCTCCGTTCGTCCAGCACTACCAACAGGCATCTCCTCAGAAAGATCTGCAGAGCATTGCAGGGGAAATCAGCAGAGATCAAATCTAATCATTGGAAGCAGCTGCAGCTGATCACCCGGACCAGGAGGAGGAGCAATCGCACACCATGTCCATCCTGGTCAGTCCCAAACCCCCAACTCTGATTTGACCCCAGTCAAATTTGATAAAAATCCACTCATTATATATTTGTTATGTGGTCATATACACACACAGCATACAAACATTAAAAAAAGCATGATTAAATAGTAATAATAGTGTGCTATAATCAACCTTCTAGTAAAATCTGTGTTCTGTGGCTGACAAGCCCAAAAAGGTTATGGGTGTAATAAGTGATGCTGAAAATCACAAAAAATGTTCCTATAGACAATCTGTCACCTAAAAAGGCGACCAAAATAGATTGACAATTACTCCCAGACCCCTCCTGGGTGCCCAATAAAAACTGGAAACAAGCCTATGGTTGTGTCTATAACATGATAACATGCCACAATGAAGCACCAAACAAAAAAAGTCCAAACAGCTACTTCCGCTGCTTCAGTTCATAAATAGTAATCAACTGGTGTCTCTTGCCGCTCCTCTTCATTGGAATCATAATATGAAGTTGATCACATAAAGACAAGAGAAATACATCATTGCGCAATGATCAGCACTAGAGGAATAACAGAGAACAGACAAATCCACTCACATTTGTAGAGATTAAATCAAGGCTCAATGGCTGTTCTCTTTAAGATACAATGGAGAATCCCAACTCCTAAACCTTTAAACTTTAGTTAAAACATAAAGTGTTTAAATCTAGTGAACTGATGAGAAATCTGCATGCACAGTAAAGACATGGACGTTCAATAAAAAATCATTGCAATTTAAAAAAAAAAAAACGAAGTTGTGCCATGCAAATGGCGACGTGTAACAAATACAAAGTAGATATTATCCCAGTTTGGCTTTAAAAGTGGAAATATCCTTTAAGATGGAGTTGTTGGGTCACACAAGTTTCTGATGCTATTTCCTGTCTCTTCATATACTGTATATACAGCTGGTCATTCAGTTGTAATTAGCCAGACAAAGAGCATTGTTGCTTAAAACTGTCCCTTCTGTTACTTGATTTTTTATGGATGAAATAAATCATTGAAGTGTGCTGCAACCTTCTGTCTGAATTGTATGTATGTGTGTATATACAGTATTTCACAAAAGTGAGTACACCCCTCACACTTTTGTAAATAGTTTATTATATCTTTTCATGTGACAACACTAAAGAAATTACACTTTTCTACAATGTAAAGTAGTGAGTGTACAGCTTGTATAACAGTGTAAATTTGCTGTCCCCTTAAAATAACTCAACACACAGCCATTAATGTCTAAACCGCTGGAAACAAAAGTGAGTACATCCCTAAGTGAAAATGTCCAAATCGGGCCCAAAGTGTCAATATTTTGTGTGGCCACCATTATTTTCCAGCACTGCCTTAACCCCATTGGGCATGGAGTTCACCAGAGCTTCACAGGTTGCCACTGGAGTCCTCTTCCACTCTTCCATGATGAAGCTGGTGGATGTTTGAGACCTTGCGCTCCTTCACCTTCCGTTTGAGGATTCCCCACAGATGTTCAATAGGGTTTAGATCTAATGACATGCTTGGCCAGTTCATCACCTTTACCCCCAGCTTCTTTAGCAAGGCAGTGGTCATCTTGGAGGTGTGTTTGGGGTCGTTATCATGTTGGAATACTGCCCTGTGGCCCAGTCTCTGAAGGGAGTTGATCATGCTCTGTTTCAGTATGTCACAGTACATGTTGCATTCATGGTTCCCTCAATGAACTGTAGCTCTCCAGTGACAGCAGCACTCATGCAGCCTACAGATCATGACACTCCCACCACCATGCTTGATTGTAGGCAAGACACACTTGTCTTTGTACTCCTCACCAGTTTGCTGCCACACATGCTTGACACCATGTGAACCAATTACGTTTATTATGGTCGCATTAGACCACAGGACATGGTTCCAGTAATCAATGTCCATAGTCTGCTTGTTTTCAGAAAACAGTTTTCGGGCTTTCTTGTGCATCATCTTTAGAAAAGGCTTCATTCTGGGATGACAACCATGCAGATCAATTTGATGCAGTGTGCGGCGTATGATCTGAGAACTGACAGGCTGACCTCCCACCCCTTTAACCTCTGCAGCGATGCTGGCAGCACTAATACATCTACAGTATTTCCCAAAGACAACCTCTGGATATGACGCTGAGCAAGTGCACTCAACTTCTCTGGTCGGCCATGGCGAGGCCTGTTCTGAGTGGAACCTGTCCTGTTAAACCTTTGTGTGGTCTTGCCCACTGTGCTGCAGCTGAGTTTCAGGGTCTTGGAAATCTTCTTATACATTAGGCCATCTTTATGTAGAGCAACAATGCTTTTTTTCAGTTTTTCAGAGTTCTTTGCCATGAGGTGCCATGTTGAACTTCCAGTGACCAGTATGAGAGAGTGAGAGCAATAACACCACATTTAACACACCTGCTCCCCATTCACACCTGAGACCTTGTAACACTTATGAGTCACATGACACGGCGAGGGAAAAAGGCTAATTGGGGCCAATTTGGACATTTTCACTTAGGGGGTACTTACTTTTGTTGCCAGGGGTTTATATATTAATGTCTGTGTGTTGCGTTATTTTGAGGGGACAGCTAATTTACACTGTTATACAAGCTATACACTAACTACTTTACATTGTAGCAAAGTGTCATTTCTTCAGTGTCACATGAAAAGATATAATACAATATTTACTAAAATGTGAGGGGTATACTCACTTTTGTGAGATACTGTGTATATATATATATATATATATATATATATATATATATATATATATGTGTATATATATATATATATACCGTATTTATCGGCATATAACATGCAAATTTTTACCCTGAAAATGGAGGGTAAATCGCACCTGCGTGTTATACGCCGATATCTGTATTTTTACAAAAGGGGGCGGGGATCGGGTGGTCCTCCCCGGGTGCCACCTTTTGGGAGGGTTTCAGGCCAGCAGCCCTGCCTCTCCTGGCCGTGGAACAGCGCTGCCATTAAAGATCAGAAAATTCCACTGCAGCGTCAGCCCCCTGTGACACAGTGGTCCCCCTACGTAACCCAATGCAAGCTAACCTTCTGAATCCGCTCGCTGTGGCTGCTCTCCTCCTCCCGCTCCGCCTCCTCGTGTGTAGCTTTTGATTGGAGGAGGAGAGCGGTCATGTGACCGTCAATGAAGGAGAGGAGAGCAGTCACATGATCGGGTCCATGAGAGAGAGCGGCTCAGCGGCATTAATGGAGGTATGTGAGTGACACAGGAGAAGGGGCTGACAGTGTGAAGTTCAACTCTACAGTATGCCCGCAGCGCTGTCCCTGTCCCATTGCTCGGAGTGCGGGGGGGCTTTATAATGAAAGGGGGCTGTTTGTATTGTACATGGGCTGTTGAATGTACAGGGGCTGTTTGTATTGTACAGGGGCTGTTTGTATTGTACAGGGGCGGTTTGTAATGTACAGGGGCGGTTTGTATTGTGCAGGGGCTGTTTGTATTGTGCAGGGGCTGCTTGTATTGTGAAGGGGCATGTTTGTATTGTGCAGGGGCAGTTTGTTTTGTGCAGGGGCTGTTTGTGTTGTACAGGGGTCCATGTACTATGCAGGGGATCTGTGTAAAGTTTTTTTCCTGAAACTTCCCTCTTAAAGTTAAAGTGCGTGTTATACGCTGGCGCGTGTTATACGCTGATAAATACGATATATAGTTTTATATTTTGCTGTCTTGCTCTTTGTTTTGAGATTAGCTTTAATGTAAATAAAGTATGTGTAAAAGCTTCTGTGCATTCCTTTAACTCAATAACTGTTATTTGAGAGAACTCATTTAAAAATCAATGCTCAGCCCCAACATTGAGTAATAGTATTGAATCTATAGGTTTTAAACTGTTTAAAGCTTATCTGAGTTGCAACATAAGCCCTCATATTGATTTGACGTTGATCATTAGTCATTGTGTGAGATATACTCTCAACCTACTCATTATCTTTACCGAGGGCTTGCGTCTACCCTTACATGTAGGTTTTACTAAGCTGTTTTTATGAAATTATTTCATTTAAAGTACAGCAAAGTATTCTGATAATTGTAAGTATCTTGTACATGTAATATTAGTATAGTATGTTCTGACCAGTCTTCCCAGCACAACTAATAGTTATGGGGCTAGAATGAACAATTACATTGTCAGGTGTACATATAAACAGATCACAATAACTCAAGAATAAAAGGTGACCAATGAAAGCACTACTTGCACTTTTATGCCGCGTACACACGATTGCACATTCCGACAACAAAATCCATGTTTTTTTTCCGACAGATGTTGGCTCAAACTGGTCTTGCATACACACGGTCAAACAAATGTTTTCGAAAATCCCGAACGTCAAGAACGCGGTGACGTACAACGAGTCGAGAAAAATTAAGTTCAATAGCCAGTGCGGCTCTTCTGCTTAATTCTGAGCATGCGTGGAATTTTGTGCGTCGGAAATGTGTACACACGATCGGAATTTACAAGAACAGATTTTGTTGTTGGAAAAATTGAGATCCAGATCTCAAATTTCGTTTGTCGGAAATTCCAACGGAAAATGTCCGATGGAGCCTACACACGGTCTAAATTTCCGACAACAAGCTTCCATCGAACACTTGTTGTCGGAAATTCTGCTATCCCCAACTGCTATCACTGCCACTTTTGCAGGGCAGCTTTGTCTATATATGTAGCAGGATCCCAGAGAAGCTAGTGGTTGTTTAGGTCCCCCTTAGCCTGTCTAGGAAAAGCAGTTCTATACTTGTCACACAGCATTTACCAACCATCCAACAGCAGTCAGTAAATGTATCTCAACTCCATCAGTATTTTTCATTTTTTAAGACAACTCTGTGGAAGTGAGTGTTCGGCTGTACGGGATACCTGGGAGCTTCAAAAAGGTTATTTCTAGAACAAGCACAAATGGAGAAAAAATTGCTTTAGTCCCTGTGCCTTTAACCTCCTCAGGACCACCCGCCTGCATTGTACTGCACTCTTCCACTGACTCCCTTGACCAAACACACAGGCTCTGTTCAGAGGGAACAGTCTCTTTGTTTCTTCTAAAAACGGTAGGGGAAAGGAATGGGGAACGGAAAGTGGAGGGGAAAATTGGCAGGGTGGGGTCAAATTGGCCGATTAAAATAGTAATACGGCTATCGATCAAGAACCTAGTTTGTGGTTAGTTTGTTGCCGTAGCCTTGGTGTATTAGGGATAAAGGAGGCGGTTACTGGGTCCTAAAGACATGGGCCCAGTGAAAAGAGGCTACTAAATGGAGACAAACATAGATCGAAACAAAGTTATTCTTTGAGTCAAAAAGTGAATTTTTTATTTATAAACAACACTTGTGTATTTCCCATTAAAATTAGATTCCAGACACCTGGATATCTAGAACCAACAAATATGGACAACACTAGACAAGACATAGACACCATTTAAACAACATTGAAAGCATCACGTGTTACTGAGCAGTGAATAATGATCAAACAAAAGGGGGGTGGGTATCAAATTAATATAAATATACAGATGATGCTGATAAAGTCATGTAACCTTAAAGTATTCCAAATTTGATGATCATGGCACTAATGGAGCTATTGTTAGAGGCAAATTATTTAATTGAGGAGGCTGCGCTGATTTAGTGATTGCAGCTAACCAGAGTGACATGCCAACTGACACTAAAGGTATGGTAAAAGATTCTGGTAGAGTAGATTGAGATTATGCATCCTGACTGGTAAAGGTTTTAGATTTCCGAGAGAGGAGAAAGTCCAAGTTGGGTTCAGTCTAAATGAAACTGAACCATAAACCATATATTGGTTTCAGCTGTCCTTATAAATCTGCGTGTCGCCAAAAAATGCCTGGATGTGATTACTGTTTTTCAAGCTAGGTTTTATAAAGTACAACCCTGCTGTATACTTTGTGCTGACCATTCATGTTTAGATCAGCTCAGAACAATGTCTTAAATCAGTTAGATCTCAAATGTCAGCGGTTCAGTAATATCCAAACAGAGTTCTGCAACAGATGGCAATTAGCTGGTCATGTTTAAGGAAATCAATATGGATTGATAAGGGCTTTTTAAATTCTCAGACAGTCACATGAAAGGAGGTAAGGTGAACTTGAAACATTACCCAGCTGACGTCTTCCTTATTTGGATGCAGTATCAGGGATTTCAATCCTTCCAGTCAGGGTATCAGTTGCCAATACCTTTAGTTACTGCTGTCCGGGATCGGGGTGGCCGCTCCGTATCCTTTAGTTGGACAAACACCAAATAGTGAAGAGGCCGGATGGCCGTATGGGATGCTCTGTTGTAGCCGTTTCCCGGCTTCAGACAGTCACTCAGGGTCGGTCGGCGCTGCTCAGGTCCTCCGTGCCTCTGCTCTGTGTAGTGCTAGTCGACTGCCCATCACGTGATGCGTGACGTGACGCGTTTCGCAAAGGGCGTAATTGCTTTTGCTTCTTCCTGACGTATGCTGAAAGGAGTAAAGGAGGATGCAGGGGGATGCATCCTGAAGCCCTATTTTCTCTCTCTCTTTAGGATACATACGAATCCAAGTAGAGAGAAAGAGAGAAAATAGGGCTTTAGGGCAAAAAGAGTGAATTTTTCCTTTTAGCCAGTATCAATGTGCAGCATGCATCCCCCTGCATCCTCCTTTACCCGGTTGAATTCTCCATCCCGGGACATTGCGCTTATCAGTCTCTCAGCTGCTTGCTCTCTTAGCCCCTGCAGCGTCGATTGTTGACACCGCCAGGCGCCGATTTAAGTTGCTGCTATTGTACAAGTAAATCATTATCTCCTCTTTTCTCCACCACTTCACCCCATTTTAAATGTGTTCTTCTGTCGAGCGACATGAAAATATTCATTCTCTCACTCGACCTCGTATTAAGTGTAATAAATGTTTTATCTAAATGTTTCCTTGCCCATTGTCTAACACACGAAATTTTCCAATGTTTAACAAACCGTTACTTTGGCATGAACAGTATTTGCTGTTTAATTAGCATGACAATAGTATTATCCTTGTTCAACGGTTTGAACTGATACAACACTTCAAGTGCAATCACCTCCTTTCAAGTCAACACCTGTTGATGTTTGAAAATCATGGTATATGATAGGACTTCCAACACCTTTCAGCATACGTCAGGAAGAAGCAAAAGCAATTACGCCCTTTGCGAAATGTGTCACGTCACGCATCACGTGATGGGCAGTCGACTAGCACTACACAGAGCAGAGGCACGGAGGACCTGAGCAGCGCCGACCGACCCTGAGTGACTGTCTGAAGCCAGGAAACGGCTACAACAGAGCATCCCATACGGCCATCCGGCCTCTTCACTATTTGGTGTTTGTCCAACTAAAGGATACGGAGCGGCCACCCCGATCCCGGACAGCAGTAACTAAAGGTATTGGCAACTGATACCCTGACTGGAAAGATTGAAATCCCTGATACTGCATCCAAATAAGGAAGACGTCAGCTGGGTAATGTTACAAGTTCACCTTACCTCCTTTCATGTGACTGTCTGAGAATTTAAAAAGCCCTTATCAATCCATATTGATTTCATTAAACATGACCAGCTAATTGCCATCTGTTGCAGAACTCTGTTTGGATATTACTGAACCGCTGACATTTGAGATCTAACTGATTTAAGACATTGTTCTGAGCTGATCTAAACATGAATGGTCAGCACAAAGTATACAGCAGGGTTGTACTTTATAAAACCTAGCTGGAAAAACAGTAATCACATCCAGGCATTTTTTGGCGACACGCAGATTTATAAGGACAGCTGAAACCAATATATGGTTTATGGTTCAGTTTCATTTAGACTGAACCCAACTTGGACTTTCTCCTCTCTCGGAAATCTAAAACCTTTACCAGTCAGGATGCATAATCTCAATCTACTCTACCAGAATCTTTTACCACACCTTTAGTGTCAGTTGGCATGTCACTCTGGTTAGCTGCAATCACTAAATCAGCGCAGCCTCCTCAATTAAATAATTTGCCTCTAACAATAGCTCCATTAGTGCCATGATCATCAAATTTGGAATACTTTAAGGTTACATGACTTTATCAGCATCATCTGTATATTTATATTAATTTGATACCCACCCCCCTTTTGTTTGATCATTATTCACTGCTCAAGAACACGTGATGCTTTCAATGTTGTTTAAATGGTGTCCAGTCTATGTCTTGTCTAGTGTTGTCCATATTTGTTGGTTCTAGATATCCAGGTGTCTGGAATCTAATTTTAATGGGAAATACACAAGTGTTGTTTATAAATAAAAAATTCACTTTTTGACTCAAAGAATAACTTTGTTTCGATCTATGTTTGTCTCCATTTAGTAGCCTCTTTTCACTGGGCCCGTGTCTTTAGGACCCAGTAACCACCTCCTTTATCCCTCTTTGTTTCTTCTGTCTGGAAAGCAGAGTGAAGGAACAAACAGATTTTGTGTAAAAAAAAAGCAGCATAATACACATTAAAACTCAATAGGCACACACTTAACTCCTTGATTACCCCAAGATGTTACCCCTTCCCAGCCAGTGTCATTAGAACAGCTAGTACCGCCATTACTAGTGTAAAAAATAAATAAATACAAATTCCAGTGTATAAACAGCAAAGTTCGCAAAAATTTTCACACATACCAATCAATATACACTTATTGGGATATTTCTTTACCAAAAACATTTAGCAGAATGCATTTTAGCCTAAATTCATGAAGACATTTCTTTTCAAAATGTTTTGTCTTATTCTGTTTATATAATAAATATAAAAACCCAGAGGTGATCAAATACTACCAAAATACAGCTCTATTTGTGGGGAAAAAAATATATAAATTTTGTTCGGGTACACTGTTGCATGACTGTTCAATTAACAGTTAAAATAGCGCAGTGCTAAATAGAAAAAAATGACTTGAGTGGTAAGAGTGGAGGTAAAACCTTCCAGAGCTGAAGTGGTTAAGCTGAAACTTGGTTATACTTCACTGTGTGCCTCTAGCTAAGAGAAGAAATACTTTTAGTATGGTGAGCAGTTCAGTCTTCCTATAGAGTGCACTGGTAGTGGCTTGTGCCTAGCCCTCTAGGGTTCTCACAACAGTGAAGCTCCCTCTGCAGGATGCTATAGACCCATGCCTTTCTCCTAGAAGTATTTCTCCCTAGGCAGCAGGCCTATGAGGCCCAGATAGACAGTAAACACCAAACTAGAAACAAGCAAATGGCCAATGACTTCACCTATAACTGACCTTTGCAACAAGGAGCACATGGAAGGGCAAGGCTACAAGAAAAAGGGAAGAAATCAACCAGCAATTGATACTAACCACCACCATCTCCCCATTATATAAAACCAAGAAAAAAGGAGAAAATGCCCAGAGGGATTGTATAGGTGGGGTTAGATAACACAGTAGAAACAAGTATATAAAACAGTAAAAAAAACTAAGGTTTTTTATTAATACATCATAGTAACAATGACAAAAAGGTGAAATAAAAAACAAAAAGTAACAATCAGCAATATATATGCAGAAACTCTTGCAGGATATACACAGAAGCTCTAAGTAGTAAGAGCGTCATTCAATATACTCCTGATATCCAACATGTTTCAGATTAATATTTCTATGTCTAATTCCTTCTTCAGGGATCTCAAAGAGAGACTGAAATATCTAGTAAATATGTAGAAGAGTATTATTAGCATGTTGAAATAGCATATGCAACAAAGCAAATACACATAGATCAAAATGGAAGGGCAAGACATGCAAAACAAAACCAGAGAAATTCTCTGCTCAACTTACTGACCAGCCTGCAAGCAACCAAATTATCCTGTCTAGCCAGTGGTGGCCCGTCCATAGGGGTGCCTGGGAGCCCCCCCCCCCCCTCTTGCTGTAGTCACACAAAAAAAAGTCCTATAACTAAGTGAATTGTGTTTGGGCACCGGACACAGTGCACTATGGGAAGTGCCACGTCAATGCAATCATGAGATTGTAGACGTGGCTCTTCATTGGCGGGGTTTAGAGATGCTTTGCGGCACAATCGATCGTGCCAACCATCATCCGCCCGGCCGGGTGCTTTGTTCTCAGTGTGATAACAAAGTCACTTCCGGTGTGCTACAAAAATATGGCCTCTGTGACTAATCCCCTTGTGTTCAGTGGAGAGGGGAGGCCCCTCCCCTCTCCACTGAACACACAGAGAAAACAAGGAAGTAATGGACGGGCCGCTACTGGTGAGAATTTCCCCTCCATACTCCCTCCTGCCATAATCTCTCCCTTCCCGCATCCCCCTCGCCTATCCTTTGTGTCTGTCCTCCTCCAACAATCGCTCTGCTTCCAATTAGCACTACTGCTAATCTTTCCTTCAGGGAATTGTGTGTTTCTGTCAAATGCTCGGCTCTGGTAGTGCTGTGTGTGCGGAGGAGGAGATACATGAAAGCTGTACAGATGGGGAAGAGAGACACTCATATCATATGTGTGTGTGCTTCAGGTCACCCTTCACTCCCAGGACACGGCTCCTCACTGATACTATCCGGGTGTCATGGTTATGCAGTAAACTTTCTCTGTCAGCTTACCTTTCCTCATGTGTTCAGACTAAGAGGCCAGCCACTCTCACCTGGCTGTTTTTATAACCTCTCCTCTAAGCATGTCTCCACCCCAGGTCCTATCAGGGAACCCTATAGTAACCTGTGCACTGCAAGCCAGCGGTGCTGATCAACCATTGTGTGTTTGACTTCCTGTTTCCTGATTTCCGTGTGCGCTTCATTTGTCTGTGTTACTGACCTTGGCGTGTTCTCGACTATTCCTGACTGCTCGTGAACCTGACCTTTTGGCGTGTCTCCAACTATCGCTGTTTGCCTGTTACCCCGAATCATTGGCGTGTACTCTGTTGTTTCCATCTGCTAGTCACCCTGACCTCTGCCTTATCCCTTTACTATCCTTGTTGTTCCAGCCTGCTGCTTCCTTCTCCTGTAGTCTACCGTGAGCTTGAGCTGTGAGACCCTAGGGGCCGCAACCTGGTGCCTGCAGCGCAGTCCATCCTCACCACTAGAGGCTCTGGTGAACACCTGCTGGCTCTTAGACTCCACGCCCTGGGGAATCTATGCTCTAGTTCCCACTGGGATCTGTGTTAGTGATCCAGTAGATCTGCTTCCTGAACCTCCCTGGGCCCTATCCGCAGCAGTCAGTCCTAGGGTCCACTATCTTAGCGGTGCACTTCCGACTCCTACGGAGTGCATCTGGGCTTATTTGTGCTAACATACCCATGGCATCCAATCACAGCCTTCACCTCTGCAGTTTACAGAAGCCTGCTGACAGCTGATTGGTTGCTATGGGCAGCAACAATTTGTCTTGTTACCAGCCTCTGCAAACATGAGCCCCATAATGTCATGTCTGATAGTGATCTGCAGTGCCTGGATGTCTCCAGGATCATTGTCATCATTGTGTGTCATCTGTATTCATCCTTCTCCATATTCTATCCATGGTCCTCCTCCCACACTCTACTCCCTCTCCTCCAGACATAGCATAAAGTAGTGCTGTGCTGCCGGGGACACAGATGTGAGGAGGACCCTTCTGCTCCACTGACGTGGACACAGATGTAAGGAGGGGCTCCGCTGATGGGGACACCGATGTAAGGAGGGACTCCGCTGGGGGCACCTGATGTAAGGACGGTCTCCGCTGGGGGAACCTGATGTAAGAACGGTCTCCGCTGGGGGCACCTGATGTAAGGACGGACTTTGCTGGGGACACCTGATGGCATCTGGTGGCAGGCGACATGGCAAGTGACACGCTCAAGGCTCCCACTGATTCTGCATTGTGGTGAGTTGAATGAGTTCATTTTATATTACAATGTAATAATAGAAATATTGCGCTTCAATCATCCTGACACCATAACAACCATGGTGCCAGGATAATGCGCTAACAACAGGTGTTTGGAGTATCTTTATCTGCTGATTGTTAAACTTTCTAGAATACACACATTTTTATTGTTGTGTAGGATCTGGGCCTGCTGTCCCTCCCTCCCTCTCCTCCTCCCTCCTTCTTCCTCCCCCTCCCTCTATCCCTCGTTCATCTCAGACGCTAACCACACCACCTTAGAGCCACACCCACTATTTTGCTGAAACCACACCCGTTTCTCCCAAGCAGGAGGGGTAAAAAAGGAAGGTGCGAGGTCTGGCGCGCCCCCCATCCTTAAACTTCGCCAGCCAATGTGTCTAGCAGTATTCTTTAAAAAAAGGGGTTTAGTCTGCACACATTTTCAAATACATGTGTAAGCTACAGAGACCTGTTAAGGTACCCCAGTATTCTCTTTAGTCCCAACTCTAAATTTTGAGAGCCTCCACAGTGGAAGCACATGCATTATAATAGATAGACAGAGGTCAGGTGAGCCTGGAGGTAGCCCTCCCCTCCTTAAGTGGGGGGACACACTGGACACCTTTGCTGCCAAGGTGTAGGGATGGAGACGTTTGTTCACAAGCGCCTAGTTTAAAGTACCAAAAATGAATGGGCTGCCAGGCCTGTATTTCCACAAAAAAAAAAAAAAGGTTCATGTACCTTTTCAAAAACGCAGCAGCAGGGTCTTTTTAACCATGCAATTTCCCTGCAGTTTCCGTACTTGCACATGCACTGCCAATGCGTGGGGGTGGCATTCAGAATGGACAGCAGCCCCACGCATTTTTACAGAGCAGTGTGTTTTCACTCCATGTGGTTGCGGGTGCAAGAATCGATGTGACACAATTGTTTTATATCTATTTAGCCCTATTGTTGTAAACAGCTGTAAGCACTGTTCATATGTGTTATGTAACCTTTTTTTATTTTTTGTATGTGTTCTGCCCAGCTTTCCTTTACTCAAAAGTTTGAAGAGACAAAGAGAAGTAGTTGTTATATGTGTATGCACTAACCCTTTCAGTGAAAGTGACTGGTTTTAGCTTATTTTTAGACTGGTAGAGAAAACAATGTGTGCTAGCAAAAACCCGCATACTAGCCTGTAATCTGCTGAAAAACAGAGTTTTCTGGCTACAATTATCAGAATTGTGTGTCTCTCAGAAGCTCGTAATGCTTGATTTGGTAGCTGACTAGAGACCAAATTTGGAGGAATATATACATCTCTAATAACACTTTTCTGATGGTATGACCCTTTACGAAGGAGAGTGACAGATTAAAAAAATCCCTTCTGCCTTTTTTCGTAGCTTAATCAACTTGCATGGAAGATTCAGTTAGTTCTTAAAAGTGCCACTTTTCTGCTATTATTGTACCAAATGCAAAAATAATTATCTCCAGTTCATAGACAACAAAGCTGGAGTTGGTATGTGGAGACAGGCAGAATGCCTGTCTCTGTACGCTGTGTAGTAGAGCAGCCTATTTGCCACTACCCCCTCCCCTTCCATACCTGCCACTGGTTGTTAAAGTGTTTGTAAACCTGAGTCATGGAATCTGAGCAAAGAACATATATACTATATTGTTAAAAGTATTGGGACACCTGCCTTTACACGCACATGAAATTTAATGGTATCCCAGTCTTAAGCCCCATACACACTATCAGATTTTCTGCTGATTTTTTCCTTCAGATTTACCAAAACCATATAATATGAGGTCAAACCTTAGGAGTTTCAATGTGTGCAATCAGGCAGGCCCTTGCACTACATGATTTTGGTAAATCTGAAGACAAAAATCAGCAGAAAATATGATAGTGTGTATGGGGCTTAAGTCTGTAGGGTTTACTATTGAGTTGGCCCCTCACCATTTGCAGCTATAAAAAACTCAACTCTTCTGGGAAGGCTGTCCACAGGGTTTATGAGTGTGTCTATGGGAATGTTTGATCCATTCTTCCAGGAGCGCATTTGTGAGGTCAGGATCTGTGCAGGCAAATCAAGTTCCTCCACCCCAAACTCACTCATCCATGTCTTTATGGATCTTGCTTTGTGCACTGGTCAGAATCATTTGGTGGAGGGAGAATTATGGTGTGAAGTTGTTTTTCAGGGGTTGGGCTTGGCCCATTAGTTCCAGTGAAAGAAACTCTTAAGGCATCAGCTAAATAAGAAAAGGGAAATTGGGACGTTAATGAGGCTATTGACTTGTGGAGGTTGGATTGCAAAATGTCATCTGAGCGACACATTGCAATGTTGTACGGGGTAATGTAAATTGTATGAACATAATTATTTGTAGAAGGTCGGTCTAAATAATTCCTATTGGCGGGCATATGGCTGCCTTCTAAATTCTGACTCATTTTGTGTATGAACACTTCCTCAGGGGTGGATTCTCAAGGATATCTACAAAAAACAGGTATAAATAATTAGTCAAATATAGCACTGAACATAACAGGAAAATGCAAGATTAACAATCCTGGGTACTTACATGGAATGAAGTACAATGGTGTATAGTGAATGTTGGGCCAGGGCCAGAAAAGGTTTGTCTCTCCCAGGAGCTGAGGTAGAAAGCCACACACCAATACGGCGCACACAGAGGGTCCCCAGAACACAGATTTCCAGTCTTCATGGTGTATTAAATTGATGAGCAAAAGTGATAATAATGAACGGGTCTGTGTTGAATAAAAATAATATCCATGAATAATGTAGTATTCAGATGAAGAGGCGAGTTGAAAATAGATTCTCAGATGAAACTATAAAGAAGGTAAAACCTTGTGCAGATATAGTTGTAATGGTAAACCTCAAAACAAATAGACAAAAGTAAGAAAATAAAATATACAGAAACACCATGGGCAGTTCCAAATCACCAAGACATAATAAGGAAAAAGTGACTAGTTGAAAAGACAATATGGTAAGATAACATAGTCATTACCTTAGGTGTGTGCATAAAAGCAAGGTGCTCCTGTGAAATGGAGAATATCCAAGTGTATGGCAAGGAAAGCTGTGTCTGGGAGGTGCCACATATACACCCCACATGCCGGGGATTCCCACCAGCGTCACGCTAGCACAGCATGTGCTGTGAGGCGCCACCGGCCCGGGCAGTATACACCACCCGCGACCGATGCCCACATATCCCAGCTATGTCGGCTATGATGGAAATACTCGTGCATCGCCATGACGCCTACTGGGGATGTCACATGTAAGACACGGTGTGTGGCACCGATGCGCTATGGGAACCTACCCAATCCCCCAAGTTACCCGACCCCAGGAAATTTGCGTCAGTCGGGAGGGGGAGGGAAAGCTCAAAATGGAGCCTGTCTATTCAGAACACAGTTCTGATACTGTGTAGAGGGGGGTTTGGGCTTTTTCTCCAATCATCTAGCACAGTGTAACTGCAGTCTCTCTGCCCTTCCCTATGTGCTGCTGACAGATGAGGAAAGGTTTTTAACACGATCTGCACTTTGGAAGGGGTGTAGAGAGGTGAAGAAAGCAGATATACAAGTAAAACCTACGTAGGAGGATTTGTTTCATCTCTGTGTATCATCTTAAGCTGTTCACTTCACTGGGTATATGTGAGGGTTTACAACCACTTTAAGGATTCTGTTGGCATCACAGCTCACAGCCTCCTAACAGCCAGTAATTCCGACAGTGGACAGAGCTTGATGAGGAAGCTGAGGTACTAATTCCCCATTAGGTCTGCTCTCCCCTATGCTTGACAGAAGGCAGATTCTATAGTCAATAGCATTAGCAGGCTGTATTTTGGCTAAGGATCTGACAATTGCCTGCTGTCAATCACAAGTGGGCAGACCTGTTGGGGTACTAGTGTCTGTGAATCGCCCATCCAGCTTTAAAATTTCTCAGCATTGTGCTGTCCATGTGAAAGCTGCAGCAGCAGCAGAGGGAAGCCCAGCTGCACTGAGAACAGAATTTCCTTTTGGAAACTCCAGTCCCAGCATACCTCCACACACTAAAGTCTAATGCCGCGTACACACGACCGGACTTTTCAACAGCAAAGGTCCGACGGAACGAATTTGTCGGACAATTCGATCATGTGTGGGCTCCATCAGACCTTTGCTGTCGAAAATTCTGACAGACTTTATAAATAGAACATATTTCAAATGTTCTGGACCCAGTTCCTATTGAAAAATCCGCTCGTCTGTGTGCTAGTCCAACAGACAAACAACGGTGCTAGGGCAGCTATTGGCTACGAACTTCCTTATTCTAGTCCAGTCGTACGTCATCACGTTCGAATCCGTTGGACTTTAGTGTGATTGTGTGTGGCCAAGTCCGTTCATTAGGAAAGTTTGTCGGAACTCCGTCGAAAGTTCGTCCGAAAGACCGTCGGACCTAGTCAGTCAAAAAGTCCGCTCGTGGACTCTTTATGGATTCCTCTAATTGTTTTTTTTTTCTATGGCAAGATATCCAAAGTGTTCTGTAGCCTGCCTATGGTGTTGGTTTAAAATGTGGTGGAAATATGTCTTAAGGGACCAAGTTGTCCTATATTAAACTAGATGTAAATGCTAAGTAAAAGACTTATGGTTAGCTAAGCAGAGTTTCATAAACAATTGCCACTTTTTTTTTTTTTCAGATTTTTCTGAAAATCTCTTCCAGCTTCATTGATGATAACTTCCTGTCACATGCAAGTATTTCAGTGACAGCTATATGCCATTGCTTCAGGCAGGCTTTTCTTATGGTAGCAAATACGGAACTTGCCAGCCCAATGAGAATCACCAAAAGGTTTCATTAGAATTACATGTGACAAAGTGACAATGCAGGAGAACAATTAGGAGATATGGACAAATTGCTATCATCCCATAACACAAAGTCCTTGAAAACAAAATCTTTGTGGCCAGATTACCTGATATTATTATAAAAGAGCTGTAGAAACAAAAATATATTTTTGAAAGTACTGTACCTAACACATCAGGAGGGACCTTCCTAATGGATATTGGGGATGAAATGGATAGAATGCTCCCCTCCCACTGGACAACCAGTTGTATACATTCATTCATTCATTCAGTGTGAACATTGTGACAAATAGATATTCCACAGATTATGTGCTTTAACATGTCTGTAACTTGGTTACACTTATGCCGCTTACACACAATCTGAATTTTTGTCAGAAAAACTTTGAATGATTTTTGAAATTTTGATTTCTGGAATTCTGCTCAAGTTGGCTTGCAAACACACGGTCACACAAAAATGTATTTTTCAAATAGTTGATGTCTGCCCTGGGGTACAAAGGCTTCGCAAATTTTGTTATGACCCAGAATAAATGGTAATTTTGTTTTCAGCAAATACTTGCCTATGTGTTTTTTATTAAAAAAGGACACCAATCACCTTGAGGTTAAAAAATACAAGATAATAATGTTGTTGCGGTAACTTAACACACAAAAAAAAAAAATGAAGATCACTAGAAAATAATTTTAAAATAATCAAAAAAAAAAGGAGATTTTGATTTTTTTTTTTTTTTAAAAAGGAAAAAAAATCACTATAAAAAATAATTCTAAACATTATGGAGATCTGGCTTTAAAAACTAAAAATATTAGGGTCACAAGAAATAATAAAAAAATAAGTTTGTCAGAACTCTGTGTGAATATCAACAGCAAAACAACCTTTATTCTTCTAGCATTATAAAGAACAAAAGAATGCGCTGCATTAAAATATCCCAAAATTTACAGCGTGACGAATGTGCTATCTCCATTACTAACGCTAGTTTTACCAGACCGAGTGATTCCATCTCATACTTGATTCTGAGCATGCGTGTGTTTTTTTGCGTGTCGGAATTGCATACAGACGAACGCAATTTCCGATAGGAACTTTTTCTGACAGAAAAATAGAGAACCTGCTCTCCCCTATTTTGAAATACCGCCAGCAAAAGTCCGATGGAGCATACACACTGTCGCAATTTCCGACCAAAAGCTCACATCAGACTTTTTCTGGCGGAATTTCCGATCGTGTGTACGCGACATTAAAGTAAAAAAGGGGAATCCTCAGCCACCAGTATAGAGAAGCATTCAGGTTATGTTCTGATATTTGCATTCCTTAACCGCTTCCCGACTGGCGCACACAGATGTACATCGGCAGAATGGCACGGACAGGCATAAGGGCGTACAGGTACGTCCCTTTGAATATGCCGCCGTGCCATCGCATGCGCACCTCTGGCGGTGCGCGCGCGTGCTGGTCGTGACCGTGAGTCTGGTCACTGGTCCCATGGACTCGATCGCCGCTGGGATACCCGCGATCATGTCACGGGGAAGACGGACGGGGAGATGCGGAAGTAAACAGCATCTGCCCATTCTGCCTAGCAACAAGTGACACTGATCTCTGCTCCCTGTGATTGGAGTAGAAATCAGTGACTGTCACAAACAGCCACGCGCCCCACAGTTAGCAACAAGCCCCTAGGACACACTTAACCCCTACACTGCCACCCACTGGTTAACCCCTTCACTGCCAGTGTCATTTACACAGGAATCAGTGCATTTGTATAGCACTAATTGCTGTATAAATGACAATGGTCCCAAAAATGTGTCAAAAATGTCCGATGTGTCCGCCATAATGTTGCAGTGACAATAAAAATCGCTGATTGCCGCCATTACAAGTAAACAAAAAAAAAATTATAAAAATGCTATAAAACGATCCCCTATTTTGTAAATGCTATAACTTTTGGGCAAACCAATCAATAATCACTTTTTGTGATTTTTTTTTTTACCAAAAATATGTAGAAGAATACGTATCGGCCTAAACTGTGGAAAACATTTTTTTTTATATATTTTTGGGGGGTATTTATTATAGAAAAAAATAAAAAAATAATGTGTTTTTTTCAAAATTGTCACTCTTTTTTTGTTTATAGTGCAAAAAATAAAGTACATAAATTTTGTTTGGGAGCCACGTCGTACAACTGCGCAATTGTCAGTTAAAGTGACGCAGTGCCAAAACGCAAAAAGTGCTCTGGTCTTAAGCCAGCAAAATGGTCGGCTCTGAAAGTGGTTAAGGAAATATTATTTGCAAAGCAACCCATGGCCTAGTTGGGATACTTAAAACTATATTTTATTATATTATATTATATTATATTATATTTAGAAATGGGTTTAACACATTTCAGCTTTCCAGCTTGAACCTTGGCCTTTGTTTGAATAAAGAATATCACATAATTTACATTTATAACCAAACTAGAAGGGAAGTAATTTTATATGATACCTGGAGCGATAGTCAATTTTCAGCAAATTAATTGAAGGACAGTAAATTAGATTGCTGAGGTTGTGTGTCTGAAGTTGTTATACTTTAAACTAATATGGGAATACACCACATGATGGCACTCTTATCAAGGATAAAAATTGCAAGCTAGAAGATTCATTAGAACCATTTGAAGTAATATGAAGCTGGTATAAGGCACTTAATAATGTAGAGAATTAAACTTCAGCAGTGTATTTTTCTGTGCTATGTTTGCAATTAAAGATGCTGTTCCTGCTGAAGATATGAAGGAGGTATATGGAATAAGGCCACACATTTCTAAGTACATTTTTATGTACAATATTAATGGGTTCAACTTGAAAAAAGACAGTGCTGTATTACAAAAAGTAATTAAAAAACTTCCTCAACATAAGCTATTAAATATATAATATGCACAATGTGGAAATATAAAATAGTGTGATGCTCTTCCTCTAGTGTACACATATTGCCATCAAATTCAAGCCAGTATGTGCAGGCGAAAAGTGCAGAGCATATAATAATAGGCAGCATGTGCATGAGAGGAGTGTGGAGGGTATAAAATGAGCAGTATATGCAGGAAAGAATCGTGGAAGGTTTGTAGCATGTGCAGGAGAGGAGTGCAAGGCTAGGATGGTGAACAGAATGTGCAGAAGAGGTTTGGTGGAGGGTATGATAACATGCAGTATGTGCTGGAATAGCTGATGATTTGACAGTATGGGCCGAACACCCCCCGGTTCGGTTTGCACCAGAACATCTCGAACAGGGAAATAGTTCTGGCAAACATGCAAACTCTATTAAAGTCTATGGAACACGAACATGAAAAATCAAAAGTCCTCATTTTAAAGGCTTATATGCAAGTTATTGCCATAAAAAGTGTATTGGGACCTGGGTACTGCCCTGGGGGACATGTATCAATTAAAAAAAAAATCTTAAAACAATCATTTTTAAAAGAGCGGCAATTTTAATGATGCTTAAAGTGAAACAATAAAAATGAAAAATACCTTTAAATATTGTGCCTGCTGCAGCAATACTGGCATTTCTAAAGGAAAATTTTTCATTTAACCTTGCTCGCAGCTGTAATGTATTGACAGCTCCTGGCAATACAGATGAAAAAAAGGCGTAGGGTCCCCACCATAGTCCATACCAGGCCCTTCAGATCCAGTATGGATTTTAAGGGGAACCCCATGCCAAAATGTAAAATAAATCCATACCAGACCCTTAGCCGAGCATGCAGCCTGGCAGGTGCAAGCTCGTCCCCCCCCCTCCTGAACCATACCAGGTCACATGTCACCCCCACCATAAAGCACCTTGTCCTCATGTTGATGGGGACAAGGGCCTCTTCCTGAACAACCCTGGGCTGGTAAAGGTCTGTGGGTGGGGTGCTTATCCGAAACTGGAAGCCCCCACATCCCACCCCCCCTATGAGAATGGGTATTGGGTACATCGTACCCTTACTCATTCACCAAAAAAGTGTCAAAAAGTAAGAAACACAGGAAAAAATTGTGACAAGTCCTTTATTAAAAAAGAAAAAAATGAAAAATTTGTGTCCCTCGATGAACATCCATTGTCAATTACGACGCCCACAGGACCTGAAAAATAGAAAAAAATAAAAACGCTCCGCCTTCTGGGGGGCTACCTGCCGTATTCCCGCTCTGTGCTTTGATTGGTCTTATTTAGGCAAGGGACAGCCCCACCAAGTTACGTCACCCGGTGGCAGTGCCCCCTCATGACGTTGCATGACGATCTTTCCCATGTACCGCAGCCAAATGACATTTCTAAAGAAAAAAAAAATCTTTTACAACTGTTTGCAGTTGTAATGTATTGTCAGATCCCAGTAATATAGATACAAATCATAGAACAAAAACAGCGTGAGTTCCCCCCCCAGTCCATTACCGGACCCTTCAGGTCTGGTATGTATATTAAGAGGAACCCTGTGCCAAAAAAAAAAAGGCGTGGGGGTCCTCCCCAAAATCCATACCAGGCCCTTATCCGAGCATGCAACCTGGCAGGCCGCAGGAAAAGAGGGGGCAAGAGAGTGCCCCCCTCCTAAACCGTACTAGGCCACATGCCCTCAACATGGGGAGGGTGCTTTGGGGTCCCCCCAAAACACCTTGTCCCCATGCTGATGGGGACAAGGGCCTCAGCCCCACAACCCTTACCAGGTGGTTGTGGGGGTCTTGTCGTAATCTGGAAGCCCCCTTTAACAAGGGGGCCCCCAGATCCCGCCCTCCCATGCCAATGGACTTGGAGTATCAGAAGGAACTCTGGACAGCCGCACACCGGAAGAAGATAAAAATTTTGATGAATTTATTTAAAAAGCAGGAATCACATCAATCCAAAGCACAGCAAAGCAAAAGGGGGGCACAAAGTTTGACGCGTTTCGCACTATATGTAGTGCTTACTCATAGCTATTATCTTCTTCCAGTGTGCGGCTGTCCAGAGTTCCTTCTGATACTCCAAGTCTACTGTGTTATTAGCCAGCACCTGGGGCTCCCAAACAGGAGTAGAAGCATTCGCCCTGAAGGATTATCCTGGAGCGGTGGTTATCTCTCCCTCCCATGCCAATAGGTATTGGGTACATTGTACCCCTATCCATTCACCAAAAAAAAGCTGTGAAATGTGGCAAAAAACAATAGCTGGTTTTTGACAATTCCTTTATTGTAAAATAGCTCTGAGTGGTCTTCTCCCCCAAAATGTGTCTCCCGTCGTCATGTTTTCCTGGTGCTGCCTCCCTTGCCACCATCTTCTGTCGCTGCCTCTCCTGCCACTGTCTACTTCTCCCACTGCTGTGTTCTGTGTCCTCCGTTGTGTTGTCACCCGCTGTCTGGCATTTCTTACACAGCCATGGGGCGTGACCATCCATTGACGTCATATGGAAAGCTTTTTTACAAAAAAGGGGGCAGGCTTTCCGTGTGACATCAACGGATGGTCACACCCCATGACTGTGTAAGAAAAGCCAGACAGCCGGTGACAACACAACAGAGGAAGACGGCGGCAAGGAAGAACACAGCGGCAAGGAAGAACACAGCAGCGGGAGAAGTAGGCAATGGTGGGAGAGACGGTGACAGAAGATGGCGGCAAGAGAGACAGCACCAGGAGAACATGACGGCGGGAGACATGGCTCAGGGGAGAAGACCACTCAGAGCTATTTTACAATAAAGAATTCTCAAAAACTGGCTATTGTTTTTTGTCACAATTCACTACTTTATTTTGGTGAATGGGTAGGGGTACAATGTACCCAATACCCATTGGCATGGGAGGGAAAGATAACCACCGCTCCAGGATAATCCTTCAGGGCGAATGCTCCTACTCCTGTTTGGGATCCCCAGGTGCTGGCTAATAACACAGTAGACTTGGAGTATCAGAAGGAACTCTGGACAGCCGAATAAGATTTCCTTTCATTTGAGCCCAGTCTTGCCACACAGATTTACTCCAGCCCTGAGAAATCCTCTTTTATTGTTCAGTTATAAAGATCTTGACCAAGTGCTGAAAACTTTGTCAAAAACGCCCCTTGCTGTAAGTGACAGGTGATTTACATATCTCATGCATCTCATCTCATATCTCATGCAATGCATAGGTGTGAACCTAGGGTCAGGGCCAGTTCACACTGGAGCTATGCAGGAACCCTGAGAAATCCAGTGCGGGTTCCTGCATTGCATACATTTCACAGGCAGTTCACACTGCCATATGCGAACTGCTGGGAGTGTCAGTAGAAAGCTAATGACACCCCCAAATCAGTTTGCATATCGCAGAGCAAACTGCAAATTCAGACAACACCCATGCAATCCGATTCTGCTGCGGGCCAAAAAAAGGGTCCTGTGCCAGTTTGGTCCGAATGCGATGCAAATTCAACCCTACAATCTGTATGGCTGAGTTTGCATCACACAGACATTGCATGTGATTTGCAGTGCGGGGCAAATCACATCCAATGGTGGTCAGCACAGCAGTGTGAACTGGCCCTAAGGCCCCTTTCACACTTGTGTGACTTGTCCTGCAACTCCTGCATCCATAGACCTCAAGATTACACTGCAAAATTACTTGCTGCAAAAAGCGTTGCAAAATTGAGGGACCTTTTAGATCGCACAGGTATGAAAGGTTGAAAGGACCTCAAGTTTTATGAAAAGTCGGCCAAGTGTGAAAGGAACCTAATGAGATTCATTGATAACATCTTTGAATTAGGCCTCATTTGCACTTGCACGTGCGACCAATGCCTGTGTAATCTTGCGGTATATTGGCCTCAAGTAGCATCAAAGTCAAACCAAAGTAGTGCAGGGATGAATTTGACCCACTTGTAGGATGCACAAGTGAGAATAGTGCCTTATTCAAAGGTATTATCCACAAATCCTATTCACACTTCTGCAACCTTAAAGTCACTCTATTTTGCTGCCACTTTGCTGCTGCAACTTGGACCCGACTTCTGGGAATGCCTGTGTAATATTGTGCCCTATGTACCTTAAGTCACATGAAAGTCATACCAAAGTAGTACAGGGACTACTTTGAAGTTGTTGCAACTTGAAGTAGCACAGATATGAATGGTTATCATTGAGAATCATGGGGTACAACTTGTCATGCAACTCAGAGGTCCAAATTTGCTGGAAAAGTCACCCAACTGTGAAACAAGTCATATATATTTTAATAGAAATGAGCTGTCATTTATATTTGAATAGTCCTTACTGATTTACATGAGCAGAACAAATGTAGGAAGTGATGTGTGCCATAAGTAAATGTGTGGTGATGCCAAACAAATCAATGAACCCTACCCACACCAAATCTAACTACCACATCCACCCCCACATTCAGTAAGCACAAGTACAGTAGGTGACCGCGATATTGTGTCAATCTTGCCGCTTTTATCGGCAAGGTTTACACCTTGCGAGCCTCGTCGCGGGAGCCAGCGCCGAGCTGGCTCACTCATCGGGAAAGGAAAAATTATTTTTTTCCTTTCCCAATGAGCGACAAGCATTTCTGACATTGAGGCCAGGTTCACACTGGTGCAGGAATATGATTTGGAATACCAGTCACTGTGTTTGGTATGAATCATGAGGGGCCAAATTTTAAATAAAAACACAGCATGGGTTCCCCTCCAAGAGCATACCAGGCCCTTAGGTCTGGTATGGATTTTAAGGGGAACCCCCTACGCTGAAAAAAACAGCGTGGGGGTCCCCCAAAATCCATACCAGACCTTTATCCGAGCACGCAGCCCAGCCGGTCAGGAAAGGGGGTGGGGACGAGCAAGCGGCACCTACCTCATGAACTGTACCAGGCCGCATGCCCTCAACATGAAGGGGGGAACCCTGCAGCCCCCCCACCCCAAAGCACCTTGCCCCCATGGTGATGAGGACAAGGGTGGGGGGGCTTATCGGAATCCAGGAGCCCCCTTTAATAAGGGGGCCCCCAGATCCCGGCCCCCCACCATGTGGATGAGTATGGGGTACATTGGGAAAAAAGTGTCAATAAAAAAACACACTAGACAGGTTTTTAAAGTAATTTATTAGGCAGCTCCGGGGGTCTTTTCCAAATCCTTTGCGCTTTCCGGGCCTCTTGTCCCGATCTCCGGTTCTTCTCCCACTCTCCGGCCTCTTCTCCCGGTCTCTGGAAGAAAAGAGCTGGAAGAAGATAGCGGAGGAGCCCGGCAGAAGAACCGGAGAGCGGGAGAAGAACCAGAGATCGGGAGAAGAGGCCTGAGAGCGGGAGAAGAGACCTGAGAGTGGGAGAAGAACTGGAGAGCAGGACAAGAGGCCAGAGAGCGCGAAGAAGAATGTACGATGTACCCCATACTCATTCACATAGGGTGGGTGGTCGAGATCTGGGGGCCCCCTTATTAAAGATTCCGATAAGCCCCCCACCCGCAGACCCCCGACAACCAACGGCCAGGGTTGTCGGGAAGAGGCCCTCATCATCATTGGGACAAGGTGCTTTGGGGTGGGGGGGACGCGGGGCACCCCCCTTCGCCAAAGCACCCACCCCTCATGTTGAGGGCATGTGGCCTGGTACGGTTCAGGAGGGGGGGGTGCTGCTCGCTCATCCCCACCCCCTTTCCTGACCGGCTGGGTTGCGTGCTCGGATAAGGGTCTGGTATGGATTTTTCGGCATAGGGGGTTCCCCTTAAAATCCATACCAGACCTAAGGGCCTGGTATGCCCCTGGAGGGGAACCCATGCCGGTTTTATTATTAGAGAGGCGACATTGTCGCTTCTTTCTCGCGCTCGCTGCAGTAGGAAAATGTGACATTTTCTTATTGCAGCCAGCACGAGATGTACAGTACCCTGTCGCCGAGAACCAGCGTGAAACGCATTCTCGTGGGCAGGTACTGTACATATCCTACACTTACCCGGCAAATGAGCAGCACCTTCTCTTTGCTAAAGAGGGACCTCGCAATGTCCACCTAGATGGAGATCCTGACCAGCACAGGAACTTCCGAGTGATTACAATGACAAATTTCCGGGTCAGAAGGTGACCATCCTCTGTACTCTTATACAGTCCCTTCCTCTCTACTCTTATAAAGTCCAATCATCCCCATCTTCTGTACTCTTATACAGTCCCATCATCCCCATCTCCTAAATTTCCTGCACAGTCCCATCATCCCCATACCCTGTACTCTTATGCAGTCCCACCATCCCCATTCCTGATCTCCTGTACAGTCCCAACTAGGGATGGGCCCGGTGTTCGATTCAAACCCATGTTCGAATCGAACATCGGGCGTTTGCCTGTTCGGCGAGCCCAGAACTATTTGGGCCGCTCGCATCAAATTTGTGTGATGCGAGCGGCCCGCAATGCATTGCGCCAGTCGCAGTGTAATGCTAGCTGATGATTGGCCAAGCATGCACTGTGACCCCGCATGCTTGGCCAATCACAGCGCTGGCAGCGAGGAGAGCCATAATTGGCTACAGGCAGGATGCCTGTAGCCAATTATAGCTCAGGGGCTTTAGTACACGCCCCAGGGTATAAGAGGCCGCCGCGGCGGCGGCCTCGCATATTGTGTTTCAGTGTCAGCGTGTCAGTGTGTTGCTGACTGCTGACAATATGTGCTCTATTTCTGGGGATTTGTGTGTGCGTGCTGTTAGTACAGCATTGCAGTATCACATCTGGGGGGTGTCTATAGGTTGCCTGTGAAGGGGGGCAGGTTTCCTGTGCTTAGAACTGTCCCTGCAAAAAGTGTAATTTTTGCAGAAAAAAAGCTATTTAAAAGCACTCGCGGCTAATGAATTGATGGCTCCCATAACACAGAGAACTGTCATTCATTGATAAAAAATAAATAAAAAAAAGCGTGGGGGTCCCCCCAAATTCAATAACCAGGCCCTTCAGGTCTGGGATGGATATTAACCACTTGCCGACCGCCCCATGTAGATATACGTCGGCAGAATGGCACGTACAGGCAGAACCACGTACCTGTACGTGCCATTCTTTAGGCGGTTGGGGGGTCCGATCGGACCCCCCTCCGCCGGCGGGGACGGTCGGCATCGCTTCAGGAGCGATCCGGGACGAGGGGACGGCCAGTGGTTTCTGGCCACCCCCTCGCGATCGCTCCTGGCGAATGAAAAGCTTCCCCTTCCTGTCTATTGTATAGACAGGAAGGCGGAAGTGATGTCACGCTCGGTGCGCCGGTCTATGTGACCGGAGACGCCGAGCGGCGAACATGTTAAGGTTAGTGCACAACACTACACTGACACCAGTACAGTTAGGCACACAAAACACCCCCCTGTCACCCCCTGATCACCCCCCAGATCACCCCCTCCCCCCCCAGTCACAGTGTCACTAATTGCAGTGATCATTTATTTACTGATCACTGCATTTAGTGTCAGTGTGACTGTAATAACTGTCAGGGCAGTTAGTTTTAGGTCCTAGGTAGCCCCCTACCCCCCCCTAATAAAGGTTTAACCCCCTGATTGCCCCTAGTTAACCCCTTCACCCCCTTTTGCCAGTGTCACTAAGCGATCGTTTTTCTGATCGCTGCATTGTGTCGCTAGGTAACCATTTTTTTTTTATTTTAACCGCCATGTTTTATATAGGTTCATAAATAGTTTTATAGGTCAGGTACCCCCATATTACAACCTAAATAAAGGTTTTAACCCCCTGATTGCCCCTAGAGTTAACCCTTTCACCAGTAATCACCGTATAACTGTCACTGGTGACGCTGGTTAGCCAGTTAGTTATTTCGTTATTTAGGTTCCCCGTCAGGTTTTTATATAGCGTCAGGTACCCCCATATATTACCTAATAAAGGTTTAACCCCCTGATTGCCCCTAGTTAACCCTTTCACCCCCTTTTGCCAGTGTCACTAAGCGATCGTTTTTCTGATCGCTGCATTAGTGTCGCTAGGTAACCAGTTTTTTTTTTAGGTTAACCGCCATGTTTATATAGGTTCATAAATAGGTTTATAGGTCAGGTACCCCCATATTACAACCTAAATAAAGGTTTTAACCCCTGATTGCCCCTAGAGTTAACCCTTTCACCAGTGATCACCGTATAAAATGTCACTGGTGACGCTGGTTAGCCAGTTAGTTATTTCGTTATTTAGGTTCCCCGTCAGGTTTTTATATAGCGTCAGGTACCCCCATATATTACCTAATAAAGGTTTAACCCCCTGATTGCCCCTAGTTAACCCTTTCACCCCCTTTTGCCAGTGTCACTAAGCGATCGTTTTTCTGATCCCTGCATTAGTGTCGCTAGGTAACCAGTTTTTTTTTTGTATTACTGTTATGGGTGACGCTGGTTAGTTAGCTTGTTTTTTATACTGTCAGGGCACCCGCCATTTATTACCCAATAACGGTTTAACCCCCTGATCACCCGGCGGGTGATATCAATTAGGTTTTAGGGTCAAATAAGGTCTGCGTCGCCCCAGGTTAGTGCCAGTACCGCAAACACCCACGCGCAAAGCATACACCTCCCTTAGTGGTATAGTATCTGAACAGATCAATATCTGATCTGATCAGATCTATACTAGCGTCCCAGCAGTTTAGGGTTCCAAAAAAACGCATTGTTAGCGGGATCAGCCCAGATACCTGCTAGCACCTGCGTTTTCCCCCTCCGCCCAGCCCAGCCCACCCAAGTGCAGTATCGATCGATCACTGTCACTTACAAAACACTAAGCACACATAACTGCAGTGTTCGCAGAGTCAGGCCTGATCCCTGCGATCGCTAACATTTTTTTTGTGGTAGCGTTTTGATTCAGTCGCTAACAGTCAGGAGCTTTTTTACCTGTGAATCTCAAAAAAATAAAAAAAACAAAAATAGTTGTCGTTTTATTGTTCTCTCTCTCTCTCTATTGTTGCTCTTTTTTTACTCCATTCTATTCTGCAATGTTTTATTATGTTTTATCATGTTTTATCATGCTTGCTTTTCAGGTATGTAATTTTGTTTACTGTGTTTTAGTGTTAAGCATTTTTTTGTTTTCAGGTGCGCCATTCAGTTGCAGCGCGGATTTATTTATCTTGACAGCAACAGCGTTTGCTCCCACGATACATAAAGCCGCGACTCCAACGCTGTAGGAGGTGATTTCACCACCACAGTTAAAAAAAAGAGCATATGTGCCGAAGCATGGGGGCAGCAGGGGGGGCGGAGGAGCGATTGGCTCCTAATGCCACGTACATACGGTCGAAATTCCGACCGTGTGTACACGGCATAACTTTTGCGGGAGGATGCCCCCATGCATCGGCATATATAAATGGTGCATGTATGCCCATCATTAGAAGTGGGTGGATGAAGGGAGGTATTCTAATGGTGGGCATACCCACCAATCAATCTCTTTTTTTCGTTCAGCCAAGAGGCTGCATGAAAAAAAAAAAGATTACAATATATGTCCAGTATGTTGCTGGACTTTGAATGGTTATACCAGAATGATGCCTGCAGGTTTAGGTATCATCTTGGTATCATTCTTTTCAGCCAGTGATCGGCTTTCATGTAAAAGCAATTCTAGCGGGTAATTAGCCTCTAGACTGCTTTTACAAGCAGTAGGAGGGAATGTCCCCCCTCCGGATATAAACCGCGCCATTGGGAAATTGGGAAAGCATTTTATCACACCAATCTTGGTGTGGTCAGATGCTTTGAGGGCAGAGGAAAGATCTAGGGTCTAATAGACCCCAATTTTTTCAAAAAAAGAGTACCTGTCACTGCCTATTGCTATCATAGGGGATATTTACATTCCCTGAGATAACAATAAAAATCATAACAAAGAAAAAAAATGGAAGGAACAGTTTAAAAATAGAATAAAAAAGCTAAATAAATAAAAAAAAAAAAACTAAAAAAAAAAAAAAAAAAGCACCCCTGCCCCCCCTTCTCTTGCGCAAAGGCGTACACAAGCGTTGGTCTGGCGTCATATGTAAACAGCAATTGCAGCATGCATGTGAGGTATCACCGCGAAGGTCAGATCGAGGGCAGTAATTTTAGCAGTAGACCTCCTCCGTGAATCTAATGTGGTATCATGTAAAGGCTTTTAAAGGCTTTTAAAAATGTATGTAGTTTGTCGCCACTGCGTGTTTGTGCGCAATTTTAAAGCATGTCGTGTTTGGTATCCATGTACTCGGCCTAAGATCATATTTTTTATTTCATCAAAAATTTGAGCAATATAGTGTGTTTTAGTGCATTAAATAAAAAAAAGTGTATTTTTTCCACAAAAAATGCGTTTGAAAAATCGCTGCGCAAATACTGTGTGGAAAAAAAAATGCAACACCCACCATTTTAATCTGTAGGGCCTTTGCTTTAACAATATATATAGTGTTTGGGGGTTCAACGTAATTTTCTTGCAAAAAAAAAATATGTTTTCATGTAAACAAAAAGTGTCAGAAAGGGCTTTATCTTCAAGTGGTTAGAAGAGTGGGTGACGTGTGACATAGGCTTCTAAATGTTGTGCATAAAATGCCAGGACAGTTCAAACCCCCCCAAATGACCCCATTTTGGAAAGTAGACACCCCAAGCTATTTGCTGAGAGCAATGTTGAGCCCATTAAATATTTTTTTTTTTTGTCCCAAGAGATTGAATAATGAAAAAAAAAAATATATATATTTTTTTTACAAAAAGTTGTCACTAAATGATATATTGCTCAAACATGTCATGGGCATATGTGGAAATACACCCCAAAATACATTCTGTTGCTTCTCCTGAGTACGGGGATACCACATGTGTGGGACTTTTTGGGAGCCTAGCTGCGTACGGAACCCCAAAAACCAAGCACCGCCTTCAGGCTTTCTAAGGGAGTAATTTTTTTATTTCACTTCTCACTGCCAATCACAGTTTCGGAGGCCATGGAATGCCCAGATGGCATAAAACCCCCCAAAATGACCCCATTTTGGAAAGTAGACACCCCAAGCTATTTGCTGAGAGGTATTGTGAGTATTTTGCAGATGTCGCTTTTTGTCACAAAGTTTTGAAAATTGAAAAAAGAAAAAAAAAAAATTTTTTTTCTTTACTTTCTTCATTTTCAAAAACAAATGAGAGCTGTAAAATACTCACCATGCCTCTCAACAAATAGCTTGGGGTGTCTACTTTCCAAAATGGGGTCATTTGGGGGGGTTTTGTGCTATTTTGGCATTTTATGGCCTTCGAAACTGTGATAGGTAGTGAGGAGTGAAATCAAAAATTTGCACCCTTAGAAATCCTGAAGGCGGTGCTTGGGTTTCGGGGCCCCGTACGCGGCTAGGCTCCCAAAAAGTCCCACACATGTGGTATCCCCATACTCAGGAGAAGCAGCAAAATGTATTTTGGGGTGCAATTCCACATATAACTATGGCATGTGTGAGCAATACATAATTTAGTGACAACTTTTTGAAGAAAAAAAAATTATTTTTTATTTTTTGTCTTTATTCAATCACTTGGGACTAAAAAAAAAAATATTCAATGGGCTCAACATGCCTCTCAGCAAATAGCTTGGGGTGTCTACTTTCCAAAATGGGGTCATTTGGGGGGGTTTTGTACTTCTCTGCCATTTTAGCACCTCAAGAAATGAAATAGGCAGTCATAAATTAAAAGCGGTGTAAATTCCAGAAAATGTACTCTAGTTTGTAGACGCTATAACTTTTGCGCAAACCAATAAATATACGCTTATTGGCATTTTTTTTACTAAAGACATGTGGCTGAATACATTTTGGCCCAAATGTTTGACTAAAATTGAGTTTATTAGATTTTTTTTTATAACAAAAAGTAGAAAATCTCTTTTTTTTTCAAAATTTTCGCTCTTTTTCCGTTTATATCGCAAAAAATAAAAATCACAGAGGCAATCAAATACCATCAAAAGAAAGCTCTATTTGTGGGAAGAAAAGGACGCAAATTTCGTTTCGTTACAAAATTGCATGACCGCACAATTACCAGTTAAAGTAGTGCAGTGCGAAATTGAAAAAAGACCTCTGGTCCTTAAGCTGACAATTGGTCCGGGGCTGAAGTGGTTAAGGGGGACCCCAGCCAAAAAAAAAAAAAAAAAATGGCGTAGGGTCCCCCTCAAAATCCACACCAGACCCTTGAGGTCTGGGATGGATTTTAAGGGAATCCCAGCCAAAAAAAATGGCGTGGGGTCCCCCTCAAAATCCATACCAGACCCTTATCCGAGCACGCAACCTGGCAGGCCGCAGGAAAAGAGGGGGGGACGAGAGCGGCCCCCCCTCCCGCCTGAACCGTACCAGGCCACATGCCCTCAACATTGGGAGGATGCTTTGGGGGTCTAAGACCCCCAAAGCACCTTGTCCCCATGTTGATGAGGACAAGGGCCTCTTCCCCACAACCCTGGCCATTGGTTGTGGGGGTCTGCGGGCGGGGGGCTTATCGGAATCTGGAAGCCCCCTTTAACAAGGGGACCCCCAGATCCCGCCCCCCCCCTGTGTGAAATGGTAAGGGGGTACAAAAGTACCCCTACCATTTCACCAAAAAAGTGTCAAAAATTGTAAAAATTACAGGAGACGGTCTTTGACAATTCAATTTATTAAAATCTTCTTTCTTCTTTCTTCATCCTTTGGTTTCTTCATCTTCTCCTTCCGTCATCTTCTTCCATCTTCTTCCATTTTCTTCTTCCTCCGATCCGCTTCTTCTTGCGCTGGCCTTCTCGTCTGGCATCTTCTTCCATGTCGTCGGTGTGTCTTCTTGGGCCACTCCTCGCAATGGGAGGCTCCCGCTGTGTGAGGCTTCGCTGCCTCTGACAGGTCTTTTATAATGGAGGGCACCTGGTGACCCCGCCCTCTCTGACGCACGGGGACGTCATGGGGAATTCCCTATGGCTTTCCCCATGACGTCAGAGGGGGGCGGGGTCACCAGGTGCCCTCCGTTATAAAAGACCTGTCAGGCGGAGCGAAGCCTCACACAGCGGGAGCCTCCCATTGCGAGGAGCGGCCCGACAGAAGAACAGATGCCGAAGCCATGGAAGAAGATGCTGGACGAGAAGGACGAGAAGACCAGCGCAAGAAGAAGCGGATCGGAGGAAGAAGAAAATGGAAGGAGATGGAAGAAGATGACGGAAGGAGAAGATGAAGAAACCGAAGGATGAAGAAAGAAGAAAGAAGATTTTAATAAAGGAATTGTCAAAGACCGTCTCCTGTCATTTTTACAATTTTTGACACTTTTTTGGTGAAATGGTAGGGGTACTTTTGTACCCCCTTACCATTTCACACAGGGGGGGGGCGGGATCTGGGGGTCCCCTTGTTAAAGGGGGCTTCCAGATTCCGATAAGCCCCCCGCCCGCAGACCCCCACAACCAATGGCCAGGGTTGTGGGGAAGAGGCCCTTGTCCTCATCAACATGGGGACAAGGTGCTTTGGGGGTCTTAGACCCCCAAAGCATCCTCCCAATGTTGAGGGCATGTGGCCTGGTACGGTTCAGGCGGGAGGGGGGCCGCTCTCGTCCCCCCCTCTTTTCCTGCGGCCTGCCAGGTTGCGTGCTCGGATAAGGGTCTGGTATGGATTTTGAGGGGGACCCTACGCCATTTTTTATTTTTTTTTGGCTGGGGTCCCCCTTAATATCCATCCCAGACCTGAAGGGCCTGGTTATTGAATTTGGGGGGACCCCCACGCTTTTTTTTTTTAATTTTTTTTTATTTTTATCAATGACTTTTTTTTATGAATGACTTTCAATGAATGACTCTTCTCTGTATTACGGGAGCCGACAATACACATTAGCCGCGAGTGATTTTAAATAGCTTTCTTTTCTGCAAAAATGACACTTTTTGCAGAGACAGTTCTAAGCACAGGAAACATGCGCCCCTTTACATGCATACTATAGACACCCCCAGGTACAAAATTTAAAGGAATATTACACTTTTATTGTTTTAATTTAAGCATTATTAAAATCACTGCTCCTGAAAAAACGGCCAATTTTAAAACATTTTTTTGCATTGATACATGTCCCCTGGGGCAGGACCCAGGTCCCCAAACACTTTTTATGACAATAACATGCATATTAGCCTTTAAAATTAGCACTTTTGATTTCGAACATTTGCATCCATTATAACTAATAGGGTTCGAAAGCTCGCACGGACTTTAGGTCCGTTCGCGGGTTCTGGTGCGAGCCGAACGGGGGGGGGTGTTCGGCTCATCCCTAGTCCCAACATGTCCACTCTCTGTACTCTTATACAGTCCTATCATTCCCATCCTCTGTACTCCTATACAGTCCCATCATCCCTATCCCCTGATTTCCTGGACAGTCCCATCATCTCCATCCTTTGTACTCCTATACAGTCCCATCTCCCCCATCCCCTGTACTCCTAGCAGTGTGAAACCAGACTAAGCATATATGCATGGAAGGCTCCATGGCCTCAAACATAGAACAATATGAATAGCCAATAAAATGATAAAATCACAATATTGGCTCTAATTTTTATTACAGTAAATGTAGGCAATGCTGACAAAAGTCAGTATTGTATTTTTCTTTAAAAATGTATTCTTTGCATTACAATTTTACCAGGAAAGTAGAATGCAATATACAGAGCACTGCCAGTGACTTCTACAGTCACTGAAGTCTGCTGCTTTGCCTTAGGATGGAACACCTCCACATCACAACACATCCCCAATCGTGTCTCCAAATATCACCCAAACCGTCCTCTCCGATCCTCCCAAGCCCTTCTACTCTCAAGCTTCCTCGTATCCTCCTCCCATGCTCGTCTCCAGGATTTCTCCTTGGAGCTTCTCCCATCATCTGGAACTTGCTACCTCAACCTGTCCTGCTATCCCCTACTTTTGCTACCTTCAGGCAATCCCTGAAAACTCATCTCTTCAGGGAAGCCTATCACGCCTCCAACTAATCTTTTACCACTTCCATCAGCTCATTCCCCCCAGTTATAAACTTTTGTACCACCTGCCCTGCCCTATTAGATTGTAAACTCTTTTGAGCAGGGCCCTCTTAATCCTCTTGTATTTCATTGTATTATAACAGTACTGTCTCCCTTTTATATTGTAAAGCGCTTGCGTTTACTGTTGGCGCTATAAAATCCCTGTATAATAATAATAATAATAACACGTCCACCTTTGCCTGTGGACACAGATGTTGCTGGCCCCCTCATAGTAGTGGCATGGGAATATCTGCCTCTCCTAGTTGGCCTTGCAGACATGATGGGGGAGGGGGGCTTATTACCCAAATTGAATAGATACTGGGAAATGTGTAATTGCTGTGTTAAACACTGCCCAATACTCACACTATACTCAGATTACACTAACACCACACTAACACTCTACACTCAGAGTCACAATAACACACTAACCCGCTAGTAGCAAACTGAGCCCTGCTCTATCTATATCCACTCCAACAACACACTGCAAAAGGTTCCGTTGGGAAGGAACCCTTTAAAGTGTGGGGTGGGACTGTGAACACTTAGCCATGATTGCGGGCGTATAGGCGATATTCAGGCCAAACTTTTTCTCTGCTCAAACTGTTCGCTCATCTCTATAGGTTATGTTGCATGTGTTAATTATAAAAAAAATTGTTTCAAGTGAGTTTAAACTTAAAATCTCTGATCTCTTCCAATACTGGCCTTCAAATTATGAGAAACTTTTTTGACTGCAGTGTATGTGTTTTTTTCACTGTTCCCTTCATGGACAGGATGTGCATATATACATAATGGATCAGATAGCCATCTTCTCATGGCAGCTCAGAGATTTTAGAACCTAGATGACTGTCAGTTTAACTTGGTGATCAATTTCACTGGGACTGAAAGTGATGAGAAAATCCAAAATTGTAATTTGTCACTAATGCAAAGTCTTAATTTTTTTTTTTTGTTACAGGTGTTTAATAAAGGATGTCCCTTGCTTTGGATAGATATCATTTAACTTCCTAATATGTTTATGGAACACAAAGTGAAGGGAAATCTGGACACAGATAGTAGTTTTTAACCCTTCCCTTTATAATTACAGTGCCAGTTTAGTTTAGCCAGTGTAGTTTTTAACCCTTCCCTTTATAATAAAAGTTTCACATAATTGTGAAGTTGAAGGAAAATGATAAATGGTTTTCAAAATTTTTGGCAAGCATGCATTTACTCTGCCCCTTTTACTCTGATACCCCTAACTAAAATCTAGTGGAATCAATTGCCTTCAGAAGTCACCTAATTAGTAAATAGAGTCCACCTGTGTGTGATTTAATCTCAGTATAAATAAAGCTATTCTGTGAAGCCCTCAGAGGTTTGTTAGAGAACCTTAGTGAACAAACAGCATCATAAAGGCAGAGGAACACACCAAACAGGTCGGGGATAAAGTTGTGGAGAAGTTTAAAGCAAGGTTAGGCTATAGAAAAATATCCCAAGCTTTGAACTTCTCACAAAGCACTGTTCAATCCACCATCCGAAAATGGAAAGAGTATGGCCCAACTGTAAACCTACCAAGACATGGCCACCCACCAAAACTGACAGGCTGGACAAGGAGAGCATTAATCAGAGAAGCAGCCAAGAGGCCCATGATAACTCTGGAGGAGCTGCAGAAATCCACAGCACAGATGGGAGAATCTGTCTACAGGACAACTATTAGTCATGCACTCCACAAATCTGGCCTTTAGGGAAGAGTGGCAAGAAGAAAGCCATTGTTGAAAGAAAGCCATAAGAAGTCTCGTTTGCAGTTTGCGAGAAGCCATGTGGGGGACACAGAAAACATGTGGAAGAAGATGCTCTGGTCACATGAGACCAAAATGTGGTGGAAAACTAACACTGCACATCAGTGGCGGCTGGTGCTAAAAAAATTTGGGGGGGGGCGCAAATAAACTGAAAAATTCTGGAAAAAAAAGCCCATCAAACGTAGCCACTGTACCAAACACAGCCACTGTGCCCATTAAAACGCAGCCACTGTGCCCATTAAAACGCAGCCACTGTGGGGGCGTGGCCGGCAGCCAGAGCTGATGGAGGTGTAAGGTAAAAGCTCTGCCACAACGGACCTAATAGCGCGGCTCACAGCGAACCTACAAGGGAGATACAAGTATCCACAGAAAGGGGAGATCGAGGGGAACACAGCGGTAACGATGAATAAACGAAAAACGAGAGAGGGACCAAGGAAATTGACCGATTTCTTCCCCCTCACGGCCGGCCGAGATTTCCAAGATGGCGCCCGCTCTGAGAGCAGAGAAGCAGCATCCCCTGCACACCCCTGCAGCCATCAGTCGGCATCCTCAGGTGAGCAATGGCCCTCAACCTATCCACCACCATCCTCACCCTCTGACAGCCCTGTAAAACAAAAACGGAGGATTGGAGGGGAAGGGGAGAAGCAGGATGAAGCAGGGACAGAGGGGGAAGTTATGGAGGAATCTGTCACTTATGGCCAGCAACTAGATGCTTTTCCTACCTCCGGGCAACCCATCATGGATACAACCATGAAGGAGATGTTATTAACCCTTAGGGGGGCCCTCCAACAGGACATGTCTGCATTTATGCACACTACCAAAACTGAACTGTCAGCGGTCCATAGCAGAGTAGTCTATGTTGAAAAAAAGATGGAGGAATTCACTTTGGCACATAATGAGCTGGTGGATGCCCATTTTGAGGTAGAAGACGAGATCAAGGCCATGCGACTTAAGATGGCGGACATTGAAGACAGAAGTCGCAGGAACAATATTAAGTTCAGGGGGATCCCTGAATCGGTCAAACCTGCAGAACTCACAGCATATCTCCAAAAACTCATGACCACAGCCATCCCATCCCTGGGGCCTGCAGAAATAATAATAGACAGGGCCCACAGGCTGCCTAAGCCTTCATTCCTATCTGAGCAAACACCAAGGGATGTCATAGCGCGGATCCACTTCTACCATATAAAGGACCAGTTGATGCGATTTGCTAGACAGCACCCCACACTCCCTGACCCATTCACTGGAATCGCATTGTACGCAGATTTTTTACAAGCCACATTAACGGCGAGACACAACCTGGTCCCTATAACGAAAATATTGCGCAACCACAAGATTCTTTACAAGTGGGGATTCCCTGCCAAACTGCTGCTGGAAATGAATAATGAATCGCACGCAATTACTTCCCTTGAAAAAGGCATGGAGCTCCTAAAAAAATGGCGACTACTACCGATGAATGGAGAAGCGGCGGATCCTGATCCCTTACCAGAGAGAAGCAGCAACTATCGTCATAACAGGAGGGGCAAGTAGACAGTAATATACTCCTTGTCTGTTTCTGCTAATGGTACTTATACAAGTATAGTACTCATTTCTGGATCACTAACCCCTGGAGCCTCCCAATCAACTCATGAACCCAGGTGTAGGTTCACGAACTGACCGTTGTTCGGTGACTATTTTCCCCCTCTTCACTTGCAGGATGTATCCTGCGATCGGGTTAGGACACCGTGAGTGGTGTAAGGTATTCTTAGACCCCAAAGGGTCGACATCTGTTCCTGAGGGCTCAATGTTCTATGAGCAACAGTTATCACCCTACTGTTTTCACTTTTCAACAATTCATCTTTTGCAAGGTACATTTCTAACTTCTACCACTGGAGGGCAGCAAGGCGTTTTCTATTTAAAATATGAACATTAAACTGATGACTCACAATGTGAGGGGGCTAAATAGCCCTTTTAAACGCAGGACTCTCTGGAAGTCGGCTCTTACTATGAACTGTGATATCCTATGTGTACAAGAGACTCACTTTGCCAGCAACAACGCACCAAAGTGCACGCACGCCAAATACCCACACATCTTCTACGCCAACAACTCTATTAAAAAAAATGGTGTAATGATAGCCATTAGGGACACAGTAACCTTCTCTCTCTTACAGGAACGCACTGATCAACACGGACGCTTCATCATCCTAGTTGCTGAGATTAATAACACTGTCTACACACTGGTAAATCTGTATGCTCCGAATGTTCGCACACTGAAATTTGTACGGAAAGTGGTAGCATT
Source organism: Lithobates sylvaticus (assembly GCA_028564925.1). Classification (NCBI taxonomy): domain Eukaryota; kingdom Metazoa; phylum Chordata; class Amphibia; order Anura; family Ranidae; genus Lithobates; species Lithobates sylvaticus. The sequence goes on from CM053027.1 coordinate 393,919,528, forward strand.
GACAAAATCTCTGCAGAAGGGTAACTTAATTGTCTGTGGTGATTTTAACACTGTACTCAATAATGATCTTGACTCCTCCTCAGTAGCTCTACGACAGAGACCATGCTTGGGGCCCTTTTGCCATGAAGAACGGCTCTTTGATCCTTGGCGCTGCTCCCGAACTACTGAGAAGGACTACTCCTACCACTCTCCTGTTCACAACAGCTACTCTAGAATAGATTTTTTTCTTGTAGACATGTATACCTTACAAAATGTGGTTAAAGCAGAGATCCATAATATCACTTGGTCGGATCACGCTCCGGTAACAATTGATATACTGGATACTAACAAACAACACTGCAGACCCCTATGGCGTAACAACACTTTCTTACTGTCTCACCCCCACATTAGGGATGAGATTGGCAAGAAATTGAAAGACTACTTTGAACTGAACACTACTGAGGAATGCTCCCCAGCAATGTTATGGTGTGCGCACAAAGCAGTTGCCAGAGGTATCCTTATACAGATAGCTTCTAGGGAAAGAAAGAAAAAATTGCAACGCATGTCAGAACTCCAAAACTCCATTGCTGAACTAGAAACCCTTCATAAAAATCCATCTACTACCTCCTCAGACATCCTACTACGTCTTAATCAGTGCCGTGAGGACTTACGGCTGGAGCTTAAAACGGATTATGATGTCTACCTTAAACGCATGAAACTATCCTTTTATTCTCAAAACAACAAAGCAAGTAAACTTCTAGCCTCCCAACTTAAAAAAAGACAAGCCAAATCCAATCTGACTCACATCAAACACCACAAATCCAATGTCACACTCCACAACCCTAAAGATATAGCGAACGCCTTTAAAGATTATTATGAATCCCTCTATAATCTCCATACTGACCCATACACTCATCAACCCTCTGACTCTGAAATAGACACATTTCTCCAAAGACTTAATATGCCCATGGTAGACACTCTTACACTTAATAGATTAAATTCCCCTATCACCAGCGCAGAAATCACCAATGTTATTCAATCCCTACCTATGCATAAATCGCCAGGCGCTGATGGCTTCTCGGCCGAATACTATTAAGCATTTACTCCCCTACTGGTGCCGACATTAGTAGACGTCTTCAATGCAGCTACTGATAAACAGTCTTTCCCAAAAGAAATGTTACAGGCAATCATTGTTACAATCCCAAAGCCTGGTAAAGACGCCGACCGCCCCCAAAATTTTAGGCCAATCTCTCTCCTAAATTCCGACCTAAAAATTTATGCTAAGGTGATAGCAAACAGACTGATGGAAATTACTCCATCACTCTTAGGTTTAGACCAGGTAGGTTTTGTGAAAGGTAGACAAGCCCCTGACGGAACTAGACGAATGCTTAACCTTTTAAGATTCACAGAACTCAACAATCTCCCTAGCGCTTTTATAGCCTTAGACGCAGAAAAGGCTTTTGATAGGGTACACTGGACCTACCTGTCTAAGACCCTACTCAAATTTGGACTAACTGGCCCAATCCATTCAGCTATCATGGCCCTTTACTCCCAACCCTCAGCCCGTGTGTTAACATCTGGTTTGCTTTCCGACCCCTTTTACCTGTCGAACGGTACTCGTCAGGGATGTCCTCTCTCCCCGATCATTTTCTCCCTAGCCATTGAACCCCTAGCAGAAAGCATTAGAGCCTCTGATGCCGTCCATGGAATAACAGTGGGTTCCGGGACCCATAAACTAGGACTTTTTGCAGATGATATAATACTGACTATCACTGATCCAGAGTCCTCACTTACAGCTATACAACAAATACTACATGACTTCAGTGAGGTGTCCTTCTACAAAATCAATACCTCAAAATGTTTTGCTTTGGCACTACATACCACGCTTGAGGTGCGTAAAGCTCTTCAACACCTTTTTCCATGCATCTGGGACCCCCCCTCAATCACTTATCTTGGAGTACAGCTAACCGCGTCCTCCTCAAACATATACACCTGCAACTTCCCTCCATTACTGAACAAGATTGAGGAAGAAATGAATCTCATAGCTAAATTGCATCTCTCTTGGATAGGACGGATAGCTGCATACCAAATGCAAATATTTCCTAAACTACTCTATTTCTTCAGAACGCTCCCTATTCGCATCCCCCAAAAATTCTTCAACCTACTGTCAAGCAAACTAAACAACTTCATATGGGTAGGAAAGAAACCCAGGATAGCACTAACTCAGCTTTACAAACCTAAGCACCTAGGGGGACTGGGGCTTCCCAATGCACAAACATATTACCGAGCGGCCCTGTTAGACCAAATGAAATACTGGTTTTCATGCCAAACGGATAATAGATGGTCGGACATGGAATGTGCTGTCACTCCGGGCCATGACCTACCTGCTTTAGCTATGGCATTCTGTATGCATCATAAACCTAGCACTCCGCCATATCCTGCTATTCAGGCTTCCGTAGAGGCTTGGTCTTTCCTCATACACCAACACTTCACTGACGTACCTATGTACAGACTACAAATACCATTAGCGTCCTTTCAGTACCTAATCCCTCACATGTCAGTCCAACACTGGAAGAAAAGGGGGGAGCACTTTCTTTCGCCACTTATGGCACAACAAGAACCATTAGATACCTTCAAACTGTTTCAGATAAAGCACTACTCCAACAAAAACCCAAGTACTTCTCAGGAAATACCTCAGACACTATGGGAATTCCTACTCAACAAAAACTCGGGGCAAAAGAAGGGAATCTCCTTATTTTATAGGCTCGCAAATCCATTATATATAAACGCTAAATTACCCAATATGCTGAAATGGGAAAAGGAACTTCAAACTGAATTCTCGCTTAGTCAATGGCATACAGCAATAAAAAGCAACAGCAAATCCTCAGCTTGCATAGACCACTGGGATAATGCCCAAAAAATTCTCCACAGATGGTATCTTACGCCCCTGTGGCTCCATAAAATGGACCCGTCCATACCTTCACTATGTTGGAGAAATTGTCACTCTACTGGCAGTTTACTTCACACATTATGGAGTTGTGGAGTTATAGCAAACTTCTGGAAAGAAGTAGAATCTATGATCTCCATTATTACTCATATCAAGGTACAACTCACACCAGCTTTGGCACTACTCAGTATTGGAATTGAACAATCTCCTCCCCTACATAGGAGTTTGGTGGTAAACATCCTATTTGCCTCCCGTATATCCCTAGCGAAACAATGGCGCTCACCTACGCCTCCTCAGATTGATGTGGTAATCTCCAGAGTCAATAATCAATACCTTATGGAAAAGTTACTTGCATACAAGGAAAGGAGAGCCTCAGTTTTCCAAAGACATTGGGAAAACTGGAGCTCTTCTAAATATGCCTCTCCACATTTGTGACTCCTGACTAAAAACTGTTGAAATTCTCGGCGCATCTAGTGGCTAGAATTAGTAAAAATAGGAATGGTACCCTATTGAGCAGAATCTCTATCATCTACAACCGTTCCTAGAAGAAGACACAGCTTGTACCTAATAGCAACACAGTTATATCAATGTTTGATGGTTCACTTCACTATTATCAAAGTTTGCATAATGTTGGTTATATTGCCCATCCTTGGTACATTACCATTTCTCCAGGGACCCTCATTAAGGTCCACTGGGAGCTTCTTTATTGACCTATTTACAACTGAGCCTTGTCACAGTGTGTACCCGAAAGGGGTGACTGGCTTTGCCTCATGTGAGGCCGTTTAACTTTCACCTATGAGTAGCTCATAGACGAACTATACCATAATGATTTTGTACAGCTGTTCATTATAACCCTTTTGTATGCATATTTCTGATGTTTACAATATCCTCGTTTATTTTCTATGTAAACTGTAAACTTCAATAAAAAATCTATGGTTAAAAAAAAAAAAAACGCAGCCACTGTGCCCATCACAACGCAGCCACTGTGCCCATCAATCGCAGCCACTTTGCCACTGTGACATCAAACGCAGCCACTTTGCCATCAAACGCAGCCACTTTGCCATCAAACGCAGCCACTTTGCCATTAAACACAGCCACTTTGCCATCAAACACAGTCACTTCAAAATAAAGCTGTCCCTGCGGATCTGGCGTTCGCGTGTTTTCATAGTCTACAACAGGCCGGGATGGGTCCACAAAAAAACATACAAGCAATCCCAGCAACTGGACAAAAGAAAGACTGGCAGTGATCACCAACTGAGAAGATGGGCTGATATATCGTGGAGCACTTACTGATTTTTTTACCCTGCTCAAAAATACGGTAAATAAGATTTGTTTTAGTAAGCAGAGCAGCATAACTAATACTCATTCCCGGTCCAAGAAAGACCCTTCTCAGTGAGCAGGTTCCATATCCTGGCTGGGCCACCATAATGAACATGTTGACATAGCACAAAAAGATGCCAGTGAGAAGGCCATAACTTAGTTCTCGACCAGATGCAAAGAAGGCTTCTGCAAAGCTGCCACTGTGCCCCCCGCCCTGCACTTACCTTGTTTCGGGTGACGGCGTCAGCAGTGTCCTCCATTTCTACTCCTGCCCGCTCCTCCTCTCATCCTCTGCTATGATTGGACGCCTGATAGGCGCCCAATCACAGCGCCTGGCGTTTCAGCCAATCAGGGCACAGGTAACACAGACCTGTGCTCCTGATTGGTTAAGGGGCCGTACAATGTTAACCTTGGCTTATCCCTTTACTATCCTTGTTATTCCAGCCTGCTGCTTCCTTCCTCTTTCTCCTGGAGTCTACCGTGAGTGTGAGACCCTGGGGGCTGCGACCTGGAGACAGACTGCAGCGCAGTCCATCCTCACCACTAGAGGCCCTAGTGAACACTTGCTGGCTCTTAGACTCCATGCCCTGGGGAATCTATGCTCTAGCTCCCAGTGGGTTCTGTGTTGATGCTCCAGTAGACCTGCTTCCTGAACCTCCCAGAGTTCAATCCGCAGCAGTCAGTCCTAGGGTCCACTACCTTAGCGGTGCACTTTTGACTCCCATGGAGTGCATCTGTCACCTGGACTCAGGTGGCCTGACAATATTCATGTGTTAGAATGGCCCAGTCAAAGTCCAGACCTAAATTCTATAGAGAATCTGTGGCAAGACTTGAAAATTGCTGTTCACAGATGCTCTCCATCCAATCTGACAGAGTTTGGGCTATTTTGCAAAGAAGAATCTGCAAAAATGTCACTCTCTAGCTGTGCAAAGCTGGTAGAGACATACCCAAAAAGACTTGCAGCTGTAATTGCAGCGAAAGGTTGTACTACAAAGTATTGACTCAGGGGGGCTGAATACAAATGCACGCCACACTTTTCACATATTTTGTAAAAAAAATTGAAAACCATTTATCATTTTCCTTCCACTTCATAATCATGTGCACTTTGTGCTGGTCGAATCACATAAAATTCCAATAAAATACATTTACGTTTTTGGTTGTAACATGACAAAATGTGGAAAATGTCAAGGGGTATGAATACTTTTTCAAGGCACTGTATATGGGTTGCAGATTTATTTAAGCTGACATTTTCACTTACCGTATTTATCGGTGTATAACACGCACAGGCGTATAACATGCACCCCGATTTTAGGAGGGAAGTTTAAGGAAAAAAACCTATAAGCCTATAAATTGACCAACAATGCAGCCTGTTCAGTGTCCATCTGCAGCCTCACCTTTCCCATCATTGCAGCCTTGCCAGTGTTGGATTATCCCTGCTGTCTCCAAGGGAAGAGGAGGAGCGAGCGCTGCTGAATTACACAGAGCTGCGATCTCCTGTGTACCCGGCGCTCCATCACTCACAGCCATGCCTCCTGGCCCTGCTCATATGATAGACAGAACAGTGGGCAAATGCAGGGCCAGGAGGCATGGCTGTGAGTGACGGAGCGCCGGGTACACAGAAGATCGCGGCTCTATGTAATTCAGCTCCTCTTCCCTCAGAGACAGCAGGAATCGGTGTATAACACGCACCCTGATTTTAAGCCTATAAATATGGTAATTTAGGAAATAATCCTTGTATGGAATAGGCAAAGTGTCATTTATAATAAGTGCATAACTTCGTCTCACACATACATTTTGTGCATAACCAAATAGCATCACTTTCTTGTGTAGTATAACTTTAATGGTTAAAAACCAAATGGTATAAATACTCACAATATCAAGTGTTAACACATTCATGCACAATCCAGAGGCCATTGTGCACAAGACATTTTCATTCTTGAGCAGCCTGTGGCTAACGCATTTATGAGGTCATGCCCCCTTATTCAGAGACTTTGAGATTGCTTTTGACTTACAAAAGGGTGGCCACTCTATAGTGGTTAGATGTGCCTGATGTGGCATGATATGTTTTTATTTATCAGGTGTCAACACTTGATTTTGTCAGTATTTATAACATTTTATTTTTTAACCATTAAAGTTATACTACATTAGGGGGCACTCTGTTTTTGCTTGTATTACATGTGTTGCAAGACATCCCCGGTCTGATGTCTAAGCTTCCTGGCCTCAAGGTAATGGAGGAAAGAGATGGTGACAATGGAGATCCAGAGGGTTGCTGTCAGTGCTGGAGAAACTGTTTTGTTACATAATTAGATTTCAAATGTCCTGTGTGAATTTGAACCTATATAAAGTAGGGAGGCACAACTTTGAAGGCCATTTGTAATAATAATAGCAAAGGTCCTTAAAATGTTAGCAGTATCATATATAGCAGTACCATATACTGTATTACTGAAAAATGGCTCTGTTCTTTATATTGAAATATTATTTTTCTTTAGGTCCCAAGGGGACCAGGGAAAGCAATATTTTCTTTAGGATCCAACATTCCAGGATTCTGTGTATCTTTGTAAAAAAAAAGGATGTAGCATTCCCCCTAGGAATATCAATATTGTTTGTTATATTTTTTTCTTGTGCCCAGTCTCCCTTCTTAACATTCTATCCTTCACAAGTCTTAATTCAAACATAATGAACTGCAGTAAGAAATCTATGCTGGGTAAAATAATGATTAGTAAATGTTAAAACTATTTGGTGTTTTTATGCACTGCCAGCTTTTGCTTAGTGATGGCATTTTATATAAAAAAAAGAAAACATTGTGCAGGTTTTCAGTGTTCTGAACATTCACGCTCCAAAGTTCATTAAAAGATTACACATTTGAAGGAAATCCAATACATTAGCTGATTAAATAATTAAAGTACTATTGTTGTGTTTTATATTTGTAAGAGTACATATAAAAGAAGTACTTTCTTAAAAGAATATTAAGATTTGTAATGTTATTGCATTTGGTAATTTATAGGAAACTAAAAAATATAATCATATTTCCATTTATTAGTAACTTTGGTTACCTCTAAACAACTGCAACCTACTGGCACCTTTGGATGTGAACAGACACCCTGACCAGAAGTCACTTTTCTTTGCTAGTGATGAGGGGAGTTGGTTCAGGGTGGGCCCGCACAACACTGCAGAAGTTCATGCTAAAATCTGAACCCCATTTCAGTCAAGGGGAGGCCCTGATGAAGTCACAAGCACGTGACGCAACGCATAGAGAGTGGCTGGACAGGATACCGGAAGTATTGTGAGACTGGCGGTAGATCGCCATTTTATGCTGTGAATCTTTTTTCTGATGTAAGGGTTCATTTTATTTTTGTCAATAAATTGGTTTATTATTACGTACTTCACCATTGGACCCCCTTTTTTCTACTTTATCCCCACTTTTGGCGAGTTCTTTCTGCCAGATGGCGACCGTCATTTGGTGTTGTAGGGAGCTAGTGAGATATTCCTATACAGAAGCACCCGGCTAGCGGAGCCAGTGGAGGAGTACAGCTGAGGCAGAGTGTACCTGTTTTCTGGATGCCTATTGAAAGTGATCTTCAGGTGAGAGGCTAGTGAGCACGGTTAAGGATTAGGTCCTCACATACCCATCATCCCCTCTGCCATAGAAGACTACTGTTGTTACGGTTAACCCTTCTTACCTTCAGAGACTGATCTGTGGTTAACGGATTCAGTTGATGTTTTTTTCCTTTGGGATGCTATTGGAATACACCATCTGGACTCTACCACTCCATTCTATGATCACCTCCATGCTATAGAACGTTTATCTCTCATATATAGTATATAAAGCAATCAGCGCAAACCAAAATTAACAAAAGACAAACAAAATTGCAAGCTGAACACAAAAAGGTAAATCACAAATCCTTAAGAATAATATGTAAAAAAAGAAAGTGCAGCGCAAAACATATAAAAAATGGAATATAAAAGTTCATATCCAATTAGCAATGTGTAGAGTGATGTGGATGAGAACACCCAGTGACTGTAGACTTTCAGCAAGTTTCACAGTGACAATCCTCCACCAAACGGAAAAGGTACTCTTACCAAATGTGATAATCAAAAACGCATGGACCCATTTGTGGGATGATGGTGTGATAACAATCCAACCAGGAGGAAATTCAAAGGTGTGTGATGACCAGGACACCAGAACTATCCTGAGGATGCAGCTCCAACCAAGATGATCCACCATGAGATGATTATGCAGGTTTAATGCCCAAGAAAAAATAAAAGATGCAATCTCAGTGCAGACTGTATAAAAATCTTGTTTTATTTAAAAAGGGGGGATAACACTGAAGCTTCAATGAATATTAAGGACTGCACAGACAGTTGAAGCATGCAAGCCTCTGCATAAAAAATGGCACATCAGTGGAGCCCAGTAACTCAATTAGAGCTCTGATAAGTATAGGCTGTACAAACAATTAGGGCAAGCAGGCATCTGCACTGAATACAGCACATACATAGAGCACAATGAAAACAAATAACTAAAAAACATCAGCGGTGTAAAGCCACTGTGTATAGCGTGATGGAGCGCGGGTGACTGGCATAAGCGATAGCTCCTCCCCCGTACGCACGTTACGTCCTGTGGACTTCGTCAGTGGTGGGTGGAGCTATCTAGTCACCTTGCGCTGTTAATATAGAGGCCTGGGTGGTAAACAAGCAGCGTGATAGGTGCAGAGGAACGCCGGTGCCAGAGGTCCTAGCACCGGACGCTCTTTAGTGACACAAAGACACAACCTAGCTTGTGGGGACACCGAAGGCACAGTTTTAAAACCTGTACTGGAATTAAAACAGACTCCCATGGTATATGCTGGATTCACATGGCTGAGTGATAATTAACCAGCACTAGCAAAAGCAGCCAAAAGGAGTCTATATACAAATAAAAATAAAAAACAATTATAAAAATGCCACAACCTTCCAAAAAATAATGGATGATTAATGCACCCGCATCCATCATTGCTAAATTCACATATTATATAGATAACAAGTATCTCCACCTTACTAATTTAGCTGATTTAATTCAAGATATACAATAAAATATTATATAAAAATTAATAAAAAAAAAAAAATATATATATATATATATATATATATATATATATATATATATAAAATTGTATAAAAAAGGCAATAGCAATTAATTTGTGATCTATTTATCTGATATAAAGCAGTTAAGGTTGAAGTCGACGTTCATCCCTCCTGGAACAAGTACCTGCATCTCATGAATACAGAAGGATTCACGTCGACTTAACTGCCTTATAAAGTTTCCCCCTCTCCAGTGTTGGGTAACCCTCTCCAGTCCCCAAAACTTTAAGCATTTATGGTCTCTGTTATGACATAACCTAAAATGCTTAGAAACGTTATGTGTTTTAAGGTCTTTTTTGATGTTATTCACATGCTCTCCTATGCGAACACTGAGAGGTCTTGATGTCCTCCCAACGTACTGTTTACCACAATCACATTCGAGAACATATACCACACCAGTAGTGTTACAAGTAATCAAGCTTTTTATTGGGTATGTGACACCAGTGGTGAAAGTAGATGTCTGCATACCCCCAGCCAAACTTCATGAATATCATTGCCACTCCCTCACACTCTTGCTCACCTTAAATAGATACCACGCTACATTCAGTTGACATGTGGCGGAGACTGAGGAGGAAGCTTTCACCCCCAGGTCACTCTGACCACGCTCCCTACAGCCCCCCTCTTCCCCCCCTTTTCACACCCCCTCCATTATCCCCGCCCTAACCCTCATTCCTGTTGCTCTCCCCACCCAACCAATATGACCCTGCCACAATACTGGTTGTTGTCGGGGTCCTCATAACAGAGCTCCCAGTCAACAACCTTGCACATCAGAAGTGCAAAAATACCATACAAACCCCTACAATCTTGCTTTACAACTCGGAACCCCCTCCCCTTAGGTGTCAAAGCGCAAGTCGGAATGAGGAAAACACAGGTTGACACCTAACAACTCAACTCTAATTATGCCAAGCCACTGTGTTACTCCTCCTTCCAACAAATACATCTTTGGTACACTATCTGTATATGAAAACGGTTTATGTATATACATTGTTTTGATTCACACAATTTTATGACACACTTGTACTCACTTATTGCAAATAAGATTGTTCCACGATTCCTTAATGTTTGTATGAGGACATTGTGATTTTGTTATTCTATATTCTCAATAAAAATTTTTTTGAAGAAAGACATTATGTTTGCATTGTCTACATGGAGGGCAACGCCCACAAGCATAAAAACCAGTCAAGAAGGAGAAAATTTTATTTTCTTTTAAAATAGGGGGATCCACTAAACTAGGGGCTATAACATCCCTAAGGGTTGGTGCTTTTTTGTAAATGAACCTGGGACGTGGTGGTAATACCTTTCCCAAAATGTTATCCTTCTTAAGAATGTCCCAATGCTTCATGACTATCTTTTCAAATTTTTTGTGCTTGACATTGTAGTCCAGAATAATTCTGAACTCAGAGCCAGCTTTCTGAGGTTTTTTGGACTGCGAGTCTGACACCAAAAGGGCTCGATCCATGTTCCCAATGTTATGAATCTCGCTGGTAAAGGTATTCTTATGATATCCCATCTGAGAGAATCGTTCGGCCAAGATGTCTGGCTGAATGAAAAAAAATCAGTTTTCAGAGAGCAATTCCGTCTTAAACGAATAAACTGTCCCCTTGGAATGTTGCATAACCAAGATTGGTGAACTATCCAAGGGGATGAACCCATAGTTTTAAGCGATGAACCATCCTTGAAAATTTCTAAATCGAGGAATGCTATGTGAGCAGCATCAGCATTCCAAGATAATTTAATATTCTTGGTGTTCCCATTAAGTTTGGACATGAATAGTTGGAGGCTGGTCATGTTACCCTCCCAAATAATGATGAGGTCATCTATATATCTATAGTACTGCTTCAATTCCAATGGTCTATTATGGAAAACGGTTTCTTCCTCCCATAAGGCCATGAATAAATTGGCTACGCTTGGAGCGAAGCGGGCACCCATGGCAACACCAAGGATTTATAAGAAATATTTGTGGTCATACCAGAAATAATTCTTAGTTAAACAAAAATCAAGAGCCTCCAAAATAAAGTTCTTATGAATAGTAGATAGATTAGAGCCCTCAAGTGCCCATTTGACCGAACGAAGGGCATCCTGATGTCCAATAATCGTGTACAAGGAACCCACGTCTGCTGTCACAAGCAAAGTGTTATCACTGGCAGGCGTGGATTCGATGACTTGAATCGCATGTTTCGTATCTCTCAAAAACGCAGTGGTGGTAGAAACCAGTGGTTTGAGAAAGAAGTCAACATACTGGCCTAAACGGGCTGTTACCGAATCGATCCCATTTACAATGGGTCTTCCCGGGGGTCTCTGTGCATCCTTGTGCACTTTAGGTAAGAAATATATAATAGGCCTTCTGCATGCACTGGGATCCAAGTATAAGGATTCTTTCTTATTGAGAACACCACTGGTTTTACCTGATAGTACAAGCATTTGTAGCTCACCCTTTGTCATGGTTATGCAGTAATCTTTCCCTGTTTGCTTACCTCTCCTCATGTGTTCCAACTAAGAGGCCAGCCACTCTCACCTGGTGGGTTTTATAACCTCTCCTCTAAGCATGGCTCCACCCCAGGCCCTATCAGGGAACCCTATATTAACCTGTGCACTGCAAGCCAGTGGTGCTGATCAACCATTGTGTATCCGTGGTGTGTTCGGCTTCCTGGTTCCTGCTTTATGTTTGTCTCCGTTAACGACCTTGGCGTGTTCTCAACGATTCCTGTCTGCTTGTGACCTTGACCCTTTGGCATGTCCCCGACCATCCCTGTCTGCCTGTGACCCTGAACCTTTGGCGTGTACTGTTGTTCCTGTTTACCCTGACCTCTGCCTTATCCCCTTACTATCCTTGTCGTTCCAGCCTGCTGCTTCCTTCTCCTGTAGTCTACTGTGAACGTGAGCTGTGAGACCCTGGGGGTCGCGACCTGGAGCCAGACTGCAGCGAAGTCCATCCTCACCACTAGAGGCTCTGGCGAACACCTGCTGACTCTTAGACTCCGCACCCTGGGGAATCTATGCTCTAGTTCCCACTGGGATCTGTGTTAGTGATCCAGTAGACCTGTGTCCTGAATCTCCCTGGGTACAATCCGCAGCAGTCAGTCCTAAGGTCCACTACCTAGCGGTGCACTTCCAATTCCTACTGAGTGCACCTGTCACCTGGTCTCAGGTGACCTGACAGTTTGATCAGCCATGGACCCAGCTGATGTGCCGCTACCCGCAGATGATCCATTGCAGGGCTTAGTTCGCAGACTTGAGAGCCAAGAATCGCATCAGACCCAGGTAATGCGATTCCTTCAGGATTTGGCATCCCGTTTTGAACAGGTTCAGGCCTCATTAGGACCCCCGGTTCAACAACCTCAACCGCTATCTGCTGCTGCACCTATCGCATCAGTCGCAGCCACACATTCATTACAACTACCAGCTCCGGCCCGTTTTTCTGGGGACTCCAAGGCTTGCAGGGGGTTCCTTAGCCAGTGCACAATTCATTTTGAACTTCAGCCCCAAAACTTCCTGTCCGATCGGGCGAAAGTCGCATATATTATATCCCTCCTGTCAGGCGAGGCGCTAGCTTGGGCTGCCCCTCTGTGGGAACTGAATGACCCAGTGGTTTCTAGCCTGTCTGATTTCTTGAAACTTTTTCGGAATATCTTCGAGGAACCGGGTCATGTCTCCTCAGCGGCTAGCGCTCTTTTACGTCTCCGTCAAGAGTCCGCTTCTGTGGGACAGTATGCTCTTCAGTTCCGTATCCTCACAGCTGAATTGAGCTGGAATAATGAGGCCCTAGTTGCAACCTTTTTACATGGCCTCTCTGATAGAGTGAAGGATGAATTAGCAGGAAGATCCCTTCCTGTTGATCTGGACAGTGTCATCACCTTGTGTAACCAGATCGATATTCGCTTTCAGGAGCCCTGGAAAAAAGACTCCAGCACTCCCCGTTCTCTAGTCAGCCTGAGCTCCCAGTCCCTTCTCTTCGATCCGATGAGCACCCCCTGCCTGCTGAGGAACCTATGCAGTTGGGCTGGACCAAGTTATCTCCCGAAGAACACGCTAGGCGCAGAACTCTGGGCCTATGCCTCTATTGTGGGGCCAAAAGTCATTTCCGTGACACTTGTTCTCTTCGTCCGGAAAAACGATCAGGGCTAATACATCTGGAAGGTGGAGTATTAGACCCTGAAATATCACCTTCACCTTCTCGTCTTCTCCTTTCTGTGTTGCTTCATGTCGGCACTTCCTCTCATTCGGTCTCAGCACATCTGGATTCCGGAGCCGCTGCCAATTTCATGGATTGGGAAACTGCATCCTCCATGAGACTTACCCTTTTGCCCCTTACAACGCCATTGGTGGTCTTGGCGATTGATGGCACTGTTCTCCCAGGGGGCCCTATCCGCTTCCAGACCCCTCTTGTTAAGATGTCAGTAGGGACACTCCACCAGGAGTGGATATCCTTCCTTGTCTTACCCAGTGGCGTAACTAGAACGCTCAGGGCCCCGATGCAAGAAACCATGGAGGGCCCCCCCCCCCCCGACCTCCGGACAAAGCTCTTTTCTCCGAGCCCGATGGCAGAACACCAGGGCCCGGTCACAAGTGGGTGGCTGCATATAAAGGAACCTAAATATGGGGGTGGCAGCAGGGGCCATGGATAGAATCATGCTATGCCTGAATCTATCCATTTGTCATACAGGGAGTGGCTGGAGAGAGGGGGTGGCACCTGTGCGCCCTTTTGGACGCACCGCCACTGATAAACACATGCACATTCACATACATGCACTCTCACATACATGCACACACACATACATATATGCACGCACACACACACAGACAGACATACATGCATAATGCACACACACAGACATACATGCGTCGCACACACACACACACATGCATTATGCATTGCACACACATGCATGCACAGACACACACATACATCATGCACACACACAGACATACATGTGCACACACACACACATGCATCATGAACACACACATACATGCATCATGCACACACACAGACATACATGTGCACACACACACATGCATCATGAACACACACATGCATGCATCATGCACACACACAGACATACATGTGTGTGCACACACACACACACACACACACACATGCATCATGCATTGCACACACATGCATGCACAGACACACACATACATCATGCATTGCACACACACAGACATACATGCGCTTGCACACACACACATGCATCATGAACACACACATGCATCATGAACATAGACATGCATCATGAACACACACATGTCTCATGCGCACACACATGCATCATGAACACACACATGCATCATGCGCACACACATGCATCATGAACACACACATGCATCATGCGCACACACATGCATCATGAACACACACATGCATCATGAACACACACATGCATCATGCGCACACACATGCATCATGAACACACACATGCATCATGCGCACACACATGCATCATGAACACACACATGCATCATGCGCACACACATGCATCATGAACACACACATGCATCATGCGCACACACATGCATCATGAACACACACATGCATCATGAACACACACATGCATCATGCGCACACACATGCATCATGCGCACACACATGCATCATGAACACACACATGCATCATGAACACACACATGCATCATGAACACACACATGCATCATGCGCACACACACACATGTATGATGCACACACATACAGATACAGTAGATAATCTTATATAAAAAAAAACAAAAAAAAAAAACGACAGTCCTCTTACCTTGTCGCTTCCTGCCGGGTACTGCACTGCAGGGGGAGACAAAGAGCACAGCACACACTGTGCTTTGACTTTCACTTTAGCCTAATGTGAGGAGCTCCCTGCACATCGCCGATTACAGTTTAGAATCGGCGATCGGGGGAGCTCCTCTCAGCCGCCCCTCCTAGCGAAGTGTACAGGGGGCCCCCAGGGCCCCCTGCAGCAAGGGGCCTGGTCGCCATGGCGATCGCAGCGACCCCTATAGTTCCGCCACTGGTCTTACCTAAGGCTTCATCTCCTATCATATTAGGTCTTCCTTGGTTACGGCTCCATTCCCCACACGTTGACTGGACTGCTGGACAGATCCTGGCTTGGGGTTCCTCCTGTTCCTCTTCCTGCCTACTCAAGGTTACCCCAAAAGAGAAACCTCCTGTTGCCATCATCCCAGTAGCTTCTGCTCGTCCCGCTGTATATAGTGATCTCTGGGATGTGTCCCGCAATAGTCGGACTGATGGGATTGAGATGGTCACTACACCTGACAATACTATTCAGTCGGCCTATGCCAGTCCAGCCCATGCCCAGTGAGCTTTTTGCTTCTTGTTCAGGACCTTCTGTAACCTGGCCTCACCCTACTGCTACTATGCCCTTAACCATTCCTAAAAAGCCTTTAGTCCTCTACAAGTCCTCTCGTCCTCTCCCTACCTCGGTTCCGGTCTCCGAGGATAATCTAAAATACGAGGTTAGTCAAGTTTTGGATTCCCGACTCCGTAAAGGCATTCTTCAATACCTCGTACATTGGAAAGGGTTTGGTCCTGAGGAGAGGTCTTGGATCACTGCATCTGAGGTCCTTGCTCCTCATCTGTTGAGGAGGTTCCATCTGGAGTTTCCCTTTAAGCCTGGACCCAGGTGGGGAGGGGGAGGCCTCATAAGAGGGGGGTACTGTCATGGTTATGCAGTAATCTTTCCCTGTTTGCTTACCTCTCCTCATGTGTTCCAACTAAGAGGCCAGCCACTCTCACCTGGTAGGTTTTATAACCTCTCCTCTAAGCATGGCTCCACCCCAGGCCCTATCAGGCAACCCTATATTAACCTGTGCACTGCAAGCCAGTGGTGCTGATCAACCATTGTGTATCTGTGGTGTGTTCGGCTTCCTGGTTCCTGCTTTATGTTTGTCTCCGTTACCGACCTTGGCGTGTTCTCAACGATTCCTGTCTGCTTGTGACCTTGACCCTTTGGCATGTCCCCGACCATCCCTGTCTGCCTGTGACCCTGAACCTTTGGCGTGTACTCTGTTGTTCCTGTTTACCCTGACCTCTGCCTTATCCCCTTACTATCCTTGTCGTTCCAGCCTGCTGCTTCCTTCTCCTGTAGTCTACTGTGAGCGTGAGCTGTGAGACCCTGGGGGTCGAGACCTGGAGCCAGACTGCAGCGAGGTCCATCCTCACCACTAGAGGCTCTGGCGAACACCTGCTGGCTCTTAGACTCCGCGCCCTGGGGAATCTATGCTCTAGTTCCCACTGGGATCTGTGTTAGTGATCCAGGAGACCTGTGTCCTGAATCTCCCTGGGTACAATCCGCAGCAGTCAGTCCTAAGGTCCACTACCTAGCGGTGCACTTCCAATTCCTACTGAGTGCACCTGTCACCTGGTCTCAGGTGACCTGACACCCTTATAAGCAAAAACTGGGTCTCCCCCCAAAATCTGATAAGTGGTGCGATCTGATAGTAATCTGTCCATCTCCTCCTTATAGAAGGATTTGTTCATGACTACCTGACCACCACCCTTTTCCGCCGGACGGACAACAACATTTTTATTTTTCTCCAAAGTCGCTATGCCTGCTTTCAAAAAATGAGTATCTCTCACCTTCTTAATTTTCATTGACTCCAGATCACTGGAGACCATGTTTTTCAAGACTTCTATGTGTCTGTGGTCATTATTAGGTGGATTGAAAACCGATTTATTGGCTAAATTAGAATGTGTACCTGGGGTAACCCCTTCTCTGGTACTTGCACCAACAGGAGCCGAAAAAGATTCACAGGGTTTCGAAAGGAAGTAGCGCTTTATATTAAGAGATCTAACAAATTTCTGAAGACTAATGTAAGTCTGAAATTTGTACAAAATTGCGGACTGGGGCGAACTTAAGTCCTTTATCTAGGACTCTTAGTTCGTCATCTGACAAAATGGAATCACTAATATTGTAAATACCAGCCTCAATTACAGCTTTTGTCTTTTGTACTCTTCTTCCTGCTCTTCTTCCTCTCTTTCCCTTCTTTTGCCCCCCTGTCTGTTTCCTGTGGGTGTTTGTCCCCATGGATCTTGCCAATGTAGTTGGCAGGAGCCTAAAAAACCTTCAGACTGTGTAATATTATCCTGAGATAGCGGTGCAAAGCGATTTTGGATAGGTACAGTCGGCCGATCATAATAGGGTTCAATGGACCCAGCATAATCATTCCCCCTATGATTCTGACTATAATTCCTATAGTGAGGATTACCTCGAGAAGGGGGTCCTCCCCTGGGTGGTCTGTATGTGTCTCCCTGTTCATTCCAATATCCCTGTTGTTTAGGCTGGGGGTTAATAGGTGCATAATTATAACCCCTCCCCCTACCTCCTCTGTTAGTGTTACCTCTACTCCTGCTGTTATTAGGCCGACCCCCTCCTCTATTAGGTTGTCCTCTACCCATTTGGGGTCCTGAATTAACTGGAGTGGACATAGTGGGAGTGGGCAAAGTATGATTAGGGGGAATTATCAAGGGTATTACTTCCATATTTGGAGTTTTGGACTGCCATTTGAATATTTCACCTTGGGAGAAATCACCAGAATCTCTAATGTATTTGGTTTTCTTTTTCTCCTGTACTTCTTTATCCCATTTGATCCTTTTGTTTTTTAATTCACCTGACAATTTGGGAAAGTCAGATGATTCTTTAACCACTTCCCGACCGGCTCATGTACATATACGTGAGCAGAATGGCACGGGCAGGCAAAATCCCGTACCTGTACGGGATCCTTTAAATGCCTGCCCGTGGGTCACGTGCGCGCCTCCAGCGGCGCGCTCGTGACCCGGTCGGGAGCTCCGTGACCCCGGCCGCGGGACCAGCGGACCCGATCGCCGCTGGTGTCCCGCGATCGGGTCACGGAGCTGAAGAACGGGGAGAGGTATGTGTAAACAAACCTCTCCCCGCGCTTCCTACTCTGCCTGTCATTGATTGGCTGTTCCCGGTCATCGGGAAAGCCGATCAATGACGTCAGATGTCAGCCCCGCCCCCTAATGTAAAAAAAACACACACACGTCACAGCCCATAACCCCTCCCCTCCCCCTAGTGGTTAACCCCTTCACTACAACTGTCATTTATACAGGAATCAATGCATTTAAATAGCATTGATTGCTGTATAAATGACAATGGTTCCAAAAATGTGTCAAAAATGTCCGATGTGTCCGCCATAATGTCACAATCACAATAAAAATCGCTGATCGCCGCCATTACTAGTAAAAAAAAAAATATTAATAAAAATGCTATAAAACTATCCCCTATTTTGTAAACGCTATAACTTTTGCGCAAACCAATCAATAATCGCTAATTGCGATTTTTTTACCAAAAATATGTAGAATAATACATATCGGCCGAAACTGAGGAAAAAAAAAGTTTTTTTATATATTTTTTGGGGATATTTATTATAGCAAAAAGCAAAAAATATTGCATTTTTTTCAAAATTGTCGCTCTATTTTTGTTTATAGCGCAAAAAATAAAAACTGCAGGGGCGATCAAATACCACCAAAGAAAGCTCTATTTGTGAGAAAAAAAGGACGCCAATTTTGTTTTGGAGCCACGTCGCACGACTGCGCAATTGTCAGTTAAAGCAACGCAGTGCCGAATCGCAAAAAGGGGCCTGGTCCTTTGGCTGCCAATTGGTCCGGGGCTAAAGTGGTTAAAGGGTTCAATTTAATTTTTAAGATCAGCTATTGTTTTATCTAAAAGTTTAATTTTTCTATGTTTTCTAATAAGAAGAAGATCAAGCAGATCCTGGCTTTTTTGCAAGAAAAAATTCTGCCACTCCTGCATGGAATCATCATCAGTAAGCCCATCATTAGAAGGAAGATCCCATCGGAGTCTTCTAGGGATGAGCTTACACTTAGTGTACTGTTCAAACGTGGCAATATCCCACCATGCTTTGATCTTTTTTTCAAAGACGTATCCTAACTTTTTAAAACATACAGAAAGGTCATCTGTATTAATGGGAGATGGGATGTCCGAAAACACCTCATTAAGTTTCACTTCTCTGTTATCCAGAAAGTGAAAAACATCCATGGTTGCAGCTAATAGAAATGTAATTGGAAGTGAATATAGTATATAAAGTAATCAGCACAAACCAAAATTAACAAAAGACAAACAAAATTGCAAGCTGAACACAAAAAGGTAAATCACAAATCCTTAAGAATAATATGTAAAAAATTCCTCTGCACCTATCTCTCATATATAGCCTTGGACTTACTAGGATTACTGTGTTTATGCACGTTTATACACATTTTTTGCAATTATTAGCACATTGTGCACTATACTTTATTTCTTATCAATTTTTTATGTATTTGGTTCACCACTTGTATGGGATTCACAAATATATTAATTTAATCAGCATTTACTATTTATATATGTATTAGCACTCAGTGCACTATATATTAGTATTTATACATATTGTATCTATTTATATATTTTATACACACATATATGTATATATTTTTTCGGTATTTTTAGCGCGAAATCATTATTGTTTTTATGTTATTTGTGGGATTGTGTTCACCTTTAGATTTTGCAGCTTTCTTTAAGAATTTTATTCTATATTTTAGCACCTACAGCTGGCTTTTAACTAGCCATTCACTATTTTATTATTATTATACTATATTTATTTACAGTTTTATGTGCACGATCTCTAGTTTGTAAACAGTGCGAAGGTCACCCATATCACCAATCATCATACACAATTAAGGAACACTATCATAGTTTGAATGTTACAAAGAATATAACAGAATATGTAAAAAGGAAATAAAGGATGCAAAAGTTCAAAATTAATGACAGATTGCAAAAGATAGAAGGACAAACTTCCAAAAATTCTTTGAATATATTAATAGTAAAAAGGTCAGGTCTGAGCATGTAGGCCATTTACAAAATAATCTGGAGTGAGTGACTGGGCACAAAGAGAAGGCAAATTTATTAAATACCTTCTTCAGCTCTGTGTGTACAAAGGAGCATGACTGAGCTCATATCTATAATGGGATGATTTAGACAGAATAAAGGTGAATAAAGCACCTGGACCAGATGGCATACACCCACGGATCCTAAAAGAATTGAGCTATGTCATTTCAAAGCCATTGTTTCAAATTTTTAGGGAGTCTTTAATGACTGGAATAGTGCCACTGGTTTGGCGTAAGGCCAATGTGGTTCCTATATTTAACCAGTTCCAGACTGCCCCACGTAAATATACTGCAGCAGGGCGGCTCGTACGTGACTCGCACCCATGGATCGAGAGGACGCGCGACGCCTCAGGATTGGGGCAATCCAATTTAGTTCAGAACCAATCAATAAACAGGTCCAGGCCAATGATTTATGGCCTGGACCTTTTGATCGGTTCTGACCAATGGACAAATGTCCTCTGCCTGTGTAATGTAAACACTGGCAGAGGAAGTCATGCAATCTCCCAACCCTTTCTGTTCCAGAGTGCGGGAGAGAAGCATCTTACTGTGAGCACACCAACACTACTCTAAAACCAGTACACTTAGGCACATATTTTCACCCTCTGATCGCCCCCCCATTAACCCTTTCACTCCCTGTCACTCACTGTCACAATGTCACCAAGTGCAGTTTTCTTGTGACACTAATCAGCGTTAGGGCAATTAGTTGTAGGCCCTGATAGGTTTAGGGTCTCCTGATTCGGAGCTATCATCCTTATTCTTCCATTTAAAAAATCTTAAAAAGGAAATCGTCACTATTTTGGCACATTCAGGCCTTTGACAGATATATAAAAGCAGATATGAATAATGGTGGCCACACAAAATATTGAAACTTTGGGTCCAATTTGGACATTTTCATGGCTCAGGGGGATTAAGTCCACCCCCTTCACACTATATAAGGCTGCTTAAATAGCGGCCGTGTATAGTGTGTGACTGTGGACAGAGATAGATTGATTAGATTAGGCAGGCAGGTTAATTAGTTAGTGGAAGTGTATTTAATATATATACAGTCTAGTATATATATATATATATATATATATATATATATATATATATATATATATATATATATATATATATATATATATATATATGTATATATATATATATATATGTATATATATATATATGTGTATATATATATATATATATATATATATATCAAAACTTTGGGTGGCTTACTTCCTTCTCTTATGCCAGTTCAGTTGGAGCAATGTCAAGGTTGGCTCCCTGTCTTCCACCGATATCCGTTAAAAAACTACAAAGGGACACGTTCTCCAAAATGCAAATATTTTACTATAGTCTTCAAGTCATCAAGTCATCAGGACATATAAGCTGCTGCTGATTTATATGTCCTGACGACTTGATGACTTGAAGACTATAGTAAAATATTTGCATTTTGGAGAACGTGTTCCTTTGTCGTTATATATATATACTCTGCATTTAGTGTAGACTAAATATTCAGTGTAGACTCTATATTCAGTCAGTGCAGGCAGTGTAGTATATATAACACAGTGTATTGAAGTGGTTAAGGGGAACCCCACGCCAAAAAAAATCTCTCTTATCTCTCTTTGCCATCTGAGCCTAGCCCGATGATACAGAGGCTCGCGGAGAGCCTTGTGATCAGTATCTTTTGATATTCTTGTATTATGTGTTCTATTGGTATATGTGTTTGTAATATATTTTAGTACTTTCATGTTAGCATTTCCTATTTTTTGGGGAAATAAATAAGACTTTTTTTTATTAAGCAGCGTGTTTGGTTTCATAGCTAACCTTGTATTATTGTGATATCAACATTAACATGTGGTCAGAGTTTTAATAGACTAGCTAACTAGGGGATTAGACAAGTTAATACATAGGTGAAATAGATAGGGGGGAATCCGCAACCACCCTCGAATAATATTTATTTGCACCAATTACTTAATTTGGCACCCCAGATGGGACTCAAACCCACAATCCCTGGGGAACAATGTATCGCATCTTTAGGACAGAGAGAAGCTGGGAATGAAACTGCGATAGAAATACTTAAGAGAGAGTTACAAGAATGTAAAACTCAGTTAGCCCAAAAAGATCATGCCATTCTATCTTTGAAATCACAGGCAATGGAGAAGGTGCACAGCCACTGTGGTGCTAACAAGGATACACATCCCTTGACACAGGAACAGGGAGACAGGATGCTGATCGAACATCAGCCAGTATATTCGGCTGACAATCCTGAAGAATCCCCAGATCAGTTCTTCTCTCTTTACTCCTGCATCAGAAAGGACTGGGCAAGGATTAGGAATTCTAAAAGAGAGGGTACCACCCAATCCACAACACTCTCCATACAAGATCGCACAAATCTGTGCCAGATTTTGGGTAAATTTTACACTAGTGCTTCAACCAATAGTCTCTGAAACAGGCTGAAAGCCGTGGTGGCACAGTACATTTTAAACAATAGGGATGCATGCGCACTCCTCCGCGCATGGCTTCCATTGCAACTGTGTGAAAAACTGCAACCACCAGTCGGGAGTCACAGAGGTCTATCTCCCGAGTTAAACTCAAATTTGGGGGGGGGGGGTGGCCTGGAAGGGCATGTGAGCGGTCGCACTGCACGGAGCTCCCGCTAATGATCCGCAACTGATCCTGATCCCGCTACACCACCGCTTGTCCCTGGACCACCGAGGCACAGCCCGGACCCTCTGCTCCCTGTGGACCACCAACATACACCGGAGGGACCAGAAATGTCCCGTAGATGGGGTAAAGACGCCGCGGCGGCAGCGACCATGGAAACCCAAGATGGCGCCGGCACGCCACAGCCTCAGAGGACAACACGAGGTGCAGAAAAGACACATGAGACAGGGGGTAAGTCACACAAACCCCCTAAGCAATCCGGGGCAGAGCAACCCAGGGACATGGTCTACTATGCACAAAAGATGCAGGGAACCAGCAGCTCGCACCCCCCACCGCTACCAGCCTGATGGCCAAGATGGCGACGACACGCTGCCTCTGGCTAGCTCCCCTATACCAACCCCTGACATGTTTGAACAAATGCAAGATGAGACACAACAACCCACGCTTATAGAAATACTTTGCGTGGTGCAGCGCTGCACAGCGTCAGTAGATGGATTGAAAATGCAGTTTGGGGCCTTACTGAGACTGTATCACTTGTGAGGCAGGACCTCCAGAAAATAAGGGAGAGAACCACGGCAGTGAAAGGCAGGATCAGCGAGGTGGAAGACCTGTTACCCCCCCTTACAAGGGATGCTAGGACAGCACTGCAGCAATCCGCACAAGCACATGACAAGACAGACGACATTGAGAACAGACTGAGAAGGAACAATGTCCGCATTGTTGGTCTTCCAGAAAAGGTGGAGGGGAGAGATCCTACAGCATTCATTGAACCCTGGTTCTTAGAAATTTTTGGCAAAGAAGCCTTTACTGCCTTGTACGCGGTGGAGAGGGCGCACCGCACGCCACCTAGGCCGCATCCTCCAGGTAATCCTCCGCGCTCCATGCTGGCACGGCTCCTAAACTATAAGGACAGAGAAATTATTTTGAGGCTGGCGAGAGAAAGGGGAGCAATACTTTTTAATGGGGCCGAGGTCTCATTTTACCCAGACTTCTCGGCGGAGGTGCAGCGTAAAAGGGCCAAGTTTACAGAGGTGAAGAAGCGACTGCAGAAAATTCCGGTGACATATGCCATGTTGTACCCTGCCAAACTGCGCATTACAGCCAGAGGACAAGCCACTTTCTTTGAAAATGCACTTGATGCCTCTGCATGGTTGGACCGAAATGAACAAGACCTCAGACGCCATAGAGACAATGACCAAGGTGATTGATGCGAGCCACCGACTGCTGTACTGGGGGCAGACCTGCTGCCTGCTACCTGTTCCTTGTTTCACTTATAAAGCGGGATCACATAACACTGTTTTAAGGTTAGCGCCAGCCACGAGCTAATCTTTCTGGAATGTGTTTTCCCAATGATGAAGTCAAGCCTGAAAGGGGTGGACACCCCAGCATTGATGCAAAGTTATGTTGTTTGCCCCAGTTCAGTGGGCTAGGTTCCACGTGCCCTGTTGGTACAAGTTGTATGACGGTCACCGGGGGTGCAGAGGACAGAATGGAGCAAGCACCAGCAATGTGCGGGTCGATCTTAGGATCCCGGCAGACCGGATCCAGCCAATCTTCCTCATCCATAATGCCTTTCTTATCATACCAGGTACCCTTTTTGCCAACTACCCATGGCCGTCGACGAAGGACACCATTGCAACCACCTGCAACCTGTCATCCACACCGTGACTTTGATACCCACTGTTGGCCCGCCGCCCTGATGTCCCTCAGGACTGAAGTGTCGGGACATGGGGGCCGTGAGTATACATACATGCAACGCCTGATATGGGCACCACACCGATAGTTGCCTGGAATGTCCGGGGGGTCCATGACCCATTGAAACGCACTTTGATAGGCTCCTGTTTGAAGAAGTTTCACCCTGCTATAGTGGGTCTCCAGGAGACTCATCTTACGAAAGACACTGTGTCCTTCCTGCAGTATTCCTGGGTGGGCAAGGCATATCACTCCACTCACTCCTCGTAGTCGCGGGGAGTGAGCGTTTTGGTACATAAATCCTTGGCCTACCAGGAACTTGATGCAGTGGTAGAAGAGTTAGGCAGATATGTATTTTTGTACTGTAAAGTTTATACCATAACGGCAATAATTGCATTTGTGTATATATCTCCTCCTTTCTCCAGGGAAATACTGCAGTTCCTCCTGTCCTACCTGGTTGGTAAACCCGAGACCCCCACGTTAATCATGGGGGACTTCAATGGTTACCTGGATCCTAAATTGGATAGGCATCCCCCAGTCCGGCCACCCTCAGGAAGCAGGGGCACGGTGTTGAGCCGAATGCTGATGGAGGTGGGCTGGACTGATTTATGGAGGGCGAAACACCCATCTCTTAAACAGTTCTCATGCTTTTCCAAGACACATGGGTCTCTGTCCCGCATTGACTTGTGTGTGGGGTCATCCCAATTACTTAACGCAATTTCCAAGGTAGAATACCACCCTAGGGGGGTATCCGACCACTCTCCGCTGGTTGCACATCTTATTACTCGCCCTAAATCTCTTTTACCTAGAGCACCCTGGAAGCTGAATGCCTTCTGGCTGAAGCTGTTCACCTCTCACGAGAGGGTAGAGAAACAGATTGACCAATATTTTATAGATAACCGAATGCATAATGACATACAAGTTAGGTGGGATGCTTTTAAGGCATGCCTGCGAGGTACGTTTGTGGCTGAAATTGCGGCTATTAAGCGGGACTCTTCTGCTCTGTTGGTGCAGGTAGAGGACCAGGTGAGGCGGTTGGAGCTTGCGTATATTACGGATGCATCAGAGTCTGCAAGGGAGGCATGGATCTCGGCACAGGATGCCCTGGACCGGGTGAGATCCTCCGCTGCGGAACGAAAGAGATTCTTTACTAAACATGCATTTTATGAAGAGGGGGAAATGACAGGCAGACTGCTTACCAGGATTGCAAGGGCTCAGCAGTCGTCCCTGACTATTGGGGCCATACGTGACCCCCAGGGACGATTGGTGAATGACCCTGAAAAGATTATAGAGGTACTGGCATCCTTTTACACCACGCTGTATCAATCCTGTGACAATTATACCGATAGAGAGTTGCATGACTATATGGAGGGGGTGGATGTCCCGGTGTTAACAGGTGGGGAACGGGCAGGATTAGAGGTCTCGATCACCCTTGAAGAGTTGGGGGTGGCCGCAGCATCCTTCTCTACATGTAAGGCGCCGGGGGATGACGGGATCCCCATGGAGGTATACACCCAATATGGGGAGGTACTTTTGCCCAAACTGCTCGAGGTATTTAACTCCTCCTTTGAGACAGGGAAATTACCAGCCACTATGACCAGGGCCAATATCATACTACTACTGAAGGCGGGTAAAGACCCTCTAGATCCCAGCTCTTACAGACCTATCTCGCTGTTACAGAGTGACATAAAAATATTGGCTAAAGTAATGGCTCTTAGGGTCAACAAGATAAGATCTATTATTCACATGGATCAGGCAGGTTTTATGCTCGGTACATCAACAGCGACCAATCTCAGACGGTTATACTTGAACATGCAGACCCCCTCGGATTCCACTGGCCGCAGGGCCATGTTGTCTCTTGACGCCAACAAGGCATTCGACAGTGTGGGCTGGAGGTATCTGTAGTCTGTACTGTCCAGGTTCGGGTTTGGTCCCCGGTTCATAAGATGGGTGAAGCTACTTTATGACACACTGCAGGCAGCTATAAGGTCCTCGGACAGGATGTCACATGCTTTTGCACTGGGCAGGGGTACGAGACAGTGTTGTCCCCTGTCCCCCCTGCTTTTTGCGTTAGCCATTGAGCCTCTTGCTGCACAGGTGAGAAACAGTCAGCAGATTAAGGGATTCAGGTACGGGGAACTGCAGGAGAAAATCATGCTCTACGCTGACGACATGCTTCTCTTCCTGGAAGATACTGGGAGTTCACTGGAGGGGGCGATGTCTCTTTTTGGAGAGTTTGGCCGCTTTTCTTGCCTCACCATAAATTGGTCCAAGTCTGCCCTTATGTACATTGATGGGGTGCATGGGCAGGAGGAGGAGATCTCCTGCCCGGTACCCATAGTGGCAGAATTTAAGTACCTTGGGGTATCTATTTCTCCCGTGCTGACGGATTTTTGCAAACTTAATGTGTACCCTATGTTGACCCGGTTCAGAGACAAGGTTAACATATGGAACAAACTCAAAATGTCCCTGGCAGGGAAAACAAACCTTATAAAAATGATACTGATGCTGCAGTTTATGTATCTGTTGCACAACACACCAGTGGCCGTACCACTTAAGGTGTTCAGGGTGGTTAACTCACTTTTTAGGCTATTGTTATGGCACACTAAGCCCCCTAGAATAAAGCTCGAGCAATTACAATACCCAAAAGAGGGACTGGGACTTGCCCTCCCCAACCCTTGGATATA
Organism: Lithobates sylvaticus; assembly: GCA_028564925.1. Classification (NCBI taxonomy): domain Eukaryota; kingdom Metazoa; phylum Chordata; class Amphibia; order Anura; family Ranidae; genus Lithobates; species Lithobates sylvaticus. The sequence continues at coordinate 393,946,833 of CM053027.1, forward strand.
TTACCTAGCAGCGCAGCTACAACACTTGATAGGAGCCATGAATCCCCCATCAGGGAGCTCTTCCTGCAGACTCATGCAAATCTGCGCGGGGGTAGGTTCTATACCGGAGGGGTTGGAGGCCCAGCAGTTTCAAAAACCAAACAAATCTATGCCAACTTATGCACTCCTTCAGAAAGTGTGGAACTCACTTGAGACAGATCTTCCAGAATGGGGCCCTGATTCCGTTTAGAGACCTGCAACTGAAATATGGCCTGGCCCAGAATATGCTTTTTTATTACATACAGATCCAACACGCGGTCAGAGCGCATGGGGAGGCCGTGGAGTGGAATCAGTCACCCACTCCAGTCTTCCGCATGTTGCAGGATGCAGCAGACATGAAGGGCATTATTTCACAATGTTATAATATGCTTCTCTCCTCCTTCTTAGAGGGGCATCCCATGAGAGCGGTAACACAATGGGAGGCAGACCTAGGACCTATTGCAGGGGAATTGTGGGAGGAAGCCTTGCAGGCAGTTAACATATGCTCGCTGAATGTGGCACAGAAGGTCTGCCAGCTATACATTTTACTAAGAGCACACTACACTCCGGTGAAACTACACAGGATGGGTAAAAAAGCAGACCCTCTGTGTAATAGGTGCAGGATGGCGCCCGGGGATTTGATTCATCTCCTCTGGCGTTGTCCGAAACTTCATAGGTATTGGAGGGGGGTCCTAAACATTCTGAATAAAGTGTTCCAGACTGAAGTTACTCTTGACCCTTTACCCTGCTTACTGGGGATACTGGAGGAAAAAATACCTGAGAGAGGGAAGAGAACAGCATTTGGTAGAGCCTTGTTCCAAGCTAGAAAGACAATCCTTTTGAGTTGGAAATCTGAATCACCCCCTACTACCAAGACATGGATACAGCAAGTGGGTAAAACGCTTATAATGGATAAATACATATACCAACACAGAGGGATTCCGGATAAATTTGACAAGCTGTGGGGGGCCTGGCTTGACACCCCGGGACTTAGTCCACTAGAACTCGTCCAGACAAGACTGACTGGTGGGATGTAGAGATGAGAGGGAATATACCAGTAGAGACAGGACAACAACAGGTGACGGTAGGGTGGATAATGGTACTGATTGGCTACAGGAAGGGGAAGAGGGGAATAGGTGGTAATGTAGGTATACTGTGTGTACTTAATGCTAAAACATAAAACTACCTGTAATAATGGATGGAATATTGCTCAGACACAGTTGTTTGTAGATTATAGAATAAGTTGCATTCTGTCATGTAATGTTCATTATATGTGCAATAAAAAACGTTTTGATTCAGAAAAAAAAAACTCAAATTTGTGAAACTCGGCAGAGCGAATGAGGGAAATGCAGTGTATAATGGGAGGAAGAGGTACTAGGGGATCAGACGCCCTGGAAAATACAACGTTTAGGAAGGGAATCAAGGTTGGAGATCTGAATGAGGGGTATTTAAATAAAAGTGCGGTAACTGCGCTTGAAAGTGATTCAGGAGTTGAAACAGTGGAGAATTCTGACAAGTCCATTGCTAGTTACTCCTCAGACAACGAAAGTGTAAAGTCCGTTGATTCCGATCAGAGTGATGTTATGCCACAATGTGAATCTCCATCGCCATATGCTCAGAGAAGGGCCTTTGCATGGAGTCCAGCTCTCAAGTGCTTTGTTTATAAAAAAAGGGGGTCACATCGCAAAGTATTGTTTGGTGGCTAATAATGATATACAAAGGAAATACCCTAAAACACCAAGGCATTATGAAGTTTATTCTGTGAGATGGGGGTAGCAATCCAAGGCATAGAGGCCATAGTAATCAAAGTTTCCCTTTTAGGACCCTAATGCGGAGACTACAAACTGAAAATCATCAATATGTAGAACAGTTGCGTAAAGTCAAAATGGAGTTAGCCGCATGGTCATTCAAATATAGCACTGGGGGAAACAATGTTAGCAGCCCTTAGTGAGCTGCATGGATAATAAGAATTTTCTAGTTAATGTTTCTTTGCTATGAATAAGGTTTAGATGTGAGTTTCAGAGATTAGCCCTTCATGTTTGGAATATGATAGAGGACTTTGATATATTTTTTGTATTTTCAAGGATAAACCTCTGGATTGTTATTTTGTTGTATTATTCTGTTATGATTATTATATATATATTTTTTTCTTCTTTTATTTTTAATTTGTTTAAATGTTTGTTTTAAAAAATTTTAATTTAAAAAATATATATTTGTGATATTTGTTTATTCATTTATTTTATTTTTGTTTTGTTCAGGTGGAAAAATTGTTAAGGTTAGTCCACCTGAAAGGGGCGGTATTCGGCTATGCCCTCAATTAACATCTGAATAGGTGGCCATTGGATATGTCCTCAATTAGCAGCTCTTTTTTTTTTTTTTTTTTAACATTACCTCTTTATTCAACATTTTCTTATTTACCAATTTTTTTACAATATCCATACATACACCATTTTTTTTTTTACAATAACTTTACAGAGTATATATTTTTAAACTTCTAATTACTTATTTCCATAGATCCCCAGCAAAGACTATGTACCCCAAATAGAATTACCTATACAAAACCATTCATAACAAAAACAAAAAACAAAAAAAAAAGAAAAAGGGGGAAAAAAAAAAAAGGGAGGATCCCCCTCCCACTTCCCTTTCCTCCTCCACCCTCTCCACCCATACCACTCAACCCTTCCCATACAGCCCATATTTTTTTTTTTCCCTATCCACTCTCTATTAAATTTGAAATCCAAGAGAATGAGGCCAGACCTGGTGTTATTAACCAGGGTCCCCACAGCTTAACTAATATCTCCATTGTACCCCTATTCTGATAAGCCTGTATCTCCATTAATATTGCCTCATTTACCTGGGAGCGCCATTCCTCAAATACTGGAACACTGGAGGACATCCATTTTTTTTTTCAATTAGCAGCTCAATACATTTTCATCATTCAAGCTGCTGGAGTTTTTTTTTTTTTTTCATTCAGGTGGAACAAGTTTAGGCTTTGTCCACCTGAAAGGGGAATTAGTGCATAGGTTTTAAGATACAGATAAATGCATTTTTTTTTGTGTTTAAATTGAGAATTTTTGAGAAGCAACATTCACGTTTGTTTTTTTACATTTTTGATCATACCATGGGGATCCATTTTAGAGTGGGTTCAGTCTAAAGAGATCATGGTTGTATTGATAATTTGTTTAGAGTTGCAGAAGCCAGGAATATTAGGTTCCTGGGTTCCAATGAAGGAACTATAAGTAAACATAACAAGCAAGTCGATATTGTGGATAAGAATTAGATTTTGCTCTTGTTTTTCACTTCCAGAATCCTGGTGAAGCGAGATTGGAGAGGTTTCTGGAACAGAGATGAAAGATGTTCATCTTGTTGGCAGTTTGTCTGTGCCACACGACACCACAAATTTGTTATGATAAACATTCAGGAGAGAAGGGACAAACAAAAAGATTCAGATTAATACTTGCAATATAAGGTTTCTTTTTCCTTTGGACAATTTAGTGCTAAGGCTGAATCTGAAAGACTGTGCCTATCAACAGGATTGTGAAACATTTTGCCGGAGTCTCTCCTGTCATTGATGAATGCAAACGTGCTATTAATACATGCAATGGGTTGGAGGTTGGGGAAGGAATATAACCTGTCCAATCCTTCAGAACATGAAATGTAAAATATGTTTTTTGTTTTTGTTGGTGGGTGGAATTGAAAAAAGGAAATCATGTTTTTAATGTGGGAAATGTATTGACATATTTGACATAACGGAATTAATATGGGGCAGGTACCCAGGAGGCTGGCACTTATGCATAATAAGGTGTCTGTTGGCCAGACTAGAGAGAAGCCGATTTGCTACCCCTCCCCTCTCCACTGAACACTGGGAAATAGTCCTCGCGGCGGCGGCCATATTTTTGTGGCCTGACGACATTTTTGCCAAAAACATTCCTGATTTTCAGTGACAAAAACAAAATCACAGGAATTTAATAAGGATGAGTTCCGATCGGGACGAGGGTCCCAAAATCAGGATTGTCCCAGGAAAATTGGGACTGTTGGCAAGTATGCTATAGGTAAGTCTTATTATAGGCTTACCTGTAGGTAAAATTCATGCATGGGAATTTACTTCCCGTTTAACACACTTAACACAATAAAATTAAATTCTTCAGTAAAATATTTGTTAAAATTTTGACCCCAGAACTTGCAGTTTGCACCTTTCAAAATTGTTGATTTTTGCTCTCTCAGTGCTGCTTCCTTGAACTTCCAGTTTTCACAGAAAAGAGTTAACAGTGGACAGTGCAGTCTCAAGTCAGTCTGTTAGCTTGGAGAATGGGGAAAGCAGGAGAGTGCGTTGCCATCTTAGGATATGGGACTGTTTATTTCTATTGTTTCACACAGTGTAGGGGCTAACCACCCTGGTCCTTGCATGCAAGAGTGACTCCAGAGGATGCTACAAGAGAAAGAAGCAGAAAAACTGGGGTGGCAGTAATTGTTCTGTCTCAAGGACATTCAGCTAAACCATTCTTATCCCATAAACATGATACCATATTTCTTTGATCACAGTTTATTGGAACAAGCTAGGTGAAACTACAAATAACAAGAATAAACCTTGATAAGTACAATATCCCATACATTTAGCATACATTTCAAAGACAAATACACACAGTAAAATATGAGACAGTAAAAAATTACTTTTTAAGTTCACTAAGGGCTGATGGTAAGAGATTGAAACACGACACATCCTGCCTCTTGTAAAATTACAGAGAGGGGTACCGGCGCCAACTCCTGTGTTAGATATATCTGTGAAGGCTGCACTCTGGAAAGTAAAAGAACTATTTGTTCAGTTACTGGTTAAATTTAAGATGATAGGGAGAGTTGCGCCAATCAAAAAGTTCTTTTATATCCTCTAAACCCTATGTTTGAAGGGCTTATTTTCTACTGCTGCTGTCAACTACTGGTCCCTTTAAAGGATTCGGCCAGTCCTATGTTGTGTGAGATAAAAAATATTGTTGAATAGTGATATAATATGCCTCTCTTCACTCGTTTGTTCACAATTCACGTGTAGAAAACCACCTACAGGATTGTATCATATATCTTACACTCGCATATAGGAGTGTCTAGCGTTGCACGGCAATTTAGAGGCATATTAGTACTTGTCACTACAATTTTTATTTCAGTTTTTCTTTCACTATTCAACAATATTTTTTATCTCACACAACATAGGACTGGCCGAATCCTTTAAAGGGACCAGTAGTTGACAGCAGCGGTAGAAAATAAGCCCTTCAAACATAGGGTTTAGAGGATATAAAAAAATCCTGCCTCTTGCAGTCTTGAAAAGCATGGTGAATGTGTCTCTTCCTGTGAGACTTTACCCAGAATACTTTGCCTTCTAAGTACTTCCTGGGTTATAAACTTTAATAATAACATGCAAACAATAGAAACAATACCAAAAAGGGACGCTAGATGGCGCCTACGCTCTGCAAATGATTCCCATAGGAAAATTCAACATTAAATGTAATTTTAAACAACACAAATGCAGATAATCAGAATATATACATCTGATGGGCAGAACACTCCCCGCCTGACGTCAAGTGACGTCACTAACAGAGTCCTCCGTAGAAAGTAACAGAACAAGTTCAGTCACTGGTCTTAAGAACACTTTGGCCTCATTCTGTTGAAAGGTCTTGACCTCGACCTTACGGACAAGATTATCTTTGCTTGGCAGTACTTTGGTGACTAGACCTAAAGGCCACATATTACTTAGTGTCTGGCAATCTCTCATGAGCACAACATCACCAAGTTTAAGATTAGGTTTTTCTGAGTGCCACTTCCTCCTTAGTTGTAGAGTAGATGTATTGCTCCTTCCACCGACTCCAGAAGGTATTGGCAAGAGTTTGAACTTGTCTCCATTGACGTTTGTAAAGGTCCTTCTCACAAAACTCTCCAGCTGGTGTGAGAACCATTGGATCTTCAGAGTCGCTTGAAATTGAAGTTAAGGGTCTGGCGTTAATGATAGCTGTAACCTCTGCCATAAATGTCACTAAACATTCGTGAGTAAGCCTTGCAGTTCCTACTTGTAGGAAGATAGAGTCAAGAGTTCTGCAGGCTATGCCTATCATCCTCTCCCACACACCTCCCATGTGAGAAGAGTGAGGTGGATTGAAGATCCACGTGCAGTCTTGCTTACTCAAATATCTTTTTAAACTGAGGATGTCCAAGTTGGAACAAATTTGAAGTTCTTTTGCTGCTCCTACAAAGTTAGATCCTCTGTCAGAGCGAATGAGTTTCACTGGGCCTCGGATTGCAATGAAACATCTAAGAGCATTCCTGAAACTTGAAGTGTCCATTGACTCAATCACTTCAATGTGAACAGCTCGTATGGACATGCAAACGAATATGACTGCCCAGCGTTTACTGTTTGAGTGTCCCCCTTTTGTGTACCGGGTGGCAACAGACCAGGGACCAAAGACATCAAGTCCAACATTAGTGAAAGGCGGATCCATGCTAAGCCTGTCAGAAGGTAGATTGGCCATCTTTTGTGTCTGTAACATTCCCCGAAGCTTTCGACAGATAACACACTTGAAGAGGAACTTACTCACACATCTTTTGGCTCCAACTATCCATAGTCCAGCAGCTCGTAAAGCTCCTTCAGTAAACAGTCGGCCCTGGTGTTTAGTTTGGTCATGGTAGTGTTGAATGAGTAAATAGGCAATATGATGGTGACCAGGGATCACTAAAGGATGTTTCTCTAAGAACTCTAACTTGCCTTCTTTTAAACGGCCTCCTACTCTCAACATGCCATTTTCATCAAGGATTGGATCAAGTTTCTTTAAAACACTGTCTTTAGGAACAGGTTTGTGATTGACAATACAATCGATCTCTTTGGCAAAGACTTCTCTCTGTACAACAGATATTAACCAGTTTTTAGACTGTTCTAGGTCAGTTGCTGAGTAGACTTTCCTACAGTGGTGCCAACTCCTGCAACCGTCATGAGTTGGTGGTTGTTTTTTTGTAAGACTGAGCTATGTGGATTAAGCAAGTGATAGCTCTAACTAGTGACCTCCAGGTGGAGAACCTGCTGAAACGGTGGGTTTTAAACTGGTTCAGAGATGTTGTTGTGACTGCAGTAGAAACCTGAGGGCTAATTTCCTGATCCTTGTCTGCATCTATCAGGTCAAACGGGGTGAGGTCATTATTGTTACAGTCAGGACTGCGTAGAAAGGTGGGACCTGTGAACCACAAAGTACTTTCAAGGCGACTGGCCGCTACAGATCTGGTCGCTAGGTCTGCAGGATTATAGTCTGTAGGCACAAAATGCCATTGCTCTGGGCGGGTGGACCTCCTTATTCTCAACAATCTGTTATTGACATAGACGTAGAAACACCTAGTTTCATTATGGATGTAACCCAGAACTACTTTACTGTCTGTGTAGAACTCAGCTTCCTGGATTTCTAAGTTTGTCTCTGTTGCTATTAGTTCAGCTAGCTTTGTAGCCAATACTGCAGTACAAAGTTTCAGCCTGGGTATGGTGTGTTCAGGCAGTGGTGCAAGTTTTGCTTTTCCCATTACAAACCCTGTGTGGCATTGTCCTTTAGTGTCTATGGTTTTCAGGTAAGCTACAGCAGCAATTGCTTTAATAGAAGCATCTGCAAACACACAAAGTCTTTGCATCTGAACATCTGCAGATGACAGAGGTGCATATGGGCGTGGAATTTTAAGATTGGATAGCGCTGTTAGTGAGTCCTTCCACTCTAGCCATAGGTTCTTCCTGTCGGTGGGGAGAGGGTGGTCCCAATCTAGCGACTCAAAGGTTAAGTCTCTGAGTAGTGCCTTACCCTGGATGCTGACAAGTGTTGCAAAGCCTAAAGGATCGTATAGGCTGTTTATGGTAGACAGGACACCTCTACGGGTAAAGGGTTTTTCCTCTGTGTTTACTTGGAAAGTAAAGGTGTCAGATCTTAAGTCCCAAAGCAAACCAAGGCTGCGTTGCATGGGAAGTGAGTCTGTGCCTAGATCTAAGTCCTTTAACTCGTTGACATGGTCTTGGACAGGAAAGGCTTCTAAAACATCTCTACTGTTGGAAGCAACCTTGTGGAGCCTTAAGTGGGAACATGCAAGCATTGCCTGAGTTCTTTTGAGGAGACTGATTGCGGCTTCATTTGTGGGTAGTGATTTCAAGCAATCGTCTACATAGAAATCCTTGTCCACAAATTGTCTGACATCTGACCCATACTCTGACACTCCCACTCTAGCAGAGTGTCTGAGGCCGTATATAGCAACTGCAGGGGAAGGGCTGTTGCCAAATATGTGCACCTTCATGCGGTATTCTGTGATGTCTCCAGAGGGGTCGTTGTCCCTGAACCAGAGAAACCTCAGAAAGTTTCGGTGTTCTTCTTTAACAAGAAAGCAATAGAACATTTGTTGTATGTCTGCCATGAATGCGACTGAATCCTTGCGGAAGCGGAGAAGTACTCCTAATAGTCTGTTGTTGAGGTCAGGGCCAGAAAAAAGGACATCATTTAGAGAGACACCTTCATGCTTGGCGCTGGAATCAAACACCACTCTAATCTGCCCTGGCTTCTTAAGCCCCATACACACATTCGGATTATCCGAGGACCAGGTCCATCGGATCATGTCCGTCGTACTTTGTCCGATGTTGGTTTTGCGTACACACGGTCGGACAAAGTTGTCGGAAAATCCGATCATTCTGAACGTGGTGACGTTTGTTGCCTACGACGGGACTACGTAGAGGCTAGTAGCCAATAGCTTTGGTCTTGTAATGAGCATGCGTAGCACTTTGTCCGTCGGAATTCGCTACACACGATCGGATTTGGTGTGATCAGACTTTGTTGTCAAAAAATCTATCCAGCAGGAGATAGGACTTTGTCCGTCGGACAATCTGATGGAAACTGTCCGATGGTGCCTACACACGGTCGGAATTTCCGACAACATTGTCTGATAGGACAGAATCCATTGGAAAATCCGACCTTGTGTATGGGGCTTTAGGGTGATAGACCCCAAATATGGGTAAGTACCAACATTCTTCTGAGTCTTTGAGGTCTGGAGCTACCTCAGCATGGCCATTTTGGAATATTTTGCCCATGAAGGAAAATAAATGTTCTCTCATCTCTGGTTTCCTTTGCAGATTGTGTCTTAGGGAAGTGAGGCGTTTATATGCTAGTTCCCTGTTGTTAGGCAAACGTTGTCTTTGTGGCCTAAAGGGAAGAGGTGCTACCCAGTTATTAGTCACATCTTTCTCCATACTGCTTTCCATAACCTCTAGGAAGATCCTATCCTCAATGGACATTGCTACCTGGTTGTCCTCCTTTGTTCTCCTGAACACTGAGTGTCCTAAGTCGCTTTGGTCATCGTCATAGGTATTGCTGTCACAGAGGGGATTTAGGAAAGGAAGAGGTACAGGGTTGTTGTGAGGTAGCTCCTTTATGAGGATGTGATTTTGACAGGGTTGGAAAAGAGAAGGACGACCATTCTCGAGGGTACTAGTGAGAAGATTATTAACAGATGCCGGTTTGTGTGCACCTCCCAGGCAAACATCACCTATAATGACACACCCAAGATCCAGTTTTTGGGCATATGGAGCACTTTTAGGACCGTTGATCAGTTTCCTTACTTTGTGGACTTGCAAAATATCCCTCCCTAGGAGTAAGATTATCTGAGCCTGATCATCAAGTTCTGGTATGAGATGTGCTATGTGCTTCAAGTGAGTTTGGTGAGCTGCTGCATCTGGTGTGGGAATCTCTGATCTGTTGTCTGGCATCTGGTTGCACTCTATTATGGTCGGTAAGGGTAGGCATGTCTTACCATCCATAGATTCAATTTGTAGGCTGTCAGCTCTTCTCCTCGCCGTTTCCACTGTACCTGCACAAGTCCTAAGGGAGTAGGGGCTGCTGGGGCCTTTAAGGTTTAGAATGTCAAAAAACACAGGTCTAGCTAGTGACTTATTACTCTGATCATCCAAAATGATGTAGAGCTTGACTGCTTTGTCTCTGCGTCCTGTTGGGTAAACTTTCACTAGACAGATTTTAGAGCAAGATCTGCCACCTGTACTTCCTTTGCAGACTTCAGTGCACTGTGAAGTGATTGCTGTGGTATCTGTACTAGAGTCTTTGGTCTCCCTGCCTTGCTCCTTGTCACCATGGACAGGTGGGAAGGTTTTTGGAGTAGGCCTTGGGTGTAAAGCTGTGTGGTGCTCTGTGCTGTCACACTCTGTGCATTTGACACTGACCTTACAGTCCTTGGCGAAGTGTGTAGACGAAGAGCTGCACTTGTAACAGATGTTGTTCTCTTTGAGGAAAGCTTTGCGGTCCTGGATGGTCTTTGTCCTGAAGGCTCTGCATTTCAGAAGAGGATGTGGCATCTTATGTAGAGGGCAGAACCTTGTAGGGCCATTGTCTTGATCCTCTGGCTGAGACTCTGCAAATCTGTGGGAAGAAATGTTAGTTTTGTGCACTGCTACTGGAGCTCTGAGTTGCTTAGGGCCAGCAGAAGTGATGTAAGACACTGGAAAAATGAAGCTGGGGTCATCTTTCGTTCCTGCTTGTCTGTCTACAAAGTCCACAAACTCACTAAATGGTGGAAAGGCAACATTGTGTTTCCGTTTGTAGTTACAGCCATGAGCAATCCATCTTTCTTGTAACTCATAAGGAAGTTTTTGTGCTAAGGAGTTAATACCTCTAGCAGAGTCAAGATAAGAAAGGCCAGGTAAGTCACCTTCTGCTTTAGCAACTTGTAACTCCATACATAGGTCACTGAATTCTCTGAGTCTTTGGTAACCTCTGCTAGGTATTTTTGGGAAGTCTTCTATCCTTTTAAACAGTGTACTCTCTATAGCCTCTGGTGAGCCATAACATCTATCCAGTCTGTTCCAAATGTTTGTAAGGCCTATCTCAGGGTGGTTTATATTAATGTCTCTGATCCTTTTGGCGTGTTCAGCAGAATCATTGCCAAGCCTCTTTACAAGGAGTTCTATCTGTTGTCTGCAAGATAGATCTAGACCTTGGATAACACTCTGGAAAGAGGATCGCCACGCCCTGTAGTGCTGAGGGCGATCACTAAATTTGGCAAGTCCTTGGGTAACTAACTCGCGTTTGGCCAGGAACTTGGCAAAGTCCACAGTAGCCTGATTGGCATTGGGGTAGGCTGCTGGTGTATTGTGGTGCGGTGTAAAGGCATACCTGATAGAAGTCTCTTCTTTAGGCTCTCTGGGCTCAAACTTGCATACGGTTGGCAGTTCGTACCGGCTCGTTGCATACACCTTTGGAGTGAAGACAGGTGTTTGATGTTTGTATGAAGATTTAGTACCTTGTGGAGTAGAAGGTTTGGTTGAGACTGGAACGTCTGGAACTCTGTCAGATTTTTCTTGCCTGTAGCACTGGGGTCCAAGGTCGTCTTGTTGCTGCTTAATTTGGTGTGACTCACTGACATCATGTTTAATTTCTTGTTGTGGGATGCTGCTTGGGTCACAGTGCTGGTAGACATAATCCGACATGCGTTGTAAGGAATCTTGGTGGTCTTCCTCCAGGCCTGGTATGCTGCTACCTGCTCTTGGCTCATCGTGGCCGGCTGCTTCTAGAGCTTCTGCTTCTGCAATGGCGGCGGCAGCATCTCGTTCCACTGCCAGCTTCTCCATGTTAGCTTCTAAGATAGCTTGCTGCAGTTTCAGAGATGCCTCTTGCTGAGCTCTTTCGTCTTCCAGGCGTATTCTTTCCATCTCTCTCACTTGTTCCTGTCTCACCTTTTCTTGCTCTCTCTCTTGTTCCATGCATACTCTTTCTGCTTCAAGGTGGGCCTTTTCTTTTTTCATCTGCAGCTCTTGGTCTGCGAATGCGGCCCTGGCTCTTGCTGCTTCAGCTTTTGAACAGGCGATAGCTGCTGCATTTGCGACAGATGACCTAGATGAGCTTGCTTGTGATCGTGTTTTGTAAGAGGATGTTCTACTGTGAGACATGGCTGTGGGGAAGAAGCTGTCTTGCTGTATAGAGACCGTTCTAGTGTCGGTACTGCTTGACAGAGCGCGTCTCTGTGTAGCGTGGCTGCTTGCTTCGCCTCCCACAGGCCTGCTTCTTTAAGGCTTCTGACTGCATGGTAGTGTGTAGCCCCAGGCTGTACAGACTTCTGAAGTCAGCTTATCTTCCCTTCAGAGGTCAGCTTAAAAATTTCACTGTTCTGTCTCAAGGACATTCAGCTAAACCATTCTTATCCCATAAACATGATACCATATTTCTTCGATCGCAGTTTATTGGAACAAGCTAGGTGAAACTACAAATAACAAGAATAAACCTTGATAAGTACAATATCCCATAAATTTAGCATACATTTCAAAGACAAATATACACAGTACAATATGAGACAGTAAAAAACTTACTTTTTAAGTTCACTAAGGGCTGATGGTAAGAGATTGAAACAAGACATATCCTGCCTCTTGCAGTCTTGAAAAGCATGGTGAATGTGTCTCTTCCTGTGAGACTTTACCCAGAATACTTTGCCTTCTAAGTACTTCCTGGGTTATAAACTTTAATAATAACATGCAAACAATAGAAACAATACCAAAAAGGGACGCTAGATGGCGCCTACGCTCTGCAAATGATTCCCATAGGAAATTACAACATTAAATGTAATTTTAAACAACACAAATGCAGATAATCAGAATATATACATCTGATGGGCAGAACAGTTATGGCACTGCCTTTAACTGAAGCATAGGCAATGATTAAAAGATAAAAAAGGCGCATATTCTATATCTAGGCTGGAAAACAAAAAAACAAAAAAACACACACACATTAAATGGATGGAGAAATCCCCCAACCATCACCCGCAGATTTCAGAATACACTACTTAGCGGCTGTAATTGAGAAATGTTTTCCAGCATGCCCTTTTGATAGCAGGGTACCAGCATATCCCTACAGCAGCATGTGGAGCAGGGACTGCCACACACTGATCCTAATTTGGCCATTTCAGCAGGAACAGGCTAAAAATAATTATATTTTACACAGAAAATGTACTGTCGTTTAACCGCTTCCGGACCGCCCACTTTATAAATACTGCAGCAGGGCGGCCCAGCTGTGCAAAATGATGTACCTGCCGCAATGGCCACCATGACCCACTGATCGTTCAGTGGAGAGACAAAGCAGCGGTATGCCTATGTAAACAAGGCAAATCACTGATTTGTCAGGAAGCAGAGGAGAGATCTTGTGTTTCAGCTAAGTTGAAACATGGGTCTCTCTTTTCCTCCAGTGTGTCCATCCCCCACACAGTTAGTAAAGAATATAATACATTTTCCACTGAACATTCTTACAGACAATTTTTTTTAATTCCATTTGAACATCTTTGGAAAAATGACCATAAAACTAAAACAATCCGGCCTGCTGCACACTAACATGTTGTTTTTATTCAAGTACCATGGAATGCATGTTGTAAAAGCTATGGTAAAATCATAAAAGTATTTGAAATTATGTTTGTAGCAAACTTTTCCATTACCCCAGTAATTGAAACTGAAGCTTCAAATAGATGTTAATGTTTTTTCTTATTCATATTGAGTTGCAATATAATACAATGTGTGCTTATTATACTTCATAAAAAGCACATTCAACTTTCAAATTGTTTTTGGTGATGGTTCTTGTTGTTTGGATAATTATGTATGGTTGATGTGCTGTAAACAAAGAATTACATTTCTGAAGAGGTTACTTGTGTACAGCTGAGCTATGCTAGGATATTCAGTTATATTTATGAAGCTTTTAGCTCTTTCATATACTGATGTTTTTTGTGCAATTTAGTACCTTATAATCTAGAAAGAAAAAGAGGACCAAAAATGGCCCAAGATCAGACTTTTGAGGTAAAATGGACAAGAGAATATATAAAAAATATATTTTATTAATGACACTTAGTTATACATATAGCAGGTATCAAAATAATTAAAAACACAGACAATTAACATACAAATAACATTGATATATGGCGTAACAGAATGTTAACACCATATAGACAGCAGTGAGCCCCATGCGTCAACGCGTTTCCCTGTTTTGCTTTGTCAGGACACATTAAGGGGTTGTTGGAAGAAACAGGTCTCACTATCTATGATAAAACATATCAATCAGACATTGTGTAATGATAACATGTGCAAATAAAAACAGGATATATGTTTAGGTTGTTGGTTAATATATATATTGCCAGCATTTTGGATGAAATACAGTGTCCATGTCCATACCTCCCCCCCCCCCCCCCCATCAACCTTTTCCCTTATTCCCCGTTTAGTAACCTGATTGATACTGTGGAATATAGTATACATGAGTGACATTTTTCTGGGCTAGTAAGTGCAATCTTTTATATTTATATATACTTGGTTCTATCTCTTCAGGAATTGAGTATTGCTCAGTTTTGAGAGTAACAAAGGGCTCTGATGACGCCCTGTGGGAGGATGAAATGCATTGACGTGATGTACTTCCGGTTATGACATCACTTACGGTCTCGTGGAACACCGATAACAGCATTTGCTGCAGTTTTTATACCATTTCCAATGCCTACTTTTAACTTACATTTGTAAGTATGCCCTTGTATGTGCAATAAATCCCTTTTCATAGCATACTTCACTATTGGTCCCTTTCTTTTCTCTATAGGTATCTATTTTACTCATGACTGAGAACTAATGTGGAAGGATCGTTTGTTTCCTAATTTTCATCAGCATATCCTGCCATCCAGTAATTCCCGGTGGATACTGTTACAAGTTTGTTCCGACTCCCAGACCGCAAAGCTGGGTGTCATCGTGATCCAGTGAGTGGGGACACATGTTGGGGATGTTTTGTCACGCCTGAACTTGTCTGCGATTTTTTCCTTGCATCTTTGTCTATTAGATGTGAAATATCCCCTGCAACTTTACACTTTGGATGTGAAGCACCTATTTAGCTGTTTTTTGGACTCTATATTACTTTCACGGTTCACATGGACTTTTGTTACATATCTTATATCATTGTTTATTTGTTTTCACTTAGGCCCCTTTCACACTTGTGCAAATTCAAAGTCACGCGATTTTACTGCGATTTTGCAGCGGTTTGTGGCCACGATTTTTGTTGCGATTCTGACGCAATTTCGCCGCAATTTCAAGGAATGCCTGTGTAAGTGGCATCAAAATCGGACCAAAGTAGTGCAGGGACTACTTTGAAGTCGGAAAGACTTGAAGTCGTACTACTTGTCATTTAAAACAACCACTGGTCATAAAAAGGAATTCAGGAAAACTTGCTCTATATGAACATTCACTATATGGTTTGTAAGTGTAATCAGAGATGGGGTTGTAGGCTACACTGTTCTATTTAGGGGACCTCCTTCACACCATGGTTACAGATATTCCTCCTGATACCATGCATGAGCTGTTAACAGGAGAAACAAAATGATTTTATATACAAGCTTTGGAAAATACTGATGATACATACTGTTCCCATTACCACCGTTAGAGCTTTTTATATAATAAATATGAAACTAGATTTTAAGCTTTTGTGTGTGTGTATGAGAATAACAAATATACAGATATAAACTGTATCATTTCAAATGCATTCCATGTTCCAGACAAAATTAGCAAACTTCAATTACTGTTGATTGACAAATGGATATAACAGAAAGATAAATGAAGAAAAATCATTGCTGCAATTGTATAGAAAAGCAAAAAGGGGATAGATTTATCTGTAAAAATGTATTTGGTATCAACTTCAAATAAAGATATCTGTGAAGAATGTAAATCAAGGCGTGTGCATTGGTAAAAGAAATAACTGTAATACAATTTTTGAGGTTGGTTTTAAATCGTATCACATACCGTATTTTTCGGACCATGAGATGCACTTTTTTCCCCCAGAAATATGGGGTAAATCAACTTAAAGTAATTTAGAAAACACATAGGGAATATGTACACAATTAACTAGATATAATATTTTAAATGAGGACTCATTGAAAAAGACCCTGATGCTTGGAAACATGGAAGAAAAAAGGAGAAGAGGATGACAGAAAACAAGATGGATAGATAGCATCATCTAAACCGGGGGTCAGCAACCTGTAGATCATGGCCAGGTGACTGGTAGATCATGGTCCAGGCTTGTTGGCCCTCCATCCCAGAGCATCAAATAGAGTGCAATGCAGAAGGACTACCTGTAAAGTTGAAGCTGTAGTAGGGAGCAAGAGCCGCAAAAGCCAATGCCTCCTCTGTAGTATTGGCTCCTGTCCCATGCGGAGTGATGCCAACTGCTCTCAACCTCGTGTCCCGGCTAGTGGTCTCCAGAGTGGTGCCAGCAGCAGGAAAGAAGAGATCTTCAGGTCAGTGTGAAGAAATACACTGGGCATGATAGTATGGGCCTTTCACATTAATGCGCTGCGGTTTCCCCACACCGCGGGTGCAGTGTACCTGCAGCTTTCCTGTGGGTTTGCTACACTTAGCCATAGCCTGGTGATCTTTGACTACTCCCATGTTGTTCAGGTAGATCTCCACCTCTTTAACCGCTTCAGCACCGGGCCATTTTTCACCCTTCCTTACCAGAGCACTTTTTGCGATTCGGCACTGCGTCGCTTTAACTGACAATTGCGCGGTCGTGCGACGTTACACCCAAACAAAATTGACGTCCTTTTTTTACCACAAATAGAGCTTTCTTTTGGTGGTATTTGATCGCCCCTGCGGTTTTTATTTTTTGCGCTATAAACAAAAGAAGAGCGACAATTTTGAAAAAAAGCACAATATTTTTTCCTTTTTGCTATAATAAATATCCCTTTTTTTTTTAAAAAAACAATTTTTTTCCTGAGTTTAGGCCGATACGTATTCTTCTACATATTTTTGGTAAAAAAAATCGCAATAAGCGTATATTGATCGGTTTGCGCAAAAGTTATAGCGTCTACAAAATAGGGGATAGATTTATTGCATTTTTTTTTTTTTTTTTTTACTAGTAATGGCGGCGATCTCCGATTTTTTTTTCGTGACTGCGACATTGCGGCGGACACTTCGGACACTTTTGACACATTTTTGGGACCATTCACATTTACACAGCGATCGTTGCTATAAAATTGCATTGATTACTGTGTAAATGTGACTTGCAGGGAAGGGGTTAACACTAGGGGGCGGGGAGGGGTTAATGTTTTCCCTAAATGTGTAATTCTAACTCTGGGGGGAGGGGACTCAAGGGGAGGAGACCGATCATGTGTTCCTCCGTGCTGGGATCACATGATCGTTCTCCTGCTCGCTGACAGGACGTGGAGCTGTGTGTTTACACACACAGCTCCACGGTCCCGCACGGTCCCGTTGTTTTAACGGGCAATCTTGGGTGCCCGGCGGACATCGAGTTGTTTCAACGGGCAATTGTGGGCACCGGGTCCCGAGCGATGCCTCGGGCGCGCGCGCCCCCCAGGCGGCCGGGAATGGGAGGACCACGCCCACCCAGGATGGTAGATCCACCTTGTGGGCGTCATATGACTATGGGTGGGTATTGAAGGGGTTAAGGTTCCTACCCCTGATCTTAACAATGAACATGAAGTTAAGCAAGCTCTGGGAGGTTGTACAGGATAGAAAAGCCTGGCGCACTATGGTCCATGAGGTCACAAAGAGTTGGACATGACTAAATAACTGAACAACAAAACCTTTAAAAAAATATTTTAAATAAATATGTAGGAAATACTTTCCTTGTGGGTGTACATTTCTGAGATTAAAAGCAAGCTCATATTGCTGAAAAATTTAATTTTAGAGGTAATAAGACAAAATAAGTAAGCATTTAAAATCCTTAGAGGTTACGAGTATGGAAAGTGCATTAATGAAGTATAAGGAATGTAATAGGAGCACAAGAGGGAAATCACATTAGCAGGAAGTTAAAGCCAAATAACTAATTGATAATCATATTAAATTAAATCCCCCAATATTACAGAAGCATAGAAAACGTATAACATTGGAGCTATTTAAGATATTTAAGAAAATGTAATTAATTGGAGAGAGCAAAGCAAAATCAGCTTTTTTACATATTTGCAGATAAATACCTGACAAATCAAAACATACAACAAGCTAATATTTTTTACATAATTTAATTGACCCTTTACCCCACTCTGTGATCTACTGTGTCTGATGGACACAGCAATCACAGAGTGCATTCCAGAGCACAATAGAGGACATGCACAAGTGCTCCACAAGTGGAATCAGCCATCCAGCCCCCGTACACACGTTCGGAAATTCCGACGGAAAATGTCCGATCGGACCATGTTGTCGGAAAATCCGCCCGTGTGTGGGCTCCATCAGACTTTTTCCGTCCGAATTTCCGACGGAAAAAAAATTAGATCCTGCTCTCAAATTTTCCGACAACAAAATCCGATCAGACTTTTTCCGATCGTGTGTAGAGAATTCCGATGGACAAAGTGCCACGCGTGCTCAGATCAAATTACGAGACCAAAGCTATTGGCTAATAGCCTCTACATAGTTCCGTCATACGCAACGAACGTCACCATGTTCAGAATGATCGGATTGTTCAGAATGATCGGATTTTCCGACAACTTTGTCCGACCGTGTGTATGCAACACCAGTGTCGGACAAAGTCAGTCGGAAAAAATCTGACGGATTTTGTGGTCGGAATTTCCGATCGTGTGTACGGGGGCTAAATGTACAACAGTCAGATGACAAATGGTTTAAATTAGGGGGCCCCCAGATGTCTGTTTTCTCCCAGAGAAATTAGTACAGGGGTACATATCTACCCGATAGTCATTCCCAAAGGGTTAAATGTAGACAAAATACACACCTTAGGAAAATATAATGTAATTACGTTTAAAAAAATACATTGCAAAATAGTATTACTGTCCCCCGATATAATCCAGCATCAATCACATTGTCCAACAGTGTAATCAATGTCAATTACAATGTCTATCAATGTACTCCTAACAATGTTTACCCATAGCTCTCATGTCACTGATGGATCCTCAGTGTTGCAGTAATGTAAATAGTGCCAGGGATCCCAGTGATGTTATTGACCGAATATGGTGATTTGTTTACATTAAGCATTTGGGAATTTGGGTGGGTAAATAGCTGCATTGTTTTTTTTTGGTTCCGTCAATGTCAAACAGGCTCGGTTTACCTTGAACCCACATCTGACCTGAACCTGAGCCTCCTAGTTCAGACTTAAATAATATGTTTAAATATGTTTAGGGACAATTATAAATATCTAACAAATAAACATACAAAATTATGTGAAAGAAGATAAAGATTTTGGCATCAGTTTAGCAACTGGAGATTAAGCTGTCTACTACAGAATTGTTAAAATCAGACATACAATTTAAAAAGAGGACTACTAATATTTGCTGAATTATATTTAATATAGGATCAGTTTGGAACATTTTAATACAGGGATTTTGTCCAACTGCTATTTTGGAATCAGGAAGGTTTTTCTCTTTTATAGCAAACTTGATTCAACTTTACTTTTATGTAGCAAACCCTTCTATGAAGCAAACAGTTGTCCAATACTTTTTGTTTGTCGGCATCTGATCAAAACTGTGATTTGAGCTTTTTATTCAGTATTATTGACCTCTCAATATGTTACCATTTTCACCAGTCTTTAGCTATCAAGAACACCAGGTGAAGCATAAAATGTATTTATAACTGTAAAGTGATATTTTTCCTGTTGTTTGTTTGCTTGTTTGTTTTGGGCTGGTTAAATTGATATAGGTACATAGCAGTAAAAATAATGTTCCTTTATAATTTCTTTTAAGCTGAACATACACTTCCTAATGGACCAGCTGAAACTTGCTATGTGGAGGGCCCTGTTAGTCCCCTCCCATCTGAAATTCTTTCACTGAAAAATCAATGGAGTTGAAATTACTAGAGTACCAGCAAAAAGCAGCCTCAATCTTTCCCAATCCTTTTGTACCATCAACTTAAAGCTGAATTCCAGGAATTCATCCCCTTTGTAATATATACTGGCTTACTATGAGTTAAGTCCAATGGGGTGCTTTTCACTTTGTGGACTTATTTCTTTTATTTACAACTGACAGTTTTATGGCACTCCAGGTAGTAAAGCTGTCACATACTACTGTACCTCTGATGCTGGTCCTTCTTGTCTCAGCTCCTGTAGCTGCAGATTCGCTTGCAGCTGTTGTGCCCCCAATCACAGAGCACTTTGCGTTATGTGAATCTATTCACAGAATACAAAGTTTTCTGTGAATAGGCAGAAGAGGGGTGGGCAGGCAGAGCTACAGTGTAAACAAAGACAGCATCTTTCCTCTCAAAGCCCAGGGAAAGTGTACCCTCAAAACACCATAACACTATTGATGTAAATAAAAGAGATGAGTCTAAGATGGGGCTTGCACCTCACTGGTGCCTGCATATTTTGCAAAGTGGCTGAATGCCTGGAGTTCAGCTTTAAAAACTTTTATTTATGGTAGGTGAATATACAACCATAAATACATGAAGAAAATGATGCAAATGAAAAACATTACTACCCAGGCAAATAATTCACAAGGTGCAGTTTGACAGCATGCACTGTACACTATGCAATAGACAAAAAACTGCCTGTGAACATGAGTTTTGCAGGTGACTAGATAACAGAGATTTACTGATTTTTCATAATGACTAAAGAAAACCCTTAAGTAAGAACTGAGACAAGTAAAAGAGGGAAAAGGAAGAAGAAAAAAAAGAGAGGGAGAGAGGATGGATGGGGAAAGGGAAGGGAAAGAGAAAGGGAAGGGGGGGAATGTCCCCATATACCACCATCTGGGGGGGAGGGGGGCAGGATGTGAGTATTTCTTTGCAGGCATCAGAAAATTGGAACTGGGCCCAATAAAACCACATTATTGTATAATATTAATATAAATCTTGCAAAAACATTCCCCTTGTTGTCACAGAAGCATGGAGAGGTCCTCCATGATGCAATTTACTGCTTTAATATAATGTCTGATCCATTGGGTTCAGGACTGATTTCCAATTAAGCGAGTGATGGTATTTTCAGAGTTCAGCTTTAAGCATTGGTTTTATGGTCTTGTTGAAGTGTTTGACTATGCCATTTGTCTGTGGATGATAAATCAATCCTGGACCGGAAAAGAGTTCCTTGGTTGGTAAGAATTTTTTTGAGAAAACTTGTTCTAGTAAACATTTGGAAAAGTACATGGGTGATAGTTTAATTTGGGTATTGCTAGAAGCAATAGCTTGCAGTTATTAGGTGGCATAGTTGAGGCTCAACAATATGTATTGGTCAGACATAAATCAGTTAATTACTAATGGAAAAATGAGGCCACCACTCATTTGCAACTGCCTCCTGGGCAACCACATTTTTGACAACAAACTGTTCTCCTACTAGGTCCAGAGTAGGGTCTCAAATCTGGCCCATAATAAATGCCACTTTGGACAGATTAAGGTCAGAGAGGGCAGGACTAGAAATCTTCCCCCTCACAGAACAGCTCAGGACATTTCTCACCAGTATCATCAACCTTATCTTTTTGGGATGCATTATCATATTTAATATCACATAATTCATCATTTGGCATATCTATAGCAATTTCCCCTAAATGTAAGAAGTGTGATCTAACCATATGGCCAGACCCCTTGTTTCTCACAGTTCCCAGGATTTGGGAAAGTCAAGTCCCACTAACACAGGGTGTCATATTTCTTACCAGTCTTAATGTTCAACAAATCCACATATGGTGGTAATGTACACTGACACTAGTGTGTAAGTCCTTGCAGATAACCCAAAGTTTCTTGGTCACAGGCCCAACCACACTAATACCAGGGTGAGCATACTCTCTTGGCTGGTACCTAGTTGATGATCACATTACAATCAAATGTCCTATCACCTGAAATCGAGTGTGTGCCACATGATTCCTGGGCAAAGTAAGAAAGTCTGCGGAGAGCCCCACATTGCATGCTATGGGCATTGCGCGCTAGTATACCCCTAGTTATGACACCTCTAGCAGTAAATGGCACAAATCCTCTGGGGCTCAGAGGGTCCTGATTATCCCTGCAAAGTAACTGGTCCTGATACTTCACTGGATTCCTTTAAACTGATCCCAGGGTTCTGCAACATGTTTTTCTTAAAAGGAAAATATTTTCCCCAACATGTAGTGGCAATCTATTTTAGTCTGGCAGGGGTGAGAAGCTCCTCGATTGCTATGTATCTCTCAAATTGTTTCAACCAGTTGAGCAGTTTTTGGGTCTCCAAGACACACCCATTGTAGCAGGTAGTCTGGTACTTTACCTGTCCGTTATGACCCTCTCCACAATTTGGGGTCCCATCAAAGTCTCTAGCTGCAGCCAGATAGTGATCAACTGTATCAGATCATGCGTTTGTGACTGTAGCAGATGGTCTGATCAGTAGCTCCAACAGTGACAGCTGCTGATATCACTAAATTGGTTAGAATCTCAGGTGGTCACTCCTGGTGATGGAACAGTAACTTAACTGTAAGACAGTCATTCTGCAATGAAGAGTGAGGTCTTAGTATGCCTTTCAGGGACTCAGAATAAGACTGGTGTTCTTAGGCCAGCCTATTTGTATCAGGAAATGGCTCTACAATAGTTATATAATTTTTTTGTAAGACATGACTGGATCTTGTGCTTGTGGGGGTTGCAACTTGCCAGGAGTAACAACCATTTAGTCACAACTGAGAAATTTAATCTAGTGCCTCAGTGAAAGTATTAATTTGTGCTGCTGTGGTCTCCCATATAGTGGTTATCTTAGCTTCTGTATTCCTTTGCTGAGCCTCCATACTACTTTTGGAGCGCCACTTTGGCCAGGAATTGTTCCACATTGACCTGCTGCTTTTTAGCACTAGCCACTAGCAATTGCTTTAATATGTCCACCATTTCTAGCTCTGTAATGATATTAGCCCTTTGAATAATTTTGTTTCCATTGTTTATCTCTGCATCCTTCACCAGCTGTGATATTTGGGGGATTAGCAGGATTGCAGGACTTTTAAAAACAACATAGTCTTTTTTTTAACTCATAAAGGTTATTATCAGCAAACAAAAGGCCACATCTACAGCCAGGAAGGCTTTAGCAGAACAGAGGCCAAACACATTAGCACCATAGGACCCAGCCAGCAAAGAAGCTTTTTGACATGTATATCCAAATCAAACAAGTGCAGCTTCCAACCTTCCCATCACTTTTTTTCCTTTATACCTTTTTTTCCTTATCAGCCCATGGCTCATTATCCCTGTGGTAGCTTATCTAAAGAGAAAAGAAGGGAGTTATATATTTTCCATCCAGAACATATCAATTGTTGGCATATACAGTACTGTGCAAAAGTTTTAGGGAGGTGTGAAAAAAACGCTGTAAATTAGGAATGCTTTTCAGAAATTAATAGTTTATTTTTATTAATTAACAAAATGGAAAGTAAATGAACAGAAGAGAAATCTGAATTAAATCAATATTTGATGTGACTACCCTTTGCCTTCAAAAGAGCATCAATACTTCTAGGTATATTTGCACACAATTTTTGAAGGAACTCGGCAGGTAGGTTGTTCCAAACATCTTGGAGAACTAACCACATACCTTCTGTGGATGTAGGCTGCCTCAGGTCCTTCTGTCTTTTTACGTAATCCCAGACAGACTCAATAATGTTGAGATCAGGGCTCTGTGGGGACCAAGATGTCTGGAACGACCTACCTGACAATTTCCTGCAAAAACTGTGTGCAAGTGTACCTAGAAGAATTGATGTTGGTTTGAAGCCAAAAAGTAGTCATGCCAAATATTGATTTGATTTAGATTTGTTTTCTGTTTGCTCACTTTGCATTTTGTAAATTGATAAATATAAACAATCAACATTTTTATTTTTAAAAACATTCTTACTTTACAGCATTACTTCACACCTGCCTAAAACTTTTGCACAGTACTGTATATGTAGCACTGACCCCCGGAGGAGCTGCTGAATTTGTTTTGGCCTGTACTCTGCTAGTGAACCCCCACTGACTTGGCTCAGTCCCCTTGACACAGCTGTGGTGCAATGTTGGTGTGGAGCTAATGGTGAGGATAACCCCACAATATGAAATATAATAACAATATACCTTTGTTATTACCTGGGTATCCGATGGCTCCACCTGCTGCTGAAAAAGGAATAACACTCCACACCAAAATACTTAACCAAGAACGTATTTTTACTTGGTATTTTATGGTTTGTGTAAAGTAGTACTTACAGCAACTGCACGGTCACATAAACATGATGCAACAATGCAGTAGGTATACACAACAAATTGTACCTGTACAGTTGGCTTATGTGACCTCTGAGAATGTGGCTCCAATTGGGACTGGTGCTCAGAGTGACTACTCCTTACTCTGGGCACCTCCCCACTTCCAGCACACTCTGGTGAATAAAGAAATGTGAATGATAAATATGGTACAACATAACTACAAGGGACCTCTCCCTACTTTAGTAAAGATGCAAGGCCTTGCAATACAAGATGCAGTCTTTGATCTTCTTTCTTCTGCTAGTAATTTGTGTTTGTAACAATTTGAAATCCAACGGTAGAACAACAAGGGTTAACTTTGAGATGAATATTGAAACTTTTCCTATAATGTAATCCACTTGTAATTACCTCTGGTGTAATTGCTTAGGAATAGCACAGTGTTAAAGTGAAGTGAAGGATAGGCTTGAGGCCTACTTAAACTCAGTCTTTATTAGATCCTCCCCCGTACAGGTCCCA
Source organism: Lithobates sylvaticus (assembly GCA_028564925.1). Classification (NCBI taxonomy): domain Eukaryota; kingdom Metazoa; phylum Chordata; class Amphibia; order Anura; family Ranidae; genus Lithobates; species Lithobates sylvaticus. The sequence continues at coordinate 393,971,473 of CM053027.1, forward strand.
GCAACATTGTGTTAAAGTCTAAGTGTATGCAAGTGCATAAGAAACTGTGGGCAACAGCCCTCTCACCAAACTGGGTCTGAAGGAATGGGACAGTTCCACTCCGCTGGTCACAGTCTTGCTTCTCCCTGGCCGGCTTCTGTCACACCGGTCACTCAGTTTCTCCTGCGATCAGGGGAATGGCAGAGTCTTTAGCTGTTCCGCTCCGCAGTGGCTGTAGGCCACGCTCTCTGGAGACCTCCTCACAGGTCCTTTCAGGCAGGCCATTCGTCCAGAAGATAAAGAAAATGGCCATGTGGGGCCTTTTATAGCCTACCCAGCATGCAGTTCAGTACAGGGTGATCATGGGTAGGTCGCCTGGCATTCTGGGTAGGTAGGTCATAGCAAAAATTTTTAACAGAACAGTCACTTCCTGTTGTATTGTTAATGGAAAAGAAAATAACTAGAGTCCATTTCCTGATTTGGCCACTAGATGGTGCCAAATACTAACTTATAACACTGCTCATAGACATTACATTGTATTATGTTAGTAGGAAAAAATACCAGCGCTACATATATATATATATATATATATATATAATCATGTTATTGTGGTTTAACTGCAAACTTTATGAGTACCAGTTTGATTTAAGGGAATCTGTAGACTAAATTTTAAAACCCAACTGAAGTCTTGCAACTTTTTTCTCTTTATTGTCCAGTACAGCTATATTAGAATATTTTGCTGATTTTCACATAAAATGCCTTTGTATTTATTTTTTAATTATGCTTCCTGCCCATCCACCCTAGTGCTTTAAGTTGGTGTATATGAGTAACAGTCACAACCCCTCTCACAAGTTTCCTCACTAAGAGGAGGCATATCTGATCTGTTAGGTTATGAAGTGCAGCATGGCCAAACTCTGATACTTATTGAACTGCACAGTCAGGTTATAAAAAAAACTGTGCAACTGTTACAAAAGGAGGGAGGAGATAAAGCCATGACAATTGTTTGCATTATGTTCCTTTTGTAGGTGCATTTTTTCAGGTGTATTCAGATACATTTTTGGGGTCTATTTTGTTTATCTTTCAAAGCTATTAGAGCATTATCTGACACTTCCACAAAGGAAATGAGTGATTTGAAGTTTTGGGCTTTATCTAAGTTTAGGGATTTTTTTATCCTGATTGCATCTGAAATTTTTGATCTAGGACTAATTCTGACTTCATTACTGGGATCCCCAGCAATTGCAAAAAAGGTAGGGTTACAACACTGACCTAGATTCAGCACTGTGGTCATGACTCATAATCATGCCATGCAAGATTGTCTGACAACTCCTTTCAAACCCTGGTATAATAGTCATCAAAACCTGGTACAATAATAAAACCTAACACTTGACGAATTATCCTATTAGACCAGCGATTTAGAATGTCATAAGTTTGACTATGTTAAATCAAACACAACAGCTAATAAGTGTTTTAGGATCTATCATGCAACATAGCAATGTCATTTTGTACATTTTAACTTTTAAGTCTGCTGAGAAAGTTTTTTTTACCATCTGCTTATTTTAATAAATGTATTTTTTAATTTGTTCTCATGTATTAGAAGTGCACAAAGACAGGGTAAATTTAACTTATTTCCTTTCCTTCCATCTGTTTTCTCGTTCTTATTGAACGAAATTGTGTAAAAACAGCATACTATGTCACTTGATGTAGATAAAACATAATAGGTCACATTACACCCACTGCTGCCATCGGAACAAATGGTGCTCTTCTGCTAGTGCTGTCAGTTAGCTGTGCAGAACACTTCTAGAAAGAAAGAAACCAAAGTAGCATGGACACAGATTGAAAGTTTTAAAATATGTTGTTTTTTAAAACTGTTGGTGCAACCAATACCTATTTGGAAAACTGTACCTGAAGCTTTTTCAAACTGTATCACATAACATACGCATAGGGTATGCCCCATGTTACATTTCTAAAGAAATTGTAAGTCATTTTGGTGCAGAACACATATAATAGATTACAAGCCTGACACAGTCTGCTCCAGAAGAAATTTCAAACACTCCGTGTGTGTGCAACTGCTCTTCCTACTCAGCATGTTGGTGCTAAGGAGTTCTGAAAGGAAAGAATCCAGCTCCCATGATGCTTTGAAAGCTGTATTGGGAATAACTGCAGTAACAACAGATGATTATCTGACTTTCTGCTGATCTGTGTACAGCAGATTTCTTACTGTTTGAAACCGAACTCGTGGCAAATTGTGGATCTCAGTTTTGACAGGACTCTGCTGTCAATAAACATTTCTAGAAGTAAATGGTATTACACATCACAGTTATGTGTCAGATTCTCTCTGTGTAATCTGCAAAAAAATTTGAAATATAATTTGAATCATATAATGTATATTTAAAAAAAAATGTTTTGGGGTTGAAGAAAAAGCATGTTACATTCTAGACTTTTAAGGCGATACCTCAGCTGTTATGTGGGACCCCCTAGATTGGTGTTGTCTTTACCTTCCTCCCAGAAGCTGTACTATTTCCAGTGGATTAATCACAATATTTCACTCGCTCCTATTAAGTTATAAATCAAGCCCAGAAGCTAAGGCCAGATTTACCGTTGGGCACAGTTGGCAATCAGCAGGCATAGACCAGTAAAGCATGGAAATAATCTGTGCTAAAGAGTTGATGCCATAATATGGGGTTTCCTTTGAAAGACAAAGGTTTTGTTCTTATAAATTGTAGACGGGGTGCTTCGGTATGCCATGTTACAGCTACTCTAACAGGTTTCCCTTAGACTCATTTCACAATGGGGCACTTTGCAGGCGCTACAACACTAAAAATAGTGCCTGCAAAGTGCCCTGAAAGAGCCACTCCTGTGTCTCCAATGTGAAAGCCCCGAGGTCTTTCACACTGGAGCGGCGTGCTGGCAGGACGCTAAAAAAAGTCCTGCTAGCAGCATCTTTGGAGCGGTGAAGGAGCGGTGTGTATACCGCTCCTCCACCGCTCCTGCCCATTGAAATCAATGGGGCAGCGCAGCTATACCGCCAGCAAAGCGCTGCTGCAGCAGCACTTTGCGGGTGGTTTTAACCCTTTTTAGGCCGCTAGCGGGGGTTAAAAGCGCCCCGAATACCTCTGCAAATACGATGGTAAAGCGTTGCTAAAAATAGCAGCGATTTACCGCCGACACCGCCCCAGTGTGAAAGGGGCCTTAAATCAAAGGATTGGCTTTTGGAAAAGGCAAGCGGGGCATGTACAGTGCATATCATCATGATTTTTTTCCTGATAGCGTACTTCCCTGTATATTATTTTTTTTTCTCATTTATTTATTGTTTAAGAATTTAACTGAAATCTACAAAGGCCTTAAAAGTTTTAGATATTTCTGTTGCAATGTGACTTTTGTGGTAAAGAACAATGTAAGTGCTGCCAAGATGTTCAAACATCAATCTTGAACTGGAGACGTTTATCCATTAGTGTGCTGGCTTTTTGCCCTATAGTTTCCAAAATCCATTTGTATACATTTGTGTTTCAGCAGTAAATGCTTTTAGAAACTATTGTATGATGGTTTTAAACATCATAGCAAGATATTTTATTCACAATATATTATTACAAGCAAAGAGGAGCACAAAACATTAGTGAAAGTATTTTGATACAGAGCCAACGAGTGAAGTAAAGTTGCATATTGAAGATTATTTTTTTGGTGAAAATGTTGTACAACAGAACCTTGAAATTCACAATTCAGCTTCAAGTAAATATGTGCTTTGCCTCTGCTCAAGGCAAAGTCTCATGGCTGAATACAAGTAGCATGGCAGAATACCTCAGTGCTTGTTTTCAGTTTTGTGGCATCTCTGCATGGTTTTAAATACAATTTTAACTATGTTTTGGGTATTTTGCTGGACTCCAGGGCTCATCTTTTGGAAGACACATGTGCTACAAGTAAGGGAAAATACATTTTCGACAAAAATTGGTTCTTGCTGCAGACCAGTGTTTATTTTGACATTAAAATTCGATTTAGTTTTAGTCATAGTCTTTTGACTAAAATGCCATTTTAGCTTTAGTTGTATGTTACTCATCTGAATTGCTTTAGTCTTTCGTTGTATTTTAGTCAACTAAAACCTCCAGTACATTTCAGTTGACTAAAATCGAATAGGTTTAGTTAAATTGTAATGCATTATTTAAGCATTTCTCTAGAATTGCCAAACTCATTATATACTCCTTGAGTAAAAATCTAATAACATGTAATAATGTTTTTTTTTTTTAAAATGTACATAAACATGCATGTTTCAAAACATAATATACACAACTATGGAACTTACAAAGTTCAACATTGAAAAAATGAAGGCAATATTATAGTGTCAAAACTATGTTGATCTTGCCTTCATCAGATGGGGTGATGTCACCCCTGTAAAAGCCAAATTTAGAAGATGCACACAAATTGTGAGTCAAAATGGGGATTTCCTTTCTGATCCCATACCTAATGTCAACATTTGCTATCTCCCATCATGGACGTGTTTTGGGGGTGCAACCCCTTCCTCTCACCTACTAGAGTTGCGAGGAAGGGGTTGCACCCACAAAACACGTACCTTGATATCCCCTGATGGCAGATAGCACATGTTGACACACTGTGCGCATCTTCCAAATTTGGCTTTTAAACTGTATTAAAACTTTAGTTACATTTTCAAAAAACAAAAGGTATATTTTTCAGATTTAGATTCTCCCTAATACATAAATCATGTTCTTCATTCTTTGTTCAATCTCCTTGTTTTTTTCCTTTATGATGTCTAAATCCTGACAACACACCATTATGTCCTGGATTAGTATTTGTGCACTTTCAGTGGTGAACTAAGGAGATTGTTCTTCCACAACATGCACATCACCTAAAATAAAAAAACACACCATGTATTATAAATATGCAGGCATCCATCTATTACCTGAATCTGTGGTGTCAGACACTGACCTGTTGTGGTGACAATTTCAAACACTTCTTCCACCTCTCCTCCCACCACATCCTTGAGGTTGCGGTGTTCTCTGCTCCCGTTCTTCCTGAGGTGTGGGGTTCCTGGTGTCCTCAGATGTCCCAAGTCTTTTCTCCCCTATGAGAATGAAACAAAAGGTATACTTAGCACTTGGAAGTGGGGTAAAATTGTCTGTTTGGCCAGAGTTCCAAGTTGAAGACATGATTTATTCCCTTAACAAAGCTGGAATACTTACCTTTTTTGGACAAGTTTCACACATGGAGGCACCCCTATAGTATCCACTGGAGCACCTGTGTGGGACACCCTAAAAAGGTTGTTCTGGTGTCCCACACTAGTGCTCCTGAGTCCAGATGTGTAAACAGCTGCTGAGTGTCCTCTCCTAACATTACACTAAATCAAGTTTGCAATTTATTCTAGTTACAAACACATCTAGACAACAATGTCCTAAACTTCTTTTAATACAAATTAGCATGACCAAATGTAGTTAACCCTGTATCTGCCAAAAACATCATATTTAGTTGGCAAATGAATGATGTGTACTGCGACCGATTACTATGCCCATGAACAAGAAAGTAGCCATTTTTAATAGGGCTGTGGAAATTAAAGATTAAATCCTTGATTAATCGATACATTTTTTTGATCGATCACAATTCTTTTGATCGGTACTCACCTCTCCATCGGCTTCCGGGTCTTCAGGGAGTTCCGTCGGAGATCCGGTGATGTCACAGACATCGACGTCACCGGACTCCTCCCCCTTCCTCAAGTGCCTCTGTCTTCTAACGAAGGGAAGGGGGAGGAGTCCAGTGATGTTGAAGTTCTGATTGAATGTAATGCGTACGGAGGAGGAGCTACGCATGACGTCACCCACTGCTGCCCTATGGAACTAACACGATTGTCGGCTTTACATGCTGTGTTTTTATCATCTTTATGTGAATAGTTTGTGTTTGAACACAAAAATGTAATCTTATACTTAAGCAGTGAGATCTTTTCTTTCTACCCATGACCTGGAATCCTTGCTGAGATCTAAGGAGACGTGAAAGAAGTTTATGGTCTGTGTTAACCCATTTTATACCCGCTTGCATGACCACCTGTTTGCACAGGGGTCCATGCCATAAGGTGAGAGTGATTAGTTAGACCGGAGGTGGAAAGATTGTCACGCTTCTGTGGAAAAAAAAACTACTTACATCAGTGCTACAGTTTGAATTTAAAATGTATTTGTGAACTGTGAAGTTAAGTCATGGATTGTGGAAACTAACTAGTGTCGGGTGATTGTATATAGTGTATACCACATTTACCACTGACTAATGCAGAGTTGCAATGCAAGGAGATCAGCTAAAAGTAGTTGGATCTGTATGTGCGTTATAATCAATCAAAATTAGTCGATTAATCGTTTAAAACAAAAATTGATTAACCGAACACGAAAATTTTAATCAGTAACAGCGCACTCGATGGCACGGCAGCAAATTTAAAAGGACGTACGGGTATGCCTATTTTCCTGTTATTTTGCCGACATACATCATCGCGTGTCGGTTGGGAACCGGTTAATAAGGTCCAGGCTTCCATTAGATCAGGAGCAGCAGCAGAGGATGTGTATGTACGCAGTCTGTGATACTACAACAGGGTGCATTTTCTGGAAGACCAGATTGAAGCCAGGGAATCACTTTCTACACTTCCATCCAGCCTTCCGTCCACCCTTCCCTCAACCCCAGCTGAGGTTTCCGAGGACCAACCTGGGCCTTCCATCCTGGAAGAAGTTGCGGAGCCCAGCTGGAGCCAGGTATAGTATTTTTATTTCAAAGTATTTTATTATGTTTGACAAAGTATATACAATGAACAATGCCAGGATACAAAACCATAACATACAGAAATATAGCAAAAACCGGCAGCATATGTAAAACGTCAAAGAAATGGGGCAAAAGATGAGGAGATACGAGATGGTACCCGGAGGACCAACGTATGGGACTCGGGAGGACAAGGTCTGCTTGGCAGCGTAGCGAACAGCGACCCCCCACCATCAGGCACCCCGAATGGGAGCAATCTGTGCCCGATAGGGGGGATCCCCGCCGCCCCGCCACCCCGCCTCATTGTCAATCATCAACAAATGGGGCCCTCTCCACTGGTCTGCCAGTAAACAAGGAGGCATCCTAAAGTAAGGGCCTGACATTGTTCCAATAAACTTCAATAAGGAAGGAGAGTAAAGAGCGGGAAATGGAAGAAGAGAGAAAAAGAGGGGGAAGAAAAGGGAGGGGAAAGAGAAAATGGAGGGGAGGGAACATCAATTTCGGGATACAGGTGAATCAGGGAGGTATTGCGTTAGTGAGCCAAGGCGCACCAATATAAATGGCCCAGGGTTCCCATGTGGATTCAAAAGCACTAACTGTGTCTGAGATAATGTTGGATAGCTTCTCTTGTGACATAATCCAAGATACTTTCCTGATTACTGCTGGGAAGGAGACCCTGGGTTTTTTCCAGGCTTTAGCAACCGTAAGTTTGGCACCTAAAAGTATAAACCTGATAAGTCTACTGGAGGCCTTGGATAGGTTTGGGATGTGAGCATTGAGGAGGGCCACCATAGGAGATCTGGGGATCTGGCGTCCCACAAGCTTATCGATCAAGTTAAACACTTTTCTCCAGAACAATCGTATTTTGGGGCACTCCCACCAAACGTGAGACATGGTGCCCACGAGAGTACACCCCCTAAAGCACATGGGGTTTGCTGTCGGGAAAATTGAGGCTAGACGCGACGGGGTGTAGTACCATCTGGAGATGATTTTCAGGCTTGCTTCTATTAGTGTAGTGTTTAGGATACCTTTGAAAGAGTCAAAGCTTGCTTTCTGCCAGGCACCCAGATCCCAGTTGAACTGGAAGTCTGACTCCCTGCGGTGCATATAAGGGGACTTAGCGGCCGGCAAGGTGAGTGATGAGTAGATTGTCGACACACCCCCCCGCTGGTCCATGGACTGACCGCACCAAATTTCATAATCCGTAAACTTTGGGGGAAGTGGTTTGTCCCTCCAAAGTTTGTGTAGAAAATTTGAAATCTGTCCAAATCTGAACTTTTCAGAGTCAGGTAGATCTAATTTCTTGATGCAATAAGCTAGAGTGATAGGGCCTGAATTTGTAAAAAAGTGTCCGATTCGGGACAGCCCCTTATCCAGCCACCATCTGAATGCTTGTATATTTTGTCCAGGGGGGAAGGCAGGATTATGAAATATGTGAGATAGAGGTTTGTAAGCTGAGACTAAAGTTGTAGTGGAGCGTACAGAGTCCCAGAGGGCAAACATATGTGAGAGGGTTGGGGCCATAATCGGGGGGGCGCGCTTTAGGATTCGACCAGAGGAGGTAATCCAGAGTGTTGTGAGGCACTGCCTGCCTTTCTAAATGGACCCAATCCGGTTTTTCATATTTGGAATAGATAACAGAGAGTTGGGCGATCCTGGCTGCTATGTAGTATTTGTATAAGTTGGGTAAACCCACGCCCCCTTTCTGTCTATGTAGGTACAGTGTTTGTTGTGGAATCCTATATCCGGTTGAACCCCAGATAAATTTAAGGACCTTGCCTTGGAATGTTTTAATGTGATCCTTCCTGATGGGGATTGGTAGAGACCGAAAGAGATAGAGGAGTCTGGGGAGCAGCGTCATCTTTATTGAATTGACCCTCCCGAGCCAAGAGACATTGTATTTAGACCATGAATGGAGATCCAGCTCCAATTTCCGGTACATGGGAGGGTAATTAGTGCCGTAAAGGTCCTCTGTCTTGGCCGTAAGTGCAATACCGAGGTATTTAATGGAGGAAGTGTTCCAATGGAACTGAAAATGCTTCCGTAGAGATTCGACCGTGGAAGGGCGGAGGGAGACATTAAGTGCATGTGACTTGTTATAATTAACCCGGAGCCCAGACATTTTATCAAATTCATCTAGAGAGTGGCAAAGGTTAGGTAGAGTAGTAATCGGGGAGGTGAGGAAAAGGAGTATGTCATCTGCGAAGAGACCGCATTTATGGACTTGGGAACCGCATTTGACTCCTTGAATGCTGGGGTTTTGTCGGATGGAGATGGCAAGTGTTTCTATGGCTATGGCAAAAATCAGGGGAGATAATGGACAACCTTGTCTAGTTCCTTTAGCTATGGATATAGGTTGGGAGTAGTGACCCTGAAGTTTGATTTGAACAGTGGGATTGGAGTAAAGGGCACGTAATAAACCCATAAAGTTGTCGCCAAAGCCCCAGCGTTTCATGATCTCAAAAATATATGGCCAGGAGACCGAGTCAAAGGCTTTTTGGAGATCTAGGGAAAGTAGCATACCAGATTGTTTAGGGCCCCCGTCCCATCCTGTTTGAAGAACAGATACTATATCTATTGCTCGTCTGATTTGATCAGGGCCCTGTCTGCCTGGGATGAACCCCACCTGATCCCTGTGTATGTATCGGTTAATGAAAGAAGCCAGGCGATTCGCTAAAATTTTGGTAAGGATTTTCAAGTCACTATTTATGAGAGAAATAGGTCTGTAATTACCGACTTCTTCCGGGTTCTTGTCCGGCTTTGGGATTACGGCAATGAAGGCAGTGTTGAGATGGGGCTCGAGTGGGGTCCCCATTGTCTTTGAGTTGAGGAATCTAGTGAGGTGAGGGGCCAGGGCAGATGGGAACGTCTTGTAATAGGAGTTGGAGAGACCATCCGGGCCTGGTGCCGAATTAGATTTTAGGGCTTTAATAACTTCCTGGACCTCTTCAGTGGAGAAGGGGGCTTCCATTATTGCCTTATGGTCCGCAGATAGGGTGGGGATAGGGATCCCGTCGAGATAATTCGAGATGGTCGGCTCATCAGAGGCGTCTTGGCGGCTATAAAGTTTGGAGTAGAAGTCATGGAAGGCCTCTAAAATTTTGGCGGGGTTGGAGGACGTACCCTGTCCCGGGATTCTAATTTTAGGAACGGAATTTGGGAGTCAATTTGGAGGCTAGCATGGAACCTAACTTGTCACCCTGGGTGTAGAATTTATTTTTGCTCCACCTTATTTGTTTTTCAGCCTTCGCTGTCAATGAGAGGTTAAGTTCAAGTCTGGTCTTATCAATTTGATGTTGTAATGATGGCGAGGGGAATTGTTTGTGCTGGGAGCGCAAGGAGGCATATTCAGCTTCGAGTCTTTTAATGTCGGTTGTCCGTTCCCTTTTAATTTGTGTCGATAGTTTGATAAATTCACCCCTGATAAAAGTTTTGTGGGCTGCCCACAGGGTTTCCGCTGATATCCCTTCGGTATTGTTAAGGGAGAAGTACTCAGAAAGAGATTTCTCTAACATCTGTACTCTTATTGGATCCGAAAGCAGAGATTTGTTCAATCTCCAGTGTCCATATCCCGGCTTCGGATATTGTCTGTGCAGAGATAAAGTAACCAGTGAGTGGTCAGAAAGGACGGTGTCTTTGATTCTTGATGAGAGGATCCGGGGGACGTCTCGGGTCTGAATCAGGAGGTGATCAATCCTGGCATACAAGTTATGGGGGGCGGAGAAATGAGAAAAGTCACGTTTACCCGAGTTGAATTCTCTCCATGCATCTGCCAAGCCCCGAGCATGGATGAGTTTGGCTATCTTAAGGCTTTCCCTGGTAGGTCTGGTGAGTTGGGAGGAAGGGGGTTTGGATCTGTCTAAAGCCTGGTCAAAGGCGGAATTGGAATCTCCCCCGAATATGACCGTGCCCTCCAGGGATGGAGAGAGAAAATCAAACATGTTCTTAAAAAAGGTTGCTTGTCCTTTGTTAGGTGCATAGTAGGAAATGAGGGAGAAGAGGTTTTCTTCTATTGTCCCCTTAACAAGGATATATCTGCCCTCTGGGTCCCTTATTACTGAGTTTAAGGTAAAGTTGCAGTTTTTGGCAAAGGCAATAGCTACCCCTTTAGTTTTGTTGTCGGCGCTGGCCAAAAAGAAATTGGGGAAGTGGGCATGGAGGAATTTGGGGCTATACCGAATCGGGAGGTGAGTTTCCTGAAGCATGACAATGTCAAGCCTGGAGGATTTGTAGAAGTTGAATAGCTTCTTCCGTTTCGTGGGGGCGTTCATGCCCTGTACGTTGTGGGTAGCTATTTTAAAAGTGTTTTGCGTGCTGTTAGCCATGGAATCTACCGGGGAGAGTGTGCGAGTGTCTACCATCACTTACCTTGGTGTGTCCCGTCCTGCAGTGGAAACGAGGAGAGTCATCTGGTCTGCTGCTTGCCGGCATCCCTGAATGTGCACCTCTTACGAATGTTCTCACTGGAAGAAAAACAAGGGTAAATTGATGTTCCAAGAGAGAGAGGGAGGCAGAGGGAAGAGAAGAGAGGAAAGAAGAAGGGCCCAGCGGTCTCCCTCCGGGGTAAAGGGGGACCCAGGGGGAGAGGCTAGAGTAGGAATACCTCCTGCGCTTAGAAGCGCGGGAAGTAACAATAAAAAATAAAAAAAATAGCTCCATGCCAAACTTGGCCTGGAGGCCCTATCCCTACGAGTCCGGAAGGGAATCAAAGGGATAGGAGGAGGCGCATGTGTACCACCCCCGACCAAGGCATTTCAGGTCTGCGGGGGTTGAAAAACCCTAAAACATAACCTGAAAACAGTCCTGATGACAACTGTACGTCTAACAGAGATAAGGCACCGAATGAACCCAAGGTAGTGGAAATTGACATTGTTGGAGGGGCATCGGGACCCCTACTGAAGAGAAACAATTTTCCTGCTTGGCATTGCAACCTAGAGGAGTGTTGTAGAGAGAGTCAGTAGGAGACCTAGCCTCTGGACCCAGCAGGGTTCAAGAAGTGAGGTTGAAGAACTTGGAGCACTAGGGTGTTAGATTTTAAAGGGATTTAAAATCCCTTAGCGTTCTTTCAAACGGGGTAAGTGTGGTGCAGGTGTTGCTCCAAGGACAGTTACCTCTGCGGTAGAGCAGAGAGATCAGGTACGGGGTGAATAAAAAAGGAGAATCAGTCAATTTAGAAGAAGGTCAACTCGGAGTGTCGTCCAAGTCCTGGAAGGAGAAGAAACTTCATTCGATTTGTGTTCAAGGAGGACCATGTTGTGTTGATCTGCGAGTCTTGGTCTTGTTCCATAGGGGAGTCAGTGGGCTCGTTGGAGGTGGGCGTTTGTTGGAGACCGCAGGAGGGGTGGAGATGTCCATGTCTGCTTCTTGGGTGATAACTTTCAGTTTAAGGAGTAGGTGTTCACCCGCAATGAAGTTGGAGAAGGAGTATTCTTGACCTTTCAAAGAGAACTTTACAGCGAAAGGGAAGGACCACCGGTATTTGATTTCCTTCTTTGAAAGGGCTTGCAGTAGAGGTTTCAGAGTCCTTCTGCGTTGAATGGTGGAGGGGGCGAGATCAGCGAATATTTGCACTGGGTGACCCTGACAAGTCACCTGAGATCCGGCTCGAGCCTGCTTCATTATTGCTTCCTTTACTGCATAAAAGTGCGGTTTGGCGATGATGTCCCTGGGAGTTCTGTCTCTCCTGGGGGGACCAAGCGATCTGTGAGCCCTGTCCAGTTCAAGGCGATGAGAAGGAATATTGGGGATCAGCGATTTTATGAGGTCTTGCGTTGCAGAGGAGACATCCTGGATGGATTCTGGCAGGCCTCTGATCCTGAAGTTGTACCTCCTGGATCTGTTTTCTAATTCGTCGATGCGGGAAATGGCAGTATCCAGCTGATCATGAAGCGTGGAGATGAGGTCAGAGTGTTGGTGAGCCTTTGCAGTGTTCTAGTCTACCCTGGTTTCTATGGCGTCAATTCTGGACCCAATAGCTTGGAGGTCTGCTTTAATGTCACTTGTGATTTTGGTCGCAGTGGATGCTAGGAGGGTGGACATTCTCAGAAATAGATCCTCAATGTTGAAGGAGCTATCCCTGTCAGGAGCTGCATAAGGATGAGAGTCAGTCAGGGCAGCCATTACAGGGCCTGCTGGGGAGAATGGAGGGTCACCAAAAGTGTGGCTCAGGAGCGATTCAGTGGATGCTGGGGAGGGCACCAACTCATTGTGGCAAGAGAGTGGAGGGCCAGGGGTGAAGTGTAAATGTGCAGGGGAGACAATTTGCCTTAGATCCTGCTGAGTTTCAGTGAGGGAGACCTGAGGTAATTGTGCAGCGTCTGCTGTGGCGGCCATCTTGGAGTTCTCAGGCCGGGTGGAGGCTGTAAAATACTGCTCCAGGTTCCTCCTTGTGACACGGCTAGACATGCGGGGGGGTCCCTGGGGTGTCCGCAGGCTAATCGCCGCTCTATCGCGGCGATACAGCGGTCCTGAGGTGTGCTGTGAATGCCGCTGGTTCGGGGTGGCGCGGAGCTCCGTGATTAAGCGTCCATCACGGGTCCCTCGCGCATGCGCACTCGGTATAGTATTTTTAAACATATTTATTGTATGAAAATTATTGTTGTTAACTAGATGTTATTATTGCTAACAAATTAATGATTTAACAAAAAGTGTTTGATATATCAATAGACAGTAGGGGCCAAAAATTATTGTGACAAGAATGAAAAATGCTTGGGTCAGAATGATAGTCTTTTCTATTTATTTACAGATTGAAAAACCTCTAGAAGGTGGGATTTTTAAGGCAACTATAAGAAAAAAAGGATTTAAAAAAATAAATAAATTTATTGTACAAAATCTTTTACATAATAGTGGAAATGTATACCATAGAGAACACAATAGAATGAAATCTACACAAAATCTAAAAACAGTGTTAATGCGAGAATGATACTGTTTGCTTGTGGGTCCCAAGACCTCCAGATGTCTGGTGGTGGTGGACGAAGCGAGTCATCCAATGCGTTTCGATATGTAGAACAATATAATCTTCTTCAGGGTTGAAATATTTGTATCATTCTCTATGCGCACCAACAGGCGCATCACACGTGCGCGGCGCACAGGCGCACTGCGCATGCATAGCGGCGAACATAACACACGCTCGAGGTGACGTGGCGCACATTAATGGGCCAAAATACCCACACGTTGCGCATATTGATGAGCCGCAAAGTGTCTTCCGGGTGCATATCGCTGTGCGCACATCAATGCGCCGCGGCGTCCTTCATGCCGCACAACTTATGTTAGGTCGCCATATTTGGGGCCCACATCTGGAACACAAATATGGCGACCTAATGTAAGTTGTGCGGCATGAAGGATGGCACAATATGCGCAACTTGTGGGTATTTTGGCGCATTAATGTGTCACCTCGATCGTGTGTTACGTTTGCCGCTGTGCATGCGCAGTGCGCCTGTGCGCCGCACACGTGTGGCACGCCCGTTGGTGCACATGTGCAGTACGCCTACACCACCATATAAAAGGACGCCAAGGGAGACATATGGCGTCATTCACTCTTATGGAGAGGTTACAAGAGAGGACTACAGAGCGGGACATTTTACTGGAACTCCATCATCCAACCTCCTACTTTATTTAAGGTTAAGATTAGCTTATAACTAGAGTTGGTGTAATACCATGTTCTCCCCCAAATTTTGGTTTTTTTTGCGGGCCTTCCAATAGTCCTGGTCTTTTTTCTTGTAGTGCTCCTGGAGAGCACGACAGAGCAAAACAACAGAAACTGGAACCCCATATTTGAAGTCTCTTACTTTTCATAGGGTAAGATGAGAGTTTTGTCATCTATGGGGGAATTCTGTTCTAGACCATTTATTAATATGGGATTTTTCCAAATAATGTTCTTTTTTCTGTAGCGCTCATGGTCATACTTTTTCAGAACGCCATTTTTTGGATTTTATTTATCCAGTATCCCTGTAAGAGATGTTAGAAGGACTATGTGTGGACCTATGTGAGTGAGGTGAAGACCCCCTCTCCTTTAACTACAGGGGAAATGCATGTGCTGGAATGAACCAATGTTATGTAGTAAGTTGTTGCATTTTTGTAAATAAATTGTATATTTATAAAATATTATTTTTTGATATATATGTAATGGATTCTGTTTAAATCTTATAGAGAATGTTACAAATATTTCATCCCTGAAGAAGATTATATTGTTCTAAATATCAAAACACATTGGATGACTCGCTTCGTCCACCACCACCAGTCATCTGGAGGTCTTGGGACCCACAAGCAAACAGTATCATTCTCGCATTAACACTGTTTTTTAGATTTTGTGTAGATTTCATTCTATTGTGTTCTCTATGGTATACATTTCCACTATTATGTAAAAGATTTTGTACAATAAATAGATTTTTCTAAAAAAATACTTTTTTTCTTATTGTTGCCTTAAAAATCCCACCTTCTAGAGGTTTTTCAACCTGTATGTATCAGAAGGGATGATGGCAACTACATGCCAATTGTTATGAGCTAGAATTTTCTTTGATAGTCTTTTCTATTTATTAACATTCAATTTGCAACAGTCATGAGCTGAAAATTGTGTGTGATTGATGAAACAAAAAATAAAACTATGTCCCTTTTTCATACACAGGAAGACCTCAGCCATTAGGAGGCTCTGGAATGTGGCAGACAGGAGGAGGCGGGGATAAGTGTCAGCCAGGAGGTGGCCAGGCCCAGTAGCCTCACCCACTCCCAGGTGCCTCCCCTTCGCCTTACAACAAAAAGGGCCAGGAAGGGGAGTATCACGGAGGAGGCAGCACTGGGTCTCATTAAGGAGGCTAATGCGGCCCTGAACCCCCCCATACTGAAGATGTCTATAGCTGCTAAATTGCAGAAAATGGAGGAGGGACAACACCTCATGTGTGAGAAAATTCTTTTTGAGGCCATTCATAAGGGGTTGAGGGGTTGATAACATGCACTAATGTGCGCTCGCCCATCCTCTTCCTCCTCCTCCTGCCACAAATCCACCTCCACAGCCACAGCCTCCAAGAAAGGCTGCAGGGAAGCGTGGAGGGAAGGCTGCAGGGAAGACAATAAAGTGATGGCCTGGGTTCAGTATGGTCTCACAGAAGATGCATGCTGTGGTAGTGCCACAGTCTGGGGACATATATGTCATCTGCTGCTGTTCCTCATCTCTGGGAGTCCTGGACCAGATTGTGCTCACTATTATATGTACTTCCCAAGCTACCAATTTTTATTTCCAAAGAGTGTGCTCTGGGGTAGAACGGCTTTGCAAATCCCAGCAGTTTCCCCAGTGTTGCCTTCCTCTTTATTTTGTTATCAGCCAGAATAAATGGAGATTTTTTTATATATGAAAATACTTGCCTATGTGTTTTTATTCAAATAGGACAGTTTGTTTGTGATTAGGCAGGTACATTTCAAAAATACAATGTCAAATTAACAAGGGACACCAACACCAGCCTCCTTGAGCTTTAAAAATACAACATAATAATGTTGTTGTGTAAACTTGACACACACAAACAAAAAATATGGAGTTCATTAGAAAATAATTGAAAAATAATCAAAAAAAAAGGAGTTCTTGATTAAAAAAATTACAATAAAAAATAATTCTAAACATTATTATGGCGATCTGGCTTTAAAAACAAAAAAGATTATTCAGGAGATCACAAGAAATAATAAAGAAATAAGTTTGTGAGAACTCTGTGTGAATATGAGCAGCAAAACAACTTCATTCTTCTAGCATTATAAAGAAGAATAGAATGCGCTGCATTAATCTATTTAAAAAATGTCAGCGTGACGAATGTGCTATCTCCATTACAAACTATAGTTTTACCAGACCGAACGCTTCCGTCTCGTACTTGAATCTGAGCATGCGTGATTTTTTTTGCACGTCCGAATTACATACACACCAACCCCTTTTTTTGGATAGGAACTTTTTCCGACCGAAAAATAGAGAACCTTCTCCCAATCTTTCAGAAAAATGCTGCCAGCAAAAGTTCGATGGAGCATACACGCGGTCGCATTTTCCGACCAAAAGCTCTCATCGGCCTTTTGCTGCCGGCATTTCCGATCATGAGTATGCAGCA
Source organism: Lithobates sylvaticus (assembly GCA_028564925.1). NCBI lineage: Eukaryota > Metazoa > Chordata > Amphibia > Anura > Ranidae > Lithobates > Lithobates sylvaticus. The sequence goes on from CM053027.1 coordinate 393,988,266, forward strand.
TTAGAAATAAGTCTCTCTTCAACCCTCCAATTGGAAATGAGGTACATGTGGAAGCCTTCCAAAAAATGATTTTAAAGGATCTTCACGAATTGAAAATGAAAAGAGTACATGATCCAGGTGATATAAAAAGTAATATTAAATAATTAGAAGATAGAAAGGATGTTGTGATAAGGCCAGCCGATAAGGGAGATGCAATAGTGACAGTCTAAAGAAGCATACAAAGAAGAACTCAATAGACAATTACAGGATGAAAACACCTATCAGAAGTTACTCAGTAACCCTATGTCAAGCTATAAGAAGGAACTGAGTAAGGTGATCCAAAAAGGGCTCAAAAAAGGCTTATTAAACAAGAAAGAAGGGAGGTGTCTCCAGCTTGATAAATTGTAGGATCCCCGTAATATACACACTCCCGAAGATCCACAAAGACAGAATAAATCCTCTGGGGAGACCCATCGTTAATGGGATAAACTCGGTAGGAGTTCGGATTGGAGAATATATAGACTGGTTTCTACAGCCGATAATAAGAAAAACTAGTTCATACCTCAGAGATACAAAACATCTTATACAGCGTTCAACAATGGTCCTGTGTATTTAGCAACAGCCGACGTTACGTCGTTATATACAATTATTATCTAGAAGCTATACAAGCAACAAAATGAGAGTATTGGGTGAGCTAAAATGTGTGCAAAGTAGATTTATAGTTTGGACCACAACTACTTCTGGTACAATAAGACTCACTATATGCAGATACGGGGATAGCAATGGGCACTAAGTATGTGCCTAGTTTGGCAAACCTGTATATGGCTGAATGGGAGGAGGAAGCCTTGTACAGTAAGAAACCACAACAGTTATTACTATTTAAGAGATTTATTGATGATATTTTCATTATTTGGGCTGGAGATAAAGAGAGTCTTATTAATTTTGGTTATAATTTGAAAATGAATAATAAAAATATTAAACTGTCCTGGGAAATTAGTGATGAAAAAAAAATTTCTTAGATTTGGAGATAAGGAAAGAAGAAGAAAAATTGCTAACACAGACATATTTTAAACCGGTAAACAGAAATAGCTACCTAATAGCTACCATAAATCAGGCCAAACTGATTGGAGAGACATTAACAATGGAAAATGGATTTATCGAACAGAAGATACAAGAGATAACACAAATGGACAGAGAAAAATTGATTCAAGACTCGATCAAAAATACTGAACAAAAAAATAACATTCCATTGGTGATGCATTATAATATTCAGCTTAAACAGATTGAGAGAATATGCAAGAAATATTGGAACACCATAAGAGCAGATCGACATTTGGGAACAATTCTGCCTGTGAAACCTAAATTCACATACCGAAGAGCACTGACTCTAATGCCCCGTACACATGGTCGGACATTCTGCCGGAAAAAGTCAGATCGGATTATGTTGTCGGAAAATCCGAACGTGTGTGGGCTCTATTGGACTTTTTCCGTCGGAAAAAATTTGAGAGCAGGATCTAAAATTTCCTGACCAACAAAATCCGATTGGACTTCCGATCATGTGTAGAAAATTCTGATGCACAAAGTCCCACGCATGCTCAGAAAAAATTTGGAGACGAAAGCTATTGGCTACTGGCCTCTTCATAGTCCCGTCGTACGGTTTGTACGTCACCTCGTTCCGAATGATCGGATTTTCTGACAACTTTGTGCGACTGACTGATTTTGTGGTCGGAATGTCCGACCGTGTGTACGGGGCATAAGAGATTGCATTGCTAAAAACATGCTGGATCCTCCATCTAGAAATTACTTTTCCTTCTTTGAAGGGAAAGGTTATTATCCATGTAAAAGTTGCTATACATGCAGACATACAAAAGAAAATAAAAAGAAGAAATTAAGTTATAAATCTACAGTAACTGCTAAAGAGTACTTTATGGAGAATTTTATATCACGTAGGACCGAGAGGGTTGTGTATCTTTTAGAATGCCCTTGCCGGATTCAAAATGTAGAAAGGACTAAAAGACCACTATGGAAAAGATTAAGAGAACATACACAGAATATTAAAAGTGGGTTTACGAAACAGTTTATCCAGGCATTATGCCCAGTATCACAAAAAGGATCCTTCCTTGCTTGTGGTATGTGGTATAGAAAAATACAAACCCCACTAGAGGGGTGATAACAAAATTATTAAAATAAGTCAGTCTAAATCTAGGTGGATTCACGAGTTACACTGACACCATTAATACATAACGTGGAACTTGATCTTAATTGTTTTATATCTAATTTTTAATAGTTGCTGATTTTATAGATTTTTTGGAGATTTTTTCTAGATTTCATTGTCTTCTCCTAATTATCCACTAGATGCCGCTACTCATTCCATTTCTGGGTCTATTTTACCTGATGGGTGTTATTTCATGTTTAGTCAGTAGGTGGTGCTGTTTTACTTATTTACAGATTATTGCAACATGCAGGAATGTTATTGACTTTTTATTATTAGGTATTTTTATTACTATTATGTGGAATGTGTGTTTGAACCCTTATTATATCCATAATGCGTTGTGTCAAGATCTAGAATATATGTCAGAATAGGAGTTGTTTAGACCGTTGTGGTTGCCATAACAGCGGATTGTGTTATATAAGGCAGGCATTGTACACCCGACTCCATACCCTTTGATGAAGACACATGATCAGTTACGCAACGCGTCAGGGATGAGCTGTTACTTCAGGTCGCGGCTGTGACGTCACTTCAGGTCACGGCCAAAACCGGAAGTTCCTTTGTTTGTGAGGTTGAACAGCGCTAATTTTAACTGTTAGTTACTACATTGTTTTAATACATTTTATTTGAATACTACAGCCCTCTTTTTATTGCATGCAAACTGCTTATGATGTGAAGGAAAAGCCTATAATTGAATTTATAAGCTGTTGTTATCCATCTGGCTGGGTGTCCCTGGAAAAAGGATCAGATCACTGTGGAACCAGGAGTTTAATTTATACAGAGGCTTGACTCGACCTGTAGGAGTCTCTGTCCAAGGTGAGAGGCTGGGTCAAACCACTAGCACACAGCAGATGGTGGAAGCATTTGGAAAAATTGGATCTTCCTTCTGTTTTGCACAAGCACTTTATTCATATGAACTTTTGGATTAGGCACGTTCACATTGATTCACTGCATTGTCATACAATTGAATAGTTGTAGATTTATCACATTTATTTGAGTAAGTGCCACATTATTCATTTTACTACATACAGAGTGCAGACCTCAGGAGTGTGCTACGCACACAAAGCTGAGTTCAGGAGTGTGCTACATACACAATGCAGGGTTCGGGTGTGTGCTATGCACACAATGCAGGGTTTAGGAGTGAGCTATGCACACAATGCAGGGTTTAGGAGTGCGCTATGCACACAATGCAAGGTTCAGATGTGCACTACACACACCATGTAGGATTCAGGAGTGCACTACGCTCACAATGCTGGGTTCAGAAGTGCACTATGTACAAGAGCTCTGGCTTGTTTCTAGAGTGTGGGAAACATAGGGTTAGTAGAATGCCATCAGAGGACAATATATTTTTTCAATCCATTCTTCTTGTATTGTGACATCAGCAATATTTTTAAAGATAAAGCAAGAAGATGGATGGCTGAATAGATGGATGGACAGAACACACAGACATCCTGCCTTCTTTTCTCCCTGTCATAGTCTCTTTCCTGGCAAAAAGCAATGCAGGATGTTCTGTCTGTCCCATGGGGAATCTTTAACACAAGTCTTGTTGGTGTTAGAATACAGCCTCAATGGATTGGATAAACAATCTGGTTCTCTGGAGCTCCTCTGCTAACCTTCCCGTAGAAACCAGCTTGTTCTCTCCATGCTGGTAGAAGATGCTTCTTCCCCTTTAGACAAAGTGTAGGCAAACACAACTTACTGTGTATCACTGCAGGGGCTGAGGAATCTGTGTGTCTCCTGTATTCTGTCCCCATAGCAGGCTGTGTTCTCTCTTCTCTCTCCCCTTCCCATCCAGCTCCTCTGTCACATCTTAGAAATCAAATAAGGCAGACTGGGAAAGGGGGCGGGTATAGCGTTTTGTCATTGGCTGAGGTGGTAGCAGAGAGGCTATATATCAATCCACCTCTGAAACTAGCCTGTCGGGTCTAACTAAAGATCATTGGCTTCTGCAGCTAGAGCTGATGTATCCCTTCACAGGAAAAAAAAGAGTCCCCAGCTTCCTGGCAGCAATAGATGACATGCAGGCAATGAAATAATAAAAGAAAAACACTGTACCATCTGCAAGTATGTGAATTTTGGGGGCGCTATTAGGGTGCTTAAATAATGTGTGGGGGTGCTTCCGCACCCACAAGCACCCACCTGGTGCTTCCCCTCACCCAATCAGTGCAGCCTCATCAGTGCCCATTAGTGCAGCTTATCAGTGCTGCTTCATTAGTGCCCATCAGTGCAGCCTCATCAGTGCGCATCATTGCCCATCAGTGCAGCCTCATCAGTGCAGCCTTATCAGTGCACTTCAGTGCAGCATCATTAGTGCCCATCCGTGCAGCCTCATCAGTGCCCATCAGTGCAGCCTCATCAGTGCAGACTTATCAGTGCACTTCAGTGCAGCATCATTAGTGCCAATCAGTACAGCCTATCAGTGCCCATCAGTGCAGCTTCATCAGTGAAGAAGAAAAAATACTTATGTGCAACATTTTATAACAGGAACTAAGAAAAACTTTTTATTTTTTCAAAAATGTTGGTCTTTTTTAATATGTTAAGCAAAAAATAAAAAGTCCAATGATGATTACATACCACCAAAAGAAAGCTCTATCTGTTTCATAATAAAGATAAAAATTTCATATTGGTACAATGTTTCATGACCGCACAATTGTCATTCAAATTGCAACATCACTGAAAGCTGAAAATTGGCCTGGCCTAGGAAGGGGGTGAAAGTGCCTGGTATTGAAGTGGCTAAAGAATGCTTAATTGCTTAAAAAGCCTAAGCACATGAGCTGATAGTTCTAAGCAATGGCTTATAGAATCATCCTAACTACATCTTTCTTCCTCTGAGGGATAGTGAATGCAACAAGCTGTACACATAATAATATGGAGTCCATACAATAATAGGTAACATTTTCAATATAATTTTTTTGTCATAGTTCATATACTAAAGCAAGTTGCATTTTTTTTTGTTTAGCTTTGTTGGTACGTATTGTTCATTGTTATATTTTGCAAGCATAGTTCACATCAGCTGACAGCTGTTTGGTAAACAGATTGATGTCTATCAAGTTAAACCCTGGTGGAGTACAGTAAGGAACAGGAGAAACTGTATATAGAAAGAAAAATCAGCAGGTTGCTATGGAAATGATTCACAGATGGATTTCTCAATGTATTGTGGTTACTGCACTAAATACTTAAATATATAGAATCATTTTAATCATGGACGTGATTAAGCAAGAGTATCTGTAATTTCTCCCCTTCCTTGGTAATTTTTTTAATTATGATGTTTATTAATAAAATCAAAATCCATCATTACAAGGTATACATAGCCATATTATAGCAGAACATTACATTAAGAGAAATAAAACAGGTAACAGCATCATTGCCGAGTAGGATTTAAAATTTTTAATACATTAACTAGAAAATATAATCTGTAACTAAAAACATATTACTGTAACAATAACCAGCAGTTCTTGAAGTTAATTTACAATAAAATACATTCACTGTACACATTATTGTGATGGTTGTTTGTGTAGTGGGGCCATAATTACAAAAACAACTTTGAAAAAAGGGTCTGCTCGTTACAATTAGGATAATGAGATAGGAATTTGCTGCTTAGAAGAGTTAAAACAAGAAAACAAGGCCATCCGTATTTTGTCAAATTTTGTAGGCCAGCCAATAGCTTCATGGGCTAATCTATAGAGATTTTCCTGGCAAAAAAAATATGTACTGTAGCATCAGGAATGTCTTCTTAGCACTCCCAAGGTCTATATCACCAATTATACCTAGTTGAGACTTTTGACTACATGTATTGGGGATATCAACGTTTTGAAAAATAAAATTTGTAATTTGAGGCCAGAATAATTTTGTTCCACCCCCAAACCATATGAAAAATAATTCTCTCTGCACCTTGGCACATGTGACAAAGAGGGGTGTATCATTTTCCCATTTTAAACAAGTTTACAGGTGTGAAATAAATTCTGTGAAAATTATGCAATTGAAATAGCATGTAATTTGCGTATTTAACAGTACTTAAACAGGAGTTGTAAAAATCATCCCAAACCAACCGACTCATATCCAGATAATCCCTGTCTCCTTTTACTGAACCTAGGACAACCTAGAGGGTTTTCCCTTTAGAAAAGTACCATCAAATCTGGTGACCAACTTCAAATCAGAGGGCTGAAGTAACAGATTTTACAGTGGTTGAAAGGATATATCTCACAATCCAAACTGGGCTGCAGCAGCATGCCGCTGCAAATGGCAGGTATAGAACACTGTCAACTCCTGCTGCAGTGCAGTAACGAATTTGAAAAAGCCATCTGAGTATAGCTGATGTACATATTTCAAGCTAAGCCTGCATTAGCCCACTGAGGGCCACAAGGAATAGATATAAAATATATGAAGTTCCAATCACACTTCACCACACCATGTGATTGGAAAAGGAATGCCTATTCAATGCTCTGCTAAGCTGATGTAGACCAGCGGTAGGAGACAAGCAGTGATGCCTAACCTTGTGCATGTCTGGCAGGATCAGAGCATTTCACATTTACAGACATGGTGGAGCAATCATCAGTTCAGAAAGAAAATTCAACTGTTTTTTAGTTAAAATATTTACGGATATGGAAATCTTTTTAATGGCTGACCTGTAGTGAAGTGAATTGTAAAGGACCACTTAACTGGTTAGCAGGCACCATACTGTCTTCAGTTTGCTATATAACACCTGCAAATCCTTTAAACCTGGGGTGCTTTGTATTGAAAATACTCTTTCCCTCCTCATTGTAATGGGAAGGCTTACTACCAAATCAGTAAGTTGCAGGTTATGGGTCGGAACTAGGGAACTTGTTAGTTTTTGTGTTTAAAAAAAAAAGCCCAGATTTTGAGAAACAAAGGTTATAGGTATCTGCCATCCAGTGTGCTATGGCTTTTACCCATTTGTTTTCACTCACAGCTTTGAATTGTTTCAGATGACTGATAAAACTAGACCCATATGCCTCGATGTTCATATCAATAGTGAACTCAAATATGCCTTCTGAGAACGCGAGCTAGAAGGCACGAATGCTTACTCTTCCATTTGTGTTACAGGCCGGATTGCTTTCTGTTTGTAATAATGGGATACTTGCCTTTAACCCCTTCACTACTGCAGCACCTTTATCAAGCAGTGAACTGGTTAAAATTCTAATCTAGCCATATGACTTTTTTTGTACAGAAATGCTAACATCTTCATATTGTCTGTTCAGTACATAATTTATGACATAAAATTAATGTTTTCACCCAAAAAAAAAAAAAAAAAATATATGAAGTTCAGGGTTACACCACATAGGATTATTTGTTTTTTTTAACCATAGATTTTTATTGAAAAATTGCAGTTTATACATGAAGTACAAAGCGTTGTTTATAACATATAACATGGTGGATGTTGAATGTTAGACTTACTTCTACAAAGAAACATTTCTATCTGAGCTACCTATATCCACATAGCTTACAACCTCAACAGGAGGTAGAGCCTGTCACCTCGACTGGGTACATACTGTGAGCAGGTTCCTATAAGGGACATGAAAGAGGTAGCCCTCCTGGGACCTTGTTGAGGGTCCCTGGTGAAGAAGTATATAGTAATTTCTATCTTTGTAGGATACTATCCAGTGAACATCAAACAATGATACTTTCTGAACACAATAATATGAGAACACATACTTTGGTCTCGGTGTAGTCACATATTAGTAGTTTCTGTTGTATGCCTTTTGGTGTGACTACGCCTAATATTCGTTTTTACTACTATATGGCTGGGTGTTTGGTATAAGTATCATGAGTATATTAGACATAGAGCAATAGTCACGAGTGAGAGGAGGCATAATGAGAAGATCTCCAGATCTCCCAGTATTTGTGGAAGGCTGGAGCTCTTCTTTCTTTATACTCAAGCATTTTCTCCATTGTATAGTGGGCATTACTCTAGAAATTACTTCCTAAATCTTTGGAGGCAATTGGGAGCGCCATTCTCTTGCCAAGGATATGCGTGCTGCAAATAGAATATGTAGAACAACCTTTCTCCCCATAGGGGGGAAGTTTTCTATGCCAAGGCTGAGGAGGACAAGTGCAGGGTTTGGTGTGGATGTGGTATTTGTTTTGTCTGGAATGATGGAAGTTACGTCCTTCCTAAAGAATTCTATTACCTTACAGCTCCACAGTATGTGTAGAAGGTTTCCAGTATTATTACAATTCCGCCAGAAAAGTGGTGGGATACTTGGGTTAATTTTGTGAATACATAGGGGTGTGAAGTACCACCTATGCAGTATCTTCTGTGAATTTTCCCAGTGGTCTACACATGCTGAGGATTTGCCGTTGTATTTTACAGCTAAGTGCCATTGATGTAATAGAAATTCTCTTTTTAGTTCCTGTTTCCATTTCAGCATATTGGGTAATTTAGACTGTATGTATAGGGGGGTAGCGAATTTATAGAATAAGGATATCCCCTTGTGTTTCCCCGGATGTTTGTTTATTAGGAATTTTTTTAGTGGCCTAGGTATATTAGATTTGGTGTAGTGTGTTATTTGAAATAGTTGGTATCTGTCCAGTGCTTCATGTCCCTCTAGGTCAGGTGTAAAGAAAGGATCCTCTTTCTTTTTCCAAGCTTGGGTCGAAAAGTTTGGGATTAGGTATTCATACGCCGCTAATGGAGTTTTAATTTCTTGCATTGAAGTGTCTGTAAATGATTGTTTTGACATGGAGGACCATGCTCCTATAGAGGCTTGTATTGCAGGGTAGAGTGGTGATTCGGGTCTATGGTGTAAACAGGCAGCTATCACCAGCGCTGGGAGATCATGGCCTGGGGTAATTTCTTGTTCTATTTCTGACCATCTATTGTCAGTTTGACATGAGAACCAGTAACGAGTTTGTTCCAGAATTGCTGCTTGATAGTAAACGTGTACGTTGGGGAGGCCTACACCGCCAAGGTATTTGGGTTTGTACAATTGTGTCTTTGCAATTGCAATTCTAGGTTTTTTACCTGCCCAAATAAATTTCTTTAGCTTGTTGGTTAATTGTAAAAAGAATGTTTGGGGGATAGGTATGGGTAGTGTTCTAAAATGCTACAATAACTTGGGCAGTATTTGCATTTGGTATGCAGCTATTCTCCCCATCCATGTTAAATGCAGTTTGCCAATTTGGTCCATCCCTTCTTCAATGTTAGCAAATAATGGAAGGTAGTAGCAGGAGTATAGTTTAGTGGAAGAGGAGGAGAGTTGCACACCAAGATAAGCAACTGGGGGGGGGGGGGGGGGGGGTCCCAATTACAGGGGAATAGACTTTTGATCCTTTTTTGTTCCTCTATGGGCACATTTAGTGTCAAGGAAAAGCATTTGTTTGTGTTGAGTTTGTAAAAGGAAACCTGACCAAATTTGTGTAGCAGCTTTTTAAGTGCTAGCATGGAGGCTTCGGGGTTAGATATTGTTAGTATAATAACGTCGGCAAAGAGTCCTATCTTGTGGCTTTCATGACCTATCCTGATACCTTGAATGGTTTCAGTGGACCTGATACATTGTGCCAGTGGTTCTATGATAAGTGAGAATATTATTGGGGAGAGGGGACAGCCTTGATGCGTACCATGTACTCCAAAGACATGCTGATAAGTTAATTAGATCCTGTCAAAAAAAATTGGCCAAATATGTGTATGTAAGTGCAGCGGGACCCCATGGGGGTCCATACCGCAGATATACACCAGCGGCAAAAAGCGTCCTGAGGCGATTCAGTTTGCATAGGTAGCACTATACAAGTCACTCATTCATTCATTCATTTGATAACAAGAAAGAATCAGAGAGAAGCATAGATGTGTAGACTTGAGCTATGGGATTGGAATATAAGGAAATGATAGTTGAGTGTATCAGGCCGGATATTCCAAATTCGTGTAAGGTCCTTGATAGGTAACCCCAATGTACCCTATCAAATGCCTTTTTGGCATCTAAGGCTAGGAAGATACTGGGTACTTGGTTGACTTCTGCAAAGCGCAGGAGGTCTAACATCCTTCTGGTCCCATCTGGTACTTGCCTGCCCTTTACAAAGCCAACTTGATCCAATCCTATGAGGGAGGGGGTAATTTACATTAGCCTATTGGCTAATATCTTGGCATATATCTTTAGATCAGAGTTTAGTAATGAGATTGGCCTAAAATTTGGGGGGTGGGGAGCGTCTTTACCGGGTTTTTGTAAGGTAACTATGATTGCTTGGAGCATTTCCCTTGGGAAGGAACCTGATGTGGCTGCCATATTAAAAACATCTACTAGTTTTGGTGCAAGGAGGGCGGTGAAAGCTTTATAGTACTCAGCGGAGTAACCATCCGCTCCTGGGGATTTGTGCATGGGAAGAGATTTGATAACTGTCTCAACTTCTCCACTAGTGAAGGGGGAGTTTAGGGCTTGTAGCATTGCTGTATCTACTGAGGGCAATTGGATTCCTTGGAGGAATTTATCAATCTCTATTTCCGTGGGTTGGTGGGTGGTTGGGTCTTTGTTGAGGTTATAAAGGGATTTTTAGTAGTCCACAAAGGCATTGGCTATGTCCTTAGGGTTGTGGAGTGTGGTATTGGAGCTGTGATGTTAAATGTGTGTAATATTGGCTTTGCCTTGTCTTTTTTTGATTTGGGAGGCTAGGAGTTTGCATGCCCTATTGTTTTGGGAATAGAAAGATAGTTTTATCCTTTTGAAATACAGGCAACCTGGATAAGTATTCCCCTAGCGAATGCTTTATGTGGACACCAAATCATTGTTGGAGAACACTCTCCATTGGCATTGAAGCTGAAGTATTCTTTGAGTTTCTCTTCTATCTCATCACTGATGTGGGGATGCGACAGAAGAAAAGTGTTGTTGCGCCACAGCCGTTTGTGGGAAGTTTTGCTAGTATCCATAACCTCAATGGCCACAGGCGCGTGGTTTCACCAGGTGATGTTATGGACATCAGTTTAATACACACGACCGGACTTTCTGGCAGACTAGGTCTGACGTTTTTTCCGACGGACTTTCGGAGGACTTCCGTCGGACTTTACGAACGAACGGACTTGGACACACACAATCACACCAAAGTCTGACGGAATCGAACATGATGACGTACAACTGGACTAGAATAAGGAAAGTTCTTAGCCAGTAGCCAATAGCTGCCCTAGCGTTGGTTTTCGTCCGTCAGACTAGCATACTATAGGAACTGGATATGGCGGAGTTCTGGCAGAAAATTTTGAAACATGTTCAATTTCTAAAGTCCGTCTGATTTTTCAACAGCAAAGGTCCGATCAAGCGCACACGTGATCGAATTGTCCAGCGGATTCGTTCCGTCGGACCTTTGCTGTTGAAAAGTCCAGTCGTGTACACGGCATTACTTACTTTCTGCAAGGTATACATATCCGTGAGAAAAAAACAATTCTAGAGTAACTATTATGCACCATAGAGTAATATGTGTAGTCCCTCTCGGTGGACCTAAGGCAGCGCCAGGGATCAAAGAGTCTTTCTTCATGGCACCAAGATCCTAAAGAGGGCCTTTTCCTGAGAGCCACGAGGAGGAGTCAAGTTCATCATTCATACCCATATTGAAATCCCCACATATTATTAAGTTACCCTTTTGCATGGATTTAGCAAGTGAAACAACTTTACGAATACATTTCATTGGTTTGACATTTGGAGCATACAAGATATCGTAGGTAACTCGGTCTATTTCGGTGACCAGAATGATAAAGCATCCTTGGGGGTCAATATGATCCTGCAATAAAGAAAGGTTACAGTGTCCTTAATAACAATCAATACCCCATTTTCTTGGAAATGTCATTGGCAGTGAACACTGGGGAATTTGTTGTTCGTGCACTTTGGGGGTTTGCTGCTGGAGAAATGTCTCTTGTGCACACAGAATGTCACATTTCAGGTCCAGAGCTGACTTCCACAGGGTTCTCACATTGTGTGACACAATTTTAAGGCTCATTCCAGTTAATTAAAGTGAACTGCTGCCATCTAGTGGTAGGAGTTAATAGAGAATGTGCTCTTGAACTGTTGCTGAGTATGTGTAGTTCTTGAGGTAAAGTTTCTGTAATAAACGTCAGAAAAAAAGAAAGAACAAAAATAGAAAACCAAACTGAGCCGTGCAGCAACTTGGAACAGTCAAGCAATATGTACCATACAGGTATAAGTGCCATCAGCAGGAACAAGCATGTAGCAGGTAGTTGTCTACCTGCCTCTCTTGTTTTGACGATGATTATTGCGTCTATCCTTTAGGAGGGTCTGCAGCTTCTCCATTCACCGGCAGAAGGTGCCATTTTCTGAGGAGCTCCATACCTTTTTCAAGTGAAGTGATTGCTTGCGATTCATTATGCATTTTCAGCAATAAATTGAAATTGAATCCCCACTTGTAAAGAATTTTGTGGTTACGCAGGATTTTTGAAGTGTAGCTTGTGATAAATCAGCATACAGTGTGATTCCAGCAAACGGGTCAGGGAGTGCGGGATGCTGTCTGGCAAATTGCATCAGCTGGTCCTTCACGTGGTAAAAGTGGATCCTAGCTATGACATCCCTGGGGATTTGGTCAGACAGGAATGATGGCTTTGGCAGTCTGTGGGCTCTGTCTATTATTACATCAGCAGGCCCCATGGACGGGAGGGCGGTGGTCATGAGCTTTTGGAGGTATGCTGTGAGTTCTGCTGGTTAAATCGATTGAGGGACTGCGAGCCCTATCTTTGATGTCCGCCATCTTGAGACGCATGGCCTTGAGCTCATCCTCAACATCAAAGTGGGCTTCTACCAGCTCATTATGTGCCATTCCTCCATTTTCTTTCCACATAGTTTACTCTGCTGCTCAACGCTGATAGTTCAGTTTTTGTGGTGTGCATAAATGCTGACATGTCCTGTTGGAGGGCCCCCCATAGAGTCAGTCACATTTCTTTCATAGTGGTGTCCATGATAGGCTGCACGGATGTGGGGAATGCATCTAGCTGCTGGCCATAAGAGGAGGATTCCTCCAGTTCTTCCCCTTCCCTCCCTGCCTCATCCTGCTTCTCCCGCTCCACCTCAATCCTCATTTTCTGCTTCACAGGGCTATCAAAGGGTGAGGAGGGTGGTGGAGGGCTTTTGGGGCATGACTCACCCATGGATGGTGACAGATAGCTGCAGGAGCGTGAAGGGAATGCTGAGTCTCTGCTCTCAGAGCAGGTGCCATCTTGGGAATCTCAGCTGGCCACGGGGGGAAGATATTGATCAATTTCTTTGGCCCCTCTCCTCTCCTTGCATCTGCTCATCATGGCCGCTGTGTTCCCCTCAGTCTCCCCTCGCTGTGGATGCAATTTGTGTCCGTTAAGGTTAGCTGTGAGCCGTGTTATACAGGCTGTTGTGGCAGAGATTTCTCCTCACACCCGCTCTGGCTACCGGCTCCGCCCCCCACATAGGATTATTTGAAGAGACAGCCAAAGTTGTCTGCTGTCAAAGTTTGAGATATTATTTATAAATGTTCATGGAAGTAGCCAAAATAGTAGTGCCCTCAGAGATGCAGAGAGTTTTCTTGTGAATAGGTTTGGGTAGGGTTTCAAAGAAGGAGACCACAGCTGCATTTTGTGGCTTTGGCAGCATTATTTATCTCTGGAAATAGCCACCAATGCAAATATTGCACACAGTTGTTGTTATATTTAACCTCATCCAGATTCCATGTCCCACACAGCAGATACTCCATATCTCAGAAGTGCAGGATTTTTGGTGTGAAGAGGTCAGGATACAGTTTATGGGGGCCAAGGGTACATAGGGACCCATGTGCTTGCTGTATAGGAAACAAAACAGATAACCGATTATCTCCTATTTTAGATTTAATCCAGTTTTTAATGAAGATCTCAGGGTTTTGGTCCTCTGAGTATTCCGGGTAGACCCATTAAGCAAAGATTAGTTCTGTAGAGGCAATTATCCAGATCCTTCTGAAATATCAAACAATAAGCAGAGAGAGGGTTAAGGCCTCATGCACACGAGACGCTGTTAAACACGCGTTCAGAGGCAGTTGGACACTTTTTTCAACTGCACCTGAACGGATGCAATGTTATCCTATGTGTCCATGTACACAGTCTTGTTTTTTCCTGTTTTTATGCAGTTGCGTTTAACCTTGTTTTTCCAGAAGCAAAAAAATGCGTTCAAACACTTTGCTTTTCAACGTTTCAGATGAAAAATGCAGCTAAACGCGGCTAAACGTGGCTAAACGCAGGCACCTGCGTTTAGACGCGTTTGCGTTTATAAGCCTTTTTAAAGGAATCCAATTTTTTGGACCAGAAAACTCAGAAATACAATGGTAAACTATAAAAAATACTAGAAAAATTGGTTTAAAATGTCATAATTAGTTTAGATAGTTCATAGAGCATATATACTCACTAATGCATACATGTTTGTGAAATATCCAACGGACATTCGCTGTGCCATCAATAGATGGGTCCAATATCGACAAGCTCTGATTCTGGACCTCTCATGCAAATTTGCGACGATGTTGCTGCCTCATCAAGAGCAACATCAGGAGCATTTCCTGATATATATTCAATATGGGATCCATTTCCAAAAAAAACACAGAAAGAGAGGCAAATGCAAGTGTACAACTGCTTGTGTGCATGGGGCCTAACAGTTTTAATCTCACTTATTCCTTGCTCAGCATTAGACAATCTGTGCCTCATTTTCTGGATGCCATGTTTAATCATGGATACATTCTTTCTGACAGAGGCAATCTAAACCATTAGCATAATGTTTGCAATTGATAGATAGTAATCATAACTTCACTGAGGGTCAATTCTGCATTCAACCACCTGCTCCCTCTAGCCACTGCTACAAAATTTTAAGGGTAGGAGATATTGGGTCAAGAGTGCTGCCAATGTGGTACCCACCACCCCGTGGTATTTTTTCAGCTTGTGCTGTGTGCCACATGCTGCTGTGGAGCCACCACCATCTTGCTTGGAGTCCAAGGAAACCTTATCAGATTTGAACATTGTATGCCTAATTTGGGGAATTATGAACTTGGGGGATTTAGGAAGCACCTTAAGGTGCCAGAGCTGCAGTAACTTATACCGATTTCACAGGATATGTGTTAAAAATCAGCAATATAGATGGAGCTCTCAGAGAAAGCGCCTTACATCACAGATTAGTGCATAAGAGAACATTACTAGTGGTGGGAGAATCAGGAATTGTACAGTATGCTTCTTTGCAAATTGGACAAGTTTCATGGCATCCATTTAGACAAATTAAAACATTGTCAGTTCACAATTTCCCTGGCTTTTTTATTTGCTAACGATGCAATAAGTGTGAGTTACATATGTACCCCTGGTCTAAATTTGTCCAGTCATTGTGAATATTACACTAAGATAAACTAAACAGAAAAAAAATGTCATTGACTTACTCATTGTGTTGAATAAGGTAAAGTGCTGTTTTACCCCAGTAGTGATTTCTCATGGGACTTGTAGTTATGTGCTAAATAACATCGGTTTTGTCCCTTATGCCATTTGTACTTAAGCACAGTTTTTCAATGACTCTATAACAAATCCCAATGATAAGGCTGAATGTTACTGAGCAGAATATAAAATATTTAATATATCAGTCGATAAGCAGCATGGTGGGGGCTCACTCATCTCAAGTATTACAGTAGTAAAGCCTAATAATGCCACAGCAAACAGACAATGATTTATTTTGCATTGAATATTAGTCCTTTAGAATAAATATGTTTTACACTGGAAGGGTTTTACAATAAAATATGATATATATATATATATATATATATATATATATATATATATGCTGTATTTATCGGCGTATAACACACGTGTTATACACCGACCCCCCACCAATCCCCTGCTGTCTGGAGCCCCGCCGACATTTACCGAGCCGAGTGTACTGTGTACTCGGCTCCGCTTGCAGTCACGCACAGTCCCGCCTCCCTAGCCTTTACGTCCCACCATTGGCCCGGTGTTGTGTTCGTCGGGAGGAGCCGAAGACCTCAGCGGCGGGAGGAGCCAAAGATCGCGGTGGGAGGAGCCGAAGATTTGGCAGCCGAAGGAGCCGAAGATCTCAGCAGCGGGAGGAGCCAAAGATCTCAGCGGTGGCGGTGGGAGGAGCCGAAGATCTCAGCGGCGGCTGTAAATTTAAAACTAAACCATGCTGCAATTTTGGGGAAGGCTGCAGATGGACAGTGTAAGGCTGCAGGGGGACAGTGGAAGGCTGCAGGGGGACAGTGGAAGGATGCAGGTGGACAGTGGAAGGGTGCATTAATGGGCATTTAAATGTTTTTTTTTCCTATAATATTTTTTTCCTAAAATATATAAAAAAAAACATTTTTCCTCAGTTTAGGCTGATACGTATTCTTCTACATATTTTTGGTAAAAAAAATCGCAATAAGCGTTTATTGATTGGTTTTCGCAAAAGTTAGAGCGTCTACAAAATAGGGGATAGTTTTATGGCATTTTTATTGATAATTTTTTTTTTACTAGTAATGTTGGCGATCAGCGATTTTTATCGTGACTGTGACATTATGGCAGACACATCGGACAATTTTGACACATTTTTGCCATTTTTTGACAAAAAAATTGCATTGATTACTGTACAAATGTCATTGGCAGTGAAGGGGTTAACCACTATGTGGCGCTGTAGGGGTTTAGTGTGTCCTAGGGGGTGATTCTAACTGTGGGGGGAGGGGCTGGGTCTGACACATCACTGATCACCGCTCCTGATTACAGGGAGTACCCTTCTGCCGCAGTATATCTGCGTAAGGCGGTCGGGAAGCGGTTAAACAATAAAACACAATAAAGTTTAAATTATGTATTTGAATGAAGAGTAGGTAATTTAAAATATGCTGCATGCAAAAATGTTAATATTTGCAGATGTTTAAAATGTTCCAAATGTTATTATTTATTTTATATTTTTAATTAAGGTCCTTATTGCATTATTATGTTACTAATAATGTAATTTCATTTTGTTTGCCAGCGTACATATATAAACATCCTGCCAGAAAGTGGATATTACAAGCTATGATCTTGGAACTGTTTTTTTTTTTTTTTTTGCTGGAAATTGGCGGTGTTTTTAAAATGATCTGGGTGGCTTTACAACCACCTGATTCATTTTACAGTGCTGTGAGAGCCCTTCCACACTTTCAAGCAGTGTTAGCCCTTTTGTGATAGCAATAAAGTTAAATGAAAAAATAAATAAATATATAAAGTCTAATAAAAAATGTATAAAATAAATAAGAATGATTTTAACCACTTGCTTACTGGGCACTTAAACCCCCTTCCTGCCCAGGCCAATTTTCAGCTTTCAGTGCTGTCACTCTTTTAATGACAATTGCACAGTCATGCTAAACTGTACCCAAATTAAATTTTTACATTTTTTTTTTCATACAAATAGAGCTTTCTTTTGGTGATATTTAATCACTGTTGGGTTTTTTATTTTTAGCTAAAAAAACAAAAAAAGACCGGAAATTTTGAAAAAAAAAACAGTTTCATAGTTTGTTATACAATTTTAAAAACAGGTAATGTTTCTCCTTCATTGATGTGCACTGATGAGGCAGCACAGATGGGCACTGTTAGGCTGCACTGATAGGCACTGATAGGTGGCACTGGTGAGCACTTATGAAGCGGCACTGGTGGGCACTGATGGGTGGCACCGATAGGTGGCACTGATAGATTGCACTGATGGGCAGCACTGATGGGCGGCACTGGTAGGTGACACTGATAGGCAGCACTGATAGGTGGCACTGATGATGATGCACTGATTGGCACTGAGAGGTGGCACTGGTGGGCATTGGTAGGTGGCACTGGTGAGTACTGCATAGAAACAGTGGCTATCCGTGATCGGGACCAATGTCCCTCTGACAGCTGGCAAACGGCTTTTTTTTCTCCTGATTAATAGCTGATCTTCTGTTTACATCACGTGGCTGACAGCTGATCACTTGGTAAGGGGACAGGGCTGGGATTGTCAGTGATACATATGATACATAGACATAAAGAAGAGGGGGCCTCCCTTATTTCACTATTAAATGAAAGAACTTCAGTTTGTTGTAGAGGCTCCAACATTTTGCATTTGAAGGTGCAGGGCTTATAGAGCATATGTTTATATTGACTTGAGCAGAAGTCAAGGTCCCATATAAATCATTTGCCTAAAATCTGAATGGGCTCCGTAGGTACCCAGGGATTGACCCAGAGACTAATGGCAATACTTTTAGGCATCATAATGTGTCTACACCTCAGCACTTTTGTTACTAAACAAAATTTTAGGCCAGATCAGGTTCATTTTAAAGCAAATGACAAAAGATGTTTAGGATGAAAGAAAGAAACATATTCATAACAACAAAAAAATCTGTATAATTTGCAGAAAAATTAAATCTATTCAGTGTATTTCTAGCCTGTGATTTTGCACATTTGCACATCCTCATCATTCCAGTGACAGTAGTTCAGTAACAGTAGTCCTCAAGACCGGGAATGAATGCAAGTCTTTATAACAGGAACAATGACAGCGATAAAACCTGAAGAAGAAAGAAGAATACAAATGCCACACATAAATATATATTAAATTAGCCAGTGTATTACAGGGACTCAAGGGGCCACACGATGACATCACTGGGTGACCCCGCCCCCTCTGACGCATGGAGATACCCCTATGGCTTTCCTGTAGCATCAGAGGGGGCGAGGTCACTCTGTTATGTAACCAGGTGGCCCCCCCCCTCTGACGCTACAGGGAAGCCATAGGGATGTCCCCGTGCATCAGAGGGGGCGGACTGGGTGGCCCTGCCCCCTCTGACGTTACGGGAAAGCCATAGGGATGTCCCCGTGTATCATAGGGGGGCATGGTCACCCCGCGATGTCATCGTGTGGCCTCAGTAATAAAAGAACTATCACCTGAGAGCGGCCAGTCATTGCGGCGGGTGCCTCCCATGGAGGCAGATCGTAGGTGTTTTTTTTACCATTTTCACACATTTTTTGTGAAATGGTAGGGGTACATTTGTATCCCGTTACCATTTCACACAGTGTAGAGGGGGGGTATGGGGGTCCCCTTGTTAAAGAGGGCTGCCAGATTCCGATAAGCCCCCCACCTGCAGACCCCCACAACCACCGGGCAAGGGTTGTGGGTATAAGGCCCTTCTCCCCATCAACATGGGGACAAGGTGCTTTGGGGTGCTACCCCAAAGCACCCTCCCATTGTGGAGGGCATGTGGCCTGGTACGGTTCAGGAGGGGGGATGCTCTCTCACCCGCCCTCTTTTCCTACGGCATGCCAGGTTGCATGCTCGGATAAGGGTCTGGTATGGATTTTTGGGACGGGGTTCCCCTTAAAATCCATACCAGACCTGAAGGGTCTGGTGTGGATTTTGAGGGGGGCCCCCCACACCATTTTTTTTAAACATTTTGGTGCGGGGTTCCCCTTAATATCCATACCAGACTTGAAGGGCCTGGTATGACATTTGGGGGGACCCCTACGCATATTTTTTTTTCGTTTCAATATTTTTATTGAAGAAATTTCATATTACAAATAATCAGATACATATCAAAATATCATTACATTCCATTACAATCTTGAAATGTACTGTTGCACTGTATTAGATTCAGCAATATGTCTAGAGAATGCAAAAGAACTGTAAAGATTCAGGAAATAACCTTAAAACACTGCTAGAGCCTATAAAACTGCAAGGCAGCTAGAGGTTTCTTTGACCTGAACAGGCGTGTTAGTGTCTCATGGAGGGTTTTATAATGGCTTACCCCGAAAATTTCTCAGTAAGATCGGGTATTCAGCCTCAGCGCCCATACACCCCTGTCGGGATCTTACTGTGTGTGGGCGGAGGCTATGCCTGCCCGACATGGGGTAGCTATATTACCGGGTTCCTGAATTTGATAATTAGTTGAATTAAATTACCCTACGTTTTTATTTTAGAGTAAACAGAGGTATAATCAAAAATATAGAAGTGCAGAAACCCAAACAAATTGACAAACATAAGGTGAGAATAAAGAAGATACGGAAACTGGTCCCTGGGAAGAGTGATCACGCTGCGTACTTATAGTAGGCATCAAGGTCTAGGTTTGAATCTAGACTGGAAGCCAGTAGGCTGGGAAAGGAGAATGAGCAGTTTAGTTTCAGCCCCAGCACCCTCCGACACCCCCAAGGGGATCACACTGTGTCAGAGAGGGCTGGTGCCAAACCCCACCAGCAATGCAGAGCATCACAAACCCCAAGGACAAGATAACTATGCTCGTGTGTTAGGCAACAGACCTAACTCTGCTTGATCCTCCGCCTGAGGGTCTGTTATTGTAAACCGAGCCAATCAGGAGCATTTGTACCTCGACATCGGCCTTAAGATAAACTGACCTAAATTTTGTCCGTAATGGAATAGCAGATATAAAAAGGAAATAGAAAAGTAGAGCAAGATATAGAGTGGGAAAGAGAAGGGGGAAGAGAAAGAGAGGGGAAGGAACACCATTACCCGTCCAAATGAAGAAGCCTGTTTATGACAAGAAGGGGAAGTTGGATAGCCCCATTAGTCGGGCCCACGGTTCCCAGGTGGCTTCAAATTTTTCAGATGTGTCCTGTAGCAGACTGGTAAGTTTTTCCTGAGACATTACCCATGAGATTTTCCTTTTAGCCATTGAGAGAGGTATGCTCGGTTTTTTCCAAGCCCTAGCAATCGTGAGCTTAGCTCCTAAAAGCACGAACTGTACCAATCTATTAGAGGGCTTAGATATGTGGGGGATGGATTCATGTAGGAGGGCTATCAAGGGGGACCTGGGAACAGAAGAGCCAACCAATTTGTCAATCATATTGAAGATTTTTTTCCAGAATGATCGAATCTTCGGGCATTCCCACCATATATGTGACATTGTACCTAAAAGTTGGCACCCTCTGAAGCATAGGGGGCTGGTAGCCGGAAACATTGAGGCTATTCTGAAAGGCGTATAGTACCATCTGGTCATCACTTTTAGACCAGCTTCCATCAGTGTGGTATTAAGGATCCCCCGGAATGATTTAGCACATGCAGAATGCCATTTCACTTTGGTCCAGAGAAAATTGAAGTCAGTTTCCCAAGCGACCATAAAGGACGTCTTGGAGATAGGAGCCGTAAGTGATGTGTAGACCGTGGAGATCCCCCCCCCCTCTGGTCCATGGCCTGACCGCACCAAATTTCGTAATCCGTGAATGCTGGCGTGGAAGGATTGTCTTTACATAGGGATTGCAGAAAGTGGTGAATTTGATGGAACCTAAACAGTTCAGAGTTGGGGAGGTCAAATCTTTTAATGCATTGTTTAAGAGTGAGCGGTCCTGCAGCTGTAAAATAGTGACCTATTCTATATAGACCTTTATCAACCCACCATTTAAAAGCCAGAACGTTGTTACCTGGGGGGAATTGTGGGTTGTTAAATAAGTGGGTCAAGGGTTTGTATACAGAGACAAGTGAAGGTGAAGAACGTAAGGAGTCCCATAGGGCGAAGGAGTGGGACAATGTAGGGGAGAGAATTGGGGGTCTATTTTTCAGAGGGGTCCACAATAAGAAGTCAAGAGTAAAGCGAGGAACTGCGTGTTTTTCTATTTGGATCCAATCAGACTTCTCAAATTTGGAATAAACCATAGATATTTGGGCAAGCCTTGGGCCAATCTGTACCCTGCCTTGCCCCAAACGAATTTTAGAAGCTTACTTTGGAAGGTTTTGATGTGGTCTTTCCTAATGGGGATGGGGAGGGATCGAAATAGATATAGTAGTCTAGGAAGTAATGTCATCTTGATGGCATTTATCTTTCCCAGCCAGGAAATGGTGTGTTGTGTTCAGTTGCGCAGATCTGTTTCTAATTTACGATACATGGGAGGATAGTTGTGACTGTATAGACTTTCAATTTTAGCTGTGAGGTTAATACCCAAGTATCTGATGGAAGATTCACTCCATTGAAATTTAAAGGATTGTTTCAGAAGATCTACTGTGGAGGAGTCTAGGGAAACATTAAGGGCTTGCGATTTGGAGTAGTTCACCTGAAGACCCGATAACATAGAAAAGTTGCTCAGCAGAGAGCATAGATTGGGGAGAGAGATAATGGGAGATGTTATGAAAAGCATAATGTCATCTGCAAATAGGCCACATTTGTGAGTTTGGGGACCACAGGAAACCCCTTTAATGTCCGGGTTTTGACGAATCGCTATGGCAAGCGTTTCTATTGCTATTGCAAAAATTAGTGGCGACAATGGGCAACCCTGTCTGGTTCCCTGTCTTATCGATATGGGTTTAGAATAGCAGCCTTGTATCCTAACTTTTGCGGAGGGAGTAGAGTAAAGTGCCTGTATGATACCCATAAATCGTGGACCAAAACCCCAATGCTTTAATATGGTGAAGACATAGGGCCAGGAAACGGAATCAAAGGCCTTTTGTAGGTCTAGAGACAGAAGCATTCCCGACTGTTTGGGACCACCATCCCAGTTAGTTTGGAGAATAGACATTACATCTATTGTCCTCCGTATCTGGTCTGGGCCTTGTCTGCCCGGGATGAAACCCACCTGATCCTTATGAATATAAGTATTAATAAAGGTTGCAATGCGGTTGGCGATAATTTTGGTCAGGATCTTAACGTCGCAGTTAATTAAGGAGATGGGGCTGTAGTTCCCAACTTCTTCCGGGTTTTTGTTCGGTTTTGGGATAACCGCGATAAATGCAGCATTAAGCTGAGGATCAAGTGGATTACCTTCCATTGTGTAATTAAAAAATTTAGATAAGTATGGGGCTAAGGTGTGGGCAAACGTTTTGTAGTATGGGTTTGATAGGCCATCCGGCCCAGGGGCAGAACCAGTTTTCAGGGTTTTTATTGCTTCTAAAACTTCCCCTTCTGTGAAAGGGGCTTCCAGACCGTCTTTGTGGACATTGGATAGTTTTGGGATGGGGAGACTGTCAAGAAAAGCGTGTATGGAGGAGACAGACGAGGAGGAAGACGGCGAGTAGAGTTTGTTGTAGAACTCATAAAACGAGTCCGTTATCTTGGAGGGATTAGCTGTGGTGCCCTGACCTGGGATTCGTATTTTCGGCATCGTGTACGTTTTTAGTCTGGGTGTCAATTTGGAAGCCAACATAGAGTCCATCTTGTCGCCTTGCGTATAAAACCGATTTTGGGACCATCGGATTTGTTTTTCGGCTTTAGCCGTGAGGGCTAGGTTGAGTTCCAACCTGGCCTTGTCAAGCTGAGGGATCAAGGAGGGGGAGGGATTCAGTTTGTGCTGTTTCTTGAGTGTAGTGTATTCAGTCTCTAGTCTTTTGATGTCTGCTTCCCTTTCTCTCTTGGTGGAGGATGCAAGTCTGATGAATTCCCCTCTAATGCAGGCTTTGTGAGCTGCCCAAAGTGTTTCAGCAGAGACGTTCCCCTGATCATTGAATGTAAAATATTCCTCGATCGATTTTTTCAACATTGTTACTCTAATAGGATCAGAGAGAATGGACTCATTAAGTCTCCACTGTCTCCGGTCCGGTCGGTTGTAGTGGGATTGGAGAGTCATAACCACCATGGAGTGATCAGATAAGCTAGAGTCAGTAATGTGAGATTTCAAAATGAGCGGGATTGTTTGGGATCGAACCAGGAGATGATCAATCCTGGCGTAGGTGTTGTGTGGGTGGGAGAAATGGGTGTAATCTCTTCTATTGGGGTTCATCTCCCTCCAGACGTCCGCCAACCCCTGTGTATGTATCAGTTTCGCTATCTTGAGGCTTTCGTTAGAAGGGCGGGTAAGTTGTGCATCCAGAGGTCTAGATTTGTCCAGACCTTGATCAAAGGCCACATTGGAGTCCCCCCCAAATATGACCGTGCCCTCAAGTAGTGGGGTCAGGGTTTGAAGGAGGTGTCTGAAAAAGGCTGCTTGCCCCTTATTAGGGGAGTAGTAGGAAATTATGGAGTATAGCTGACCATCTATAGTGCCTTTGACTAATAGGTATCTACCCTGTGGGTCTTTCGTATCAGAGATCCAAGTGAAGTTACAAGTCTTAGCTATGGCCACTGCCACCCCTTTGGTTTTATTTTCCGCATTGGCCATAAAAAATGTAGGGAAATGGGAGTGAATAAATTTGGGGTTAAAGCTAGCGGGAAAATGGGTTTCTTGCAGAAGGACGATGTCTAATTTAGAAGTCTTATATGTGTTGAATACCTTTTTACGTTTTAGGGGTGAATTTAAACCCTGTACATTATGGGTGGCTACCCTCCAAACATTACGCGTGCGATCAGCCATGGACCTGGGAGGAGGGGGAGCTGCCCGAACCCGCATCACCTACCTTCTTTCCAGATGTGTGTAGAAATGCCATCTGAAAGTGTGGTAGACCATTCCTGCTGGCATCGTTCGTCCTGCGCTGCTCGCCGTGAGGAGGATCTGAAAAATAGATAACGGGTAAGTAGTGCTCCAGAGAGGGGGAGAGAAAAGATAGAAAGAAATAGAAAAAACAAAGATAAAGGCGGTTACTCCCGCCCAGGCGAGAGAAGGCCCAGGCCCAGGGGGGAGCAACTACCACGAAGGTCATCTCACTGTAAGCCGTGAGATGAGAGGTAAAAACCAAACACCAACCACAATGGTTGGAGATCCCACTCCCCTGACAACCGAAGTAGTCCAGGAAGTGGGAGGAGGCGCATGTGAACCACACCTCGCCTAAGCGCCCTAAAACCTACTTCACTAGTGGCTTAATAAAAACAAACAATCCTATGAAAGCAGGTTGTGAGAACTGTTAAATGAATATACCACCCACAGGGCTCGCCAAGCCCTAAGAACAGTAAAGCTCAAAGTACCCCCCCCCCCCCCCTCTTCTCATGGGAGGGAAGAGAGGAGATAAAAAAAAAAAAAAAACAATAAATAAAAATAAAAATAGAAAATAAAAGTAAAAGTAAAAAGAGAAAGAAAAAAAAAAAAGGGGGGGAAAGGGGGAGTAGCTAGGACCTACGTCCTCAAGGGAGACCAGAAAGACCACATGGGGACCCTGAATCACCCCCAAGTAAAGGTAGACATAGGTGTAGACCTTCCCTTGTTGTAGGGAAACAACCCGGACTGCAGACCATAAAGGACCCCAAAAAATATAAAAAAAAATAATAATAAAAATAAAAATATAAAAATACAAATAAAAATAAAAATCAAAGAAGGTCCAGAGTCCTGGGTGGAACCAGTTTAGGGTATTAGAGGAAATTCCAGATCAGGTGGAGCCGTTGTGTGACGATCTTCTAGCCTTGTTCTTGTTCCATAGAGGATTCGGAGGGCTCGTCGGGAGCGGGCGTTTGTTGGCACCTGGGATGGACGAGGAGGCTTCCGTTTCCATTTCCTGTGTGATGATTTTTAGATTGAGGAGTAGTTGTTCACCCGATACGAAGGTGGAAAAGGAGTGTTGCTGACCTTTGTGAGCGAACTTAACCGCAAATGGGAAGGCCCATTTGTACTTAATGTCCTTCTGGGTCATAGCTGTCAAAAGTGGCTTAAGAGCTCTTCTCCGTTGAATGGTAGAGGGAGAGAGGTCTGCAAATATCTGGACGGGGTGACCTTGGCAGGTGACCTGGGGAAGAGCCCGAGCCTGTTTCATCACAGACTCCTTCACAGCATAATAAAGCGGCTTGGCGATGATGTCCCTGGGAGAACCGTCCTTTCTGGGAGGGCCTAAAGCTCTGTGTACCCTGTCTAATTCAAGGCGGGCCGGCGGAATGTTCGGCACGAGCGACTTAATCAAGTCTTGTGTGGCAGTGGTAACGTCAGCGATCGATTCAGGCAGGCCTCTGATTCTAAAGTTTAGTCTCCGCGACCTATTTTCCAAGTCGTCAATGCGCGAAAACGCAGTGTCCAGTTGGTCCTGCATTGTTTGGATGAGGCCCGAATTCTGAAAGGAAACTGCCGCTGTCTGTTCCAGTCTTTCTTCAATGGCGTCCATCCTGGAGCCAATGTTCTGTAAGTCTTTAATTTCACCCGTAATGGCAGCAGCGTTAGCAGTTAGAAGTGTAGAGAATTTGAGGAATAAATCATCCACTGTGATCTGGGGAAGTTGTGAGGCGGGACCATGAGGGCCAGAAGCCGACACGCCTTGTGGAACTGCAGGGGACAATGCCTGATCCCCAAACGTGTGACTGAGTAGGGATTCCGTGGAAGCAGGAGAGGGGATCTGGGGAGGAGTACCAATGCTATATGTCCCTGGGGAATAATGTCCAGTGTTGTGATCTGGAGTTAATTCCAGATGAAGGTGTGAGGGCACAGGGGCTGCAGCAGCCATGGTGGCCATCTTGGGACACCCGATCTGTGAGGCGGCAGAGAATGCTTGTTTCAGGCTCCTTCTGGCCCCAGATTTCTGCATGCAGAGATATAACTGTAATAGAGGGAGTATGGGGTACCTCTATTTGTGTCCTCCTTCTGAATCCTGCGCAATATGGGTGTCCCTTCCTGGCTTAGAGAGGTCCGGCGGCCATCTTGGTACACCCTGCGTGTACTGCGGCTTCTGTGTGGGGCCTACGGCCGGAGCGGGTGGCCGAAAAATTATATCTATTAGATCACCGGGTGGCGGAGGTCCCGGTTAGCCGTTCGGATGGCGGAAAGCGGTGCTGGGTGGCACTCGGCTAGCGCTATTGGCTCGGTATGGTGCGGAGCTCCTGGCTTAAGCGGCCATCTTGGAGCTCTCGCGCATGCGCACCCCCGCATATTTTTTTTTAAATTTTGGTTCGGGGTTCCCTTGTGGGGGAATCCCATGCCATTTTTATCAATGAACTTTTATGTGTATTACCAACAATTCATTATAGCCGCGAGTACTTTTAAATTACTTTTTTTCCTTTAGAAATTTCATTTTGCTCTTGGAAGGTTGTAAACACGGAAACATGTGCCATTTTACAGGCATACTATAGACACCCCCCAGGTACAAAATTTAAAGGAATATTACACTTTTATTGTTTCACTTTAAGCATTATTAAAATCACTGCTCCTGAAATATTGACGTTTTTAAAACTTTTTTTGCTTTGATACATGTCCCCTGGGGCAGGACCCGGGTCCTCAAACACTTTTTAAGACAATGCCATGCATATAAGCCTTTAAAATTAGCACTTTTGATTTTTCATGTTCGTGTCCCATAGACTTTAACGGTGTTCGTGTGTTCAAACTATTTTTTTGCCTGTTTGCATGTTCTGGTGCGAACCGAACTGGGGGGTGTTCAGCCCATCCCTAGTGAACACACATGGTAGTTCACAAGGCTTCTTTTTGGATATCAGATATACCTGCCCCTCTGACAATTGCAAGAATTGCTAACTTACCTTACTGCCCCTAAGTATCTGGACATAATATTTAACTGAATACACTTGCCTAGAATATAACTGTTCCAGACAAAAGTTAAATTATCAAAAACCCTCTGTGCTGCGGACAGTAGTGAGTGTGATTCCAGCAGTGTTCTGGAAACATTGGAGTGGACTAGAATACAAATTAGACTGTAGGCTGCTCATTTGCAACAATCAAACCTGATTAATAAAATGGCTAAAATCACCTCTGGCAAAAACATACTGTCTGTTCTTTAGTTCAGAATTATTCTATTTCTTAATATAAAGCTGCAAGTAAGAAATTAAAAAATCAAAATCACTACAGCTTATGCACTTTCTGCAGTGGTCCCCACACTGTATCTAAAAGTGACAGAAATAGAACATATTGATTAGAAATAATTAGAAAAAATAGTTTCAGGAAAACCCACTGGACCATGTACAGTGGTGTGAAAAAGTGTTTGCCCCCTTCCTCATTTCCTGTTCCTTTGCATGTTTGTCACACTTAAGTGTTTCGGAACATCAAACCAATTTAAACAATAGTCAAGGACAACACAAGTAAACACAAAATGCAATTTGTAAATGAAGGTGTTTATTATTAAAGGTGAAAAAAAATCCAAACCATCATGGCCCTGTGTGAAAAAGTGATTGCCCCCCTTGTTAAAACATACTATAACTGTGGTTGTCCACACCTGAGTTCAATTTCTCTAGCCACACCCAGGCCTGATTATTGCCACACCTGTTCACAATCAAGGCATCACTTAAATAGGAGCTGCTTGACACAGTAAGGTCCACCAGAAGATCCTTAAAAGCTACACATCATGCCGAGACCCAAAGAAATTCAGGAACAATTGAGAAAGAAAGTAATTGAGATCTATCAGTCTGGAAAGGGTTATAAAGCCATTTCCAAAGCTTTGGGAATCCAGCGAACCACAGTGAGAGCCATTATCCACAAATGGCGAAGACATGGAACAGTGGTGAACCTTCCCAGGAGTGGCCGGCCGCCCAAAATTACCCCAAGAGCGCAGCGACGACTCATCCAAGAGGTCACAAAAGACCCCACAACAACGTCCAAGGAACTGCAGGCCTCACTTGCCTCAGTTAAGGTCAGCGTTCATGCCTCCACCATCAGGAAAAGACTGGGCAAAAATGGCCTGCATGGCAGAGTTCCAAGGAGAAAACCACTGCTGAGCAAAAAGAACATCAAAGCTCGTCTCAATTTCTCCACAACACATCTTGATGATCCCCAAGACTTTTGGGACAACATTCTGTGGACCGATGAGACAAAAGTGGAACTCTTTGGAAGGTGTGTGTCCAAGTATATCTGGCGTAGAAGGAACACTGCATTTCAGAAAAAGAACATTATACCAACAGTAAAATATGGTGGTGGTAGTGTGATGGTCTGGGGCTGTTTTGCTGCTTCAGGACCTGGAAGACTTGCCGTGATAAAAGGAACTATGAATTCTGCTGTCTACCAAGAGATCCTGAAGGAAAATGTCCGACCATCTGTTTGTGTACTCAAGCTGAAACGAACTTGGGTTCTGCAGCAGGACAATGATCCTAAACACACCAGCAAGTCCACCACCGAATGGCTGAAGAAAAACAAAATGAAGACTTTGGAGTGGCCTAGCCAAAGTCCTGACCTGAATCCTATTGAGATGTTGTGGTATGACCTTAAAAAGGCCGTTCATGCTCGAAAACCCTCTAATGTAACTGAATTAGGACAATTTTGCAAAGATGAGTGGGCCAAAATTCCTCCAGGATGCTGTAAAAGCCTCATTGCACGTTATCGCAAACGCTTGGTTGCAGTTGTTGCTGCTAAGGGTGGCCCAACCAGTTATTAGGTTTAGGGGGCAATCACTTTTTCACACAGGGCCATGATGGTTTGGATTTTTTTTCACCTTTAATAATAAACACCTTCATTTACAAATTGCATTTTGTGTTTACTTGTGTTGTCCTTGACTATTGTTTAAATTGGTTTGATGTTCCGAAACACTTAAGTGTGACAAACATGCAAAGGAACAGGAAATGAGGAAGGGGGCAAACACTTTTTCACACCACTGTAGTACTGCTGGATGTATCCTTTTCATCTGCTAGGCTCATAAATAATAATTCTGACTGTGTGCTAGGGATGACTCGAACACCCTCGGGTTCGGTTCGCACCAGAACTTGCGAACAGACAAAAAATTTGTGTGAACATGTGAACACCGGTAAAGCCTACAGGACACGAGCGTGAAAAATCTAAAGTGCTCACTTTAAAGGCTTATATGCAAGTTATTGCCATAAAAAGTGTTTGGGGACCCGGGTCCTGCCCCAGGGGACATGTATCAATGCAAAAAAAGTTTTAAAAACGTCAGTTTTTTCAGGAGCAGTGATTTTAACCACTTCATACCCCGCCCATAGTCAAATGACGTCTGCAGGAGGGCTCTCCCATCCTGGGCGGGCATGATATGACGTTCTGGGCCACCCACCGCGTCACTCTGGAGCCGGTGTCTGAAGGGGAATTGTGATTGCTGGTAACAGAGCCGGGACGTGGATCTGTGTGTAAACACACAGATCCACATCCTGTCAGGGGAGAGGAGACCGATCGTGTGTTCCCAGTACAGAGGAAAACTGATCAGTCTCCTCCCCTTGTGAGTCACCTCCCCCTACAGTTAGAATCACTCCCTACGCATTTAACCCATTGATCGCCCCCTAGTGTTAACCCCTTCCCTGCCAGTGACATTTATACAGTAATCAGAGCATTAAGAGCATTATTATAGCACTGATCGCTGTATAAATGTGAATGGTCCCAAAATAGTATCAAAAGTGTCCGATGTGTCCGCCGCATGTCACAGTCATGATAAAAATGTGCAGTCAGGCAGATCTCCGCCATTACTAGTAAAAAAAAAAATGAATAAAATGCCATAAATCTATCCCCTATTTTGTACTAGAGTATATATATCAAATACACTGCCTGCACCCCACTAACTAAGCTGCCTAATCTCTCTTCATTCATTACACTATACGGCTGCCGTGTAAGCAGCAGCCTTATATAGTGTGTGGCGTGGACCCCCTGAGCCATGATTGGTCAAAGGCACCCTGCCTTTGGCATATTATAGCTCTCTCAGCAGAGCGCGCTGTGATTGGACAAAGCATGCAGGTCAGGTGCATGCTTTGGCCAACCATCATACAGCAATGTACTGCGATGTCGCAGTGCATTATGGGGCGTTCTGCGGTGCCCGAATTTCCCGCGAACGGCCCATATTGTTCCCTGTTCAGCGAATATCAAGCTCATCCCTACTGTCTGCACTGCAGCAAATTGATTAACATGTCTTACCAGATTTGTCTTATCAAACTTTCTAAACAAGACTAGACTAAAATATGCACAGTCTGGCATGGCAAACTTTGCAAACTCATATAAGCCAAATAGAGCTTTCTGTATGGTTATTAATAGATTAAGCACAATTTGTAATGTGCAATGAAAAGCAAAAATAGCACAAAAAGAAATTGTATTACATTAGGAAAAGTGAATATGAACTTGGCAAATTAGCTAAAATATATACAGTAACAGTATTGTGACTCTCACTAAAAATAAAATGCGTAAAGCTCATAGCAAAAACTGTCCAAAAATCTCATTAGTATGCATATAATGTGACAATCTATAGGTAGAAATAAACGTAATAAAATAATATCTTTTCTTTATCAGGGAAAAGCGATTTCTGCCTAACAGCAACTGAAGATGCATGAAGTAAAACTTCATAAATCTGCCTGGCAATACTGCTTAGCAACAATACTTTCTGCTTTAGCTGATAGTAGTCAGCCTAATGTACCAGCCTAGTATGATGAGATTCATAAACATCTGTTCAAGTATTTTTTTTTTTAATTTTAATAGCAATTAATCAACTTTTAGGCCTACGAAAAAAATATCTGACTATACTGAAAAGTCTGGAGTATTGGGGTACACAATTGCAGCAAATGCATGCACTGATGGCAACCCTTTGAGCTTTATGCCTGCCATACATGGCTTAAAGCAGAATTAAACCCATAAATTTAACAGTTTCAAAAAACAGTTACATTCCTGGCATGCCAGGAATGATAACTGTCACATTTGCTTGTGCTCTCAACAAAACTGTTAAACCATCAAATGGCTGATCTCATAACTGATCGCAAGTACAACACCATGGCAGTTGCAGTTCAAACAGAGGCTAAGATGGCAGCTTCCTTGGCTGCAAAGGATAGGAGGGTTTAGTTCTGCTTTATGTTTCCTCTAATTCAGCAGGTATCAGGCAAAGTTGTAACCGTGTATAGCCACGATTAATGTTAAACAATATTAAAATGCAAAAATCCACACATCCCTTTAAAATGGCTTGCTCACCACAGTCAAGGCTTAACCTCCAGAGATCTGCACTATAGCCGAATGACGGCTACAGTGTGGACCTGAATTGCCGGGACGACGTCTATTGACGTCGTCCCGTGCACGAGCAGCCTGCGCACCCCCTGAAGGGAGCACGCGGCGTGCTCTGTGATCAGCGAGTCTGTTAGACTCGCTGGATCACAGATCGGAGTAAGGGGTCGATCCCTTACCACGTGATCAGCTGTCAGCCAATGACAGCTGATCATGTGATGTCAACACAGCCGGTAATCGCTGACAGCGCGAGGAGAGAAAAAAAAAGCCGATCACCGGCGGCAGTGAGAGGGACATTAGCATCACTGCAATGTGCCCCAGCTCCTCAGTGCCACCTGTCAGTGCCCACCTGTGCCCCCTACAAGTTCCGCCTACCAGTGCCCACCAGCGCCCACCAGCGCCACCTGTCAGTGCCCACACTGCCACCTGTTAGTGCCCACAGTGCCATTTGTCAGTGCCCACAGTACCACCTGTCAGTGCCCACAGTGCCACCTATCAGTGCCCACAATCAGTGCCTGAATAGTGCAGCACATCAGTGCCACCTATCAGTGCCCATCAGTGTCACCTACCAGTGCCCATCAGTGCAACCTATCAGTGCCGCCTATCAGTGCCATCTATCAGTGCCCATCATTGTCATCTATCAGTGGTACCTAGCAGTGCCCATCCGTGCCACCAATCCATGCCCATCAGTGCCATCTTATCAGTGGCCATCAGTGCCGCCTTATCTGTGCCCATCAGTACCGACTTATCTGACCCCATCAGTGCCACCTTATCTGTGCCTATCAGTGCCGCCTTAACTGTGCCTATTAGTGACCATCAGTGCAGCCTATCAGTGCCCACCAGTGCAGCCTATTAGTGCCCACCAGTGCCGCCTCATCAGCGCATATCAATGAAGCAGAAAAATTACCTATTAAACATGATTTTTTTTCCCAAATTTTTCATCTTTTTTTGTTTGTTTAGCAAAAAATAAAAACCCCAGCTGTGATTAAATACCACCAAAAGAAACCTCTATTTGTGGGGAAAAAATGATAAAAATGTCATTTGGGTACAGTGTTGTATGACCGCACAATTGTCATTCAAAGTGCATCAGCGCCGAAAGCTGAAAATTGGTCTGGGCAGGAGGGGAGTTTAAGTGCCCAGTAAGCAAGTGGTTAATTTCACTAAGAACAGCCATACACACATACATTTATCTCTGTTTCTCCTTCCATGTTAAACAGTGTGGATAGAGCAATCTCTCCTGCTGTCTATTGCATTTAGCTGGTACCCACAGCTATCTGAATACCCAAACAGTGACTGAGTCTGGTTGGTTGCAGCCTCTATTCGGCCAGTAATTTTCTACCCGGCTTCTTAAATTTTTCTGAATTTGTCAAGCTGGGTATTGTCGACCCTGTTTAGAATGGAGGGAGGAATCTATCCACAAAAAATCTATGGCTAATCTTAGTGAAAGGAAGCCTTACCTCTGGGGCACATGGCATTTCACAGGAATGTTTTTTTTTTTTTTTTTGCATGTTGGTATTGTTTACGATTAAAGATGAATTAAACTGAATGTGAACACCACAAATTGAAAATTCTATATAATTCATGTTTAATATGCAAAGCAAACCCACCTATCCATCCATGTCTCCATGCTTTAGTTTGTTAACCACTTCAATACAGGGCATTTTCACCCCCTTCCTGTCCAGGCCAATTTTCAGTTTTCAGCACTGTCGCATTTTGAATGATAATTGCGCGGTCATGCAACACTGTACCCAGTTTTTATCATTTGTTCCCCACAAATATAGCTTTCTTTTGGTGGTATTTGATCACTTCTGCGTTTTTTATTTCTTGCGCTATAAACAAAAGAAGAGTGACAAGTTTGAAAAAAACACAAGATGTTTTACTTTTTGCTAAAAAAAAACAATTTTTTTTCCTCAATTTAGGGGATAGGGGATAGATTTATGGCATTTTTTTTTTTTTTTTACTAGTAATGGCGGTGATCTGCGATTTTTATTGTGACTGTGACATTGCGGTGGACTCATCAGATACTTTTGAGACTATTTTAGGACCATTCACATTTATACAGCGATCGGTACTATAAAAATGCACTGATTACTGTATAAATGTCACTGGCAGGGAAGGGGTTTACACACAAAGATCCGCATCCCGTTACCAGCAATCGTGGGTGCCCGGCGGACATCTCTGTTACCAGCAATCGTAGGTGCCCGGCGTACATCGCAGCCGCCGGGCACGTGCATCGCTTCCCGAGTGATGGGGCGGGCGCACGTCATTTGACAATAGCCGGGATGTAAAGTGGTTAAAAAATCACAATCATACCCCCCTAGCATTTCTAGCCATGGCCATCTTCAGATCTTCAGTAAGGACAGATGTTTCATGTAGAATTTACTTCTTGAAATCTTTCTGCCCTTAGCTCAGGCATGCAACCAGGAGGGTGTGTTTAGCTGAGAAAACCGCTCTTCCCCTCCTGCACATGAAAGCAAAAAACTGCCCATGAAGACTCCTGGGATGTATGGTATTATTTTGGCCTAGGCCATAAATCAGGATGCAAAAGGAGGAATGTAAAAAAGTTTAAAATAAGTATATAATAATAATATAATATACTTTCTTATCATTTTACAAATGCTAGCAGCATAGGGATAAAGAGTAGTTAATGGTGATTGAGAAAGTTTAGTTCCACTTTAAATGTGGCCTGATTGAGCTTGTGTGAGGACAGAATGGGGGGAAAAGGGGACTAGCCTGTCTTAAGGCTCCCCTTTTCCTTATGAGATTGTGGCAGATGCAGTTTCCAGGTCCCCTACTGTGAGGAATCTGCAGGAGAGCTGGGATTGGTTGGTCTTAGTCAGCTGTTTGGGAATGTTCTGGAATTGGAGGCACTTAGGCATATGATAGGTCAAAAGGGGTCAGATGACCCTTGGAATCTTCTAGAACCCCTAAGGGTCTCTATATAAAGGGCAAATCTGCTGGGATAGGGGCCAGTCGCCTGAGGAGAATCTACAACACTGCTTCACGCTTCAGGTTTATATTTGTTCTTTTTTTTCTCTCAGCGCTATGGAGACTCTTGTTCACCAGCTGTTAGAGCGGGTTAAAGCAGAACAGGGTGAGGATTGGATTCGGCAGTGTTTAGCTTTACCTGCAGGTCTAATAGAAGCAGCGGCTGACAGGGACATTGCAGAGCAGAGTGCTAACCCACCAGATGACAATGGCGCTGTGGGAGGGGAGGCGGAGTTTGGAGCGGCATATCCTTTTCCAGGTCAGGTCACAAATGATGCGGACGAAGGAGGAGTTGTGGAAGACAGGCAGGCCAAGAGGCGAAAGATCTGCCGGCACAGAGTTACCCCCTCTCAGCCTAGGAGCGTGTCACGCAGGAAGGCGGAGCCGAACCCCGCAGGCAAGCGCAGAGGGTCCAGAGCAGCTATGACAGGAGAAGCAGTTGCAGGACCAAATACTCAGGAGGCCTCCTCCAGGAGCTTGCGGTCTCCTAGACAACGAGCGGCATATAGCTCAGCAGGTTTGCCTGTGTCACAGCACGCGCCTGCTGGAGTGCATGACAGTTTTTCTTCTCAGGACACATTACAAGCAAGGGCAGCTGGTTCAAGTATACCAGTGCTCTGTTCTTCTCCACAGCCTGTATTACAAAGCAGGGCTGAAGGTGAAGCTCGTCAGTTATATTTAATTAGTCAGTTATCATCATCTTTAGCAAGTTTTGTAACTGAGTTTAAATCTACTATCTATTCTTCTGGTTAGACAGCACCTGTGTCCTCTGCACCAGTGTTTTCACATAATATTATGTCTACACCTCAGGATTCTTCTGCTGTCATTTGGTCAGTGGATAAGGTTTCAGGGGCAGCGGAGGCAGTCCCAGCTGCTGAAGTTTTTTCTACAAACAGGGCAGCTATGGTTCCTGGGGATGTCAGTAATTTACGTATTTTTAATTGTAAAGAGTCTATGCCTTGTTTTTTGTCTTCTTTAGGTTTTCATTTACACACTACCGTTAACCACTTCCCGACCGCCCCATGTATATATACGTCAACAGAATGGCACGTACAGGCAGAATCACGTACCTGTACGTGACATTCTTCAGGCGGTTGGGGGGTCCGATCGGACCCCCCTCCGCCGGCGGGGACGGTCGGGATCGTGTCAGGAGCGATCCGGGACGAGGGGACGGCCAGTGGTTTCTGGCCACCCCCTCGCGATCGCTCCTGGCCAATGAAAAGCTTCCCCTTCCTGTCTATTGTATAGACAGGAAGGCGGAAGTGATGTCACGCTCGGTGCGCCGGTCTATGTGACCGGAGACGCCGAGCGGTGAACATGTAAAGGTTAGTGCACAACAGTACACTGACACCAGTACAGTTAGGCACATATTCCACCCCCCTGTCACCCCCTGATCACCCCCCAGATCACCCCCTCCCCCCCCCAGTCACAGTGTCACTAATTGCAGTGATCATTTATTTACTGATCACTGCATTTAGTGTCAGTGTGACTGTAATAACTGTCAGGGCAGTTAGTTTTAGGTCCAAGGTAGCCCCCTACCCCCCCCCTAATAAAGGTTTAACCCCCTGATTGCCCCTAGTTAACCCCTTCACCCCCTTTTGCCAGTGTCACTAAGCGATCGGTTTTCTGATCGCTGCATTAGTGTCGCTAGGTAACCATTTTTTTTTTTTTTTTTTTAACCGCCATGTTTATATAGGTTCATAAATAGGTTTATAGGTCAGGTACCTCCATATTACAACCTAAATAAAGGTTTTAACCCCCTGATTGCCCCTAGAGTTAACCCTTTCACCAGTGATCACTGTATAAATGTCACTGGTGACGCTGGTTAGCCAGTTAGTTATTTCGTTATTTAGGTTCCCCGTCAGGTTTTTTATATAGCGTCAGGTACCCCCATATATTACCTAATAAAGGTTTTAACCCCCTGATTGCCCCTAGTTAACCCTTTCACCCCCTTTTGCCAGTGTCACTAAGCGATCGTTTTTCTGATCGCTGCATTAGTGTCGCTAGGTAACCAGTTTTTTTTTTTTTTTTACCGCCATGTTTATATAGGTTCATAAATAGGTTTATAGGTCAGGTACCCCCATATTACAACCTAAATAAAGGTTTTAACCCCCTGATTGCCCCTAGAGTTAACCCTTTCACCAGTGATCACTGTATAAATGTCACTGGTGACGCTGGTCAGCCAGTTAGTTATTTAGGTTCCCCGTCAGGTTTTTATATAGCGTCAGGTACCCCCATATATTACCTAATAAAGGTTTTAACCCCCTGATTGCCCCTAGTTAACCCTTTCACCCCCTTTTGCCAGTGTCACTAAGCGATCGTTTTTCTGATCGCTGCATTAGTGTCGCTAGGTAACCAGTTTTTTTTTGTATTACTGTTACGGGTGACGCTGGTTAGTTAGCTTGTTTTTTATACTGTCAGGGCACCCGCCATTTATTACCCAATAACGGTTTAACCCCCTGATCGCCCGGCGGGTGATATCAATTAGGTTTTAGGGTCTAATAAGGTCTGCGTCGCCCCAGGTTAGTGCCAGTACCGCAAACACCCACGCGCAAAGCATACACCTCCCTTAGTGGCACAGTATCTGAACAGATCAATATCTGATCTGATCAGATCTATACTAGCGTCCCAGCAGTTTAGGGTTCCAAAAAAAACGCATTGTTAGCGGGATCAGCCCAGATACCTGCTAGCACCTGCGTTTTCCCCCTCCGCCCAGCCCAGCCCACCCAAGTGCAGTATCGATCGATCACTGTCACTTACAAAACACTAAGCACACATAACTGCAGCGTTCGCAGAGTCAGGCCTGATCCCTGCGATCGCTAACATTTTTTTTGTGGTAGCGTTTTGATTCAGTCGCTTCAGTCAGGAGCTTTTTTACCTGTGAATCTCAAAAAAATAAAAAAAAATAAAATAGTTGTCGTTTTATTGTTTCTCTCTCTCTCTCTCTATTGTTGCTCTTTTTTTACTCCATTCTATTCTGCAATGTTTTATTATGTTTTATCATGCTTGCTTTTCAGGTATGTAATTTTGTTTACTGTGTTTTAGTGTTAAGCATTTTTTTGTTTTCAGGTGCGCCATTCAGTTGCAACGCGGATTTATTTATCTTGACAGCAACAGCGTTTGCTCCCACGATACATAAAGCCGCGACTCCAACGCTGTAGGAGGTGATTTCACCACCACAGTTAAAAAAAAGAGCATATATGCCGAAGCATGGGGGCAGCAGGGGGGGGGGAGGTGCGATTGGCTCCTAATGCCACGTACATACGGTCGAAATTCCGACCGTGTGTACACGGCATAACTTTTGCGGGAGGATGCCCCCATGCATCGGCATATATAAATGGTGCATGTATGCCCATCATTAGAAGTGGGTGGATGAAGGGAGGTATTCTAATGGTGGGCACACCCACCAATCAATCTCTTTTTTTCGTTCAGCCAAGAGGCTGCATGAAAAAAAAAAAAGATTACAATATATGTCCAGTATGTTGCTGGACTTTGAATGATTATACCAGAATGATGCCTGCAGGTTTAGGTATCATCTTTGGTATCATTCTTTTCAGCCAGTGATCGGCTTTCATGTAAAAGCAATTCTAGCGGGTAATTAGCCTCTAGACTGCTTTTACAAGCAGTGGGAGGGAATGTCCCCCCTCCCGGATATAAACCGCGCCATTGGGAAATTGGGAAAGCATTTTATCACACCAATCTTGGTGTGGTCAGATGCTTTGAGGGCAGAGGAAAGATCTAGGGTCTAATAGACCCCAATTTTTTCAAAAAAAAGAGTACCTGTCACTGCCTATTGCTATCATAGGGGATATTTACATTCCCTGAGATAACAATAAAAATCATAACAAAGAAAAAAAATGGAAGGAACAGTTTAAAAATAAAATAAAAAAGCTAAAAAAAAAAAAAAAAAAACAAATAAAAAAAAAAAGCACCCCTGCCCCCCCTTCTCTTGCGCAAAGGCGTACACAAGCGTTGGTCTGGCGTCATATGTAAACAGCAATTGCACCATGCATGTGAGGTATCACCGCAAAGGTCAGATCGAGGGCAGTAATTTTAGCAGTAGACCTCCTCCGTGAATCTAATGTGGTATCATGTAAAGGCTTTTAAAGGCTTTTAAAAATGTATGTAGTTTGTCGCCACTGCGTGTTTGTGCGCAATTTTAAAGCATGTCGTGTTTGGTATCCATGTACTCGGCCTAAGATCATATTTTTTATTTCATCAAAAATTTGAGCAATATAGTGTGTTTTAGTGCATTAAAATAAAAAAAGTGTATTTTTTCCACAAAAAATGCGTTTGAAAAATCGCTGCGCAAATACTGTGTGGAAAAAAAAAATGCAACACCCACCATTTTAATCTGTAGGGCCTTTGCTTTAACATTATATATAGTGTTTGGGGGTTCAACGTAATTTTCTTGCAAAAAAAAAATATGTTTTCATGTAAACAAAAAGTGTCAGAAAGGGCTTTATCTTCAAGTGGTTAGAAGAGTGGGTGACGTGTGACATAGGCTTCTAAATGTTGTGCATAAAATGCCAGGACAGTTCAAACCCCCCCCAAATGACCCCATTTTGGAAAGTAGACACCCCAAGCTATTTGATGAGAGCAATGTTGAGCCCATTAAATATTTTTTTTTTTGTGTCCCAAGAGATTGAATAATGAAAAAAAAAAATATATATATATTTTTTTTACAAAAAGTTGTCACTAAATGATATATTGCTCAAACATGTCATGGGCATATGTGGAAATACACCCCAAAATACATTCTGTTGCTTCTCCTGAGTACGGGGATACCACATGTGTGGGACTTTTTGGGAGCCTAGCTGCGTACGGAACCCCAAAAACCAATCACCGCCTTCAGGCTTTCTAAGGGTGTAATTTTTTTATTTCACTTCTCACTGCCAATCACAGTTTCGGAGGCCATGGAATGCCCAGATGGCATAAAACCCCCCAAAATGACCCCATTTTGGAAAGTAGACACCCCAAGCTATTTGCTGAGAGGTATTGTGAGTATTTTGCAGATCTCGCTTTTTGTCACAAAGTTTTGAAAATTGAAAAAAAGAAAAAAAAAATGTTTTTTTTTTCTTTCTTTCTTCATTTTCAAAAACAAATGAGAGCTGTAAAATACTCACCATGCCTCTCAACAAATAGCTTGGGGTGTCTACTTTCCAAAATGGGGTCATTTGGGGGGGTTTTGTGCTATTTTGGCATTTTATGGCCTTCGAAACGGTGATAGGTAGTGAGGAGTGAAATCAAAAATTTGCACCCTTAGAAATCCTGAAGGCGGTGCTTGGGTTTCGGGGCCCCGTACGCGGCTAGGCTCCCAAAAAGTCCCACACATGTGGTATCCCCATACTCAGGAGAAGCAGCAAAATGTATTTTGGGGTGCAATTCCACATATAACTATGGCATGTGTGAGCAATATATCATTTAGTGACAACTTTTTGAAAAAAAAAAAAAAAAAAATTTTTTATTTTTGTCTTTATTCAATCACTTGGGACTAAAAAAAAAAAATATTCAATGGGCTCAACATGCCTCTCAGCAAATAGCTTGGGGTGTCTACTTTCCAAAATGGGGTCATTTGGGGGGGTTTTGTACTTCCCTGCCATTTTAGCACCTCAAGAAATGAAATAGGCAGTCATAAATTAAAAGCGGTGTAAATTCCAGAAAATGTACTCTAGTTTGTAGACGCTATAACTTTTGCGCAAACCAATAAATATACGCTTATTGGCATTTTTTTTACTAAAGACATGTGGCTGAATACATTTTGGCCCAAATGTTTGACTAAAATTGAGTTTATTAGATTTTTTTTATAACAAAAAGTAGAAAATCTCTTTTTTTTTCAAAATTTTCGCTCTTTTTCCGTTTATATCGCAAAAAATAAAAATCACAGAGGCAATCAAATACCATCAAAAGAAAGCTCTATTTGTGGGAAGAAAAGGACGCAAATTTCGTTTGGTTACAAAATTGCATGACCGCGCAATTACCAGTTAAAATAGTGCAGTGCGAAATTGAAAAAAGACCTCTGGTCCTTTGGCTGCCAAATGGTCCGGGGCTGAAGTGGTTAAAGAAAAGATATGGAAGGGGGAATTTATGGATATTCTCTCTCTATTACCAGCTAGTAAGGAATCTTTTTTTAAATCAGATAAAGGTGAAAACAAATTAGAGGAAGAGCAATGTAGGAATATTCCTAAGTCTTTCTCTAATTGGTTGCAGGGTTTTTGTATTTTTTCTAGTGTACTTTGTGAGCATTTTCCGGATAAGAGTCCGGGTATTTTTCATCATATTGACATTATACAAGAAGCATATAAGTGTTTTTCTGGTATTTCTTGGTTTCAATATGATGAAGCATTTCGACAAAAAATGTCCGTTTACCCAGGTTTACAGTGGGGTTCAAAAGATGTAGGGCTCTGGCTTAACCTTTTCCTTCCACAGAAGCCGAGTCTACCAAGAATGAATACAGGTAATGTTGCCACTATGCCGAATACGATTCCTTACAAGAAAGGTATTTGTTTTTCTTTTAATGACAGCCAATGCAGATGGCCTGCTGCATGCAGATACAGGCATGAGTGTGCTCTTTGTGGCGGCTCTCACCCTGTATCCAAATGTTTTCGTAAATTGTCAGCAACAAACCAGCAGCAGCCTCAAAGGGAGCTTTTTCTTAAAAGCAACCTCCCCGGTGAATTTAGTAAGCATGCTCCCATGGCTTCGGCTTTACCCAAACCGGCAGACAGCGGATCTTCTCACTAGAGGCTTTAAGGAAGGGTTTTTAATCCCTCCATTCCAAGGTTTGGGATGCTCCATGGTAGATAATTTAAAATCCGTCTCTGATTTGCCGTCATTGGTAAAACAGAAATTGGATGCAGAGCTCGCTCTGGGTAGAATTTCTGGCCCCTTTGATCACCTTTGATCACCCGATTTCCGTTTATCCCCTTTGGGTTTGGTTCCTAAAAAAGAACCCAATTCTTATTGTTTAATTCACCATTTATCTTTCCCTGCTGGTTCGTCTTTGAATGATCAGATAAATGAGGAATTATCATCAGTGTCTTATGCATCTTTTGAGCAAGCAGTACAAAAGATAAAATTATTGGGTGGTTCAGTGTTACTAGCAAAAGCAGATATTAAATCTGCTTTTAGGCTTCTTCCAATCCACCCTAGTTGTTTTAATTCTCTAGGTTTCCAATTCCAGGGTAAATTTTATTTTGACCGCTGTCTACTGATGGGATGTTCTTTATCTTGTTTTTATTTTGAAGAGTTTTCTACTTTTTTGGAATGGGTAATATCAAATCGTTCGGGATCCTAGTTTTTGATTCACTATCTGGACGATTTTTTGTTTATAGGTCTTTCGGATACTTCCCAATGTTTTTCATTGTTAAAAATGTTTATGGATACCTGCAAAGAATTTGGTATTCCTTTGGCATCCGAGAAGACGGTGCTACCCACTACGTGTATTGAATTTTTAGGTGTTACTATCGACAGAATTTCGGTTGCCTTTTGAAAAAATTGTTAAAATAAGGAATCTTCTTTTGTCTTTTCTGGCTTTCTGGCAAGACGATTTCATTATAGACAAAGATTTCTGCTTATCTACTGACTCTGCGGGCTCAGTTGGTTTTGCAGCCATTTGGGGTAACCATTGGTGCACCTCTTCCTGGCCATCGAACTGGGTTAGCAGAGGTCTTTGTACGAATAGTGTATGTATTGAACTATTTCCTATCATTGTTGCCCTGGAAATTTGGGGTGACCAATTTGCAAACAAACAAATTCTTTTTAGTACTGACAACAAAGGAGTTTTGTTTGCAATTAATTGTTTATCCTCCAGATCTCCACCAGTTATTTCTCTGTTACGTTACATGGTGTATAAATGCCTTTGTCTGAACATATGGATTAAGGCCCGTTATATTCCAGGTAAAGTGAATGAGACAGCTGATGCTCTTTCTCGTTCACAGATGGAGCGTTTTTTCTCCCTCTTGCCAACAGCAGATCAGATCAGGACTGATATCTGATAATGTTCAAAAATCTTTAGCTGCAGCTTCTTGGTCTAGTTACAGGTCTTCTTGGTTGTTATGGTTGCAATTTTTGAATAATCAAAATGTTCCATTATCTGATTGTTCGATAGAGGTAGTTTTAGCATTTCTGGAACTGCTTTTATCTAGGAATCATTCATGGCCTCATGTTTACAAGACTTTGGCTGGTATTTAGTTTTTTCAGAAA
The DNA here is from genome assembly GCA_028564925.1 of Lithobates sylvaticus. Lineage (NCBI taxonomy): Eukaryota > Metazoa > Chordata > Amphibia > Anura > Ranidae > Lithobates > Lithobates sylvaticus. The sequence goes on from CM053027.1 coordinate 394,031,240, forward strand.
TTGAATAACCAAACTTCCTGTTTATCTTATTTTTCCGTTCAACAGACTCCTAAAGGTTATAAGAAGCTTCATGCTCATTTGGATACTAGAAGTCCTGTTACACCATAACTTCTCACTTCTTTCTGTTCGGTTATGAGTTCAGTGTGTTTTTCTTCTTTTGAAGCAGTTCTCTTTAATGCAGTGTTTACTTTGGCTTTCTTCGCTGCTCTGCGGATTTCTGAAATTGTGTCAACTAGTAAAAAACACCATTCGGGTTTACAATTGCAGCATATCATTCTGGACGATACTACCCTAAAAGTGTTTATCAGTTCTAGTAAAACTGATCACGCCGTAAGGGTATTTGGTTACGTTTATTATCTTGCCCAGGTTCCTCGATCTGCCCAGTGGCTCGGATGGCTTCTTATTTGGCTATTCGTCCTTCCTCAGTTGGAGTCCTTTTTATACATTAAAATTCTTCTCCCCTCATGAAGTATCAATTCAATAGCGTTTTGTCCAGATGCTGTAAATTGCTGCAATTGTCCAAAATCTGCATTTCTTCACACTCTTTCAGAATCGGCGCTGCCACTGAAGCGGCCAAATTAGGTTTTGGTTCCGAACGTATTAAGAATATTGGAGATCCAATTCCTTTAAGTTATATGTACGTCCTAATTCTGTTATTTGATTATTATAGGCGCGCCTGGAGTGGTCTGGATTATTGGACACGCTTTCATATTTTGGGCACATCATCTTGCGAATAATCGTCCATATACTTCAAATTTGGGTCTGGAAGCCGAAAAATTCAGAATTTTTTGGTTTGGCCATAGAGGTATGCGTTGGGATGAACTTTTATTTGATTTTAGTACACTGCTTCTTTCTTGGCCTACCCCTCGCATCCTCATTTTACATTTGGGTGGAAACGATGTAGGACAGATGCGTACATTGGATCTCGTGTTTCATATGAAGCACGCGATCCAAGTTATAAAAGCATCTTTCCCGAATTTGGTCATCATTTTCTCGGAAATCATTCCGAGTTTGAGATGGTTGGATTCGGTAGTTTTGCGCCCTTTTGAGAAAGTTCGAAAAATAATTAATAGGGCTTTAGCTAAATTTATGTCCCCAAACTTTGACTTTTCCTACCGTCATGTCGACCTTGAAGGTGGGATTGCAGGTTTTTATAGATTTGATGGGTTTCATCTCTCAGATATTGGCCTGGACATTATGAACATTGCTTTCCAGTCGTGTATTGAAAAGGCCGCGTAATGGGGTTTTGTTTGATGACAGGCGGGGTTTGAAGTCAACCCCGTCCTGTCTTGTGGGGGCCGTTTGGTGAAAAATATTAAATACAGTATTTTGGTATTGAGTTATTTGGGGAATAAATGAGTATGGTTTTATTATTTATCAAAAAATATTAATAATCCCGTAATATTGCCGCAGCCAAGTTATATCCAATAAAGTTATTTTATTTTCAAGATACTCTGTGTTGAGTTTTGTTATTTCATAATGTCCAGGCCCCTCCTGCCTTCAATCCCATGGGGGGAAAAGGGGACTAGCCTGTCTTAAGGCTCCCCTTTTCCTTATGGGATTGTGGCAGGTGCAGTTTCCAGGTCCCCTGCTGTGAGGAATCTGCAGGAGAGCTGGGTATCTGTTGGTCTTAGTCAGCTGTTTGGGAATGTTCTGGAATTGGAGGCACTTAGGCATATGATAGGTCAAAAGGGGTCAGATGACCCTTGGAATCTTGTAGAACCCCTAAGGGTCTCTAAATAAAGGGCAAATCAGCTGGGATAGGGGCCAGTCGCCTGAGGAGAATCTACAACACTGCTTCCCACCCCCCTCCCCCTGTCGCGGCTTTATTATGTGGAAAGTCCCTTTTGCTTTTAAGTGAAAGGGGACCGTTTGGTGAAAAATATTAAATACATATTGTTTTCAGCTTGAGTCTTAGTGGCTGAGCTGTATTTTCGTTAATATTTTGGTATTGAGTTATTTATATGGTGAATAAATGAGTATGGTTTTATTATTTATCAAAAAATATTAATAATCCCGTAATATTGCCGCAGCCAAGTTATATCCAATAAAGTTATTTTATTTTCAAGATACTCTGTGTTGAGTTTTGTTATTTCATAATGTCCAGGCCCCTCCTGCCTTCAATCCCATGTGCTGAGAGGCATGGCTACTCACCCGATTTTTCTAAATTCAGCTTCTCTGTGTATTAGTATACTATTAACGTACCTCTCATAGAATAAAAGCAGCCGGCAACTCCATAACTTCAAGTGTATTTATTTTCAAGCCTTCACAGTGAGTACAGTCAGCAGCAGTGTTAACGTACCTCTGTTGCAGAAAAGAAAAAGCTTTATTCTAAGGTGGAATTTACCTCAGTCTCTAGTTTCTTCTATGTAAAACTCCTTCATGACTTCCTGGTATCCATCCTTTAGGACAGGAAAACTGTTAGTGGAATGAGGGAGTACTTCATCAGCTGACCTAATTAAGACACACCCTGCACCTGCCCTCCCCCTCTAGGAGATTGCTCCCGCCCACCTCTGTAGTTCCATGCTTCTTCAATGCAGTAATTCAATTTGGCAGTTCAGTCGTTCCTTTGGTTCGTTTGGTAGCGTGTGCATACTGGAGCAGGAGGAGGAGCTGAGCGATCACATAATAGCCTGTGTGAAGCAGAGCTGTAGTATTGAAAACAGGATAAATGTGTCCCTGGAAGTCTGTAAAGCTCATCATACACTATAGAATCTCATTGTACAATGTACTTTAGATCTACTATCAACAATATAGTACAAGGGCCTGCTGGATTGGAAACAGAGTTATTGGAAAGATAGGTGTGCAATCAGGTTCTATAGTGTATGGCCTGACGCATTTCACCCCACCCACAGGGCTTTGTGATAGGGATCTCTATGACTACCTCTATGACTAAGCCCTGTGCCAAGGCAAAACACAGCAGGGAGCGCGGTTATTGGGAGGCGCGTGGCTGAGGCTGTTTTTCACTTTCTATGCACTCTGAGCCATTCGGTATGTGGCGTTCATCTACTACCTAAAACGAACTAGTCACACTTTTTGTGCCGTCTTTTAATGGCACCCCTAACACAGAAGCAAATTACGCATTTTGCTGTATGCAAAAAAGAGCAAAAAAAACCCATCAAAATGTGCCAACCGCAACACCCCAAAATGCAGGATGAGCTACCTTGCTGCATTTGTCTTGTGTAGGGCAGCCCATTGAATTTCAAAAATGCACTATAAAATGTGCGCTCCCACTACACTAGGTATGAATGGGTAATAACAGTGTATTTCTAAGTAATGAAGTGAATTTGTGTCTTTACACCCTCACTGAGCTGGAGCTGGATGACAAGAACAATGACAGCTGACAGTCTCCCCCACCCCCACCGTGCATGTACTTATATAAAGCTGGCCATACACTATGCAATCTGATTGTACAATCTCTGTACAATTTTCTTTTGATTTACCATAACTATGTAATAGGAGAACCCACCTGAACAATCTATTGAATTTGTATCAAATCCAGCAGGCCCTTGCACTACATAATTGATGGTAGATCTAAAGGAGGTTGTATAATCAAATTGGACAGCGTGTGGTCACCTTAAATGAAGGTAGGTGGAAAGTACCTTTATGTGGTCTAGGGTAAAACATTCCCAATTCTGTGATGCATTAAGGCAGTGCATGATGGAATATGACGTTTCATGGATGATTACACAGGAAATCAGGGCTCGGAATGAATGTTTTTTTAAATTTTGAACAGAGAGATGTAGATTCAAAGCTGCCATGGACGAGGCAAGTGAGAGATAAGCACATTGGGGTGGCGGGGGCAGAACAGTTATCAAAAAAGGCTTCTATTTAGTGAAATAGAAAAGTTTCCCTTAGAAAAGTGAAATTCTGCCTGAAAAGGTGAACTTAGCCTTTAAAGACTCCAGCCATCTGTTGAGTTTTCTGTCTGACCTTTCAAAGTTTTAGCAGTTGGCACTGCTTTATTGGTGGTGTTACCTTATCAGCTTTTATGTTGCTGTCTATTGTTTACCCTCAAGAGAGTCTAACATCATCACATATTGTTCATGTTGTTGTGTGCTTATAGTATGCATGTGATGCCGCGTACACACAACCGGACTTTCCGGCAGAATAAACTCTGACGGTCTTCCCGACGGAGTTCCAACCGAACGGACTTGTCCACACACGATCGGACCAAAGTCTGGTCACTTTGAACGTGATGACGTACGACAGGACTAGAAAAGGAAGTTCAACAGCCAGTAGCCAATAGCTGCCCTTGCGTCGTATTTGGTCCGTCAGACCAGCATACAGACGAACGGTTTTCCCGATAGAAATTGTTTCCGTCGGAAAGATTTAAAGCATGTTCTATTTCTAGGTCCGTCAGATTTTTTTTTAAGAAAAACGATTGGATTATCCCATACTCGATCGGAATATCCGACGGAATGATTCCGTCGGACCCTTTCTACCGGAAAGTCCGGTCGTGTGTATGCGGCATGACATATGTGTGTATATGTCGTCGTGTGTATGCGGCACAACAGGCACAGGTTCTGTTTGTAATGGTGTATGGTTCTCTGTTAAATAGAGTACCTAAATAATTGCCTTACACTTTACAATTTAACCACTTGCTGAATGCTCTATAGCTAAATGACAGCTACAGCATGAACGGCTAGTTCTGGGATGCCGTCTGGAGGACACTGCTGAGCACAGATTGAGGTAAAGAGCCAATCATCAGCTCTTTACCACATGATCAGCTGTGTACAATCACAGCTGATCACGGATGTAAACAGAAGCTGGTTTTCGGCACGCCTTTTGTCATGCTGACAGCATGAGGAGAGGAGAAAAAAGCTGATAACAGGCTTCTCTAAAAGGCACACGTACACTGATAATCAGGGCACTGATTACCAGTGTCCTGACTATCAATGCAGTCCCTACAGTGCTGTCAATAAATGCCCATCAGCGCTGCCAATCAGTGCCTATGAGTGCCTCCTCATCAGTATCACATATATCAGTGCCGTCTATTGGTGGCCATCAGTGCCCACCAGAGCCGCCTATCAGTGCAGCCGCATCAGTGCCTCCTTATCAGTGCCCACCAGTGCTGCCTCATCGGTGCCCATCTGTGCTACTTCATCAGTGCAGCCTTTCAGTGCACATCCGTGCAGCCTCATCAGTGCACATCAGTGAAGGAGAAAAGTTATGCCGCGTACACATGGTCGGAATTTTCGATGGAAACAGTCCGATGGGAGCTTCTCATCGTAATTTCCGACTGTGTGTATGCCCATCTGTCTTTTTCTGTCAGAATTTCCGACGGACTTTGGATTGAGAACCTGTTCTTAATTTTTCCGACGGAAAACCTTTCTATCAGATTTTCTGATCGTGTGTATGCAATTCCGACACGCAAAATTCCGACGCATGCTCGGAATCATTAAACGTCCCTTTTATAGTGCTGTCGAACATGTTGTATGCCGCAGTGTTATTGACCATCGGAATTTGGTGTGACTGTGTGTAGGCAAGGCAGTTTGAGCGAAATTCCGTTGGAATTCCAACGGGAAAACCATCAGAGCTTTTTCCGACGAGAATTCCGACTGTGTGTACGCGGCATTACTTGTTTGCAAAATTTTATAACAAACTATGAAAAAAGTATTTTTTTTTCAACATTTTCGGACTTTATTCATTTATTTAGCAAAAAATAAAAACCCAGTGGTGATTAAATACCACCAAAAGAAAACTCTATTTGTGTGAAAAAAAAAAAAATGTACCATGTTTGGGTACAGTGTTGCAATTGTCATTCAAAGTGTGAACATTGGTCTTGTCAGAAAGGGGGTAAAAGTGCCCAGGAGGCAAGTTGTTGAGTTGTTTCTTTATCATTATTGAGGTAGGGCTTATATTTTTATAATGTTGTTAATGAATAACTACCTCAAATATATGGGCAGTTTGTAAATTGAATACATTACTTATACATGTAAAACACACACCGATAAAGTTACTAGAGTGGAAAATGGCATCTTTGACTCTTTATCTGAAGTATATTTGTGGTTATATAAGTACTATCATGTCAATACTATACATCTTACTTGTCTATGCTGCTAAATATGTTAAAACACCAGAATTTTTTCCCCCAAGAGCAAGAAGTTACTGTATTTAAATGCACAAAGTGTAACTACTGTATGTTTTTGTGCAAACTGCATTAACCTTAATTGTTTCCACATTAAAATAATTGAAGTGTGAAATAATTTATTTTGTTTTTTAAAGAAATCTGTATTTATCTCTTTCCCTTGTCCTGTGAACTTCATGCTAAATACTATTATCTCCTCTTTTGCACTTAGTTCAGCCTTCTATCATAAGGCACTCAACTTGATCGAACATATACAATTTGTCCATGTACAAACCATTGTGTAACTTTATATATATATATACAGTATATGAAAGATTTAGCAGTACATTTACTGTAGAGTCAACAATTGCTAGGTGAAAACATTCCCTGACCTTCAACATCTATTATTCAATGAAAAATGTGCTAGCTATAACAATGACAAGAAAGGTAATGTTACAATTACTGAATATTTGCTGAACATTTATTGGACATATTTAAAAAACTAATTTAAAACTGAAATGGTGAAGTATGCATTTTTTTAATTCCGATTTTCATAATTCTTTTCATACATTTTTGTACATTGTACATATAAAAAAAGGACAAAAAAAAAATAATGCAAAAAAAAAAAAAAAAAAAAAACCTGCCTCACAGGGAGGAGCAAACAAACACACACCCAGAAAGAAAAAAAAAGGGGGAGGGAGGAGCGCAACCATCATAAGAGTACCATGATGAAGAAATAATCGCTATTAGGATTAGGATACATGCATTTTATCCACTGAGACCATATTGCATCAAACGCATTCAAAGAGAGAAGGCAGCCAAGGGGAAGTCCACTTAAAGAGGGGCTCCAGTTTCCCCCCCAAAAAAATGTAAAGTCAGCAGCTACAAATACTTTTAATATAAGGACACTTATCCAGTGACACTTATCAGCTTCAAGTGCAGGCGCTAGCATCTTAGGTAAGGGAAACAATCAGTGAAGCCTTCCGGCTTCACAATCGGCTTCCTACTGCACATGCATGAGCTGAGATGAGCTCTCTTCTGGGACCTGTGTGTGTCCCAGAAGACTGCAGGGGGAAGGAAGAGGGGGCTGAACATCCTTATAGATCCCCTCCTCCCCAAAAAGTGCCAAATGTGGCAGTGGAGGGGAGGGGAGGATGCAAACAAGTAGAACTTCCTCTTTTGGGTGAAGTTCGGCTTCAAGTACAATTAATCTACAAGCTATAAATAATGCTTTTAAAACAGTGAGCCCTAGATTCAGATCAGTTAAAGATAGGCAATGCATTTCTAGTGTAAATTCAACAAACTATCTATGGAGAGCACTGAGCATGTGCTTTTAATGATAACAGAGTTATGTTAAATAAATAAATACATTAATAAATAAATATAAAAGTGGACTGGTATTTTCATGGCAAGTGACCCTGTCATGTTGACACCTATAAACATGACTTTCACTGCTGAAAGAGAGGTGAATTGCTTGAGGTCCCCAAAAAAAGAGGTGGCCATCTCAAGGCACTAGTGCCAAATGATCATAGGCAATGGGCATTTTAAAACCCTCAGGAGAGGGTATCAGCAATGGATGTATGTGTGTGTGTGTGTGTGTGTGTGTGTGTGTGTGTGTGTGTGTGTGTGTGTGTGTGTGTGTGTGTGTGTGTGTGTGTGTGGGGGGGGGGGGGTTAGAGGGTAGATGGCACCCTTCCTTGGAAACTTCTCCTGGACACCAAAGGAGCCAAGGAATACAGTGTTTGTCAGCATCTTGCATCAATGTCTTAAGACAGATGTCTCCTTTTTTGAGGGAGCTCTCTCAAATCACCTCTTTTTTAATGCTGGAAATCATGTTGACTCCTAAAGCATAAACCTGATCTTCAGTACCGGAGAACATATAAGATTGTTTGACAATGACATAGAGGCACAAATTTGTTGTGCATTTACCATAGAGTTACTACCCTGCATGCCTGGTGTGCAAGGATGGCACATTCTGGTGGGAGGGCACACATTTCTTTAAAATAAATCCTACTAAATCCAAAGCTAATGATGACATTTTCAGGTTATGCAAAAAGTTGTTTTAACTATTGCGTAAATGTAAATTTGGGTGGCTGTCAAATGTTACATTTGTCAGATGTACATTCCTAGAAGTAAAAGGAAGGTAGTGGCGCGCAGTAAAATAAAACTAAACTAAATGATAAAAGACAGTAGGCAATCAAATAGCACCAGGTCAGGTGGCTATGGGAATAGCAGAGTCCAGATAGGGGGACTGAGTAAAGTGCATCAAAGTAAAAGTGCATCAAAATGTAAGAGAATCAACAGATAATAATCATCGGTAAAGCAATAATCATGGATAGTAAATAACAGAGTAGGTGCACCAAAACACAAAGTAAGTGAAATAAATAAAGTGCAAAAGGCCAAAGCTGGCTGTGGCTGTGTGCCAGTGATATGTCAAATAAATAATACATAAATAAATAATCAATGCTGATTACTCCAAAACTGGAGCAATTAAAAGGTAATTAAAAAGATATAGGTAATCAATGAATAAAACTTCAACGAATAAAAATATAAAAATAGTCCATAAAAATCATAAGGTGCAGGTAGTGTCCATCAATCCAATATAAATAAAAGTGCAGGTGCTGGAAATTTAGGTAGTGAACTCTGATATGCTATGTTATCCGTGGGTATCCTGTGCGTTTTCTCATGTCCTGTGCAATCCTAGTGGGGGTAATATGAGTGGCCCCTTACCTTACGGCTGTAAGGTTACAGCATGGGTGTATAAGCCTTTGTGGTCCTTGGTGACCGTCCTCATCCCAGATGGATAGCCCAGGTCCTGTTTAGCGTTTCCTATCAGTGTTCCCTTGCATGTGGGTGTTGGTGTGTCCAGGTTGGGAGGTTCTCATCAGTATGTTAGGGAAAGGAAGTAGGCCTCATGGTGTAGTAAGTTTAAGCAGCGTTTATTCAAACAATAAGCATTAAAAATAGGTACTCACAAATTAGTGGTAAATACAGGCAGAGTATAAACGAGCGGTGAGCTTGATTGGCGTCACTTCCGGGGGGTATAGGTCAGTCCCGACGCGTGTTCATAACAGTGTTGGACAGGATAAGAAGATCCAATCAAGAAGGGTATCCGTCTTGCCCTACATGGGTGGTTTTGGGTGTCAAAACGATTGTTTTGTCTATTTGATGCAGTGCTAAAAATCACTCCAGCAGTTCCGGCTAGAAATGAAAACACCAAAGTATTTCCAGAAACTTATTGGTCATGTCCATCCGGTGTGTGTGTGTGTGTCAGAGAGAGAGAGAGGATATTATTCATCTGGAGGAGCCCAGCCTGCCGCACACACACACCGGGATTGAATATCCTGAAAAACCTCAATATGGCCACTGCGGAAAGTACTCCCCATCTCTTCTCCATCTATATACTTGTAGCAATGTGACGTCCGCCCCCTAATACAGGGCTGATGAGCATCACCAGGGAGACAATATGGCAGCCCCGCCTAGCAGCCATTCCACGCCGCCCAAACCTACTGTTAAACTGCTGCTTGTTCTGGGTTTGCCCCCCCAATACTTCCGGTGCTCCAGAGGCCAAATGGGTGTGATGACGTCACGCACCTAAAGATGGCTAAGTCAATCTTCAGAGAGAGTGGGTGCTGGCCGGAATTCGGCCAGCAAAATTCCGATGGAGCCTACACACGGTTCCATTTTCCAATGAAAAGCTGTCATCGGTCTTTTGCTGGCCGAAATTCCGATCGTGTGTACGCGGCATAACAGTGGCCCCCAGGGGAGAAAGAAAAGAAGGCAACTTCTCAACATAATTCAAGTAACAAAAAGCATAAATCAATCAGTAACACAAAGGCAGCACCAAGGGTACAGTATCAAATACAGTGATAATAATAATATAATAACAATCTACAGAGTATATTTGATTCCAAATGGCAGCATAAAAAACAATATTCTTTCGTACCCCCAATAGGAAGCCCTCAATAAAGGGCCTAAAGTTGAACACCTCATTTAACCCAAGGGGGGACAGTCACATTGAGTTTCTGGATCCACCTCAGTTCTTTTTGGAAAAAGGACTTATTCCAATCCCCCTCTGGGGCTGGGGTGGATCCGATCAAATGCCAAAAATTACACGTTCGGAAAGACACAGTTGTGTACTAGGGCCACATGGGGCCCCACCGGCAATTCTGTATCACCAGTTTTCATACTCTGCTTCCATAGATGTGTCTGCAAAATTCGAACTTTGTCTTCCCCATGCCACTCTTTGAGCCTTTAGGAATATTTGGGGATCAGCTTGCACACAAGAGCCTCCTTGGTGGGTATTATATCCTGCTGGAGGGCAACTTATTGGCCTTGGGCTGCCTAGGATTTCCGGGTGTTCCCTGCCTGGTTGATGGGATGGGCCTCAATGTCTTAGGTGGCCGCCCACACACTCCAGTGCCTGCAGTCCTCCAGTGTGTGACATCATCAGTATTAGGGGGGAAAACTCAGAATATGCAGTGGTTTATTCATAGGTTTTGGTGGCATGGGAGGACTGATAGGTGGGGCGGCCAAATTGTCTCCCAGGTGATGGGGTAGGTTGTACATAGCTACACATATATAAATGGAGAGGAGGTGAGAGATTTTCTTTGCCATTTTCTCCACAGTTGATAAACAAGACTGCCCGATTTTAATACTTTGGTAAGGGTGCTTTGTCTATCAGGACTCTTTTTAAGGGTCCTGTGGTGAAACATGTATCACACCTATACACCAGTATTCTAAGTTATATTACACCTTGATTTATGGGCTACTCTGATGCAATGTACACACAATAGGATTTTCCGACAACAAAATCCATGGGATTTTTTCAGACAGATGTTGGCTCAAACTTGTCTTGCATAAACACCGTCACACAAAGTTGGTCGGAAATTCCGAACGTCAAGAACGCGGTGATGTACAACACGTAAGATGAGCCGAGAAAAATTAAGTTCAATAGCCAGTGCTGCTCTTCTGCTTGATTCCGAGCATGCGTGGTACTTTGTGCGTCAGAATTGTGTACACACGATCGGAATTTCCGACAACGGATTTTGTTATCGGAAAATTTGAGAAGTAGATCTCAAATTTTGTGTGATGGAATTTCCAACAACAAGGTCCTATCACACATTTTCCACTGGAAAATCTTATCATGTTTACAGGGCATTACTCTATATGTCCAATTAGTCTTAAGCCCCATACACACGGTCGGATTTTCCGATGGATTCTGTCCTATCGGACAATGTTGTCGGAAATTCCGACCGTGTGTAGGCACCATCGGACAGTTTCCATCGGATTGTCCGACGGACAAAGTCCTATCTCCTGCTGGATAGATTTTTTGACAACAAAGTCCGATCACACCAAATCCGATCGTGTGTAGTGAATTCCGACGGACAAAGTGCTACGCATGCTCAGATCACATTACAAGACCAAAGCTATTGGCTACTAGCCTCTACGTAGTCCCGTCGTAGGCAACAAACGTCACCACGTTCAGAATGATCGGATTTTCCAACAACTGTGTCCGACCGTGTGTATGCAACACCAGTGTCGGACTAAATCCGTCGGACCAAATCCGATGGATTTGGTGGTCGGATTTTCCGACCGTGTGTATGGGGCTTTAGGGGATTTATAGGGGGATTTGTAGGGGATCTCTATTTATAGGGAACTCCATCGGTGCTATCTCCCTTATAGTTATACTCTATCTCTTTCTGGTATAGGTCCAGTAACCTTATTGCTAGATTGTTGAATCCAGTGGCACTGCCCCCCAAAAATTCCAAAAGATAGTTTGCAAATTTAATAGAACAATTTATTTTTAAATAACTGATAATATCACTAACATTTTTTAACATCTTAAAGTTAAAAATGTTAATAATATAATTTATTTACAAATCAATCAGTGTGTGCACTGTGCGGGGCACCACACTAATTAGGTCTGTAATTTTTTTTACAAGCATGTGATTAGAGCATAAGGATTTAATTGGCTTGTTCTAGGTCATCCTCAGGGCGCAGAGCACTTCGCCCCGAACCCTCCCACTTTTGATTTTAGCAAATCAATATTTGCCATGTGTCAATTCTGGTTTCCGGCTTCTCGTCCTGGCCAATCAGGAGGAGGCAAAAGATTTGGAACCTGGAAAGAAGACCGGGGTAACACGGAAGATGCCGGTTATAGGGGGAGTTGTGTCTCACGCCGTCCTCTGCACCCCCCAAAAGATTTTAGCACCAGCTGCCACTGGTTAAATCAATGATGGAACATTTTAAGCATTCCTATGATAACTTGGGAAGCCCTATAGACAGGACATTTTAGTAGCTTGACATGGATGGGACCAGTTATTGCCTCATCTTTTTTGCCATGTGCTAGGTGGCCTCAGTGGAACTATGTTGACTCCTGGGAGAGTACCCCGGCTTAGCCTGTAGTCGATGACTGAAAATATGGCAACTCTGACCATGTACTGCTTTTAAAATATGGCTAGATCAATCTGTTTTTTGGTGCAAAATTAAACTGTTATGTTTACCCCTAACGCTGGTGGTCAGAAACTATAGCTGGCTTCTGTGTTATCTACCTATAGAAGCCCCCTTTCCCATAAGGCAAGCAGGTCTTCAGGTACTCAGTTGCCTCCAGGACTTATACACAATGCTTTAGTGCCTGGCTACCATGCAGGGGCAGTAGTGAACTGAGAACAGCAAACAGGTACTTGAAGTTGACAAACAGGCAGAGTGGTTGAATGACAGTCCAGGTACAAGGCGAACAAGGTTCAGAATAGTTAGGGTAAAATCCATAGTCAAAAGGCAGGCAGAGTTCTGAGTGTGTTCTATATCCATTCCAAGTTCATCAACAAGGCAATCCAAACTAGCAGATAGGACAGACAAACAGGGAGCTTGCAACATGTGTTATAAATGCTGTCACGGGGGGCGTGTCCTGGTGCGAGCCGAGGAGGACGTGTACAGAGTGAGCTCCGGATACCCTGAGGGCAATCCGCCGCCATCCGAGCCACAACAAAATAGCCCAAGGCACAAAACACATCAGCCTCATCAGCCTAGCCCACAGCTGCGTTGTGGGCTGTAAATCTGCAGTAACACAGGCTGTAGACGTGGAAATCAACACCCCCAGACACCCGCGGCCGCCGCCATCTTGGGACTCCGAGGCCTCCAGGGAAAACTGACTGAAAACCCCTCTGAGAGGTAAGGGACCTCCATCCGTCCCCACAAACTACTCACCTACCTAGCAGAGGCAATCCGGTGGCCTTACTGAACCCCTGTGACGTCCGGGGAGGCCGCGGCTGCCCCCGGCCTAGTGCGGCCTAGTGAGACCTTAGAATCCCCAGTGTTTCCTGCACGGCGCGCCCGCCGGAACGCTCCGCGGCCGGTACGGACCACCTCCGGAGGCGTGGATCACTCCCAGGCACATACCAGGCTGATTATCCAGGTCCCAGCCAAAGCGGGGGGGGGCTGCCAGGAACTGACTGACCGAACTGAGCTGGCCTGGGCCTTGGGTCCCCAGCCTGTTGCCCCTGATACACAGCTCTGGGCCTTCCCTGCACGGACACTGCCAGCCCCATACCACCTCTGCTGTGCCCCTGCCTGTGTGCCTGCTGTGAAAGAGGGGCTACTGATGTACACAGATTCCCTGCCCGCAGCCTGCTTGGGTTGCATGACTTAATAATGGCTGAGTGAGGATACGCTTTGGGGGAGCTCCCGACCCAAACCGACCCTAATGTTCTTTTAATCAAGGACTGTGCACTGAATTCGTGGCATGAACACCCCTAACAGATGCTGGACTAGATCGGCAGCCCGCAGCAACAGAAACTCTACATCTCAACCTGATATAACAAGATTTTTCAGGGAGCAACGGCCTTCACCCGGCACCATACCTTCCACACCAAGTGCGACCTACACGGCGACAGACGACGCTACCCCTGCTCTGACGGCCACACCGGACCAGGTATTTCCTACAGGTCTGCCAGCTATACTACAGCCAGAGATGGCCGGGTCCCACCAGTCACAGGGTAGTCTGGACGAAGACCTACGGGTCATGCTACGGGCCCTGCCGACACGGGCGGACATAGAAGCACTGCCCACCAGGGCCGATATTGAATCCCTGATTACGCGGATTGAAGAGGCACACAGTAAGGATATACAGGAGGTGAAGGCCGAACTGCACTTGATAGACGACCGGGTCACCTCTGGGGAATCCCTCCTCGCATCACTGACCACTAGAGTGCAAACACTGGAGAGAGCCCAAGACACTACCAGGAAGGAGGCCCAAGAAATGCAACTGCAATTGGAGGAAATGGAAGACCGTAGCCGCCGTAACAACCTGCGGCTGAGGGGCATTCCGGAAGCGACAGGCGCGGAGGACATGGCCGTCACAGTTACAGCCATCCTCCGGAACCTAATGGAAGACTTACCCCCCACTATAGAGTTCGACCGGGTACACCGCACACTGGGGCCTAAATCATCAGATCCAGAACGCCCACGAGATGTCTTGTGCCGGCTTCACCGATACACTCTGAAGGAGGCTTTGCTCCGGAGGGCCTGGGATCACGGTGAGATCGAATTCGATGGGGCACATATTCAAGTGCTCCCGGATCTGTCCAGGGCTACTCTGCAGCGCCGAGCGATCCTGAGACCGGCTCTTGAACTGGCCAGAAGAAAAGGCTGTACATACCGCTGGGGATACCCCCTTGCAGTGATCTTCCGCTCAGACCACTCATCTTTCACCCTGCGCTCACCCGAAGATCTTCCTGCATTCTTTGCCTTCCTAGACGCAGACCCGATCCAGGTGCCAAACTGGCTGGTGAGACTGCCAAAACCCGCCGGAAGAGCAGGAACATCCAGGAACAGACCTAACCAGCCTACACGCTCTCAACGTCCCAGAGGCAGAGCCCGATCGTATATCAGAGATGACACACGCGAATCCTAGTCGCACAACATAATACGGTATGGATGCTCCAATTGTTGTTGTTGCCTTCACTGAGCCCAGTTGACCCTGTTCTCCCCCAGTGGTTAGAACGCCTGTTCGGGCCCCCCCCCCCCCGGATGCCCTGTATGCCGGTTTGTCCTGGGGCGGTATGTAGACCGTCTTACCCACGCCCGAATAGCGGAGAAATACTTAGTCACTTAGTCCCATATGAAGCCAACAGTCTTCGGTGACCACTCCTTTGCGGCTGGCCAAGCTTGGTCGTTTTACAGAAATCAGCCGGGGTACCTCACCCTGGGGCCCGTGGGTTGGGGTATGTGTACCGCTCAAGATTCCCCTGGCCCCGCCCACCCAACTTAGAAGCCGGTTGAACATATACTGGAGGGTGGGAAGCCACAATGCAGTACTCCCAACTCATGCGCCCCTTTAAACTCTGGAAGACACCCGCATAACTCTTGCCCCCTCCCCCCCCGGGAGATATCCCCTCCAGTCCGGATGACAGGACCGTTTCTGAGACCCCTTGACCACTTGTCACCATAGGTACCGGGAAAGCTGGGATCTCAAGGAAGATGACAATACTAGCCATGTGGAAACAAGGAAATCAGAGGAACCCCCGCAAAGACACTTTTTGTGGCAATTAATGAGTTGGTAATTCTGAATTAGGGGTGGGAGGGGGATGGAAATGTAATGTGATGTGATGGGGGCCCAGGAAGGGGAGATAATATGTTGGTGGGGTGGCTTTCTGTACATATGTTTACCCCTAAGCTTTGATGGCATGACGGAATTTATGGCTGGGGGAGGGCTGATGGGGTGCGGGGCTGGGGGGAGGGGGGGTCCTGCTAATATGGATGTTCTGGGCCCCCCCTCCCTCCCCTCCCTGCGCCGCGGAGAGCCTTGATTGGACCGCAGGAGGGCACTAGATTTATTTAAAGGAGGGTGGCTGGCGGTGCTGGGAGGGGGGGGGGAGATTCTAGATTCTAAAAGATACACTGGGAAGTTTAGACCTACTCAGTTGAGTTGGGCATGTTATCAGCCAGTTGACAGGCTGATGGTATCAGGATAGGCTATTGAAGGCATTTATTAGAAGTTGATGCACATATGCACGGTTATGTTAAGTTGTATTTTGCGCACGAAGAGCACCCTATGTATAGATACATTCATGCCACCCAGTTGCTCACACAACATACTTGCACAGTCACAAATACACTTGGATCTTTGGGGCCTGGGGAGGGCGGGAGCTCCACCCTCGGTCTCCTACTAGACACAACTCCAACTAGGCCAACGCTTCCCCAGCTGGTCTGGCAGGCGTTACTACAGCAATTTTGCTGCAACCTTAGACCGCAACACCGCTACACGGTGTCTGCTGAGGGCATTTCAACCCTCAAACCTTTTTCTAGGACTAATCTAAGTCCAAACCCACTTCCTCTTTCTATCCTTTCCACCTAAAGCTTTTTCCTGATCTTAGACCCTTTCACCCACCCGTACCATCTTTGCATCCCCTATCCCCCCCCTTCGCATCCTAATCCCTATCTTCCATCACCACACGACCATGGACGCAATACAGGTTGTTTCCCTGAACGCCAAGGGACTTAACATCCCTGAAAAGAGAAAGATGCTAATGCATGATATGAAAAGGATGAGGGCAGACGTCATTCTCCTACAGGAGACGCACTTCAGGGAAGATAAGTACCCGATCCTAAAGAATAGGTACTTCCCCACAGTATACCACTCTACATACTCGGAGGCCAAATCCCGGGGGGTGTCCATCCAAATCGCGGCGAGAGTACCGTGGACACTAAACGTAGCGAGAACAGACCCAGCAGGGAGATTCCTGTTCTTGAAGGGGCGGATCGGGGAGACGAAAGTGACTATAGCAAACCTCTATGCTCCAAACAGTCAACAAGACTCTTTTATAAGGAAACATCTAGAACTGCTCCAAAACTTCGCAGAAGGTCAACTCATTGTAGGGGGTGACTTAAACATCCCCCTGATCCCCTCGGAAGACACATCCACCGGCACCTCATCCTCCACTAACAGATCCCGCAAAATAATACATACCGCTCTTAACAACACGAGACTGGTAGACGTCTGGCGCCTATTGCACCCAGGCGAACGAGACTACACTTTTTTCTCCAGAGTTCACCAGACATACTCGCGCATAGACCACTTCCTTATACCCCATGACCAGCTCCAGGCAGTACAAGACACAACGATAGGGTCTATTACCTGGTCGGACCACGCCCCGATAACTATGAGATACGCGCTGTCCGGATACGACGTGAGGAGAAAACAGTCTTGGAGACTAAACGAAAGCCTCCTTCAAGACCCTGAAACGTTAGCTGACGTTTCAAAGGAAATCGCACACTACTTCAATACAAACACTACAACAGACTCCGAAAGGGGCTTAGTCTGGGAAGCACATAAGGCCGTGATCCGCGGGGTGCTGATAAAACACGGTGCCAGGATTAAGAAACAGAGATCTGCTCAGATCACGTCACTATTGGACAAGCTACAGACATTAGAAGCAAAACATAAATGCACACCGACCAGAGAGCTGGGGGGAGAGCTAGACAGAATAAGAACACAACTGACCGACCTACTACAGTTTAAAGCAAAGGCAGCATTACAAATCTCCCGCAAGGGGATATATGAGTCGGGAAACAAGTGTGGCAGGCTACTAGCACAAGCTCTACGATCTCAAACGGCGGCAGCATATATCCCACACATACACTCTCCGACAGGACAAAAAAAATCCCTACCCCAGCAAATTGCCCAGGAATTTAAATCCTACTACGGGACCTTATACAATCTAAACTCCACCCAACCGAATGCAGAACACATCAAGGAATATGTTGTAGAATCCTTGATGCCCACATTACCGACTGAAACCCGTTCTCTTTTAGAGGAGCCCATAACTTTGACTGAACTGCAGACGGCGATAGGGAACACTAAACAGAGGAAAGCCCCAGGACCAGATGGCCTCACCATCCATTATTACAAGACCTTTCTCCCAGTACTAGGCAACCATTTCATCGACCTTTTGAACGACTTGGGTAAGGGGAATAAACTACACACCACTTCCCTACAGGCTCAAATCGCGGTGATCCCCAAAGAAGGGAAAGACCCGGCCCAATGCGGGAGCTACAGGCCAATATCCTTGCTGAACACGGATCTTAAGTTGTTCACCAAGATACTGGCCTCAAGACTACAATCCCACATTACACAAATCATTCACTTAGACCAAGTAGGTTTTGTACCGTCTAGAGAGGCTCGAGACAACACCACGAAAGTTCTAAATCTACTCCATCAAGCTACTCTGGCCAATACACCAAGTGTCTTTCTCAGCACGGATGCTGAGAAAGCCTTTGATAGGGTTGACTGGACCTTCATGTTCACCACACTGCAGCACATGGGACTAGGGCAGACCATGATGAATTGGATCTCAGCGATTTATACAACACCATCGGCACGAGTCAGGGCTAATGGGATCCTTTCAGATCCCTTTACGATTACAAACGGAACACGTCAGGGATGCCCACTCTCACCTATCTTATTTGCTTTATCCCTGGAACCTTTCCTGTGTCATATTAGGCGCAATCCAAACATTGAAGGGATCGCGATAAAACAAATCCACTATAAAGTGTCGGCTTATGCGGATGACCTATTGTTTTCACTATCCAATCCAACGGTATCCCTCCCAAATTTGCTACGGGAATTTTCTATATATGGAGCGCTCTCCAATCTTAAAATTAATTTTAGTAAATCAGAAGCAATGAGCCTGAACATACCAAAAGCCCAACTTATGCATCTCCAATCCAGCTTTCAGCTGAAATGGACAAATACAGCCTTAAAATATTTGGGAACATACATCCCTCAATCACTTTCGAAACTGTACGAATTAAATTTTCCCCCCCTTCTTAAGAAGGTAAGAATGCTACTGAACGGGTGGCAATCCGGTCTGCACTCGTGGCTGGGGCGCTGCAACATACTTAAAATGTCTGTACTCCCGAAATTTCTATATCTGATGCAAGCCCTGCCCATCCGAATCCCAAGTAACTATTTTAAACAAATTCAAACATTATTTACAGATTTTGTTTGGGCAAAGAAAAGACCTAGACTGGCCAACTCACTGCTTGTCCTCCCCAAGCGCTATGGTGGACTGGCCCTACCAAGCCTTAGAATATACTACCAAGCGACGCACTTGGGGAGATTTCTTGACTGGTGCAGACACCAGGACTCCAAACTCTGGGCCCAGATGGAACAGGCACAGTGTTTAGTTCCCCTACGAGGCATAC
Source organism: Lithobates sylvaticus (assembly GCA_028564925.1). NCBI lineage: Eukaryota > Metazoa > Chordata > Amphibia > Anura > Ranidae > Lithobates > Lithobates sylvaticus. The sequence continues at coordinate 394,050,516 of CM053027.1, forward strand.
CATGGTGCTTTAGTGGTTTGCCGCCGGAGATTAAACAACACCCGTTAGTAGGTAACACGGCCCAGATCTGCGCACGTATCATCTCCCAGTCCTCCCTCTCCTCACAGAACTCCCCTATATACCCCATACTAGGAAACCCCCTCTTCACACCGGGTATTAATGACGATCCCTTTCGGTCCATGTTAGGGGCGGGAATACACCAGGCATCACACTTTAGCGACAGGGGGAGGTGGAAAACGATAGCTGAACTTTCTGACCCCACAGGCCCATATAAACTTGACTTTATGAGAGCACTGCAACTGAAACACTTTCTAAACACGATACAGCCCCCGACAGGTAATAACCAACCACTCACATTACTTGAGGAACTGTGTAATGACTCAGGAGTACTACCACACACGCTCTCACTGTCATACTCGCTTATGATTACCCCGCCGGAGGACTTTGTCCCACCGGGCTTACTTAAATGGGAACAAGACCTAGGGCTCCAATTTAGTAACGCGAAGAGGCAGTTAATCCTCAAGTACACGCACAAATCTTCAATATGTGCCAAAACTCAAGAGACGAATTTCAAAATCCTGTCTCGCTGGTACAGAACCCCAACCATGCTTCACAAATTCTTCCCAACAACAACAGATAGATGCTGGCGCTGCCAGACAGAGAAAGGAGACATACTGCACATCTTTTGGTCATGCCCCAAACTGAGTCACTTTTGGAAGATAATACACGAGACAATACAAAAAATGACAGAAAGAATTATACCCGCTGACCCGGCAATCTTCCTCCTCCATGCAACTGACACCCCTGACAGGAAATATAAAAATTCGGTGATTCGCCATCTTCTAGACGCAGCAAAGGCCTGCATTCCACTCTGTTGGAAATCTGCTCTTCCACCGTCCATTGACCTCTGGCTTCAGAAAGTGGAGGAAATAAGGACGATGGAGGACCTTATTCTAACTGAACAGAAGAGACAGGAGACATACACCAAGACGTGGCAGTTTTGGTCTATGTTCATTCTTTCAGAGGAAGGGCAGGCTCTTAGGAGGTCGGGGGACGTCACTTGAACAAACGGGTTGATAGTCGAGCCCCTTGGAGAATGAGGTATACGACACTACAGAATTGATCTCACTCTCTGACATTACCCTAACAGCGCACCATGGTCGTGGGGTGTACTTCCCCACATGTCCTCCCCACCCCCCCCCCCTCCCCCCTTCTCTTCCCCCCTATGGTCTCCCTTTCTTCCTCCCCCCTCTCTAACTACCTAAATTTCTTCTCTATGCTGACTCCCCCCCCCCCCCCAAAGGGGAAGATAAATAGAAAAAAGGGAGCCGGGCCCGTGGGGCCAACACGCCTAAATCGGGACATGCAAATAGACAAACATAGATTGCACTCAAAGACGAGATACGCTCCAAACTCCTCATATACGAACAAAGGCTTACTATAAAGATCGCACTTATAATAACCTGTTCTGCTCCAAAGCAGAACAGGACAGATACTACATTACACAAGGCAACATTGGTATCTGACACCATTATATATCTGTTAGATGCCAAAAAAGTATTATTTAAGACTCAAGATATTATGTTACGCGTGTCATAATGTGAAGTTTACTTTTATTTCTGTATTTGTATTGCAAGCACATTATGTTGTAACCTGTTGGTCCATGTGGGCCCTGTTCCTGTGTGAAAAATAAAAAATTTAAAAAAAAAAAAAAAATAAATGCTGTCACAAGCATGAGACTGCAGGCTTGGCTGGCTTAAATCAGGTTTGGGCTCCATCCAGACACTGGTTGCATCAATCACCTTGCAGGTGGACAGGCAGACAGTCAAACCAGGATGCAGGAGCACTACATGCTCCTGACAGCAATATGAGTGCGGTATGGATTGTACAACAACTTGGTGTTTTAGTCAGCATAAGAAAGTATGCTTAATAATCTCATTATATTGTAGATATGGTATACCCTCTTCTCCCCAGAGGAAGGAGTTTTCTCCAAAATGCGTTAGGCATGTTCTGGTCTAATATTGAAGCAGATTAAGTTGAACAACATGGCAGATAATAATGGTTAAACATGGACATTGGAATATCTTTAGGAATAGTATATTGTTGTGCTGTGTGTATATATATATATATATATATATATATATATATATATATATATATATATACCAATACCAGCTGTATTGTTATTTTATAATGTTTTACTCTTTTTGTATTGTAATAAAGATTGGTACATAGTGCCTTTTATCATAAGCTTTGTACATTGCCTATAAAGTCACTAAGGGAAAAAAATACATTCTACTTATTAAATGTAATTTTTTCTGTGGAAAAGCTAATTAGTCTTAAAACTAGAAAACTTTAAATTATATTTGATGGGTATGATGATGCACTTAATTCCCACAATCTGGTATTAGAATACAAATATCTGTAAGTTGCATGTATTACATATCTTGTTCCATTTTGCATGCACAGACTGTTGAAGTGCTAACAGTACCTAATGGGTAATGTCTAAATTTTGCTGGTAGTCACCTTATTTGTCACAGTGGTTTACAGTCATCTATAAATGACAACGGACAATTCACAGCCATAACCTGACATCATTACTACTGGCCAAAACTGTACTTTATGAATCGAGCACAATGGGTGCTTCAAATGTCTGCAAACAAAATACATAATACTTGCTGTTTGCAGAATGAAAAGCACTTTTCTACCTTAACCACTTGCTTACTGTGCACTTAAACCCCCTTCCTGCCCAGACCAATTTTCAACTTTCGGTGCTCTCACAATTTGAATGACAATTACTCAGTCATTCAACACTGTACCAAAATGAATTTTTGGTCCTTTTTTTCCCACATATAGAGCTTTCTTTTGGTGGTATTTGATCACCTCTGGGTTTTTTTTTTTTTGCGCTATAAATGAAAAAAGACCGAAAATTAAAAAAAAAAAAAAAACATTTTTTTTTTGTTTTTGTGATAAAATTTAGCAAATTATTAATTTTTCTTCATAAATTTTGGCCACAATTTATACTGCTACATATCTTTGATAAAAATAACCTAAATTAGTGGATATTATTTGGTCTTTGTGAAAGTTAGAGAGTCTACAAGTGGTGCAAATCATACAAAATTGATCACATCTGATGTACTGGTGGCCTATCTCATTTCCTGCGATCCGAACAAGCCAGGAAAGTACAAATACCCCCCAAATGACCCCCTTTTAGACATTCCAAGGTATTTAGTAAGAGGCATGGTGAGGTTTTTAATGTTGTCATTTTTCCCCACAATTCTTTGCAAAATAAATGTATTTTTTATTTTTTATTTTTTATTTTTTCCCCACAAAATTGTCATTGTAATTGGTTATTTCTCTCACATGGCATGTGTATACCACAAATGACACCCCAAAATAAATTCTGCTTCTCCTCTTGAGTATTACGATACCACATGTGTGGGACTTTTTCACAGCCTGGCCACTTAGAGAGGCCCAACATGCAGGGAGCACCATCACGTGTTCTAGGAGCATAAATTACACATCTAACTTGTTGACTACCTATTACACTTTTGAAGGCCCTGGAGTACCAGGACAATGACACCTGACACTGACGTGGCACTGATGACAGATGGCACTGATGTGGCACTGATGACAGATGCCACCAATACGGGGCACTGATGACACGTGACACTGATGACAGATAGCACTAATATGTGGCACTGATGACAGATGCACTTATACGTGGCACTAATATAATGTGGCACTGATGAGAGATGGCACTAATACGTGGCACTGATGACAGATGGCACTAATACGTGGCACTGATGACACTGATGACAGATGGCACTGATACGTGGCATTGATGACACGTGACACTGATAACAGATGGCACGTGACACTGACAGGTGGCACTGATGACAGATGGCACTGATACGTGGCACTGATGACAGATGGAACTAATATGTGGCACTGATGACACGTGACACTGATATGGCACTGATGACAGATGGCACTATGTGGCACTGGCGTGGCACAGATGGAACTTATACATGGCACTGGGGACAGGTGGCACTGGGGACAAATGGCACTGGGGACAGGTGGCACTGACAGATGGCACTGGGGGACAGATGGCACTGACAGATGGCACTGGGGACAGGTGGCAGCGGGGACAGATGGCAATGGGGACAGATGGCAGCAGGGACAGATGGCAGCGGGGACAGATGGCACTTTTTTTTTTTTTACTCACGGCCGCCGCAGCCATTCATCTCTCCCTCCTCACACGCTGTCTCTGTGTGAGGAGGGAGAGCGGCGCTGAGAGATGATCTCATATGTTTACATATGAGATCATCTCTCATTGGACACGCCGATCGCGCTGTAAACAGCCGCTGTGATTGGCCGTTTACAGTGATCTGTGACTGGCTGTGTCCGAGGGACACGGCCAGCACAGAACTTCCCCGATGCGCGCTCTCAGGAGCGCGTATTGAGGAAGTAAACAGGAGGATGACCAGGGACGTCCTCCCGGCAGGGAGTGTCCTCGCTGTAGCCGTCTTTTGGCTATAGAGCGGGCGCCAAGTGGTTAAAGCCCAAATAAAGAATGAGAAATTCAGTAAGACAGAAACTGTACAGACTTAAATTTTTCTGTTAAAGCAGTCTGCTGAGTGTACCAGCCACACAAAACCAAACACTATCAGTAATTCACACATCCCGTCTCGTTCTCTAAGACCCCTTTCACACTGCAGAGCTAAAACAGTGTTAAAATGCCGGTCGTGTTTGCGGCGCTTTAGCAGCATTTTAATGGTGCTTTGCGGGGCGTGACCTTAAAAAAAAGGGAAGAAGTCCCATTTTGCAGTGATTTCAAAGTGCTTTTAAGGCGCTTTGGAAGCGCTGCCCATTCATTTCAATGGGCAGGGGCGTTTTGGGAGCGCTATTTATAGCGCTTCCAAGCCACCCCAAAGATTCTGCTTGCAGGACTTTTCCTAACTTCCCGCAAACGCACCGCCCAAGTGTGAAAGCACTCATTGCAAAGAATGGAAGGCAATTTTCAGGCGCTTTTTAGAGGCTATTTCTAGTGCTGAAAACTGCCTCAGTGTGAACGGGGTCTAAGATACAAGTCTGTGTGAAAAAAAACTTGTGCTGAGGGTAGTGGCAGCCCGTAATGCGGGGCACCACCCCCCTAATCCATGCATCCGGCCTCCTAATCTACATGCGGGATGCCAGGCGCATGGTTTCCAATGTTTAGTTTTTAGAAGCACGTGATTAGAGCCAGAGTCTCTAATAGGCTTCAAGAAAATGTGGGCTTGTAGCGCAGAGCACTGTGCCCCGAGCCCACCAAGTTGTCTGACAATAGTTAATGAATAGTCACTATTGTCTTCCTGATTCTCCTCCTGGCCAATCAGGAAGCGGGGCTTGGGACCCGTCACCCGATTGGCTGAGAGGAGAAGCGATCCTGTTGGCTGCTGAGGAGGAGGAGGAAAGAGACGCAGGGGAAGCCACCATAAATCACCAGGAGGAGGAGACACTGCACACCACCTGGAGGAAGCACTGCCAACGACCTAGATGGGGTAAGTGCGGGGCTGGTGACTGACGGACTGACCAACCAGGGGGGATGGGGTGTGGCCGTGGGTGGATTGTTTGCTGCCCCCCAAAAAATATACCACCAGCCACCGCCACTGGCTGAGGGGAGGTCCTATTACTCAGCTCTGCTAACATAGAACAATAAAGAGAACACAAAACTCACTATTTTCACTCAAAGAAAAAAAATATTTGAAAAAATATTTGAAAAGCATTTCCAAACAAAAATCAGCCATAAATGAAAACATGCAGGGATATAGAAATACAAAGAGGTACAAGAGATATTAATAAGGCTTTAAATATAACATTTGTGAAAAATATGTCATGTTTGTGATTTTTTGTGTTTCTTTGTTTAATCCTGGTTTAGTTTTACAATTGTAATTATTTGTTATAAATAGGCATATGTCAATTTAGTCAACAGTAGCATAGAGCCTGGTTGTGAACCAGTAATGTCTTTCTTGATAAAGCCCAACTCTGGGAAACTAGGAAAGTCTCCTTTGTAGTGGGGCTGTACCCACACTGAAAGGGCTACTATTTGTTTAGGTCTAAAAGGTATAGAAAGAGAATTTACTTACCTGACCCTTCCCTCTTCCATGCTGCTAGAGTAGCCCCCACAGTATTTTCTCCCTCTTGCTTCAGTGGTCTAAGGTTCTGATTTTATCAAGACTGATGCAGGATCCTCAGCCCTTTATTGGATGTGAGGATTCAGAGGGGCAATCTACCAATGGAGCATTTGGGGGCCAGGGGAGTAGGTAAAAGCACTTTTCCTCTCCCCCAGAATAAATGAGCAGTTAACGTTTGTAGCGCATTTACAGCTCAACTGCAAGGGAGAATTTTCAGATTTCCTGGAGTTAAGCTTTAACCACTTGACCTCCGGAAGATTTGCAACCAGGCCTTTTTTTCTGATATTGCACTGCGTTATGAAATTTGAAAAAAGTGTACAGTAACAGGCTGTCTCCCAGGGGCAATTCTTTGTCGTTCTAGTGCATATACTATCCATTGATGGGCATTATATGCAGATGGGATATACAATACCCCATTATGAGCTCCATCTGTGTTTTCCTTTATTGGACTCCGGATTTCTGAATATGGTCTTTACCTTTGTAAGACATTTATATGCCCCTGTTTAAGCAGCATTCTAACTTTGCTGCGAATAGAATTAGCTGTATATCGGGTATCTTTTCGTAACCTTTTGAAAATAGTCCACATATTGGATATTTTTGGTGAAAACTTTCCAGATATTTGTTCTCAGTTGATCAACAAGACAGTGAGATTGGTTCTCTCTTTTTGGCACCTTTCTGAACCTTGATCGTGTCCTGAAGAAGCCTAACGGTGAAATGCGTAGACGCACAAGGGCTCACTGTACAAACTTTATCATTTTACATGATTTTTAACACTCGTGAATACATTGTTGCTATGCCTTTAAAGTCCGAACTATGGTTACTCTTCGAGTACCATTTTTTTGTTTCCACGGCACTGCGTTACCTTAACTGACAATTGCACGGTCATGCAATAATAGAGCTTTCTTTTGGTGGTGTTTGATCACCACTGTGTTTTTCTTTTTTTTTGCGCTATCAACAAAAAAGACTGATATTTTGAAAAAAAACACTTCTAACAAAATAATCAAATTTCTTCATAAATATAGGCCAATATGTATTCCACTACATGTTTTTGGCAAAAAAAAAAAATCACAATAAGCTAGCATTGATTGGTTTACGCGAATGCTATAGTGTCTACAAACTATCAGATATATTTATGTAATTTTTGTTTATTTCTTTTTGTACTAGTAATCCGCTAGTGGACTATCTGACACTAACTGACTCTTTTGACACTTTGTGGGAACCAGTGACACTAATACAGTGATCAGTGCTAAAAATAATCACTGTCACTGTTATGCCGCGTACACATGACAGGACTTTCCGGCAAACTAGGTCCGACGGGATTAGTCCATATGACAATCCGATCATGTGTGGGCTAATCCGTAAATCCGTGAAAAAATTCCATCGGACCTACAAATAGAACATGTTTCAAATCTATCCGATGGACTCAATTCTGACGGACTCAAATCGGGAAAACTGTTCGTCTGTATGCTGGTCCGACGGACCAAATACGACGCAAGGGAATCTATTGGCTACTGGCTGTTGAACTTCCTTTTTTGGTCCCGTTTACGTCATCACGTCAAAATGAACGGACTTCCGAATGGACTTAGTCCGTTCATGTGTGTCCAAGTCCGTTTCGGAAAGTCAGTCGGAACTCTGCCGAAAGTCCGTCGGGAAGACCGTCGGACCAAGTTTGCCAGAAAGTCCAGTTGTGAGTTTGCAGCATTACTAATGACACTGGCTGGGAAGAGGTTAAACATCTAGGGTGATCAAAGGGTTAACTGTGTGCCTAGCCAGTGTTTTTGTGTACACAGTGTGCTGCTTTCACTGGGGGAAGAGATCAATTCTAGTCTCTAAGCCCCCGGGACATGCAGATCAGCTTCTGCATTGAATTATCACAGCAGAAGCGGCCAGTGCGTGCCCCCTACAGGCGGAAGGGCAGGATCACACACATATATATATATATATATATATATATATATATATATATATATATATATATATATATATATATACAGTATATATGATCCTGCGTACAGCTGCCACCCTATAGCAGTAAAAGTGCTATAGGGCGGTCAGCAAGTGGTTAAGGTAGATGTAAACCCTAGCTGCAAATTATTTCTAGTGTGCAAACTCACCATGTATTATAAATATTTGCCAGTGTTTTTGTTATTTAGAAAATGATGCCTTTGCCCTTTTACAGCATTTTCTGCATCACTGGGCTGCTAAAACCATGCATCCCATTTTTCAGCCACTTTCTGTCTACATGCACTCACTCCAGCAATGGTTGCATGCCATGTTTTAGCTTGGGCTTCCTGATGGTGACAACAGTGGACCTCAGCATAGTTTCCCCAGGAAGAACATATGACTTTAATGGAAAGCAGGAGGACAGGTACAGAGCCTTAGTTATCACCTTATATCAGGAAGTGTCCTAACAAGGATCTTCATAGTAGGATTACCAAGTAATTTATTAAAAGTTGTTGAATTAAACATATTAAAAATTCATTCCAAAATTATAATAACATATTTAGGCTTTAAAGATATTTCAGTAATTGGGATAACATCTACTTTTTTTTTTTTTTTGTCATAAAATATGAAGGAGAGATGCTAAAGGAATAAATGGTAAACACGATTTATCAACTAAAGTAGTGGTCAGCAAATAATCACTTTCTGACATTGCATCTTTCCTGCAGAACATTAGTGATCAGCACAATCTTCCTGGCAAACTGCCTTATAAATTAGCATAAAAATAACATTCTCATTTTCTTTCATATTTTTAACAGTACATGTAGATGTCATTATAGCACAAACACTGACTTGCTAAATAATTTGCATTCATATTATGGAAAATATATATCAACCAATTCTTTTCAAATGTGCACACATACAGAATTTTTAAAATGTTCAAGTGTAATAGATTGAACCTGAAAAGAAAACAACCATAAATTCATCATTGTCTTGGCAGGCTAGAGGCAACAATACCCATCTGCTGCAAACCTAAAAATGTAACGGTATCAAGCAGAATTAGGGTAGAATATCTGAAATGCGTTTATCAGAAATGAGAGAAGAAACACAAAGGTCATATTTTAATGAATTAAACTAACAAACTGATTATACGATAATATATATATATATATATATATATATATATATATATATATATATATATATATATATATATATATATATATATGTATATATATATATATATACAGTATCTCACAAAAGTGAGTACACCCCTCATATTTTTGTAAATATTTTTTTTCTATCTTTTCATGTGACAACACTGAAGAAATTACACTTTGCTACAATGTAAAGTAGTGAATGTACAGCTTGCATAACAGTGTAAATTTGCTGCCCCCTCCAAATAACTCAACACACAGCCATTAATGTCTAAACCACTGGCAACAAAAGTGAGCACACCCCTAAGTGAAAATGTCCAAATTGGGCCCAATTAGCCATTTTCCCTTCCCGGTGTCATGGGACTCGTTAGTGTGACAAGGTCTCAGGTGTTAATGGGGAGCAGGTGTGTTCAATTTGGTGTTATCGCTCTCCCTCTATCATACTGGTCACTGGAAGTTCAACATGGCACCTCATGGCAAAGAACTCACTGAGGATCTGCAAAAAAGAATTGTTGCTCTACATAAAGATGTCCTAGGCTATAAAAAGATTGCCAAGACACTAAAACTGAGCTGCAGCATGGTGGCCAAAACCATACAGCGGTTTAGCAGGACAGGTTCCACTCAGAACAGGTCTCGCCATGGTTGACCAAAGAAGTTGAGTGCACGTGCTCAGCGTCATATCCAGAGGTTGTCTTTGGGAAATAGACATATGAGTGCTGCCAGCATTGCTGCAGAGGTTGAAGGGGTGGGGGGTCAGCCTGTCAGTGCTCAAACCCTATGCCCCACACTGCATCAAACTGGCCTGCATGGCTGTCATCCCAGAAGGAAGCCTCTTCTAAAGATGATGCACAAGAAAGCCTGCAAACAGTTTGCTGAAGACAAGCAGACTAAGGACATTACTGGATTACTGGAACCATGTCCTGTGGTCTGATGAGACCATGATAAACTTAATTGGTTCAGATGGTGTCAATGAGTACAAAGACAAGGGTGTCTGCCTACATTCAAGCATGGTGATGGGAGTGTCATGGTCTGGTGCTGCATAAGTGCTGCTGTCACTGGGGAGCTACAGTTCATTGAGGGAACCATGAATGCCAACATGTACTGTGACATACTGAAGCAGAGCATTAACCTCCCTTCGGAGACTGGGCCACAGACCAGTATTCCAACATGATAACGACCCCAAACACACCTCCAAGACGACCACTGCATTGCTAAAGAACCTGAGGGTAAAGGTGATGGACTGGCCAACCATGTCTCCAGACCTAAACCCTACTGAGCATCTGTGGGGCATCCTCAAACGGATGGTGAAGGAGCGCAAGGTCTCTAACATCCACCAGCTCCGTGATGTAGTCATGGAGGAGTGGAAGAGGACTCCAGTGGCAACCTTTGAAGCTCTGGTGAACTCTATGCCCAAGAGGGTTAAGGCAGTGCTGAAAAATAATGGTGGCCACAAAAAATATTGACACTTTGGGCTCAATTTGGACATTTTCACTTAGGGGTGTACTCACTTTTGTTGCCAGCTATTTAGACATTAATGGCTGTGTGTTGAGTTATTTTGAGGGGACAGATAATTTACACTGTTATACAAGCTGTACACTCACCACTTTACATTGCAGCAAAGTGTAATTTCTTCAGTGTTGTCACATGAAAGGATAAAATATTTACAAAAATGTGAAGGGTGTACTCACTTCTGTGAGATATTTTATACAGGCATACCCCACTTTTAAGTACACAATGGGGTTTATTTACTAAAGCTGGAAAGTGCAAAATCAGGTTCACTTCTGCATAGAAATCAATGGGCTTCCAGGTTTTATTACCAAAGCCTAATTGAACAAGCTGGGATTAGAAGCTCATTGGTTTCTATGCAGAAGCGAGCCTGATTTTGCACTTTCCAGCTTTAGTAAATAAACCCCATTGTGTACTTAAAAGTGGGGTATGCCTGTATACATAAATATATATATATATATATATATATATATATATATATATATATATATATATATATATATATATATATATATATATAGATTGATGTATATCTATTTATATATAGATGTATATTTATAGATATGTATATCAATAAATATTTGCAGCTTGTTTTAGTAATTTGTTGTAGAACTATTTTATGTTACAAAAGAATTTCCATTAGATCTACATTTCTCTTCTGAAAAACGACCAAGTCAGTGAAAATGTATGTAAAAAAAAAGAATCTGGAAGAAGTTAATGTCTTGGATGAATTGATTGTGATTATATTAAAGTAGAAAATTTCCTCTCACCACCTGTTCCAATGAAAACTCAAACATTTTGTATTTGCCAAAACTTTCTGTACTGAAGACAGTGGTCTTTGGGATCAAAAATGATGTTCAATCTCCCTATCAGGGAAACAGTCAGTAATAAAAACCTGACAGAGGTTGCTAATGCTAAATACATAAATGAAATAAAGATGAAATTTTATCATGCAGTTCTGAGATTTAAACAAATCTGCTGCACTACACAGTTCTTTTTGGCAGTTAAAGCGGGGTTCCCAGTTAAAAAAAACAAATACTGCAGCTGCTGACTTTTAATAATCGGACACTTACCTGTCCCAGGGTCTAGCGATGCAGGGAATCAAAGCCCCGCTCGCCCCCCCTCCGCTCAGCGGCGCCGGCATTTTAACTGTGGGCGCCCGGCTGTGGCTTCACAGCCGGGCACCACTGCGCATGCGCAAGCTGCGCCTCGTGCCGTCACTGGCCGCTCAATTATCTGGAACCGGTCACGTGTCCCAGATGATTGACAAACCGTCATATAAAAAAGAATAATGTATTATCATTTTAATCAATCGTTATTCACTGTAAGGCCTCATGCACGCTACATTTTATCCTGCCTCTAATAGCCCCTGCATGTTAGCCTATGTGTCCATGTACAAATAGTCATTTAGAACAGTTCAGAGGCATAGATGGCAGAGAAAAACCCCACTGCCAGTGCATCCAAGAGCAACAGAGTTTTGGCAGTAAAAAAGCTTGACGCACCTAAAATAAAATATTATTCTGGCCAATGAAATTAATTAATGCTCAAGCACTTGATGCACCTAAATGCGCCTAAACAAAGTTCATGATTTTATAAGTGTCAAGTATTTTTTCTGCCAAAACGGAAAGGAATCTAGGGAGCTAGCAAAACACCCAGTGTGCATGAGGCCTTAAAAATATATTTATTTCAGAATATTTTTAGTCCACATACGATACCATGAGTAGTGGGAATTCATGATGATTCATGTAGAAGAACTAGGAGTTTTCTAATATTTCACTTGCTTGAATATTTGTATACAAATCTGTCAGAATCATACAATTTAGACATCCAGACAATCATGATTCATGAACCCAATGCTCCTCTGCAGTCTAGACAAGCAGTCATGCATATATGCAGACGTTTCAAATAATTTGAAGTTTTCGTGTTTGCCATTTTATTGGAAATTGCTGCCATTTACATGGAAATTGACTTGCTCATCATCAGTGTATGTTCTTGACAACAGCACCTTCCTATATACAAAATGCACCACTAGATGGAGCATGCTTGCAGTTCAGGTCTATTTTATTAACGTGAAGTGAGCCTAGTAATAGGAAGAAAAAAATAACATAACAGTTCCTGGCATAATATAATCACCCAGATTGCATGCTTAATCTCTGTACTAAAGAGAATGGCTATGATCATTTCATTTAATATATATATTTTTTTTAAATAATGTCATCATATTTGCAACTTTTGATTGTATCAATTTAATACCTTATAGTGAATACTATGAATGTATACCTTCAATCTTACATTATCTGAATCTTGATTTATCTGAAATTGAATGTGGCTAATGTACAAATTAATTTTATCTTTAAAAAAAAACAGAAATACTTGGTTCAGAACTTTTTTTTTTTTTTAACCAAGGATTTTTATTGAGTTTTACAATTTACATGTGATAAAAAGAACATTGTAAACATGCAGTTACAGGATAAGTTGTAGATACAGGAAAATCAAACCGTCTGTTAAACAACAACAAACTGCCTTACATTCCTAGCTAATGGCCTCCAATTGGGCACAGCCTGTCACCCCTTGCGGGTACTATTGTGAGCAGGCTGATGGTGACTATTTTCCTAGGGCAGTCACCCATAGACCTTACTGAGGGTCTTGGGAGATAGCGAAGTCGCACACGGTATTGCTTAACTAATAGAGAGCTTACAGTCATGTAAACAAATACTACTAACTTAGAAAACTTTGATAAATATGCAAAGTGTATTAGTACACGGGTAATCCTACAGTAACAGTGGTAGTTTATACACTCTTAAAGGATGCTACTAACATTGTCATTATTACTGTAGGGGATTTGCACGACCTCCACTAGGTGGACTCTATCAAGATTTTATCTCAGTAGAAATAGGTGGGTTGGTGGTGTTCACAAATGTGAGGAGGCATATTTGGACATTTTCCATGTTTCCCAGTATTTGTGGAAGGTAGGGGCTCTACCTTCTTTATATGCTAATAGTTTTTCCATGGTATATTGGCTATTGACTCGTGAGATCACTATTGCCGGGACTGGTGGTGACGCCGAGCGCCATTCTTTCGCTAGGGCTATGCGGGCTGCAAACAATATGTGTGCGACCACTTTCCTCAACGTGGGAGGATATTGTTCCATGCCAAGGCTAAGTAGTGCTAGGGCTGGGTCAAGGTCCGCTGTGGTATGGGTGATATCCTGTATGATGGAGGAAACTTCCTTCCAGAAGTGTGTGATGATTCCACAGCTCCAAAGGGTGTGGAGTAAATTGCCATGACTCTGGCAGTTTCTCCAACAGAGAGGTGTGATATTTGCATCCATCTTGTGAAGACGGGCGGGTGTGAGATACCATCTATGTAGTATTTTTTGTGCATTATCCCAGTGGTCAATACATGCAGAGGATTTACTGTTTATCTTAATTGCTAGTTGCCATTGTGCTAGTGTAAAGACCTTCTTTAATTCTTGTTCCCATTTGGTCATATTGTTCGTTTTATAATTAAGATATAGTGGTTGAGATTGTTTATAAAATAGTGAGATCCCTTTCTTTTTAACTGAAGGTTTACTGATTAAAAAGTCCCATAGTGATTGGGGAATTTCTATCGATTGACCTCTGTGAGAAGCTGAGTAGTGTTTCAATTGGTATATTCTGTAATCGTCCAGTGGGGTGCTAGACTCCAGTTGGGAGGGGAAATTAATCCCCTTTTTCTTCCAGTCCACTGTGGAGATATGTGGTATGAGATATTGGTATGATGCCAGGGGGGTCTGCATACTTTTGAGTGGGGTGTCGGTGAACTTTTGTCGTGTAAGATCTGACCAGGCTGCAACCGTGGCTTGGATAGTGGGGTACGGTGGTATTTTAGGCTTGAAGTGAATACTGGATGCCATTGCAAGGGCTGGGAGATCATGTCCCGGGGTAATTGTACACTCCAGGTTCGACCATCTGTTATTCGATTGGGATGAGAACCAATATTTCATTTGGTCCAGTATCGCAGCTCGGTAGTAGGAGTAGGCATTTGGCAGGCCCACCCCTCCTAAGTGTTTAGGCTTGTAAAGTTGGGATAATGCTATGCGTGGTTTTTTCCCCGACCAGATGAAAGTGTTAAGGTGTTTAGATAGTTGCGTAAAGAAAGTTTGAGGGATGGGGATAGGTAGAGTTCTGAAATGATATATTAGTTTAGGCATTATTTGCATTTGGTATGCAGCAATTCTCCCCAGCCAGGAAAGTTGGAGTTTGGCGATATTCTTCATTTCTTCTGTTACTTTAATAAGCAATGGAGGGAAGTTATGGGTGTAAGTGTTCGCTGATGAGGAGGATAGCTGCACCCCAAGATAAGTGATAGAAGGTGAGTCCCAGTTGCATGGGAAAATTTGCTTCAGTCTCGTTTTGGTCAGCAATGATAGATTCTGTGTCAGTGCAAAGCATTTACCAGTATTGACTTTATAGTAAGATATGTACCCAAAGTCATGTAATATTTTGCTTATTGTTGCGATAGAGATTTCTGGTTTTGTAATTGTGAGAATAATGTCATCAGCAAATAATCCTATTTTATGGGTTTCTCTCTCTACTTCAATTCCGAATACCGATTCTGAGGAGCGAATGCGCTCCGCTAGGGGTTCTATAACGAGGGAGAAAAGGATTGGTGACAACGGGCACCCTTGACGCGTACCGTTTGATAGTGGGAATTTGTCAGATAGCATTCCAGAATTGAAAACTCTAGCTGAGGGGTGTGAGTAGAGTGACATTATTGCAGAGTGAATATGACCTGATAGTCCGAATTTCTGTAAGGTTTTTGATAGGTATAGCCAGTTAACCCTATCAAATGCCTTTTCAGCATCTAAGGCTAGGAATGCGCTAGGGGTATTGGTAACTTCCGTGAAACGCAATAGATTTAGCATTCTTCTGGTTCCATCTGGTGCTTGTCTGCCTTTTACAAAGCCTACTTGGTCCAGTCCAAGTAGATTGGGGGTGACCAACATTAATCTGTTGGCCAGTACTTTAGCAAAAATTTTTAGGTCTGAGTTCAATAGGGATATTGGCCTAAAATTTTGGGGGTGGGATGGGTCCTTGCCTGGTTTCGGTATGGTTACTATTATAGCTTGCAGCATTTCTTCGGGGAGTGAGCCTGATGTAATCGCCTGGTTATATACGTTCACTAGTTTTGGTGCTAAGAGCGGGGAGAAAGCCTTATAGTATTCAGCTGAGAAACCGTCAGCCCCTGGGGATTTGTGCATGGGAAGGGATTTGATCACAGAGATCACCTCCTCGCAAGTAATGGGGGAATTAAGGTGGTGGAGTGTGGTAGCATCTACAGAGGGTAAGTTCACTTCATTGAGAAATTCGTCAATTTCGTCTCCTGAAGGTTGGTGAGTGGACGTGTCATGTCTGAGGTTGTAGAGGGAGTCGTAGTAGTCTTTAAAGGTATTTGCGATGTCTTTGGGGTTGTAGGATATTGTGTGGGATCTGTGGTGTTGGAGTTGTGTGAGATTGCTTTTGGCTTGTCTTTTTTTTAATTGGGAAGCTAGGATTTTGCCTGCTCTGTTATTCTGCGAGTAGAAGGTTACTTTCATACGTTTATATAGTATATCTTGGTCTTTTTTAAGTTCCTGTCTTAGGTCTTCACGGCATTGTGTGAGTTGTTGGAGGATGCCTGGGGTGGCAGTAGTGGGATTTTTATGTAATAATTCCAGGTCTGCTATGGACTTGTGGAGTTGAGTCATGCGAAGGAGTTTCTTTTTGCGTTCCCTAGAGGCTATCTGAATTAGAGCGCCCCTAGAGTACGCTTTGTGAGCGCACCACGTCGTGGAAGGGGAGCAGTCACTGTCATTGTTGAATTGAAAAAATTCTTTTAATTTCCCTTCGATCTCGTCCCGAAGTTGGGGGTGAGACAGGAGGAAGGTATTATTGCGCCACAGAGGTCTATGGTGCATTTTATTGGTATCCAGAATCTCAAGTGTTATTGGAGCATGGTCCGACCACGTGATATTGTGGATATCAGATTTTACCACATTTTGTAGTGTTTGAATATCTGTGAGGAAAAAGTCAATCCTAGAGTAACTATTGTGTACAGTAGAATAAAATGAATAGTCCCTCTCGGTGGATCTGGAGCAGCGCCAGGGATCGAAAAGTCTTTCCTCATGACAGAAAGGGCCTAGGCAAGGCCTCTGCTTCAGGGTCACCGAGGAGGAGTCCAATTCCACATTCATAACCGTATTAAAGTCACCACATATTACTAAACATCCCTTCTGAAGGGATCTAGCTTTACTTACTACTTTACGAATAAATTTCAATGGCTTAACATTAGGTGCATATAGGTTTACCAGTGTGTAGATATTTCTATTAATCTCTGCAACCAAGATAATGTAGCGGCCACGTGTGTCAGTGAATTCCTGTAATAAAGAGAAGGTTACAGAGTCTCTAATAGCAATCATTACACCATTTTTCTTGGCGTCATCATTCGCATGGAAAATATATGGGAACTTCTTGTGAGTACATTTGGGTGGGTTGTTTTTGGTGAAATGGGTCTCTTGTGCACAGATTATGTCACAGTCCTTGTCCAGTGCGGACTTCCAGAGCGCCCTTCTCTTGTAAGGGCTGTTGAGGCCCCTCACATTGTGTGACAGGATTTTAACATTCATGTTCTTTCGGTAGAGACGTTGTGTGCTGCCATCTAGTGGAGAGGTTGGAAAGATCCTTGAGGTAAGAAGAATTTCTTGGTAGGTGTACTAAGGGCTGGGTGACTGCCTGAACTGACAGTGGGTTAGAAACAAAAACCAAACAAAACCAAAGAAAAACAGAACTAGACCATTGCCGGTCATGTGGAGAGCAGGATATGTGATTCATCCTGCAGGTGAAATCAGGGGAGAAATGAGTGTTCGGAAACAGCCGAACAGCGGATGCTGTCGTGAGTTTCAGCCTGCGAATATAGTTAGGGTAAGGGCGCCAGGGGAGAGCAGAGGGATATTTTACTTCTGAGGTACAATAGGTACTGATAGAATTATGGTAATGTCATTTACTCATTTGTGTCTTCTGTCCTGGTGCTGGTGGGTGCGTCGGTTCTGGCGAGGGTCAGGGTCCGCAGCTTCTGCATCCGCAGGGAGTAGGTGCCATTGTCGCAGCAGTTCCAATCCCTCGGATGGCTGCTGGCTGGGATGATTCTGGCCTGATTGAGATGCATAGGCCGCGGCCTGGCGGTCCCCGCGGGCGCCATCTTGGATTATTACACCGGCCGCCGGAGGGAAGAATTCGGTGAGTTTCCGCGGTCCCTCGCGTTCCTTCCTCTTAGCCATGGGTACCGGAGTACTCCTTGAGTGTTCCCCTGGCATGTGGGCAAAAAATCCGGGCTGTTTACTCGCTGTGAGCCGCTTTATTGAATCCGCTGTGACAGAGCGCTCTCCTCAGCCGTCCATGCGCTCTGGCCGCCGGCTCCGCCCCCTTGGTTCAGAACTTTAATAATGTTATCCAAACTCTGCTTGAACTGAACCCAGGTATTTTCGGCTCATCGCTAAAGATAAATGGACTGTTCACTTTGCTAAGGAATTTTCCCTTCTTCTTAGGGAATGAGGTGAAGCTTACTGTTGAAATGCTGTTGTTTTGTTTTGTTTTTTTTTGCACATGATTGGGTTGATTTTTTTTGCAAAGTGAAATTTCCCCACATTCACTAAGCTCTGGAAAAATCCCTCTTTTTGAAATTTTCCTTGCAAAGTGAACAAAATATTTTCCTTTAGTAAATCAACCCTATCGCTAATAGTCAAGCCAGACCCCAAAACAATTCTAAAATAAGTTGCAAGCTAAACACATATGTGAAAAATCTTTTTTAATCAGTGTACAAAATGTCTTTGGCCCTGCCATGGTGACATAAAAAGGGCAATGCTTGTGTTTTTGGGGAGTTGTAACTAAGCATCAAAATTAGCATACCAACATGGAAAAATGATCCAAAACATTACATTTCAAAATGGCTTGCATAACAATAATATAGTGTATTGTATATAAATTGTAATAAATGTATTACATTTTTCTTTAATATGGGATACAGTTTTGATCCAGAAGCAAAAAAAATTCTACACAAACCTAAATTCCTGTGAGTGATATTACAGTAGTTACATATTTACATACTGTAGATCACCTTTAAAGCTGGTGTAAACCTTAAAGCATATGTTACCCCAAGACTTCATATTTCTGATATGTGCCTGCTGTACCATGTACTGTATGAGAATGTATCATGCTCTCTTTGTATTGCTTCCTTTGTGTGAAATCCCTGGTGTTCCTGCCAGTCACTCTGCTTTCCTATTAAAAATGAACCACACAGGAGAACACACTGTGGTTAGTTCTCTAGCTAGGCTGGGAACTCAATGTACTCTCCTCCAATGATCAGACTTGTCCTGACACGCCTCGGCTGCACAGCCATTCACTGGGAAGCTCAGTGTGCTGCTGCTTCTCCTCCTCCCCCAGATCCTATGCAGCTTAGAACAGAGAAAATGTGATCACCTACTGTATAAAAAGGGGAAAAGGGTATTTATAAAAAAAAAATGATATCTATACAAAAATGTTTTGTCTTTCATTTCTATTTTAAACTGAATAGATTGTTTTACAAGGTAATTGTATACAATCACTTTAAGCCCCCTTTAGCCACTGTGGTTGTTATTATCGCTGCCCAAATGTTGCCATATAATAAAAAAAAAAAAAAAGATTTCTTGATCTCTGGTGGGCTGGGAGGCATGGCTACAGTGATGTCACAGACTGTCTATGCTGGGCTACTGGAACATTGGGCACCAGCACAGTGTCTTGTATTTGGATTGTGGGCTTATGTACAGCTGACAACACTGCCAGAGTAATCGATCCCTGTGACTACTGTGATTGATAACATGTATGTTTGGCTCCTCCTGTATGGTATTACTGCCCTCATGTTGTAAAGTGCTGTACAAATTGTTGGAGCTATATAAATATTGTAAAATAATAATAGGGAAAACAAAGCATGTCAAATTAGACTCTAATGGTGAGTTAAAATTAACTCAAGAAGGTTTACATACAGCTTAATTTCACTGTCTCGATTTGTAGTAAAGAGACATGAACTTAGATTTTAGGAAGTACTATCTTTACTTATGATCAGGAGCTGAATTTAATCCATTAATGTGTATGTCTGGGCAAATTAACAATAAAAACACATTCACAACATCACTGCAAAAAATCTGAATTTCCCATGTGCAACTACAAAAAAAAAAAAATACATGTTGATCCAGTATCCTTCTAATTTACTGTTTAAGCTGAGTTGTCAGATCAAACAGTACATTAGGAGCATATTGGATTTCTGGCCCATGAACAGGTATATTTCTGTACTTTCAGTTTTTTTTTTTTTTTTGGGAAATGTTCATTTGTTCATGTTCAACTTTGCTGAATATTTTTTTTTTCCCTAAACATGTACTTGAAGGAAATATGTTACACACTAGGGAGGTTTTGTGGAAGATTGCCAGTTTTATTTTTCACAAAAAGGTAAGAAATATGCAGTCTGAAAGCAACATGAGGCATAACTTTATACTTCTTTGAAATAAGAGATGCCAATAGGGTTTATAAAGTGTTCAGCACACTGGACTGATGGCAGTCTCAGCCTCTCAGCAAGCTGCTGAGATGGCCGCTCCCCACCCCTCCACAGCTCAGCACTCCAGTGAGCGTAAAGGAGCATAGCAGGAGAGCTGCTGATTGACAGGCAACAGCTCTCTGCTCAGGGAGGGGAGAGAACTGAGCCATCAGTAATGTCCGGTGGCTCGGTTCTCATTGAAGAGGCAGCAGGGGGGCCAAATGCAGCATCGGTTTGATGCTGCATCCACCTAGATAAGTATGAATCTACAAAAAAAACGTACCTGTCTTTTAAGCACACCGCTGTCTTCAGGGAGACTGGCTGCATGTGGCAGCCTGCCCCTTTGTTAGTCCCCAACAGTGTTGCTACTCACTCTGTCCTCTCTTGCGCTCATGCCTCCAGGGAAGCCTCCCCCTGTGTGTTTGAGAAGGATCCTTCCAGCACCTGAGCACCCATGTCTATTTATGGAGTGGTCTCAGCCCCCTGCCAGTCTACCTACTAATTCTAGAATATTCTGCAACTTTCTAGACCAGGGGGAGGCACCAGAGAGCTGCCAGGATGAGTCATCCAGCCCTGAACTTCACTGAACCCTGACCCAGATTCCATGGCTCAGACTTAGCTCTGAGCCAAACTATATTTTACCTACTGTGAATTCTAACACACCCTACACTAACTTATAGAACACACTAGAGGGCACTAAACTTGCTGTTTTTTTTTTTACATCCTGGTGGGTACAAATGGAACTCACTGTCAATGCAAGATGCCCCCTTTGGGAAGCCCCAAAATATAATGAAAGTATTTATTTTTGTTTTCGTTGTCCTTTAGTTACTCTAGGAGAGCTGGACAGGGCCATAGAAGGTCCTTAACTCATCAGCAGGACCAGTATCTGCTATTTGGGCAAGGTGGAACAGGATGAGCACTGCCAGAGTCCTAAAAAAATACCTCCAGCAGGCCACTGGTGTTAATGTCTCTGACCAAACAATCAGAAACAGACTTTATGAGGGTGGCCTGAGGGCCTGACATCCTCTAGTGGGCCCTGTTCTCACTGCCTGGCACAGTGGAGCTTGATTGGCATTTGCCATTGAACACCAGAATTGGCAGGTCCACCACAAGCGCCCTGTGCCTTTCACAGATGAGAGCAGGTTCACCCTCAGAACAGAACTTATGACAGACATGAAAGGGCCTGAAGAAGCCATTGAGAATGTTATGCTGCCTGTAACATCGTTCAGCATGACCGGTTTGGTGGTGGGGCAGTGATGGTCTGGGAAGGCATATCCATGGAGGGTGGCCCAGACCTGTACAGGCTAGACAATGACACCCCGACTGCCATTAGGTATTGTGATGAAATTTTCAGACCCTACGCTGGAGCAGTGGGTCATGGGTTCTTCCGGCCTCATGTGGCAGAGTATGCAGCCAGTTCCTGGAGGTTGAAGTAATTGAAACCATTGAATGGCCCCATGCTCGCCTGACATAAATCCAATAGAACACCTCTGGGACATTATGTTTCAGTCCATCCAACAACCGCCAGGTTGCACCTCAGTCTGTTCATTAGTTCAGTGATGCCCTGGTCCAGATCTGGGAGGAAATATCCTAGGACACCATCCGTCATCTCATTAGGTGCATGCTTCAATGTTTTGAGGCATGCATACAAGCATACAAACTATTGAGTACCATTTTGAGTTGCTGCAAGGAAATTTCAGCAAAGTGGACTTGCCTGTTGCATAATTTTTTCACTTAAATTTTTGGGGTGACTTTGAATTCAGCCCTCTATAATTTGATAATTTGAATTTCCTTCAAACGATGGGAATGCATCCTTTCATTCCTAACATATTACCCAGTCCATTAGTCCATTACCCATCAGTATGTGAATATATATATATATATATATATATATATATATATATATATATATGCAAAAGCTTTACATGTGGGAAAAAAATGCTGTAAATTAAGATGTCTTTCAGAAGTAGAACTATTAATAGTTTATTTTTATCAATTAACAAAATGGAAAGTAAATAAACAGAACAGAACTCCAAATCAGTTCAATATTTGACGTGACCAACCTTTGCCTTCAAAACAGCATGAATTAGTAGGTTGTTCCAAACATCTTGGAGAACTAACCACAGATATTCTGTGTATGTAGGCTGCCTCAAATCCTTCTGTCTCTTCATATAATCCCAGGCTGACTCGATGATGTTGAGATCAGGACTCTGTGGGTCCCAAACCATCACTTCCAGGACTCCTTGTTTTTCTGAAGCAGTCTGAAGATAGTTCTTAATGACATTGGCTGTATGTTTTGGGTCATTCTCCTGCTGCAGAATACATTGGGGGCCATTCACATGCCTCTCTAAAAGTATGGCACAATATACATCTGCCTATATTGAGGACTCCATTGACCTAACCAAATCTCCAACTCCATTTGCAGAAACTCAGCCTCAAACTTGCAAGGACCCTTCATAATGTTTCACTGTTCACTGCAGACACTCAAAATTCTCATCATTGCACCACTCTCCAGCCCTTCAGCAAACAAGCTGCCTCCTGCTACAGCCAAATACAGTATTTAAAATGTTGACTCATCAGTTCAGAGGCAATGCTGCATCTTTTCTGCACCCCAGTTCCTATGTTTTTATGCATAGTTGAGTCGCTTAGCTATGTTTCCATGTCAGAGTTATAGCTTCTTGGCTGCAATTCTTCCATGAAGACCACTTCTGGCCAGACTTATTAAGAGAGTAGATGGGTGTACCTGGGTCTAACTGGTTTCCACCAGTTCTATGCTGATGGCACTGTTGGACATTTTCTGATGTTGAATATAAATGGTCTACGAAGCATTGCAAGGCACTAGGAACGATTTGCGTATAGACTGTATGGAAGCCGTACTCTGCCCTGCTCGCGCTGGGAGTCGGTGTGCATTCCACTGGCACTGGAGGATAAACCGGAAGCTGGGACCCAGAAGTGGCGTGCCCGGAAGGCGCCTCGACGTACGTTTCGTATTACCACATTATCAGTAAGCGTCCTGATGACGTAGTAATACAAAACGTACTTCAAGGCGCTTTCCGGTCACGTCAATCCCGGGTCCCAGCTTCTGGTGTAGTAATATGAAACTTATGTCGAGGTGCCTTCTGGCCACATCACTTCCGGGTCCCAGCTTCTGGTTTATCCTCCAGCAGCAGTAGAACGCATGCCGACTGAGGCTTCCATACAGCCTATACGCCAATTGTTCTTAGTGCCGGGATACAGGCACAAATAAATGTAACCAAGCCATTTTATGTTTTATCCTCATTTTAAAATAAAAACAGAATTACGCTATTGGTGCTTCCTTGTTTTTCTCATCCCATATGTAAACTGTGGTGGAGAGGAGAGTACAGTGGAAATTTCCTGATTGAACACCAGGTTGCAAGATTTCACACTCAAGCGCATTTAGACCTTCTTTTTAGTTATAGAGGTCATGGCTATCTGGTGAGCAGTTCTTATTACTTGAGCACATTGGGTGTCATTTGGATGTTTTATAAAGCGGTGGAGGAATCTACACTATTTGTCTGAATACATCACAAGTCATTTGATTATTGCACTGAAGATTATGGACTTTTTAATTTAGATATTTTTATTCACTGTCTAATTATATGTTGGTATAACACGATTACAATTTCAGCGCCTCCTATCTATATCACACAAATCTGCACAGTAGACTTTCTACAGTTTTGGTGAGCAGCTTACTTAGTATAATATTTAATTCACTGGCATGAGGTTATTTACTATACAAGTTTAGAAAAATTGTCTTACAGCCATTTCTACCTCTGACAGAAGATCCAACTCCTCTTCATCCTTCAGGTTAGGGGGCCTGTAGCATACCCTCACTATTATTTTCCCACTTTTTTCTTCTCCTTGAAGTTCCACCCATAGGGACTCCATCTCCCCCCTTGCCCCATTTGCAATGACGTCCCTCAGGTTTAACAGTAAACCATTCTTAATATACAGACACACCCCTCCCCCTCTTCTACCCTCAATGTCCCTCCAATACAAGGAATACCCCTGAATAGTTGCCAGCCAGTCGTGAGAGCTGTCAAGCCAAGTTACTGATACTCCCATATATCAAAATCCTCCTTGTGAATCAGCAGCTTCACGTCCTCAATTTTGTTAGCTAAGCTTCTGGCATTTGTGTACATGCCTCTCAGTTTTGTATGGGTGCACATTATTTCCTTTTCAGTTGTTCTGTGGCTGTAATTTTGTTTTGCCAACCCATTCACCCAGGGTTTAGGTATTATGTTTATAGCACCCTCTGACATTCGCTCAGTGCTGGCTATCACTTCCTCTGATCCTTCCCCCCTGCCATCTAGTTTAAAAGCCCCTCCAGATTTTTAGCCATCTTCTACCCCAAGAGAGCTGCACCCTCCCCATTAAGGTGCAGTCTGTCCCTACTATAGAGTCAATAACTGACTGAGAACCATTGTACCCCTACCCATTCACCAAAAAAGGGTCAAAAAGTAAAAACCACAAAAGACAGTTTTTGACAACTCCTTTATTAAAAGCTAAAAGTATCCCATGATATCCATCCATCTTCAATCATGCCACCCAACAGACCTGAAAAATAGAAGAAAAAAAAAAACTCTGCCTTGATGGGAGGCGTCCCGCCGACTGCTGTCTCTTGACTGTGACAGCTGTTATATAGGCAAGGGCAGGGCCATCAGGTGACGTACCCGAGTGACCCCGCTGCTTCTGACGTCATGTGACATCAGAGGGGGTGGGGTCATCTGATTACATCAGTAGGTGGCCCCGCCCTTGCCTATATAAGAGCTGTCGCAGCAAAAAGACAACAGTCGGTGGGAGCCCTCCCATGGAGGTGGAGTATTTTCGTTTTTTTTCTATTTTTCGGGTCCTTCGGGTGGTATGATTGATGATGGATGTACATCGCAGGATACTTTTTTTTTCTTTTTTTTAATAAAGGAATTGTCTTTTGTGTTTTTTACTTTTTGACACTTTTTTGGCGAATGGGTAGGGGTACAATGTACCCCTACCTATTCAGATTGGGGGGCGGGATCTGGGGGCCACCTTGTTAAAGGGGGCTTCTATATTCCGATAAGCCTCCCACCCTAAGATGGTGCGACCAGGGTTGTGGGGACGAGGCCCTTGTCCCCAAAGCACCCTCCCTATGTTGAGGGCATGTGACCTGGTACGGTTCGGCACCCCATCCTGTCCTCCAGGCTGCATGCTCGGATAAGAGTCTGGTATGGATTTTGGGGGCCCTCACACCAATTTTTTTTACATTTTGGTGTGGAGTTCCCCTTTAAATCTATACCATACCCTAATGGCCTGGTATGGACTGAAGGGGGACTCATGACAATTTTTTCCTTGATTTTCATCTATATTACCGGGAGTCGGCAATACATTACAGGCACAAGCAATTTTAAATTAAATTTTTTCCTTTTTAGAAATGTAATTTTGCTGCGACACTGTAAAACACATAAGACAGATGCACCACTTTACAGGCAGACTAAGGGTACCCCCCAGGCATGATATTTAAAAGAATATTTAATTTCATTGTTTCACTTTAAGAATTATTAAAATCATTGCTCCTGAAAAAACAGTTGTTTTAAAAACTTTTTTTGCATTGAGTACCCAGGTCCCCATGGGTGGGTTCATGGGTTTGCGTGTTCGCACCAATTTTTTGCCCTTTTCCCAAGTACTGGTGCAAACCAAACCGGGGGGTGTTCAGCCCATCCCTCCCTGTAGCCTTAATGAACTAAATGTGTGCAGCGCTAAACTATAAACATTACCACAATTATTAAATGTGCAATAATTATGTGAAAATAAACAAATAATACAAAAAATTTAACTGAATAATTATAAACACAATTAAATCTATAGGGCAAAAACTTGTGTCACCAAAATCCCCAAAAATGTACAGTATATAAAGATAATAAAATCCAAATAAAGTGAAAAATAATGTCCATGCAAGTGTAGAAAAAAACATCTTTCTCCACATAAATATGGTTTCACATAATAGTATCTTTAACTCCATCCACTCCTTTAGTGCTCACAAGTGCCAACCAATTAATCACTGCAGATGCTCCGCCACCTCCAGGAGTAATCTCACCTGAAGTAATGCGACCACCACAAGTAGGGTCAGATACAGCTTTTTTGCCTCTCCAGGGCTACAATATGGGGCGTTCCAAGCCTCCTCTCCACTATTTCCTCACAGATGGTCCATGCTATCCACAATATAGATAGAGGAAAGCTGATAGAGCTTATATAACATATATATAACAGGGGCACAGACAGCAAAACAAACATTACAAGGGTGTTAACCCTTCCTTATGCTATCCTTATGCTATCCAAAAAGCTTAAAAATAGTTTTTTTGTCTGGAGCTACACTTAAAGCTACACTTAAAAAATTTACCTCTTCCGACTTAAACAGCTTCAACTTAAGAAAAACCTACAGACCCTATCTTGTATATAACCCGGGGACCTCCTGTATATATAATTTACTGTTAAACCTTCTTATTTAAACTTAATCTCCATCACTCCAAGTTACTCCTGATATTCCAAGTTACTCCCGAAATACTCCAAGTTACTCCTGATATTCCAAGTTACTCCCGAAACGCTCCAAGTTACTCCCAATACTCCCACTACTCCAAGCCACTTGCAGTATTACAATATGCTCCTAATTACTCCACTTACTACAGTTGATGATTATGTTTCAACTTACAAATGAAATTGATAAAAATGGGGTTGATTGACTAAAACTGTGACTGTGTGCAAAATCTGGTGCAGCTGGGCATGGTAGCCAATCAGCTTCTAACTTCAGCTTGTCCTATTAAGGTTTGACAAAAAAAACCCTGGAAGCTTATTGTTTCTAGACATGTGCACACTGAAATATTTCGTTTCGGAATTTCGTTTTCGTCCGAAAAATAAATTTATTTAGTTACTCCCGAAATTCGTTTTTATTCATTTCGTTTTTCGTTAAAAATTGCATTCGTCTGAAAATCCAAATGAATTAAGGTCGAATCTGTCATTGAAGGCTTATGGTGTCTGTCGAAAGTTCAAAGAAGATTCGACGGAGCAGCTAAACTGTATGACTCTGTATAGTTTAGCTGCAATTCCACCCAATTCCAGCAGCAATCTTTCCTCTCTACGTCGAATCTTTCCTTTCTACGTCGAATCTTTCCTTTCTACGTCGAATCTTTTCTCTCTGTGTAGAATAATCTTGGACTAATAGAGTTAAGGTTAGGCACATTCGACCACAGGTTCAATGGACACAGATTGTTATTGTCAGCGTCGAATCTCCTATCTATATCGAACTGTTGTCACAACGAAAATAAAGCATTTGTTTATGTCGGATCTTTCGTTTTTCGGATTCTGCACTTTCGTTATCGTTTGTTAAAACGATAACGAAAATACCTGAAATTCGGACGAAAATGCATTCGGACGAAAACGAATGCACATGTCTAATTGTTTCTATGCAGAGCTGAACCAGATTTTGCACTCTCAAAGTTTTAGTAAATCAACCCCCATTAGTACCTGCTTGGTATAATTGGTTAACTGCTTCCCTACCGGCCACAGTATACATACACATCCCTGTAGGGAAGTGGTTATACTGGGATCATAGTTGAGGCTACAACCATGATCCCGGTATCAGTTTTTGGTGACAGAGATTATCTATCATGTAAAAGTAATTTGAGTGGCTGGGCAGCCACTGAAACACTTTTACAGGTGGTGGAAGGGGGTCTCAACCCTCTCCCGCCACTGCCGCGGCCTTTACCAGGCTCTCCCGAGCAATGAGGAAGTCAATTAATGGTACAGCCGGCAGCATCCAGCTCCAGACTCACAGTGAGAGAAACTGAAGTTGTTCCTCCCACTGTGCGATGTCAGAACGACTATTTCCTCACACCATTCCTGGCTCTTTGTTTACTAATAATATACCCCCATCTCTCCATAAAGAGTACCTGTTAGATTTTAATTTTTTTTTATTGGATATGCTTTATAGCAGAAAGTAAAAAATATTGTTTTGTTTTTTTCAAAATTGTCGATCTTTTTTTGTTTATAGCAAAAAAATAAACCTCAGAGGTGATCAAATACCTCCAAAACAAAGCTCTATTTGTGGGAAACAAAGTATAGAAATTGTATTTGGATACACCATCGCACTTGTCAGTTAAAGTAAGGCTGTGTCATATCGGAAAAAATGGCCTGGCCAGGGGGGGGGGGGGATCTTCTGTAGCTGAAGCTGTTATGCAAGTGTACAAAATGTGCAAGTGTAGGAACTGATGCTGGTTTGAAGCCAAAGGGCAGTCACACCACATATTGATTTGATTTAGATTTTTCCTCTGTTTGTTCACTTTGCTTTTTGTAAATTGCTTTTTGTAAATTGCTAAAAATAAACAAATAAACAATTTAAATATATATTTTTCAAAGCATCCTGACTTTTAAAGCATTCTTACTATACAGCATTCACACCTGCTGAAAACGTTTACATATATATATATATATATATATATATATATATATATATATATATATGTATATAGTACTGTGCAAACATTTTTGGCATATATATTTAGAGAGAGAAAGAGACAAAGAGAGAGGTCAGTGAGGAAAACACTGACAACCAGTAAGTTAATAAAATCAAAGAGAACCATGATGTACTGGATATCTCTTAGGTTTCCAAATAATCAATTAGTCTAGTCTTTCTTTCTGCATTAATGACTTTGCATTAAAATGTCTTGCTTAATCTGATTTAATTCTTTTCCGTTTTCAAAAGGCTGACTGGATAGTTGTAAACTGTTCTATTATTACTGATATAGAAGTCAGCACAATGTGGCTCTGCGTATTTAATTAAATATCATCTGTGTGAAATATTCTACATTTTTCCACCAGTATATCCACATACTATGAATTGTATAAGTACGTGAGATAATTAAAGTAAGCTTTCATTCTTCAAAAAGACATGCTTCTACAAGACTACAAGATTGTGTGTGCATGCATGCATTTCCCGATTTTTTCAATATATTCTTAATGCACTTATAAACCTCAAAAAAACAAATCAAAAAAAAAAAAAACCTGCAAGATAAAGGCATAATGAGATAGTATGCATCTCATACTAGCTCATTATGAAATACTTACCTTAGAACGATGCCCTGAATCGGCGCCGGCACACCGCTGACAGGCCAGTTACTGCCGGGTTTGCGGGCTCCAGTGCTGTGATTGGCTGGAGCCACGATGACACCACTTGTGTGCATGTGTGCGGGAGCCGCTGATCACGGCACGGGTCCTGAAGAAACGGTACGAGCAGGCCGTTCCTTCAGTGCGCATGCGCCAATGACAGTTGCGCCAGCGTATATAGTAAATATCTCCTAAACTTAATTAGAGACTTTACATCCTCTTTAAGTTACTTTTTAAAATATTTTCTATAATTGTATGTGAAATGAGAAAGTGTCTATAAGCAATTCCAAGCCATTCATTTAGAAGTGTCTGGCCTAATAAATTAAAGCCTAGGGTTGTAAAATAAAGGCAGGCTGCCACTTGCAACTTAAAGAAGAACACTAGAGTAACAGCTAAATGCATGGTTAATACATATAGGTTTACTCCTTCACCTTCCAAGTGTTTTATTTGTTCAGCCATTGTTCCTAAGCCCAGGTGATATCCATGTTCTGGTTTAGTTTTACTATTTCCTGCTTTTTCTATTTACTGCTTCTTGAGTCATCTCTTTGTGATTAGACAAAAGTGATGAAGCCCATAACTGGGGCTGTTCACTTTGTAAGCACTTTGCAAGGAAATTTGCTTCAGTTCTTAGTGAATGTGGTGAAGTTTCAGTTTGCAAATAATATCCCATTGCATGTAAAAAAAAAAAATATATACAGGCATACCCCACTTTTAAGTACACAGTGGGGTTTATTTACTAAAGTTGGAAAGTGCAAAATCAGGCTTACTTCTGCATAGAAACCAATGAGCTTCCAGGTTTTATTACCAAAGCTTAATTGAAAAAGCTGGGGTTAGAAGCTCATTGGTTTCTATGCAGAAGTGAGCCTGATTTTGCACTTTCCAGCTTTAGTAAATAAACCCCATAAAAGTGGGGTATGCCTGTATATATATATAATTTTGCTTGCACATGATTGGATGATGGACATAAGCAGAGCTTCACCTCATTCACTAAGCTCATACGAAAAATGTCTTGCAAAATGCAGACTCCCCTTGCAAAAGAAACAGCCTATTTGCCTATAGTAAATCAACTCCTCTGTGTAATGAATAGGTTGGAAGCACAGATGCATGAAGCATATCACAAGATTACAGAATTGAGATTGAGCTGTACAGAAGAACAAATAACTGGGCAAGTAACTCAGCAATTTAATTATACCTGTAATTAAACTATGCATTTATCTGTTTGCCTGCAGTTCTGTGTTAACACAATGATCTTCTTTGTAACAGTGTAAGCATATAACAAAGGGCAGTTTGTGTTTAATTATACATACTATATAGTACACTTGTTTGTTTCCCATTAAACCTTTGAAAATGAACAGCCACAAATATATGTCTTAGCTGCCATAAACTTTAATCGTACCCCTGACATCTGACCTGAACTTGATAAGGTGCAAACCCTCAAAAAATAAAGTCTTATAAATTATAAAGAAGCAGAAAACAAAGATAAAAAAGGCTTACCTAAAATAAAGGATATTTAGCATGTTTGTCCTTTATTATCAGAAATGCTTTTTTACCCTTTTTACTCTATACAGTATAGAATTGTATTTAGAGAAGCATCAGCATCTTTGAGGCCCCTTTGGTGGCCAAACTCTTGCCATGGTCCATGAAGGCTTGTCCCTTCCTCTCTCAGTTTAATAATAGAAACTTTATTGTCAGGGATTTATTAACTAGCTAGCATGTTTAGTATTATATTAGCCAGTGTACTATATTTCTCTTGTAATGTATGTGTGTAGTTTTTTGTGACTCAGTAGTGATGGAAGTGAACAAATGCGCAGCTACTGAAGTGCAGCCAACCCTTCCCTGGAATGCAATGATAATTTCAACTCATGCATTGAAAAGGTCACAGCTAAGAAAATGATAATTATAGTTCTCTTCCTTTAGTAGCAACATCATTCTCAATTAGGTTGTGTCTGAAACATTATACTACTAAAAACTCCCGCTCTTTAACATACTAGAATATCTTGGTCAGACCTGCTTAAACACATAGTAAAACGTATTTCATTGCTACTCATGCTACATGTTACCTCTAAACATAAAATTTCTCTGTGAAGAATAGCTGACAAAATACAGTTATGTTAAGACAGAAATACAAGAACTTTTTTTAAGATAAGAATGTCTGTATTATTGAACGACATGTATGACAATTTGTGTAGCACCTACCAGGCCTGTGCCATGAATGGTATGTATTTTATGCTTGCATTAGCATCAAATTACATACATTCCCAGATTAGGGGAAGCACACGTTTGTTCAAAGTTGTGAAAATGTCTATGAGCAGCCAGTATTAATATAGAGATATACACCGCTCCAGGATGATCCACCCAAACTCAATCCCACAGCTGTTCCTATGGTTAGAGAACCCAGGTGCAGGCACGGCACAAGCTGATGAAGATGCAAATTAACCACTTGCCGACCGGCGCACGACGATATACGTCGACAGAATGGCACGTACAGGCAGGAGGGCGTATATATAAGTCCCTCCTTTAGCCTGTCCGTGCCATCGGGAGTGCGCCGGGAGCGGCGCGCTCCCGCGCCGGTCGGGACCCCCGTGAGTCCGATCGCAGACCCTGCGGACTCGATCGCCACGGGGACCCCCGCGATCGTCTCACGGGAAGGCTGAACGGGGAGATCCCGAGATAAACAGCATCTCCCCGTTCTGCCTAGCAACTAGTGACGCCGATCTCTGCTCCCTGTGATTGGAGCAGAGATCAGCATTCACTAGCTGACAGCCACGCCCCCCCCACAGTAAGAAATACACCCCTAGGCATACTTAACCCTTACACTGCCCCCTTGTGGTTAACCCCTTCACTGCCAGTGTCATTTATACAGGAATTAATGAATTTAAATAGCATTAATTGCTGTAAAAATGACAATGGTCACAAAAATGTGTCAAAAATGTCCGATGTGTCCGCCATAATGTCGCAGTCACAAATAAAATCGCAGATGTCCGCCATTACTAATAAAAAAAAAAATTATTAATAAAAATGCTATAAAACTATCCCCTATCTTGAAAACGCTATAACTTCTGCGCAAACCGATCAATAATCACTTATTGCGATTTTTTTTACCAAAAATATGTAGAAGAATACGTATCGGCCTAAACTGAGGAAAAAAATGTTTTTTTATATATTTTTTGGGGATATTTATTATAGCAAAAAGTAAAAAATAATGCATTTTTTCAAAATTGTCGCTCTATTTTTGTTTATAGCGCAAAAAATAAAAACCGCAGGGGTGATCAAATACCACCAAAAGAAAGCTCTATTTGTGGGAAAAAAAGGACGTAAATCTTGTTTGGGAGCCACGTCGCACGACCGCGCAATTGTCAGTTAAAGCGACGCAGTGCCGAATCGCAAAAAGGGGCCTTGTCCTTTGGCTGCAAATTGGTCCGGTCTGAAAGTGGTTAAGGACTCTGAACGGCCGCACTCCAAGAAAAATTCAAAAGCCTTTTATTGGTAAAATATGGAATCACACAAAAATAGGTCACAGCAAAGCAAGAAAATAGCTAATGCATTTCACACTACCAAGAGTGCTTACTCAAAAGGCTTTTGAATTTTTCTTGGAGTGCGGCCGTTCAGAGTCCTTAATTTGCATCTTCATCAGCCAGCATTAATAAACATTAATTTTGTATCTTTTTATAGCTTATAGTATATTTTATAGTATGCTTTCTGGTACATTTTTTTTTTATTATGGCATCTAGCATAAAAAAGAAGCTCATTCAATCTATTCAAACTGAACTAGCAAAGTGGGGTTCTATGAGAGGGGATCTTTAATTACACACACACACATTCTGCTGTCAAATGAGAATATTTTATGTTTTCTTGTGGAACGTTAACTCAGGTGACTCTCATAGTAATGATCCAGTATTTCAAACTTGGTATTTCCTTTTCAGTAAGGTGCAAATTAAAAACCTTGCAGGGGTCTGTTTTCTCAGTCCAGGGATTATCTAGCGTTGTCTGCACAGAGAGACTAATCATTGTCTAGCACAAAATGTCTGATGCCAGTTGTGATTATGAATGATGTGATTATGAATGATGTGAAAACGTATTTTACAATTATCTGACTGACATAATTTCCTCAACTACAATCAGTTGAGCATGAATCTCAAACTTGTGCAATGTTTGTATGTGTAATTGCTAGACATGGGAGCCGTCAAAAAATTTGGTTTGTTTCGTTCCGTTTCGTATAAAAAAAAATCGTAATTCGTAATTTGTGTACGAAATTTAATTTGGATTCGTACGAAATACGAATTTCGTACGAATCGTTACGAATCTTTATGAATCTTTACGAATATTTACGAATATCGACACTCTACGAATAATAACGAATTATCCGAAAACATATTAGCGTTACATAACACAAGTCTATTGTCTATTGTTCACCAATCACTCAGAGGAAGTACGAAATACGAAATTTCATTTACGAATACGAAATTTCGTATTTCGTACTTCCTCTGAGTGATTGGTGAACAATAGACAATAGACTTGTGTTATGTAACGTTAATATGTTTTCGGATAATTTGTTATTATTCGTAGAGTGTCGATATTCGTTATATATATGTTATATCCGCTATAATTTCTTTCATATTAGTTGAAATTCGTCATTTGGTAGTTTGGATTCAGAGAATTTGGATCCGAAATTCGTAAACGAAATTTCGTATTTTGAACAGAATTCGTATTCGTAAAAAAAATCCACAGTAGTTAGCCACTGAGTAAATAAATGATACTGGTTTTGAGTCAATATTTTTTTTTACATTTTTAAACTTATCAGTTTTTATATTAAAACCATTAAATTACGGGGTACACTTCCAACACGTGGTTCACACAACATCATTTTTTCTAAAGAGGGAGTAGAGCAGAAGCTGTTTGCCTTTGGACTTTATTGAAACTCTTTACTACTGGCTGAATGGAGCAGGTATATGCAATATTTTTTATTTACTTGCCCAAATTATTTTACAAGCTTAGTTTTAAATCCATAACTTACAGTAAATAAAGAAAAAATATTATAGAGAGGATGATTTATTAGTAGAGTAGACCACTGTAATCGTCAAAATGAATTTTCACCTAACTTAGTAAATGAGGTAAAGCTGTGCTGACATCTAATAATGTGTGAGCAATGTTTTTTTTACCTTACATATGGTTGGATATTCTTTAAAAGGTAATTTCCCCCTAACTTTATCTCACTCACCAAGATAAGTGAAAATGTATTTTGCAAAGGGAAAATTCATATGCATGGTGAATACAGGCATACCCCACTTTTAAGTACACAATGGGGTTTATTTACTAAAGCTGGAAAGTGCAAAATCAGGCTCACTTCTGCATAGAAACCAATGAGCTTCTAACCCCAGCTTTTTCAATTAAGCTTTGGTAAAAAAAAAACTGGAAGCTCATTGGTTTCTATGCAGAAGGGAGCCTGATTTTGCACTTTCCAGCTTTAGTAAATAAACCCCACTGTGTACTTAAAAGTGGGGTATGCCTGTATTCCCTACACCTTTAGTAAATCTGCTCCATTACAGATCTTCTTGAGAATGTTATACTTATTCTGGAAAGAAAAGCATGTGCAGTAATAAAGTGCCTGTAAAGGACTACTATGATTAATGCAAAGGTGCTTGGAGGGAGAAAAAAATTGGATTAAAGGGATTGTAAACTCTCATGTTTTTTCACCTTAATGCATCCTATGCATTAAGGTGAAAAAACTTCTGGCAGTGACCGGCCCCTCAGCCCCACGTTTTACTCACCTGAGCCCATTCATTTCTTAGGCGGAGATGCGCTCTTCCTCTCTGACTGTTGCCTTGGCTTTTAATTGGATAGATTGATAGCAGCGCAGCCATTGGCTCCCGCTGCTGTCAATCAAATCCCATGATGCAGGCGCTGGGGGGCACTGGGGGGTGGGGCCGAGTCCTGAATTCTGTGTGAGTTTACACAGATGCAGGACTCGGGAGTGCGCCCGCATGGGTGACCACCTTAGGAGACCCTTCTCCAACACTTGATGCAGGGAGGAGCTACCAACGCCACTCTGTGCAAAATCAATTGCACAGTGGAGGTAAGTAAGACATGTTTGTTATTTAAAAAAAAAAGAGGGTTTACAACCCCTTTAAAAGTTCTCTTTTTTTATTTTATTTTTAGCAAAAAATGTTCTAACTCCTAATGCTGGACTCCAAGCAAACATTATAAGCAAACTACATGTAAAACTACCTATGAATTTTGAGAAAAAATAATTGCATGTATTTTTTATTTTTAAGTAGATCTAGCTAATATAAATAAATAGATTTGCATTGAAATTATCATCTAGTCATCTTTTTCACAGCAGGACTCATATTGGGAGAGGCAGAATAACCTCTATCAATCAGTCAGTCAGTTGTCACTGCATTTCAGTGTTGTCAGTCAACCACTGACAGATTGCTGACAAGAGGAGAGAGCAAAGCAAACAGAACATTTACTGCACATTTTAATTATATTGAAAAAAAAAAAAAACAACAACTAAAACAATTATGTTTTTAAAATACATTTAATAGTTATTCTAACATTTCTTAAAAAGATAAAGCAGTAAAATATTTGTAAATCACAGGATCTTCATGAAGTTATAACCTCCTAGTCTATACCCCAAGATCTATCATACAAAATTCTCAGATATAGTGTTGCATTCTTATTATTTGATGCATCCTATCTGGTCAAATAGATCCCCATGACTGAATACTGTACTGAGTTCTTTTAGGTGTTTCTAAAACCAACAGTCTACTTCTCTTATGAAGAGCTATGAAGAAAAGTAAAGAAAAGTAAATCTGATATATATATACCGGTATATATATATATATATATATATATATATATATATATATATATATATATACACACAGTATTTCACAAAAATGAGTACACCCCTCACATTTTTGTAAATATTTTTTTTTTTTTTTTATGTGACAACACTGAAGAAATTCCACTTTGCTACAATGTAAAGTAGTGAGTGTACAGCTTGTATAACAGTGTACATTTGCGGTCTCCTCAAAATAACTCAACACATAGCTATTAATGTCTAAACCGCTGGCAACAAAAGTCAGTACCCTAAGTGAAAATTTCTAAATTGGGCCCAAAGTGTCAATATTTTGTGTAGCCACCATTATTTTCCAGCACTGCCTTAACCCTCTTGGGCATGGAGTTCACCAGAGCTTCACAGGTTGCCACTGAAGTCCTCTTCCACTCCTTCATGATGACATCATAGAGCTGGTGGAAGTTAGAGACCTTGCACTCCTCCACCTTCCAGTTGAGGATGCCCCACAGTTGCTCAATAGGGTTTAGGTCTGGAGACATGCTTGGCCAGTCCACCACCTTTACCCTCAGCTTCTTTAGCAAGGCAGTGGTTGTCTTGGAGGTGTGTTTGGGGTTGTTATGTTGGAATACTGCCCTGCGGCCCAGTCTCCGAAGGGAGGGGATCATGCTCTGCTTCAGTATGGCATTCATGGTTCCTTTAATGAACTGTAGCTCCCCAATGTTGGCAGCACTCATGCAGCCCCAGACCATGACACTCCCACCACCATGCTTGACTGTAAGCAAGACACACTTGTCTTTGTACTCTCACCTGGTTGCCTCCACACACGCTTGACACCATCTGAACCAAATAAGTTCATCTTGGTCTCCTCAGAACACAGGACATGGTTCCAGTAATCCATGTCCTTAGTCTGCTTGTCTTCAGCAAACTGTTTGAGGGCTTTCTTGTGCATCATCTTTAGAAGAGGCTTCCTTCTGGGAGGACAGCCATGTAGACCAATTTGATGCAGTGTGCAGCATATGGTCTGCGCACTGACAGAATGACCCCCAATCCTTCAACCTCTGCAGCAATGCTGGCAGCACTCATACATCTATTTCCCAAAGACAACCTCTGGATATGACGCTGAGCATGTGCACTCAACTCCTTTGGTCGACCATAGCGTGGCCTGTTCTGAGTGGAACTTCTCCTGTTAAACCGCTGTATGGTCTTGGCCACCTTGCTGGAATTCAGTTGCAGGGTCTTGGTAATCTTCTTATAGCCTATGCCATCTTTATGTAGAGCAACAACTCTTTTTTTCAGATCAGGGAGAGTTCTTTGCCATGAGGTGCCATGTTGAACTTCCAGTGACCAGTATGAGAGAGTGAGAGCAATAACACCAAATTTAACACACCTGCTCCCCATTCACACCTTAGACCTTGTAAAACTAACAAGTCACATGACACCGGGGAGGGAAATGGCTAATTGGGCCTAATTTGTACATTTTCACTTAGGGGTGTACCTACTTTTGTTGCCAGTGGTTAAAGACATTAATGTGTTGAGTTATTTTTAGGGGACAGCAAATTGACAATGTTATGCAAGCTGTACACTCACTACTTTACATTGTAGAAAAGTGTAATTTCTTCAGTGTTGTCACATGAAAAGATATAATAAAATATTTACAAAAATGTGAGGGGTGTACTCACTTTTGTGAGATACGGTATGGAGGTCCTATTATGCTAAAGGGGGCTTTGGGTTCTGATAAATTCCCATTGCAAAACCCCACATCCCTTTTTGGGGAAAGGATGTGAGAATGAGTCTCTTTTACCTGTAACATAGGGACAAGATGCCTTGCAAGAGGGGGAGGCTTTGAAACCCCCCTTGCAAGATACATTCCCAAAGCATTCCCATGTAAAATGGACTGTAGTGTGTTTCTGCAAAACTAAAAATGCACTAAAAAATGCATAGGTGTGAACCAGGCCTTATTATATGAACAGTTTTTAGTTTTAGCAGGATGTTTTAACATTCACAGTAACTTATAGGTGCCTATACAAAAATAATAAAAACAACATAATGTCTGCACTATCTAGAGTTAGAAACACAAAAAAAGGTCAGGTATTCTCTCATCAATACACTGCAACTTTTATTCCCTCAGTCGTATATACTACAGCTTTCTAACTCTCTCTGTTTTCTCTTTACAGATCCTACTCTTTGCTTCTTACCACCTGCAGGCTTTTTTTGTGCAGAAAACTTGCAACAGAAACTGAAACGTAAAGCAGCTACATTAAATAGATACATTTTCCTTTAATGACTTCATGAAAAGAAATTTAAAAAAAAATGTCTCTCTCTCTCTCATATATAAGCATTATAGTCTTATTATAAAGTGTAATCCAACTACTATATTTTATCTTTTTTTTGCCAAAGAATGAAATAAAAGCTGATTAAAAAGTTAAAGGGGTCAGATTTGGATGGCAAAACCTTGTCACATCCTAGGAAGAAGTATATGAGATAGGAGGAGAGGAATATCTGAAATACAAAACGCAGAAAGGCTATGGCATTGGATTACTTATAGAACAGAGAAAGATCCCTGTGCAAAATTGTTGTTCTCTTCCCTTAGTGAGTAGGGCAAATCTGTGTCCACTTTGAATACCCAATCATATGTAGGTCAAATTAGAACAATACAATTTGTATGCCCATGATTGGATAAAAAAAAAGGCGTGAAAAAAAAATTGTGTGAGAAAGTGAAAAGCTTGACTCAGCTAAGTAAACATTCATTGTATAAAGTGAAGGTTTTCTTTTTTTAACCTTAGTAATTTAATGACTATGAGTGCCCCTGGTGGGCACTGGGGTAGAGAAATAAGGAGTCAACTCAAAGTTAAAGTCAAGATAATGTGTGAGTAACAGCAAGAGGAGTAAAAGAGTTTGATAAACTGTGATTTTTTGAGACCACGGGGGTGATTTACTTAAGACAAATAGGCTGTGTACCTTATAAGGGAAGTTACACTTTGCACAGAAATTTTTCCCAGAACTTAGTGAATGTGGCGAAATTTCACTTTGCAGGGAATACCCAATCATGTGCAAGGAAAATAAAAAAAAATGTATTTTTTATTGGGTGATGTAAGTCAGCAGCCCTTCACCTCATTCACTAAGCTCTGGGAAAAATTCCCATGCAAAATCAACACTCTAGTTACCTTTAGTAAATCAACGCCTATGAGATCTCTGGGCTGCTGTTGGAGTGTTTTGAAAACAAAGTGACAATTTAGTGGTAAAGACCTCAACTGGGTGTGCAAAATCTGGTTCAGCTCTGCATAGTAACCAATCAGCTTACAGGTTTTATTGTCAAAGCTTAATTGAACAAGCTAAAGTTGGAACTGATTGGCTACTATGAACAGCTGCACCAGATTCTGAGTGCTCCAGTTTTAGTAAATCTCCCCCTCAGAGTCATCTTTATTACAATATATTATGCCAGTTGCAGAATATAACAGGCTGGAATATTGGGAGGACAAAAGAGGTTATATATCGTTATTGAAGGAAGACTTCACTTGAAGTATGTTGCCCTTTAACCACCTCAATACTAGGCACTTTCACCCCCTTCCCAGGCCAATTTTCAGCTTTCACGTTGGGTTGCACATATGCGAGGCCAAACATTACATGTGATTCACACCACATTGCTGTTGTTATGGAATTATTTCTGATTGGGACTCTAAAACCAAAGTTAATACTGCAGCTGCAGGAACAGATTCACAGGACACAATCACTGTGTTTAAAATGTCTGTTCAGTGCCAAAATTTATTATTACATGTTATTTTATTCATAGATAAGAAAGGGGTGGTGTGAGATGTTATTAAAAACTAACAAATATAAATATGTTATTAACCTCTTCGCGCCAGGGCTATAGCCGAAAGATGGCTGCAGCGCGGGCGCTCCCTGCCGGGAGGACGTCCCTGAACGTCCTCCTGTTTACTTCCGCAATGCGCACTCCTGAGAGCGCGCATCAGGGAAGTTTTGTGCTGGCTGTGTCCCTCGGACACAGCCAGTCACAGATCGCTGTAAACGGCCAATCACATCGGCCGTTTACAGCGCGATTGGCGTGACCAATGAGAGATGATCTCATATGTAAACATATGAGATCATCTGTCAGCGCCGCTCTCCCTCCTCACACAGAGACAGTGTGTGAGGAGGGAGAGATGAATGGCTGCAGCAGCCGTGAGTAAAAAAAAAAAAAATGTTCCACCTGTCCCCGCTGCCATCTGTCCCCACTGCCACCTGTCCCCTCTGCCACCTGTCCCCTCTGCCATCTGTCAGTGCCACCTGTCCCCAGTGCCATCTGTCAGTGCCACCTGTCCCCAGTGCCACCTGTCCCCAGTGCCAGTTGTCCCCAGTGCCATTTGTCCCCAGTGCCACCTGTCCCCAGTGCCATGTATAAGTGCCATCTGTCATCAGTGCCACGTCAGTGCCATGTGTCATCAGTGCCACATAGTGCCATCTGTCATCAGTGCCATATCAGTGTCATGTGTCATCAGTGCCACATATTAGTGCCATCTGTCATCAGTGCCACATATTAGTGCCATCTGTCATCAGTGCCACCTGTCAGTGTCACATGCCATCTGTTATCAGTGTCACGTGTCATCAATGCCACGTATCAGTGCCATCTGTCATCAGTGTCACGTGTCATCAATGCCACGTATCAGTGCCATCTGTCATCAGTGTCACGTGTCATCAGTGCCACATATTAGTGCCATTTCTCATCAGTGCCACATATTAGTGCCATCTCTCACCAGTGCCACGTATTAGTGCCACATGATATCAGTGTCACATATAAGTGCCATCTGTCATTAGTGCCACATATTAGTGCCATCTGTCATCAGTGTCACGTGTCATCAGTGCCCCGTATTAGTGGCATCTGTCATCAGTGCCACATCAGTGTCATGTGTCATCAGTGCCACGTATCAGTGCCACCTGTCATCAGTGCCACGTCAGTGTCACGTGTCATTGTCCTGGTGCTCCAGGGCCTGCAAAAGTGTACTAGGTAGTCAACAAGTTAGATGTGTAATTTATGCTCCTAGAACACGTGATGGCGCTCCCTGCATGTTGGGCCTCTCTAAGTGGCCAGGCTGTGGAAAAGTCCCACACATGTGGTATCGTAATACTCAGGAGGAGTAGCAGAATTTATTTTGGGGTGTCATTTGTGGTATACACATGCCATGTGAGAGAAATAACCTATTACAATGACAATTTTGTGGGGAAAAAATAAAAAATAAATTTATTTTGCAAAGAATTGTGGGAAAAAATGACAACATAAAAAAGCTCACCGTGCCTCTTACTAAATACCTTGGAATGTATACTTTCAAAAAAGGTGTCATTTGGGGGGTATTTGTACTTTCCTGGCTTGTTCGGGTCGCAAGAAATGAGATAGGCCACCAGTACATTAGATGTGATCCATTTTGTATAATTCGCACCACAGCTTGTAGACTCTATAACTTTCACAAAGACCAAATAATAGCCACTAATTTGGGTTATTTTTACCAAAGATATGTAGCAGTATAAATTGTGCCAAAAATGTATGAAGAAAAATCAATAATTTGCTAAATCTTATCACAAAAATAAAGAAAAAATATTGCCCCTGTTAATTAGGGGCAGACTTGCTCAAATGTCTGTTTTACTCAGAACTGAAACAGGTCTATCTGCTTACTTAAATGTAGTGCACTCCTGACAGTTTCCTGTGTAAGTATAATGGCTCAGGAAGCTTAGTTAATTCTTGGAAAGATCA
Source organism: Lithobates sylvaticus (assembly GCA_028564925.1). Taxonomy (NCBI): domain Eukaryota; kingdom Metazoa; phylum Chordata; class Amphibia; order Anura; family Ranidae; genus Lithobates; species Lithobates sylvaticus. The sequence continues at coordinate 394,092,573 of CM053027.1, forward strand.
ATTTGTAAATGGATAGAAAACTGGCTAAAAAAACTAATTCAGAGTAGTGGTTATTACTCTGAATGGTCTAAGGTTATCAGTGGTGTACCCCAAGGTTCAGTGTTGGGACCTTTACTTTTTAATATCTTTATAAATGATATTGGGTCTGGGATTAAAGTACCATTTCTGTCTTTGCAGATGACACCAAGCTATGCAGTGGAATAACTTCCTTACAGGATGATGTCTCCAATTTACAAGCTGACCTCAATGCACTGTCTAATTGAGCAACTAAGTGGCAAATTAAGTTTAAAGTTGATAAATGTAAAGTTATGCACTTGGGGGCTAAGAATGGCATCATACAAACTAGGGGGGGGGTACAACTGGGGGAATCCATAGTGGAGAAGGATCTGGGGGTTTTGGTAGATCATAAACTCAATAATAGCATGCAATGCCCAGCTGCTGTTTCCAAAGCGAGCAAAGTCCTTTCTTGTATTAAGAGAGGTATGGACTCCAGAGAGAGAGATATAATTTTGCCCCTGTTCAAATTATTAGTAAGACCTCATCTGGAATATGCAGTTCAGTTTTGGGCACCAGTCCAGTTCTCAAAAAGGATATTGGGGAACTGGAGAAAGTGCAGAGAAGGGCAACCAAACTGATAAGAGGCATGGAAGATCTCAGCTGTGAGGAAAGATTAGAGGAACTGAATGTATTCTCTCTTGAGAAGAGGAGATTAGGGGGATATGATCAACATGTACAAATACATAACTGGTTCATATAGTGAACTTGGTGTTGAGTTATTTTAAGGTCATCACAGAGGACAAGTGGGCACGCTTTATGTCTAGAGGAAAAAAGATTTCATCTCCAAATACAGAAAGGTTTCTTCACATTAAGAGCTGTGAAAATGTGGAATAGACTCCCTCAAGAGGTGGTCCTGGCCAGCTCAGTAGCTTGCTTTAAAAAGGCCTGGATTCTTTCCTAAATGTACACAATGTTACTGGGTACTGACATTTATAGGTATAGTTGATCCAGGGAAAATCTGATTACCTCTTGGTGGATCAGGAAGGATATTTCCCCCTGATGTAGCAATTTGAAGCATGTTTTTCTGGGGGTTTTCTCCTTCCTCTGGATTCCTCTGGATCAACTGTGGCTGAAGGATTGTGTATATGGCATTTGTATGATTTTTTTTTTTTTTGGTTGAACTAGATGGACTTGTGTATTTTTTCAACCTGATTAACTATGTAACTATTAGGGATTGGCCCAGTGTTCGATTCGAACCCATGTTCGGCGAGCCCAGAACTATTTGGGCCGCTCTCATCAAATTCGTGTGATGCGAGCGGCCCGCAATGCATTGCGCCAGTCGCAGTGCAAAACTGGCTGATGATTGGCCAAGCATGCACTGTGACCCCGCATGCTTGGCCAATCACAGCGCCGGCAGCGAGGAGAGCCATAATTGGCTACAGGCAGGATGCCTGTAGCCAATTATAGCTCAGGGGCTTTAGTACACGCCCCGCGGTATAAGAGGCAGCCACGGCGGCGGCCTCGCATATTGTGTTTCAGTGTCAGCGTGTCAGTGTGTTGCTGACTGCTGACAATATGTGCTCTATTTCTGGGGATTTGTGTGTGCGTGCTGTTAGTACAGCATTGCAGTATCACATCTGGGGGGTGTCTATAGGTTGCCTGTGAAGGGGGGCAGGTTTCCTGTGCTTAGAACTGTCCCTGCAAAAAGTGTCATTTTTGCAGGAAAAAAGCTATTTAAAAGCACTCGCGGCTAATGAATTGATTGCTCCCGTAACACAGAGAACTGTCATTCATTGATAAAAAACAAAAAAAAAAAAGCGTGGGGGTCCCCCCAAATTCAATAACCAGGCCCTTCAGGTCTGGGATGGATAACCTTGTCAAAGACCGTCTCCTGTAATTTTTACAATTTTTGACACTTTTTTGGTGAAATGGTAGGGGTACTTTTGTACCCCCTTACCATTTCACACAGGGGGGGGGGCCGGGATCTGGGGGTCCCCTTGTCAAAGGGGGCTTCCAGATTCCGATAAGCCCCCCGCCCGCAGACCCCCACAACCACCGGGCACGGTTGTGGGGACGAGGCCCTTGTCCTCATCAACATGGGGACAAGGTGCTTTGGGGGTCTCAGACCCCCAAAGCATCCTCCCAATGTTGAGGGCATGTGGCCTGGTACGGTTCAAGAGGGAGGGGGGGCGCTCTCATCTCCCCCTCTTTTCCTGCGGCCTGCCAGGTTGCGTGCTCGGATAAGGGTCTGGTATGGATTTTGAGGGGGACCCCACGCCATTTTTTTGGGCTGGGATTCCCCTTAAAATCTATCCCAGACCTCAAGGGTCTGGTATGGATTTTGAGGGGGACCCTACGCCATTTTTTTTTTTTGGCTGGGGTCCCCCTTAATATCCATCCCAGACCTGAAGGGCCTGGTTATTGAATTTGGGGAGACCCCCACGCTTTTTTTAAAAAAAAAAAAATTATTTTTTTATCAATGACTTTTTTTTTATGAATGACTTTCAATGAATGACTGTTCTCTGTGTTACGGGAGCCGTCAATTAACATTAGCCGCAAGTGATTTTAAATAGCTTTCTTTCCTGCAAAAATGACACTTTTTGCAGGGACAGTTCTAAGCACAGGAAACATGCGCCCCTTTACATGCATACTATAGACACCCCCCAGGTACGAAATTTAAAGGAATATTACACTTTTATTGTTTCAATTTAAGCATTATTAAAATCACTGCTCCTGAAAAAACGTCCGATTTAAAATAAAAAAATTGCATTGATACATGTCCCTTGGGGCATGACCCAGGTCCCCAAACACTTTTTATGACAATAACATGCATATTAGCCTTTAAAATTAGCACTTTTGATTTCGAACGTTCGCATCCATTATAACTAATGGGGTTCGAAAGCTCGCACAGACTTTAGGTCCGTTCGCGGGTTCTGGTGCGAGCCGAACGGGGGGGTGTTCGGCTCATCCCTAGTAACTATATACTGTATTGCAACCCATATGCATGAGGGAACAGGACCCACACTGGACCAGAGCTGCTGGCAGCTGCCCAGGCTCTGGCCAAGAGGTGGCTGACAAAATGCCACTTTCACCTTGGAAAAGTCATGTTTGACAATAGAACTTAACAGCTGGCTGCCCTTTACCTGGGAAAAATCACACATGTACCTTGCCTGACATGTGTCCTCAACTTGGTTGCACAGTGATTCATAAAGCACTTTGGCTTCCAGGGGGTCCTTTGTCAGGTCAGACTGGTAAATGATAACAGCTGGCCATGGCTCATCAAGCAGAAATGCAGCACCATCATCAGCTGCCTGCCTTATGTGGGTCACCGCTAAACAATGGAACCCTCTGTTGGACAAGAGGCTGCAGCAGCATGCCATCAATGGGTACATGAGCAGTTATGGTTTGAGAACAGGCTATTGAAAGCTGGCATTCTTTTCACAACATCAATGGCTCATCATTCAGGATGTATGCAGCATTTTAAGACCAAAAAATTGAGCTTCAACAAGGTATGGTTTAGTAATAAAATCCCTCTTGCATTTCTCCAGGAGCACAAACTGCAAGACTTGATGGACCAGACACTGGAAGCACAGCAGTAGGTGATAGAGGAGGACTTGTTTATGTCTCAGGGGCAGTAGGAACTTTTGCTTGCTGCCTCCATCCATATGAAGCAGCAGGAGGTTGAAGAGGAATATGAGTAGGGGGGAGGCATTATGTGTTGGCAATGTAGAGCATAAGGCAGAATTCAATAGTGTTGCCTAGTTTCTGTTATTATGTGCCTACACCTCAATCATTGTAGTAGTATGGACATATACATATCTAGATCTGAGAGATCTTACACAAAAGAGGTAGTTCCATCCGCAATACACATTTATTGATAGGGTTACATAATATATACAAATTACACACCAGATTGTATTTACAACACAATGTACAGCGTAGGTCCCCTGGCTTACATGATATTTACAAATTACCCACAACAACCATATTTATAATACAATATAAGATGTAAGTATAGTGTTAGATTACCTGTTAACTTCAGGTCGGCCCATGATGACTGCTCTATGTCCCCACACCAAAGAGAGAGTTAGCTTGGTCACAAAGCATTATATCCCCCACCTCCTTTCTGTACTGTGACTAATACATTTCTCCCTAATTGGTCACTGTACCTAGTAAATGTATATTGGGCACAGCCTGATTGGATGAGTTAAAGAAGGCTGTTGTTTACTACCCAGATGAGATGTTATCAGGGAAAACAAAAGACCAAGCTTTGAAGTTGAACTAATAACCGTAACACCAACACAACACTCAATACTTTAAATATATTTCCTTCTAACTGAAATATAATTCTAATTATAATATTATTTACAGCTGTTAATGGAGATTTCACATAAACCCATTATGTAACAATAGAGACCCCCTCCCAAACCCCAGGTGTTTTACTTGGGTGGGGTAAGATTATACAGGTCAGTGTTGTGCTCAATGACACGAGGACCTGGGTTCTCTGCTGCTATGCTCAAAAGCTTGCACAAGGACTCCACAGTTTGGGTATTCAAAGAGAATGAACAGTACTGGGTGGCCACCCTGTTAGATCCCTGATCCATAGGTAAAATGGCTAATCTCCTGCCACTATTTCAGAGTGGCATTTAAGGAGGTGCTGTGCAAGAACTTTCTTGCCACATTGCTTAATGGTGGAAAGAAACCCCTGTGACCAACTTGCCCCAATGAAAGGGGGAGGAGAGGTGGTGGTGGCTGCCTCAGCACAGCTTTTGTGAACACAGTGGCCAGGCCCAGATTCAGGCAGTGCCTTAAAGGGGTTGTAAATGTTCATGTTTTTGTGACGGCCCCCCCAGCCCCCCCGTTTACTTACCTGAGCCCGTTCACCTGCTGTGCGCGTCCCCCGGCATCCTCTTCTCCACGGAGTCCAGCCGTTGATTGGATAGATAGGAGAGATTGATAGCAGCGCAGCCATTGGCTTGCGCTGCTGTCAATCACATCCAATGACGCGGCCCGCCGGGGCAGGACCGAGTCATACACGCTGTGTCTATGGACGCAGCGTGTATGACAGGGAGTGTGCCCGCAAGCTAAACCCCTCGGGATAGAGCTTCCCAGAGGGAGGTTAGCTATTGTCGGAAGGAGGTGAGACAGCCGCTAAGAGGGACCCCAGAACAGGAAAATCGGGGCCACTCTGTGCAAAACGAACTGCACAGTGGAGGTAAGTATAACATGTTTGTTATTTTAAAAAAATAAAAAACTAACCAACACAACCCCTTTAACCTCATGATTGCTCATAACATCAGGTCCAGGGCTGTAGAGGACACTCTTAGTGAGGCCTTCATAGACTATTGGGTGTCCAGACTGAACTACTGGCACAAGCTTGTCTGGGATGACCTTCAGTGCAGCAGGAGGATTTGTTATGGGGAAGCATATTTGCTTGTTCCCTGACAGTGGGGGCCAACTAATTTTCATTAAAATTAACCATTATCTGACTTTTTCTTGCCCTAACCTGCCTAAATGCTGTTCACCTCAACTAGTATACAATAAAGAAATTTAATTCACCCAAGGGGGGGGGGGGGTTATTGCAGCAAGGAATAAGTCAAACAAATACAAAAGTTGTTATAAAATTTATGATATTATTGTTATAAAAACTAAAACCAATGTATGGCTTAAAATATGAGCTCTGGTAAAATTAAAACCCCAATATGACAAAAGAACAGTGGTAACCCTAACTGAGGCAGCTGTTAACTCTTATACAAGGAATTTCCTCAAAATTGATCCTTCCAACAAAAGCTTTTACCCCCATACTTGCCTCAAACTTGTCACCATTATCAACTCCTGCCACCTCTCTTGGCTTATTCTGGTGCTATAGCACAGAAAAGGTGACACACATGGGAATGTAGGCTGCATCTCCCCCCCAAATATCTCAACAATAACACTTAATTAATTAAAGACATTCAACAACTTAGTTTGGCATAGAATTGGCTGCGGCACATTTATTGGCGTAATAATTAATAAATTAACATAATTTTCATTATTTTTTTTTATTCCATAAAAACTATCAACTAGCAAATAATAAAATACAAAAACAGCTCAGTTTTACAGGACTTGAGCAATACAAAATATCTTATAAACACAAGTCCCCCAAATGCCACAGGATGCCCAATTTAAAAACTTGGAGAAAAATTAGGTGTCGGATAAATAGATGTATGGAAAAATGTATGCCACTTATTGGAGGTTTTTCCTATAGACACAGGGATCTGGAGGGAGGTTTTGCAGGTTTGTATAGAGAAGATGGAGTTGTGGAGTTAGCTTTGCTTTGTTTTGAAGGTATTGCAGGTATGAGATATCCCAGGATGCCTCTAGTGCATCCTGGGATATCTCATACCTGCAATACCTTCAAAACAAAGCAAAGCTAACTCTGAATACAAGCCTCTCAAAAGCTGCAGGTGGTGTAACCGACCTGTGTCATAGCCGTGCATGGAGACTTTGGGGAGGCTTTGAAGCACCAAGAAAGGAATTGGATGAGAGTAAGGAGGACCCAGGAGAGATTTACATATACTTTTGAAGTTTGAGAGTGTCATCTGGGAGATTTTGGATAGAGACCCGGGCAGGGATTTATGCCACATCTGATCTCTTGGACATAGAGATCAGATCAGCTGGTAAGCTGCTATTTTTTCATATGGTGGAGGACTCTTCTTTGGCTATCCAACATTGTTTCGCGGGTGTCAAATGCTGTAGCACTGTGAACTATTAACAACAGAATCCTAATCTTTATGGTGGACTCTTTGCATGCTTTAAGTTTTCCAATAAGCAATGTCTTTTTTTGGTTCTCTGTTGTTCACTATGCCATTACACTGAACCTGGACTCATTATCACGTATTTATGGAATCACTGTAATTCGTATGTTGTATTTGTTATTCACTTTTTGGATTGTATAATTCTGAATTTAGACAGACTAACGGGTCAATGATTTCATCCAGCGGATGCCCACTGTACTTTATTCACGTGTAATATTATCAGCTCTGGGCTGAATTGATTTTCACGTACTATATCACCAGCTCTGGGGTGAATTAATCCTCACGTCTATTAATTTCCAGCGCAGCCATTTTTCTTTTCTTGTATTTTTTGTGTGTATCTCACATGAGGTTGCGGCAGGAACCACCATTATTTATTTAATATTTATTTTTTTTTTTTACATAATTTGTCACATTTATGTAGAACACGTACTGATTTTTTATTAGACAGCGCTGTTACTCCAATATACATCATAGTACCTGTCACAGTTCATCTGAGTATCTATCACAGTCCATCAGAGTGCCCGAGTACCTGTCAAAGTCCATCTGAGTACCCGAGTACCTGTCACAGTCCATCTGAGTACCCGAGTACCTGTCACAGTCCATCTGAGTACCCGAGTACCTGTCACAGTCCATATGAGTACCCAAGTACCTAAGTACCTGTCACAGTACATCAGATTACCCGAGTACCTGTCACAGTCCATCTGAGTACCTGTTACAGTTTATCTGAGTACCCGAGTACCTGTCACAGTCCATATGAGTACCTGAGTACCTGAATACCAGTCAACAGACCATCAGAGTACCCAAGTACCTGTCACCAGGCCATCAGAGTACCCGAGTACCTGTCACCAGCCCATCAGAGTACCCAAGTACCTGGCACAAGTCCATCAGAGTACCCGAGTACTCATCTGCAGCCCATCAGAGTACCGAGTACCTATTTGCAGCCCATGCCTCATAGAATATATGTTAGGGTGTTTGCTTTCCAAAATGGGGTCATTTTGTGGGTACTTCCACTGTCCTGGTGCTCCAGGACCTTCAAAAGTGTGATAGGTAGGAATGAAATGAAATATGCAATTTATGCTCCTAGAACGCCTGAAGGTACTACTTCAATGTTGGTCCTCTGTATGTGGCCAAGCTGTGTAAAAGTCTCACACATGTGGTATCGCCCTACTCGGGAAGAGTAGCAGAATATATTTTGGGTTTTGGGGTGTAATTTTTGCTATATACATGCTATGTGTTAGAAATATCTTATAAATTGACAACTTTGTGTAAAAAAAAATGTGTTTTAATTTTTTTTCCACATTTTCCAAAAACTTCTGGAAAAAAAATGAACCGTTCAAAAGACTCATTATGCCTCATTGTTTACACGTTGGGGTGTTTGCTCTACAAAATGGGGTCATTTTGTGGGAAATTCCATTGTCCCGGTGCTCCAGGGCCTTCAAAATTGTAATAGGTGGTTGAGAAATGAGATGTGTCATTTATGCTCATAGAACGCCTGATGGTGCTACTTCAATGTTGGGCCCTTGTATGTGGCCAGGCTGTGTAAAAGTCTCACACATGTGGTATTGCCATACTTGGAAAGAGTAGCAGAATGTATTTTGGGGTGTAATTTGTTGTATGCCTATGTTGTGTGTGAGAAATAACCTGATAATATGACAATTTTGTAAAAAAAATAAAAAAAATAAAAGAAATCTTCATTTTGCAAAGGATTGTGGGAAAAAAAATGACAATTTAAAAAAACTCACCATGCTACTTAGTTAATACCCTGGAATGTCTACTTTCTAAAAAGGGGTAATTTGGGGGGTATTTGCACTTAGTGTCTCAAGAAATGAGATTCACCTGATGTACTGAAGGCCTGATCAGATATGATACATTTTCAGAGATTGGCACCATAGTTTGTAGACTCTATAACTTTCACAAAGACCAAATAATATACACTAATTTGGGTTATTTTTACCAAAGATATGTAGCAGTATAAATTGTGGCTACAATTTCTGAAGAAAAATTACTAATCAGCACAATTTTATGACAGAAACAAAGAAAAAGGCATCTTTTTCACAAAATGTATGTTTTCTTCATTTATAGCACAAAAAGTAAAAAAAAAACACTAGTGATTAAATACACATGGCGTTGTGTCCATCATAGGAGCCAGGCCAAGGGGCAGGATGGGGGCATTACTGTGAGTGGAGCCGGCTTGGTCTATGTCGGCGGCGGCGGGAGGAGCCAAAGATCTCGACAGCAGGAGGAGCCGAAGATCTCAGCGGCAGGGGGAGGAGCCGAAGATCTCGTCGGCGGCGGCGGGAGGAGCCGAAATTCGGGGCGGCGGGAGGAGCCGAAGATCTCAGCAGCGGCAGTAAGTTTAAAAATAAAAATTAACCATGCTGCAATTTTTAGAAAGGCTGCAGGGGGACAGTGTAAGGCTTCAGGGGGACACAGTGCAAGGCTTCAGGGGGACACAGTGCAAGGCTGCAGGGAGACAGTGCAAGGCTGCAGGGGGACAGTGCAAGGCTGCAGGGGGACAGTGCAAGGCTGCAGGGGGACAGTGCAAGGCTTCAGGGGGACAGTGCAAGGCTTCAGGGGGACAGTGGAAGGCTGCAGGTGGACAGTGGAAGGCTGCATTAATGGGCATTTAAATGTAAGTTTTTTTTCCTTAACCACATGCCGACCACGCCATAGCCGAAAGACGTCTACAGCGCGGTCGGCTTGTTCTAGGTGGACGTCCTACGGATGTCCTCCCAGAACCTTGCTCCCACGCGCCCCCTGGGGCGCGCACTCGGTAACATCCGTGACCGCCGGGTCCCGAGGACCCGGCGCTTCACGGATCACGGTAAACGGCCGCTGATATCGGCCGTCTACCACGTGATCGCTCCGTCAAATGACGGAGCGATCACATGTACACAAACCGGCGTCACGTCATGACGCCAGTTCCTCCCTCCCCTCTCTGTACCGATCGGTACAGTGAGAGGGGAGAAGCGGAAAGGGGGAGAGACGGGACCAGCGCTGTGGGCTGGATGTGTAGTGCCCACAGTGCTGGTCAGTGCCTGCAATACTCTGCCACCACTGTGCAATACTCTGCAACCACTGTGCAATGCTCTGCCACCACTGTGCAATGCTCTGCAACCACTGTGCAATGCTCTGCAACCACTGTGCAATGCTCTGCCACCACTGTGCAATACTCTGTCACCACTGTGCAATACTCTGCCACCACTGTGCAATGCTCTGCCACCACTGTGCAATACTCTGCCACCACTGTGCCAATACTCTGCCTATACTCTGCCAATACTCTGCCAATACTCTGCCAATACTCTGCAATAATTTTTAATAGAAACAAAGAATTTTTATTAATTTTTTTTACAGAATTTTCAGTATTTTTTGATTTATAGCGCAAAAAAATAAAAACCCAGCGGTGATTAAATACCACCAAAAGAAAGCTCTATTTGTGTGAAAAAAAGTACACAAATGCATTTGGGTACAGTGTTGCATGACTGATTAATTGTCATTCAAAGTGTGAGAGCACCGAAAGCTGAAAATTGGTCTGGTTAGGAAGGGGGTTTAACTGCCCAGTGGGTAAGTGGTTAAACTTCCCTCCTAAAAAGTTTTTTTCCTTAAACTTCCCTCCTAAACTTGGGGTGCGTGTTATACGCCGATAAATACGGTATGTATTTTTTTTTTTTTTTTTTTCTCTGCTAAGTGTCCCCAATGGCAGTGCCCACCTCCTATGCCATTTTGCCTTGCTTGACAATAGTTTGCTTATTGGACCAAAAAATGGCCATAACTTAACAGCAGAATTTGCCTCAATAGACTCAAGTTGGGTTCCCTGCAAAGTTTATAATTACTAAAGCCAGTAAAAAAAGACCAGGATGGCCAAAACCTCTGTAAATCAAACCCAAGCAGAATCATCCATCACTACTTGTGACCGTAGATGGTACACAGTTATATCTTAGATGTTCAGATATGATAAGTTACACAGTAATCTTCATTAGGCTTCCCAATTTTTACAAAAACCTGTGCATTATTAATTCAGTGAATGTAAATTGAGTAAATATTATGTTTTTTAAGTCTGAAGAACATTTAAAGACCCTATGCAGGATCAATATAAAATATTTGAAAAAAGCAGATACTACATGACTACAAAAAAGTCATTTGATGATACAGTAACACTGTTATTAAAAACTACTGTCTACTAAGCTACAGCTGACTTAACCACATCTTTAAATATCCTTTACAGACTGGCACCAAGTTATTTTAAAATTGATGAGACATTACACTGAAAATGGTCTCTGAGAAAATGGATTTCTTTATATGTTGTGACACCCTTTATTAAACCTGTCTAAAATAAATGTAAATATATGAAATATACATATTGAGCACAGGAACATCATCAGTCATTCTATACATGTTATTGTAAATGTCACAATAAACCTTGCATCCCTTAAGAATAAATTTTGTCTTTTCTGGACAGATGGAAAGGGCAATAAAAAAACAAATGAGTTATTAGAGACATGTTTTTAACTGTTTTGATCTGAACTTAGCTGTAACTTATATTAGAAAGTGCTCTTTTTTTAAATCTTCTTATCCACAGCTTATCTGAAGGGGTTATATAATAGCTAGATATCAGTATTGGGTTTTAGCCAAATAGAATACCCTTCAACTTTGTTTCCTGGAAACAGAATTTTAGATGCTTCAAAGAGGCCAGTTTTTATTTTTTGCGATATAAACAAAAAAAGATCGGAAATTTTGAAAAAAAAAAATATATTTTCTACTTTTTGTTATGAAAAATACAATAAATCCAATTTTAGTCATACATTTAGGCATACATTTAGGCCAAAAAGCATTCAGTCTTGGGTAAACACAAATTCAATAAGTGTATATTTATTGGTTTGTATAGCGTCTACAAACTAGGGTACATTTTCTGGAATTTACGCAGCTTTTAGTTTATGACTGCCTATCTCATTTCTTGAGGTGCTAAAACGGCAGGACAGTACAACCCCCCACAATGACCCCATTTTGGAAAGTAGACACTCCAATTAATTTTCTGAGAGGCTTGTTGAGCACATTGAATATTACATTTTTTTGTCATAAGTGATTGATTAAAAAAAAAAAAAAAAAAATGTACACAAAGTTGTCACTGAAATTATATATTGCCCAAACATGCCCTTGCCCCCTTAAAGGGACAGGAGCACACTGGACACCCAGCAAATGTGATAGGGACACACTGGACACCTTTGCGGCCATTGTGCTCTTGCTGGGTTTCCAGTGTGCTCCTTTCCCTTTAAGGGGGCTAGGGCAGCCTCTAGGGTCACCTGTCCCACATCTATCCATTCCATGCATGAGCTTCCACTGTGGAGACACTTATAAATTTGTAGTGTTAGGACTGCAAGCAACGCAGGGTGCCTTGACGAGGCCTTGCAGCTTTCACATGCGTTTGCAAATGTGTGCTAACTAAATTCCTGCTTTTAACAGATGGCTAGGCAGGCTAATTTGGTTGGTCAGCAAACTGATTGGTGAGTTGAGCTATGGAATTGTTTTTGTCTTACATGTATATGCCCTCTATGTGCTCCTTACTGTGAAGGCCAGTTATGGGTGTGGGCAGTGGCCAGTGGCCAGTTTTTTGTTACTGTTGGTAAGATTGCAAGTTCTTTGGCCATTTCCCTGACAGCCTACTACTAGCTGCACTAATGCTGATTAGTGTCACAATGCAGTGAGAAGGAAAAATCATAAAACTGCAATTGGTGACACAATGACAGGGAGTGAAGGGGTTAAATGGGGGCGATCGGGAGGTGAAATGTGTGCCTATGTGTACTGTGTCCATGTAGTGTTGGTGAAACTCACGTACACACGAAGGGACTTTCCCGCGGGATTGTCCTCTGGACTCGAGTCCGCCGGACAATCCCCCCGTGTGTGGGGGCGCCGGTGGACTTTTTGGTGCCAAAAGTCCGGCGGACTAGGTTTTAAGTTTTGTTTTAAAATTATCCGCTGGACTTGGCAGTCCGGCGGACATCCCGCCGTTGGTATGCTAGTCCGCCGGACTTTTGAAAATGAACGGACTTGCCGATCATCGGAAAGTCCGTTCATTTAGCACGTGACTTCAGGTAGACGGAGCTAACGAAGGCAGTGAATGCCGCCGCGCTAGCCCCGTCACCTGGCTTGGATTTAAAGGGAATCCCCACACCGAAAAACGGCGCGGGGGTCCCCCCCAAATCCATCTCAGACCCTTATCCGAGCGCGCAGCCCGGCAGGCCAGGAAAGAGGTGGGGACGAGCGAGCGCCCCCCCCTCCTGAGCCATACCAGGCCGCGTTCCCTCAACATGGGGGGTGCCCTGGGGAAAGGGGGGCCTTGTGGCCCCCCACCCCAAAGCACCTTGTCCCCATGTTGATGAGGACAAGGGCCTCTTCCCGACAACCCTGGCCGTTGGTTGTCGGGGTCTGCGGGCGGGGGCTTATCAGAATCCGGGAGCCCCCTTTAATAAGGGGGCCCCCAGATCCCGGCCCCCCACCCTATGTGAAGGAGTATGGGGTACGATGTACCCCTACCCATTCACCTAAGGTGTAAAGTGTAAAGAAAAAAAACCACACAATTTTTAAAAAAATATTTTATTGCACTGCTCCGGGGGTCTTCTTCCGTCTTGGGGGGTCTTCTCGCTGGACTCCTCCGCTATTTACCTAGCTCTTTTACCGAGCAGAGGAGGCCGGCTACCTTCTTCGTCGTCGACGCCATCGTCTGGGGGTCTCCATCCGCCTTCGGGGGTCTTCCGGGGTCTTCCGGGGTCTCTTCTGTTCTTGCCGCTGCGCCGCCGCCTTCTTCTTCTTCTTGACAACAAAGTCTGATCACACCAAATCCGATCGTGTGTAGCGAATTCCGACCGGACAAAGTGCTACGCATGCTCAGATCACATTACAAGACCAAAGCTATTGGCTACTAGCCTCTACGTAGTCCCGTCGTAGGCAACAAACGTCACCACGTTCAGAATGATCGGATTTTCCGACAACTTTGTCCGACCGTGTGTACGCAAAACCAACATCAGACAAAGTATGACGGACATGGTCTGACGGACCTGGTCCTCGGATAATCCGCGCGTGTGTATGGGGCTTTAGTGTTTACAATATCATTAACAAATGGAGAAAGACTACAAGTAAAAAGGGTTGTAAGATCATGCAATGAATTCTATTTTGGACTATTAGTATGCCAGGTTTTGATGTTGTTTACTCAAATTTAGATTTATCAGCATTTGCGATCAACGGCCATCAGTTTTAGATTTCACACTCCAGTGCTGTTTGAATTTTCTGAGCTGTTTATCTTATTACTGCTTATCTTTGATAAACAACACACTGGATTATTTCTGTTTTTTTCTAGCTGAGACTTGTGGTAAGCCATTCCCCATGAAAGCCCACCAACCCAGCATATACTGTATACATACAGCTGGTCGGGAACAGGTTAAAGATTAAAAATGTTACATGGTGTCAAGTAAAAATATAAAACTTTTGACAACTACCATGTTTTCTTTCTATCTACAGTTCCCCATGTTTCTGTAAGGTCCCTTTCACACTACCGTAACTTCAAAGTCATGCGATTTTGCTGCAATTTCGTGGCCGCGATTTTGATGCAATTTCAGGGAATGCCTGTGTAACTTGCATTAAAGTCGGACCAAAGTAGTACAGGGACTACTTTCAAGTCGGTACGACTTGAAGTCGCACAGATATGAATGGTACTCATTGAAAATCATGGGGTATGACTTGTCATGCGACTTTGCAGTCCCAAGTCGCAGGCCAAGTAGCACAAGTGTGACAGGGGCTTTAGAGATACCAAGTGCAGCTATCCAGCAACAGCAGGGGTGACCAGTTCAGTGTAGCTGTGGAAATTGAATTCGGACTGGTGCATGACTAAAGTAAGATTTATTAATTATAAAATACCTAACAACCTAACATATATATATATATATATATATATATATACACACACATACATACAGTATATACATATACACAGGGCTTTTTTTCTCAGAAAAAAGGTGCAGGAACTCACCCTCTCTGTCCAACTCTCTGCCCTAACCACACCCAAACTCTGCCCCAACCTGCACCCAGCCACACCTTTCTTAGAGGAGAGAGTTACAGCAGCACCAAAAGATTGTTATGAGTTAAAGCTTAGAGCTGTGTATCACATAAGGCAAACCACCCCCCCCCCCAGCTCTCCTATCATCACAAATCCCCCCCATCTGCCCTCCCATCACAAATCCCCCCACAGCTCCTCTCTCATCACAAATCCCCCCACAGCTCCTCTCT
This sequence comes from Lithobates sylvaticus, assembly GCA_028564925.1. Lineage (NCBI taxonomy): Eukaryota > Metazoa > Chordata > Amphibia > Anura > Ranidae > Lithobates > Lithobates sylvaticus. Next base: position 394,107,644 of record CM053027.1, read on the forward strand.
CATCACAAATCCCCCCGCAGCTCCCCTCTCATCACAAATCACCCCTCATCACAAATGCCCCCACAGCTCCCCTCTCATCACAAATCCCTCCACAGCTCCTGTCTCATTACAAATCCCCCCACAGCTCCCCTCTTATCACAAATCCCCCCACAGCTCCTCTCTCATCACAAATCCCCCCGCAGCTCCCCTCTCATCACAAATCACCCCTCATCACAAATGCCCCCACAGCTCCCCTCTCATCACAAATCCCCCCACAGCTCCTCTCTCATCACAAATCCCCCCGCAGCTCCCCTCTCATCACAAATCACCCCTCATCACAAATGCCCCCACAGCTCCCCTCTCATCACAAATCCCTCCACAGCTCCTGTCTCATCACAAATCCCCCCACAGTTCCCCTCTCATCACAAATCTCCCCACAGCTCCCCTTCTCATCACAAATTGCCCACACACACACACTCTCTCTCAGCTCCCCTCCCTGCACAAATTCCTCCAAGCTCTCCTCTGTGTACAATGTTCTCCCCGCTAAAAACACACACACTTCTCTGCACATATTCCCCCTCCCCCACATACTTTCATAGTGCACTCCTCTCTGAACAAACTCAGTCTCTGCAAAAGTTCTCCCTCGTTTTCAGTGACAGATCCCTCATCTCTTCCTCCATCATTGCACTCTATGGAACATGCAGGCTTTTTTTTCTGCACAGTGCAGTGGACCGGAGAGCTCCCCCTTCTGTAGCACAGAGCTGAGGAGGTGTTTCAGGGCTCCTCTGCTCCGTGCTACAAAGGCTGAGTAGCGGCGGCGGGCAGGGATGGAAGCTTCCTCCCAAATCACTGCAGCAGCTGAAGGATGGGGTATCGGAAGCACTCACCAATGATCGAGGGCACCCAGCACTAGCACAGAGAAGCCAGTGGAGGAAGTGCGCTGTGCAGAAAACTTCCACTGACTTCAGTATTAAATGACACACAGGAGAGGGCTGCCAGAGGTTCCGTAACACAGTTCCACTGTGTTCCGGCAGAAAAAAAGCCCTGCATATACAAAATAGTGAACACAGATAAACAGGAAAAGACAGGAGCTGCAAGCAGATGTACAGGGAAGACCAAAACTGAGACCAGAAACAAGGGGAGCAGATAAGGAGTAACAGGGCACAGGATGCAAGTACTGGAACAGAATTACAGCAGAAGTCAGGATCAAGGTTAGGAGCAGCACATCAATAATAAGGTAGAAGGCACAAAGGCAAAACACTGAGCCAGTGAAGGAAGATAGGAAAAGAGTCGTATACCTTCCCAGCAGCCAGCCTCAGGTGAGACTGATCACTGGGATCAGCTGGCTACTGGAAGATACCCCCTGTGTCATGAATTGGTATGGCCAGACTGTGTGGATTGCACAGAGAGAACCAAAAACACATTAAGTGAGTAATTAAGTGTATTTAAGGATAAGTGATAACAATATATAAACACCTCCAATATAAACAGTGAACAACCAACCAAACAGTGACCCACAAACAACAATAACTATATACAATATAAGGGACGTACCACAATCTTAAATGTAGTCAGGCCAGGGTCATTCACAGGAGATCAGCAGATAAACAAGGGCAGTTCCAGAGTCACAAACGTAAGGCAAGATGGGGTCATACACAGGGAATCAGCAGATAGTGAAGGGGCAAAGGGATCAGGCTACAGGGCAGGGAAGCAAGGTAACAGAAGGGACAGGATCAGGATTAGATGCACAGGGTAAAAGGATCAGGTACACAGGTTATAGGTTACAGGTTGCAGAATTAGGTTCACAGGTCACAGGTACGGATCAGGGCACAAGGAAGATACCAGGGCGATGAGAGAAATCATCAGCCAGGTAGTTATATGAATACCTGTAATTAGCCTCACCTGAATGCAGGAGGTGCTGTCTGTTCCACAGTGCCGGGAAACACCCTGCTGAATCCCACCAACAGGTGAATCCCTCCACTACAGATCCAGAGTGTTGGAAGACACCTGCTGGTGGACACTGGTACTGCGATTCAAGAGACCGACAGTGCCACCAATGGGCGAACCCTTTCCTGACACGCTGGTGGCCACCGGTACTACCCCCTTTCACTCGGTGAATCACCACCAGCAGGCGATCGAGGCCTTGAAAGTTTTTCTATAAAATTTAGTATGACTCTCCTAAGACTAATATGTGGACTAGCATAAACCCAGAGACTGATCATGTAGGTGTAACACAGTTAACAATATGATCCACCTGTCAAGTGCACCAAAGTGCATAAACTAACATTAGAGATGAGGTATTGATTTGCAAGTGCAGTTGCTCCTGAGCTTACTAAATGAGAGGAACTCTACTGACTTCAATCATTCAATCATGTGCCAGCAAAAATGCTGTTGTTTTCCTTGCATGTGATTCTTTGAAAAGTGAAGCTTCATCTCAATTGCTAAGCTCTGGAGCAACTGTAGTTGTAGAGTGCAACTGCACTTGCAAAGTACATAGTCTATATGCTTTTTGGCAAAAAAGAGAAAGAAATCGGACTATATAGTCCATGTAAGTAGTAAACAACCATAATGAATCATTTAATTTTATTATACAATTCATCTAAAATACCATACAGAATGTATGTTTGTTTATGATTAAAAAGCCAATTGCATTGTTTTTGCTCATAAGTTGAGTCAACTTCATATGGTAGTACAGTAATAAATATTACATGCATGACAGATATACAATTCTGAATATGTATCTTCATGTGTCAACACGTTTGCTAGAAGTATCTTCCTCAGGACGCATGAAAACAATAGAGCAGTTGTTTGAGCACCAGAGCACCATCATGCAAAAGACTCCCTGGGCAGGCACTGGAGCATAGGGAGAGGCCAAAGCGGTGGACATTAGCACACCAAGTACCTTCTTGGAACTGCCTCATAGCAGACAACCAAACACATCAGAACAAAGGAGGAGGAGCCTTGATCCAAATAAGGATCTCAGATTACTCACAAAACAGTTCCAAGGATATGTCCAGCTGCCATGATGGTAGTAGTCAAATAAGACCATATAAGATCCAATGCCAATATCTATGCAATAGGAGGTCCCCTCAATCCAGAGCTAGGTATTAATACCTCCAAACAAGTTAGCAATAAAGAGTCATGTCATCCACATCCAAAAGAAAAATCCGGTGCCTTAACTGCCCAGGTGTCTTGCTCCTGCAGATGGTTGTGTTCTCCTTATCTGGCTTATAAAGTCAGATTTCTTTCTTTTTTTTTTTGCCTGGTATACACATTGCAGGTGTTAGCCATGAGTGTCATTTGATTTTTGTAAGTCAACCCTCATGGGTTTAATGGCATGTTCATGGCATATCCTGCTGGCTTGAGAATTGTGGTCCCAGTGAATTTATGTGCAGATTTGCCTTGCGGATTTTTTTTTACCCATAAGTATTGCATGACCTTCAAACTGTGGCCAGCATACCTAGAAGTTTTAATATGAAGACCTTTGGTTAAGCCAGCCCCCTCACTATAAAAGAGGGGCACAAAGCAGCCATAGTATTGGTAAACTGAAAGCTGTTGATGACAAGGCTAATAAACTGCATCGGGAAAGATTAGGGACAGTTATGAAACTTCATTTTATATTCTGATTGCTAGCTCTCTGGGATATCAAGCCCTTTTCAGATCTTTTTTGTTAATATTATTTGGGTCTTTTTTTGAGTTTCATTTTATTTTGTGGTTGATTTGAAATCAGTAGTCACTTTTAGCTGCTATCCTGTCCATAACTAACTTTTTGCTGCAAGGCTTCTCTTTAAATATGGACTTTAGTTTCAGGAGCCTTCATTACTTTTGGTGATATATTGTTTTTAAATAATATTGATAGGACCATTATGGTGATAGGGCCTTTTTTTTTAAATGTGGGGAGCTCAAAGCAGAGGACTCAGTTGTTACTGACCATCTACTCTTGGAGCTGCTTTTTGTTAATAGGTCAGTGCTGCAAAAAAAAAAGTGCAGGAACAGTGTACACCTAATCAGTGGAGGCCCGTCCATTAGGGGCACACTGGCGCCGCCCCCCCCTATCCATGTGTCCGGGCCCCCTGATCTACATGCAGGGCGCCGGATGCATGGATTCCAATCAGGGTTTTTTTTTTTGAAGCACGTGATTAGAGCCAGAGGCTTCAAAAGATAGTGGACTAAGGGCGCAGATCACCGCTTCCGAAGCCCATACAGTTGTGTGACAATAGTCAATGAGTATTCACTATTGTAACACTGATTCTCCTCCCAGCCAATCAGGAAGCGCATCACCCAATTGGTCGAAAGGAGATCCGATCGGATTGGTCGCTGGAAGAAGATGGAGGGGGACACAGGGGAACCGTGAAAACAGCCGCCCGCAGCAACCGCTGCCAAAAGCGCTGGCCATGAGATGGGGTAAGTGCAGGGCCTACTACTACTACCGAATACTGACTGACCTACCGGGGGGTGCCGCCAGTGACCCCTGTGACCCAGCCGTGGGGGCGGCAGGCAGATTGTTTGCCGCCCCCCCAAAAATAAAAAATAAACACAACCTGCCACTGCACCTAATCCACCTCATATTGTGTCACTCAAATCCCCCCCCCCCCTTGCCTTATGAGCAAATAAAAGCAATTAACCAGTTATTGCTTCTATCCCTGATTAAACCTTCTGCAATATCTTAATTCTTGTAGTAAAATTTCAGCCAATGCTTTTTGTCTCTAGTAAATTTGCTGAATTTTACATTACTGTATCATCTGCAGTTTCATAATTCCTGTAGTAAAACACCAGAATGTATTCTTTGTCTCTAGTATATTTTGACCTTTACCTAATTACAAGTGTCCTACTACTGGGCAATTTTAGACTGCTGTACCCTCTACAGTTTCTTAAAGGGATTGTAAAGGCAGAAGGTTTTTTATCTGCATTAAGATAAAAAACCTTCTGTGTGCAGTAGCCCCCCTCAGCCCCCCTAATACTTACCTGACCCCGTCTTTATCCTCATTGGCTGAGACAGCAGTGGGGCGTGATTGGCTCCCGCTGCTGCTAATCAAAATTATTCATCCAATCAGGAGAGAGAGGGGATCGGTCGGGTCACAGCTCCGTGGCTGAATGGACACAGGGAGCTGTGACTCGGCTTGGGTGCCCCTATAGTAAGCTGCTTACTGTGGGGGCACTCAACAGAAGGGAGGGGCCAGGAGCACAGAAGAGGGACCCGAGAAGAGGAAAATACAGGCTGCTCTGTGCAAAACCAACTGCACAGAGCAGGTAAGTATAACATGTTTGTTATTTAAAAAAAGAAAACGTCTCTGTCAAATCTGGACCTAGCTTTGCCATTAAAATTGTTATGCTGCTGGTCAATTTTACAGTTTGTTCTAATTGGTGAATTTGTTCTGCTATTTTCCAATTTCGCACTGCTTTATCATCTGTGGTCCCTTAATTCTTAATGACAGCTGCATAGAAACTAGATACTTGCAAGACAGTTCAGTTTTGCATCAGTGAGAACAAGGACAGTGACAGTAAACTACTGACTAGTTTCTACATTCCAGTCAAAGAGGGTTTAATAATGAAAACGCATGTGTCACTGCTAAACCTACCTAAATAGGCATTTTATTTTTAAACTGAAATTAATCAAATTGGAGTGTTGCTGCTGTAGGTAAGCCAAATATTTTGTAACAGATAACCTTTATTTCAAATATGCCCTTTAAGTGTACTCTGTAGTTGAGACATATAGTACTCTTCAATCAAAGCACGCTTACGTTGAGCCATCTGAGAACTGGGGGATGGGTGGAGACTATATAGAGACTAATAATATTTTTAGCTATCATGAGCAACCAGTTTATGCACATTACATAGGCTTTGTTTCTTCTGTAGGGCCTGTGCCAAGAAACTCCCACATTTATTCCCATATTTGTAAAACCTATGAGTGTAAAATCTGAGTTTTTTCCTTGCCTTACACTCTAAACACTCTGATAATTTAACTCTCAATTCTTTCAATTTATCTACATCCGCTGGCTGCAAAAGGGTTCTCTGCTCTAGTCGTCTAATCTCCTCCAGTAAATCATTCACCTCCTTAAGTTTCAAATTTTTAGGTCTAGAGCCCTGGTTGATCAGTACCCCCCCGTATCACCACCTTGTGGCCTTCCCAAAGTGACCGCGGAGACCTCATGTGAGGAATTTAGCACAAAGTAAGATTTCAGCAAGGATTCCAGGTCCTCCGGCACTTGATTATCATCTAATACATTTCCGTTCAGTCTCTATGTCCACTCCTTCTGGCCTCAATCCGAAAGGGAAAGTGTAAGAGATACAGGAGCATGAACAGAAATAGTTATCTGACCAATGGAAGCATCCACAAGGCGGTGCATGTGATACTAATCCACATAGAGGAGATCCAGCCCGGAATTATGTAAGAATTATGGACTCCAGAATAATAACTAAATGACAATGCCGATCTCCCAGAGGAAGTAACTAGCTGGGGATCTGGGGGCAAAATAAAATCACCTCCCAAGACTAATGCCGCGTACACACGACCGGACTTTTCGACGGACTTGGTCCGGCGGACAATCCGACGGACTTTGCAGCTGAGGTCTGCCGGACTTTCAAACTAACGGACTTGGCCACACAAGATCACTCCAAAAGTCTGACGGATTTGAACGTGATGATGTAGAATAAGGAAGTTCATAGCCAGTAGCCAATAGCTGCCCTATTGACGGTTTTAGTCCATCGGACTAGCACACAGACGACCAGATTTTTAGACCGGACTCGAGTCCGTTGGAAATATTTGAAGCAAGTTTTATTTATAGGTCTGAAGAAAAAGTCCGCTGGAGCCCACACACGATCGAATTGTCCATCAGATTCAGTCCGCCAGACCTAGTCCGTCGAAAAGTCTGGTCGTGTGTACGTGGCATAAGAGGCATTATTTAAATACAGGCAATTTCTGAAAAACAGTAGATAGGAAACCTATTGTATGCACATTCGGGGAATATATATTTGCAATAGTTATAAGTTGGCCCGAAATAGTTCTTTTTAAAAATAGATATCTGCCCTCAGGATCTAAAAGCTGTCACATGAGAACAAAAGGACACATCTTATGTATGGCTATTGCTACCCCCTAACTTTAGGCACTGAGGAGGGGCATAAGTACCATTGTATACACTGAATGCGGCAGTTTAGGCGTAGCGGTCGCTGTGAATTAGGTCTCATGGAACAGTACAATTAGTGTGTCACGTACCTGACGGGTGAGCCTGACATGCAGCAGGAAGACTTTGTGTACAACCCCCGGCTCAGGGACCACCAATGTTGTGAACAGTTGCCACAAGAGCCAGGTGGTGTAAGAGTGCCTGTATCATCTCTTGTGCAACTGATGATCTCCCAGAGTAGACCAGCTGGTAACAGCAGGTGTAGTCAGCTCAGCAGTCAGGAAGCAGGAAACAAAAAGCTGGTAGATGCAGTGCTATGGGGACACTGGGTGCATGGTCAGACAAGCCAGGTTCAGTAACAGATGATCAAGCAGACACAAATGGCAGGCAAAGGTTCAGCAACAGGGTATCAGTCAATATAGAGATAAGCATGGTTGCAAGGCAAGTCGGAGTCAGGATAACAGAGATCAATCATAGTCAAACAAGGCGGGTCAAACACAGGAAACAGATCGGATCTCAGGTAGTCACAGGAACAAGTATGAGCTGTAGATCAGACAGCAAAGACGCATTGCTGTTGAGGTGTTTAAATAAGGAAGCCTGGCGCCAATCACTGAAATCAGTCTGCACTATTGTTAACCCTTAGGTGACAGATCCATGACATAGTGGATCAGTGTGACGAAGCTCCTGCCACACCTTACTGCATTTGTTGGAAGAACATAACCAACGGATGTTATAAGAAAGTGTCAATTTGGACATCATCCTGCTATGTTTTCAGTGAGGTAATGGGGGAAAGTAACACACGTTCCAGAGGATCTACTCAAGTGATCAGCAATAAGAACCATAGGATTGGCCTACTTACAGCTTCACACTACATGTTTAAAAATCCCAAGTGCATAGAGACTACTTCTGAGCAAAACAAACAAGAAAAACAGTAAGAAAAAGCACACAAATAGCCTTACCACAGGTAGGCGTGCAAAAAAAGAGTAGGGTTTTATTGGCTGCCACTCAAACCGAAGTAGCACCCAGGAAACCTTTTGAACTATGAAACACAGTTACGTCCCCAGAAAGTGGGGACCAACTTGTAGGGGGAACGTAATTAAAGAGAAGCATGGAGCATCTGTTCAAATCTCCGAGCTTGTTAATAGTAAAAATGTGATAAACATAGAAGGACAGTCAACTATGTCAAACAAGTAGAAGCCGCTGAAGATGGGTGGCGAGTCCAGGGCTCCCGATCTAGATGTGACAGCTCGGACAGGCTGCAAGGAAGCTCTCTGTCGGCCGGGCATGGTGAGGTGGGTGCGAAGCAGCGGTGTCCCTCTATGTAATGACCCAGGTGGAAGCAGGAGCTCACTGTAAGTGTGGCCTCACGCTTGCATGTTCAAGCCATGCCCTCTGTCCTCCAGTTTTTCTGATGTTTTTTTGCATGTTAGTGGTGGGCAGGGGGTGAAGACTCTTGACAGGGGGCAAGTAGTGGGATGACATCAGCAGTGTGTGGGCTGTGAGTCCTGCAGGAAGGCAGGATGCAGGCAACTATGAAGGGGATTCAAAAGGTCTGGATGAAGATAGGTATAAAGGCGATCTCAGTAAGTCAGAAGCAGAGCTTCATTTTGAAACGCAGACTTGGGTGGATATGGGAATAATGTCTGTGGGAACGGCACTTCCTGGGTAGCCTTGTGAGTCTCTAATTTTTCTGATATGCTTTTGCATCTTAGTGGTGGGCAGAGGGTGGAGACTAGGGATGAGCCGAACACCCCCGGGTTCGGTTCGCACCAGAACCTGCGAATGGACCTAAAGTTTGCGCGAACATTAGAACCCTATTAATTACAATGGACGCGAACGTTCAAAATCAAAAGTGCTAATTTTAAAGGCTAATATGCATGTTATTGTCATAAAAAGTGTTTGGGGAACTGGGTCCTGCCCCAGGGGACATGTATCAATGCAAACAATTTTTTTTAAAACGGCCGTTTTTTTCAGGAGCAGTGATTTTAATAATGCTTAATATGAAACAATAAAAGTGTAATATTCCTTTAAATTTCGTACCTGGGGGGGTGTCTATAGTAGGGATGGGCCCGGTGCTCGATGCGAACCCATGTTCGCATCGAGCACGGGCGTTCGCTCGCTCGGCGAGCCCAGAACTATTTGGTCCGTTCGCATTCACATTCGTGTGATGCGAGCGGCCCCGCAATGCATTGCGGCCGGCGCGGCCGGCGCAGTGCATTGCTGGCTGATGATTGGCCAAGCATGCACTGTGACCCCGCATGCTTGGCCAATCACAGCGCCGGAAACTCGGAGAGCCATAATTGGCTACAGGCAGGATGCCTGTAGCCAATTACAGCTCAGGGGCTTTAGTACACGCCCCCTCATTTAAAAGGCCGCCACGCCGTCGGCGCCGGTCACTAGAGTTCCGGCTTTAGGAGAGAGCAGGCTGATTCTGTGTCACTCTTTGCTAGATTCATTTAGAAAGATTTGCTCTACTTTGCTAAACCATTGCTACCTGTCATTGATCGTCCATTGCTGCTGCTGGTTAGTGTGTTTTTAGCTGCTGCTGGGGGTTAGTCTGGTGCGTGTCTTACTGTTAGTACATTATTTCAGTAGTACCAACCGCAGTGCTGTTAGTACAGCACTGCACCCCAAAAGCACCCATAGGACTTGTAGTGTGTTAGTGGCAGGCACTGGCAGCAAACAGAGCTCCTATATTTTCTTCCCAGAAGCACCCATAGGACTTGTAGTGTGTTAGTCCCATCACACAGAGCTATATTTTCTTCCCAGAAGCACCTATAGGACTTGTAGTGTGTTAGTCCCATCACACAGAGCTCCTATATTTTGTTCCCAGAAGCACCTATAGGACTTGTAGTGTGTTAGTCCCATCACACAGAGCTATATTTTCTTCCCAGAAGCACCTATAGGACTTGTAGTGTGTTAGTGGCAGGCACTGGCAGCAAACAGAGCTCCTATATTTTCTTCCCAGAAGCACCCATAGGACTTGTAGTGTGTTAGTCCCATCACACAGAGCTATATTTTCTTCCCAGAAGCACCTATAGGACTTGTAGTGTGTTAGTGGCAGGCACTGGCAGCAAACAGAGCTCCTATATTTTCTTCCCAGAAGCACCCATAGGACTTGTAGTGTGTTAGTCCCATCACACAGAGCTATATTTTCTTCCCAGAAGCACCTATAGGACTTGTAGTGTGTTAGTGGCAGGCACTGGCAGCAAACAGAGCTCCTATATTTTCTTCCCAGAAGCACCTATAGGACTTGTAGTGTGTTAGTCCCATCACACAGAGCTCCTATATTTTGTTCCCAGAAGCACCTATAGGACTTGTAGTGTGTTAGTCCCATCACACAGAGCTATATTTTCTTCCCAGAAGCACCTATAGGACTTGTAGTGTGTTAGTGGCAGGCACTGGCAGCAAACAGAGCTCCTATATTTTCTTCCCAGAAGCACCTATAGGACTTGTAGTGTGTTAGTCCCATCACACAGAGCTCCTATATTTTGTTCCCAGAAGCACCTATAGGACTTGTAGTGTGTTAGTCCCATCACACAGAGCTATATTTTCTTCCCAGAAGCACCTATAGGACTTGTAGTGTGTTAGTGGCAGGCACTGGCAGCAAACAGAGCTCCTATATTTTCTTTGCAGAAGCACCCATAGGACTTGTAGTGTGTTAGTCCCATCACACAGAGCTATATTTTCTTCCCACAAGCACCTATAGGACTTGTAGTGTGTTAGTCCCATCACACAGAGCTCCTATATTTTGTTCCCAGAAGCACCTATAGGACTTGTAGTGTGTTAGTCCCATCACACAGAGCTATATTTTCTTCCCAGAAGCACCTATAGGACTTGTAGTGTGTTAGTGGCAGGCACTGGCAGCAAACAGAGCTCCTATATTTTCTTTGCAGAAGCACCCATAGGACTTGTAGTGTGTTAGTCCCATCACACAGAGCTATATTTTCTTCCCACAAGCACCTATAGGACTTTTAGTGTGTTAGTCCCATCACACAGAGCTCCTATATTTTGTTCCCAGAAGCACCTATAGGACTTGTAGTGTGTTAGTCCCATCACACAGAGCTATATTTTCTTCCCAGAAGCACCTATAGGACTTGTAGTGTGTTAGTCCCATCACACAGAGCTATATTTTCTTCCCAGAAGCACCTATAGGACTTGTAGTGTGTTAGTCCCATCACACAGAGCTCCTATATTTTGTTCCCAGAAGCACCTATAGGACTTGTAGTGTGTTAGTCCCATCACACACAGCTATATTTTCTTCCCAGAAGCACCTATAGGACTTGTAGTGTGTTAGTCCCATCACACAGAGCTATATTTTCTTCCCAGAAGCACCTATAGGACTTGTAGTGTGTTAGTCCCATCACACAGAGCTCCTATATTTTCTTTGCAGAAGCACCTATAGGACTTGTAGTGTGTTAGTCCCATCACACAGAGCTATATTTTCTTCCCAGAAGCACCTATAGGACTTGTAGTGTGTTAGTCCCATCACACAGAGCTCCTATATTTTCTTCCCAGAAGCACCCATAGGACTTGTAGTGTGTTAGTCCCATCACACAGAGTTCCTATATTTTCTTTGCAGAAGCACCTATAGGACTTGTAGTGTGTTAGTCCCATCACACAGAGCTATATTTTCTTCCCAGAAGCACCTATAGGACTTGTAGTGTGTTAGTGGCAGGCACTGGCAGCAAACAGAGCTCCTATATTTTCTTTGCAGAAGCACCCATAGGACTTGTAGTGTGTTAGTGGCATCACACAGAGCTATATTTTCTTCCCAGAAGCACCTATAGGACTTGTAGTGTGTTAGTCCCATCACACAGAGCTCCTATATTTTCTTCTCAGCAGTAAGGATGAGCCCGGTGTTCGATTCGAACCCATGTTCGAATCGAGCACCGGGTGTTCGCTCGCTCGGCGAGCCCAGAACTATTGGGACCGCTCGCATCAAATTCGTGTGATGCGAGCGGCCCCGCAATGCATTGCGGCCCGCGCAGTGCAATGCTGGCTGATGATTGGCCAAGCATGCACTGTGACCCCGCATGCTTGCCAATCACAGCGCCGGCAGCGAGGAGAGCCATAATTGGCTACAGGCAGGATGCCTGTAGCCAATTATAGCTCAGGGGCTTTAATACACGCCCCACGGTATAAGAGGCCGCCGCTGCGGCGGCCTCGCATATTATGTTTCACTCACAGTGTCAGCGTGTCAGTGTGCTGCTGACTGCTGACAACAATATGTTCTTTATTTCTGGGGATATGTGTGTGCATGCTGTTAGAACAGCATTGCAGTATCACATCTGGGGGGTGTCTATAGGTAGCCTGTGAAGGAGGGCAGGTTTCCTGTGCTTAGAACTTTCCCTGCAAAAAAGTGTCATTTTTGCAGGAAGAAAGCTATTTAAATCACTCGCGGCTAATGAATTGATGGCTCCTGTAACACAGAGAGCTGTCATTCATTAATAAAAAACAAAAAAAAAAGCGTAGGGGTCCCCCCAAATTCAATAACCAGGCCCTTCAGGTCTGGGATGGATATTAAGGGGGATCCCAGCCAAAAAAAAAAAAAAAAAATGGCGTAGGGTCCCCCTCAAAATCCATACCAGACCCTTGAGGTCTGGTATGGATTTTAAGGGGAACCCTAGCCAAAAAAAATGGCGTGGGGTCCCCCTCAAAATCCATACCAGACCCTTATCCGAGCACGCAACCTGGCAGGCCGCAGGAAAAGAGGGGGGGACGAGAGCGGCCCCCCCTCTCGCCTGAACCGTACCAGGCCACATGCCCTCAACATTGGGAGGATGCTTTGGGGGTCTAAGACCCCAAAAGCACCTTGTCCCCATGTTGATTAGGACAAGGGCCTCTTCCCCACAACCCTGGCCGGTGGTTGTGGGGGTCTGCGGGCGGGGGGCTTATCGGAATCTGGAAGCCCCCTTTAACAAGGGGACCCCCAGATCCCGGCCCCCCCCCTGTGTGAAATGGTAAGGGGGTACAAAAGTACCCCTACCATTTCACCAAAAAAGTGGCAAAAATGGTAAAAAGGACAGGAGACAGTCTTTGACAATTCCTTTATTAAAATCTTCTTTCTTCTTTCTTCATCCTTCGGTTTCTTCATCTTCTCCTTCCTTCATCTTCTTCCATCTTCTTCTTCCATTTTCTTCTTCCTCCGATCCGCTTCTTCTTGCGCTGGTCTTCTCGTCCTTCTCGTCCGGCATCTTCTTCCGTCGGCGTCGGCGTCGGTGTCTCTGTCTCTTCTTGGGCCGCTCCGCGCAATGGGAGGCTCCCGCTGTGTGAGGCTCCGCTCCGTCTGACAGGTCTTTTATAATGGAGGGCACCTGGTGACCCCGCCCCCTCTGACGCACAGGGACGTCATGGGGAATTCCATGATGGCTTTCCCCATGATGTCAGAGGGGGGCGGGGTCACCAGGTGCCCTCCGTTTTAAAAGACCTGTCAGATGGAGCGGAGCCTCACACAGCGGGAGCCTCCCATTGCGCGGAGCGGCCCAAGAAGACACCGACACCGACGCCGACGCCGACGGAAGAAGATGCCGGACGAGAAGGACGAGAAGACCAGCGCAAGAAGAAGCGGATCGGAGGAAGAAGAAAATGGAAGAAGAAGATGGAAGAAGATGAAGGAAGGAGAAGATGAAGAATCCGAAGGATGAAGAAAGAAGAAAGAAGATTTTAATAAAGGAATTGTCAAAGACTGTCTCCTGTCCTTTTTACCATTTTTGCCACTTTTTTGGTGAAATGGTAGGGGTACTTTTGTACCCCCTTACCATTTCACACAGGGGGGGGGCCGGGATCTGGGGGTCCCCTTGTTAAAGGGGGCTTCCAGATTCCGATAAGCCCCCCGCCCGCAGACCCCCACAACCACCGGCCAGGGTTGTGGGGAAGAGGCCCTTGTCCTAATCAACATGGGGACAAGGTGCTTTTGGGGTCTTAGACCCCCAAAGCATCCTCCCAATGTTGAGGGCATGTGGCCTGGTACGGTTCAGGCGAGAGGGGGGGCCGCTCTCGTCCCCCCCTCTTTTCCTGCGGCCTGCCAGGTTGCGTGCTCGGATAAGGGTCTGGTATGGATTTTGAGGGGGACCCCACGCCATTTTTTTTGGCTAGGGTTCCCCTTAAAATCCATACCAGACCTCAAGGGTCTGGTATGGATTTTGAGGGGGACCCTACGCCATTTTTTTTTTTTTTTTTTTGGCTGGGATCCCCCTTAATATCCATCCCAGACCTGAAGGGCCTGGTTATTGAATTTGGGGGGACCCCTACGCTTTTTTTTTTTTCATTTTTTTTTTTTTTTATCAATGACTTTTTTTTATGAATGAGTTTCAATGAATCACTGTTCTCTGTGTTACGGGAGCCGTGAATTAACATTAGCCGCGAGTGATTTTAAATAGCTTTTTTACTTTCAAAAATGACACTTTGCGCAGAGACAGTTCTAAACACGGGAAACATGCGCCCCTTTACAGGCATACTATAGACACCCCCCAGGTACGAAATTTAAAGGAATATTACACTTTTATTGTTTCAATTTAAGCATTATTAAAATCACTGCTCCTGAAAAAACGGCCGTTTTTAAAAAAAAATTTTGCATTGATACATGTCCCCTGGGGCAGGACCCAGGTCCCCAAACACTTTTTATGACATTAACATGCATATTAGCCTTTAAAATGAGCACTTTTAATTTCGAACGTTCGCATCCATTATAACTAATAGGGTTCTAAAGCTCGCACGGACTTTAGGTCCGTTCGCGGGTTCTGGTGCGAGCCGAACGGGGGGGTGTTCGGCTCATCCTTACTCAGCAGCACCCACAGGACTTCTAGTGTGTTAGTGGCATCACACAGAGCTCCTATATTTTCTTTGCAGAAGCACCCATAGGACTTCTAGTGTGTTAGTGGCATCACACAGAGCTCCTATATTTTCTTCTCAGCAGCACCCACAGGACTTCTAGTGTGTTAGTGGCATCACACAGAGCTCCTATATTTTCTTTGCAGAAGCACCCATAGGACTTCTAGTGTGTTAGTGGCATCACACAGAGCTCCTATATTTTCTTCTCAGCAGCACCCACAGGACTACCGACTACAATGGCTGGAAGACCGCCAAGGGGAGGCAGAGCGTGCAGAGCCAAGAACACAGGGCAGGCAGGCTCTGTTCCTAGTAGACGTGGCCGTGGCCGTGGACGTGGTCGTGCATCGTCATCAGCACGTGGCCATGGGACACGCGCGTCTTTGTTTTCGGCAGCTGGACATGTGGAGCCGCATCATGCTGAAGGCTTGGTAGAATGGATGACCAAGCCCTTCTCATCCTCCTCATCCTCTCTCACCCAGGCTCAGGGTACTGGCAGAGCAGCTGCCAACGTGTACTCAATGGCATCATCAGCCACCCCTTCCCTAGACCCACCATGTCCTCCCGAAGAGTCCCCCGAACTCTTTGAGCACAGTGTTGGGTACATGCTCCAGGAGGATGCCCAACGATTCGAAGGCTCGGATGCTGATACCCAGCTTGAGGAAGTCAGTAGTGTGCGCGCAGAGAGAGGGGATGCTGAAGGACAGCAATCTGGCAGTACTGTTCCACCAGCTGCAGCTTACTGCCAGGTTTGCTCTAGTGGTGAAGAGGGAGGGGATGATGAGGTCACTGACGCCACGTGGGTGCCTGGAGGGAGAGAGGATGAGGAGGAGGAGGAGGAGGAGGAGGAGGATGCGGCGTCACATGTCCAACGAGGCAGGATGCCCCCTGGAGGCCAGCTAGAGGCCAGCACAGCAACTGTACAACACCGCAGAGCTCCGCCTGTGCAGGGCGCTGCCTCTGCACGTTATCAGAAAAGTTCTTTGGTGTGGGCCTTTTTTGAGACGAGTGCATCAGATCGCACCACTGCTATTTGCAATATTTGTCTCAAGCGTATCTCGCGTGGCCAAAACATCAGCCGCTTGGGCACCACAAGCATGAGCAGACATATGTCGACCTGCCATGCAGCTCGTTGGCAGGCACACATAAAAGACCCACACCAAAGAACTAAGCGGACCTCTCCTTGCTCCTCATCAGATGGGATCTCCATCCCCACTACATCTTCAGTCCTCTCTGAAAGCTGCTGTGAGAGGACTGAAGGTGTAGAATTAGGTGTGTCACAACCAAGTACTTGCAGTACACCGACGTCCGATTGTAGCAGGCAAATTTCCCTGCCCCAGCTGCTGGACCGTCGAAAGAAGTACACTCCCAGCCATCCACATGCCCAGCGGTTGAATGCTAGCTTGGCTAAATTGCTAGCACTTCAACTGCTGCCTTTTCAGTTGGTAGAGTCGGCCCCCTTCCGTGAGTTTGTTCAATGTGCGGTTCCTCAGTGGCAGGTTCCCAAACGCCACTTTTTATCACGGAAGGCGATTCCGTCTCTCTACCGGCATGTGGAAGGCAATGTCCATGCCTCGCTGGACAGGGCGGTCAGCGGTAAGGTGCATATTACCGCTGACTCATGGTCCAGCAGGCATGGACAGGGACGTTACCTTTCTTTCACGGCCCATTGGGTCACTCTATTGGCAGCTGGGAGGGATGCAGGACAAGGTGCAGTAGTGTTAGAGGTTGTTCCGCCACCACGCCTCCAAAACGCTACTACTGCTACTGGTTGTGACACACCTCTCTCCTCCACCCCCTCCTCTTCTTCTTCCTCCAGTGCTCTGTCCTCGGAACCAGCGGTGCTCCGTAGGCGTACAAGGGGCTACGCAAGTGCGCAGGCAAAAAGATGCCATGCCGTGCTTGCGCTGGTGTGTTTGGGGGACAGGAGCCACACTGGGCCAGAGGTTCTGGCAGCTCTGCAGGGGCAGGCCGAGAGGTGGTTGACGCCACGTCAGCTTAAGCCAGGAATGGTCGTTTCTGACAATGGCACCAACCTCCTCTCCGCCCTGCGACAGGGGCAGCTCACCCATGTGCCCTGTATGGCTCACGTCCTCAACCTTGTGGTGCAGCGGTTCTTGGGCAGGTTCCCAGGCTTACAGGATGTCCTGAGGCAGGCCAGGAAAGTCTGTGTGCATTTCCGCCGATCTTATAATGCCAGTGCTCGGCTGACTGAGCTGCAAAAGGAGCTGAACCTGCCCAAGAACCGCCTAATATGTGACATGCCCACCAGGTGGAACTCAACGTTGGCCATGCTGCAGCGACTGCACACGCAGCAGAGGGCCATCAATGAGTACCTTTGCGACTACGGCACCAGGACAGGGTCAGGGGAGCTTGTTTTTTTTTCCCCACATCAGTGGAGCATGATCAGGGATGCATGCACTGTCCTCTCACCATTTGAGGAGGCCACGAGGATGGTGAGCAGTGACAGTGCATGCATCAGTGACACTGTACCTCTTGTCCACCTGTTGGAGCATACACTGCGTGGGATAATGGACAGGGCACTTTAGGCAGAACAGAGGCAGGAAGAGGAGGACTTCCTTGCCTCTCAAGGCCCCCTTTATCCGGACAGTGTTCCTTCTGTCCCACCCATCACACAGGAAGAGGATGAGGATGGGGAGGAGGAGGATTGTGTGAGCATGGAGGTGGAGCCTGGCACTCAGCATCAGCAGCAGTCTTTTAGGGATGATGTACAGTCCCAACAAACCAGTGGACTTGTACGTGGCTGGGAGGAGGTGGCTGGCGATCATGTCATCCTCAGTGACCCAGAAGACTCCGGACTGAATGCCTCAGCTAACCTACGCTGCATGGCCTCCCTGATCCTGCAAAGCCTGCGGAAGGATCCTCGTGTTCTTCGGATCAAGGAGAGGGACCATTACTGGCTGGCCACTCTCCTTGATCCACGGTACAAGGGTAAGGTTGCGGACCTTATCTTGCCGTCGCAGAGGGAGCAGAGGATGAGACATCTCAGGGAGGCCTTGCAGAAAGGTCTGTGCAACGCGTTCCCAGAAACTGGGAGGTTAAAAACTCCTGGTCCTGGGCGACGAGTTGCTGAGGCTTCGGTCAGTAGCAGAAGGAGCGGTGGGGAAGGTGGACGTCTGACCGATGCGTTCAGACAATTTTTTAGTCCGCAGCCCCAAGGTATGATCGGTTCCAGTAACCATCGCCAGCGTATGATATACATGGTGCAGGAATACCTTGGGGCAAGGTCAGACTTGGACACCTTTCCCACCGAAAATCCTCTGGCTTACTGGGTCCTGAGGATGGATCACTGGCCAGAGCTTGCACAGTATGCAATTGAGCTACTGGCCTGTCCTGCCTCCAGCGTTCTTTCCGAACGCACATTCAGTGCTGCTGGAGGATTTGTCACCGATCATAGGGTGCGCCTGTCCACCGACTCGGTTGATCGACTGACCTTCATCAAAATGAATCAGTCTTGGATCACCACCAGCTACCAGGCACCTGAAGCGGATATAACGGAATAATTTATAATGTCACATCCCTTCAAGACTGCCTATGCTGATGCTGAGTGACTGTCCTGTTATGTTCACTGACTATCCTCTTCCTCCTCCTCAATGATCCATGCCACCACACCAGTGCCTAAGGCACAATTTTTCAGCCCCTGTATAACAGGGGCGTGTACTTACAATTTTTTTAAAAAATGCTTCGCAACACGTGTGACTGCTGTGCTCCAAGTACAGTATCTGTGAGGGGTTGCAGTGTTGTGGCACCAGCACCAGTGCCTAAGGCACAATTTTTCAGCCCCTGTTGGGGCGTGTAATTACAATTTTTAGGCAATGCTTTGCAACAGGTCTCATTGCTGTGCTAAGAGTACAGTATCTGTGAGGGGTTGCAGTGTTGTGGCACCAGCACCAATGTCTAAGGCACAATTTTTCAGCCCCTGTTTAACAGGGGCGTGTAATTAGGTGCTTGCAATTACAAATCTTGATCTAATAACTCACAGCAGGGCCCATTCCTGCGCCCACCAAGAGTAACTCTGAGAGCTTACAGTCTTGTGGCAACACCGTCCACCACCACCACCGCCAAAGGCCCAATTTTTCTGCCCGGTTCAACAGGTGCATGCAAGTACAAATCTTGATCTATTAACTCACAGCAGGGCCCATTCCTGTGCCCACCAGTCTTGTGGCTACACCAACATCTAATAGGGCAAATTTCTGAAGAGTATATACGCCAGGCCCCTACTTTCAAACATCCAACTTACAAACGACTCCTACTTGCAAATGGAAAACAGGAAGTGAGAGGAAATCTACCCCTAGGAAGGGAAATTCTATCCTGTTAGATTTCATTTGGGAAAAAGGTATCTCCTCTCTACTGATACTTTATCACCAATCCTTGTTTCAATTAAAACCCCACTTTTCCAAAAACATTTGTCATTGGGACGGAAAGTGAGGTGACATGTTCTGAACAGATGTGCAAAGACAGCAAATGTTACAGGGGTGATAACCCCTCCCTATGTTCTCCAAAAAGCTTAAAAATAGATTTTTTTGGGATGGAGCTACACTTCATAATGTACCTGTTCAGATTCTACTTAAGAACAAACCTACAGTCCGTGTCTTGTTTGCACCACCTATATAGTGCTGTTCAGAGTATATAGGGTTGTAGGTATAGGGTTTTATTTTGGGTGCGGGGTCCCCCTTAATATCCATACAAGACCCAAAGGGGCTGGGGTGGGGGGGGGGGGGGGGGGGTGATGGGGTAGCCATGCCTGTTTTCTCAAGGATTTTTAGCCATATGGCGGCCAGGACAAGACATGACATTAAAGCCGCAAGTGGTTTTAAATGGCTTCTTTTTTTCCTTTACAAATGTCATTTTGTGCAAGGACAGTTCTAAACACGGGAAACACATGCCACTTCACAGGCATACTTTAGACACCCCCCAGGTACCATATTTAAAGGAAAATTTCACCTTTTTTTTTTCACTTTATGCATCATTAAAATGACTGCTCCCGAAAAAACGTTAGTTTTTTTAAAAGTTCTTTTTGCATTGATATATGTCCCCTGGGGCAGGACCCGGGTCCCCAAACCTGTTTTATGACATTAACATGCATATTGGCCGTTGTAATTAGCACTTTTGATTTCGAACGTTCGCGTCCATTATAACGTATAGGGTTCGAAAATTCGCGCAAACTTTCGGTCCGTTCGAAGGTTCTGGTTCGAACCGAACCCGGGGGTGTTCGGCTCATCCCTAGTCTATAGTATGCCTGTGAAGGGGCGCATGTTTCCGTCCTTAGAACTGTCCCTGCACAAAGTGTAATTTTTGCAGGAAAAAAAGCTATTTAAAATTACTTGCGGCTAATGACTTGTCGGCTCCCGTAATACAGAGAACAGTCATTCATTGAAAGTCATTGATAAAAAAAAAAGTAATTGATAAAAAAAAAGTTAAAAAAAATTTAAAAAAAAAGCGTGGGGGCCCCCCCAAATTCAATTACCAGGCCCTTCAGGTCTGCTATGGATATTAAGGGGAACCCTGCGTCAAATTAAAAAAAAATGACGTAGGGGTCCCCCTAAATATCCATACCAGACCCTTCAGGTCTGGTATGGATTTTAAGGGGAACCCCAGCCAAAAAAAAATGGCGTGGGGTCCCCCTCAAAATCCATACCAGACCCTTATCCGAGCATGCAACCTGGCAGGCCGTAGTAAAAGAGGGCCGAGAGCGCCCCCCCCTCCTGAACCATAACAGGCCTCATGCCCTCAACATTGGGAGGGTGCTTTTGGGGTCTGTGACCCCTCAAAGCACCTTGTCCCCATGTTGATGAGGACAAGGGCCTCTTCCCCACGACCCTGGCCATTGGTTGTGGGGGTCTGCGGGCGGGGGGCTTATCGGAATCTGGAAGCCCCCTTTAACAAGGGGACCCTCAGATCCCAGCCCCCCCCTGTGTGAAATGGTAAGGGGGGTACAAAATACCCCTACCATTTCACCAAAAAAGTGACAAAAATTTTAAAAATTACAGGAGACGGTCTTTGACAATTCCATTATTAAAATCTTCTTTCATCTTCTTTCTTCTGGTCTTCTTCCTTCTTCCTTTCTTAATCCTTCGGTTTCTTCATCTTCTCCTTCCGGCATCTTCTTCCATCTTCTTCTTCCATCTTTTTCTTCCTCCGATCCACTTCTTTTTGTTCTGGTTTTCTTGTCCGGCATCTTCTTCCATGGCGTCGGCATCTCTTCTTGGGCCTCTCCGCGCAATGGGAGGCTCCCGCTGTGTGAGGCTTCGCTGCGTCTGACAGGTCTTTTATAACGGAGGGCGGGGCCACCTGGTGACCCCACCCCCCTCTGACGTCATGGGGAAAGCCATAGGGAAGTCCCCATGACGTCCCCGTGCGTCAGAGGGGGGCGGGGCGGTGAAATGGCAGACCCCCACAACCAATGTCCAGGGTTGTGGGGAAGAGGCCCTTGTCCTCGTCAATATGGGGACAAGGTGCTTTGAGGGGTCACAGACCCCCAAAGCACCCTCCCAATGTTGAGGGCATGTGGCCTGGTATGGTTCAGGAGGGAGGGGGGGGGCGCTCTCGTCCCCCCCTCTTTTCCTGCGGCCTGCCAGGTTGCGTGCTCGGATAAGGGTCTGGTATGGATTTTGAGGGGGACCCCACGCCATTTTTTATTTTTATTTTTTTCCCCTTAAATCCATCCCAGACCTGAAGGGTCTGGTATGGATATTTAGGGAGACCCCTATGTCATTTTTTTTTAAATTTGATGCAGGGTTCCCCTTAATATCCATAGCAGACCTGAAGGGCCTGGTTATTGAATTTGGGGGGACCCCCACGCTTTTTAAAAACATTTTTTTATCAATGACTTTTTTTTATCAATGACTTTCAATGAATGACTGTTCTCTGTGTTACGGGAGCCGGCAATTCATTAGCCGCAGATGCTGCCTTAGATGACACAACAGGCCAGAAGGGTAAAGGTGGTTTAATGTGATACTAACAGCACGCACACACTACACTAATCCCCAGAATCACAGCAGATAATGTCAGACTCAGCAGAATGAATAATGTCACTGACACCATCATGTTCCTAACGCCGGAGCACACTACATGAGGCCGCCGTCGCGGCGGCCTTATATAGTGTGGGGCGTGTACTAAACCCCCTGAGCTATAATAGGCATCCTGCCTGTGGCCAATTATTGCTCTCCTCGCCGCTGGCTCTATGATTGGCCAAGCATGCGGGGTCACAGTGCATGCTTGGCCAATCATCAGCCAGCAATGCACTGCGACTGGCGCAGTGCATTGTGGGCCGTTAGCATCACACAAATTTGATGCGAACGGCCCACATAGTTATGGGCTCGATGAGCGGACGAACGGCCGATGTACAATTCGAACATGGGTTTGAATCGAACACCGGGCCCATCCCTAGTGGAAACACTCGACATGGGACATAAAACATTATAACGTGCAGCGCTTGTATGGATCAGTACATCCTAAAGGTATAAAAAGATAAATGTCACTGTTTTGCACAAAGCGGCACAGGAGACTGGGAGCCTGTGAGCAGTAGACATGGGAACTGTCAAAAAATTAGTTTCGTTTCGTTTCGTCCCGTTTCGTATATAAAAAAATTCGTAATTCGTAATTCGTGTACGAAATTCCGTTCGAATTCGTACGAAATACGAAATTCGGACGAATCGTATTTTTTTTTACGAATCGTTAGTAAAGTTACGAATCGTTACGAATCGTTACGAATCGTTAACGCGGCTAATGTATTGTTGGTTCTCATAACACAGAGAACAATTCGAATCCAACTACAAATATCGAATTTCAATTTCAAGTTACGAATCGTTACGAATCGTTATGAATAGTTACGAATCGTTAGTAAATCCAACTACCAATATCGAATTTAAACTAATTTAAACGAAATTATTATAGCAGATATAACGAATGAATTTGAATGAATTCGAATAAATTCGAATGACAAAGTGTCATTTTTGCAGAAAAAAAAAAAAGCGTAGGGGTCCCCCCAAATTCAATAACCAGGCCCTTCAGGTCTGGTATGGATATTAAGGGGGACCCCAGCCAAAAAAAAAAAAAAAAAAAATGGCGTGGGGTCCCCCCCAAATATCCATACCAGACCCTTCAGGTCTGGGATGGATTTTAAGGGGAACCCCTGCCAAAAAAATAATAAAAAAATGGCGTGGGGTCCCCCTCAAAATCCATACCAGACCCTTTATCCGAGCACGCAACCTGGCAGGCCGCAGGAAAGGAGGGGGGGACGAGAGCAGCCCCCCCTCCCGCCGGAACCGTACCAGGCCACATGCCCTCAACATTGGGAGGGTGCTTTGGGGACCCCCCCAAAGCACCTTGTCCCCATGTTGATGAGGACAAGGGCCTCTTCCCCACAACCCTGGCCGGTGGTTGTGGGGGTCTGCGGGCGGGGGGCTTATCGGAATCTGGAAGCCCCCTTTAACAAGGGGACCCCCAGATCCCGGCCCCCCCCCTGTGTGAAATGGTAAGGGGGTACAAAAGTACCCCTACCATTTCACCAAAAAAGGTGACAAAAATGGTAAAAATTACAGGAGACGGTCTTTGACAATTCCTTTATTAAAATCCTCTTTCTTCTGGTCTTCCTTTCTTCATCTTCTCCTTCCGTCATATTCTTCCATCTTCTTCTTCCTTCGATTCGCTTCTTCTTCCTCCGGTCTTCTCGTCCTTCTCGTCCGGCGTCGTCCTTCTCGTCCGGCATCGTCGTCTCTTCTCGCAGGCCGCTCCTCGCAATGGGAGGCTCCCGCTCTGTGAGGCTCCGCTCCGGCTGACAGGTCTTGTATAACGAAGGCACCTGGTGACCCCGCCCCCCCTCTGACGTCATGGGGAAAGCCATAGGGAATTCCACATGACGTCCCCGTGCGTCAGAGGGGGCGGGGTCACCAGGTGCCTTCGTTATAAAAGACCTGTCACCCGGAGCGGAGCCTCACAGAGCGGGAGCCTCCCATTGCGAGGAGTGGCCTGCGAGAAGAGACGCCGATGCCGGACGAGAAGGACGACGCCGGACGAGAAGGACGAGAAGACCGGAGGAAGAAGAAGCGAATCGAAGGAAGAAGACGATGGAAGAAGATGCCGGAAGGAGAAGATGAAGAAAGGAAGACCAGAAGAAAGAAGAAAGAAGATTTTAATAAAGGAATTGTCAAAGACTGTCTCCTGTCATTTTTACCATTTTTGCCACTTTTTGGGTGAAATGGTAGGGGTACTTTTGTACCCCCTTACCATTTCACACGGGGGGGGCCAGGATCTGGGGGTCCCCTTGTTAAAGGGGGCTTCCAGATTCCGATAAGCCCCCCGCCCGCAGACCCCTACAACCACCGGGCACGGTTGTGGGGATGAGGCCCTTGTCCTCATCAACATGGGGACAAGGTGCTTTGGGGGGGACCCCAAAGCACCCTCCCAATGTTGAGGGCATGTGGCCTGGTACGGTTCAGGCGGGAGGGGGGGCGCTCTCGTCCCCCCCTCCTTTCCTGCGGCCTGCCAGGTTGCGTGCTCGGATAAAGGGTCTGGTATGGATTTTATGGGGGACCCCACGCCATTTTTTTTTTTTTTTGGCCGGGGTTCCCCTTAAAATCCATCCCAGACCTGAAGGGTCTGGTATGGATATTTGGGGGGGACCCCACACTATTTTTTTTTTGGCTGGGGTCCCCCTTAATATCCATACCAGACCTGAAGGGCTTGGTTAGTGAATTTGGGGGGACCCCTACGCTTTTTTTTTTTTTATATCAATGAATGACTGTTTTTTAAATAGCTTTTTTTTCTGCAAAAATGACACTTTGTCATTCGAATTCATTCGAATGCATTCGAATTCATTCGAATGCATTCGAATTCATTCGTTATATCTGCTATAATAATTTCGTTTGAATTAGTTGAAATTTGATATTGGTAGTTGGATTTGAATAATTTGGAGCTGAAATTCGTAAACGGAATTTTTCCTGCAAAAATGACACTTTGTCATTCGAATTCATTCGAATCCATTCGAATTCATTCGAATTCATTCGAATTCATTCGAATCATTCGGCGACGAAATTCGTAAACGGAATTTCGTATTCCGTACGGAATTCGTAAAAAAAAAAAATTCGTACTACAGATTCGTAAATTCGTACGAATTTCGAAAAATTCGTACGAATTTCGAAAAATTCGTACGAATTTCGAAAAATTCGTACGAATTTCGAAAAATTCGTACGAATTACGAATTCGTACGAAACGAATCGCACATGTCTAGTGAGCAGCAGTACACAACAGGTGTATCTTATAATGAGAAAAACACTCGTGTGACGTGAGTGAGGAAAAGAGGGTTTAACAACCTATATTGATGAGTCGGACTGACCGTAGGAAGGAACGCAGACTCATAAGGTGTAAATCCAAAAATCCTAGTGGACGTGATAAAAAGCAGAATATCATAGACAGTGTGAGTGTCTAGTGTATGATAACGTATCACAGTTCTAGACTTATATAGTGATACAGTGTGATGTATCAACCAGCTAGAATATTGATGTGATCTCAGGTTTGAATGTGAATGTGTAAAATCAAAAGAAATTAAAAAAAAGTTTTTCTTAAACAAGGACGGGCTGTTTAGACTGTCCTATTACAGTGGTGCAATATAGTGAATCAACATGGCACTGGTGCTTGCCTAGAATTCAACAACTAAACAGTGACCCATGCAGTCAAGTTGAAAATAGACCCCAAATAATTTCTTATAAGGAATATAGTTATCAGATTTAAAAACACTTGTGCTATGCGTTTTTGTGCAAAAATTGCATGTGTACAGCAAATGTTGTGAGAAATATAGTTATCAAGTCTAAAAACGTTTGTGCTATGCGTTTTTGTGCAAAAATTGCATGTGTATAACAAATGTCATAAATATAAATATAAATGTTTGTGGGCAGAGGCAGTGAACTGCGGTTAAGTGGTGATACAAATGTATAGTCTAATCCCAGATGATTGTGATTTTCGACTTAGATGTGCAATATCATAAATCGTGAGACATATAATTGCAATAAAAATGAGAAAAAATACAGAGTTAAAAGAAAATTGCATAGAAAATTGCCAGCATATTCAAACACTATCCTCTGAGGGAAAGCTTCTCGGATCTGTGGTCAGCCAAGTTACCATCTATACAGAGGTGTATGGTTATAATCCATGACATAAAAGGTGGAGAACCACCGCTATTACTGCGAGAAGTCCTGTATTAGTCCAAAGACAAATATATCAATGGATTAGATATAAGGTCCCATCAAGAGACCACAGACTGGTATAAGACACTGATGGTGTAGTCCCTGGAGGCTCCCGAGGGGTCACGATCGAATATGCTTTCAAGCTGGATCAATCTTCTCTAAAACAATCTATTCTTTGGGTATATGGATATGAAGTGGTGAAGGTACCCTTACCAGATCAGGTGGGCTCACAGACCTCTCGGTGGTGAGCCAAACGAGCATGTACCGGATCCACCGGATGTATCAGGATGAAGGTGTAGATGAGCGTGTCCTCTGGAGGGATTTCTTTTCCTTGGGTAACAAGTACCCTTGATACTCACCCCCAGCTATTCGTCCGCTCTCAGGGTAGAAAGATGGGAAAAACTTTTGATTGCACACTCCGGCATGGATGGCTCAAATGGAGAAAAAGAAAAAAGGGAGGCAACTCCTCATAGTGTAACTCCAATACTACGAAGTTCTTTTATTTATTTTGGGATTCTTCAATCTCCATACATGGTAAAATAGTAAAAAATGGTAAAAAAGCTTTTTTTCCTTCAAACAGGCGCCAATAAATCTTCAAGTGGCATAGGCAAGCATCCAACCCTACATGTTTCGCCTGCATAGGCTTCAACTGGGGTACATGGGACAGCTAAATAGACGGGGGTCTTAGGGTGATCAAACTACAACCAGTGCATTGGCAGCGGATACCTTGGTGTCAGGTTTCAAAGAATTGTTGGCTTGCCTTGAATCAATATCAGCAAGCCTGTCACCCACACATGCATAGCTACCTGTGGGAACAAAAGCACCTTCTGCCACTGGGACTGCTGGGGTGATCTTGGTGGGGGTGGATGGCATTCACCTTGGCCTTGTGGCCACTATTGCTTCTGGTGGGGGTACCTCAGGCACAGACATTAGGACTGTTACAACAGCATCACCTGTCCTGCCACTTGCATTTGCTCATGTCAGGGCTGGGCTCTCAGTCCTTCCTTCTCTGTGCTCAGGTTGCTCAGCTGTTGGTTAATTGCCAGTACTCATCGCTCCACAGTGACTCACCTGTTGATTATTTCCTGCTCGTCAGTCAAGCCCACAGCCAGCCCCTTCTGGCTATTTAAACTGCCGGGTTCAATCCCTCAATGCCTTCACCTTGGTCAACATATCTAGAGACTCTCTGCTGTGTTCTTGCTAAAGACGTGCCTGGCTGATGTCCCTTCTGGTTCCTGATCTTGTCTGCTGCGTCTGACTATGCTGATCTCTGGCTTCCTGATTTCCTGGCTTGTTCTGACTACCTCAATTTGGCTACCAAACCCTGGCTATGTTTTGACTATGTTTACCAGTTGTACCATTTTTACCATTTTGTTAAAAGGTGTGATTTTTATTGCATTTTCTGTCATCCGTCTGTTTCATAGTTCCTGACAGCTGACTAGGGCACCAAGTCGGATGGCAAAAGTAAAAAGGAGATAAGGAGGCTGAATGGATATGGCTGGCAGATGCTGTGAAGTGTATGTGTGCTTCTAGAGACCATTGGGGTCTCATTTTGAAACCAGAGGTAAAAGAAAAAATCCAGAAGGATGACTACTTTGATTTTTTTTTCATTACCACTGTAAAAGTTTAACTTGGGTCAGAGTAAGTAAGATGAGAGTGTAAAGGAGGTATGAGTTGATCCTGTGGATGTTTGCTCACTCAATTTTGGCTGGTTTTATTGGTGAAAAAGCGCCTCAACACTGCTCTGCATTGTTCTGTTACTTGGACATCATTGGTTTATGGTTGTTTGGCTTGGCTACCCACAAAGCACCCTCCCAATGTTGAGGGCATGTGGCCTGGTACGGTTCAGGAGGGGGGGGGGGCGGTCGCCCCCCTCTTTTCCTGCGGCCTGCCAAGATGCGTGCTCAAATAAGGGTCTGGTATGGAATTTCGGGGGACCCCTTAATGCTAACATGACCTGTGTGCAAATATCCTTAAACAAAAACATAAACGTGAACCAGCATAAAAAAAAAGTCAAGTTGAGAGGTGCGCCCGTTCAACCTATGCAAATGCATTTACGTTGTTTGACATTTACTAAGATTTTGCCGGCGCAGTGAACCAAAGCATTTGAACGTGCGCAAATGCCACTTGCGCATGTGCAGTGCATAAATTGACCTCACACAGTTCTAAGTGTACTTGCAGGCACAGCAGGCTTGTTCAGAAAAAGTTACTTTCTCATTCTATTTTGGGAATATTTGTTACTTGGACAGTTATAACTATACTTCCTCACACCACCCCCATAATATTGGCACTTCCAGCTTTTTTAAATCCTGAGTTGAAGGTGCCGTGTGCCATGTCTATAGTGGCGCGCCGATCACCGACGTGCGCAGAGAATTCAATAGTAAATGGAGAATTGCACTGTGTTACAGGCGCAAATGTTTTGTAAATACGAAAACGGCCAGATGGATACAATAATCTAGCAAAACTGACCATTTTCACCAGGTGGCATCTTCCCAGGAGCGAGAGGGGCAGATCCATCCAGTTATCTAATTCTTGAGAGATTTTTGTGATCAGAGGAGGGTAATTGAGATGGTATAGAGAGGAGGGTAGTTTCCTTATTTTGATTCCTAGGTAGGTGATGTGGGAATTAGCGAATGAAAAGATGGAGTGTTGGGCCCAGGGTGGGTTGGAGGTGGTTTCTATGGGGAGGATTTCGCTTTTGCCATAATTAATGCAGATGCCAGAGCAGGATCTAAATTCGTCAAATACCCTTTTGATAGTGGACATGTCAGAGTAGGGGTTTGCTGAAAATATAAGGACATCATCCGCAAAGAGGTAAAGTACGTAAATCATGTTTGCCAATTTTAATGCCATGTAGGGGCGGGGTATTTGAGCTAGGTACCTGTATAGGGGTTCTATTGCCATGTTGAAGAGGAGCGGGGATAGGGTGCAGCCTTGTCATGTACCCTTGTGGAGGCGAAACCTGAAAAAGGAACAATACATTCAATCGAAAGAACTTCACTTTTTTCCGCATGGAGTCACTGTGTAAGCCAGCTCCCAACACAGGACCCTGGTAGTATGGCATATGAGAGCCCATTTCTAGAGAATGATTTTATGTGGCCGGCTAGGGCCGTGTATGGGGGGGAAGATAAGGAGGCTGTACACAGTAAGGCCAGGAGGGGTAGTAGAGCATATTAGAAACATTTTAGAAAATATAAATATTACTAGCTAAATAGTATATCATAGAGCACGGTAGTAGGTACGTGGCCACCATAACGGTAGTGGCTGCAGTAGTTAAACTTGGTGGAAAAGAAAAATGGAGTAACGTTGAGATGCAGAAGCAAAACGGAGTCAAACCTGAGGCTCTGCATTGTATCTGCTTGAGGGAGTAAGAAACATGAACAGGAGTTGCGACTCCCCTCTCAGCGAGGAGTGACACAGTGGGGATCCGGGCCTGTAGGCCTGAAGCATTTAGGGGAGTCTTTTCGCAAGCTCCTTTGGTCCAGGGAGCGATTGACAGGCACGGCTTTGGATGGGGTGTGGGGATGCAGACCTGCATGTAGAGTCTGTAAGAAGGCTTCCACTTCAGAGGGGTCTTGGGAGGATAATTGTTTGCCATTTTGGGACTTGAGGCGGATAGTGGCCGGGAAAGCCAGAGTGAATTTGAGTTGTTGTTTATAAAGTTCAATGCAGACCTGCTGGAATGCTTTCCTTTTCTTCGAGGCCTCAATTGAATAGTCTGCAAATATCAGGATCATTATTCCATCAATTTGGAGGGATTGTCTGAACTTTTGCAAAATAAGGGCCTTATCAGAATAGTTCAGGTATTTGGCGATTATTGGTCAGGGTGTTTTGCGCTCAGTGTTGAAAGACCCCATATGGTGGGCCCGTTCCACTGTGCAGGAGCCTGGAAGGCCCAGTGGTTCCAGGATGCGCCTGGAGCAGAAATCAGAGAGAGCAGGTGTGTGCAAAGATTCTGGCATGCCCACGAATCGCAGGTTGCTTCATCTGGATCTATTTTCGAAATCGTCCAGTTTTTGAATAATATATTGATTAGTTTTGTCCCGCGCTTGTTCCGTGGCCTGCGTCTGGTAAAGCTCCTCTTCCACGCTAGATAAGCAGTGCTCTAAATCATTAAGTCTGGTGGTGTGTTCACCTAGCTGGGCCTTGATTTGTTTCATCCCTGTGTTTACTGCTTTTTCCACAGATGCAGCTATAATGAGGATAGGAGAGCTCCCACGGCCTGTACTATGCGTTACGTGCTGTTGTCCCCAGTGTGCTGCGAGGGGGCAGGGAGGCATGTGGAGAGGAGGGGGAGGCCGAGCAGCCGCTTACCTCCATTTCCACCATTAGCGTGTCTGCGGGAGGATCCGTGTAGGCGGAGACCGGGGCCTCGATTTGTGGCTGGGCCAGCGGCTCTGTCGGGGCTGTTTGTGTTTGGCGCCGGTATTCTCCACAAACCAGTCCATGTATGGGCGGATGACACCCTGAGGAGGCTGTAGGAGTGTGGGGTGGCCTAGGCTGGCTTTTTAGGCAGATTTGTGGTCGTGCTGTGGGAGAGGAGCAGCTACTCCATGCGGCACCGGAACCAGAAGTTGGGATCATATTTTGTTGATCGCTGTTTGCCTATGTGGTGTCCTATTTCTTGTTAGTTGTTTAAAAAATGTTGTTTTTTTGATGAATGGGTGGTGTGGTCCTGGACATTTCAGAATTTAGTAAATTATTCACTATATAGACGATTTTCTGCGAGAGTTCAAGACTTTTACAATTTTGCTGGTGATGCTTCCCCATGTTGCGGACAGATTTGACATTCCCTTGGCCCCTGACAAGACTGAGGTTTCTGTCACCTGGCTCAGTTTTCTGGGGATCGTGACTGACACCATGGCTATGGAATGTCGCCTCCCAAAAGAAGGAGCACTTGAGAGGCATCGTGGGGTCTGCCTTGCAGGGTAGCAAGATAACTTTGTGGCATCTTCAATTGCTACTGGGAAAGCTTAACTTTGCTTTTAGATCATGTCTATAGGCCCAATGTTCAATCGGCCACTGGTGGCTGCCACAGAAGGGGTACAGGCACCTGGTCACCATCTTTGGTTGAATAGGGTTCACAAGGATCAGGGCCATCTTTAATATTGATTGGACCCTGGGCAAACATTTTCTTTGGGCCCCCCAATGCAATTTTGCTCTCCATCTGCTTTGAAACATACAGTAAATAGCAGCTAAACTCCAAATCAGTTAAGTTCAGCAGATCAGGCAGCAATTGTGATTGGTTGCCAGAGGTTAAAGCATACAATTCCTGCTCACTGATTAGTTGCTAGAGGTTGCAGCACATAATTTATGTTTACCCATTGGTTTCTGGGGCTAGGGGGGTGTGGGCATTGGTGGTGAGGGGTGGAATGGTATCAGTGGAAGTGGGGGGGGGGGGGTTGGAGGGTGTGATCAATGGAAGTGCTAGGGAGTTGATGGGATCAGTGGTAGTGCTGGGGGGGGGTGGTGGGATAAGTGAAGACAGTGCTGGTGGGGATGGAAAGAGTGGCAGTGCTTGGGTGGGTATGGGATCAGCAGCAATGCCTTGGGGGGGCCAAGGCAATGCCTCCTCAGCGGGGCCAAATGCACCCACTGATTGGCTCAGAGGAATGCCGGTACCCAAACGTCCAACCAGGCCTGGTTCTGAGCCTGTCATGTGCACCTAACTGTACACATGACCAGGCAGAACCCTAGCACAGCCCAGCCAAACTGATGCCAAAGTTAACCTATCCAATTAGCTCTCAGAACCTCTTTACTGTCCTGAGAGAAAAACAACTAAATTTACTCATAGCGGACACATTGCAAAAGTGTCACTGCTACACACACAGAGAATGTCCTACCTCTTCTTAATGCTGTAAGTGCAATTGTAATAATTTTAATGCAAATAAAACAGGTTTACACTATGGAAGGCTTCTCCTTTTCCTTTTATTATTGTTACCATGAGGGTTTAGAGCATGGGTGCTCAACCTGTGGCCCTCCAACTGCTGCAGAGCTACAAGTCCCATGAGGCATTGCAAGCCACTGACAGTTACAAGCGTGATTACGTAAGACAGAGGCATGATGGGACTTATATTTCCGCAACAGTTGGAGGGCCACTGGTTGAGCACCCATGGTTTAAAGGCTCTCAGAGGACTGAATGGAGGCAAAGTGGGACTGGTTGGAGTGATTTTGGAAACAATATTCTCTGGCACCTTTTCTGGCTGTATGATGATTCTGGCTTTCCTCGATCCTTGACCCAGTGTTATATGGTTACATCAAGAGGCACATTTTGACTTTCTTGTTTATACAAGCAGTCAAATTTGTCTGGTGAATGCGGACTGTTTGCTGGGGGCATGGTGGAAAGAAACACATTTATTTATTTCATAAAAGCATGTGGGTGACACTGCACAAACAATTTGTTTATCAAGACCTTTATTGGACGTTTAATATTTGTATTTTTATTAAGTGCACTGCACTGTTTTGTAATTTTTATTTCTTTTTAACACTATTTGGTGTTTAAACACAGCAGCTGTACACGATAACTTGATATTGCTTTGTGGAGGCATGAGTGTTTGTATTTTTTATTTTGTGACTGTTAACCTAGTCACTAAAATGTTATATAATTTAACATTTTGCCTTCGAGAAACCCACCCTGAGAAATTACATGTAGCCACCAATGCAGTATATATGTGTAGATAAGAATTGGCTGCAAAGAGGCCATAGGAGACCAGCAAAAAAAAAAGGAAGGATGGGAAAAAAAAGTAAAAACACAATTTAAAATAAAAGCTTATTATTTATTATATAAAATGGTTTAGCTAAATAAATCTTATCCATTTTGGGTTTACACCTATTTTACACCTTACTTGTCTTTAAAAACTGCTTGTATATTGTTTATTTTGTGGTGATTAGGAAACCTGCTATGTGACATTACACTGTATATGCCTGGAGTCTCTTTTCAAAATGTCACCCTTTGTAGCTAACAAATACTACAGAACAAATAGTAGCAACTACAATATTTGGCATCCTCTCTAAGCTTTATGATACAATATATATTGAACACAAAGCCATCATAGCTTGAGTGTACGCAACTAAGTGAGGTATAACTAAATTATGTATGTCCTCTGAGTTTATTTTGGCAATTTGGAACTTTATTGGTCTTAGTATTGATTGGGCAGAGTGCGGAAATAGTTTTTGGAATCTACAAGTTGATGCTGATTTATAAGGTGTCAGGTTTAATATTCCCAACTCCACATTCACATTCTATTCGTTTTAAACAGGGTGCTTCTATTTTAAGGAGTAACAGATCGGCACCTGTTTTCTCTGATCTGCGTCTGACAGTTTACTCTCCAGTCTCAGTGCAAACTCTATATGCAGTTTTATCAGGCTGTCTGTGGCTTTAGCACAAAACGTGATCTTTGGAGCTTTCGGAAATCATTTGTTTTAAGCAAAAGAGGAGCAGCAAGAAAGGAACAGCAAAAAACTTCTTTGTGCGGGTCCTTGATTTAAAACTTTGCATTCTACGTGAGCTATGGCAGAAAGTGCTTATTCTGAGGAGGTGAACAGAGAGGAAGCAGCGCTGGATGAGTTTAATGACATCATCAAAAATCGATCTGGTAAGGCCAGTCTTTTTATTAACAGCTGCTAACAAAACACTTTTGAATGCAAAATGGCTGAAGTCATGCTGAATTTTTAATGCATTAATGATGGTATGCGTACTGGTGCATAAGCTGATTTGTCCCACAGTTGTATATTTTTTTGACTACTGAAGCTTTTTTTTCACTTTAATAGGTTCATTGCAAATGGTCAGTTAACCCTTAAACCGTTGTGCATTCATTATTCCCAATTATATTATTGAATTTACATCATTTAAAGTAGTAACTTACTGGCTTATTTGACATATAATAGCAATGTGCAAGAATTCATAACCACTGTAGATTATCTTTATTTTGTTCTTGTTGCTCTAAATTGATAGGAAGCAAAATCTGATTGGTTACTATTTATTATTGTGCGTCATTATTTTTGCTCAACTTTTATAAATAATGTTTTATATATATACTATCTTACAGAAATGAGCTCCTATGTTTGCAATTGTTAGGACGTAGTAAATGTCAAAGGCTGAAATGAATAGCAGCAGTGTGGTTCATGTGTCTTTTTCCTACGTACGAGTCTCCTGCAGAGATCTAAAAGTGACTCCCATGCCTTTGTGTAGTGATAGACTTTCTGACAGATACTTCGGCCATTTGTGTAATGGGGCAGGTCAGTAGAGCTGTAAATGGAAGCGTCTGTAATGCTTCCATGTGGGATACTGTTACAACTGCTATGGCTCATTCTGCTTTATTATGGCAGTAGTCCAGCATAGTAATTTATAGACCATTCAGTGTTTAGTTTATTTACAAGTTCACTAAGCATGCTATATAAGGCTGTAACGTGTAATAAACTCTCTATAGCTACCTAAAAAGCTGCTAATCACATTTATTGTATAACACTGGCTACTAAGAAAGGGAATCATTATAAACAGTAACAGCTGTTAGTTAGTTGTTAGTGGGTAATGTGTGCATGGTGTATTATTATATTTCTGTTATGGACCTTGTTATGTTAGGCATGCTGTAGTGTGGTGGACAGCTATCTATAGCTAATCTGTGGCACTAAAATCACAGTAAATCCAGCTTAATAAGTGATTAGTATGAGGGTGTATTTGGGTGTTTATTAAACTGTGACTTTCACACATAATTATTCAATTAAAGGAAAATGTTAGAATTTTTTTGGTCAATGCTATATATGTTTTTTATATATCTTTATACAATTATATTTTATATTGTTGTTAATTTTTATATATATATATATATATATATATATATATATATATATATATATATATATAGAGTTATTTAAAAAAATTTGTTCTTCAGACCCATTTAAGCACCACAGGGTTGACCAACTATCTAAAACTTTGGATTATTATCTACAGGGTGGAAAAATAAATATGAAATATTTGTATGCAGTATATGCTGTATTTTACATTCACCTGGTTTCAATTTTGTATTTCTTTAAGGGCCCATTCACACTGTAGTGATGTACTGTGGGAATGGGGATGTAAAACATTTAAGTGCATTCCTTTAAACAACTCATTTATTTTAAATAGGCTGTCAGTACACCACAATGCGACCAAAAATTTGATTTTTTTTCCAACAGAGCCACAGTGTGGGCATTGTGGTGCATTGCGGTGTGGGAGCATTGCCCCCAACAACATTGGAATGGAAAATTAATGAAACCACACTGCACCCCACTGTGTTGTCATAAACTGTGATAAAACTCTATAAAAACTGAACTACGAATATAATAAATGGTAAAATTGAATTTCTGTTAAAAAAAAACAAATTAAATATGCTTATTACTGAATGTTTTATGCCCTATTAGATAGCAATGCTATGTCTTTGAGTCATCCACAGATAACATTGGCCAAAATGTGTAAGAGGAAAGAGAAAGCCTTACTGATCACTTTTGCTTTTGCCATAGGTATCCACAGCTGGCCTTGTCCACCTCTTTCCATAGAATCAAACCATAGTAAAGTAGAGTCACCTTCCAAATTAAAATAAGTCTTCATGAAATTTTATCAGCCCATATAGGATTCCTGTTGAGACTACACAGCTTATGATTTTCAATGGAGTAATTCAACTGAAACACAACATATCTGTGTCTAGTTGTTAATGTTTTTGCTGAAGATTCACACAACTTTCACCCAAGATTTACTCATTTTCTAATAAACATTTATGCATTAAATTTGTGAATGTTGTTAGAAAGTTGTGTAATTCATAGGTGAAAACACTGAGAAATAGTCCCCATTTACTTTAAGAGATTACTGACCTGTGCGTACCAGTATGAACATATAATTATTTGATATTTATTGCAAAAATACTTTTTGTAAGTCAGTCATCATTTTCATCATACACTCCCCTCTCCAGATGTGAAATACTTGGAGAAAATGAGTACTCCAGGGAAAAGCCTGAAATTCAGGGAAGTGCACAACAATCAAAACAAGCTAAGATTAAGAAATTGATTGTCAATGGAAAAGACATTCCAGTGGCTTATCATACAGATTCACTGCTGACCTTACAGAAATATGTCTTGTCATTGAAATAAAAAAACAGTGCACTATTTCCCTCAGTGGAGAATACAGTACATTAAAGATAGACTTATATTAATAGATTTATCTCTCAGGGCAATCCAGTAGATTTTCCATTACATGCCATTTCTACAACTTATCAGGCACCAATATATTTTATACAAGGATCAGCTGTAAAATGTAAAGTGTTTGTCTTTGTACCTATAGGTTTTGTAGAAAAAATGGTAAAGATGTGACCTATTGCTTATATGTACTTCATAAGTCTGATATGGCCCCTGAAAATCATTAGTGTAAACCCAATGTAAACACAAAGTAAAATGGAATGATTGGCATGTGTTCCTGATGTGCACTGAACCTACTGTTATACCAGAGGCCAGTACAATTTTTGAGCAACATGACAAAAAAAAAAAACTAAAATGTGTTAGTTATACTAAATTCAGTGCTGGCTGCCCTAATATACATGTCATCACTAAGACAATGGATTGGAAACATAGCCCCCAAATTTCATGTCTCCTAAAGTTTAACATTGGCCAGAGAGGCTGTCCATTACAGTAATAGGCTGCCCATTACAGGGCCAATAATGAGGCTTGAGAAGATAGGAAAGAAGTTGGGTCAGGCCACATAAACCATCAACTCAGGAAATTAGTTCATATAAGAACACCTGGACATTTCAGACATCAGAAGCTATGTGACAGCTATGTGCTGATAATTCTGGATTACTTAAAGCGGGACTGTACTGAAAAAAAAATAAAAATAAAAGCCAGCAGCTACAAATACTGCAGCTGCTGACTTTTAAAAAATGGACACTTACCTGTTCCAGGGTCCAGCGGTGTCGGCAGCAGAGGCCGATCGATCGCTCGGCTCCCTGCTGTAGCCGGCGCCATTCTCGGTGAGGGAATCAGGAAGTGGCTTCACCTGTGTGTCCCGGCAGACAGCGCGCCAGGACAGGAAGTGACGTAAACTCCCGTGGGAGTTTATGCCCGGAAGTGGGTGCAGATACCTGTCTTAGACAGGTATCTGTGGTATCTGCACCCCCCTCCCCCCTGAAAGGTGCCAAATGTGACACCGGAGGGGGGGAGGGTTCCGAAAAGCGGGAGTTCCACTTTAGGGTGGAATCCCCCTTTAAGCTTATGAAACTTTGGATTGGCTTTAATATCTAGGTACCCAGCAAAGCATCTCTCTTGTTCTGACATGTATACAGGAGGCAGCATATCTCAGCTTTTATTCTTCATAATGCCTTCCCCTAAGATGACCCGATTCCCAGGTGATCTGTTTGGCTAGGAAATTTAAAGCTGAACTCAAGGCAGAAATAAAACATCAATCCCCTGTACAGCAGTACTCATACTGGAAAAGGGTGGCAGTCAGGTCTCCTGTATACACATGTGCTAACTAGGAATATACTGTCAGGGAAAGAAAGAAAGCAGAAAAAGATGTTATCTGTCTGCACATTCTCTCTGCTGTCACAGCCAAGGGACAGGGAGGTGACCTAGCTGTAGTAAATAGTTAAGTTGCCAACCTTGCTATCGTATCTGGCAGGGCTTTGTAAAGCTTGCGACTAGATTTGTCTTCTTTTTGTTTTCACTTTTGTTTCTACTTGATTTTCATTTTTATTTAATTATTATTATTATTTTTTTTTTTTGTTACCTTTATTTAATTTCCTCATTGTCTTGTTTCTCTCTCTGCCATATGACCTCCCCACCTCCTCTTCCTCCCTAATAAGGGTTCAATTTAATGTCTTGGCTTGCCATTTAAGAAAAATGTGCCCCTGCTTCTCTCCTGCTACCTATTTGCCCCCTTTTAATTTTTACTCTAGACTTCCCCAATATTGGGTTAAACTTGATTGATGAGAGCCAGCTGATGTTGATGGTTAAGTTGACCTCTAGTGGCGAAAGCAAATAATTGCACTTCCTTCTATGCTTTTTGGAGAGTATAAATAAAAGCTCATCACTAGCCCCCCATCCCAGAAGAAGCTCAAGCTGATTGGGCGAAACTAGTCGGTTGTCACGACACCACATGAATGACGCACTAACGTCTCCATTGATGACAGCTTGCTAGCCCGCACATGCTCACCGGAATATGCAAGTACCCCGGCATTCATTTTAAATAATGGACACTGAGACCATTACGGGACAAGATCACATCAAACTGCACCCGCTGCTGACCTAGTGCCTGACTGGCAACGCTGCCACATCCCTGATCCAAAGCCAATGGATGTGCAGGCAGGAAAGGTACAGCCATTATCCATGCAAGTCCACACTGCTTCCAGGCTGGGTGAGCGGACCTGTTGGTCCATGCACTATACTCCTATGCTGTGTCTTTTTGTACTGCAGTGAACACTGGTCACACTGAGAACAATATACCATGCTATACGCTGGACTGATATCCTAACCACTGTTACAGTGTTAATTATATATGACCTTACTGCATCACTACTTCCCAGCTTCATCCTGCTGTGGAAAACTTTGGACTTGGGATACATACTTGCACTACATATGGCACGTTAGTGCCTGGAGTTGCTATCCACGGTGGTCATAGGAAAAACTTGCTTCCCCTCCCTTGCTGCACTCGCAGAGCCCCCATTTTTCCTCAACCATCCCGTACATTGTGGGAATATTCTTGTTTCAATGGTGATTTCACTTCCCCATAGTGTCAGGTGTTTTATTACCCCAGGGGTGTTATGTTGATATATGTATGTGTGTGGATTTTTTTGACGCAGCTGCATCTTGATCAGACAATGTGTATATTTCAATTCATTTTTTACTGAGGTGTTGGTGATGGGATATTTATCCAGTGTTTTTTGTATTACCATTTGATATTTTTGTGTAATAAAGTTCCCTTATCTATAAGCTGCATGGTCCCTAGTAATTACTGCAGGTGAGGCTCTCTTTTCACCTTTTTTTCTTTCCTAATTCCTATACCAGTTGCTTAAAGTGATTGTAAATGCTCATGTCATACTTATCCGCTGGGTGCAATGGTTTTGCACAGAGCAGCCCCAATCCTCCTCTTCTCTGGTCCCCAGTCGGCACTCCACCAATGCTTTTTTGCATCCACATATACGTGTATTTGCTCATTTGACATATTTCCTACACAATACGTTTCTACACTCATGCAAAGAAACATTGGCATGTACAAAATAATTTCCTGAGTGTGAGAAAGTGCAGGGAGTTTTAAGCTAGGCATAAAAATGCCTATAATAGTTTGTGTACATAGACCCTTAAAGTAATGTTAAACCCTTAGCAATTTTTAGTTTAACACATTGGGCACAATAGAATAAACATTCCTCAGTGAACTATTTGTTAAAATTCTCACCCCAGCACTTGCAGTTTACAACTTTCATTACTGCCGGTTTCTGCGCTCTAAGGCCCCTTTCACACTGGTGGTTTTCAGGCGGTACAGCGCTAAAAATAGCACCTGTACACCGCTAAAAATAGCGCCTGTACACCGCCTGAAAAAAACGGCCCCATTCACTCCAGTGTGAAAGCCGGCGGGCTTTCACACTGGAGCGGTGGGCTAGCAGGACGGCAAAAAAAGTCCTGCTAGCAGCATCTTTGGAGCGGGATAGGAGCGGTGTATTCACCGCTCCTATACCGCTCCTTCCCATTGATTTGAATGGGACACCGCGGCAATACCGCCGCAAAGCGCCGCTACAGCGCCCCCGTGTGAAAGGGGCCTAAGTGCTGCTTCCTTGAACTTTGGATTATACAGGAAAGAGTTAACAGTGGATAGTGCTGTCTCCAGTCAGTCTGTTAGCTTGGAGAAGGTGGGGAGCATGAAATTCCTTGACAACCTAGCAGTTATGACACCAGCTTAAACTGAAACATAGGCAAGGATTCAACAATAAAGAAGTTGCATGCTCAGTAAGTGATTAAATCAGCTGCTGAAAGTGCTTAAAAACAGAGGGTTTAATATCACTTTAAAAATGTTCTGTGTGCTGCTTTGTATAGCATGTCTGGAAAAAAATGAAATAAATCCAGTTTAGAAGATAAACAGTTTTCACAAATGCCCTCTAAGATCTCTCTACCTTCCCGTAAATGCAGCCTTTATTGTTTACCAGTAAATCCATGCAAGAACTTCAGATATTTTATTTTTGATGTCAAAACATTCCAATAGCTATTATTTTTGTTTACCGTGACACAAAACCCTAATAGCAATTTCTGCCTGGATATTTTCATTCTAAGCAATTCCATTCTATTCGTTACCTATCACTATTGTTGACGTTTTTTTTTTTTTTTTTTTTTTCTTGTTGAAACTCTCTTTTGATTATCTCAAGACATTTTCTGAACTGATATGTATAATGACACACACTTCTGAAATAAACTAATAAGAAAGGATAAAGAGCAGTGTTGTATAAAGTGCAGTGTTAAATCAGCCGGTCTTGTTTCATTTTTTATCAATTCAGAACAATGAAAATAATGAATGCTTATTGCAGTTTGTTTGGTGTGGGCCGCTGCCCTTTATACTTACTCATCATTTTAATGAATAGCGCTGGCTGTGTACATTCATACATATTTAATATCTTGCAATTACAGGGACACCCAACACATGGAGAAGTTTTAATATGTAGTCTATTTAAATGTTTACATCACAATTTGGGCTCTATGGGAACTTAGTTGATCCTGCACACTTGAGCACAGGAGGAAAATTCAATCAGTGTAATGGGGACTACACTGCAACTGAGGTCTGATTTATAGTATAAGGGCAGACAGGTGCGAAAACCCATACTAAGTTTTGTATACAAAAGTACAGGTATGTTTTAAAGTCTCTTTGCTTTTCAGGTATCTGTAACATGGAGCATGACTTGGCATTGCTGAAAGATTGGTCAAAGCAGTTCAATGTTTCTAAATGTAAAATAATACACCTAAGGAAGAAGAATCTCTTAAGAGAGTACAACATTGGGGGGGGGGGGGGGGGTACAGCATTTGCCAGCACTACAGGAACAAGATTTGGGGGTACTTATTTCCGATGATTGCACAATGAGCAAACAGTGTGACCAGGCAGTGAGGAAAGTGAATATAATTATAGGATGCATCATTACAGGGATCACTAGAAGGAGGAAAGAGGTCCTGATTCCTCTATATCAGTGTTTCTCAACTCCAGTCTTCAAGGAATGTTTTCAGGCTTCCCATTAATTTGCACAGGTGTATTGATCAGTTTCACTGCCTTAGTAATTACCACAGCAGTTTCATCTGAGGGAAATCCTGAAAACATGACCTGTTGGGGCACCTTGAGGACTGGAGTTGAGAAACACTGCTCTATATAGATCGTTAGGGAACCCTCAAGTAGAATACCGTGTCCAGTTCTGGAGACCTCACTTACAAAAAGATATTGATAAGATAGAACAAATCCAGAAATGGGTAAGAAAAATGGTGAAAAGTCTGGGGGATAAAACATATCAAGAGAGAGTTCAGGAACTTAATTTGTACAGTGTGGAAGAAAGAAGGTAAATGGGAGACATGACTGAAGCCTTTAACTATATAAAGGGGGTGAATAAGGTTCAGGAGGGCAGTTTTTTCAATATGAAACCAAAATCAAGAACACGGGGGCATGACCTCAAACTAATTGGAGGAAAGTTCAAAACTAATTTTTAGAAAGTATTATTTTACTGAAAGGGTAGCTGATGCTTGGAATAAACTTTCAGCATAGGTAATGAGCCAGTCAATAGTAAATGGCTTCAAACATGCTTGGGACAAACATAGATCTAAGCTCAGTCAAAAAAAGTTAACAAACAAAATTACAAAACATGTATAATAAAAAAAAGGGGGCAGACTTAAAGGACTACTTGGTCTTTTTTTCTGCTGTCGCTTTTCTATGTTTCAACAGCATGCTTATTTTGGGTACCATCTTAGTGTGATGTTTGAAGGAGCAGTTGATTTCTGCTTTTGGGCATGTGATGTTTGCATTCTGTGACAATAGGTTTCCACAAGATAAAGTAAATCTAGATTTTAGGGAGTTAATGTTAGTGTTACATATTAAGTTAAAAGATTATGGTTGGATTGAGTTTACCTTTAGGGTTCATTCACATATATACTATGCAGTAATGCATGGTAAGTCAAACTGTGTGTTACTGCCATGTTCATTTACAAATGGTACGTGTCCATTGTGCTATGATGCAGTTCCAAAAGAATAGCTCTTGAAAACACATATACAGTAAAGCAAAAAGCTGTGTTGCCAAAAATAGTAAATAATAAATAGTACATGAAAACAAGCCATAGAAGGATCAAATCTTGACTGTTTCAGCATAGAGCAGCCGAGATTTGATCCATCTATGGGCAGGCTGGTTGTACTGAAGTTGATCTATCGACTGACTTCAGTATAAAAGCCTGTCAGTTTTTTTGCTGTGATTACTGCCAGTGGCTATAGCCACTAGCAGTAATCATTGTGTTTAGGGAAGGCTCCCCGGCGGCAGAACACAATAGCGCTGTGTTGATGGGGGATTTGAGCCATTTTCTTTCCTGCCACCACGGCTTACTTTAGGTGCATTGGAAGTCTATTCAAAAGTAACAAAAGGTTTTCAAGCATATTCCCCTTTGGAATATAACATAAAATGTGGGTACATTCCCTAGCCCCATAACCTCAAACCAACCCCCCTCCTCCACCCATTTACCTGAATTGAGGGGTGCTTCTTTTGACTTTAGCAGGAATGTGCATGGCTCTTCCCACCGAGTTGCATAATCCATTTAAAGGGATCTGCAAATGGAAAGACTACTTGTCCTATTTTCCACCACAGCAGATGGACTCAATGGAGTACAATAAGGTGACAAAACACAATTACATCACATAAACAG
The DNA here is from genome assembly GCA_028564925.1 of Lithobates sylvaticus. NCBI lineage: Eukaryota > Metazoa > Chordata > Amphibia > Anura > Ranidae > Lithobates > Lithobates sylvaticus. The sequence continues at coordinate 394,150,668 of CM053027.1, forward strand.
TAAAATGTTTACTTCTTTCTGCCCTATAACAGAAGGTCTATACAAACCTGGTGTAGAGGGAAGAGTTTGCAGGAACCTGTGCATTGCGCCCAGATTGCGGTTGCACTGTCATGGAGACCTCTATGCTTACATTTACACTTCTCTTATTAGTATGGGTACATTTATTAACACAGTTTTCCTAAAATAAAAAAAAAACATGTTTTACTTACCTACTCAGAGCAGGAGGGGCTTGGCTTAAGTGTTTGGGATAAAGTTAAAGTGGTTCTAAAGCTTAAACTTTTTTTTACCCTAATGCATTGCCTGCATTAAGATCAAAAAATTCCAGTACCTGTAACATCCCCTTATCCCCCCCCCCCATACTTACTTAGTCCTCACTTGATCTAGCACTGTGTTTGTTTGCAGTGGCTCTCCCAAGCTATAATTGCCAGTCAAATCCTGTGATGAGAAAGTTTGGGGTGGGGCCAAGCTGTGCTGTTTGTGTCTATAGGCGCAGACAGCACAGCTCAGGATCAAGCCCACAGGTGTGCCACTATAGGAAGCTGCTTTCTACAGTAGCAAACCAAGATGAGTGGGTGCCAGGAGACCCCAGAAGAGGAAGATTGGGGCCACTCTGTGCAATCCTGCACAGAGCAGGTAAGTATAACATTTTTTTTTAACTTAAAATAAATAGACAGATTGGTCTGTGTACACCGCTTCACACATTTGAAGTAGAAAATGTCAGCAAAAAGAGAAAGAAGATTTTGTTGGCAGAAGAGACATTCAAAATCGCTTGTGCATGCTAGCAAAATGTTTTTTTTTTTTTTTCAGGTAAAGTTTTGCTTTAAAGAGTAAGCCCCTGTACACACGGAAATTCCGACTACAAAATCCGATTTTTTCCGATGGATCTTGTCTGAAACTGGTGTTGCATACACGTGGTCGGAGAAAGTTGACGGAAAATCCGTTTGTTACGAACGTGGTGGCATTCGTTGCGTACTACGGAACTACGTAGAGGCTAGTAGCCAATAACTTTGGTCTCGTAATTTGATCTGAGCATGCGTGGCACTTTGTCCATCGTAATTCCCTACACATGATTGGAAAAAGTCCGATCGGATTTTGTTGTCGGAAAATTTGAGATCCTGCTCAAAATTTCTGATGGAAAAAGCCTGCTAGAGCCCACACACGATCGGATTTTCCGACAACATAATCCGATCAAACTTTTTCCATCGGAATAGCCGACCGTGTGTACGGGGCATAACAGTGATTAATACATTGTTTTAGCCTGTCCTACTACACTAACATCTCATTTAACATGAGAAATCAGTTTACATTATTTCTGGAAAAGCAGGAACATTATTTTCTAAAACAGTCTAAATTAGACTGGCTAATTTGTAAGTTTTTAGCTGAACTATATATGTGTTTTAAGCAGTACTAAATACATGTTTTAAGGAAAGCACATATGGATTTTTAGTCTGACCTTGTGCACAAAAAAACTATGCTTTCTGCTTTTTATAGAATAAGTGAATTTAAAGCAGGCAGCAGTTTTTTCAATTACCTCCTATCGACTAAACACTGAAACCTTACATGAACCCTCCTATTGTAAGCAGCTATTGGGTCACAAAATATCTGCAACTTAACAATATAATCGCTGAGATCATTCTATGTTTCAGTCCAGCATATGGTCTATTAGATTTTTGAAATAAAAGTCCAATTTGGAAATATTATTTTATGTGTTTCAGTACCCTGGCTGCTCCATCATTTATATGGTACTAGAGATGTAACAATGAAAACTGCCCATGAATGTAGAATCTGTTAATGTATATCCTGATTGCTTTATGAACTGCTGGGTTGTGGATATCAGTGATCCTGGCTTTATAAGTAGAACATAAAACACACTAGATGCCGGTCAGCTGTAGCACCTAAGGACATTAGTCAATGTAATTCATGAATATCTATGCACATAATTTGAATGGGTGATAAGATTTAATCAGTATAGAGCACAGTAAAGCACAAGAGATATAGAAAGATTAATTGCTTGTTTCGACGCTTACAACCTTCTATTGCATAGTGCCCTTACATAGTGATCTCTATTTTATTTTGAGTGTACTGTGATTCAGACCAACAAATCCATCATTCTGAAAAAAGAATGACCTTTTTACGAGAGTAAATTTACTATGCTCCTTGCATATGTTAGCTTATAAGAATTAAACTGCTTTGGTAAATTTATAGTTTCATGCAAAAAAATTTGTCTCAAGAGTTATGGGGTATAGTAAGAGTAAAACCCAGAGCTCTGTGACTGTGCTCTGCAGATTTGCTTTGGGAGAGACAATATATCGGAGAGCATGAAATTCAAGTGGGAACATGTCTGTGTGCATATGAATATAGCTATGCTAATCTGGTTGAAATAATGCTGCAATGTTGAGCTCAACAATATTCCAGGTGATAATTATAATACAATTAAGTGGCTGCTCACAGTATTTCTTTTTTCCGTGGCGCAGTGGTTGGAATCTGGAGTGTGGCGGCTTTTTTCCTGATTCCATATTTTACATGAGCTCAACAATATGTTTGGTCCATAACGAAGAGAGTTTTCACTTTGCAAGGACATTTTCCTGTAGCTTAGTGAATGAGGTAAAGCTTTATTTTATATTTTCCTTACATGTAATGGGTATTATCTGAAAAGGGAATTTTCACCACATTCACTAAGCAAAGTGAAAATTCCCTTGCAAAGTGGAAATTATTTTGCAAAGTGAATTTTCTGTTTTAGTAATTCAACCCCAGAGTGTCACACGTAAATTCTATCTGACAGATCTTTCTGGAAGGCCACCCAAGTTGAATGCATATGATACAATACTACAATGCAGAACATGTGACCACAGAGTACAAAAACTCCACCTTCTTTTTAATACTTTTTTGTTTTTACACTTTTCCAGTGTCCCCCCACCCTCTTATGCAAAGAAAATTGAGAATTTTGAACTGGTTAATCAGAGTTTGACAGCTTTGCATGATAATCCTGCCAATGTGTAACACCTGGCACCACACGTCCTTAGTGGGCCCCCTGGAACCCACTCCCTTGTGCTTCAATTAGCTATTTTTAACATTTATCGCTGAAGTAGGCTGTGTTCAGATCAGAAGTGAGTGCCACATTGGAATCAGTCATCAATGCTTGTTAGTAAATGAGGTCACTGGAGGACATCAGGATAGATTAATTATTCCCTTGTATTTTCAGTGATGAGCCCCTCAATCATATTCAGGTAACAAGCAATCCTTGCAGTAAGCAGAGATCACAAGCCTGGAAAAAGCCACAAGCTCAGCTCCCAAAACAGCTGTTTATTTGGTTCACCATCTCCAATTCTATAGCTCTTTGTTCTGTCTTTAAAAAGCTAATCAACTGCATGGAATGTGTTCACAGCTGCTAAGCACAAATGTTGGTGGTCTGAGGAGATGACTTATGCAACCACTAAGCCTGTAAATAAAATTTTTCAAAAAAATAAAATAAAAAATCTATTATGCTAAACTGACTTCTTTATGGTATGAACAAAATTATTAAATTATTAATAATTATGAAAGTACACAAATAATGTAAACAGATGCAAAAAGAAAAAAAAGTCAGGTGCTTAATGCCTTGGCGCTGGTTATATAGTCTTTGCTGTGCACTCTGTGCTGGCCAGTAATAACCTCTGCTCAAATATTTTTCTTCCCAATTATTAGAAAACTCATAAAGGGCTAGATGGGTCTCACTGCAGCAGTTTCTCTAGAATGAGTAAGTAGTAAAATACTGTACATGTTTTACTACAAATAGGTATAGAGTGACTTCCTGTATCCCAGGGATTAGTGTTGAGATAATCAGTTGACTAGTCAGGCAAATCCCCAATTTAAATGTTGGTAATTTGTATACAATTTATGTATTCTGTTGATTCAACTTTCAGTTATGGAATTTTGGAAAAGGCTGTACTCTAACAGGCCATAAGAAAATGTTCAATATGTTGGAGATCTCTGCAACCAGTGTTGAACTGTGCTTCTATCTCAGTGCTGAAAAAAACAAAAAAAACATAGTGTGGATAATAACATAGAACGACCGTTTAAGGACCTTTTTACTAGACTGTTAATGGATATTTACATTATGGAATTTGCTTTTAATGTAAAAGCCATAACACTGCACTACAATCTAGCAAAAGTTGCAAGATGGCTGCCTTGGGCTTTGTGTTTAGGGATATGCTTACAATACCCCTTTCTGAACTTTCTCAGTTAAATATTTTGATATATTTTGATATATTTTATACCTCCTGCAGGAGCCTGTCCCTCAACAAATGTTGCACATCTAATGTTTTCCTGTTTCAAACATATTGCCATTTGACCATGAGCAAATAAAACTGAATCATATTTCACTAGAATAAGCACCTTTCATTTATTTTTTTATTATTTTATAATAAAACAAGAAATAAAAGAATCGCAGAGCTAAAAACTTTAAAGAAGCCCTTTACTTGGAAAAATCTAATCTTAATAACACTGTTTAAAGGGAACTACTTCCTATACTTAAATTACCAATCCTCCGCAACAAAGTCCCTCATTAGCTATTAGCTTTTACCTATTTGACCATTTTGTTAAATGTTTCCTTTTCTGACATAAGGGAATCCTATCAAATAAAACACTGCCTACACTGGCTACAGAGCACATATTGTAACAAACCAATAAAATAGCTACCCACAACACTGGAACTGAAAATACATGCAGATTGCCATAGGTTAAACAATATTCTGCACATGAATGTGACAGTGTGCATCTTTGCTAACTTTGACTGCTTCAGAAGGAGGCATGTTAGGGGACTAGGACTGCAATGCCAATGCACTGAGACACCTACATTACTTTCTACGTGAATCAGTGCAAAGCTTGCAAAGTCCATCTCTGGGCAAAATATGACCCCCTTCCAACCTCTCCTTCACCACCACCTCTAACCCATCCTGAATATTTTTGTCTTACCTTGTGAAGCAAGGTATACCCGTAGTCCCTCACCAACTGTTTACAGGTTAGAGAACCCCTAATGTGTTCTTGTGCTAATATCACTCCTCTTCTGGATCCTGAGTGGACTAAACTGATGGAAATCCAATGTAAAATGTCCACCTCATATAGGCAGTTATAAGGACCCAGCCTTATGTAAATAGAAGAGTAGAGAAGACCCAGGACTGGAGCGACACATGACAACAGCTTTGGGTAAATAAAAATGTCATTAATAATATATTTGTTTCATGCCAATAAGCAGACAGAGGGGGATGTAAGGGAGAGATGGGAATGGGTTCATGTTTTGCCCAGAGTTGAGCTCTAACACATTCCCGCCTGTCCAATAGTACAATGATGGCCTGGGTGGGAAGCCATGCATCAGTGCGATCTGACCAGACACTGCCCATGACTGATCCCTGTACCGGCCCGCTGCCAGTACCATGTAATCACTGTAACCAATAACAGCATATTACGTGACAATTGTAAATAATAGAAGGCTTCCTTTCATGCCATCCGTTGTACACAATTGTGTTGCTAGCTGGGATTGGTCACAGTAATCACATTGTACAGGCAGGGCCAATCACAGCCCATCTGTACCATGTGATTCGCTTTGGCCAATCACAGCTAATTACAACAAAAGACACTGAATGAACCAGTAAAAATGGGTGCTTATACCAATGGAATTTATTGGTATCAGCAATCATAATGTGTAAAAAGAAAACATCCTGATCACTTCCCCAGAGTAGTAGTGCTCTGGTCACAGTGTGTTAGAAAACAAAATCGTAAAAAAAGGAAAAAAAAAAATGTAATAAAATAATCATTTATATGATAATGCTGTACTGCACCGGTGAAAGTATGTAAAACAAAATTGTGAATTTCTTACTTTTCCAAAAAGTTTTGACAACAAATTACAACTTCAAAAAACTTGCCATCCTCTTACTAAATACCTTGGACTGTCTACTTTCCAAAAAGTAATTTGGGGATATTTGTACTGTCCAGGCATTTTTGGGCCTCAAGAAATGAGGTGTCAATGCATCAATATTTATCAGGGGCGTTGCTAGGTCTACAAATGATCTGAGGCTGGATCCCATAGCAGCAAAGTAAAGAGAGTCATACGCTTGGGTGGGCATGCACATGTATATAATATACGTGTGTGTGTATATGTATGTATGTGTATATATATATATATATATATATATATATTATATAAAATTGTATATTCTCACATAAGGGTCCCCAAAGTCCCCCTCATTACATTGGGGTCACCAGAGAGCTTGTCACGTCACCTGCCACTAGATTCAGATTGTGTATACAGAGAGGCTGGGTATATACAGGGAGGCTGGGTATACAGAAGATAGGCTAGGAATATACAGAGTCTGGGGGTATATACAGAGAGGCTGGGTGTATACAGAGAGGCTGGGTATACAGAGAGGCTGGTATATACAAAGAGGCTGGGTATATACAGAGAGGCTGTGTATAACAGAGATGCTAGTATATACAGAGAGGCTGGGTATATACAGATATGCTGGTATATACAGAGAGGCTGGGTATATACAGATATGCTGGTATATACAGAGAGGCTGGGTATACAGAAGATAGGTAGGGTATATACAGAGAGGCTGGGTATATCCAGATAGGCTGGGTATACACAGAGAGGCTGGGTATATACAGAGAGGCTGGTATATACACAGAGGCTGGTATATACAGAGAGGCTGGGTATATACAGAGAGGCTGGTATATACAGAGAGGCTGGGTATATACAGAGAGGCTAGTATATACAGAGAGGCTGGGTATATACAGATATGCTGGTATATACAGAGAGGCTGGGTATATACAGATATGCTGGTATATACAGAGATGCTGGGTATACAGAAGATATGCTGGGTATATACAGAGAGGCTGGGTATACACAGAGAGGCTGGGTATAGAGAGAGACTGGGTATATACAGAGAGGCTGCTATATACAGAGAGACTGGGTATATACAAAGGGGCTGGGTATATACAGAGAGGCTGGGTATATACAAAGGGGCTGGGTATTCACAGAGAGGCTGGGTATACAGAAGATAGGTTGGGTATACAGAGAGGCTGGGTATATACAAAGAGGCTGGGTATATACAGAGATGCTGGTATATACAGAAAGGTTGGGTATACAGAGAGATGGGTATATACAGAGAGGCTGGGTATACAGAGAAGCTGGGTATACACAGAGAGGCTGATATATACAGAGAGGCTGGGTATATAAAGAGAGTCTGGGTATACAGAAGATAGGCTGGGTATACAGAGTTTCCCCCATCCCCCTCCATATGGTCTGCACTTACCAGCTCAGGAGAGATTTATGTGAGAAAGTTCCTCCCGAATCTATGATATGGGCGGAGCAAGGGAGGAGACTGACTCTCACACTGATCTCCGGGCTCTGGCTGTGTCACTGAAGCACGGAGTGCAGACTCATTGAGAGTGCCATGGCTGTGCGGGAAGCGATGTGTTCGGCAGCCTGTGATTCTCTCACACTAGGGCTGACCCTGGACTCGGGGCTATGGGCCCCAGATTCGGGGCTCCAGCCTCAATAGCCACCCCTTAACGATGCCACTGGTATTAATGAATTTTCAGATATACTCTATATACTATAGTTTGTGGACTCTATAACTTTCCTACAGACTAAATAATAAACACTGATTTAGGTTGTTTTCACTAAAGAAATTTAGCAGAATACATTTTGACCTAAATTTATATGAAGAAAGATCATTAATTTGCTAGCTTTTTTAACAGAAACGAAGAAAAACTATTTTTTTTTACAAACTTCTCGGTTTTCTTTCATTTATTTAGCAAAATATAAAAACCCAGTGGTGATTACTGTATTTACTGGCACATAACACTCAGTTTTTCACCATGAAAATCAGGTGCAAATAGCCAATACTTAAATGTTAGCTGCCTCGGAGGGGACAGGGAGGGGGGTGGGATGAGCACCGCCAGATTACATACAGTGAGAATCTCCTGTTTACTTAGCGGCCTCTGTAATAGGAAGTCCCATCACCAGGGCCACCATTGGACCACTGTTCTGTCTATCATAGAAAATTCTCACTGTAATCTGTCGACGCTCGTCCCGCCCCCTCCCTGTCCCCTGTAGGCTGCACTGATGGCAATGGTGAGGCTGCTGCATTGAAGGCAATGGTGAGGTTGCTGCATTGATAGCAATGGTGAGGCTGCTTCATTGATGGCAATGGTGAGGCTGCTGCATTGATGGCAATGGTGAGGCTGCTGCATTGATGGCAATGGTGAGGCTGCTGCATTGATGGCAATAGTGAGGCTGCTGTATTGATGGCAATAGTGAGGCTGCTGCATTGATGGCAAAGGTGAGGCTGCTGCATTAATGGCAATGGTGAGGCTGCTGCATTAATGGCAATGGTGAGGCTGCTGCATTGATGGCAATGGTGAGGCTGCTGCATTGATGGCAATGGCGAAGCTGCATTGATGTGGATTGATGAGGCTGCATTGATGGCACTTGTGAGGCTGCAGATGGGCATTGATCAGGCTGCATTGATGGCAATGGTGAGGCTGCAGATGGGTGCTGACCCTTATTTTGCTTCAAAGTTCCTTATTTAAAATTTAAGTTTTTTTTCCTGTAACTTCCCTCTTAAAATTAATGTGCGTGTTACATGCCTGTGCGTTTTATACACCAATAAATATTAAATACAACCAAAAGAAAGCTCTATTTGTGTGAAAAAAATGATAAAAAATTCTTATGGGTACAGTGTTGCATGACAGCACAATTGTCATTCATAGTGCGACAGCGCTGAAAGTCAAAAATTGGCCTGGGCAAGAAGGGGGTAAATGTGCCCAGAATTTATGTAATTCATGAAAGCTTTGCTCAGCATACAGCAAATGTGTATTAAACTATTTTACTGAGCTTACTTTTAGCCCAGGATGGAAGATCACTCTAAACATGCACATGCAACAGATAATCTCCTTTTGGCTTCTGTGTGGGCAATGCCCTCATTGGTAAACACCCTGGTTGGTTTCATGTAAATTATGTATATGATATATTTTAGATAGCTTTATGTACATTATGCATGGAGGGTATACCAGGCATATTGCTTAATTATATTTATTGAGGTGAATATACTCCTTAAGCACCTTGCAATGAGTTGCAACAACTACAATCCAAAAAAAAGTAGAACAAGTTTTATTAATGACTTTGCATACAATATACCACAAAGAGTGAGAAAAAAAAACTCACACACAAAAAACTTTTTTTTTTAAAACACATAAACTACCATACCAACAACAGTATAAGGTATCCCCTGCTCACTGTCAGAAGACAGGAAATAAAAACTCACTTCTTGATTCCAAAATGGGAAAATTACTGATGTACACCTTACCATCATTCAGTTTTCATATATAAGTTATTAAACAGTGCAACATGTTACCTACATACCATGTCATACGAGTATCCTAAAAGCCAAGGATATATAGATTAACCACAGAGAAAAGATGTATCTAGGAAACAGTTAAAGTGGATGTAAACCCAATGTCATCCTTTCTAAACTACTGCCATGGGGGTTATCTATAAGGATATACATGCCTCCTGCATGTATCTTTACCTGTCAAATATCTCCCCTCTGTCTGTTATGAGACCCGAAAAACTTCAAATTCTGTGGGTGGGTCTGTTGTCTGGAGCTCGGTGGGTGGAGTCGGGATGTCAGTAGACTCCCCGCCCACCTCTACACTCCCCTTGTCAATATGCATTTTCTCCTGAGTATTTCTTACACTGAATTCTATGATCTCTAACATCCAGTGAAAAGACAGGAAAGTAACCACATGACTTCAGCATGCCCAATTATGCTGAGGTGTGGAACATCCAATCCTGGCAGAGCAGCAGAAGAAAGGAGTGGGAGGGAATTAAAAAATTATGCATGTCTCTTAGGCTAGTGCACGAGATATGTAAATCACCTGTCACTCACAGCAAGGGGGAGGATTTGACAAAGTTTTTCTCTGTTTGTCAAGATTTATCTCACTGAACAATAAAAGAGGATTGCTCAGAGCTGAATTAACTTTTTGGTGGCAAGACTGGGCTCAAATTATAGGAAATATTATACTCTACATTATGACATAATTTTTTTTTTTTTAATTTTGGCTTTACATCCACTTTAAGTGTAGCTTTGTACACTTGTTAAAGTTCAAGTAGTCATAATGAAAACTATGTGCTTAATATACATGACAGTGCATCTTGACGTAACTTCCGGTGTTGAGAGCCAGTGACGCTGCTTCCTGTGGAACGCACACCATCATTGTGCACCTGGAACACACCGATACCTGTTTTTTGTCCAGTGAGTGTGTCATTTAACAGCGGTATTGCAGCTAGTGGTGGCGTTACTACACATGATATATTTTCTCTCTTATTTCTCGGCCTCTTACCACTTGATCAGCTGTCAGCCAATGACAGCTGATCATGTGATAATAACAGAGCCGGTAATCGGCTTTTTTTCCTCCTCGCGCTGACAGCGCGAGGAGAAAAAAAAAAGCCGATCACCGGCTGCAGTGAGAGGGACATCAATCTCTCTCACTGCAATGTGCCCAGGGTCCATGGTGCCCACCTGTGCCCTATAAAAGTGCCGCCTACCAGTGCCCACTAGCTCCACCTGTCAGTGCCCACAGTGCCATATGTCAGTGCCCAGAGTGCCACCTGTCAGTGCCCACAGTGCCAGTGCCCACAATGTGCCTTTACAGTCTTGCACATCAGTGTCACCTACCAGTGCTCATCAGTGTCACCTACCAGTGCCCATCAGTGCCACCTATCAGTGCCCATCAGTGCCACCTATCAGTGCCACCTATCAGTGCCCATCAGTGCCATCTATCAGTGCCCATCCATGCCACCCATCCGTGCTACCCATCCATGCCCATCAGTGCCATCTTTTCTGTGCCCATCAGTACCAACTTATCTGTCCACACCAGTGCCACCTTATCTGTGCCCACCAGTGCAGCCTATCAGTGCCCACCAGTGCCGCCTCATCAGCGCATATCAGTGAAGCAGAAAAATTACCTGTTTGCAAAATTTTAAAACAAACTATTAAACATGATTTTTTTTTTCTTAATTTTCCATATTTTTTTGTTTGTTTAGCAAAAAATAAAAACCCCAGCTGTGATTAAATACCACCAAAAGAAAGAAATTTCTGGGAAAAAAATTATACAAATTTAATTTGGGTACATTGTTGTATGACCGCGCAATTGTCATTCAAAGTCCGTCAGCGCCGCAAGCTGAAAATTGGTCTGGGCAGGAGGGGGGCCCAGTAACCAGGTGGTTGGAAACCATTAAAATAGAAAAACGTGCATAAATGTAATTTTTGGTTTCCGCAGCTCCACATTTTAAGCACCACATTTTATTCTTAAACGTAATATATTTTTAATCAAGGAAAGTCTTCATGTAATCAGCTTTTGCTCTGGATCTAGATGCTATCAAACAAAAAAGGATTGAGAATTTTGTTTTATTTTGCAAAGAAACAGCATAAAAAGGCTAGGTAAAAAAAAAAATATATATGTATATATTTTTTTATTATTATATATATATATATAAGGAATAACAATGTACAAAAACACAGCAAGGTTACCCTTACCATGAATAACTGAGCAGTTTTAGGTAAACTGAATGTCAATACAATCATGTTTGTACACAAAATTGTTGCAAAATGTAGTGACAGTAGCAGGAATGTTTATCCTCTGAGTTGAAAATCCAGTAGTAGATTCCTTGAGCTGTTGAAGCAGAGAAGTGCTGGCTTTGAAATTATTACTTCATGAAAAATTTGCTACAATAAATACTGGGCCAATCAGCACTATCAAATGGGGAGTAGATAGCCCTATGAAAGCTGCCACTCAGGCCACTTATATCTTACACTGGGCTTTTCTTTGCTCTTGAAAGCTGAACAAACCAATGGGTGAACAAAAGGTAAGTTAGTATATACTGCTGGTAAAGGGCTAACTTAAAATAAATCTACATTTTATTCACCTTGCTTGGGCAAAGCACATGTTCACTTTAACCGCTTCCTGACCGCCCACTGCATATATACGTCAGCAGAATGGCACGGCCAGGCAAAACCACGTACAGGTACGTGGCCCTGTAATTGCCTGCCCGTGGGTCGCGCGTCGGGAGCTCCATGACCCCGGCCGCGGGACCAGCGGACCCAATCGCCACTGGTGTCCCGCGATCGGGTCACAGAGCTGAAGAACGGGGAGAGGTCTGTGTAAACAAACCTCTCCCCGCGCTTCCTACTCTGCCTGTCATTAATCGGCTGTTTCCTGTCATCGGGAAAGCCGATCAATGACGTCAGACGTCAGCCCCGCCCCCTAATGTAAAAAAACACACACACACGTCACAGCCCATAACCCCTCCCCTCCCCCTAGTGGTTAACTCTTTCACTGCATGTGTCATTTATACAGGAATCAATGCATTTAAATAGCATTGATTGCTGTATAAATGACAATGGTCACAAAAATGTGTCAAAAATGTCCGATGTGTCCGCCATAATGTCGCAGTCACAATAATAATCGCTGATCGCCGCCATTACTAGTAAAAAAAAATATTAATAAAAATGCTATAAAACTATCCCCTATTTTGTAAACACTATAACTTTTGCACAAACCAATCAATAATCGCTAATTGCGATTTTTTTTACCAAAAGTATGTAGAAGAATACGTATTGTCCTAAACTGAGGAAAGAAAATGTTTTTTTATATATTTTTTGGGGATATTTATTATAGCAAAAAGCAAAAAATATTGAATTTTTTTCAAAATTGTCGCTCTATTTTTGTTTATAGCGCAAAATAAAAACCGCAGGGGCGATCAAATACCACCAAAAGAAAGCTCTATTTGTGGGAAAATAAGGACGCCAATTTTGTTTGGGAGCCACGTCGCACAACCTCGCAATTGTCAGTTAAAGCGACGCAGTGCCGATTCGCAAAAAGGGGCCTGGTCCTTTGGCTGCCAATTGGTCCAGGGGTGAAGTGGTTAAAATAAAGTTATGATGAAAAATTTGAAAAATGGTGTTGGTCATTGCTGTTTTCCTTGAAAATTCTTCTCTGACAGTGTCTTGCTTCTGCAGTCTGTATGTAGCACATGAAAGTCAAAGTAATGTCTCTATAATTGTTTGGGTCAATCACCTAAAATATTAAGGCCAAAATATCAACATGACTGCCAGGCAGCTATTGTCTTCAGAAGGTGACCAGTAATTGCTAGCCTACAACCCCTCCCTCCAACCCGACATGTACCCTTGAAAGTTAATCTCCTGCCAAAAATGTACTATTTTTGTTGTAATGCTAGCAATCAGTTAGAGCACTGGTTCTCAAGTCCTGTCCTTTAGGACCCACTAACAGGCCAGGTTTGCAAGATAACTGAAATACATCACTGGTGATATCATTTGCTGCTCAGTGATTGCAGTATTCTAGTCTGCATCTACCCAAGTTAATACTTAAAATCTGGGCTGTTAGTGGGTTCTGAGGACAGGAGTTGAGAACCACTGAGTTAGAGGAATGTGGGGGAATCAGATGAGCTTTAACATAGCAAATTTAAAAAAAAAGGGAGAGTGGTGCGCTTATTCAAAATAATGTTCCATTAATATGAAACCTAAAAATAAAATAAACTAAAATATAGTGCAAGAAAAGTCTAAGTAAAACCAAATGGTAGGAATTAGTTTATATAGAGATAGATGTCTCATAGACCAGTAGCTTGATAGAAGGAAAACAAAACATCGGTCCAACATCGATTGTAAAATTTATAGATTAGCCATTCACTTCCAACAATGACCAAAAGGTCAAACAAGGCTCATCAGATAGCAAATGGGGAATCCTGCTAGGGGATCTATGAAGACTTTTAAGTAGATGTAGATGGCACAATGTAGTAGTTTTTTGGAGAAAGCTTTTCTCTATATATGGAACTACCCAGTGGTAAGCGCAGGATGTGTTTGTGTTACGATTCCATGCAGCATTTCGTCTTTGCTTGGGACCTGAAAGTCTCCGTAGATCCACCAGCAGGTTTCCCCCTTTTTTTACAGAAATGTATAAATTAACTAGAAAATAACCTACCAAGAGATAAATAACTGCAGTCATTGCCAAACCCTTTCTGACCCCTGTTACCTGGCTATTATCTTGTTCCCTTTAAATCACTGAGTCACTAACATATCCATAAAGCATTTACCATATCAAAGGAGAGGTAACCTTTCACTGGGGAGTTTTCTTTTCTGTTCCTGTACCCGACCATCTGATGACAACTTCAATATATTTTAGTAGCAGAAGTGGGTATGATATGCCTCTGATAAAGTCTCAACAGGGACCTGTGAGGCTAATATAAATTGGGATTTTTACATTCTCTGCTGCTTTTAATAAAAAAAAATATATTCATTATTTGTACTAAATGCTTTGGTACACTAAACTATGCTAAACATTAGATTTTAAGTATACAGTAGGTCCATTTTAAGGACAAAAATGTAACGGAGGTTATAAAAAATAATCCAAAATATCATTTGATTTTCTTCACTTGTCGCAATCCAGTGGTATTTATAGCTATACTTTTATGGTAATAAGATGAGCCTTTTTAATGTTTGATGTTTTTCACTTTAGTTTTGAATTAATTGGAGGCACTGAGGTTAAAAGCCATCCATCATTAACAAACTAGATGAAAAATTAAAATGATAATGTACTGTGTAATAGGGTAGAAATTGAAAAAGCCAAATCAACAAAGCTTGTCAAACTGAAAAGTGAACATGTGCCTTAACATTTGCTTCAGTTTCAAGTCAATTCTGATAAGATTGTTGTCACATTTCATTGCTACTGATTAGCTTTAAAATAATTTTTGATAATATTAAATGAATAATATAGTGTTGCAAAGTCAATCTGTCAAACCATATACTTTATTCCTTGCTTCTATACTTTAAAACCTAATTTCACAAAAGTGTCCCCCTGCAAACTTATACATACTAACCTATTATGCTTGCTTCTTACCTGCTGGCAGTTGTCCCTTATCAGCATAACCCAATACGATTGCTCAAGTAAAAGCTTGTAAAAAAAGAACAAATGCCTTCCCAAATTGTAAGATTGTTTCAGTTTTCATGGTGCGTATTTTTTGTTTCATTAATTACTTTTTGTTATATTGTCCTGGGGTTTAGAAGACCAGTAGGCTTGCTTAATTAGGCAACAAGCAATGCACAGAGATTATTTACCCATAGAAAAAAATCTGAATAAAAATTTGTCTGATGTGAATACCACATGCTGATATGTGCCTTGAGTTACTTTACACTTTGTACCAGATGATTGCTCTTTTCACATCTTGTTAAATACACGCCTATGTGTTGGCTAAGAATAAAGAGGCGAAAATGAACACTGATTCTTTTGTTCCAAAAGAGAATACAAAGAACTACAGGTATCTTTTTTCACCTGAAGTTACTTAAATCTCTAAAGTAAACTGGTAAAAAAAGAAGACAAGACCCCTTCAAAACTTTTAGCAACAAGTGACAGACTTGTGAAACATTTTAACTATCATAGATTTTCATCTGTTTAAAAACCTATTCCCTATAACTGTATATTGCCATATCTATGATGTTACAGTATATAAAGTGATGTAAGATCCCCTTATGCTAGGGGATCAGCATACATTTTAGCTGCATATTTGTAATGTAACTGCAGCTGTACTTGTTTAATCATTGGGCAAGCAATGCAGTGTTTCTGGCACCATACATGTTACAAACTGACCATCACGGATACAATTAGCATGCTGCAATCCAAAATTATGCATTCAGTAGTTAGTTCTCTTGTCAAGACTTAAACTAATCAATTCATTGGGTGACTTTACCCATAATATACAAGCTTTACTAAATATAGACTGTTTAGCCTGCATACACAGATTTAGAATTCCACATTTTAGATGCTGTAGGCATACAAACTTTTCCTCCAAAAGCAACACCCCTTCTGCTATTACCTTTTTAACAAAGAACATTTCAACGAATACAAAAGAAATTATAGCGGATACGAATGAATTCGACATGATTCGGTAATTCGGTAAAGATCTAATGAAACAAAAGGTCAACTCAAAGTAAATCTTACAGTCCAATCAGCTGATTAATTTTGTATTGAAGGTTGGATTGCTGTCAAAGTGCATTCCTGAGAACTGAGTGAGAAGGGTATTGTATTGTATTTGAGCAGAGGAGAAGAGATATTGTCATTGTGTGTGTTAAAAGATTCAATAAACAAACGACTTTCCAAACTATGAATCATTATCACGAATATATATATATACAAAAATATTGAATTCCAACGAATACGAACAAAATTATAGTGCATATAACGAATGAATTCAACATGATTCGAGATTCAGTATAACGAATATTGACACTCTACAGAAATAACGAATTATCTGAAAACGTATTAACGTAACATAACGAATATAACAGAACGAAATTATGTATTTTACAAATGACAGCGAACCGAAACTAAACAAAATTTTCCGTTGTGCACAAGTCTACTAGGGATCAGTGAACCAGGCAAAGTTTGGTCCACAGAAGGTTCAGCTAGAGGAAGAAATCTGGTAAACAGTCCCAAACCCCATTGATGTCTATAGAAGACCTTTTTTTCTGGCCTTTTCCAAAGTTAAAAATCAATGGATTATAAACAATTTATTGAAGACCATTCAATACGAAGAGAAAGCTGCATCTGCCATCTATAGGCACGGGCCTGTAACTAATAGTAAATATGAGCCTGCATGGGCAATGTAATTTTTTGCTTGGACGTCACTTTTGCATCCATTTGTGAGTTTTACACAGAAAATGCATTGCACCAATTTGATAATACTGTATATACACAAATGCCATTTGATTTATGGGTGTTGTTGTTTGAAACTGTTCTTGCTTTGTTTTACAGATGTGAGAAGTAAAATATGTACAAATGTTTTGGCACAACATATTTGTATCTTTACCATATATAATCTGAGCCGTATTTCCATCACTGGAACTTGTAGGCATGCCACTTTTGCCAAAAAGCATCTGCTATGATCACTTCTTTTACACATAACATGTGTTTGCTCTATTGGTCCTACCTTAAATAACATTTAGAGACAATCCATAAATTAAGATATATCAGATGATTGGAAAACTATTTGTGTCATATAACAATACAAAATCACCTTTTTGTCTCTGTTACCAATAGGCAAAAGCCTATTGCGCCTATTGCTAAATTCAGCCTTTTATATAAAGCATATTTTCAATAAAACAAATACATTGTACTTGATGTTTTTCTATTTAACTGATATAAAGACTGTAAAAAATGTAGTATAGAAACAGTAAAATCTGCCTTAAAACTTGTTCACTCTAAAAGAGTGTTTTATTTTGGTTTCTGATTGTTCTTTAGAAATGTATAACATGTATATGTATATACATAATATGCATGTTTGTGAAGAGTATTTCCTGCTAAGATATTTAGGTTTAATAGTCTTAATGCAAAATGCAAGCAATGCACAATAATAGTACACGTAACAATTATCTGGTAGCCAAGGGTTGATTCCCAGGCATTTATAGCCTTAATGTCTGAGATTGCTTAATTATGATATTTGCTCCAGTTTAACAATGTGGATAGTGTTGGCTGAAGGTGTAACCCCATCATTAACCTGACAAATAAAATATTGGAGGAACATTCAGGTCATTCTCAAAAAGTGTTGCCTATTAAATATGATTAGAAGCAAGAGGTGAGGTACTGGAACACATAAATATAGTCAGAATTAAAGCAGAACTAAAACAGCATCCAGATAATTATCTGCTAAAATGAATTTCTATTCAAAATGAAAACTTCCCAAATGAATCTGACTTTTTCATGCAGTAACAGAAGAGACACATATGTGACTGCTGTTTATTTTTCTTGGCAAAATTCAGATATACTATGGATGACTGGAATTTAGACTTAACAGCAGGTTGTGTTGCGAATATCATTTGTGATGTGTTTAGATAGTTACAGTCATTATGGATTTAGATTACATGAGCGGAATTTCACTTGACTGAAGTTTCAAAGCAAGTCAAGCCAATGCTTTAGTATGTTGCTAAAATGAATTAAGTCAATGTGGAAGGTAAAAATAATGTGGTATTGGTGTTTTTTAAGGGTGCAATTAGCTTTATGTGACTATTGGGGTTTTACCTTTTTTAGTGTATTTTACAATTTGACAGAGAGAAAAAAAGATGGCAAAGATGTACAATACAATATATACATTTGTGTGCTATTCCCTGCACCAACATTTTTTTTGTGAAAAAAGTCAAATAATAAAATACACAAAATTGTTTTTCTAATGGTATACTTTATTATTAGAACAAAATATGGTGACATTGCAGGCTAAAAATACAGGACAAAAATTCAACATAGGCAACATAAGTTTTAGAGAAATCAATTCTAACCACAAGCTAGTCTGAAAAAACATGTTTAAGGTCTGTTTAAAAGCTTAAAATAAATGAGATTGCCTTGTGTTGTGAATGGAAGGATTTCCACAGCAGGATACAGCAGAAGGAAACACCTTAATCAGTGTAAAAAGGTGATAAGAAAGGCAGGGATACGTAATTCCTGTAAAAAATTAAAGCTTTTAAAATGTATCTCTAGGCAAGTATGAAATGGTTTATTTCAGTCTCTGTCCCTATCACGGAAATGTATTATCTATTTGTACTGGTGACCTTTGTCATTGACAATGAAATTGAAGGAATATCCAAATTTTAGTGTTATCTTCACAAAAAGAGGTGAGAGGGAATCTTCCAATTAGAACACCTGTTCCACAGGAGAGGAATTCCCCTCACTTTGGGAGATTTTCTCTAACTTCCAATTGCATCTCTGGGACAGAAAGTGAAAGTTGGTACAAAGGCAACAAGAACAAACAAAACTGGCATTGGTTTTAACTCTTCCCTACTTTATCCAAAGCTAAACAGTTTTGGTTATACAAATTAAAACTGTAGTAAGACTTCTCAGGGGGTCAAAGAGGGTACACATTAGACCAAATTAAACTGGAACTGCAGTCAACTTTTGGATATAGTGGAGAGGGGTTAAAATATCTGATTTGTATTGCTGTCTATGTATTTTGCCTTCTATCCTGACAAGTGGGAAACCTTCCAACAACATTTGAGACAAATTTGGCAGAAGTTCTAACACTTCCTTACTGTCACTAAAACTAAAAATGTTTTGCCTGAGGTTTGATTATGAATATGAAGCTGTGTTACTGACCACAGCTAGCTAGGTTGAATGAGTTTGCCATAAAATGTAATTTATGTAGATGAATGTCTCCAAGTTTAAGCACCTTCCCATTTGCCAATACTGCAGAACATGACCAGAGATAATAAACCTATGGGGCTTTATACAGAATGGCCGAGTATAATAAAGGCACACAGCACAGTAAATGTATACAGGCTGGTATTCCTTTCCATTTAGTATGTTATTCATTAGGATTTCCCAACTGAGAAAAAATGTTCTCTTTATCTTCAAATGTAAAATTCCTTACCTATTTATATTCAAGAACATATTTTATTCAGCATGCAATTTTAAGTCTTTACAGTCAGCTTACACACTTGTGAATGGTTATAAATATTTAAATTATTGTAATGGCAGACAAAAGGCATTGCATTATGCATGTTAACGTAAATGATAATGATGCGTGAAGCAAACTATATGCCAGTAAATAGTAGAGCAGTATGCTTCTGATTGTATAATGGTTGGCTTCTTGAGCAAGATGGGATGGGTATTTTTAATATATCTTATTTATTCATATTTTTTAACATTTGTGTTTACAATGTTGTTACAATATGGAAAAGAGATTGGTCAGCATTTCAATGTCTTACACATTTTTCACATATAAAAAATGTATAATCAGAAAATATAGGAAAAGCATTTTGATAGTAATGATTAAGAGAATGTATGAGCAGGCAATATAACACAAACATTTGCTCTGTTGTTCCAAAAAGTTGGAGCAAAGCTGCAGATAACACCACTGCTCACTGTACTTGTTCTTACCTTTTAATATGGGCCCCATGTGCTTTTGAAATGGTAAGGGTCTGTAAACATGGTCATTTCCTAAAAAATAAATGGCAAGACTTACCAAAAGGGAAATCAATAATAGCGGGCATAAATTGCTATGGTGTTGTGGAAACATATAAGCATGCATTCTCTTGCACATTGAGCACTATCCTTCTCTAGCACATCGTACATTGATGTTTAATACATATAGTGTGGTCCCAAATTGCAATGCATGTTGAACAACATCCAAGTAAGGTGAATTTTGTGCCTTCTGTTGCTATAAGTCAACATTTTTACCTGGAATAAAAAAAAATGCAAAATATAAACAAATGTAACAACACTACAGCTGCCCACTAAGGAATGAAATATGCACTTGGCAAGCAAACCATCAGTCAATAAGAACCATACACAGTGCTGTTAATAGCTAAAAAGACCTTGTATATACAGGTACTTGTCACTTGTGGCTACAGGTGTACATGCATACTATTATGTCTACTGCAGAGCATGAGAACTGGGTTGTTTACTGTTAGTGTTATTTAACTGTCATCCTTATGTGATTTTGTTCCTATTTGAGAAACAGATATAAAATCCTTAAAGCGGTTCTGCACTCATTTCATTTAGTAAATCTCTTTGCCTTCCAAATCAGGCAAAGAGTACTAAATGAAATGTTTTTTTTTTTTTTTTTTTTTTTTACTTACCTTGTAATTGAAGACTTCCGGTCTTCTCCCTCTGCGGCGGCGGGCGGGGTCTTGCGTCGATCGTCGTCACGCCGCACTGTCTCCTGGGATCTGGTGTCATTGATCCCAGGAGTCAGTGCGGGCATCTTCCGAAATCTCGCGAGATTTCGGCCACATCTTCCGAAATCTCCCGAGATTTCGGCCGCATCTGCCGAAATCTCGTGAGATCTCGGCAGATGTGCCGTTACTGCGCACGCGCGAGTAACGGCAGTGCATGCTGGGCCATCTAAAGTTCCTGTGGGTGTTTCACATGCCCACAGGCAAGATGGCCCCCAGCACTAAAGAAGAAGACGAGGAACTTCATCGGACGAAAACCGGCGGCGATCGAGATGGAAGATGGAACAGGTGAGTCCCCTAATAAAGGTAAGCACACTTTATATTACGTCCTAAAAAAAAAATTTTTTTTTCAGAGTGCAGAACCGCTTTAATAATGGGTGGATTAAAACATAAATGATAAATGCAATTATAATTTAGGTATGAAACTACTTGCTGTTCTATGTTCCGATGCTGGAGTGTGCACTCTATAACCCATCTGATCGATGTGTCGGCATGCAAGCTTTAATAAATCAGACCCATTAACTGAGTCACAGATGTATGGCCTGTGTGCTATTACTGAGCACAGGGACTTACTTATTGTTTTAGTAAGCTTTAAAACAAACATATACCGCATCAGCTGTAGATTAAAATCTGTACAGTTCTAGTTTCTGCTGTTCATTCCAGCAGGGCACCCCAGTATCCAAAGGTGAATATTACATCTGACATCTTTATGTACATAGCTTAAACAAAAGCCACACAAAAAGATATGCAGGAACCTTGGCTTTTTAACAACATAAGCACATGCCATAAAACAAGAATAAATGTGGGTTCACAGACCACCATTTTCTCAGTGGCTTGTATAGATTTTAACAGAAACAGTTTTGTAGCATGCCTATGGGTACATTTACCAAATCCAAACCAAATTTATTTAGTGGGTGCTCTCAGCAGTTTCTGACAGAATGCCTTGAGGTGATTCAGTTCGCATTCAATAAAAACATAATTACAAAACACTGTTGAATGCTTTCAACTGTTTTCACTGTTATGAGCTCTAAGGGCCATAATGCTGCCACGCGTGAAAATTTGCCTGGGGCAGGATCTCTAGAAAATGAAAGGAGGACACATACCTGCTTTGTATGTGTCACCTTTTTGCCTAAGTTACCCGATAAAGTCCTCTGTCTTGCTTTCCCAGATAGTGAGGGAATAACACATGCAAGCAGCTGACATTCCAACCATGACCACATAAGTCAGAGAGTTTAGGTAATTTAATTTAATATGATTTTTCTGCAATCCCTCAGCAGAACGTACTTCACAGGGTCACTGGGAGTGTTCCCCTGAAGTCTATACTGTGTCATTTCTCTCACTCTCTTTATCCTGCATCACCTATTCACACTTCCAAGGCAGGTCTGTGAGAAAATTTAATTTTTTATTACAATATAATTTAAGTATGTAAGAAGCAGTAAGCACAGCTCTTCATTTTTTTCCCATTGCTTTCCGTTATATATCCCAGTTGACATTTACTTTTAAATGTTTTATTTATTTATTTTTTACCTGCAAATGCATGCAACATTCTGATTCTGCAAGTTCATTCTTTATTTATTTCAAGTGGTTGCTTACTTAAAATGAACTGTAGCAAAAATATATATTCCATACTGTATAACTTTGTTCAAGCTTAAATTCTGGGCAATCTTTTCCTCAAAAAAAAAAAAAAAGAAAAACTACAATTTATATCCCAGCTACCCTAAGTTAAATTCTGAAGAATGTCATAGTTAAGTAAGAATGAGGAGAAGGTGCATCAATGGGCTCTAGAACAGTATGGTACAATTTAAGAGGTATGAAGCACATTCTCAGTGAAGTTGCTCAATCATTCTTGAGGCATTAATAGTTAGTCATGTTTTCCTTTTGTCTGGGCTCATTTCTATTCCTTTACAGGGAAGACTCTGCACAGCTTTATGGTACCTTTTTTAATTGTACAGCTTTGTAAAAACACATAAAATAACAGCTACATGAGAAATGAATATTATTGTATCTTCTACTACGAGAACATTTGCATAAATGCATGCAAGAGACTACTTGATTTCATATATTTTACATTTATTTACACTCCAGTCTGCCTATTTTAAGCAGTGAACAGAAAATTGGTTTTGACTTAATAGCATGCTGATTTGCCTATGATAAATGATTGCTGACTTGGAAAAATGAGACAGAAATGACCAGAAATTCTCTTTAATCAACAGAAGTTAAGAATATTCTCGGGTGAATTATTCAGTCCTTGTTTCTCTTGTTTCTCTCAGACTTGTCAGAGACAAGATATATAAATGAGAAACAAATTATTGCAGTTTGCACATGATTTAACCTTACTTCTCCTCAACTCTATAATTCATAATTTCAAAGGTGATTTGCTTTATTACTGAAAAAAAGAAAAAGGTATAACAAATAACCTCAGTGCTTTTTATTTAACAATAAATACACATATACTAAGCCATCTGTCATATACAATGATTTATATGACTAATTAAAATTGATGAACTGTGCACTGTTAACCTAGACCTGTGCTTTCATTCTAATAGTTTTGTGGATATACTAAATGGCAGAACAAGTCTCATAGATCCATATGGCTATAAAATTGGTATTGCTTAATCAATTAACCCTCTGTCATAGAAAGTTGGACAATCTGCAGGCAATAGATCTACTTTGAGGCATCAGGGAACCCTAAATAATGAATAATCCTTAAACTGGGTAAATATTTCCTTTGATATTTCTGCACATGGATTTGCTGCAAGCATACATCTATGCCTGTGCAATGCAAGGAAGCTAAGCTTGAAATACATGTTGATTTAAGTATAGATCCCTAGACATAAGGAGAAGCAGGAGAACAAGGGAGGTGAGATGGGAGTAAGATTTGTATCGGGGCATATGATTCAGTATGTGGGTTCAGAATGAGCAAGAAGGGATGAGTGAATAAAAGGGATAGGCCAGGAGGAAGGGTGATATACTGTATATAAGCTATAGGGTGG
The DNA here is from genome assembly GCA_028564925.1 of Lithobates sylvaticus. NCBI lineage: Eukaryota > Metazoa > Chordata > Amphibia > Anura > Ranidae > Lithobates > Lithobates sylvaticus. The sequence continues at coordinate 394,174,435 of CM053027.1, forward strand.
AGAAAAGGGGTAAAGGGAAGTGGGTTGATGAAGGACACTATTGGCAGAAGGTAAAGTAAAGAGAGCATGTTACATGGTGAAGATAGTAGGAATCATAATTAGAAAGAAAAAGCTTGTTCACATGCAGTCTGGCTGGAGTGGGACCCTGTTGTCTGTAATTTTTTTCTTATTTGTGCCTACTTAAAAAGCAATGTTAAAGTGTCAGGATAAGTTCTGGTCCTTGCTTGTTAAGCAGACATTCCAAGCCTCCCATTTTATTAATTTCAGGCAATGGTCCTCAATAGGAGAGTTAACTAGCAAGACCCCTATGGCCCCTACTTATGGAATGTCTTACAACCCAAGCATTTTCTAATGAGTCATCTAATGACTCACCTTACCAGCATCTCTCTAACAAAGTCTGACTCCATTTTAGCAACACAGCATTAAGTCAGGCCTCTTTAGACACTCTCTTTCTAGCCTTTATTCACACATCTTAGCTCCCAAACTTTAATGATATCCTTTACAATTGAACAATGCCAGTAAATCTTACATTTATTTTGACACAGAGCAGAAGTAGTCCTTCATAAATTGTATTCATTCATGTCTGAAAGCTGTTGGAGATGTAATACAGTTAAGGGTACCAAAAGACATTTTTTGTTCTTGAACATAGTTGATGTCCTTCTGGTAAGGCTGCATCCTTACTAATCACTGATGTCACCCATTTTGTTTACCCGGCCATGTAAACAAATGGGTGGGGACTGAAGTAGGGTTCAGCCTAAATATGGCTTAATATAGGCACATGGCCATATTTGGTAAATTATGTTACCACTATCCCAGCCATATTTGGGCAATGATGTCACCACTATTTCTGCCCCTTTCTTTATATAGCTTATATAACCTTTGTGTGAGATGGGTCATTGAGGGTTTATTTTTTAGCGAGTAGTTGGCATAAGGGATTGGCATAAGGGTTTTTTTTTTTTAAGGACTTGTAAAATGTTTGGGTGTCTTTATTTCTATGTGTCATCATTTTTTGTGAATAATTAGGGGTACTATGTACCCAGTACACATTCATGTGGGGAGGGCGCTATCTGGGTGCCCCTATCCTGGGCAAGGGTTGTGGTTATGAGGCCCTTGCCCTCTTCAACCTAAGGACCATGTTGAGGGTATGTGGACTGGTATGGTTCAGGAGGGTGGGCACACACTCATTCCCCCTTCCCGGCCAGGAATTTTTAGGGGGACCTCACGCATTTTTTTTTGTGGAGTGCACCCTTAAAATCTGTACCAAAACCAAAGGATTTCCTTTTGATTTTTTAATGAGTTAACCACCTTAAGAACTATACCAGACTGAAAGGATCTGGTATTCATTTTGAGGGGAGATGCACACACATTTGTATTTCATTATTGCTGTACAGCTACAGAAAAAATTATATTTGCAAAGGAAAACAAATGACACAGTATTATTTATATAAATAATTTTAGTGCAACATTTTTTTTTGTTACAAATTCAGGTGTGAGTTCTTGTATTAACATTTTCACTTTTATGCTTGCAGCTTAACATTACAGTGTGCAAAAGATTTCTCATACTACTAGTAGTAGTATAAAAAGAGTAGTAGTAAAAAAATAATTTCCCAACATTTCACAGACTATTCACTTCTTCCATTCTTTCTTCCTTCTACTCCCAAACTTCTATGAAAACTTACTGTAGATTGAGCCTTCATCACCTTCTTAACACTGCTAAAGCTTGTTTTCCATACTAATGGAAGGACCCTTCTCCCCTTTCAATAGCTATGTGGCTCAGAAAGTGGAGGATATCTGGAGGATGGAGGATCTTATCCTTTCCACTCAGAAAACAAACATAAATGTATTACAAAACATATTTTAATGGATTGATTTTATTTTTAAGCATGAGGGGAAGGTTTGATGCATGATAATTCATTAACTCCCTTATCACAGACCCAGGGGGACCCTCGTGCCCCCCTAGCCACACCCCCAAATCCTATTATATCCTCCTACTGGCTTTCCTCTTTCTCCAATATCACTGCCTTCCCATATACCCTGTGATTTCCCTTCCCTGCACCCTTTTGATTTTTGTATTTCATGCCCTGAATCTGATTCCTATGCCCCATTTCATTTTCCTTACTTGACAATTATACCTTGAGGTTATTGCACCTGTAATTAACACAGTTAACATATACATATCCATGGTCTTCACCTTCTGCTTATACAGTATATCCCTTTTCTGGACTCTCTGCATACTGCCTGAGGCACAACACTTTAGTAAAAAAAAAATGCACTGACAGAAAACAATGATGCTGTATGACTATCCAATTCATAATATTGTAATGTACCATGATATTGTCTCATGTCTTATACAGTACATGACACTTCATGTTATATAAATAAGGATTTACAAAAAAGTATGGGGATACTTGTACAGGGATGATATATAGGTAGAAATTTCCATGGAAATATTTTTTAGTTTATAATGCATGTGTCATTAATTTTGGAATTAAGAACTGTTGCAGTTTGGTAGCTTTCTCCTGTGTAAGAAATGGGTAATGTTTGTGGTTGGTTTTCATGCACTCATTATGCTGTTGCCCAGCAATACTGCTTTTCTGGAAAAGTTTTACAAGCCAAATTTAAGCAAATAATGGAGTGTTACCACTTGTAGACCTACTGGTGATTTGGAATGTAAGTTAACTAAGCAGAATACAATGCCCTGGGATTTGCTGATTAAAATAATTTCTGCAGAAGAGTAAGTTAACAGGGAGGGAAATAATTATAAAAGATTACTTAAAAAATCTATATAAGTGTACATATTAAGTGCATAGTACAGCATTTTCTTTTTTCTCATAAACCACTAACACATTAAACAAGTAAACAATATCATATTTGTTGCTAATTATTTTGCTGTTTTATTGAATTTAGAATAGTGATGTTTATTAAAACATTAACAAATAGTCTTTATAGAAATATGAACATTCCTAAATTGAAGCTAGTTGCAAAAAAAAACATGTCAGATGAAAATAAGGTTTAAAGCGGAGCTACACTGCCCCTGATGTTTTTTTTTTTTTTTTAATGGGGATTGCTTAATAAAATGATTTGTAAAGCATTAGCTCACCTGTCCTGTCTGTCCGGCTTTGGCCGTTTGGATTTTATGTCTAAAAAACACTTTGTATACATTTCCGGCTTCATCCCCATCTTGCGTGTGGGCATGTGAATACTCCAGGGCATTGTCTTCCTGGATTTCATTCACGCCTCTCTCTAATCTCGCGCATGCGCAGTACACCATTCATAGGAGCGCCGTCAGCAGCGTTGTGATGATGTCACGTTCGGTTCGAAGTCTTGCACGATCTCAGGCCAGGCAGCCGCACTGACTCCTGGGAGCTATGACACAAGCTCCCAGGAGACAGTGCGGTCTAGGGGATATTACGTAATAGCCGTAATATCCCCACCCATATCAGAGGGACCAGGAACCAGGAAGCGATGGATGCAAAGAAGAAGAACAACTAATGGTAAGTAAAAAAAAAAAAAAACTGCCGTTTCAGATCGAGGAAGGTGAGTATTTTTTTTTATTATAGGTTTTAAAAACGGGTGTTGCTCCGCTTTAATATCTGTTTATTATAAGTCATAAAGGGCCAACCCTAGAAAAACATGCTTTTAGGAATAAAAAAATAAAGACTAATGAATTCTTATTGAAAATGACTACATGAGTACATTGCTCAGATTAATATGTTTACCTTTAAACAATGCTACATGTGAAATATTACTAATATATATAAAGTTCTGCATACATTTTATGTTTTTCTTGTGGACTTACATTTATATGGGTTATTGGGTAACCTTTATAACAGTGAGGCAATCAGCATCATTTTTTTAATAGGCTTAATAGCACCAGAGTACTGTACCATGTTAACCATTGATTAAAGCAGAGAGTTCAGCGTTAAAGGAATACTCGTTATTGTACAACTCAATAATTTGAAAATGCAAGCTTTCAAAACACATTAAGGTTCTCTGTCAGGCATGATAGAAATTTTATGTGTCACTAAGATTTTATCTGAAACTAGTTGTTCTCTCTGCCAATGTAGCCTATTTCTTATACCAGGCCCATGACTAATGTTGCATAGAAATGTACCTTTCAATCTATTTTTATTGAGAAACAAAAACATAGCATTGTTGTCATAAGAATAAATGAGAAAAAACGAAACAGAAACAAATACAGTACAGTGGAACTACATAAGAACATACGTTATATAAAAACTACCAATAAATTAAGCTACAGCACAGTTGACCACAGCAAAAGTTGCAACACTTCCATAGTCATCTATAGCATGATATAGGGATATGTAAACATGAGTTTAGGCATCGAATTACCAGGCATGTACAAGAAAAATTGCTAATAAACCAAAGTGACCAAAATCATTGTTTTGACAAAATGGTTTTAAAAGTCCTGTCAATGCAAAAACAAAAACAAAATGAAATGAGATATAGCCAACAAGGTGAGAAAATAGAAAATAACAAAAGAATAAAACAATGGGAGAAAAAAAGGGGCTGCAGAGAAACTAAAGGGAAAGGTAAAGAGAGTGTGATAGCAAGGGGTATTAGGCTGCTAAGAGCCATGAATGGATTGGTTATGATAAATGGGTTGAGACAAATTATAAGACTATCAAGGGTGGTTTTATTCAAATAGTTTAAGAGCCGGTCCATACTATAAAGGGTGTGTTCATATGCATGGTTTTGCATGGTCCTATGTAGTACATTTTTGACAGCCCATTATTTCAATTCCAACTGAAGTCTCTAACTATTTTTTTTCTTTATTACGCTGCGCCCTTCATGTTGTGATTTCTAATTGTTTTAGGATTGGAAATATTTTAAAATATGCTTTTCTCTAAGTGGAATCATTACTTCCTGCAATCCAGTGGTCTATGTTGGCATCACTGTGTAAAGGCCAGGTCCTTCAGTACAAGTGTCCTCAACCAGACATGTAGTACAGGTGTATCTGACCAGTTCTGTTATATTACTGATTGCATTGCATTACTGAGTTAAACTCTTGTATCTATTGGAGGATACAGACATACTTAGACACAGTGTGCATCTTCTATAAAAAGAGAGTTGGAGTAAGACCATAAAAATAGAGACTGTTGTTAAAATTAATATCTGACTAAGTTTACATTCCTATGATTCAGTTGGGCTTTAAATGTACAGTGAGTAATTTCTTGTGCTTCATGATATGTGATATGGCAAAGATATGTAATAAAAAAGAGTATTCTGCAGGTTGAAATGAAAGAGAAATCTCCCTAAATAATCAGTTGCATCATCCACTTTCCTGCAATTAGACTTTGGGACGAAGTCCATCAATTAGGAAATAGGCTTCATATAAAAATCGCTAAGACTTTCTCTATCATCTTCTCATACTTAGATATGAATGTATCATGACTTTTACTGTCCAAACCCTGTGTGAATTATCCAATAACACTCCTGACTCCTGGACACTCTATCCTAAAAGCAACTGCTAATATCACTCAAGTGTGTCAGGTAGATGGTACCAATTGTGCCTCTTTGCAGTTTTTTGCACGAATACATGGTTCTAAAGTTTGATAGTTGATAAATAAAATTTCAAATATCCTCTAAAAATAATGTTTGTGGTTTTCCTTCAATGAATTCTAAATTCAGTAATACATGGCTGACGTCTGGCACCAGTTAATACGGTCATACAGTATATGTGAGGTCTTTTAATTTAAAGGACTGAGCATTAAACTGAGGTCAGGGAATGTTCTCTTTATAGTGGTCATATACTCTACAACTCAAATTGATGACTAGTACAACAACCGAGGCTTGAAGGTGAATTGTTCTCCTCTGTAACCAGAGGTCACTTAATGGAACAACAATGGATCATAAACATCACAAAATGTAGCCTGTAGAGGTACTGAATCTGCTTATTGGCACTGATGGTAGTGGCATTTTTATAACGCTGTTACAGACCTGGGCAATTGAAACTGAGCATATCCTGAAAAAAAAAAAGATAAGTAAATCTGGAGATATAGGTATCTAATACTACATTCAAATTTCAGTTTCCCTGTAAAATTTTAATTTTGCACCATTATTTCCTTTTCCCTAACCTTTTTAGTGATCCTGTAGTGGGAAGCAAAAGGAATGCTTTGAAGGGGGTGATGTCAACTTTAAAATGAGATTTGCAAGTAAAGTAATCAATTTAGTGTGATTTAGGTGTTTTTAAAGACCATTTATTGGGGATTTAGGAATGTAAAAGGATTAGAACACCTATTAGGTATTTAAGACTTTCTGTGTCCCGCTATATAATTAACCTGGTGACCACTGTTACAGGACCCAAAGTAATAGGAAATCAACAAACTATTTTACAGCTGTCATCAAAACAGGAGATGATTAGACATGTGCGGTTCGTTTCATTCCGAATTAATATTTGGACACATTTTTTATTATTCGGATATATCCGAATACCCGAATTACAATATAAACAAATTTTACAGAATGCTCCGAATAACGTAACAAAATTTGTCTGAATTTATGTTAAGCCAAAGGTGATTTAAAGAGGCGTAATCATTTGATGAAGATGTTTCTTTTGTTTATTCACTTTGCTGCATTTGACCGATTCCTAAATTTATCGATTTGATCATTTCGAATCGAAAAAAATCAGTAAATTCAAAGAAAATTTGAAAATTCGGAATACGAAGTCTGAATACGAATTCCGAAAATGTATTGAACGAATCAACTGAATTTAACTAAACAAAATAACTAGTTAACGAATCAAAACGAAACAAAACACATTTTTTTATCATGCACATGTCTAGAGTGGTGATAGCTTTACTATGTGATCAGAAAATGCTTGCATAAGAAACACTGGGGTATATTTACTAAAACTGGTGCATTCAAAATCTGGTGCAGCTGTGCATGGTAGCCAATCAGCTTCTAAATTCACCTTGTTCAATTAAGCTTTGGCAATAAAGCCTGGAAGGTGATTAGTTTCTATGCAGATCTGCACCAGATTTTGCATGCTCCTGTTATAGAAAATAATCTCCACTATGTCATTCAGATTGCAAACCTCTCAAAAAATATCACTATAGTGCTAATTTGTGTTCACACCAACCCAGCTTGATTTTATCATTATATTATACTAACCATTTACTCATACAGATTTTTTTCCTCTGTGTGTCACCATGTAGCCATGAAACAGAAATTGTTGCAAGCATTCCCAACAGAAACAAAAAATGACAAGCAGCCATACTGACACACATGGCAGGGGCTTGGTCCACTTTTGTCACCATTAGAAAGCTTGCCCTGAGAAATTATGTGCATCAGCAGTTAAAGTTCATGCAGGGGCTGACTGGCAAATTTTGGCCCAGGGGGTAAGTACAACCCAGAGGCCCATTGTGCAGAAACTCTGCCCCCTTCTGCTCTCCCTCTTCCCTGCCTCCTCATCCCAGACCAAAGCTCTGCTCCAGGTAATCTCTGCTCATCTGGTGGGTTGGGCTGAACAGCACCTGCTGCACCAACGCCGGGTTCCTGAACTGACCATCAGGGGGGAGGCCGAGGGCTGCAAGGGAGAGATGGGTGGCTTTTTTGGGACTAGTCGGGGGGAGGCAGTGGGGGCAGGGCGGCCTGCACTCTGTCCTTATCCTGCACTGACTTTTTACTCCCCATCAGTGTTCTACCCTTAAGGCGTGTCTATAGGCTGCAGGGCTGGTGCAGGGATTTTTGTCTACTCAGGCGAAGGTGCATTTTGCTGCCCCCCACCCACAAAGCAACCCCCACCACTTTATTTGTACTCCAGTGTGTTATGAATTCCCTGCTTTCCCTCACTGGGTACAGGCAGTTGGCAGGTGAGGCAAACTAAAACTTCCACGCTGTGTGCGGTAGGAGAGAGGGCACAATGTTATGCTGGGCACACACAGGAAGTTTTATTTCGTTCAACCCAGCGGGCTGAATGAAAAAAAATCACTGTACTAACACATCCAATGTTAGCACAGAAATCTCCCCGCTAAGCTATTGTGTTCTGACAGGGCGATAGCCCCACCACCAGGACACACATTGGCTGTGAGTGCTGATCGAATGCTGGTTTTCCAGCATACTCCTGAGACTGGCTTCTGTCAGACAGGGAGCTGTACACATGAGCCAAAGGTCAGACGGTTCCTGCTGAACTGACTTTTTTCAGACATTTTTTGGCCCATGTGCACCCTTCCTTAAGGGAATGAAATGACCGGTTTTAGAAAAATTAAATTCTCAGCATTCAGATCCACAGGCATAAAAGCATAGTAAATTAAATCTCTATAAAATATATAAGCCCAAAAGTTACCAATCTGCTAAAGCAGCAAACACAGTATCAGTCAATTGATTAGAACATTGTTTTCCCCAGCAGAAAACAACAGTAAGGGCCCTTTCACACTAGGAACTGCATGTGATTCACATTAAGTTCTGTACCGTGCGATTTCACCGCACCACACTTTTTTAACTGCTTGCCGACCAGTGCATGACGATATGTCGGCACAATAGCACGGCTGCGCAAATGGGCGTACAGGTATGTCACCTTTAAGAAGCGACATTGTGGGCGCGCGCCGGCGGCGCATGCACGTGCCCGCTGCATGCTCAGAAACCGTGCCTGTAGGACCCGGACTCGATGCCTGCCAATGTCCCGCGATCATGCCATGTCCTAGGTAGCCCATCCCCCCCACAGTTAGAATCACTCCCTAGGACACACTTAACCCTTTGATCACCCCCTAGTGTTTAACCCCTTCCCTGCCAGTTTCATTTATACAGTAATCAGTGCTTTTTTATAGTACTGAAAATAAATACTAAGAGAGTATAGATAGTGCGCAGTATCAACCTTAATCTATTTAGATCAATAGGTGATGTTAAAAGAATAAATATGACAAGTGTCGTGATAAAAACTGATACAATATATAAGTGCTTGCGTGACAATCCCAAGTGCCGAATAATAAATGCTTCACGTTACAATGAGGTTGTAACCAATTTATAAATAAATAAATACAAAATGTGTCTATACTCTCTTAGTATTTATTTTCATATTATTTTAAGTGTAGGACACACTTCAATGGTGCAGCATATCATTTGGTCATCTTATCTATTTTAATTGGTTTTCAAAATTTTTAAAATTGTAATATCCTATCAGCGCTTTAGTATTTACCTTACATTTTTATAGTACTGATCGCTGTATAAATGACAATGGTCCCAAAATAGTGTCAAAAGTGTCCGAAGTATCCGCCATAATGTCGCAGTCATGATAAAAATGCCATAAATCTATCCCCTATTTTGTAGACGCTATAACTTTTGCGCAAACCAGGTGGCTTTTCAGCGTAATATAACAAACACTTTACAACTTTATTGTCACCCCTTATGACTAAAGCATTTAATTCTATCCTCAAAGATTGCTCCTTTCGTATGGAATCCCTCCTAGTATCCATTTCTATGATCCCAAAACCAAACTCTGATGACAAGTCCTAGTCTAAATATAGACCAATATCTATACTCAATTTGGACATTAAAATACTTGCTAAGATCCTCTCCAACCAACTTAATCCTATCATAGGAACTCTAATCGATAAAGATCAGACTGGTTTTATTCCATACAGACAAACAGGTGATAATATTCGCTGCACTACGCTTCTAGCCCACATTGCTTGTACCCGGAACATCCCTGCCTGCTTCCTTTCCATTGATATTCAGGCATTTGATTCCTTAACTTGGCCTTATCTCAATTCAATCTTAAACCGATGGGGATTTGGAGCACACTTCTTAAAATGGATCTCCTCTCTATACCATAACCCAAAAGCATATGTCTCATATATGGGATTCCGCTCTGATCCCTTCTCCATTGAAAGAGGAACCAGACAGGTTTGCCCCCTTTCCCCTCTTCTATTTTCCCTAGCAATTGAACCCCTAGCCCAACTCATACGCTCAAATACAAACATTAACCTCCCTGGCGGTATGATTCTGGCTGGAATTTTGTGCTGAAAGCGGTACAATTATTTTGCATGGAAATTTGGCGTTTTTATATTGTAGGCATGCAATTCTTATGAATAACTCACTTAAATCTGTCCGAACCAGAGTCTAGTAGACATCCCAGGTATGATAAAGTTTGAAACACAAAATCATAAATTATAATATAATAAAAATATATATAAAAATGATTCAATAATGTAATCAAATCAAAAACACTGAAATTTGCTCAGTTGCAGAATAGTCGCTGTCATTAAATGTATTGTTTGATGATAAATTGTGATTCTAATTTTTTATCGGTGTTTTCTAGCTGGTCTAAAACCACTTTTGACATAAAGGGACACTTTTTGGTTGCTATGGACAATCTCCAGTTTCCAGGCAGAAAAAAAATCTTTTTTTTATTATATAAAATGACATGCAGGGTACTGGGCAGACCTCTAGGGACAAAGGGGGTGTGTATTTTTTTGTATACAGTACTGTAATCTGTAAGATTACAGTACTGTATGTGTGTTGTGTTTTTAAACTTTTTTGAATTTGGCGCCGATCTCCGCTCCCGCGCGTCGGAACGTCGCAGGGAACGGAGATCAGCGGCACTCGGGCACTGTGTGAATCGAGCGAGCAGATGGCTCGCTCACACAGCAGGGAGACATCGCAGGATCCAGGGGAAAAGGTAAGTAACTTCCCCCCCTGTATCCTGCAATGCAGCCCGAGTCTGGCTCGGGGTTACCGCTCCTAGCAGAAAAAACTGAACCCGAGCCAGACTCGGGATTACCGCCTAGGAGGTTAAAGGCTTTGAACTAGGTGGTCATCAACACAAATTATGCATGTTTGCTGACGATATATTAATATTTCTCAGTTCACCTCTTATATAACCCCCAAACCTTATTGAAACATTTACTAAATTTGGTATAATATCTGGACTTAAAATAAATCCCCAAACATCTAAAGCCCTCAATATCACACTTTCACATGATTTACAATCACAATTACAAGACTCCCTCCCTTTTATCTGGTCGACAACACAAATTACTTTCTTAGGAATTACGTTAACGGCTAACCCTGTGAACTTATTTAAAGCTAATTACCCTCCATTGCTAACTCAAATCACCTCTTTATTGAAAAACTGGTCTTCCCTACCATTGGGTTGGATGGGTAGAATTACAGTAATCAAGATGTCAATACTACCTAAGATCTTATACCTGTTTAGAGTACTCCCTATACAGGTTCCAGCATACTTCATGCACATCCTTCAACGCAAAACAACTCAATTCATATGGGGCAGACTTAAACACCATCTACAACAACACATTTTATAGACACCCCCGAACCCTAGGAGGACTGAGTGTTCCTAACTTTTCAAAATATTATTATGCAGCTCAACTAGCCCAACTACCCAAATACCACGCCACCAAAGAAATTCCCCTCTGGGTTTTGATTGATTCGGTTGAATGTGACCCACTTTCCATTGCGAACCTAGTATGGCTCTCACCTTCCCAATGCTGTTCAGTCAAAAATCCTATCACAAAACATAGTCTCTCAATTTGGGATAGACTCAAAACACGTTTTGGCCTACAATCACAACATAACCCCCTCCTCTCCTTCCTTAAAAATCCCTCTTTCTACCCAGCCTGGATTTCTCCATCCTCCTTTGCTATCTGGACAAACACGGGCGCATCACTTCTATAAAACCAATAATATTACACCTTTTCCTTCACTTTGTGAAACACATGATATACCTCATAATGAAACATATAGATATCTACAAATAAAGCAATTTCTGACTCAAAATGCTGCTCCACATTCAACAGCCCCTGAATACACAATCTTTGAACAAACATGAAAATCGAACCCCCATAGATGAGGACTCATCTCTGATTTGTATGCTCAATTACTGTCACACACTACCATCACCCCCCCCCCCCCCATCCTATACTACCAAATGGGAAACTGACTTAAACCTCCAATCAAACACACTGAACTGGCTGCAAATCTGGCAAGCTACTAAATCAGCAATACCTAATGTCACAGACCTTGAAACCAATTATAAGGTACTTACCAGATGGTACCTTGTTCCCACGAGAATTTCAAAATTTCACCCTCAATATCCAGCACACTGCTTCAGAGGCTGTAGTGATCCTGGTACTCACGTACATATTTGGTGGACCTGTCCCATAGTACGTACCTTTTGGTTTGAAATATTTAATATACTCTCATCCATGTTCGAATTCATCATACTCCCTGATCCAACGGTACAGTAGATGACCGCAATATTGTGTCAATATCGTCGCTTTTATCGGCAAGATTGACACCTTGTGAGCCCCGTCGTGGGAGCCAGCATCCCCAGATCCCGGCCCCCACCCTATGTCAATGTGTATGGGGTACATCGTACCCCTACCCATTCACCTGGGGAAAAAAGTGTCAATAAAAAACACACTAGACAGGTTTTTAAAGTAATTTATTAAGCAGCTCTGGGGGTCTTTTCCGACTTCGGGGGTCTCTTCCGACTCCTTCGCGCTCTCCGGCCTCTTGTCCGACTCTCCGGTTCTTCTCCCGCTCTTCGGCCTCTTCTCCTGCTCTCCGGCCTCTTCTCCCGGTTTCTGGTTCATCTCCCGCTCTCCGGTTACTCTTCCGGTCTCCTCCGCTATGTTCTTCCAGCTCTTTTACTAGCGTTGGCCCGGTCTTCTCCATCCTTCTTTCCTCTTTTCTTCTTCTGATGTTGAGACGACGCTCTCTCCCACTGTAATATCATGTGCGAGGTGTACGACTTTTCTTCACATCACATCACATCACTGTATTTTCTTCACATCAATGACTTATTGATACTTTAATACATTGTAATCTAATTTATTACAGGTCAACTATACTTCCTCTATAACAAACCTATAATATATACAATTGAGATAGTCGGATCTATTACTTTTATCTCCAGGACACACCAAGCCATATTGCCGGATCTTGGCCCTGGTTATATTAAATCATTATCCAACTATCTCATTATTTACTAACTTATAGATCTACAGGTTACTTTGTTGTTACCAATCTCAAACTAATGTTATTTCATAAACAACTGATTACTTTCTTTATTCAACTCTATACCAAATCTGTTAATTGTTTGAAAGTTATTGACTAAAATGTTTACATGAATAATACCTGTTATATTAAGAAGTTTAAAGAAAATAGCAAATATATCTGTTCATCTATAAATGATGATCGAGAAGCCTTTCGTATATATATATATATATATATATATATATATATATATATATATATATATATATATATATATATGTTTATCTTATTTAATTTTAAAATCTGTACTAATAATATGTACTGTATAATTATCAATAAAATATTTTAAAAGAATAAAGCTCTCTTTGGATATTTTGTTTACTGACTCCATATAAGGGTCCAAGTGTTTAGTATTGACCAGTACTACTCCATTCTCTCGTATGTGTGCTTGACCTACTTCAAACATATTTAACAAGTGACTTCTCTGCTTTGTGAACTTCTCATCTACAAACAGGTCAAGTGTTAAGAAGGGAGAGAACAGCATACTGGGAAAGTTACAACCTTCCCAATGGATTCAGTAAACAGAGGAGTTATTTTTCTTACTTAACCCTGCTATTGCCATACAAAAATAAGTATTGTAATAAAATCACACTTGTTCTTTCTGCTTCCATTATTTTGTTGCTTTTGTAGCATTCATGTTATTAGTGGTGTACTTTAATCTTTGCTATAATAATTTAAACATTATGTCTGCCTTGAAACGTATATTTGGAAATATGATTTTCCACTTTGATCTTCTGGATGCTTTGACATAAATCAGCTGTTTTACCATTTCGGCCTTTAATGTTCAGGGTTATCTTACTTTCTACTGTGCTACCATTTCAACAAGCAGAGTAAAATAATATGTTCTCTATCTTTTCTTTCATACATGATATATGTATTTCATTTTTGCCCATACACTATTCATTTTATATTGTATGTATTTAGTAGTTGCTACTTTGGCTATAGTAATCAGTGGTTGACTTGTCTACCTGTGATGGACACGTTAGTCTTGTATGAATGTATATGAGCAGTTCAGTTAAAGATTGCAGTCTTCTTATTTTCTGTTCCATATGTGACAGTTTACTATAGATTGTGGATGACTTTTGATCAATGTTGGAAAGATCCTTGTTTTTAATCAAATGCATTTCAACTCTCATTATAACAAATATTTTTATTTTTGAAATATAAAAAAAAAAAAAAAAATGTGAGGGAAATGCACCATCTTACTATATACAGTACATATCTACAGTATTATAGACACATCTGCTCTATACACTTAGTACAAAATAACTGGTAAACCTTTCACCTTTTATGCAACATATATTGCCATATGTTGATAGTATAAAGCTATTATGTCTTGTTCCTTACCAAACTGTTCATTAGATGTAGTTTATTTATCTGCCTTCAAGAACTTCAAATACAGTAATGTAGAAACATTTCAAGCTTTTACCTTTTTCTAGGTCACATTAACTTTGTTACGGGTTATATATGGTTTTGATAGCTAAATAAAATAAGTAATTGCAGTCTTTCAATGAACCAAAAAAAAATCTAATTCACCTTTTTGCTATGTAAACACAAATACGTGGATTCAGTTATTAAAAATAGGCACCTTCAGGTGTTTGCTAATACCTTTAAGCACAGTTCAGAGTCTTTAATTTGCAAATCTTGACTTTTGCAAAGAACTAGCCTTTCCATATTAACAGTTCCCAATTGACATTTTGGCTGCCCTTTATGGGAATGGCCAATAGGGATTTAAAAGGAAAAGTAGCTCAGTTTGTTGTTTATGGCAAAATAAATTATTTGTACATATGGGTTCAAGATTGCTTTGATTTGATTTCTAATGTCAGTCAGCTTGTTTAACCCATTAGCTCCCAGGTCCATACGTCATACAGACCTGACAGCGGGGGGTTTTATACACATTCCTGATGGCTACAGCCACCAGGACTGTATGTATTTCTAAAAAGCAGACTTCTGCCTGTAAGATGGAAGTATTTAAGGGCTAAACTGCCACCCGATTGCTTCCGGTAACAGAGGGTGTGGAACAGTTACCCCACATGAGTAATTCATTCATAAAAATTCAATTACCTTAGAATGAGTCACAACAGATGTTAATTGTTCAAGAACATGATGGGAGGTATGAAAGTTTGTAAAAAACACCCCAATCTTTTTCCATAATCCAGTGGCCATGCTGTCAGTTAGTCTGGGACAGATGATAATTGTTGAACTTGGCTTCAGGTATGAATTGATGTCAAATTACTGAGGTATAGATATTAAAATTGCATTATATGCAGTCACAGATGCCCCCCCCCCCACACATCCTGTTTAGGAACAGCTGTTCCAGTTGGCCTCTTCCACATTGCTTGTGAATCGGTTGTCCTATCTGTCCTAAATGTGCAATTTGCCAAATTTGGCAAATCTTCTAACACATAGGTAGTGCTATACAATGAACTGAAAAATGCAAACAAATCAGCTTTTCCTAACACACCATATTTAATCCTATAGCCTGCACTTTGCCACGTGTGTGGTTATCATTGGTTTCAATCTGAAAATGAGCAGTATTTTCCAACTTAACTTTCTATTTTTGCAGTTGCTTGACAATAAAATGTGTTATAGCACTTGGATATTTCCTCCAGGTTGATCAAAACATGGGTATGTTTTCATGAAATCTATTTCTTCTTTATAAGCATCCCAAGGCATCTGGTATGCAAGATTCCCTATTTAATTAACAATTAAATGGATCTTATGGAACTCACTTTTGCATTGTTTCATTGTTACAAAATTATTTTATGCCTCATTTGTTTTGCAGCTATTTTCTCTACTACTAGAACATAAAATCTGTCTTACATATTCTTAACTGCAGTAGCTAAACACAGATTTTACAACACCTGACCTGTGAACAGAAAAGTGTTCCAAAGAGTTGTTACAGGAATGTAGCTTACACTGACAGAAGACTTGCTTATCTGTAATTAGTCATAACATTATTGGGTACTGATGAATTTTAACACACCATGAAAATGAAGAGGACAAAAAGATTTTGGAATAAGATTAATGTTTGTTGAAAGCTTATTGTTTACACCCATTGATTAAAGCGATACCATCAGTCTTGCAAAGGTCATGCGATGCCTAAAGCCAAGACTTTTTCTGTGTTGTCACTAAACTGCAATAACATTGACAGCAAACATCTCTTAATTTATTGCTGGCACATTTTCAGTGCCACCATACAATTATATGTTTGACATTAATGCATTTCTCAGTTTTTATTTTCACATTTTAGCTTATTCGGTAACATTGAAGAAAAAAGATGTGCAGTAATCCATAGCAAATAATCATAATTAATTTTATGTTTGTCTGGTCACAAGTTTAATGTCTTCACACAGGTTTTTTCTTGTAAAAATTAGAACAGCAGTGTGTACAAAAAATTTCAATTTTCAAAGCTTTTAGCCAGCTTTGCATAACCTTTTTTAAGCCTTTAAAACACCCATTCAGGTCCCGCTTGGAGATGTTTAGTGTATGACAACTGTAACCTTTTTTCCTACTTTTAAAGTGAGGAATGGTTAGAACTGAACTTTTGGTGTTGTATTGCTATTTGAGGCTCTGTTGGAGAGAAATTTAGGTGCACACTAATAGCAGTATCTCTTGTAGGTTCACTAAATCTTCCTACCAGTTTCCACAAAGTTAGGAGCCAATCAGACTCAATGATGATGTCACAGAGTCTGGAAAAGGCTAATTTATACTTAAAGCAACATCATATGTGCCTTTTTGGATCTACTATTGCTTCATAGACTGAATGGTTATGCAGTGCAAGGAGGTTTGCTGGTACTAGGCCTTAAGAAAACAGTATAGACAAGATGTCTTTATAAATTGGTAATGTCTATTTATAAGTGGACCTTTGGTGAAAACAGTTAGAAAAAATTTCCATAACTGCTGTATAAGCAATTGCAGCAATTAGAAATATATCCCCCCCCCCCCCCAAAAAAAAAGACAAAATAATCATTTTTATGAAGAACTTCCTAAATATTCTGAAATTGGTAAAATATTTTTAAATTCTAGGATCATATTTTCTTTGTTCTCTTCTTTATATATTTCGATTTGTTGACATGATACTAAAGACAGTAGTTAATTTGGCTCATAATGCATGCAAGTACATGAATCCATTGCTTTGTTTGTAAGAGGATGATTTTTTAATGCATACTAATGTTTGTTTAATCGAGTAATCCAGCAGCTTTTATTACCTGTGGCTACTAAGTGCACTTTTGTTTTTCCTCTCAAAAGATTATGCTAAATGACTGCTCCTAAAACAGGATGCAATAAAGCACTCAATTTGATAATTGGATTGTGTATACTTTGCATTTTCTTGTGCAAATTTGCACCATTATTTAAAAAAAAAATGACAAACATAAAGTAACTGACAAACTTACCTAAACTAACTGACCAGTTTGTTTGCTAAAGCTGGCCAAATACCAGTAGAATGTAATTCTAGATTTTTTTTTGCCATAAGAATGTTCATACGATTTTATAAATGGTAATGGGGTCAAATCAACCGTTTTCATTTTTTCATCTAAATACATTTATTCCAAAATCAAATGTTAAAATCAAAAGAAAATTTTAACTAATTTCAACTGAAATTCATCAAGTTATGTACTAAGAATTTTTGTACGACTGTTCAAAAATATACTGAAAACATCTGTACGTATGTTCATTCAAAAATATACTAGTTTATAGCTAGCTTTATTCTTCTAAGTGACAATCTCACACTGAACTAGTGTCATTTTTTCTATTATTCTATTTGCACCTTTTAATTGGGTGTATATCAGAGACCTAGCATTTATTTTCAGACAACAGCTAAAGACATAGTGAAAATACATAACTGATTGCGTTTTACCTGCTTGAAGCGGTATTAAACCCAAATGGAAACATTTATTATATTGCAACTTACCAATTCTTAGATGTTATGGCTGCATGGTTTTTCTTTTTTAGGCTTCCCTTCTTCTATTTTTATCTAGTGATCCAGCCAGTAAGTGTGTTGTTTTTCAAAAGCACAAGCTCTCAGATGTGTCAGTTATAGGGTTGAGACAAACTATTTAACAAACTGAACAGCTTTTATTCATTTTTGTAAAATCTTTATCCCAAAAGGAACAAAACTTTTTGCTATAACTGCTTATAAAGTATTAGTGGGAGTTTGGCTTCAATGTGTTAGTATACAGGGGGTGTATTACTGGTCAGATCACAGGGTAGAACCAGAAGAAAAAAGCCTTGCAAAAGAAAACAAATGCAGCCATCACATCTAATGATTATTAAGCTGCATAATATTATATTTTGGTTTTAGGTTTAATATCTCTTTAATGATGTTTAATTCTCTGCAGTTAGTCTAATGATCCAGGCACCCTTGCCTGACAACATAGCCAAGTTTGGGACCTTTTGTATCTAAAATATGAGAGCTGAATCTTGTATTTGTTTGACATTTTTCATGTAGGGGGTGACCAGATATCTGGGAATTCCCATATCTTAAAGTGACATCCAAGATTACAATAAGTTCTCTCTGTGGGCCCCACATCCACAGATGTTGGAATAAGGCCCCAAAGGGGCCCCAATGTTATTGTTGTTTGCATGGGGTCCCTCTTAAAAATTCATGCTAAACCCATATCCAGGCATGCAGCCTGAATATCCAGACAGTAGGGGACAGTGACCATGCATTCCGTTCTTAAACATACAAGGTCATGTGCCCTGCAGAAAAAAAAGGTGTAACGTCCCCTTTAAATTCCTTACCAAACTCTTGTCCCAGAGTCTGGTATGAATTTTTAGAGGTGCTCAATGCAAGAAAAATAATCAGTGTTGGGTTACCCTAATCATTTCATAGAAGGCAGCCTAGCTGACCAGGAAGGGGAGGGGTTGCAAGTGAGCACCCCCAAACCATACTGGTCCACAGGCCCTCAACAATGATAGAAGTGGCTCCTTTAAGAAGATACTCAAACCTACGTCCCTGTCTTGGTCAATGTGTGGGTTTGTGGAAAGATCTTATTGAAATCTGAAAGTCCTATTTCAAAAAAGGGGGCCTCCAGATGTCCACCCCCTGCCCGAATAAGTAAGGTATGTATCTAAATAAACACAAACACTATAGAAAAATACTTTTATTTAAAAAAAAAAAGCTAAAAAATGTCCCATTATGTGAAACCAATATCTATCATTTCATCTAGCAGAGTAGATTCATAATCAATCATGATGAGTGATCCCCTGATGACCCACCTACACAAATGTGATGACCTGCACCCTGATCCTGCCAATGATCCTCTCCTGATACACTTCCATTGTTGGATCCCCACTCCATTTGTTGACATCCAGCACCCAGCCAGGGGTCCCAAGTAATGTATTTGACCAAATATGTTAATGAAAATATTTGATTAATGAGGTAACCTTGTATGCCTGCTGGCTTGTTTATATTTTGAAACTAGCCGGCGCAGCAGGTACTCAACATATGATTTTTTGTGGTGGTATTAACTGCTGTAACTAAAAACTATTACTTGGTTGCAGCAGCTAGTGGTTTGGGCAAATGGAAGGGCTGGCCAAATCTGGTTATTTAACTTGCCTATTTGGAGAATGGCAAAAAGCTTGGGTTCCCATTGAACTCAGGGCTAACTCAAATCTTAAGTTCATTCCTAAACTTAAAGTGGGAATAAACTCCATTGGTTTATTTTTACCTATAGGTAAGCCTATAATAAGGCTTACTTATAGGTACAGTAAATATCTCCTAAATGTGCACTGTTAAGGAGATATTTACTTGTAAAGCCACTGGTGACATCACTGGCGCATGCGCTCTGAAGGAACGCCATGCCCATGCCATTCCTTTAGAGCTCTGTGCCTTGAACAGTTACTGGAACCTGCAAACCTGGAAGAGAGACTTGATGGAAATAGAAGCCCTGTCAGCGGTGACAGCACACTGCTGGAAGGCTTAGTTTTAAGTAGGGATGAGCCCGATGTTTGAGTCAAACTCTTCTGGGGTGCCTCGCCAGAACCCCCCAAAAAAACGCAGAAACGCCACTTCCATAGGAGGCTCCCACTGACATAAGAGGCTTCCGTCAGCGGGAACCTCCTATGGAGGCAGAGTTGCTGCTTTTTTTCTTTTTGGTTCGTCAAGCGGTGTGATCCAGATGGATTTACATTGACATTTTTATTTTATTATTTTTAAATAAAGGATTTGTCCCAAACTGACTACTGCCAATTTTACTATTTTTGACACTTTTTTTGGTAAATGTGTAAAAGACAGCGCCCTCTAAGTGCAGCATATATTAAAACATTTATTGCAAGGAGATTAAAAACACTCACAAATGAGCTGTAAATTCAGGCATGTGCATGTTTTGTGTTACAGAGGAGGTCTAGGGCTAGAGTTATTGCTCTCGCTCTACCGATCGTGGCGATACCTCACATGTGTGGTTTGACCACCGTTTTCATATGCGGGCGCTACTCATGTATGCGTTCGCTTCTGACTTTATTTATTTTTTCACTGTTTTAAAAAAAAATTAAACATCCCTTGTAATAGAAAAAAGCATGACAAGTCCTATTAAATATGAGATCTGAGGTCAAAAAGTCCTTAGATCTCATATTTGGACTTTGAACAGAAAAATGTTCCTTTAAGAAGTATGGGCGGAAGTGACATTTTGATGTCGCGTCCGCCCTGCTATGGTATAGAGATGGGTGGGGCCATCTAAAGCCGCATACACACGACCGGACTTTCCAGCAAACTGAACGGACTTACAAGCGGACTTAGTCCGATCGTTTGCGGGCAAGTCCGTTTGTTCTGAAAGTCCATCAGAATTTCAGCAAAAGTCCATCAGGAAGACCGTCGGACCTAGTTTGCCGGAAAGCCCGGTCATGTGTACGCAGTATTAGCCTCACTCATATCCATACCCAGCAACGTGAAGGACGCGATCGTCTCCACTGCTAACGACGGCTCTGGTAAGCGGTGGAGGGCGTGGGAGAGCGGCAGGAGGGGAGGCCCACTCCCACCACAGATAACGGTGATCTCGCTGCGAATCCGCCACAGAGACCACCGTTATCGTATACAAAACCGCCGGCTCTAAAAATGGATACCTCGGATGTGGCAGCAGGCGCTGCTGTTACCAAGATATCCATCTTCAAACTGCCAATGTAAATCTACATGAGCCGGTCAGTAAGTGGTTAAAATAACTGCTCCTGAAAAAAAATGCAGTTTTTAAAACTTTTTTTTTGCATTGATACATGTCCCCTGCGGCAGGGCCCATGTCTCTGTACACTTTGTATGGCAATAACTTGCATATAAGCCTTTTAGCTTATTTTAATTTTTCATGTTCGAGTCCCATAGACTTTAATGGTATTCGCTTCTTCGTACAAATTTTTGGCCTGTTCGCATGTTCTGGTGCGAATTGAACTGGGGGAGTGTTCGGCTCATCCCTAGTTTTAAGGTAAGTTTCACTTAATGTTCTAGTATGTGATGCATACTAGTACATTATAACATTGCCTTGCAGGAGGATATTTTGTTTTTTTTTAGAGAATTTGCTACTTTAACAAACCCCCAGCTTGCTGATTGGACAGTAAACTAGAAGCATTATATTGAAATGGGCCTAGGCAGATTGTATAGCTGACTTTGTGTCAGTAAATTAAGGATAGCCAGGCTGTGTTTCAGAGTGCCCTCTACACACTTGGGGGGCCCCTCGCTTACTAAGGCTAACTCATTCTCCTTCATCGATCTGCTTCTGGGGGCTGAGAGTGACAACAACACTACACCTGCCTTAATTTAGAAGCCCAGACCACCCACACAGCCAACTTTACCCAGAACTGCTGAATGAAAAATTACAAACTCTTTTGCATCAGCTGATATGCAATATTGAGTTGGAGGTGGGTGCCCATTAATGCAGCCACACCAGTGCCCATCAGCGCAGCCACACCAGTGCCCATTAATGCAGCCTGATCAGTGCCCATGAGCGCAGCCACATCAGTGCCCATCAGCGCAGTTACACCAGTGCCCATTAATGCAGCCACACCGTGCACCAATCAGCTAATCTTCCGACTTCTGTTGTGTAGCTGTTTAGAAAAAAATACTTCTCCTGGTCCCCCTGTGTTCAGTGGGGGCTGGGGACAGAGAGCAGACTATTTCATCACTTTCAGCTTTAGGCAGATTAATCTGCAGCATCGCTCCCAGCCAGCTCCAGTGTACTGATATAGCACAGGCTGGCCTTCAACTGTGTAGTGCACTGCTGCGGATTAATCCACCCAAATAGTCTGCTTTCTATCCCCCGGCCCCCACTGAACACAGGGAACCCAGAGGAGTTTTTTTTTCTAAACAGCTACAAAGTGGGAGATAAGCTTATTGGTGGACAGGGTTAGGGAGTCCCTGCCCGCTCTACCTCCGCTGTCACTGAAACCGGCCTACTGAGCCATCGGCCCACCGGGAAACTCCCAGTAGTCCCGAAAGCCAGTACATGCCTGCTGGGGACAACACAAGATGTATTATAGGCCTCATAAATCTTTTAAATAAGTTTCCCTGTCCAGCCCTTACTGTATATTGAGCTTAGATGCTCAAAAAGCCTATTGACAGGTTGACATGTTTGCTACCCTCTCTCGCTATGGTTTTCAAGGGCCCTTCCTTAAGTCATTGATTGCTTTATTTTCCCATCCTACAGCACAAGTTCAGATGTCTGCCTTCCTGTTGCCTCTGTTCCCTATGACTAATGGCTCCAGGCAGGGGTGCCCCTTAACTGCCTTTCTTTTTATTCTTTGTCTGGAATCCCTGGCTGAGGCCATATGATCTCTTCTGGATATTAAAGAAGTTCTGATGTGAGAGAGGGAATACAAATTGTCTCGTTTTGCAGACAACATTCTGCTAATATTAACTAACTCTCTCACATCCCTTACCTCACTATATGGCCTGTTAACTTCTTTTGGGAAATATATCCAGTTATAAGGTTAACTACAGAAAGAAAAGTCCTTCCACTCCATATACACCCTACACTTCTTTCTCAGCTCCAGCAAACATATCCATACTGGTGGTGTACTCAATCTCTCAAGTATCTAG
This sequence comes from Lithobates sylvaticus, assembly GCA_028564925.1. Taxonomy (NCBI): domain Eukaryota; kingdom Metazoa; phylum Chordata; class Amphibia; order Anura; family Ranidae; genus Lithobates; species Lithobates sylvaticus. Next base: position 394,197,497 of record CM053027.1, read on the forward strand.
GTATCAATTTAACCCCCTCCTATTCCACACTGTATTCAATTAATTATCCCCCATTATTCTAGGATATTATCGGCTCTCTCCACCAATGGCCTAATTTTCCTATTTCTCTTCTTGGTAGAGTAAGTGTCCTAAAATATCAGTGCTGCCTAGGTTACTCTATTTTTTTGATACCTGTTGCTATACCGATGGCTTAACTTAAGGCTCTCCGAAGAGGATTTCTTAAGTTAATTTGGAATAATAAATTCCATTGCATTGGCAGTTCTGTGTTCTTTTTCTATAAGGACGCGTGGGTGGCTGGGAGCTTCCAATATAATTAAATATTATTATGCATCCCATCTTTGAGCCAGCGTCTCTTGGTCCAGCCAGGTAGCACCCAACTGATGGTCAGAAATTGAAAGGGGCTCTCTGTACCCTATGCATGTTCTTTGGTAAGGTCTCAGTCTTTACGCAATGATCTAAAATTTTGAGACGTATGTGTATTGCTCCAATGCTTTTTACTCTGACAATGAGGCAGAAATACTGCCAGAAATACTCTCTCTCTTCACCATGTCCTCCCTTATCCAATATCTTATTTAATATGGTATTAGCGGACAGTCTTTCTTTTGGTCGCATGCTACCATGGATGAAGGCTTCCCTTTTCCAACTCCATAATCTTGTTCACCCTGTAACTTGTAGGTTGAAAACATGAAAATATGAGGGGGAAAATTACATAATCCTAACAATATGTTAAAGTTTCATTCTATGTCTGCATCTCTCACTTTGGATAGATTCACTAAATTTTAATATTTGTGTGTACAAGGCCCCAATCAATTGCATTTAGTGTCCTCTATTTATCACATTCTTCACAAAGAAACCCCTCCCACAGTGCATACTCATTCTTATATGTGTAAATGAGAACATGTATTCCAGTGACCTATCCCCCCGCAACTTTGGGAAAAGATCTGGACTTCTGCTTTTAAGTTCTCTAAGTGCATGGTGCAGAGAGAGACCGCTCTTAAAATATTGGTGTTCTGGTACAGGACTCCAGCGGTAGTAAATCACCAGGATTCCTTTCTTTCAGCACTGTGTTGGCACTGTGGTCTTGAAGTGGGTTCCCAATTTCATATATTTTGACAATGCCCCCGAATATGGCCTTTTTGGACTGATATGATGTTGCTACTTCAAAAAGTCTGTCTCTCCCGCTGGATCCTGTCCATTATTTATTGGGTCTTCTCTTTCTCCGGTGTTATGCCGCGTACACACGAAGGGACTTTGTCCGCCGGACCTAGTCCAGCGAACAATCCGCCAGACTTTCCAGGTGGGCTTCGGCAGACTTGAAAGCGAACGGACTTGACCACACACGATCACGCTAAAAGTCAGGCGGTTCACGTGATGACGTACAGTACGTACGACGGGACTAGAAAACGAAAAATACTAGAAAAATACTTGCTACTGAGCATGCGTCCTTTTTGGTCCCCCAGACCATACTACAAACGGCCGTATTGTCCGCCGGACTGCCAAGTCCAGCGGATAATTTTAAAACAAAACCTAAAACCTAGTCTGCCGAACTTTTGGGAAAAAAAGTCCGTCGAAGGCCCACACACGAGGGGATTGTCCGGTGGACTCGAGTCCAGCGGATAATCCCGCGGGATAGTCCCTTTGTGTGTACGCGGCATTACAAAACCCATTAAATGGTTGATTTGCTCTATCCTTTTGGCTGCCAAGAGAGCCATCCCTCTACGTTAGCTGTCAACTGATACATAATCCCATCTTCATTTCTTACAACTTATAGCTGATATCCGGAGAATGGAATACCTAACTGCTACTGTTAATGATGCTATTTTGCAAATTAATAAAATTTGGGGAATCTGGGACCAGTCTGAATATAGTGACTCATTACTTTGACTTCTGTGACATTTATGCATCTTATCTCCTACTGAATTATTGCATTGTACCTCTGGTGTGTATACTTTCCTCATGAGTGAGCCCCCTGCACTTTATATAGGTTAAAGCAAAGCTGTAGCTGCTGACTATTAATATTAGGACACGTACCTGTCCACGAATCCGGCGATATCTTCACCTGAGCCGATTTTTCAATCGACTCTCGGGTGCTGCAGCCGCCATCTCAGCTAAGGGAAACCAGCAGTGAAGCCTTGCAGCTTCACAGCTGGTTCCCTGCTGCGCATGTGCAAAGCATGCTGTGCTTTGTGAATGGCCTGGCGACAGGGGAAGAAGGAGGGGGCCAAACTTCCGGATGAGTTTGCCGCAATGAGATCAGCCGGAAGTGGCAGCGGGTACCTGTCAAAACCTAGGTACCTGCTCCCCCCCCCACGAAAGGTGCCAAATGTAGCAGCGGAGGGGGGGACCTGAACAAGCAGAGTTCTCCCTTTTGGGTGGAGCTCCACTTTAAGTTTTTTTTGTAAACTGCTACCTCTATCTGCTAGTATTGTACTTTGGATTCTGTAATGCCCTGTACACACAATAGGGCATAATAGTTTCTGGACCATATGACTTTGTAATGCTTACGGATATTTCACTCTCCCTTTGTGTTTATGACACAATCACTTTGACTGTTCCTTTTTTTCTTGTGTTGTCAATTATTATTTTTTTTTTAATACCTAAACTCAATAAAAATACAATCATTAAAAAGAAAGTAAATCATTACTCAAGAAACTGTACTGCTTTAAAAGATAATCATGCAACAGAATTAATGAACAAAATTTACTTTTGTCTTCAGGTTGAGAATAATAAAAAAAACAATAAACCTTATTTGATTAGTTCTACTTTACAACCATTACTTACTTTTGTTTGCTCACTAAAATAGCAATATTAACTTTTCAGCAGTTATACTAAAGCTCCATTATGAGGAGAATTATCATATCATTATCATTTTAACTTAATTACATGTCTAAATCCAAAACCCAATCCTTGTTATTATTGTTATTTTCTTTTGGAATATCAAAGTGTACAGTTTAATGACAGAGCAATAGTTATGTGCAACGAACAGCAACCGATAAGAAATTATATTTTAACTGTATTGACCTGAAATCTGGTTGTTGCTATGGTTTATTCCACTTTGTACTTTGGAAGAGCCCAAAATACTCTGAAACACAGATCTATTTTTGTTGACATCTACACTGCATATAACGTTCCGCTCCATCTGTTGCTTATATTGCCATCTACTGGTCTTTAGTAGAAAGGTCTATCTTGTACAGCTTTAATTCTTCTAGTATATTGTCATGTGTATACAGATATGTTCATGTAGTAATAAAACTTTGGTACACATGTGCAGAAGATAAATGCAAAAGAACAAAAGATATTTTAAATGGTTTACATGGACAATATGTCTAATTTTAAATTCTGAATTTTGGTCAGAAAAATGTCATGCTGTTATCATATGTATCCAGTTATTTTTAGTTAAACACCATCTAAAAGTGATATTTTAGCTTTGAATGGGCACCAGTGAGTTAAATCACTTGCCATAATCCTGTAGATCACTTGCTTGCTATATTAAAAAGATTTCCTTGTTTTAGGTTGTGTTCTCACCCCTTGCATGAGGCTATAATTAGGACTTGTGTAGTCCAGCTTTGTGTGAAATGCAGCATTTTGTGTTCAAAAGCAGAAACACTTAAAGGTGTGGATTTTACCACCATTTGTGGACCTCTTTGAAGCAGCAGAAACTCATCCAAATAGAACAAGCTATGTCCACAAAAGAACAATGCCAATTAGTTCTAATGCGGTCTGTGAAAGTTGATCGAGGCCACACAGTTTAACATACTTAACTTGCATTTGAGGGCCATTTCAAAGTCAAGTGAAATGCTCAAAAACATTTCCTAGAGATGTTATTCTTCTGCAGGTGGGCTGCTTATTTATTTATTTTTTGCATTATAGAGAAACCAATTTACAGAGGCTTGCTTCAGTATTTGGGTCTGTGATGGTCATGATAGTTTTACAGACTGGATATTTTCTGGTGCACATCCGAGTCCCAAAAAAATATAAAAGCTGGATTTGATTTAGCTTAACACAGTGTTTCGGATAGGAAAACTCTAATTTCCATCAATATTGCAACTTCATAAAATACATATAAAATGCATATATTTATGTTATAAATATAGACTTTAGGCCTAAACCCTGAGTTTTCTATTAAATTGAAACTACTATTAACTATGCAAGAATACATCTATCTGCACTCACATTTTCCATTATATATTACCCACTGCCTCTGCTTTCTAATATCCATGCAGGTAGCTAGATTAAAATGCATACCTTGGCTTGTGCACTTTAATAAAGTGATTTTTGCAGGGTTTTTTTTTTTGTTGGAAGAACAGGATCCATTTCTATGCATCACTCCATGTCAAATCTAAATTCTTTCAACAACCATTGTTAAATAAATGGTTTGGAGCTCTACTCAGAAATATTTCACTTGAAGGATTAAGGAGCCGCTTAATTGCCAAGTACTAATCACAGTATTTATAATTCGGGTACTTATCTTGATTGTCAAGCAGGTTGGAGTTATCATAGCAGAGTACATAAAAAAATGTAAAATTGAAAGCTGGAAAATATATTTAATTGAAGCAGTATTAAAATGTATGTCCAGTCAGAACATAATTTTGCATAGAGTGGGGAAAAATAAAAATCTTTGTTATGATTTAACTGCTATCTGGGGCTCCATTAGAGCAATTAACGCTCACGGTCATGGTGACAACACTTTCAGCAGACAGGAAAAGAGGGAAAATCTGCAACAAGGACACAGACAGCAATAAGATAAGATACGATTGAAAGGGTTTCCAATCTTCCTCGGCTCTGCTGAAAAATAATAAAAGGATTGTAAAATATATCAGTATTGCTTTTAGAGATTTTTTCCTCACTTTCCAATGAGGGAAACCTTTCGCAGGACAGGAAGTGAGGTGAAAGCTTTCTAACAGAGCCCTGGGTATACCCTTTAGTGATTGTGCATGTGGATACATGCTACAAACCATTTCTTGTCTATTGCATGAAAGTTTATCTCATCAAAGTGTAGGTATACTGTTGCTTGTCAATGTAATAGTTTTTTTCTTATTACAGTTTTTTTAGCAATTAAAAATCATGATCTTGTTTTACAATATCTATATCATGCTTAAATGCATCTAAGCATTGTAAAATACCCCAAAGTCCATTAAAACTATTAAAAGCTATAATAACTTTAAAATTACAAGTCTAATTTATATCATGCTAATCATATTCAAACACTTGCAGAATTACATTTTTAGCAATTACTGTGAGAAACAAATGTCTCATTGGTACTGATTAGTTAAATTAATTGGCTTATGGTGGAAGTCATATGTGACAGCCTATGTAAAAGAAGGTCACACGTGATACATATACCTTTCATTTTTTATCAGGATTAAAATTACTTATAGTTTAAAAGTCATTAAGTGATATATGTATTGTTCATGTTAAATAAAACAGTTGCCAAGCTCATTTGCTTTCTTAGTGGCTTATGTAATATTCCGTAGACATTACCAGGTTATACAGAATGCCAAGTCAGACAGCAATGGCCCAATTTCAGCTGCATATTGCATGAGTCTTTCAGTATGATTCACTTTTATACATGAGTTAGGAAAGGAATGAATTCTAATTAGCAAAACAAAACAGTGATTACCATTCTATTTTAAACTAAAATGCTTCCCTACTTTAAAAGTGACATAGTAAAATTCATATTCATGAAATAGAGGGCATTCTGCAGTAGGCAGGTGACATTATAAAATCCAGGTAGTAAGTGCTTTCTAGGAATAGTTAACACTAGGGAGGCTCAGCTAAGCATATGTATTCTTTATTATAGCTCTCCTGCAAATATATCTGTTTAGAGCTAATACCACTTTTCATACCTATTTTATATTCAGGTTCTGCACACCAGATATAGCTTACTTAGCCTTTACATGTTTTACTTTCAATATATACTGAAAAAAGGAATTTATATGTTTCCTATCCTATGACCTGGAACAAAAATGCAAATTTTGATTTCTGACTTATCATACAAGAGTGCAGTGATTGAGAAGGTAGAGAATTAATGTATTAAAAGTCAAAATAAAAAAAATAAAAAGAGATAACACCTGCTCTGTGCAACAATATTGTGCAAACTGTTGCTTTCCTCCTCTTCTCACAGTCTCTGCCAGTGCTGGAGGCTCCTCCCTCATTTGGGGGCCTGCTGTTGCAAGCTAAAGATGCAACATTGAATGCATACTACTGTCAGGTTCCTTGGGGAGCTGTGTGCATCCAAAGAAACACACAGTGCCGGTAAGCCATTCCCCCACTCCCTCCTCACAGAAGTTTGACTGATGTCAGCAGGAGCCTATGGCAACACTACGCTCAGCTTCTTCCGTAAAACCAGGAAGTCTGGAGCTGGAGAGGTGATAGGTAGAGTGTGTTTTTATTAGGATGAAAAACATTTAGAATTAGGTACTACTTTAAGTATTGGGATGGCACTCCTTTACAATCAATTCAAGAATGGCAGCTCGCATATTTTATTCTCACATATCCCTTCTAGGTAACCCATTCTATTGACAATATACCAATTTAAAATTAATATATACCTCCTTTTATTTAGCACAATGACTCTTAGGGAAACCCACTTTACCACAAAATGACCAGAATCTGTAGATTATTGTTCTCAGGCACCATTTCCCATGCTGAGAGACTGTTAATCTACATTTCACCATCCTTCATCGGTTGCATTGAGATCATCAAAAGTACTATTATGCCAAAGTTACTATATCATTTGAAGCATTAGCAATCCCTGTGCCTGCTGCTCATTCTAAAAAGGTACAAAATGACCTCTTGAGCTTGACCTGGAGTTACAAGTACCTCAGGATACCTAAGTTTCCTGATAAACACAATTAGGTCTGAGAGCTGTAGCATCTTACAGAAATGTCTGCTACTTTGCCCAACTTTTCTCATCTAACATCCCTAGCATCCCATCCCTCTTTAGCCCCTATCTTTTTATTCAAATTTGATTCTCTTTATAGCCTCAAGCAATACCATCTCTATGCTTCTGTTTAATGGTTCATCAGGTTATTTATGTAAGACAGGAGACTAAGGCTGGCTACAAACAGTTCGAAATTCCCGCCGGTTCAGTAGGGACTGGATGAATTTTGATCTGTTATTGGCCTTTCTTGTTCAACAGAAGTTGATCGATAGATCAACTTCTGTTGAACGGGACAATTGTAAAATTTAATTTGATCAGCTGCTGCAGCCAATTGGCTGCAGAACTGATCAGTGTACTCCCCGCTGTCAACATACAATATACAATAGCACAGTAACCAACTTATGTGAAGCAGGAAGTGTGTCTTTAATGATATTAAGCCCAATGACAAGTGGGCGGGAGTTTGGTAAGGCATATTGGCATGAAGATTTGTGCATAGGAAGGGGAGCACAAATGGTGATATATTTTGACATGTTTGAACATGTGGCCTTATATGTGAGCACATTTATTTTTTTATTTTTTTAACTTGGTGTAACTGTATTACACTATCCTACATTTGCATTTTTGGGATTGACATTTCACAAGTATTGGAGGAATGTGAAGAGCTTGCAAAGGAGGAGGGGGAGACAGAGGTGCTTTGATGAATGCTTGGAAGGGGTAGTAGGGGTATTTTGGCATGTGGATGTGACAGAATATGCAGCACTAGGGATGCACAGTATGCACAAAATTATGAATGAAAGGGAGTGTATGGTGAATTAGGACATACTACACTATATAGTTTTCATTTTATTTTGGGTCACTAATTTGGAGATATGAAGACGGATACCGGATGAAAAGAAGATACACAACTGTTTTGGAAAACAAAAGATTTTTCTGACCTCTGTAAGAGCTAGGTCGGTTAATCTGGTGAGAGTTTGAAATCACCTGTAAATTTAAGATTTTGTTATTGACTGTATAGGTGCTGGTTTATTTTCTCTGCATCGCCCATCAGGGGGTGTTCAATAAATCTATAAATCTGCATCAAACTTAAAATGTGCATCTCCTGAAATGGTGCTGTGGCATGACCAATTTAGGAGCTCCCTCTAAACCTTAAAACTAAGCAACTTCAAGCTTGCTCAAATGCAACATTATGCTGAAAGTGGCACCACCACTACATTTACACCATGATAATATGAAATCCAATATACTGTATATATGGTTTGTCGAACATTTTCAACTAGTATGGTCCTGCACAGATAAAGTCCTTATGTGTAGCATTTTTGTAAAGATATGCAGACATATATTACCCACTGAAAGGAGCAAAGACAATGCCAATAGCAACCAGTCAGATTCTACCATGCAGACTTCTGACGTTTTAACATTTAAATTGATTGCTAGGCATATAAATGAAATACCTAGGGTTCGAAAAGCCATTTTTGGGCAGCATTAATAAGGGCTAGTAACAAATTGCTGCAATGTGACATCACTCACACTCAGGTTGAATACTTCCTCCTTCACTGCACCTGCACCTCAATGTTGAAATCAGGCACATTTGCATACTGCTTGCAAAGTGCTTATGCCTTATATCTTGGGTGGAGGCACCCAGAATCATGCACCAATAAAGAAAGACATTTTGATGGTCAGATTGCAATGGGTCTTACATTAGTCAGAATAATTTATATTATTTATAAAATATGGCCTTCTGCAGAGTCTGTGACAACTTAAAGCAATTGCTACTGGTATATTGAACTTATATTCCATGTATACAGAATTGAGAAGATGCAAGTTAATAGAACTTTAATTACCATAGCACAGTGACTCAGTAAACAGACAGAATATTCCCAAATGAAAAGATTGCTTTCCCTGTGGCTGTGTGTTCTTTCTATTATTTCATCTGTGTCTAATCAGTGGAATTGACTGGCAGGAAACTGTGCCCTGGACATAATCAGTGTATACCTGAAATGAAAGTAAATGAAGTTCATGGAAAATACATGCCCATCAACCACACTCCACAGTGAAGACAGTGTTTTTAAATAAAACGTTTTATATGAATGTTTAAATAAGCATTTGTTCAAAAAGACACAGCACGTATAGGGAAGCAAATAGTTGTGTGCAAAGAGATAATAATTAAAAGATCAGTACAAGACAACAATAAGACAAGACAAGTATAAGACAAATATATTCTTGCAACAAAAAGAAAGCTATGTAAATTAATTTAGTCATCATCTCATCAGGAAATAGCTCATGGTATTACTCTGAAGACAGAAGTTGAAAAATTGAAAAACCTGACAATTTTGAAACACCTTTCAGGCAACAAATTTTTTATTGGTTATCCACTACTGTATTGAGTCTCACATTGACTAATTTTAGCTCAGACAAAGATGGTGGCTTGACCTGAACCATTATCTGGCAATGATACAGCATGTTAGTAAGTCTATGGTTGTAGACAGCACACTCGGTAAGTTCAACAAGGATTGACCTAAACAATCCAAACCATATAGGCAAACAATCCAGCGTTGCAGCACTTCAGTATTTTTATTTACATAAGTCGGCAAACAACAGCATGTGTATCAAGTAGCATATGGTTTTTGCTTACGTTAGCCCTAATCATAGTGTAGCACTGAACACAATTCAGATTAAAGGAAAAGGTTTCCACCACCTGCATAAGGTTATTAGGTCGACATCAAGGGCCATTATACTTGTCAAATCTTTTTCTTATTTACATCTCAAAATGCCTGTCTGAGTTGTGTTACTTCAGTCAGATGATTCGGAAAGCAATAGATCAGATAGCCCATCATAAATATTCTGGATAAATCCACTGAGCCCTACAGACCAAGACTGGGATGCCAATAAAGCTTATGTGCATATAGTATATATAGTTATTGATCATATCCCCCAACTATGTAGGTAAGGTATAAGCCCTGATTCACACCAGTGCAGCTTAGAAGTCGCGCTACTTCAGCGCAACCTCAAAGCCGCGCAATTTCATGTGCAGCTTTCTGATATCGTCATTTAAAAGATGTCAATGCAAGTCGCACTGAAATCGCACATGAATAGTGCAGGAACCTTTTTCAATGCAATTGAGTCAGAACAATTTGAACAGCTCTATTGCCATGAATGGGGTGTGACTTGTCATGCAACTTTGAACTGTCTAGTGGCATGACAAGTGGCACTGGTGTGAACCATGGCTTAGGAAACTTTTGCATAAGAAACTTAAGTGGAATCATTGCCTTCTGCAATGTTGACCTGGACTTATTTATATCAGATGTGTTTTCAGCCTGATGAAGGGCTGAGGAAAGCTTGGAATGGATGTTGCTTGAGATATATACTGTACATATTCACATCTGGATGATCAGCATCTGCATACTATGGTGCATTCTATCTGTAGGTGCATTAGTAGACATGCATACAGTACTAACTGTTTCTGTGTCTTTATAAAGGATAAAAAGAAGGTACTGGTGCATTTTGAACTTTAGCCAAGTTCAATTTAGCTGAAATTCTTGGAAATGCATTGTGCATAATGCCTTTCCTTTCTTACCCCTACAGCTATGAATTTTACCATAACCATTTATATGGTCACAGTTTTATCATAACCAATTATTTTTACTTAGACTGTATTGCCCTAGAACTTCATCATAAACAGCAGAAACTGTGTCTACCATAAGACGAGTAACATTTTTAACTAGCAATTATAAGGAGTCATTCTAAAGACCATTATGGAGATAATACTAAAAGAGAAGCGCTGAAGGCAATGTCACATAGGCGTTCTAATACTTGTGACATTTTGGTAATTCAACATGATAATGAACAGTAATTAACGTGTAAGTGAGTCTCAAACCTGTCACATTGCTTTTGCTTATTGAACAATGCTTTCCTGTCACTTGTGGTCGTACGTTAGTCATCTATTACCAAACAACGAGCACAAGGAATAACTAATAATTCTTTTTTAACTTGTTTTGTTTTTCTCTTTTAATTAGCTCATCTTATCTATTGAAAAGTTAGGACTTGGTAATAAACTTGCTTGAAGCTTTCCTGTGGCAATTTTAACAGGTTATCAGCAATAGTTCTAGCATATATTTAGGAGATTCACTATAAAAGTGTATATGATAAATTAATTTTTAGTTGCACTCTGAACTAGGGATAATAGAAATGAGTAGGTTCAGGTCTACCATCAGTTTGACCTAAACTCAGCCTGTTTGCAATTTTGTGAAGAGGTAAACAAACTGGACACATTTGGCCAGTTCTTCTGCCCAAACCTCTGAAAACAAACATCAGTTGTAAGCCTGTCATATATGTGGTAGCAATACTACTGATGTAAAATGATGGATTGCTGGCACTGTTGGAATGTAAACAACAGCACCACAGATCCTAGGTGACATAATTGACAAAAAGATGATCATGACCATATTTGATCAATGACATTATTTGTAATCCCCTCCACTGTGTTTATATTCTAGCAGAGGTAGGGAACTGTCATTTACAATGGGAGTAGTGGTGGGGCAGAATTGTTGTGGCAGATGGTCATCGAGCATCACTTTTTGTGATGGACAATTAAGCACTTCAGCCCTGAGCCTCTTTTTTACACTTGTTGTTTACAAGTTAAAATCATTTTTTTTGCTAGAAAATTACTTAGAACCCCCAAACATTATATATATTTTTTCTAACACCATAGAGCAGGGGTCTTCAAACTATGGCCCTCCAGTTGTTCAAGAACTACAATTCCCATCATGCCTAGTCATGTCTGTGAATGTCAGAGTTTTACAATGTCTCATGGGATGTGTAGTTCCGCAAAAGCTGGAGGGCCGTAGTTTGAGGATCCCTGCCATAGAGAATAAAATGGCAGTTGTTGCAATACTTTCTGTCACACCGAATTTGAGCAGAGGTCTTACAAGCGCACTTTTTTAATTATAAAATAAGACATCAGTAAAGTTAGCCCAATTTTTTATATATTGTGAAAGATAAATTGAGTAAATTGATACCCAATATATCATGCTTCAAAATTGCGCTCACTTGTGGAATGGCGACAAACATTTACCCTTAAAAATCTCCATATGCAACGTTTAAAAAATTCTACAGGTTGCATGTTTTGAGTTACAGAGAAGGTCTAGGGCTAGAATTATTGACTCTAACGATCGTGGTGATACCTCACATGTGTGCTTTTAACAGCATTTTCATATATGGGGGCTACTCAGATATGCGTTTGCTTCTACATGCGAGCTCGGCGTGACGGAGCGCGTTTATATTTTATTTATTTTTTTCTTATTTAGTTTACCTTTTATTTTTTATTTTTATACTGTTCTTTAAAAAAAAATCTGTCACTTTTATTCCTATTACAAGGAATGTAAACATCCCTTGTAATAGAAAAAAAAGCATGACAGGGCCTCTTAAATATGGGATCTGGGGCCAAAAAGACCTCAGATCTCATATTTACACTAGAATGCAATAAAAAAAAATGTAATTTAAAAAATAAAAATAAAAAAAATGTTGCTTTAAGAGCTATGAAGTGATGTTTTGACAGCGCTTCTGCCCTGCATTGGTATGGAGCTGGGTGGGGGCCATCTTCCCCCCACTCAGCTCTACATTTTTTTCTACATTGTAGTGTAGTCCTTTATTTGTGGGATCCCTTACTCTGAAGTAGCCCCCAGATTCTGATACATCCCTCCCAGACCTCCACATCCACTGGACCAAGATTTTGGTGGATAAGCTCAACAAAAACATTTGGATAAGGTGCCTTGCCAGGGGGGTGGTTTTTCAGCCCCCCCCCCCAGCAAAGTGCATGTGGTTTGGTTATGGTTGAGAAGGGGGGAAACCGACCCAGGGATTGGGGTCAGGTATGAATTTTTAGGGGGACCATTTTTTTTAAAGAGACGGTACATGTATAATTAAAATTTGTGATGTTCCTTTAAAAAATGGTGTTTGGTCCCCCTCAAAATGTTTACCGGACTTCTATTTATGCATGCAGCCTGGCTTGCTTGGAGAGGGGAGAAGGGAGTGTGAGTCCCCCTCCTGAACCATACTAAGCCACATGCCTTCATCATCTAGGGGGTACCTCCATGCCCCGTAAGGCACCTTGTCTATAGGTTGACTTCAACTAGGGCCTCAATCCCTCATCCTTGGTTTGGTGGATATGGGGGTCATTCACATTGTTCAACGTTATTGAGATAATTCAGCTATGAAGCTCTGACATCAATCATGATAAGCAACACCTGGTGATGCAACAACAGCAATGTTGCCCTGTCACTGTTATCATTGAAAATTACAATTCCCTAGTTGCTGTTATATGTCAACAATGTGGCTGGCAGTTTTTGTAGTGTTTTTGTACAGGAGTTAAGGAGAGCTTAGGAGTGTGTAGCATTTTTCTGCCAGAAAGCGTCAATCCTCTAAATTCTGACCTTAAGCAATGCCTCTAAATGTCCTATTATTAACACATATGATTAGGCCTCATACACACGATATGAAAATCAGAAGGAAAAATTCGTAAGACGAGCTGTCTGTGGATTTTCGGATCGTTAGTACGGTGCTTTTGACAGCTGATTTGACTTTTTCGTCAGACAAAAGCTGGATGAGCGGACTAGTACATTTTTGACAAACAACAGCTCAATGTCTGATTGTCAGATAGTCAGTACAGAAATCCATCACACAAAAGTCGAAAGTACAAACACTCATGATCGGAACCAAGGAACAAGCCGGAAGAGTTTGGTCTGGTAAACGATTTGTGACGCGGCAAATGATGAAATGTTGAAATGCAGCGCACATTCTCATCTTCTTTAATGATATAATAATGAAGCTGCTTTGCTGGTGATACTGATGTAGTTATTGCAAATGTATTTTAAAAGGCATTTGTTTTGTAGTGATATAAATAATATTAGGGTTGTTATGGTTTTTATTGTGCAGAAAAAAAACATGCCATCCAAAAAAAAATAACTTAACAAAAAAAGTTTGAATTAACGCTTACCAAACTTCTACTAACATGAAATTAGCAGAAGGGGCCCAAAGGGTGGCGATTGAGAAATGAACTTCCTCTTTATACTCTCATAGTACGTCATTACGTTCGTGTTTGTGGAACGACAATTCTCGGATAGTTAGTATGCTAGACAAAATCCTGCACACGCGCTTTTGAAAAAAATCAGACACTCGGTCGTACAACAATCAAACTGTGTGTACCAGGCTTAACATTGAGCTGCTTCTACAGGCAAAACATAAAACTCTTTAAGCATTCTTTAAGCTAGTGTGCATGGACCCTTAATCTGGATACACACTATACAATTTTCTTTAGATTTTTTCCTTTAGATTTACCAAAACTATATAATATGAGGTCAAACCTAAGAGTTTCAATTTGTATGCAATCGGGCAGGCCCTTGCACTGTATGGTTTTGGTTAATCTAAAGGAAATCAGACAACAAAAATTGTATAGTGTGCATGGGGTTTTAATGTCACTTCTAAAAGAGCACATCACACTGGTGCACATCTGACTTGCAGGTTTAGGGCACCCCAAAAGATGTTATTTAAAGGAGTTATGTATTTTAATGCTGCCCTTTAAGCCACATTAAAAAAAAATTGGACATTGGTTCATGTCTATCATGGCAGTTTCCATCTACCCATACCCTTTTTAACAAAAAGCTTGCAAGTTAGCTCTTAAATTCCAGAAAACAATTCAACACCCACAGACTTCAATGGGGTTCGTGGCTATGAATGGCCTTTGTGGATTTTATGAATGTACGGCATTTGCAGATTTTAGACTGTGTTTGTGGATCCTCATGTGAACCCAACCCAGGTCAATCTGTTAATTTCTATTCTAGATTAACACTGGCGCTTTGAATATGTCCATGTGCTGGTAAAGCCTTGCTTTCTATATTGATATCCTAAATGCTTGGCATTATCCAGGTTTATAAATTAAAAACTTTAGCTTTCCACATAACCTGCTTGTATCTGTGAATAGAGGAGAATTATAAACATATTTTACTAGCAAAACATGTCCTTTCTATGAATTATATATGTTTCTGCCACCTTTTTAATGATATGTGGACTGGTAGTAGTGCTGGACCTGATACTGAAAACTATTGACATTGTTTACAAACATACTACCTCTGCACTTAAATATAAAAGGTCCCTTGCTCACATACTTTTTAATGGACACCCCACCTCTAAGAAACCTCTGGAATACCACACTTGCTACAGTAGGAACAGGTGTTAATCTTTAGGGTTTGCTGTTCTATGCACTTCATAATTTGTCTTGAACTTTTCAGTTCTATGTATTTTCTCTAGTATATGTTACCCTACACTTACCGTGGTTTTGATGTGAGAAAATCTATTATATTTTAAATATAAATAAAAGGGCAGTGGATTGGAGAGTGCACTTTAGCCATCATTGATTAAGTTGGTCAACCAATGTAGAGAGTCTGTTTGGTTTGTTTTTTTAGAACATTTCCATATTTTATGTGTGAGAAAAACCTCAGTACTCAGAAATGAAGGAGCCATTATTAAACCACTTAAGGACTGGAAGGATTTGCCCCCTTAATGACCAGGCCATTTTATGCTATACGGCACTGTGTCATTTTAACTGACAATTGCATGGTCGTGTGACGCTGTACCCAGAGCTTTCTTTTGGTGGTATTTGATCAGCTGTGCGGTTTTTATTTTTTGCGCTATAAACAAAAAAAAGCGACAGTTTGGAAAAAAAATCTATATATTTTTTTACTTTTTGCTATAATACATATCCCAAAATTAAAAAATAAATAAAAAATTCCTTATCAGTTTAGGCCAATATGTATTCTTCTACATATTTTTGGTTAAAAAAAATGCAATAAGCGTCAATTGATTGGTCTGCGCAAAAGTTATAGTGTCTACAAAATAGGGGATAGATTTATTTATTTTTATTATTTATTTATTTTTTACTAGTGATGGCGGTGATCTGCTATTTTTAGTGGGACTGCGACATTGCAGTGGACAGATCAAACACTTTTTACACTTTTTTGGGACCATTGACATTTATACAATGATCAGTGCTATAAAAATGCACAGATTACTGTATAAATGTCACTGGCAGGAAAGGGGTTTACACTAGGGGGGAGAAAATGGTTAAATGTGTTCCCTGGGAGGTGTTTCTAACTGTGGGGGGATGGGACTGACTGGAGGAGGAGAGAGATCACTGTTCCTAATCACTAGGAACAGCAGATCTCACTCTACTCCCCTGTCAGAAGGGGGATATGTCTGTTTACATTGACAGATCCCCATTCTGGCTCTCTGTGGAGTGATTGTGGGTGGCCGGCGGACAGTTCTATCTCCTGCTCTATAAATATTCCGACAACACAGTCCGATCCTACCAATTCCGATTGTGTGTAGCGAATTCCGACGGACAAAGTGCCACGCATGCTCAGATCACATTACAAGAACAAAGCTATTGGCTACTAGCCTCTACGTAGTCCCGTCGTAGGCAACAAACGTCACCACGTTCAGAATGATCGGATTTTCCGACAACTTTGTCCGACCGTGTGTATGCAACACCAGTGTCGGACTAAATCCGTCGGACCAAATCCAATGGATTTGGTGGTCGGATTTTCCGACCCTGTGTATGGGGCTTTAAAGCGACTGACGTACACTACGGCGATTCCAGCAGGAGAGCCAACCTGCTGCAGTATAATGATGCCGGCAGGTCCTTAAGCAGTTAAAAGGTATTCTTCGTTTAACCAGATCACAGCTGAGAGTAGCCAAGTTTTAAAAATGCACTTTACCTATGATTCATAGTTATGAAAACTGGATAAATCTGAGTTAAATCTGAGCAAGTTACTATTCTTTTGACCAAAACCCCACATGCATCCTGGGTGCTCAGGAGCCAATCTTCTTTGGAAAGTGGTATATGCCAATATATCCAGCCACCATCTTATTGAGTTTTCTTAAAATAGAGTTTGGCTTACAACTCACTGTTGCCAGATTTAGTGTGAAATTCCTGTTGAGACTTCGCATGCTTGTTGCATCATGCAGTAGTGTGCAACCTTTCTCTATGGAAACTTTTAATTAAGATGATCAGAACCTAGGAACTATTGACTTTCATTTGCTTAGGCTTGGATTCAGGATTATTTAGAATTGAATATATCTGCAAGCATAAGAATTTAAAGAGGAAACATCCATGTGGCTTTTAACTTTCAGACAATCAATACAATAAAAGTGTTTTTGCCAACAATGATGACTAGCCTGTGCTTTTGCCATATGTAGTAAATGCATCTTACAGAAAACAATAGGTCCAGTGGCTAGTTATTTTAACATGCTTTGAATTGTTAATCATTTTTACGTAAAAAAAAACATTCCTTTTGGTCAATAATTATTACTCCTAGATTATTTTATATTTCAATAAACATCTTAGCATACATTGGGATTTGAAATTAGAGCATATCTTGGAATCCTCAATCAATAGCTATACTTAATCATATTGAAGTGATCACTTTATGTAGTAGTGACACATTGTACAACAAATAGATTGAATAATTAGAGAAATCCCTGGTCACTCTGTTACTACTAATGCATATCAGTGGGAGTGCAATGGATCATTACATCAATGTTAGAAAAACAGGAGTTAGTGTGCCTTATTTATTTCTTGTATGCTAAGGTGCAATGTTATTGGAGATGACAGGCTATAATTACAGGCATTTTTCTAAATGTTGAGCGTGTTAGCATTTTACTAATATAATTAAATACATTTAGATTGATCATTTTGTATTCATAATGGAGTCTGCATCTATTAACTCTTTTAGATTAGACATAGAATTTAATAGCAGTCTTACACTAACATTTGATCTGAGGCTGAAGACAATCCCTTTCAAAATGTATATGAATACACTATCAGTTCACGAAAGGCAGATCTGAAGGTGCAGAAGAAATACTTTTTTCTGGTTTTCTTTAAAGTGGATGTAAACCCAAAAATGTTTCATGCACTAGCCTGAGACAGGTTATCATCAGATCACTGGATGTTCTACTCTGCCCAGCTCTGACTACATACATGTCCCCTAAATCACTTGTCTGTCTATAGTCTGCTGACTGTTCACTGCATCCCATGATGAGAAACATCCAGTCAAAACACAGTAAATGCCGATGGAGGGGAGGGGAGGGGTATGTGAATTGTGAACTTTTTACACAGGATGTGCCTGTCTCAGGCTAGTGCATAAGATATGTAAATCACCTGTCACTCACAGCAAGGGGGAGTTTTTGACAAAGTTTTCAAGACTTTGTCAAGATTTCTCTAACTGAACAATAAAAGAGGATTGCTCAGGCCTCGAGAAAAATCTGTGTGGCAAGATTCAAATGAAAGGAAATCTTATTCTCTACATTATGACATAAAAAAAAAATTGGGTTTACATCCACTTTAATGTTTTCCTCATATGCATGAACTTCACTGGGCCATCAACAATTGGTATGATCTATTGGAATGATCGAATGCCCACATGTTCATAAGAAACCTTTTTCATTAGAAATTTCCTACTATTAATTGCAGTAACTCAAAGCAATAAATTGGAATGCAAGTGTATGTCCAGCCAAAACCTTTTTTTTTTTTGCTTTGGATGGAATGAGGACACATTTTACCCCTGTCAGGTTTGTCATCTGGGGCACTGTTGAAGAGATTTTCCCTCCAAGCCTGTCCCAGTGGCTACTATTTCACCAGTCAGGAAGTGAGAGAAAATCTACAACAGAGACCCAGTCAGCAGTAAAAAGCTGGTGGGAATTCTAGACTTTCCCTATTCTAAGAAAAGGTTTCACTTTTTTCAGGTGAAACTGTCATCACCGGAACAGTAAGTGAGGGTAAATCATTTGACATTTGTTCTAATCATTTACTTTTCTATTCAAAACAAAAATAGTTTGGTTGGGCATATATGTTAACTCTACTGTAATGCAGCACAAAGATATAGAAATGATTGGAGGCTGTGTTAAAAAAAAGACAAGCAACAGGCAAAACTAGTCACCGGTATTGCATGAGGCTTCTTTGCATCTAATATGACTTACTATGCTTTGTTCTGCACTGTGTCTGTGTGGGGGTAGCCATATTGGTAGAGGCATGTCAGAGTTTCCCGCAAGAACAGTGAGCAGCACAGTAGATTCACTCTGAATCTCCTGAGACTAACAGAGGCAGCAACGTCTTATATCTCACACTGTACAAAAAACACCTATGAGGCTGTAGTTACAGGAATGCCTAGGATCCCGTACATACAAGGAAATATACTGCTATTTTCAGAAGGAAATGTGGACAAAGGATAACATTCTTTCAGGCACAAATAACATTTCTAATTGTTTCCTATAACATAGCAGATTTTCACTTTTTGATTCCAATTATAGCCTTACTGCCAAAAAATTCTGGCAAGGAGGACTATTTCTCTTCTGTCTGTAATCTTTTTTTCTACAAAATGTACATTGAGATATGCATATGCAGCTCCTTGTATTCTTGACATGCCTTGGTGCCTGGAATGAATGTTGTCCCAAGATGACCAAAGAAGCCAAACCCAGAGCAAGACCTCGGGAAGATACCAGCAAGAGGGAGCTAATGGACATTGCACTGCTGGAAGACAGATAAGTACAATGGAGTTTAGTTCCCCCTTAAAAAAAAAAAAAAGATTTTCTGAAGGGGGAATAGCAATGCATCTGTGAGAAGGAATGCTCTTGTAGGATCTCATATTTGCTTTTCTATCAGAAAGTCAAATTTTATCTGTCAATTCATTTATCTCCACTATGCTTGCATATGTTAAAATGATATATATTGCAGTTTTCCCTGTTGTTGCTCTTACCACATAAAAAACTGAATGTACACATGATAATATTGAGCTTGGAACTTTAGACTACAAAGCTGAAGACTTTATACTTTTGAACAGAAATCCAATGCAGATTGGCAGTCTAGCAACTCTTGAATTTGCCTGAACATTCTAATAATAGCATCTGTGGGAGAATCCCTGGCTACTGTTTGTAAACAAACTGGCCAGGGATCCTGGGTGATGTCAATGATCCCATATAGTCAAGCAACCCCAGCTAGTTTGTTTACAAATTAGGGATGAGTTTTTGGTATAGGTCTACCATGAGTTATACCAAAGGTGTTATCACTACCATCTCTAAATGACAGGTTCCCATCCACTGCCTTGTTTCACATTGTAAACAAGCTGAGGAGGATACCAAGCACATCAATAACCATCCAGCATTCCCAGGTGGTTGGTTTAAATTCAGAAGCCGGATGAGTTTGATAGGAAAATATTTTCTTGGCATAGGTCATCATGTTGGCAGTTTGTCAGGATGTTGTTCATTGAGATTGATGTTGGATCTGCAACACTGGATGATGTGATTGACATTGCATTTACATTGTGGGACAATGTATATTTTTAATAAAGGACTTTTACTAGGGTGTGTGTATTCATTTCTCTGTTTTCTTTGTTAATGAATGGTGTGGAGTTTGTTTGATAATGACTAACAAGGAGTACTATGTATCCCATACTCGTTTGCATGGGTAGACAGATATCTTGAGGCCCCTTATTCTAAAGGGGGCTTTCAGAGGGGATGCCCCCACCAACAAATCCCCACCTCTACTGGCTAGGGATGTGGGGATAATGTCAGCCTTGTCGGGGGAGGCCTTGACTCTCTTCTGGCAAGGTACCTGCCAAACAATGATATTGTATGGTGGAGGTGGCTACACTCACTATTACCCTCTTTCTTGGCCAGCCAGACTGCATGCCTGGATAGGGTCTGATATGGATTTTGGGACAAGGGTCTAATACTCACATCCCTGGCCCAGTGGAGGAGGGGATCTGCAGGGGGGTCTTATCACTGGATTGAAGTTGTATTTACATTGTAGGACTTCTTTTAATAAATTACTTTTACTACAGTGTGTGTGTTTTATTTACTATTGACATTGTTTTTTGTAAATGAATAACAAGGAATACAATGCACCCCTTACTCAACATACAGAAACATAGGAACAAGGTGTCTTGTAAGATGTGACTTCACTGCCTTCCATCTATAAGGTACCCTCCCAGTTTTGAGGGTATGTGGTCTAATATAGTTCAGGATGTGGGCACAAAATGTATGCCCCCATGCCTGGATAAGGGTCTGGTGTGGATTTTGGGGGACCTCAAGCCAGTTTTTTTTCTCTTTTTGCTTGGGGTCCAGGTCAAAATGAATAACAGACAACTGTAAATGTGTTTATTTTTTTTTTAAAGGACAGTACACTTTTTCTAAACAATGTGCCCTGTTGAAGGGAAAAGATTCTCATCCCTACATCTGGTCCCCAACCGTGTCCTCAAGTCCCCCTAACAGGCCATGTTTTGGGAATTTCTCTTCGATAAAATAGATGTCCAAAATACCAAGCCATTGACTCTGATTTAAAGCACCTGCGCAAGATAAAGGAAAACTTGCAAACATGGCCTCTTGGGGGTACTTGAGGAAAGGGTTGAGAACCACTGCCCTAGAAGATGTAGGGCTTAACTGCTAGATCGGGAAAACTTCTTTATAATAAGGGTACATCAATTTATCTTGCACAGGATGCATTAGTATCCTATATTATTAATTAAAAAAAATAAATAAAGACACTTACACATTTATGAAGTTCTGCATTGAAAAAAGTTAACCCACGATGTCCCACAATGTAAATACACCATCAATCATGTCACCAGTGATGTAGATACAGTGTTAATTACCATGGCAAGATGCCACCTGATGATATTGCTTCATGCCTGCCTTCCAACAATGTTGTTCCGACACACTAACCCTGAGAATTGACAGATTCTAGACCGGCAGATGTTTGTAAACAAACCAGCTAGGAATTCTTGGTAACTCATTAACCAAATATGGTCATGACCATTTTCAATCAATGATGTCATTCAGGATTCCTGATCTGTTTGTTTACTAACAGCCTCCAACCAGGAACACGTAATTTTTGTGGTGTTCCCAGACCAGCTGCTCTTTATAAACAAAGCAACCAAGGATCATGGGTAATGACATTAACTAATTATGGACATGACCATATTTTTTCAATGGTGCCACCCCCACACCTTCTTGGGGACTACGGATGAGCCCGATGTTCGCCCGTTCGCCAAATTTAATACATTATGGGGAGTTTGCGGGAAGTTCGAGAGCCAGCGGAATGCCAGATAATGAACTGGAAGACCGCCAATGCCCTGCAAGATCGCAGTGCATTGACAGCTGCTGATTGGCCAAAGCATGCACCTGACCTGCATGCTTTGGCCAATCACAGCACGCTCTGCTGTGATAACCATGATTGGCCAAAGGCAGTGTGCCTTTGGCCAATCATGGATCAGGGGGTTGAGTCCACGCACCACACTATGTAAGGCTGCTTTCATGAATGAGAGCAGCAAAATTACATTTGTAAAGGAAAAAATGTAATTTAAAACTGCTTGCGGCTGTAATGTATTGCCGGGTCCTGGCAATACACATAAAAATAATTGAAAAAAACAGCGTGAGTCCCCCCCAGTCCATTACCAGGCCCTTTGGGTCTGGTATGGAAATAAGGGGAACCCTGTGTCAAAACTTGAAAAAAATGGTGTAGGGGTCCCCCTAAAATCCATACAAGGCCCTTCAGGTCTGGTATTGATTTTAATTGGAACCCAGCACCAAAATGTAAAAAGAAATTGGCGTGGGGGCCCCCCTCAAAATCCATACCAGACCCTTATCCGAGCATGCAACCTAGCAGGCCGCAGGAAAAGGGGGGGCGAGAGAGAAACCACCCTTCCTGAACCGTATCAGGACACATGACCTCAACATGGGGCGGGTGCTTTGGGGTCCCCCAAAGCACCTTGTCCCCATGTTGCCCCAGGCATGATATTTAAAGTAACATTTAATGTTTATTGTTTCACTTTAAGCTTTATTAAAATCACTGCTCCTGAAAAAACGTCAGTTTTTAAAACTTTTTTTTTTTTTTGCATTGATACATGTCCCCTGGGGCAGGACCCAGGTCCCCAAACACTTTTTATGGCAATAAAATGCATATAAGCCTTTAAAATTAGCACTTTTGATTTTTCATGTTCATGTCCCATAGACTTTAATGGTGTTTGCTTGTTTTGATGCGAACCGAACCTGGGGGGGGGTGTTCGGCTCATCCCTATTGGGCACATACTTATTCAATGTTGAATGGCATATGGTATGGTATGGTTCAGAAAGGATCTACAAGCTTGTGGCTCTTCCTTTCCAGGCCTCCAAGCTGAATGCCTAGCTAAGGGTCCGGTATGAATTGTAACTCTGGTTTTTGTTTTTTTATAGCAGTGGTTATCAACCCTGTCCTCAGGGCCCACTAACAGGCCAGGTTTTATGTATTACCTTGGGGAGATGCAGACTAAAATACTGCAATCACTGAGCAGAAAATGATATCACCTGTGATGTAGTTCAGTTATCTTGCAAACCTGGCCTGTTAGTGGGCCCTGAGGACAGGGTTGATGATCACTGTTTTATAGCACATTTATAGCAGATCACACGTTTCCACATAACCAGAAGGGCCCAGCCAGCTGCCGGGCAAAAAACAGCTATAAGGGAGCGCAGGAGATGTACATATATGTCAGGGGGATTCCTATTCCAGAGAAATTGCCACTTTATTCTGCATAGGCAAGTTTGACGTTGTGGCATATGTTACCATTTCATACCCATAGTTGAAACCTTGGCATTTGTCCCCCAGGACAATATGGGAAGAAGATTACTACTTACATTTCTCTGAAATGCACATGTAGCTGTAACTATTTACTTCCTATCATTTTTGCTCAGGTTGCATTTTAATGATAGATTTTTCAGTCCTAAAAGATAGGTTTTCTTTAAACTTTGTCATGAAAGAAAGCATTCTAAATAAGAGGTTATAGGTTCCTCAGTGTATTCTTAATCCTTGTTACTGCTTAAAATGTGTTTCATTTTAGAACAGTGTCTTGTATAAATTGGGTTTAGCTTGTAAAGAGCATTTCCCATTTTCTGTAGCATTTTCCATTTTCTAAATTCATGAGAAAAACAATGGGTGAAAGCCTATGTCAGGCTTCAATGGAAGAGCTAAATTATCTGCAAGTCTTACTTTTTTAAACTATATATTTTCCCACTAAGTATTTACATCACTTTCTCTCAGTCAAAAAATTGCAAATTGCACTCCGGGCTGTAATATTTTTTCCTACAGGTTATCGCAAAACAGGGAGTTGGTAAGAAGGCACGCTGTACCTTAGCCCTGAAAGATGAGGATTTATGACATAGTTTTGTAAAGAGATAAACGAAAAATGCTGCGTTTCATGATAAATTATATTACACTGATATTCTGAAATAACTTTTATGTCTTTAGATAAAATCCAGCATATAGTATCTGACAGGATACTGTCTGCTGTTTGATTGATTAGCTGGAGCTAATAAAATAAAATAAAATGCATCTTGTATTTTACGTATATAGTTTAATGTATAATGAGATAATTACATATCGCTACATCATTTTTATTTCCATCTGCTTTGAAGATTTACACTGTATTTTTTATCAGATATGCATGTCATTAAGTTATGCCAATGGGGGCTATTTGATAGAAACTGGGGCAATGAAATTTTGAGCAATCTTACTGACTGCAACTGGCTTTATTCTTGTGGAAGTATTATTTTACCAAAAGAGTTGTTGATGCTTGGAATAGACTTCCAGCAGGGGTAGTGAGTCAGTCAACAGTAATGCGGCGTACACACGATCGGAAATTCGGCCAGAAAAAGACTGATGAGAGCTTTTGGTCGGAAAATGCGACCGTGTGTATGCTCCATCGGACTTTTGCTGGCCGAATTCCAGCCAGCAAAAGATTGAGAGCATGTTCTCAATTTTTCGGTCGGAAAAACCTCAAATCGGAAATTCCGATCGTCTGTAGTAATACCGACACGCAAAACTCCTATGCATGCTCGGAAACAATTTGACGCATGCTCGGAAGCATCGAACTTCCTTTTCTCGGCTCATTGTAGTGTTGTATGTCACCGCGTTCTTGATGGTCAAAAGTACAGCAAACTTTTGTGTGACCGTGTGTATGCAAGCCAAGCTTGAGCAGAATTGCGTCGGAAAAACCATCCAAGATTTTTCTGACGGAAAATCCGCTCGTGTGTACGCAGCATAAGTAGATTCAAATATGCTTAACCGCTTCCCGACCGCCTAACGCCGATATACGTCGGCAAAATGGCACGGGCAGGCAAAATCACGTACCTGTACGTGATCGTGCATGTGCCTGCCTGTGGGACGCGCGCGCGCCGCCAGCGGCGCGCTCGCAACCCGGTCGGGAGCTCCGTGACCACGGCCGCGGGACCAGCGGACCCGATCGCCGCTGGTATCCCGCAATCGGGTTACGGAGCTGAAGAACGGGGAGAGGTTTGTGTAAACAAACCTCTCCCCGCGCTTCCTACACTGCCTGTCATTGATCGGCTGTTCCCTGTCATCGGGAAAGCCGATCAATGACGTCAGACGTACAGCCACGCCCCCCTACTGTAAAAAAAAAACACAACACGTCACACTGACTCCTCCCCGCCCCCTAGTGGTTAACCCCTTCACTACAACTGTCATTTACATAGGAATCAGTGCTATTTAAATAGCACTGATTTCTGTATAAATGACAAATGTCCCAAAAATGTGTCAAAAATGTCCGATGTGTCCGCCATAATGTCGCAGTCACAATAAAAATCGCTGATCGCCGCCATTACTAGTAAAAAAAAAAATATTAATAAAAATGCTATAAAACTATCCCCTATTTTGTAAACGTTATAACTTTTGCGCAAACTAATCAATAATCGCTAATTGCGATTTTTTTTACCAAAAATATGTAGAAGAATACGTATCGGCCTAAACTGAGGAAAAAAAAGTTTTTTTATATATTTTTTGGGGATATTTATTATAGCAAAAAGTAAAAAATATTGAATTTTTTTCAAAATTGTCGCTCTATTTTTGTTTATAGCGCAAAAAAAAAAAAACGCAGGGGGCGATCAAATACCACCAAAAGAAAGCTCTATTTGTGGGAAAAAAAGGACGCCAATTTTGTTTGGGAGCCACGTCGCACGACCGCGAAATTGTCAGTTAAAGCGACGCCGTGCCGAATCGCAAAAAGGGGCCTGGTCCTTTGGCTGCCAATTGGTCCGGGGCTGAAGTGGTTAGGACAAACATAGATCTGTACTCTGACAAAATAAAAATCTAAAGAAAAGAGACATGTATATATGAATAAAGAAATAGTCAGACTTGATGGAACTCTTGGCCTTTTTTCTGCCATCAATCTTCCATATTCCTATGTTTCTAACTGGTGAGTGTAGGCATCAGAGAGAGAGAATTTCACTGCACAGTCGTTTACTAGCCTGCTACAGAGAAAATTAGAAAATGTGTCAAGGAAAATCTGTTTACAGTGGATTGTGCAGGTAAACTGAATGAACCTTAACACTTTAGCACAGTTGCAGTGTTTACTTGGTAACATTAGTAGCTGCGTTTTACCTGTTGCCTAGAATGTTACCTTTAAAATCCCCATGCTTAATCTGGTATGTATTTTTTTTTTTTTTGTAAAGACATACTGGGAGAATAGAGCATCAAACTTCATGTAATTCATAATGAGTTTTTCCTGTGCACCATAAAAGAAGACGGTAGCCCTAAAGAACATATGGGTCAGCTATGTCATATGGCAGGGATGAGGACTCTCCCCCTGCTTCCATGTAACAACACTGGGCCAGTAACCAAACACTAGGATAGCCATTTGAGAGAAAAAAGGAAGTCACATGCTCACCCATACTCATAAGTTCTGGTTATTTTCTTCTTGATGGCTGAACAGAGCAGTGAAGGTGGTAGCAGGCCCAGGGGTGGGGGGTTGTATGTACTGCTGCGAAGGGGGGTATTAAAACAAACCTGTTACTTTGCCCTGCATGTGCAAAACAGAAGTTTGTTTTAAAGGTAAACTCTCATAAGAGAAAAACATGAAGGCTACCATTTTGAAATGCTATTTTCATGGCTTCCATGCTGATCCCCTTGTTTCAATATGCTGAGCAACTCCCCTGGAGCATGTGCATTATACAGGTCAGGACTCCTGATTGTAATCTGCATTTCCTGATCAGCATACCTGTTCTGAGTTAAAATATTTAAGCCAGCTCAGCATAGCAGCCAGAAATGTAGCATTTTCAGAAAGAGGTCAGTAAAGCCAGCCCCTTTATTTTATTCACATCAGATTTACAGTACAGGTAAAAACGTGAAAGTATCAGTATACCTGCACAACCAATTTCTTATTCATTATTCCAGATTTGCATGTAAGGATAATATTGGTATGGAACCTGATATAGTAACTATTGATCTATAGTGTGATACAGAACATGAACGACTCTGAATAATGGATGTTCCTGCTGAAATTGCAAAAAAATGTCCTTCTCATGTTTAACTTTGCAGTGACATATGTCTGTTGGAAATCTGCTGCAGATATGACTCTTACTTGTCATGATAGTTCTTGTTACAGGGCTGAGCCCTTCTTGTAATTAGTTTAACCACTTGCCTACTGGCTCATGCACATATAGGTTGGCAAAGAAGTTAGTTGCCGCGGAACGCAGTACCCGTACATCGGCTCCTATAAGAGTCATAGCAGGTGCGCGCCCGCTGCACAGCGGGGGACCCCATTTGTGTGGCCGATAGGCGCGGTCGCCACTGGCCACCTGCATTCGTGGGCACGAGAGCTAGAAGAGAATTCTGACAGGGGAGAAGAGACAGATCTGCTTTTAGTAGTAAATGTTTCGTAGTTATGTCTCCTCCCTCATCCTCCCAGAGATAGAAACACTCACAAGGGAACAAATTTAACCCCGTGATCGCCCCCCCCCCCGGTGTTAAGCACTTCCCTGCCAGTGACGTTTACACAGTAATCAGTAGATATAGCATTCGAATGGATGATATAGATGGAAACAAAAGGGGACTAGAATAGTGTAGACGTTTCCAATAGGTTTTTTTATTTACCCAAAAATATCAAAACAGCATAAAAAGTTAAAAGACCTTGCAAGGTAATGGCGGCTCCGTTTGGTCTATGGGACAATACTCGCGCATGCGCAGTGCGGGCGTACGTAACGAACCCTACGGCGTTTCGTCACAACTGACGTCATCAGGGGTTCAGTACGCCCGCACTGGGCATGCGCGAGTATTGTCCCATAGACCAAACGGAGCCGCCATTACCTTGCAAGGTCTTTTAACTTTTTATGCTGTTTTGATATTTTTGGGTAAATAAAAAAACCTATTGGAAACGTCTACATTATTCTAGTCCCCTTTTGTTTCCATCTATATCATCCATTCGAATGCTGCACTGCCAGTGACACACGAGGATTATCCGGGAGAGACTGCCATATAGAAGGAGATTCGTTACTGCTGGACACCTATCGGGACGCTGGTAATCCCTAACAGCACCAAGGCTGTTCTTCTAAAGCCTAGTTTGACCCCCCTGAATAAGGGCGGTCACTGGCTTTTTGGTAAGCCTCCCCCCCTTCTATATATTTTTTTCTGTGGTGATGGGCTGCACTGCTATCAACATATACACTTTGGATTGATTTCACAGAAGTTTTCATGAATTTATTTGTTTTATTCCACCTGAATATTTGGACTTTATGAACTTTGAGTTTCACATATGAACTTTGATTGAGTATTCATTATATTCACTCACATTTTTTGGTATTTTTTATTAATTGATAACTTATAGTTTTCATCATCCAGCGCTGCATTTCTTTGTTTATATGTATTTATTTTGTGCCCTATACCTGGGTTATTAGTGTTCAGCTGCAGGATTCACCTTCACGGTTTTTGATTCATTTCCACACCAACACAATTTGTCACAAATTATTTTTCACAAGAATTATTTTCTTGTTCTTTTTCACCTAGCGCAATTTCTTTCTTTATACTTATTTAATCAGTAGATATGTGCATTCGTTTTCGTCCAAGTGCATTTTCGTCTGAATTTTGGGTATTTTCGTTATTGTTTTAACAAACGATAATGAACATGCAGAATCCGAAAACCGAAAGATCCGACAA
This sequence comes from Lithobates sylvaticus, assembly GCA_028564925.1. Classification (NCBI taxonomy): domain Eukaryota; kingdom Metazoa; phylum Chordata; class Amphibia; order Anura; family Ranidae; genus Lithobates; species Lithobates sylvaticus. The sequence continues at coordinate 394,226,401 of CM053027.1, forward strand.
ACAAAGGCTTTATTTTCATTTTCGTTGTGACAACAGTTCAATATAGATAGGAGATTTGACATGACGCTGACAATAGTGATCTGCGTCCATCGAACCTGTGGTCGAATGTGCCTAACCTTAGCTCTATTAGTCCAAGATTATTCTACATAGAGAGAAAAGATTTGACATAGAGAGAAAAGATTCAACATTATAGAGACAATAGCAAAAAAAGGTAAAATGTGCCTAACCTAACTCTATTAGTTCAAGATTTTTCGACATAGAGAGAAAGATTTGACGAAGCAGTCGGCGCGAGCGGACATTTATGGCCAAATGCTCTGCCCATAGGCTATAGAAGAATTATAATGTTGATTGACTATTAATAATAATTAATAAATATAATTATTACTAGAACTATTAGAATTCTACTATAGCTTGTAGGCGGAACATTCGACTGGAAATGTATGATTGCGGCGTCGTACAGTTTAGCTGCTCCGTCGAATCTTCTTAGAACATTCGACATACACCATAAGCCTTCAACAGACTCGACGAATGCTTTTAAAAAAAAAAAAAAAAAAAACGAACTTCCAGAGTAACTGAATAAATGTATTTTTCATACGAAAACTTAATTCCGAAACAAAATATTACAGTGTGCACATGTCTAGTAATAAGTGCATTTTTATAGCTCTGATCGTGGTATAAATGTCAATTGTCCCAAGAAAATGTCAAAAGTGTACAATCTGTCTGCCGCAATGTCACAGTCCCACAAAAAATTGCAGATCACCACCATTACTAGTAAAAAAAAAAAAAATGCCATAAATCTCCTATTTTCTAGACGCTATAACTTTTGTGCAAAAAAATCAACATACACTTATTGCAATTTTTTTTTTTTACCAAAAATATGTAGAAGAATACATATTGGCCTAAACTGATGAAGAAATTTGTTTTTTTAAAACATTTTTGGGGCTATTTATTTTAGCAAAAAGTAAAAAAAAACATTGTTTTTTTTTTTTTAAATTGTTGCTCTTTTTTTGTTTTTAGCGCAAAAAATAAAAACTGCAGACGTAATCAAATACCACAAAAAAAGCTACATTTTTTGGAAAAAAGGATGTTAATTTTGTTTGGTAAGGTAAAGAGGTAGTGCTGCGCTGTATAATAAAGCTGTAGAGACTAAGGTATATTAAATAGGTATGCACACAAGTAAGTGCTGATTATGCAGAAGATAGTGGATGATTGGAATTTTTTGCTTAAATCACATAAAATCGCATAAACGTGACATAGCTTAAAATTGCATAAAATGCATGAAATCGCATAAAACATCATATTCAAAGGATAAATCCGTGAAAGGTGTGAATTTTTGTGCATAAATCACATAAAATCGCATAAACGTGACATAGCTTAAAATTGCATAAAATCGCATGAAATCGCATAAAACATCATATTCAAAGGATAAATCCGTGAGAGGTGTGCAGAGGTGTATCAAGTGAGAATGATGTGGGTGAATCACATAAAATCATATAAAAATGACATCTCTTAAAATTGCATAGAAACGCATAAAAATCGCATAAAGTTGCATCAAGCGTCACATTAAAATAAGGTGAATCTGTGATGGGCGTGCATAGAGTGCTGCGGTCAAGTACAAGTGGTTAAAAAATATGACACATAAAATAGTCGCAATAAAAATTGCATCGGTGCATAAAACCAACTAGGTGGATAAGGATGTGTAAAAGGTAAGCATAGCCAAAAAAATTGAATACAATCAATAAATAAGTAATGCAAAAGTGCAAGAACAGTCCGTGGGGGTGAGCCCTTTCCTAGTGTGGGCAAAGTGTGGTTTGCTATGGCGCTAGTGACAAATCCTGGTGGGGTATAACGGTATCGGTGCTGGTGGTTATTGTGACCAGTAGCTGCAGGTGGTTCCTGATCTTCCGTGGAATATAGTAATGGATGTACCCTTACCTTACCGCTGTAAGGTAACAGCGTGTATATGTGTTAGCTGGTTCTCAATGGGGCTTCTGTGTCCTATGGCGGGCGGCTCCCTTTAAATCCAGGTGTTTGGGCGTCTCTTTTACTGGGGTGTACGCTCTAGTTCAGGTGTATGTGTCTCGCAAAAATGGATAAGGAGAGGAAGGGTCTCGATAGTGTAGTACGTTTTTAAAAGGTTTTATTCAATACAAGTAAAATACAGTAAACTCACATTTATGTTGCTCAAAATTGCATGGGATAAACGAGCATCGAGCTCGTACCTCGCTTCCGGTATCTAGTGTCCCTTTACGCGTATTCGTCACTGTCACATGACTTCTTCAGAGGTGGTTACTAGATGCCAGAAGTGTCCTTTTATTTGCTGTTAATTGGTATTGCCAATTTTGTTTGGTTACAATGTCGCACGACCGCAAAATTGTCAGTTAAAGCGATTGTCAGTTAAAGCGACGCAGTGCCGTATCGCAAAACATTACCTGGTCATTAAGGTTGAAAAGTGGTTAAGGCGACAGAAACCCATATACAGGAAATTACATCATAACCATGTAGCTCTGTTAGAAAGAACATCACGACCGAGTGTTAAACACTACCATCTAGTGGCAGAACAAATAATCACAGCATGGTTGTAACTTTTTTTGACAGTCAACAGCATGCTAACAAAGCGAGGATCAAGGGGTGGATTTACTAAAACTGGAGAGTGATAAATGTGGTGCAGTTCTGCATCAGCTTTTAAGTTTATTGTCAAAGCTTAATTGAAAAAGTTGAAATTAGAAGCTGATTGGCTACCATGCACAGCTGCACTAGATACTGTGTGCTACAGTTTTAGTAAATCTTCCCCAATGCCTTTTTAATATAGTCTTAGCAACACATGGCTGCAAAACTATTTCTACTCATAGCTTAGTGTACACCCCGTGATTATACCTTGAAACTCTTTTTCCAATCTCTCTTGTATCCTTTGATTTTCTGACCCTTGTATCAGTATGTTTGGACAGCACCTATAACATTTCTGCATATTTTTTTGCATAAACATATCTTCCAAGTGGGAGGCAATTCAAACTGGCATAGTATCAATTGCTGTCACTAGCTGAAGAATTCTTATAAGCAGCTGTGTACATTTTTCCCACCTAATTACACATAGCACTTATTCTCCACTGTCTACTTCTGCTGGTGACATTGTAAACATCCCTATAGTGTATCTACAGGCAAGATATTTATTTAATAGATTCTTGTAACAAAAAAAAAAAAATGGTTAATACGTTTCCAGAAAGTGTTTGTTAGTAAAACATAATGATATGTGGATGGCTACGCAGCGAGTACATTACTAGATGCAAGGAGATCTTACCTGGCATATGGGCAATCACTGTGACATGTACAGGCTCAAAACAAACTCTTTGATATAGTTCATTACAAATTAATAATTAACCAAGGCTGCAAAGATTGATCTTATTAACAATTCCTTCTGGGGTTTTAATGTATTATTCATTGGTAAAACAATATTTGTTTTTAGACTTTGAAACTTGCTATGAACAGGTTCAGAAATACATTATGCAATACTGTAATGCATATGCAGGTGTTGAATCCATTATTTATTTTAACCACTTGCTTACTGGGCACTTAAACCCCCCTCCTGCCCAGACCAATTGTCAGCTTTCAGCGCTGACGCATTTTGAATGACAAATGCGCAGTCATACAACACTGTACCCAAAATTAAATTTTTATATATTTCTTCCCCACAAATAGAGCTTTCTTTTGGTGGTATTTAATCACAGCTGGGATTTTTATTTTTTACTAAACAAACAAAAAAAGATGGAAAATTTTGAAAAAAAAATTAAATCATGTTTCATAGTTTGTTGTAATTTTTTTGATAGGCTTCACTGGTGGGCACTGATGGGCTGCACTGATGGGCACTGATAGGCACAGTTAAGGCAGCACTGATAGGCACATATAAGGCAGCCCTGATGGGGACAGATAAAGCGGTACTGATGGGGACAGATAAGGTGGCACTGATGGGGACAGATAAGGTGGCACTGATAGGTACCACTGATAGATGGCACTGATGGGTGGCACTGATGGGTGACACTGATGGGCACTGATAGGTGGCACGTATGTGCAGCACTGTTGTTGAGGCAATGATTGTGGACACTGATAGGTTGCACTGTGGGCACTGATAGGTGGCCCTGTGGGCACTGCTGGGTGGCACTGTGGGCACTGGTAGGGGGCACTGGCAGGAGGTACAGGTGGGCACTGAGGAGCTGGCGGCAGCTCGCCGTGATTGGGACCTCTCACAGCTGATGGTGATCGGCTTTTTTTTTCTCTGCACGCTGTTGGCACGAGGAGAAAAAAAGCCGATTACCGGCCCTGTTGACATCACATGATCAGCTGTCATTGGCTGACAGCTGATCACGTGGTAAGGGGTATAGACTCACTGATGACAGAACACGCCGTGTGCGCCCTGCAGGAGGTGCGCAGGCCGCTTGTGCACAGGAGGACGTCAATAGACGTACTCCTGGCAAAGCAGGTCCACGCTGTAGCCGTCATTCGGCTATAGCGTGGATCTGAACCAGTTAAAAAAGTATGGCTATCTCCTTTTTTTTCTGTTATGGAGATTTTGGTATTGAAAATTGCAGGAAACCTGTAGTGAGAGAAGATGTAGGCTGCCATTCTGACTTTTTCTGATATTGCCAGTGGCCTGGATGCTATACTCGTCTAATGACGTTAGACAAATAAACCAATAGAATATTGTGGTAGAAGAAGCTTTGTATTTCTTTTCTGCCCCCAAAAGAACTGCTTTTTCTTACTCTTAACAATTCTTGGTTATACTTCCTTCAGCAAATGATCGGTACAGGGTAAGCTCCAGGCATCTTCTAGATGTTAATGTTGGAAAAACACCATACAATGAGATTGTACAATCTCTGTACATTCTCCTTTAGATCTACCAAAGTTATGTAACATGATGCTGACCTAAACAATCTATTTAGCTTGTATTAAATCAGGCAGGCCCTTGCACTATATAGTTGATGGTAAATCTAAAGGAGATTGTACAGAGATTGTATAGTGTATGGCCAGTTTAAGAGCGAAGACAAGTGCTGGGATAATTCCAGTGTTTTGATTAATACTGTCACCCAATGACTGTAGAAATAGGATGTCATATAAAAAAGATGGCCGCAGCAGTATTGTGGAGTGGCAGCACAGATCTGTCATCGGGTCATCGAGTTGGGCAGCAGGCTCTGGGTCATCGAGCTGGGCAGCAGGCAGAGGCTCACCAGGCTGGGCAGCAGACAGGAACACATCAGTCTGGGCAGCAAACAGAGGCTCATCCAGCTGGGCAGCAAACAGAGGCTCATCCAGCTGGGAAGCAGGCTCTGCAGGCTGGGAAACGGGCAATGGAACTTCAAACTGGGACATCAGAACTTCAAGCAGGGACACAGGCACTGGAACATCAGACTGGAAAGCAGGCACCGGGACATCAGACTGGAAGGCGGGCACCGAGACATCAGACTGGAAGGCGGGCACCGGTACATCAGACTGGAAGGCAGGCACTGGGATATCAGACTGGAAGGCCGGCGCCGGGACATCAGACTGGAAGGCAGGCACTGGGACATCAGACTGTAAGGCAGGCGCTGGGACATCAGACTGGAAGGCAGGCACCGGGACATCAGACTGGAAGGCAGGCACCGGGACATCAGACTGGAAGGCAGGCACCGGGACATCAGACTGGAAGGCAAGCACCGGGACATCAGACTGGAAGGCAGGCACTGGGACATCAGACTGGAAGGCAGGCACTGGGACATCAGACTGGAAGGCAGGCACCGGGACATCAGACTGGAAGGCAGGCACCGGGACATCAGACTGGAAGGCAGGCACTGGGACATCAGACTGGAAGGCAGGCACCGGGACATCAGACTGGAAGGCAGGCACCGGGACATCAGACTGGAAGGCAGGCACTGGGACATCAGACTGGAAGGCAGGCACTGGGACATCAGACTGGAAGGCAGGCACTGGGACATCAGACTGGAAGGACAGCAGAGATGGTTTGTTGTGGGCTAGCTGGGGCTGATTGCAAAATACCGGACAATGCTAAAAGTAGTGGTTGCACAAACTGCAGGTTACATACTGCCTGTCTGATAAGGGATTGTACAGAATCAATACATTCTTCATAAATGTAAGCCAGGCCAAGGTCATACACAGGGAGATCAGCAGATGGAGTAAAGAACACAGGGCAGGGAGAGGATGGATGGATCAGACTGCAGGCCAGGGATGCAAGGTAACAGGTGGGACAGGATAGGGATCAGGACAGGGAGACAGGATCAGATACACGGGTCACAGGTTCAGGGCAAAGGGCACAGGGCACAGGAACAGGAACAGGTTCAGGTTCAGGATTACACGCTAGCAGGTCAGGGCGAGAGGACGATACAAGGCAAACATGTGAGTGTTTGCTGAGTATTTATATGCCTGTAATTGGCCTCAAGTGACACCTGATTGCAGGAGGTGCTGTCTGCTCCACACTGCCAGGATCCATCCGCTGGTGGACACCAGTACTGCGGCCCAAAGATGACATAACATTAGCAGGGGAAAGCTCTCCTGACAAATCCAAACTGCCAGGAGACACCTGCTGGTGGACCTCAGTACTGCACGCCAAATGACAGACATTACCAGTGGATGGAACTTTTCCTGACATGGTTGAAACCCCACGTATTTTCATTTAAGCATATGTTCAAAGCTTGGGTTATTTTTTTATAACCTAACCCTGTTTTAAACTTCTCCACAACTTTATCCCTGACCTGTCTGGTGTGTTCCTTGGCCTTCATGATGCTGTTTGTTCACTAAGGTGCTCTAACACAACCTCTGAGGGCTTCACAGAACAGCTGTATTTATATTGAGCTTAAATTACACACAGGTGGACTTTATTTACTGATTAGGTGACTTCTGAAGGCAATTGGTTCCACTAGATTTTAGTTAGTGGTTTTAGAGTAAAGGGGGCTGAATACAAATGCACGCCACACTTTTTAGATATTTATTTGTAAAAAATGTGAAAATGATTTATAATTTTCCTTACACTTTACAATTATGTGTCACTTTTGTGTTGGTCTATCACATAAAATCCCAATCCCCATTTACGTTTTTGGTTGTAACTTGACACTTGACAAAATGTGGAAAAAGTCAAGGGGTATGAATACTTTTTCTAGGCACTGTATATTGCTTGTAGCAGATGAACAGAGCTCACAAAAATAAAGCCAAGTACAGGATAATATTACAAGGGCAACAGGGTTAACAAAACCTGGTAGCAGCTGTGATTCTGTCTACCCACTGGAGTAGATTATTTCCCTAATTATACCTGATCTTTCAAACAGAGAGAACTCTAGCTCTGACTTTAGCTTTGCTACGCACCAATACATTTTTCTGCTTGAATCCTTAAACAAGTCTGTGCCTTCAGTCAGTATTTCCTAATGGTAACTTCAAAATGTGAAATGTCAAGTAATGTGCATTGGAAAAATCGTGCTGCAGTGTGACAGTATGACAGAAAACAAAGCCACTTTACAAGGATGGCAAGTTCAGACTTAGTGAGCATTTTTACTGAGCCTTAAAGTGTGGGTACTGGAATGAATATTCTGACAGAATTCCAGTTAAAAGTGAAGTGAATTGTAATGATCATCTGGCCAGGGTGCAGCCTTATGCCGCGTACACACGATCGGAAATGCTGCCAGCAAAACTCTGAGAGCGTTTTGTCAGAAAATGCGACCGTGTCAGAAAATGCGACCGTGTGTATGCTCCATCGGTCTTTTGCTGGGGGAATTCCAGCCAGCAAAAGATTGAGAGCATGTTCTCTATTTTTCGGTCTGGAAAAGTTCCTATCCAAAAATGTAATCGTCTGTATGCAATTCGGACACGCAAAAAGTCACGCATGCTCGGAAACAATTAGACGCATGGTCGGAAGCAGTAAACTTAATTTTCTCTGCTCGTCGTAGTGTTGTACGTCACTGCGTTCTTGATGGTCGAAAGTTCAGAGAACTTTTGTGTGACTGTGTGTATGCAAGACAAGCTTGAGCGGAATTTCGTCAGAAAAACCATCCAAGATTATTCAGACTGAAATTCCGCCTGTGTGTACCCCAGAGATCTATTTGGCCATAGAAAACTTAGCTGTCCTCCTGCAAATGGAATTACTGATAGGAACCTAGGAACACTTTACTAGTAACTCGAAGATGTCTTATTTTATCTTTCTTATGCAGTCTTTATGTTAGTATAGAAGTCTACAGTGTGTGAAAAGTGAACATTCGGATTACAACTAAATGAAACAAGTGAACAATAATAGCATTATATCTGTGCTGCATCTGTAATGGTGTTCCTAAATTTGTAGATAAAAAATCATAGCTGAAGTATTTTAGCTAAATAAATTACATTGTAACTACAAGAAATGTTATCTTTGTCTTTTAACGGATCTATAAATTGGAAGGCCTATGCTTAGTTAATTTTTTGGTTATTAAAGCAGTGCATAATGTTGTTGCAAATTCTTTCAGCTTTGTTTAGTGAGATGCATAAAAAGTGATTGAGAATTCAGTAGCGGCAGATCTCCAGCGGAGATAAGAAGTGATTTGCAATACATGCCTTCCTGGGAGGTCCTTTGTGTTTGCTTTTATATGCAGGCTTTAGAGTTATCATATAATAAACAACATACTTGATCCCTGTAAGCAAATGCATGTTAAAACAGCTCCTGGATGCAGCTAGTGTAAATATTACAGAATGCTGACTTGGAAGGTACTACTGTACTGCACATTTGGTTATTGGATTTCCTCATTTGGCCAAAGGCAGTTTTTATGTTCTGATAACATTTCCGCTGAATGAATCATGTTTTTAATAATCTCCCAAAGGCACATAAAACACACAAAAGCAGGTTGAAGGTTCAGAATCTGGATGTAATCAATATTTCTGCCCCAAACCCTTACTATTTTTATATTATAAGATGATGAAATAAACCACTATTGTGAGATTTTATTTTTAAATTGTTCCAAATCGTTTACACTGAACCATTTCATTAAGGGAAACCTGAGAGAAACACATAGGCTGCAAACCTCTCCTAAAAGAGCCTGTTTAAAGTTGATCTTGTGCCTTCAGTTCTTTTGAGTTACTGACCCATAACAAATGTCCAAATTATTATTGTTATTATTACCCCAAATAATGGGTTTTGCTTTTATTTGTTGCATGCTTAGGGAAGATTAGTGACTCGTAAAGAACTGGAGCCACAAAAAGCATTTTTTTTTAGCAAGTTAAGGTTTCTGTCAAAAAAAGTCTCTAAATATGTGTGGGTTACCCCATACATATAAGTTGATGTCCATTAGGAGGATGTACCTAAACTGCTGAACCGAGTATTGTCTTATTGTGAGAGCATAACATAGGATAAACGTAAATTGCTTGTGGTGGTGTGGGGAAATAGCTTAGAGAGGGAAGAAGGAAAACATATATAAGTTGGGTGGGTAGAAGTGGGACAAAGCAGACAAAAGGTAGTGTGAGAAAGGGACAGAACTTAGATAAATTGGTGTAGGTATTAGACGAACATGTTGTAGTGTGGATTAGGTGGTACAGACTTTATTTTTTTTCCCAAAAATATTTTATTAAAATTTTTCACAGTGACAATCTTATAACAATGGGGTGATTGTGAGCATATATCATACAGTGTAATTTTACATACAATATATACTTCAACATTTAATCAAAGGAATGGCAGGAAAGAACAGTGCGACTTGTTCAAACTAACAAGATGAGTATAATCATAGTTTGTGAAATAGTGTCTGCCCTGGAGAGAGAATGCGGTCAATGGGATATATCCCAATATGATCGGGGCCAATTCATTTCTTAGATACCATAGCTGTCATATAAAGAGATGAGGTTTCCAATGGGGCATGGGGATAAACCTATACAAGTCAACCCGATACCCATTCACCCCAAAAGGGATCTAACTGTGAGGGTACACTTAACATTTCCATAATGTTGTAAAAAGGTACGATTCAACCAATTTTATATAATATTTTTCCCCCTGTAGATTCAACATTCATGTCATTGAGGGTAGTGGTTGGATACTTTTGTGATAGCAGCCAGCTTATTACACCATGTTGGCACCTAAGTCCACTATGTCAAGTGAAATACCGCATGTGCCGGATATGAAATTAAGCAGTAACAGTTCGGGTGAGGGGGAAGAGGGGGATGGAGGATAGGAGTGACAGAGTTTTATGCATCATGGTTAACTTATTACTTGGTTAACATCATGATTAACTTATTACTTGGTTAACCCTTGCTAGGGATGGACGTGATCGTTTGGGACTGGAGTCCCTCGTGGAATCTCTGTAGTGAATCCAACATGCCCGGGTATTACTGAATTGAGTGTGTTTTTTGTCATTAGCTTGGTGAATGAGCCTTTCAATTTCTGCTATTCTTTCTACTCGGCAAAGCCATTCAATGATAGTGGGGGGGTTAGCACTTCTCCAGTGCACAGGTAGGCATTGGGTGGCCGCATTAACCAGGCATAAAGTGTCGTATTGCTGATGTATACGTCAGCAAAGTGGTTTGTTCCCGCAAATCAATGTACCCGTACATCAGCTCCTTTAAGAGCCATAGCAGGCGTGCGTGCCCAATGCATGGCGGGGGACCCGATGCGCATGGCCGGTGGGCGCGATCGCCGCCGACCACGCGCGGTCACAGGCACGAGAGCCAGAATGGGGATTTCTGTATGTAAACACACAAATCCTCGTTCTGACAGGAGAGAAGAGACAGATCTGCTGTTTGTAGTAATTATGAACAGCGATATGTCTCCTCCCCCAGTCAGTCCCACATTTAACCCCTTGATTGCCCCTATTGTTAACCCCTTCCCTGCCAGTGTCCACAATGTCGCAGTCCCGCTAAAAATCGTAGATCACCGCCATTACTAGTAAAAAAAATAAAATAATAAAAATGCCATACAAATGCCATAAATCTATCCCCTATTTTGTAGACGCTATAACTTTTGCGCAAAACCAATATATATATATATATACGCGTATTGCGATTTTTTCCCCCAAAAAATATGTAGAAGAATACATATTGGCCTAAACTGATGAAGACATTTTTTTTGTTTTTTATTTGGGATAGTTATTATAGCAAACTAAATATACTAAAATATATTTTTTTCAAAATTGTCAGTCTTTTTTTGTTTGATCGAATACCACCAAAAGAAAGCTCTATTTGTGGGAAAAAGCTTTATTAAATACTGTTGCTGAATTATCTGAGCTAAAATGAGATAAATGTATAACACAAAAAAGTATACAAAGCCTTAGGTTGGTCTAATAACTGAGGGATGCTAAATACGTCTGAACTGCAACTGCATGTTCTTTATATGGATAGGAATATATTCAGAATTTGTCAATTGGCAGGTTTTGCTCAGGACTCAATAGAGCCTTGATTTGCTATTTGAAAAAGGTGATAAGCTTTAATGTACTTTATTTAGTCAGTGAAGTTCGATTTGAAGCCTAGATCTTTATGAACAAAACAGATAGGCTGCTTTTTTCTTTTTTTTTCTATCAGGAATAATATTGTGAACATCTTAACCACATCTATACATGTTGAACTTTAACTCTACTGTAGTCACTCAAAGAAAAATGATCTAAATACACCAAATAAAGTAGAATTGTATCTTCTGATGTATTTCCTATAATTACTGTGCTTTCCCTAATATTTATGATAAGATTTATTTTGTGATGTATGACCATTCTTTTAGCGATGTAAGTATCATAGGAAAAAATTTGCTCGCTCGCCCCCCCCCCCTCTCTCCTGACCTCCAGGTTGCATTCTTGGATAAGGGTCTGGTATGAATTTTGGGGGGGGGGGGGGGGGGCCCACATCAATATTTTTTTAAATATTGGCATGGATTACCCCTTAATATCCATACTAGACATGAAGGGCCTGGTATGGACTGGGGGGAACCACACCTCTTCCTGGCCTGCGAGGCTGCTTGCTCAGGTAAGGATCTGTTATGGATTTTGGGGGGATCTCACGTCAATTAAAAAAAAAAATTGCCATGGAGTTCCCCTTAAAATCTATGCCGGGCCCAAAGGGCCTGGTATGGATTGGGGGGGGGGGGGGCACGCTGTTTTTTTTTCATTTTGCCATGGAGTTCCCCTTAAAATCTATACCAGACCCAAAGGGCCTGGTATGGATTTTGGGGTGGCCCCATGGCGTTTATTTCTTAATTCTGTCATAGGGTTAACTAACTAACCTGCCTAATCTAGCTCAAGTTCTCTCAATCTCCACGTTATCACCTTACATACGGCCGCCATGTATGCAGCCTTATATAGTGTGGGGCATGGACTTAGCCCCTGAGCCATGATTGGCCAAAGGCACCCTGCCTCTGGCCAATCATGGCTCTCAGGTCAGGTGCATGCTTTGGCCAATCAGCAGTCATCAATCTCGCAGTGCATTATGGGGCACTTCACGGCGCTCAAATTTTCCGTGAACGCCCATATGTTCGGTTCTTCTGTGAACAAACGAACAACTGCTGTTTGGGTCAAACTTACATTCATTTCAAACATCGGAACCATCCCTAATGTTGGGTAACAGCTGGGAGATGTTCTAAAGGCAGGGTGGCAGCAAACCCTAATGTGGGGAGCCAACTAGAAGAGGTGTTGCCAATTCACAGAGGTACACATTCACACTCACCACACCCACACCTGCAGAGACACAATTCCAAACTTACCACCACTGTGTGGAGTTACACTTCTGTACACAATGCCTCTGCACCAAGCGACACTAATGAACTCATTGCGACTGCACCAGCTTGCATTTACCACCACTGCAGCGATGCACACTTCACACACTTGTGGGTGAAGCTTCATGTCAGAAAAGCCCAGAGAAATTGAACACTTCTAACCAGGATGTGCAGATCTGCCTGTAGCCTGACAATGGTTAGCCTGCTGATCTACTAATAAAAGCTCAGAGGTGGGTATTAGATGTGATAGCTCTATGTGCTATATGAATGGGGGCCATGATAATGTATGTTAATTGTATTGGGGTGAATAGTGGAGTATTAGCTACATTGTACATTATGCTGTGAACACTACAAACTGCCCCATTGTGTACATTGTGTAGTATGTTACAGTCAGAACCACTCTGCATTGAATACACCATACAGCCGATCCTCACAGTCTTGTAAATTGCATGTAACACAGTAGTGTTAAATGTAATGCATGTAATTCATGCTAAAGGGACTTTCAGAAATGATGTATGCTGTTATTCAAAGCCATGATAAACTTTTGAATCTAAGAAAAATGTACATGCTCTCTAATATCATCATAGATGAGTGTCAATAAATACACATTGTTATCTCACAGGGGTTGCCCACAGGGGCCAGGATTTTCTAGATATTGTAACTGGGAATATGAAAAATATAGCTATACCATTACTAGGTAGGTGAGAAATACACTTTATACTTACTGTAGCAATTTCAATCAACTCTTTATTCTTAATGGGTTACTGTACCTTTCTCATTCTTTCTTTTTGAATTCCTATGCTAAATAGTCTTTAACCTGCTGAGGTCAATTTTTCAAAATAGAGGGAAGGAAAACAGCAAAAGTTCATAAGAGAGAGGAGAAAGTGTAATGCCCTGTACACACGGTCGGACTTTCCGACGGAAAATGTACGATCGGATCGTGTTGTCGGAAAATGTCGTCTGTGGGCTCCATCGGACTTTTTCCGTCGGAATTTCCGACACACAAAGTTTGAGAGCGGGATCTAAAATTTTCCGACCACAAAATCCGATTGTTTAAATTCTGATCATGTGTAGACATTTCCGAGGGACAAAGTGCCACACATGCTCAGAATAAATTAAGAGACCACAGCTATTGGCTACTGGCCCGTTTATAGTCCCGACGTATGTGTTGTATGTCACCTTGTTAAGAACAATCAGATTTTCCAACAACTTTGTCCGACCGTGTGTATGCAAGACAAGTTTGGCATGGATGGATTGGATTTTGTTGTCGGAATGTGTATGGGGCATTACAGGGGAGCATGGGGAAGAAAAGAAAAAAGGAAAAAAAAGGGGATTAAGGAGGGGTAGGTTAAGAGGTGGAGGCGATTTGGGGGGTGAAGGTCAAAGGGGGGAAGAGAGGGGAGGGCCCTCCCTCCAGCAACACCCCCCACCCCAGTCTGGCATTAGGAGCAGCTTACTAAGAATCTAAGACAGCCAAGGCATACAGATCTAAAAATGCTTTTTGATTTCATTTTTTAAAAGTAAAGTTAATTATTCCATAAGTTGGATGTCAGAGACCATCAAATGCCAGTATGCTAGAGTGTGTGGAGTAGTATGTTTCCAAACTATCCGGACACAACGTCTTCCTTTTTTATTCAATTGTTGACCAATCCGTTAAAATCCAGTGCGTATATACACTCATTTTTTAAAGAGACCTTTATATTATAATATTAGATGACTATATGGTGAGGAACACACCCTATTATTTAGAACACTTGCACTCTTTTGTACTCTTCTTGCCTGTATTTTTGCTTTCAAAATTGGTGAAAGAATGATGACAATCTTTTATCTCCAATTACAACACAGAACAAATTGGGGGCACTTAAAATATACCTTTTGAAGACTGAAAGTCAATCCAGTTATTTGAAAATGTATATCTTGTACACGATCCAGTTAGCGGTAAAACTTTCTTATTCTACCAGTATACCTAGGACTGAAAGAATAATCCACTACAGAAATTTTCTACTACATTATCAAAGGGTTAAACTTGCAGAATTTACTTAGATTGCAGAATTTACTTAGATTGGAAACTATCTAGTGTGAAGGTATACCTGCTTTGATGTAAACTGAATGGGACGTCACCAACTACATGACTGTCTCAAACTTTTAAAGCAGACCTTTTATTATTAGGATACTTACCTGTCCATGGATCCCACAATGTCGGTACCTCAATCGATTTTTGACCATTTGCAATAGGGTAAACCGCTAGTGAAACCTCTCGGCTTCACTGCCGATTCCCTACGGAGCATGCGTGAAGTGGGCTGTGTTTTTTAACTGGCCCGGCAGCAGAGGAAACAGGAGGGGAGCTGAACTTCCAGAAGACCTCGCCGCATCTCACCACAGCCAGGTCTCCCGGAAGTGGGGACAGGTACTTGTGAAAAAAAGGTACCCATCCCCGTCCCCAAAAGGTGCCAAATGTGACACGGGAGGAAGAGAGGAAGCAAACTTTAAACTTTTGAGTGGAACTCCGCTTTAAGTAGATTGACCAATCATATTGCAGCATGGTATGTGCTTAAAGTAGTAGTTAAAACCCCTATCAGAATATTTTTTGCTGCCTGTGTCATGCTGAGGATATTATCCTTCACATCCTGTCCTGGAGATTCAACAGAAAAGGAGAAGAAATCTCTGCAAAATGAATGGAGTTTCAATCTTAGAACGCTTATATAGGAACTGGATGTTTTGCTCTGGTGTTAACTCCAGAATTTTGGGATTCTTCTCACTTTCTACTATCTGTGACAATGGTCACTAGGACAGATAGAGGGGTAAATCTCCATAACAGGAACAGAGACAGCTTGAAAAAAGGGTTTTACCCTTTCCCTACTCTAGCCATAATGTATAAAAATGCCTTTACATACAACTTAATCGTAACTCTTTTCTAGTTAATTATAAAAAAATAGGATACGTTTCTATCATCAGCTATCTGTGTCCCTGACCATGTTTTTAACACGGTCAGGGACAGTTAAGAGTCTGACAGTAGTGTGAACTCTTTAGCACTTAACAATTGAAACAAAAATCGTTTCATATCATGTTCAAAGCTACTTTAAACTTCAGAATAAAAAATATCACATTTTCTTTTAAACATTACTTACATGGCCAAAACATGCAAGAGTTTCAATGTGTGTATTGTTAAAGGATAACTCAGCTTTAAAAAAAAAATATATATAGCATATAAAATTGATACACAACCTACTTTGTAATTTAATGTTATTAAAAATGACCTTTATATTTCAATCTGAAGTCACTGTAATGCCTCGTACACACGTAGGGACTTTTGCCGGCGGACCTAGTCCAGCGGACAATCCCGCGGGACTTTCCAGCTAGGTCCGCTGGACTTTCCGAGGGTGTGGACTTGCCCACACACGCACGGACTTCTCCAGCGGATAATCCGCCGGCCAAAAGTCCGCGGGACTTTTGAAAATGAAAATGAACGGACTTGCCCACACACGGAGCAGTCCGTTCATTTCGAACGTAACTTCAGGTTACGTAGCTAGCGTAGGCAGTAAATGCCGCCGCGCTAGCTCCGCAAGCTGGCATGGATTTAAAGGGAATCCCCACGCCGAAAAAACGGCGTGGGGGTTCCCCCCAAATCCAAGTCAGACCCTCATCCGAGCACGCAGCCTGGCAGGCCAGGAAAGGGGTGGGGACGAATGAGCGCCCCCCCCTCCTGAGCCGTACCAGGCCGCGTGCCCTCAACATGGGGGGTGCCCTGGGGAAAGGGGGGCCGTGCGGCCCCCCCACCCCAAAGCACCTTGTCCCCATGTTGATGAGGACAAGGGCCTCTTCCCGACAACCCTGGCCGTTGGTTGTCGGGGTCTGCGGGCGGGGGCTTATCGGAATCTGGGAGCCCCCTTTAATAAGGGGGCCCCCAGATACCGGCCCCCCACCCTATGTGAATGAGTATGGGGTACGATGTACCCCTACCCATTCACCTAAGGTGTAAAATGTAAAGTACAAAAACACACACACTTTTGAAAAAATATTTTATTGCACTGCTCCGGGGGTCTTCTTCCGTCTTGGGGGTCTTCTCGCCGGACTCCTCCGCTCTCTTCTGCTCTTTTACCTAGCTCTTTCACGAGGGGAGGAGTCCGGCTACCTTCTTCGTCGTCGCCGCCGTCGTCTGGGGGTCTCGATCCGCCTTCGGGGGTCTTCCGGGGGTCTCTTCTGTTCTTGCGGCGGTCGTCGTCTTCCGCGCCGCCGGCGCCTTCTTCTTCTTGTCCTTCTTCTTGTCCTTCTTGTTCTTGTTCTTCTTCCGATGTTGACCCGACGCTCTCTCTGCCCGGAATGCCTGTGCCGCTCTGCGCTCGGACTTATATAGGGACATGGGGGACAGGGTCACATGCACATGTCACATGGTGACCCCGCCCCCTTGTGTTGTCACAGTCCCGGAGGATGCTGGGACTGTGACATCGCAAGGGGGCGGGGTCACCATGTGACATGAACATGTGACCCTGTCCCCCATGTCCCTATATAAGTCCGAGCGCAGAGCGGCACAGGCATTCCGGGCAGAGAGAGCGTCGGGTCAACATCGGAAGAAGAAGAAGAACAAGAAGGACAAGAAGAAGGAGAAGGCGCCGGCGGCGCGGAAGACGACGACCGCCGCAAGAACAGAAGAGACCCCCGGAAGATCCCCGAAGGAGGATCGAGACCCCCAGACGACGGCGGCGACGACGAAGAAGGTAGCCGGACTTCCCCCGCTCGGTAAAAGAGCTTTGTAAATGGCGGGGGAGTCCGGCGAGAAGACCCCCAAGACGGAAGAAGACCCCCGAAGGCGGATCGAGACCCCCAGACGGCGGCGACGACGAAGAAGGTAGCCGGACTTCCCCCGCTCGGTAAAAGAGCTTTGTAAATGGCGGGGGAGTCCGGCGAGAAGACCCCCAAGACGGAAGAAGACCCCCGAAGGCGGATCGAGACCCCCAGACGACGGCGGCGACGACGAAGAAGGTAGCCGGACTTCCCCCGCTCGGTAAAAGAGCTTTGTAAATGGCAGGGGAGTCCGGCGAGAAGACCCCCAAGACGGAAGAAGACCCCCGAAGGCGGATCGAGACCCCCAGACGGCGGCGACGACGAAGAAGGTAGCCGGACTTCCCCCGCTCGGTAAAAGAGCTTTGTAAATGGCGGGGGAGTCCGGCGAGAAGACCCCCAAGACGGAAGAAGACCCCCGAAGGCGGATCGAGACCCCCCAGACGACGGCGGCGACGACGAAGGAGGTAGCCGGACTTCCCCCGCTCGGTAAAAGAGCTTTGTAAATGGCGGGGGAGTCCGGCGAGAAGACCCCCAAGACGGAAGAAGACCCCCGGAGCAGTGCAATAAAATATTTTTTCAAAAGTGTGTGTGTTTTTGTACTTTACATTTTACACCTTAGGTGAATGGGTAGGGGTACATCGTACCCAATACTCATTCACATAGGGTGGGGGGCCGGTATCTGGGGGCCCCCTTATTAAAGGGGGCTCCCAGATTCCGATAAGCCCCCGCCCGCAGACCCCGACAACCAACGGCCAGGGTTGTCGGGAAGAGGCCCTTGTCCTCATCAACATGGGGACAAGGTGCTTTGGGGTGGGGGGGCCGCACGGCCCCCCTTTCCCCAGGGCACCCCCCATGTTGAGGGCACGCGGCCTGGTACGGCTCAGGAGGGGGGGGGCGCTCGTTCGTCCCCACCCCTTTCCTGGCCTGCCAGGCTGCGTGCTCGGATGAGGGTCTGACATGGATTTGGGGGGAACCCCCACGCCGTTTTTTCGGCGTGGGGAGTCCCTTTAAATCCATGCCAGGTCACGGAGCTAGCGCGGCGGCATTTACTGCCTACGCTAGCTACGTAACCTGAAGTCACGTGCTAAATGAACGGACTTGCCGATGAGCGGCAAGTCCGTTCATTTCAAAAGTCCCGCGGACTTGCCCACTAACGGCGGGATTATCCGCTGGACTGCCAAGTCCAGCGGATAATTTGAAAACAAAACTTCAAACTTTAGTCCGCCGTACTTTGGCGCCAAAAAGTCCGCCGGCGCCCACACACGAGGGGATTATCCGCTGGACTTCAGTCCAGAGGATAATCCCGCGGGATTGTCCCTTCGTGTGTACGCGGCATTACAAACACAGACCCTCTCATTCAGGAATCTGTCTGGAAAGGACATGATGGGAAATGGTAGGACTACAAAATTTGTTAAAATCCGTGCAATGTAAATTTATCACCCAGAGGGAACTGTTTTCTTTTTTCTCAATAAAAGTAGAGTTAAACTTAATTTACATAGATGTGCTCAGTGTTACTTCAGTCACAACTAGCTTGGCTTTCTGTGGAGTAAGGTAAGGAAATCCAGTATATAACAATATGTATATTGTTAACTGTTAACAGGTAGTCTTGTTGGTAACGACTTGTATACTTGTACGTATACTATGTGTACGTAAGCAATTGATATTTTTCCATGTAATATTGTAGTATTATTAGCCACTTTTAAATGTTCAAATTAACCACTTGCCGCCCGCCATATAGCAGAATGATGGCGGCAAAGTGGTTTCAAAATCCTGTGTCAGTCTGACACCCCGCAACTACGATCTCGGTAAAGAGATTACCATGTGATCAGCCGTTGTCCAATCACAGCTGATCTGTTAGACGCAAGTAGAGGAGAGCCGATCGGCTACTCCTCTGACAGGGGGGGTCTGTGCTGATCGATTATCAGCACAGCCCCCCCCCCCCGAGGATGCCCACACTGGACCACCAGGGATGCCCAGCACCAGGCATGCCACCCTAGACCACCAGGGATGCCAGTCAGTGCCCACAATGGATGCCAATCAGTGCCCACGATGGATGCCAATCAGTGCCCACAATGGGCATCACTGATTGGCATGCATTATTGTTTGGCACTGATTGGCATCCATCAGTACAATACATTACACTGCAATGCCGCCTATCAGTGCCCATCCGTGCTGCCTATCAGTGCCCATCCACGCTGCCTATCAGTGCCCATCCATGCTCATCCGTGCTGCCTATCCATGCCCATCCGTGCCGCCTATCAGTGCCCATCTGTGAAGCCTATCTATGCCGCCTATCCATGCCAAACCATGCCACCTATCAGTGCCAATTTGTGCCACATATCAGTGCCCATCCAATTTTCGGTCTTTTTTTATTTGTTTAGCAGAAAATAAAAATTTCAGAGGCAATCAAATACCACCAAAAGAAAGCTCTATTTGTGGGGGAAAAAAATGATAAAAATTGAGTTTGGGTACAGTGTAGTATGACTGCGCAATTGTCATTCAAAATGCAACAGCGCTGAAAGCTGAAAATTGGTCTGGGCAGGAAGGTGTTTAAGTGCCCAGTATTGAAGTGGTTAAGTGAGGTTTATGATTGTTTTTATATATATATACACTCACCGATGACTTTATTAAGTACACCTTGCTAGTATCGACTTGGACACCCTTTGTCCAATTTTGGTGAGCCTGTGCGAATTGTAGCCTCGGTTTCCTGTTCTTAGCTGACAGGAGTGGCACTTGGTGTGGTCTTCTGCTGCTGTAGCCCATCTGCTTCAAGGTTTTATGTGTTGTGCATTCAAAGATGGTATTCTGCATACCTCGGTAGTAGCGAGTGGTTATTTGAGTTACTGTTGCCTTTCTATTATCTAAATCCAGTCTGCCCATTCTCCTCTGACACAGTGGTGGCTGGTGCTCACAATTTATTTTTGGGTGCAAACGAACTGAAAAATACTGAAAAAAACATAAATTGCAGCCACTGTGCCATCAAACACAGCCACTGTGCCCATAAATTGCAGCCACTGTGCCCATCAAATTCTGCTACTGTGCCCATCAATTGCAGCTACTATGCCCATCAAATGCTGCCACTGTGCCATCAAATTCTGCCCCAGTGCCCATCAAATGCTGCCACTGTGCCATCAAATGCAGCCACTTTGCCCATTGAATGCTGCCACTGTGCCATGGAATTCCGCCACTGTGACCCTCCCGCCCGCTCGCCGTCTGCCCAGCACTTACCCTGTGTCTGTGGGGCAGCGGGTGACGGTGAGCGGTTTGCTCCTGTCCTCTCCTCCCGTCAGGTGTCCAATCACAGCGCCTGACGTTTCAGCAAATCAGGTGATGGGTAACCGGCCCAAGCACCTGATTGTCCGAGAGGCAGTTCAGTGTTAGGAAAGCAAATATTCATTTGCTTTTCTAACACACCTGGGTTAACTGCAAACGGCAAGCATGGCATTCGCAGGTCACCTTTTTTGACGCCTATTAGAGCCTATGGCTCTAATCAAGTGCTTCAAAAACACCCCCTGCCGCTGTAATTCAGGCGCCCGAAAAGAGGCCCGGGTGCCTGAATGGGGGGTGGCAGCGGCGGCCATGGATAGATTCATGCTTTGCAAGGGATTTTCTACAGTATTCAGAGCTTCCTAGAAAAAGCAAAAGATGTAATTCTACAATAATCTATAAAATAGCATACATGCATTTTTCAATGCTCATGAGACTTCTCTAACAAGGGCACAATTTTTGTCAAGGCACCTTACTGTTCTGTGCTGTTTTTAAATAATGTTGAGTTGGTGGGATTGAGTTTGAGAATGGAATTATTTACAAAAGCTGCTTAGAATGCAATCACAAATATGCGCTAACACAATGTTGTGTTTTTTTCTGTGCTGTGAGAAATAGGTAATAAAATCAAACAATGTAGTTGTTCCGTATGCTTTAGTGCAGATGTACCCTTGAAAATAATATTAGTATATAATACTTATAATTTTTTTTTTATAACTTTTTTGAAACACAATGAAGAAAGTCTGGATTTAAAAGGATATTTGCTGTAAATGTACACTTATAAAATCCCATCAACACTTTAATTTAGCTTACCTTAGTAGGGGTCTCTAGATTAAGTTGTCCTCAAAATGCTTGTATGATTATGATTCAATTGCTCATGCTTTAGAAACAGCATAACAAAAAAAAACTGTATTCTTAAGGTAATAGCACATTATGACCATTAGGCACTGCCTGATTTTTCAAAATGCATTATCGCCTGCAAATCCTCAGTTATGTTATATTTCAGATGAACTGTAATGCCCTGTACACACGATAGGATTTTCCGACAACAAAATCCACGGGATTTTTTTCCGACGGATGTTGGCTCAAACTTGTCTTGCATACATACAGTCACACAAAGTTGGTCGGAAATTCCGAACGTCAAGAACGCGGTGATGTACAACACGTACGACACGTACGACACAAACGACGAGCCGAGAAAAATTAAGTTCAATAGCCAGTGCTGCGCTTCTGCTTGATTCTGAGCATGCGTGGCACTTTGTGCGTCGGAAATTGTCAACACACGATCGGAATTTACAAGAAAGGATTTTGTTGTTGGAAAATTTGAGAACCAGATCTCAAATTTTGTGGGACGGAAATTCCGATGGAAACTGTCCGATGGAGCCTACACACAGTCGGAATTTCCGACAACAAGCTCCAATCGCACATTTGCCATCAGAAAGTCCGACCGTGTGTACGCGGCATAAGTCTTTCTTATTGCACAGTACCTTGCCAACTCCCAACAAATGCTATACAATGCTAAAGGTCAATTTCTACCTTCTTGACACTCTCAAAACAAATGGAATGTGCTCAAGATGCTTTGGAAAACATCAGTGTTTCTCTTCAGTGTGAGATCCTGATCTACCGGTATATTGCAAAATGTATGTTTACTTTGAAAACTGTATGTTTATCTATGTGAACCTGTGTTCACTTTAAATACCCGATCATGCGCTATGATTTTTTTTTTTTTATTAACTTCCCCTGCATATGATTGTAGTAATTAGTAGTATTTTAAGTAAACATATGTTCATTTATTCTACCAACAACCTTTACTTCTTTAGTAAATCATGCATTTTGCCTTGCACCTACAGCATATTTTTGTTAGATAAAAAATACACTGGTCCAGTTTCATAACAGGGTCTCATACATTTAAATCTATACATGTTTTCCATTACATGTCTCCTTTTGCTGTTCAGAAGAGGTGCCGTAACACTGACTTTAAAATTATTATAAGGTGCAAAAATACATTAGTTTTCACATCCTCCATTAAAAACGAATCTTCCCTTACAAATCAGCTAGTTAGGTGACTAGCTTTATTACCAACACTTGGCAGAATCCACCTTAGGGATATATGCTGTACATGTCAGGTTCACAGAATTTTTCATATCTCCATTAGAGCTTAAGAGTGTTTTTTTGTGAGAACAGCCACTTTAGTGTTCAGTTTATTGATTTTTACTATACTATAACAAATGTCTTCAACTATTTTTCTTCAGTTTTGCTGCAGCATGTATCACTAAATAACACCAACAGGCTCAGAAAAAAACATTAAATCTACAAAGACCTGTGTAAGTGAACCGTGCTAAGCACAGTGGGGATGTCTATCAGCATTTCCACTAGATGTAATGTGAGATTAGCACATGTTCCATGTGTAGATTGGAGTAAGATGAGTAACATAGTAAGTACAGCTTAACATATACAACACCTATAAAATCCATATGTTGCTAAGCAAATATTTTAAAGGCAAAGCTTTGTTAAAAACTGATATCCTCTATCATATTAAAAGGGGTTAGATGATTCTGCCACCATGTGAAGTTCTGTACCGTCAGCTGTGAGTGTTTAATGGATAGAGCAGAGCTCATGTCTGGATAATCAGCCCTGTTTAACTGATCAGTTAAGGGTTACTTCTAACAGGATGCTCATTATATATGTAATATAGAATCCCTCACTTGTTTGGTATAGAATGAAATAGAAGCTTCAGTTGAAATACATGTGGCACCTCTAGGTTTATTTTATTTCCGAGTCTTGCACTATAGCTGTAACAGGTTATCAGCAAACAAAGTGTTCATTTCCTAGTGTCCACATTGGTACAAATGCTCTATGTCTCTCATTGTGCTAGTCAGTTTTTAGCTCATTCCACATTATCAACGCTAGCATTTGTTTCAGATCTGCCCACACTATCTGCAGTAGCTTTTTTCACAGGTCTTCCCCAGCTCTCTGTACTGTTCTCTGGCAACTCTCCTTCTGCTGTCGAAAATACCTATGTGCAATATACCAGCACAAGGTGACACTGCTACTGATGATGCTGAAAGGAAAAAAAGCAAACACAGCACACTTAAAGATGACCACTTAACTGACTGACAGTGATATGCTGCTTATAAAATCCCATAAAAACGTGATTTCGCTTACCTTAGTAGGGGTCTCCAGATTAAGTTGTCCTCAAAATGCTTGTATGATTATGATCCAATTGCTCATACTTTAGAAACATAACTAAAATAACCTGCATTCCTCCTGTTGGAAGCTGACTGCCCATGGGGTTCTCCCTTCCATCCGTCAATCAGACCACTCCCCGTTCCTTCCATTTCCAGTTGGACTTGGAATTCCCAGCTCTGGATGTGGCCAGTCAGCATACTCCTTTCTCCTGCTCCCCTGTTCGAGGTCTTTTTATTGCTCATGGAAAAAATAAAGACCACCCGCTTTGTGGCCACAAAACTGCCCCAACGGCCATTTTGCAGTATAATGGTAATAAACAATACCCTTCTCTTGATGTTTAGAATGTCCTCAAAAATATTTACTGCTTGTATTATTGGCTCACTGGTATTCTAAGAAGAATGTGCAGAGATATGGAGATTTCAGTTATCCCTAGCAAAAGAGTTATATTTTATTGAACTCTATCACTGCATGTATTAACTAAATACATTTTTAAGAATACAATGTTTTCATAATTATGGCCCTTTAAATCTGATTGTATTGATCATTCTTTGCTGCCTAATTAGCATGCATGTCTCACTTTGTTAAAAATAATTCGATAAAGCAATCCTGTCCTTATAGAAGTTACTAAAAGGAGGATTGCCTGCAAGACAAGCCTGTTAATACTCACCTTTCCTCCCTCTTATGCCACTAAATGTTGCTCTGATCTTAAAAAAAAATGAATGTGAAGTTTTAGAGTGTTGATCTTATATGTCCCTTGCAACTTTCACTAGTTCCTCCTGCTGACCTCCGCATGAATACTATCATCTATAATGATCTGGTGGGCAGAACATGTGAGACCTGTAGGGCATCCAGGGAACTAACACTCCTGTAAGTGTTGGTTTCCCAGTAGACAATATCTCAGGATTGAAGTTGTGTTTGGCAGAGCAGTATTTGCAGACTTCTTTTACAGGTAAATTCTACTTTTAGGATAAATAGTCTGCGCTTAGGATAGAAGTAGAGGTATGCAGCCTCCCCTGAATGGACTCCCTAGGGAACCAGTGATAAAGTGAAAGTAATGAAGGGATGATGGCGCTCCCTAGTAAGAAAATGTGTACGTGACCACACTACCTAGCACACTTAATAAGCTAAAAGTAATAATAAATAAATTGACAACAAAAAGGTGTGTAAATATAGAAACCAAGGGTGAAGTGATCCATAGATTAGCACTCCATAATAATCCAGCCTGGGAACACTCAAGACTAAGTGTAATACCAGAGGGAAAGCTGATGGGGCTAATCACTTAAGTTGATGCAGGAAACTATGTGTGGTAAATTGGAATAGGGTGTATCCACCTACTACCATCTCACACCATCCTAAATACAATCAATACATGTGATACATATAAGTGAATTATCTATACGTGATAACAGCAATAACCATAAATTAAAATAATTGAAAAAAATACATAACATGAGCCACATAAGGGGATGTGTGAACCCCGTGGTAAAAGATATACATATGTATGTGTATATATACACGTGAAAAGTCCTCCCCGGGTTGGGTGCTCCAAAAGGTATACAAAAAAGAAAAAAGGGAAAATATATATACAAATGTTCAGTGATCAGTGACTTTAGTGACTTCGCTGTTGTAGATAAGGTGACTTCGTGCTGCCCATATGGTCCCACACTCACCGGAAACTACCACCCCTGCAGGGGTGAAAGGTATAAATGGAGATCCGTCAGTGGTCCCTCTCCCAGAAATGGATCGATATCCCACTCCTTCGTATCCACGGGGGCGATCACAGGATCTAGTTACCAGCGTCAGCACTCCATTCTCCAGGAAATTCAGAAAAAATGTCCCTCCATGGCAAAAATTAAAAAGAAAGATAGGGGACTCATAGCGCAAAATGTAAAAACAAATTATACTTTATTAAAATAAAGCAAAAAAAATATGTAAAACAAAAATAAGGTTAAAAAAGTATAACAGAGTCCCGGCGGGCTAGTATAGGGCTTTAAAGCCTGGATGCCCTCTATTAAAGATAGTGCACAGTGGCCGCTTGCGTCCCAGCAGCGTTCCAGGCCTCCTGCGCTAACCGGAAGTGAGGTAAGTACGCTTTACGTACGTTTCGTCATGTGACTTTGTCAAAAGCGATACCATCTCACTCCACTTCCTGCTATTTAAACCACACGGAGACCAGGCAGTTGGCTGCTTGGTATGCTATGTAATAAACCTTTTATGCAACATTTTTGTGCCAAGCTGGGATTTCCAGTATTTGTGTAAAAACCTGCGGAGATATGAGGCTATTGCCTTACTGATTGGGGCCTTATAAGCTAATCCAATTTAGCTGTGCACTTCTCCCTTACTCGCATACCACTCCCCTAGGAGTTTACGTGGGGAGGGATATCCACTATGCGGGAGGGTCCTGATAGGGTGCTTAGCCTAAGTAATTTGCATATGGGACGTGCCAAGTATCTCCGTGTGGTTTAAATAGCAGGAAGTGGAGTGAGATGGTATCGCTTTTGACAAAGTCACATGACGAAACGTACGTAAAGCGTACTTACCTCACTTCCGGTTAGCGCAGGAGGCCTGGAACGCTGCTGGGACGCAAGCGGCCACTGTGCACTATCTTTAATAGAGGGCATCCAGGCTTTAAAGCCCTATACTAGCCCGCCGGGACTCTGTTATACTTTTTTAACCTTATTTTTGTTTTACATATTTTTTTTTGCTTTATTTTAATAAAGTATAATTTGTTTTTACATTTTGCGCTATGAGTCCCCTATCTTTCTTTTTAATTTTTGCCATGGAGGGACATTTTTTCTGAATTTCCTGGAGAATGGAGTGCTGACGCTGGTAACTAGATCCTGTGATCGCCCCCGTGGATACGAAGGAGTGGGATATCGATCCATTTCTGGGAGAGGGACCACTGACGGATCTCCATTTATACCTTTTACCCCTGCAGGGGTGGTAGTTTCCGGTGAGTGTGGGACCATATGGGCAGCACGAAGTCACCTTATCTACAACAGCG
This sequence comes from Lithobates sylvaticus, assembly GCA_028564925.1. Lineage (NCBI taxonomy): Eukaryota > Metazoa > Chordata > Amphibia > Anura > Ranidae > Lithobates > Lithobates sylvaticus. Next base: position 394,253,325 of record CM053027.1, read on the forward strand.
AAGTCACTAAAGTCACTGATCACTGAACATTTGTATATATATTTTCCCTTTTTTCTTTTTTGTATACCTTTTGGAGCACCCAACCCGGGGAGGACTTTTCACGTGTATATATACACATACATATGAATATCTTTTACCACGGGGTTCACACATCCCCTTATGTGGCTCATGTTATGTATTTTTTTCAATTATTTTAATTTATGGTTATTGCTGTTATCACGTATAGATAATTCACTTATATGTATCACATGTATTGATTGTATTTAGGATGGTGTGAGATGGTAGTAGGTGGATACACCCTATTCCAATTTACCACACATAGTTTCCTGCATCAACTTAAGTGATTAGCCCCATCAGCTTTCCCTCTGGTATTACACTTAGTCTTGAGTGTTCCCAGGCTGGATTATTATGGAGTGCTAATCTATGGATCACTTCACCCTTGGTTTCTATATTTACACACCTTTTTGTTGTCAATTTATTTATTATTACTTTTAGCTTATTAAGTGTGCTAGGTAGTGTGGTCACGTACACATTTTCTTACTAGGGAGCGCCATCATCCCTTCATTAAATTCTACTTTTGTTTACCTTCTATAGAGACAGGGTCACTTTAAGGACACTAGAGAAGGATTTAAATGTTCTTACGTAGGAGATGTAGTCAATTGAACTGGCAAACATACAGAGTTTTAGACTGGTGAAACCTATACATTAATTAACTAATTTTATGCAGGCATTATGAAAATGTTCTTGTCAATGTTGTTGTTGGTTATAACAATGTTGATAATTATTGATATTATTCATTTGTCAGTCTGCATCTCCAGATTTTTTCAGGTCATTGAGCAGGTTCTCATAAGCATTCATTCTAACATATTCTGCTGCCCTGTGAAGCCGTGTAATTTTTTTCACTAACACTGACAGTGTGTATTTTTAAGCAGCAACACAAGGGCAGCCTAAGGTGACATACATCAAATAAATAGATGGTCAGAAAAATAAGACTGTATTCATTATAAGACACAAAAAATTGTTCTCTGAGCAAAGGAAAGAGTGCCTGGTCAAATTCATTGAACCACAAGTGATTGGCTGACTGCTGAACCAATATAGGACAGCACCAACATTTGCACCTAAGTAATCACAACGGAGATAACAAGACATCTGGGATTCTGACCTGCACTGGAAAGTGAATCTTGGCTGTGTATGGCACTGAATAATAGGATTTTCAATTGCCTTTCAGATGTCTTTGTCAAAACACATGAATGAATGTTGAAATGAACCCATTAGAAAAATGTGCAGCAGTTTATCAAGGAAGAGAATTGAGCTAAAAATGTCATTGTTTTTTTCCTTGTGAGAGAAAATGTTTTAGTCGACGAGGTCCATTGCAATAATCATAGGACAAAGGCTATCTGGTGTTGGACAATGAAAATATAATTTTTTTTTTTTTAAATCTCAGTTGCAATTTATTTGCAAAAGTAAATTGCTAAAAAGAGTTCATCTTATATTGAACTATAATCAGGCTTTGTGTTAAAGGCTAAGTTCACCTTTGAAAAACATAATAATAGATGCACATATTTTTGCAGGCAAAAAATGTGCGTTTATAAAAAAATAATTCTGGAGCCGCGATCAGCAGGTGCAATGCCAGGATCCTTCAGAATCTCAGTAAAGCTGTCTGCCTGTACCTCCCATATGGACAAACAGTTACTGGAGAGTAGGGATGAGCCGAACACCCCGGGTTCGGTTCGCACCAGAACCCGCGAACGGACCTAAAGTCTGTGCGAACTTAAGAACCCTATTAATTACAATGGACGCAAACGTTCAAAATCAAAAGTGCTAATTTTAAAGGCTAATATACATGTTATTGTCATAAAAAGTGTTTGGGGACCCGGGTCCTGTCCCAGGGGACATGTATCAATGCAAAATGTTTTTTTAAAAACGGCCGTTTTTTCAGGAGCAGTCATTTTAATAATGCTTAAAGTGAAACAATAAAAGTGTAATATTCCTTTAAATTTCTCGTACCTGGGGGGTGTCTATAGTATGGCTGTGAAGGGGCGCATGTTTCCCGTGCTTAGAACTGTCCCTGCACAAAGTGTCATTTTTGCAGGAAAAAAAGCTATTTAAAATCACTCGCAGCTAATGAATTGTCGGTTCCCGTAACACAGAGAACAGTCATTCATTGAAAGTCATTGATAAAAAAAAAGTTAAAAAAACAAAAAACAAAAAAAAAAGCGTGGGGGTCCCCCCAAATTCAGTTACGAGGCCCTTCAGGTCTGCTATGGATATTAAGGGAAACCGCGGCCAAAAAAAAAAATGGCGTGTGGCCCCTCTCAAAATCCATACCAGACCCTTGAGGGCATGTGGCCTGGTACGGTTCAGGAGGGAGGGGGGCCGCTCTCGACCCCCCCTCTTTTCCTGCGGCCTGCCAGGTTGCGTGCTCGGATAAGGGTCTGGTATGGATTTTGAGGGGGACCTCGCGCCATTTTTTTTTTGGGCCGGGGTTCCCCTTAAAATCCATCCCAGACCTCAAGGATCTGGTATGGATTTTGAGGGGGACCCCACGCCATTTATTTTTTTTGGCCGGGGTTCCCCTTATTATCCATAGCAGACCTGAAGGGCCTGGTAATTTAATTTTTGGGGGACCCCCACGCTTTTTTTTTTTTTGTTTTTTATCAATGACTTTTTTTATCAATGAATGACTGTTCTCTGTGTTATGGGAACCGGCAATTCATTAGCCGCAGATGGCTGCCTTAGATGACACAACAGGATGAAGAAAGGAAGGAAGGTGTTTTAATGTGATACTGCAATGCTGTACTAACAGCACGCACACACTAATCCCCAGAATCACAGCATAGATAATGTCAGCAGTCAGCAGCACTGCAGAATGGATCACAGCCACATATCACTGACACGCTGGAACACAATATACGAGGCTGCCGGCGCGGCGGCCTTTTATACTGTGGGGCATGTACTAAACCCCCTGAGCTATAATTGGCCACAGGCATCCTGCCTGTGGCCAATTATGGCTCTCCTCGCCGCTGGCTCTATGATTGGCCAAGCATGCGCGGTCACAGTGCATGCTTGGCCAGTCATCAGCCAGCAATGCACTGCGACTGGCGCAGTGCTTTGCGGGCCGCTCGCATCACACCAATTTGATGCGAACGGCCCAAATAGTTCATGGGTTTGAATCGAACACCGGGCCCATCCCTACTGGAGATCAGGATGATCAATGAACTAGCACTTACTTGTTCACTTACTACCCTCATAGTTCATTGAGAACTACAAGCCATCTGCTGTGGTGGAAGACAGTAGTTTTAGTTTGTTTATTCACAGATTGCTGTGAGTGAATGATGTGGCCATGTGGGCAGAGCCCTACACAGCCATGATTTTTTAAATTGTGACCCGGGTGCAGGGAGAAGTTCCCCTGCCCACTGTCACAGCAGAGGATCGGAGAGGCACAGTCAGGTGCTCTTCGGTAACTTATTACATGTTACACCCAGGTGTAACATACCAAAGGTGAACCTATCCTTTAAGAAGTGTCTGAAAGCATGCCTGTATTGTCTGTATTCGGGCTATGTCAATTCATTTGAAACAATGAAAGGGAAGATCTGGTTGTTGATCAGCAGTTCCGTTGTAGACACTTTTAACCATGAGAACTCCATATAAGATCAGAGGCATTCCTTTTCTGAAGCACAAAGACATGGGGCTCTGGATAAAGAGCCAAAGAGAGGAGGCTTAGAACAGACATACTTCCACAGCTATATGCCTAGTGCTACTAGCAACACCTTCTGGGAAACAAATGTAGCAGTGCCCCAATAGGAGACGCTGAGTGTAGTGGCCCACCTGCCCAGCCCGCCATACACTTCTCAGTCACCTTAAGACAATGAACAGTCCATGTGCTTGTTTTTGTTTGTTTTTTTGAGGGAATTTAACTTGGATGGGGTAAGGAAAATATGGGATGCCCGGTGGATTGTATATCAATCAATTGGCAGATTGTAGATCAATCAATTGGCAGATTGTATAGCAATCAATTGGGACACTTCTCTGTACAATTCCCTACTTCAGTCTCCTCCAGCTCTTTCCTTGCATGCAGACTATTCCTCTTCCTTCTTCCTGCACAACTCTTAACTTCCAGGAGCAGATAGCACATTTAAAGTTAGGCCTGAAACTGGCTCAGCATCCATCTCTGACTGCATGCTCCCAGTCCTCTCAGGCATGCCTCCCCAGTCCTCCTGACTGCACATGTCACTCACCAGCCCTCCTGGCTGCAACCGGTGGTTCCCTCTTGAAGACTTGCCCAGCAGTACTAACTCCTGCTGTCCTCTCTTGCTCCTCCTGTGTCTCCTGTCCAGAACCTTCATGCTTTTCTAAAAGGCTCCACCCTGCACCAGCCCAGGGCCCCGACAGCCTAGTACTCCATCTCCAGTTCTTCTACCCGACAACTCCTCCCCAGCGGGGATGACTCTAGGTATTTAAGTAGGCCTGCCCCCCACCAATCCAGGTTGGGGATTGGTCAGGGCTTCGTTAGAACACCCCAGACAGGCCTGCCTAAATGTACTTATGCTCACAAAAATAAATCTAATCTAGTACCTACCTATGTAGAGGGTGCTACACTAAACTTAAAAATGTTAAAGGAAAGCCACAGTGAGAGAGGTATGGGGGCTACCATTGCTAGTCAATGTCTAGCAATGCTAGTTGCCTGGAGGTCTCTGTCATCAATGCTTTTCAAGCCAATGTGAAAAAATATAAAAATGAACCAAAGCGCCAAAGGATGAAAATAAGTGAAAAAAACTCATGTATGTGTTAATATGGATAAAGAGAACAAATTGCTTTACCACATAATTAAAGCAGCTGCAGTGTGAAATTGGTGTGATCAATTAATAAATGATAAAAAGTATGCAGCGCTAAATGCTAAAAAAAAGACATACAGGTAATAAATGATACACTGGTAACAAATAAAATGAATCAAACAGTCCCTAGTGAAAAGAAGGTGCTCGTGCTAGTGAAACAATATCCAATGCTGTGACTTGAACAATAGATGGATGATTCCGTGCTTCTTAAGTGCTTTAAATAGGGTGCCCCCCTAATAGATGTGCACTCACCCCTGGAAGTGGACCATCTATCGCTAGTTAGGTCAAATGCGCGTGTGGGACGACCCCTATGGATATCCTCTGGACCGATGGTTGGCAGCAGTGAATGTTCCTCATATAAATAGATATAATAGAAAAAAGCCTCATTGCGCAGTACCGTTCATAAAGAGCTTTTTATTCCAAAAAATATAAAGGCATTCAACTCACATGTATGAGTGCCTAATGTCCTGGCACCCGGAGTGAACAGCAGCTATAAGTAAATCCGTGAAATACGCCTGGTTGGTCCATGCAGCTGCTGGCTCAGAAAAGGCTTGATTTCCAGATTAAATGTGTGGGCGGAAGTTTGTCACGATAAAGTGACTCAACCTCTATGCATTTCGGCCAGATTATCCGTCCTCAGGAAGTTACCCCCCCCCAGACACTGAAGCCTACAGTGGGAGAGTTTCAACAACAGCAACAGAAGCAGTAATGTAAATTCAGAAAGCAGTGGGCTGAACTAGGTGTGGCCAAGTGCTAGGGCCAGATTTAGCTTGCCTGATGTGGGGGTGCAGTAAAAAATGTCAGGGGCAGATAATGTAAGGTCAGCAGTGCAGTAAAAAGGAGTCAGTAGGGCAATGTGCAGGGGATTAGCATAGCAGAAAACAGGGTCAGCAGTTTGTGGGACAGTGTACAGAAACTAATTTGTAGAGAAGTGTACAGTGACTCAGCAGGGCAGTCTGCATGGGGTCAGCAGGGCAGAGGATGAGAGGTCAGCAGGGGAGTGTACAAGAGTCAGTGGAGTAGTATAAAGGGGTCAGCAGGGCAGAGGACAAGGGTCAGCTGGGTGGAGAGCAGGGATTATCAGGTAAGAAGACAGGGATCTGCAGGGCAGTGTACAGGGGTCAGCAGGATGAAGAACAGGGGGTCAGTAGGGCAGTGTACAGGGGATAAAATCCCCCCCATTGGCCTGATTCACACCTATGCATTTTTAGCGCTTTTTGCATTTTGCAGATTTGCTCTACAGAGTGTGTTCCATAGGAAACCATGTTAAATGGATGTAGTGCAAAATCGGCAAAATGCAAAAAAGCACAAAAAATGCATAGGTGTGAATCAGGCCTTACCCCTCATAGCCAAAGTCCCCCCACCCTTTTCTAGCACAAGTCGTCACAATCACAATCACCCCTCATAGCAAATATCCCCCAATTACTTCTCCTAGCAAAAATCCCCCCCCCCAAGTTACCCTTCTCAGCAGAAATAGCCCCCCTACCCCCCATCCTCCACAAACCTCTCATCCCAACCCAAGAACAAATGTTTTTTTTTACCCCCTCCCTCCACTGTGGTCTCAGTACAATTCTCCCACCTGTAAGTACCCCCCCCCCCCAAACCTACAGGTGGAAAATCGCTGCATGAGGAGGAGGCAGGCTGTCATACCAGCACTCCTCCATACATCACACAACACAGAATTCATAGATCAGACTGTACACAATATGATTACCACTCCCCATCCACATTTCCCACTGCTGGAAGATGAGCAACCCTTGGAGGACATAGGGGGTGGTAATCAAACCAGTACAGTCTGATCTATGGATCCGGTGTCACCTGCCTTATGGAGGAGCACTGGAATAACAGGAGAGCACAACACAACTACTGTCACTTCTCTCCAGACTCTTCACTATACTTCCCTGCTCCAGGTTGCGTTCCCCTTATGCTGAGTGCAGGCATGGGAAGAGGAGCTCAGATCCCAGGCACAATATTCATGGGGGCCCCCCCCCCCATAAATCTGGTCATGCCAAGTGCTGATTAACAGCATTTATAGCTTGTGGATCAGCAAGCAAGCTCAACAGATGGAATTTTGCAGGGGACAGATGCCCTTAAAATAAATGCGGTACCATACACCACATACTGTATTATAATTTTTTATGGAAGGACATAATTCTACTGTATGTAAACAGAATTCTGATTGGTTGAAATGAATTATTGCACTATGTTCTGTTAATGGTCACAGGTTAAAGATTGAACACACTGATCTCTGCACTTATATGAGGAAATGTTCAGAAGGCGAGACCCATCAGATCAGTGCTCCAGTACACACAGCTTACCCAACAGTAACCAGGAAATGTGCACTTAAAATAAATCAACACTCCAGCATAGTAGCAATCCCACCAATGGGATATTCACCCCTGTATACCCAGCTTGCTTTCCAGCATCCATGACACTGCAGTGCACACAGTTAATTCACTGCTCATTATTCACACCATGAATTAGATCTATACCCCAGCACAATATGCATGCTACCAATGAGATCTGCATTCTCATATACAGCTTCATGGTATCTGCAAATGTTAAGCACAGAGCTTAAAAATTAATATCCAAGGCCAAGGTATTTTAATACCACTGTTCAGAATTATCCATTTACAAGTTTATTTTTGAGGGTTTAACTCATGCTACTTTACCCAAACGTTTATTTTATTAGGTTTGTTCATTTTCTATCAGAAATATTCTTTCACTCTAGATGAGTTCAAATGTTAAAAACTATTTTTTTCTATTGAATACATTTCAGGGTGGCTTGTGTATGGCATGTATCATAATAAGAGTATTTGCATCTTCATAAAGACCCTTTTATCGCAATCTCATACCATTTGATAGAAACCAGGTGGTGTGTTACATAAAATTATATAATTTTATCGCCTAATGTTCCATTAGCTCATCTGAATAATGAATGCTCTCTGACATATCTCACAATACACCTTTACAACATGAATGGAATTTTGTAAGCCCCATCATTATTTGTCACAGTGGCATGTAGTTTTCTCACATGTAACCAACATTTGCATAACATATGTATCTTTTGTAGTACATTTTTTACTTTATAATTTTTACTAAATTAGAAAATAATGGTGATATTCACAATACGGTACTATACAGTGGAGCAGAACATTCCTAGGTATGATTTACTAGCTTACTTTATAGATCAAAACATTGGTGATCGCATGGTAATAAAAAAGATACCTGCTATAATTATTAGGGTACTTGCTTGTCATGGAAAGCTCATTGAGTATAAAACTACCTGATAAAGCTGACATGCATTTTATTGGCTGGCCATGGATGAGTGGTTTATGCATCCAGAGGGAGTTATGTGTGATTTACAGCTTGAAAACACCTTTGAATATGATGCACCTTTGAGATAAAATGATGTAGCCTTTTCTACGATGCAATTTTAATGTTAAAGTTGTTTCATATTGTTTTGTTGTGTTACTGTAACACAGGCAACCAACAACTTTATCATCTGTATATTATCCACTTTTTCCCTTTACTGTAATTTAGCAGGTCTGTCAGTAAAATAATTTCAGCTTTTTCCTGACATATTTTTATTACCTTACAATTCAGTAGATAATTAACCTGAAATGCTATATTTCATGATATCTTCCTGCCATCAAAATATGTCAAAGTTAATGAGTGTCATTTTACCTTTTAGTGAGATCAGTGTTCTGGCATAATTGTTACTACTAATACCTCTATAAAATACTGACTTGGACAGAAGTTTCTGAGTTCATTCTCTTTTCCACTTAACTGTTCCAACAAATTAAATCTGGAAGACATTTAACAAAGTGTAAGACAAGCTTTAGAGTTGATATACTTACTAAGATATGTTAGTGGCCATCTCATTAAAATACAATGCTGACATCACATTTCCATTAATATCACTAATTTATGTTGTAACACAGACCAGTAAAGTCTATAACTGGGGAAAAGGAAGCCGTGTTCACATCAAATTAAACTTGAAAATTGTTTTGCATAGAGTAAAAGAGGGTTTTCACCCCTGTCCATTTTTTGTGACATCAATGTCATACTGGGGAGATTTTCCTACACTTCCTTCCCCATAGCCAAAACAGGCAGTATGAGGAAATCCCACCAAAGTGAAGGAGTTCATGACTGTCATCACATTGGAAGATTTCCCTTCTTTTCTTGTTCTGGTGACAACCCAAAATGTGGGATTTTCTTCAATTTCATTCTTGGTGTTAAAAAACAGGTAAACAGGACAAATGCCTAATAGGGACACAGAAGCAATAAAAAATATGACAAGTGTTTGAATCCCTCTCTGCTCTATCCAAAACTAAGAAAACATTTTTCCTTTAGATATACTTTAAGCTCTAATTCTTGATTTTTTCTCTTTTGAATGCGGGGATTGATGATTCCATTGCTTGATGTCAGGGGTTAAAAAGTCAGCAAACCAAGAAAAATTCCAGGACTAAAAATTCCTTTTTATTCAGTAACACAAAAGCAGCCATAGTTAGCTACATATAGTGCACAGTTTCTATGCAGAATGTCATCAGAAGTCTCTTCACTCGCTTCTTCCATGTGCTCTCAGAAAACAACTGAACTGATCCCTCTAGTAATTTGCAGTCCACAAATAGACCCCCTGTAGGGAGGAGAGGAGCCTTTCAAATCTAGTTCACAGTCTACCCGTGCCCTGGTCATAAAATATAAGCTGTAATATTTTTTAGAACATTAGCAAAATTTTTAAGAAATGTATTACATGATCATGATATCAAATAATGTTCTGGCATTGTCATTTACCATCAGACACCAACTGATTCAAAGCCTTGTTGACAGGCTTTTGTTTGCATCAGGTGGGTTTAACATCCCCATACAAGTCTATGGGAATGCACAACCTACTCAAAGAAGGTCAAATTCAGGTCAGAAGCAGGTTGACTGCAGATCAAATATTCCTGTCATGAATTCTGAATGATCTCAGAAGCATATAACTGATATCAAACTGATGCCATAGACACAACCCCAAAGCCCTTTGTCATGGGCCCTAAAAGTGCATCCTCCCTTGTGATGTCACAGAGAGTATTGCAGCTTTACAGATTGTGATATCCCTCTGGTTTACTGCACAAAGCATGAAGGTTGTAGCTGCTCTCCCTTGAAATCTACTGGTTCTAGTCTCCTGCCTAGTTGGCCTTCTAGATGATCAAGTGTAGTGCATAGATGAAGAATAAGGAGGGAAGAACAAACAAATGGCACACTATAGTACCTGTTTGAAGCAACTGATTCTATAGAATTGTGTGTGACAAGAATAAAATGATGCTGTAGTTTGTGGGTGCAACCTTAAGTAATGTGGCTGAAATAATTAAACAAATATACCTTTTGAATATGTCTCTAAAGTAACTAATAGGGATGAGCAAATCCACCTGGGTTCAGTTTGCAAACAGTTTTAAGAATCTTACTTTAAGTTCACAAAAGTTGCAGTGACCTTCACCGTCTTGTTATTAAATATTGGCCTATGCCAATAATTTAGCTGTTGTCGAGCATAAGTCATGGCGAGCCAGACAATGCCATGAGAGACATGTACAAATGCCAAAAAAAAAAACATGATCTCCTCCTTCACAGACTTTTCAGTAGGGATGAGTGAATCCACCTAGGTTTGGCTTGCAAACAGTTTTGCAAATCTTGTTTGAGGTTTAATGCTCACAAATTTTACTAGCATCTCCAACACATGATGAAAATGCTGCTGTGAGACCAACCTTTTAATAAAGAGGAACTACACTTGTTTTAAAAAAATAAAAAATAAATAAAAGTCAGCAGCTACAAATACTGTGGATGCTGACCTTTAAGAAACAGATACTCACCAGTCCAGGAGTCCAATGCTGTTTTAAGTCGGGCTGGTTCTTTGCACATCTTCAGATTCCCATCATTGCCATCTTGGCTGTGGAAGTTAGCTGTGACTTCCTGCTGTTTCACAGCCAGCTCCCCACTGAGCACATGCAAGATCATGATATGCTTTCAGACTGGCCCCGCAGCCTCCTGGAACATGTGGCATGCACTAGGAGATTGAGAATGGGGAAAGGGGTGGGCCAAACTCCCATAACTCCTGTTTAGGTAAGAAATTAGGAAGTGGGAATGGGTACCTTTTAAAAAAAAAAGAAAAAAATCCAATAATGTTACAGTAGGGGGAAAAAGGAGAATGAGTGTAACTTTGACTTTTAAGTGAAGGTCTGCTTTAAATGGGGCTGGGTTATCCATTCCTTCAAATCACTTGCTAGTGTAACTCAGCTGACCAGGGAAAGGATATGCACTTTCATTCATTCATTCCTAGTAACTAATTGGTACAAAAAGCATATTCACATCTTATATGCAAAAAATTATCATGATTAACCTGATCCCTACTTGAAAGTATAGACTCACGTGTAAATAGATTATAAATATAAACTCACCCATTGTAAGCAGAACATTTTCTTTAATATACAGGCTCTCCTCACTTAACGACCAGGTTCCGTTCCAATGACCAGGTTGTTAAACGAATTGGTTGTTAAACGAGGAGCCACAAATAATCAATATTTTAAACATATTCTTAACTACTGTACTGTATTCTGAAAAAAAGGTCTAAACACAAAACTCCAACTCAATAACGTTGTTTTAATTTGCATAAGTACAGAACACAAAAATATAAACAACGTCTAGTCAGAGCGGTCATTAAACAGGTACGTCTATAAACGAGGAGCATCTGTATGTTCTAAACATAGAAAATGTGGTTAATAATTAGACAGCAACATAGCTGATAATAAAAGTAGAATTCCAGACTCAACCTAACTAGTCTTAAAAAAGTTTCCCTCCCCCTTCTTAACACTTACAGTATGCTGACTAACCTGTGTAAAAAAAGATGTGTATACTTACCTATTTTTAGCCTGCTCTGGTCTGGTCATGTGAGCCCATCTGTCAGCCAGTGGTAGCTGCAGTCGAAAAGAGAGCACTCTGCAATGGTCAGAAAAAGTTTCTGATAATACTTATTATGGAGAAATTTGGGAGGGGCTATACACATGAAGCAATTAAGCACCCTGTGGGGTAATCCTGGTGTTTTTTCTTAGTATTTTTTTATATCAGTTTTATAGCTGAAATCCATGCTGTACCACACGTGTATGTGGTGTTGTTCTTAATAAAAAAACTTGCCTTACGGTATTACACTATTGGAGTTCCCTTCATATTTTTATCCTGCACAGAGTATCAGCAGGGAGGAAGAAGAAAGCAGTCTGAAGACCGGTAGCGGTGGTGCTGCATAGGGCTCTGCGAGGGTTGTGCACTCACAGGTCCCTTAAAGCCATCCATCCAAACTGAGGGTAAGGAGGGATGTGGACTTCCCTGACAAGCGGACTGTTGCTGGATATGGCTACTGAGCATAAATGTGCTCCATGATTTCTTTGTTGGATCCAACGATTTGGTAGGGAGCCTGTTTTTCCTCCCTGGGTAGCTCCTGATCTACTTTTTGTTCATTATGGACATTTCTTTTCATTCACATTTACATTTGTATTTGGGACTTTAAGGCCTCATACACACGGACGTTTTAAAAAACGGGCTGTAAAGCTAGTAACAACAACTGGAAAAAAAGCAGCGCTAAAAACGCAATTTTATTAGCGTTTTGATTTGGCGTCAACGTTGTTTTTAGGCGTTAAGGCTAAGGCACGTTTTTTTAAAAATAACATCCTTCTGCTATTTTCCACTCTCAAATTACCCACATAAACATTTTTACAGCTTAAAAACGATAACGCTAAAAAACGTCGGTATAGCGTTAATGCGCGTTTTTGAGCTTTTTTCGGCGTCAGCATCAAAACAGCTCTAACGCTGGAGTCTCTGAAGGCGCTGGTCCTTTGTGTTTTTTGGAGCTTAAAAACGACCATGCCTGTTACAGCTCAAAAACGCCATGGGGTGTATGAGCCCATTGAATAACATGGAGTTGCCTTCTTAAGCAGCAAAAAAAGCTCAAAAAAGCCACTGTTAAAACGTCTGTGTGTATGAGGCCTAAAGGTTTTCTTATTATTATTTATTTGCTCTGGTGACAGAACATTATACGCTTATTTTTTTTTATGGAATCGTTTGTTATTTACATTTATTTTTGTAATATTGTGTTTTATTTTTTATACTTTAGGGTGAGGTAATCACTTAAATGGTTGTAAAGACAGTGTTCACACGCACTGCCAGCCCCTCTGCTAGGATGACATGTACTATACAGTGTATGTCGTTTTGTAAAATTCTTATTCTAAATACCTTTTTTCTCCTCGCCGATCAGTAGTCATGGGACCACCCATCGCTCTCTTCCTCGGATGTATGTACTACAGACAGAGGGGCTGAGATCCCCTCTGATTTCTGCCAGGCAATCACATGACAGGGCATTGATTGGGGAAACAGTGCACTTATAATAGGTGTTTTCTTTTTTTGAAAAGTCTGCCCAAGTGGTGTTTAAGTGCAGCAGTTCCCCTTTTTTTTGGTATACTGAGCACAGGATAATATTTATATATAGTTATGCTGACTAACTTGTGTAAAAAAAAATGTGTATACTTACCTACTTTCAGCCCACTCTGGACTGGTCATGTGATCCCCTCTGTCAGCCAGCAGTAGCTGCAGGGAGGAAGAAGAGAGCGCTCGACAATGGTTAGTAAAGCCTGGAGTGGTGACATTGCCCATAGGCTTGAATGGCCCATCTGTTTTTAGTGCTCCCTCCTCTCTCCTACAGCCGCAGCTGGTTGACACAGGGGAGATGGATCACGTGACCAAACCAGAGCGGGCTGAAGATAGGTAAGTATATACATCTTTTTCACACAGGTTAGTTGACATAGGTGTTAGGAGGGGGAGGGGACATTTTAAGACTGGTTACGTTTATAATGGAATTCTACTTTACAATAAAGTCAGGAAGGGGTAGAACCCCTGTTGGCTTGTTAATGTTATTTGGGGCTCTCTTACAGATATATTCTTTCACTTCATATCCTGGTGACAATGGCTTCACCGAGACAGTATTTGAGGGTCAAACTGTCCTAAAAAGAGAATAAGTTTGACATAAACTACACCACCACCTGTTACACTATTCCTGGTGCCTCTTAACATTAGGCAGGTGCTTTGAGAGAACCCCCTTCTGAATTCTGTAAGAGCTATAATCAGAAAGACAGGCGAGCCAACCCAATTATAGTTGATCAATCATGAGGATGACACATATGACTGTTGTGCAGGGCTGGTATTCTTAATAGGGGATTGCACATTTTTTTATTAAAATAAAAATAGAGATAAAACCCCCACTGTAATAATTACTGGCAAATTGGATCTCAGCAGTGGATAAGGCAACTTGCTGCCAGAGCACATTTTTAATTATTCACTCATCTATAATAAAAAGAATTAAAGGCTTCTGGACAGAATTACTCTGGACACCAAAGATATCCCTAATCATAAAAGGGTTGGTATAGCATATAATTTATTCCAACAGAAACCTATAGTTAGACTCATGAAAACTAACCTGACCAGTTTCTGCACACCATTGCTTTTTACACTTAAAATCAGTTGAAGCACTTAATAGGAATATACATGCAATAAAATGATGTTTAAAGTTTTCACTTGTTGATGATTAATAACAGTGACATGACAGATTCTCTTTACACTCACACATCATTGAAGATCCCACACCTTGTGTTTGAAGTCTCCTTTCTTTCTCCTTCTTGGATGAAGCTTAACACATACAGTACTTGATAGCTTCCATAGATGGCATTGGCCACATATATATTAACTCATGAACGTGGACAGTAAAGGCTCTTTGGTGTAAATAACTGTGATTTTTAAAACATGTAGGTCAGCAGCCTTAGTGATTTGGCTTACAGCTTCTTGTTCTGATGGAATGTTAATTAGCCATCTTTTCTTGCCTGTCACTCCTGCCACTCACTGCTTCTGTGAGTGAAGGCAATGCATGACATTCAACCTTGCTTCTCTGTAAAATTTGCATCCGCACACTGTAATTATGTTCCAGCCTTGATTTCTTGAAAACCTGTGTGCTCTGCTTCAGATTCACTTTATCTCTTGCTGCATTATGAAGAATAATCTCTGCTAATACAAACGAAAACATCCTTGAGATGAGAACACGGAGGATGCTGCATATCCAACAAGTCATATGACCTCTGACGATGCCTGATTTTATCACTGTGTAGTTTAGTTGGATTATCAGCATATATCTGTGAGAGCAAGTAATACAGGAAGCCACTCCTATCAGGGAGAGTGAGGGGGGGGGAGAAATAAAAAAATAAAACAGCTTCTCAAGTCATGCCAGCCAATAGGACAGAAAGAGGCTTGGGATTTAAAACAGATTGCCTGTGTGTTTCCGACAGGAGGGATGCTCATTTAATGAACGTTGCTTCTCGTGCTCATGTGTGCTTGCAGCACGGTTTAGCTTTGTGAGCCCGACGTGTCAGATTAAGTCACTGGTTACCACACTGACGGTGTAGCAGCTGCATAATAAATGATGGTGAGAATCATGTTAGGCATGCTCACCTAACCTGACTTGAATCATGCGTGAGGGGAGCTATTGGAATTCAAATAGACTTTCTTGTTCCCAGCAGTCGGCAGTAATAGAATGCTTTGTGGAAGATGACAGATGCAGGGAAAAGATGCTGTTTTGCACTATCTTGATTTGTTACAGCAGCCAACTTATTGGCATGATGGAGTGACAAGCAAAAAGCAGCTGGCATGGAAGGTAGGATTAGCAAAGTCATCTTATCGTTATGAATGTATTAAGGAACTGTTTGTGACAAAAGATATGCTAAAATCTCCTGCACGATCGTAGAAGATGGTGTGTGATAAAATGGACTTTAAACTCTGTAAGCTGTGTTTCTCCGATTGATTGTCTCTGATGTTTTGAATAATTGCTGGGCTCTTTGGGGCCAGACGCTATACATATTGTTGTTCATATGGCACTGAGTTTGGAAGTGTTGCTTAAAAGTCAATGTCGGTACAGAATGCATGTCAACACAGGATCACCTGGTGCATCACCATCTGCACAAGATCTGGAAAGCTATTAGGAGGAATTCTTCAATGTTTTGTTCTACATGTTGCTATCCAGAAATAAAATGAATCTGCTCATGGTTAATGCTAAATTGCAAAGAGCAATATCCTCAAGGTTCGTTATCTCCACTTGTCACAGTAGAAAGCAGCATCCGGGGTTCCCCTCTTGATTTATTCTGCCTGTGTTCAGCCATTATTCAGTTGTTAAGAGCAGTATTATATAGCAGAAAAAAAACACATTGATTTCCTGCAGGGTTATCCAGCAACTCCAACATCTGTCTCAGCTACTGAACTGTATTCATGTTTAGCCAACTTGATGTCTACCCAGCTGCTCTACCGTTTACTTGCTTGATTAGGGGTCTTAATTTATGTGTGTCAGACTCATATCAGACATGAAATGCAGGGTGACAGAGAGCATTAAATCACATTAAAAATGTTAGCGTTGCTTCTGCAAGTAAGGTATACTCGCTAATCTATACTTAGACGTAGTTATAACAGACACAGCTTTCATGACACTTTGGTTATTAAAATGGGCGATCCTTTGTTTTTAATCTGAACAATGTTTTGAAGGAGAGCTGGCTATTTGACACGAGGTTCCTACTCTCAAATATGTCATTTTTACAACAGGTGATTGCTTCAGAAACAAGCTTAGGAAGTGCTCACGTTTGATGCAACACCATTAATTAACATGTCACTATAATTTAAGATCCTGTAGTGGCAGATGACACATTTTCAAGCTGTCTTTATCATAGTAACAGAATTGTGAGCTTCTCAGCACTCAGTGTATGTTACTGTGTATTGTATTTGGAAATGCTTAGTAATGGTTACAAAACTACTCATCACTTGTCATAGTAGTACTTATGATGTATTGTCAGGGAAGGCAGATGGAAGAAATAAATGTGGTTGAAAATTAGAAACCTCTAGGCCAAGATGACCATGTCAATTTTCTTCTAACTTGCTAGTGTAAGCTTTATTTTTCTTGACATGTCTTAAACAACCTTTTAGGATGTCTTAGCTACTTTTTCAGTACATTCATTATTAATTTAGTGCATTTCCCTTTCCTAACTCAACTGGCAGGCTGACCAAAACAGAATGCTTACTTTTTTCAGATACAGCATATGCACATGTCTTGGCTAACTTAGAGTGAGTGAAACAATATTATGACACTTACAGTATTTTAGCATGCTGATTTATGGATGCTGGTAACCGTTTCAGGATTTCCAGCATCTGTTCAGTTCTTTTTCTAAAGTCCCAGCAAATTGTTCTTTACCAAGTATGCTACTTAGAAAGCATTCATTTTAGTGTAGTTAAAAAATTCAGAGTCCACTGCCTTTTTTTCTTGTTGCAGTGTATTAATAAAATAGTTAACTGAATGCTAACATTGTAGTTCGGTATTGATATAAATCACTTTTATCATCTATGCAAGAATCTGAATTTGAGGAGGCAGCATATCAATAAAAACTGTTTTTTTTTGTTAGTGATGTGCCCTGTGTAATAGTACTTCCTGTAAAGTGTTGGTAAAGGATTGGTGACACAGAAAATCACACATTTGTTGGTTTCTAAGCAGCTTGTATAATTTTCTTTTTTTCTAGGTACATAAAAAGCCACTAGAGGTAGCTAGTTGTTGTGGGTTCTTCATATAACTAAATAAACATCTAAAAATACATTCTGAACCAAAGCTGTATGCAATTTTCCCTGTTCTGAGATGCATCTAGTCTGCCTCTAAAAGCACTAGCTGATATGCAATTCTAATATGCTTTCTTTTATCAACAGAAAAATCTGTAACATATTAAATGGTTTCCAAAAGTGTTTTAAGATACAATTTATGCATTTCCGAATACTTTTTAGAATGTGGCTATGGCAAAGTCTGAAAAAGCATGCATTGTAATTAGTTCAATCTGTCATGAATATTGACCCATGGCAGGTCAGGAATAAAGCCGAAGAAAGAAGCAAACTTTTATATGCTGTGGTTTTCAACAAGTGTCCTTCTCAGTGCCTTAAGGACCACAATGCACCAGAGGTTTGTAATATTGCAGTTCCCAGATGCAAAATTAAGAGGCACTGAAAATGGTTAATGGACTGTATCATTACGTGGAATCGGAAAAACAACCATGGTCACATGAGAGTCTTGGAAACCATGTGATCATAGGTTTTCATTCTCCTTTCTATGTCAAGGCACATCAATTTACTGTTTAATGTCATAAAAAATTCTACATTTTTCTAATGATTAATATAAAAAGGACAGTGGTGTAAATGCTGAGTTGAAAACATAGGTAACCATTGATATTCTACTACCTACAGACAAAAGTACATTTGAATTTAGAATAGTCACCCTGTGCAGCCACTGTAGCTACATGGACTACAAAGCTATGTGGTTACATAGGTTAAAGCCTAAGTGCAGCCAAAATAAAAAAAACTGAAAAATCAGCATAAGGGGCATAATTTACCATCAGTAGGGTGTGTCCCTTGTGCTTATTCCTCCTATTTTAGTTGCAGTGAGGAATAAAGCAACTAAGGGGCTGTCAGACACTAGAGTCCGACTATGAACACCCTTTCCACCCAGATGCTCCATTCACTGAAGCAGTGCTACAACGTCTATGAATTAAACACACTTAAAGAATGGAGGATGAGCATATGATTGATAAGTCTGCACCCTCCATTCATAGATATTGTTTCATTCATAGAAGCTATACGGAGCAGCTGGGTGAAAAGGGCAGGCATAGTCAGGATCTCTTGGTGAGGGCCTGTGACAACCCCTTCCACAGCCAGATGATTGCAGTATAAGGGGAGGGTTGGGGCATAGATGGAGGAGGATTTTAACTAAAAGAAGAGCACAAGGGACACACCCTACTGACTGTACGTTATGTCCCATGTTCTGATGTTTATGTATTTTATATCAGCTGCATTGAGGCTTTAAAATGGAGCTCCACCCAAAAGGGGAGGCTCTGCTTGTTTGCTTCCTCCCTCCACTGCCACATTTGGCACCTTTCAGGGGGAGCAGGTACCTGTTTTTGACAGGTGCCTGTCTCCACCTCTGTGTGACCTCACTGTGGTGATGTACGAGAGAAATTTGGCCCCCTCCTCCTTTCCCCGCCACTGGGCCATTCATAAAGCACATCGCACTTCATGCATGTGCAGTAGGGAACCGTCTGAGAACCCGGTTTTCCATACAAGTAATTGCAGTGGCAGCACCCGAGAGCTGATTGAAAAATCGGCTGGGGTGCCAACATTGTGGGATCCCTGGACAGGTAAGTGCCCTACTATTAAAAGTCAGCAGTTACATTATTTGTAGCTGCTGACTTTTAATATTTTTGGTGGGGGGCTGGAGCTCCGCTTTAAGGAGGAGGGTTATCAGAATGGTCACTAGTCAGTGCCATGCCCAGCTTACCCCAGTCACATGATTGATAGCTTAGTGCTGTCTACATTGCCTGAGGAGAAGAGCCAGAATTGTTGTGTATGTAGTATAGCAAGGTGTCCTGCAACTGTACAAAGGAAACTGTGTACACAGGACACCCCCTATTTCACAGGAGCAAAAAAAAATTAGGATTTTAGTTCGTCTAGGATGAAGTAATTAAACACATATGTTGGAAGGCCTTTGCAGGTGGAGGGTATACATACATACAAATGTTTGCCAAGAGATATACCATCTAAACCTGTCTTCAGATAAATATAGAGGCTGCAATTGCTTAACTGTCCTAAAAATGCTGACTGTCTTGCTGATCTAATTCAGAACTTTGAGCAGCTGAACTGGAACATGGAGTTCTTACTTTATTTGATGAATGCTTAGTTTGGGTTAGATCATATAAATAGCCTCAAAAAGGATACAACTGCACAAGAGTTGTACCAATTCACTTGTAGAATCAAATATCAGGCAATATATGTATCGTTCTCTAGGCTCAATTTCTTTGTACAATTGAAGTTACAGACAGTCATCCCATCCTGTGATTGGCGATGTTGTTGTTAACAAACTTTTTGTTACTCGAGGTTACCTGTTTTGTGTGTTTTTCATAACGAATATAGTCTTTATTGGAAGTTATGTACCTTACTATTAGGGATGGGTGAACAGTTCTCATACTCGGGCCGAATATTTGCCTGATTGACCGGTCACTGAACACCCGAATTTGCAGGATGTTCGCCGGGTGTTTGACCCGATGAACACCCTGCAATGCACTGAGCACTGCACAGAGCCCCCCACCCCAAAACACCCCCCCATGTTTAAGCTATGTGGCCTGGTATGGTTCATGTGGGGGGGGTGCTCGCTTATCCCCTTTCCTGACCTGTCGGGTTGCATGCCTGGATAAGGGTCTGGTATGGATTTTGGTTTGGATTTTTTAAAAATTTGGCGTGGGGTTCCCCTCCAAATCCATACCAGACCTGAAGGGCCTGGCATGGACTAGGGGGGGGGGGGGGGGCATGCCATTTTCTTCTCTATTTTTTCAATAGCTGAGTGTCGGCAATATCATGTGCCTCGTTTTTTTTTTTTTTTTTTCTTTAGAAATGTCGTTTTTGCTGCAGCATGTTGTATGCATTCTACAGGTGCACCGCTTTACTTTTTCTAGGTAAATATATTTCTAAAGGTGCTATTGACATGACACATGTCGGTAACAACCCATGCAATCCATATATACAAAGAAACCAAATAAGTTCAGAAATTAGGTTATGTGTAATAAAATGGAATGACACAGGGGAAAAAGTATTGAACACACTATCTGAAATGTATTTAATACTTCATACAAAATCGTTTGTTGGTAATGACAGCTTCAGGATGCTTCCTGTATAGAGAAACTAGTCGCATGCATTGCTCAGGAGTGATTTTGGCACATTCTTCTGCACACAGTTTTTAAATCTTGAAGGTTTCATGGCCTTTTCTATATTTAGGTCTTTTCATATATTTTTTATTGGATTCAAATCAGTTGATTGGCTGGGCCATTCTAGCAGCTTTATTTTCTTTCTTTGAGACCAATTGAGAGTTTCCTTAGCTTTGTGTTTGGGATCATGGTCTTGCTGAAATGTCCACCATCATTTCATCTTTATCCTCCTGGTAGATAGCAGCATATTTTTATCAAGAATGTCTTGGTACATTTTTCCATTCATCCTTCCTTCAATCATTTGAAGCTTGCCAGTACTGTATACTGAAAAACAGCCCCAAACTATGATGTTCCCACCTCCAAACTTCACTGTGGGTATAGTGTTTTTGGGGTGATGTGCAGTGCCGTTTCACCTCCAAACATGGTATGTATTATGGCATCCAAAGAGTTAAATTTTGTTCTCATCTGACCAGACTATATTCTCCCAGTATTTCACAGGCTCGTCTAAATGTTGTGCAGCAAACTTTTAACAAGCTTTAACATGATTTTTTTTCAGCAATGGAGTCTTGCATGGTGAGCGTGCATACAGGCCATGGCAGTTGAGTTCATTGCTTATTGTTTTCATTGAAATAATTATACCTGCTAATCCCAGGTCTTTCTGAAGCTCTCAAGTGGTCTTGGGCAACTCTTCTGATAATTTGTTTCACTCCTCTGTCATAAATCTTGCTAGGAGCACCTGGTCATGGCTGGTTTATAGTGAAATGATGTTCTTTCCACCTCCGGATTATGGCTCAAACAGTGCTCACTGGAGCATTCAGAAGTTTAGAAATACTTCTGTAACCAATGCCATCAGTATATTTTGCAACAATAAGTTTGCGAAGGTCTTTAGAGAGCTCTTTGCATTTTACCCATCATGAGATGTGTCTTGTGTGACACCTTGGTAATGAAACACATTTTATAGACCCTCAGTTGAGACTGAACCAGCTGACAAGGAGTAGGATTGCTTTCTAATTACTGATAGATTTCAGCTGGTGTCTTGGGTTTTCATGTCTTTTTGCACCTCCCTTTCTTCATGTGTTCAACACTTTTTCCCTGTGTCATTACATTTTATTAAACGTAACTTAATTTCTGAACTTAATTGTTTTGGTTTCTTTGTATATATGGGTTGCATGGGTTCTTACTGACATGTGGTGAAAATTTTATGTCAATAGCACCTTTAGAAATATATTTACCTAGAAAAAATGCTGATGTGCTCAATTCTTATTTTACCCGCCATATCTGATGGTGGTTATAGTTTACTGCTCTCTGTGCACATTCACAGCACTATGCATTGGGGTTGATTTACAAAAATTGGAAAGTGGTGCAGTTGTGCATGGTAGACAATCAGCTTCTAAATTCAGCTTGTTCAGTTAAGCTTTGACAAAAAAAAAAAAAAAAAAATGGAAGCTGATTGGTTATTATGCAGAGCTGCACCACATTTTGCACTCTCCAGCTTTAGTAAATCAACCCCATTGTCCTATTAGATAATCCAAATAAGGAAGCATACTTTTAATGTTTTCATATAATTTTGGTCTAGTGGAGGCATCTATACATTTCAAAAATTTATAACAATTAATCAATCAGGTAAAGCATTCATATCTATCAAAAACTGTGAATAAGAATGTGTTAAAAAACATTTATAAATAATCCAGTAAAGTCCATCATAAAAAAAAAAAAAAGAAAAAGAGAAGTACTCTTGTGCGAAAAAAGTTAATTTATACTTGTGTATCAACAATAATCCATATTTCAGTGAGGATAGCAACATCTTCACACCCAAAAGTACACACAGACCCAAGAAGGGGGTCTGGCTGCACTTTATCCCAGTATCCCCAAGGGATGGATGAAGATCAGGAGCCAAGATTACAGGATGGGTTACCATACAACCAGGATGTTCAAAAGTGGGCTCAGCAAAAGGTAGAGACAAAGAAGAGACAAAAAAAGACCTCATAGTGTAGAAATCCATGCTTTTTAATAAAGGTTAAAACTTCTTAGAAGAAGGCAGGAGTAAAATGCATATAAAACAATCAATCACATGCAGACACCCCAGCGGGTGTAATAAAGTCACTGCTGTAGTTCCTCCTGACTAGTTTTCTTCAAAAGAACACTATCAAGGGATAAAGGAGTACTTGGGGTCAGAGTAGCTGGTAAGTGGCTTAAGAGTTGGGTGCGCACTTTTGAGTGTGAAGATGTTGATATATGGATTATTGTTAATACATAGGTATAAATAAACTTTTTGCTCAAGAGCACTTCTCTTTTTCTTTTTTTTTTCTGATGGACTTCTTTTGATGGTATTTGATCACATCTGTGTTTTTTTTTTTGCACTATAAACAAAAAAAGAGCGACAATTTTGAAAAAAAAAAAGCAATATTTTTAACTTTTTTTTGGCCTGATATGTATTCTTCTACATATTTTTGGTAAAAAAAAAATTGCAAAAGCGTATATTGATTGGTTTGAGCAAAAGTTATTGCATCTACAAAATAGGTGATATATTTATGGAATTTTTAGGGTTGAATAGTTTTTTACTAAGTTTCAATGTAACATATAACACATTATGAAATGAGGGAAGGGGGACGGGGGTACATAATGAAGAAAAAAAGTTAGGGGGAAGGAACAAGGCGGGGAATGCAATACATATATACCTTCCATTATGTACGGAACACATTGTGCTAATACTTGTCCAGTCAATGCTTTACATTAAGGTAATATATTTGAGGCCCATCCACACAGTGTCATCCATCTCCGGACACTGCCTGGAACATTTACTCATTGGACAAGCTATCAAGTCTAGAAGGGTACAGGACAGGTATAGGGTGGGACAACTGGGTACAGAACAGAGCAAGTCTTTGTGGCATTATTATTATAATTATTTTTTTTTACTAGTAATGACGGTAATCTGCGATTTTACTTGGGTGAATATGACATTGCGGCGGACAGATCGAACACTTTTGACACTTTTTCTTTTTTTTTTTTGTCAGGGAATTGGTTAACACTAGGGGGGATCAAGGGGTTAAATGTATGTCCTAGAGAGTGATTATAACTGTGGGGGGATGTGACTGCCTAGAGGAGGAGACTGATCGCTGTTCGAACTTAGTATGAACAGAAGATCTGTCTCCTCTCTCCTGACAGAGCGGAGATCTGTCTGTTTACATTGACAGATCTCCGTTCTGTCTCTCTGAGGAGCGATCGTGGGTGCCCGGCAGACATTGCGGCAGCCGGGCACGCGCCTCCCTCGGCTCCGGTGTCACGCCACGGGTGCTCTCATGCACCTCCTAGCGGTCTTAAATCAACTGACATACAGCTATGGCGATTTGCCCAGGGGAGCCAACCTGCCGCAGTATAACTTTTGCGGCTTTTCCTCAAGTGGTTAATTGTTATGAATTTATGCACTTTATATTGATAGTGCAACATGTTTTTCAGTAATATTAATATATATAATGTTTATGTGGACATTTTGTGAGTGCAGATGTCACTGAGAAATTATTTTTTACTATTTGGTGAAACTTTTTGCACAACTTATTTTTTGGTTTTGGTTTCCGTTTACACAACTATACATTGTTTTTAGCTTCTGAATATAAGCACCCACAGTATACTTAGAGTTTGACAACAACAGTAAAGGCTAGACATTTTTCTACACCTCCTAAAATTGAATTTAAATTGCTTATATATCACACACAGCACATAACAGAATATCTTATCATGGCTTTGTATGCTAAAAATGTGCAATAGGTGGCAGAGGAGAAATAGGAATGTAGAACTGCTAAAAGGTTCTATCAAGATTTATAAATATATATTAATGATTACAGACAGGAGCCTCTATATCTAAGAATTCACCTGTATACAATGAGCAGTTCCAAATTCATTGGTTAAAGTCCTGTTAGCCATCTGTTTGAAACGTTATATTACACTTAGAGCTATCTGGATATTGTTTTTCTTTAACTAAGTTGCTTATAAAACACACTGAAATGATTACAATTGCTTTGTGCATTGATACTTAAAATGTATGTCCAGGTATTTTTTTTTTCAATGGGCAGGAAATAAAGCCCCTTTTTTAAATCTACCAGGGGATCCATTTGAGAGACTTACTTACTGTTATGGTGACAACAGTTTAACCAGACAGAAAATAAAGAAAAACTACCATCAGGGCCACACACAGGAGTTAAAAACGGACATGGGTCTAGCATCCTCCTTCTCTACTAAAAATAATAATAATAGAGTATGTGTTTGATTGTTGACATATTCCCTCACTTCTTCTCTGGTAAACTTTTGTGACTGTGAAAGTAAGTGAGGGGATATCTCTCCAATAGAACACCAGATAGCAGTACGGGCATACCCCACTTTTAAGTACAGAATAGGGTTTATTTACTAAAGCTGGAAAGTGCAAAATAAGGCTCACTTCTGCATAGAAAACCAATGAGCTTTCAGGTTTTATTACCAAAGCTTAATTGAACAAGCTAGTGTTAGAAGCTCATTGGTTTCTATGCAGAAGTGAGCCTGATTTTGCACTTTCCAGCTTTAGTAAATAAACCCCATTGTGTATTAAAAGTGGGGTATACCTGTAATAATAATAAAAAAAAAGTTGACCTATACTTTAAGATAGCAATACTGGTGTTGCCCATAACAACTAATAGGATATTTACTTACAATTTTCTATAAATGAAAAATATGACACATAGGGTTGATTTACTAAAGGCAAATAGGCTGTTCACTTCAGGGAATTTTCACTTTGAAAAAGGTTTTCCTTTGCTTTGTGAATGTGGTGGAATTTCACTTTACAAAAAATACCCACTCACGTGCAAGAAAAAAAACTGTATTTTTGCTTGCACAGTTGGATGATGGAAGTCAGCAGAGCTTCAGAGCTAAGCTAAGGGAACATTTCCTTGCAAAGTGTGAATTCCTTTGCAAAGTGAACAGCCTATTTGTCTTTAGTAAATCAAACTCATGGCATTTGGTTAATAACAGCAGTCACTTAATTCTTTATCTGGTGTTTCTATTATTCAGTCCTACTGTGGTTTACGAGTGCAATCCAGTAGAAAATGTAAGTGATAATGAAAGCAACAAGTCAGTAGTAATTAGAAGATAATTCAAATTCTTGAACATCGGGGACAATTTCATTGTTATCACTTTATTAGTCATCCTCAAGCTTTATTTATGAGGAACATCTAAACATGATAATGCATTATGCACCTAAAATACTCTGGAGTGCATATAATATTTGTTATTTTATTAGGCTAGGTGGCTAAAGTGCGTTCTATAGCTATTGTTTCACAAAATGCAGATCCATTCTGTTTGGATCTGCTACATCTTGCAAGAATGCCAGGAAAGACAGCAGGCAACAGCATTGCCATACTGACAGCAATACTGACCCAGGACCGACCAAGGCACAACAGCAGACAATGATGAATATCTATACGCTTCTGTTTTAAAAAAACATAATTTCTTTTGGAAAGGTTTAGTTCTCTACAAATTTGAAATTACATTTTAGGGGTAAGCATATTTCAATGTTGTTATTTCAAACTGGCAAACAAACAGCCACTATGTTTTATGCTTTGTCATTTCTCTGAACGTCAACAAGCAAAGCGATGCCCAAATTGATCACAATTGGACAAAAGTAATTTCATGAATATTTAGAGAAACTTTGAAATTAAAAACTGTCACAGGACATCTTGCTAGACAGAGTCAAAACTTATCTAAACAACTACTTATTTTATTACAAATGTAAAAATTATTTATGATTTTAACGTTTACATATTCTGCGGTGTACTATATTTTCTGCCAGCCATCATGCTAATTGCAGGCGCAGATGGATGAGAATGTGTATAGCATTTTACTGTACTCTCCCCCTTAGAATGCAAAAAAAATTATGCAACAAAATGAATCAAATCAAATCTGTGAAAAATGATCAATCTGATGCCAACCTAATTAGTTACAAAAAGAAGGAACATTAGAGATAGAATTTTGTGATTTCATAATCATACCATATAAAGATGAACTTGCCATAATGAGAAAATGCTTTGCTTCTAAATTGGAATGTTTCAGCCAAAAGTTTGAGTGATAATTATGTCAATAACTTTTAGCAACTAGGAAATAGTTTTCTATATGTAACTGTTTCATATTTCACAGTAATGTGTAATGTGTAACTTACCTGCACTATTTTTTGTGTAACATTGATAAACTTACAACTTGGCCTAATTTGTTTTATGAATAGATATATTTCAAGTACCAGAATTAAAACATAATACAAATTGCATATGATAATGGAAGTCAAACCTTACCCACATGGATATCAAGAATTTTATGGATAGCGAATTGTGGAATAGCACATTTTGTGGATAAGAACTGTGAAACAAAAAATTCTTGGATACAATAGAGAACCATTAGAAACCTTTTTTTTTTATCATTGCCGTGTCCACTAATGGGAGTTTCACACTTTCTATTAGACCTGGTAACCATTATCAGTGGAAAAACAAGTTATGGAAATTACAATATTTTACAGCATTCATCTGAAAGGGAGATAAGGGAATATCTTTCAATGGGTATGCTTGTTCCAAGAACAATTGGCTAAGATGGAATTTCGCTTCATTTTAGAGAGTTTCACTTTCTCTTACTATGTTGCTTCTGGGGCAGGATGTAAGGGGAAGCTAACACTAATGGGACACAAAAAGCAAAAAAAAATAAAAAAGTATGCTATAAAGGCACCAAACAGCAAACTGCAATGAGCATCATGTATTCTGTAAGGACATAATAAAAACAGAAGTGGAGATTTTGTCCATGCTAAAAAGAAAGTTATATGATTTAATTGTAAAAATAGCTTTAAAATATGACAAGCAGGGTCTGATTTGTGCATATTTATACAGGCCATGGCCTAGAGCAGAAAGTCTGTCAGGGGTGACACATAGCAAACACATCATATTCAGACCGAACACTGGCTTTTGGACTGAATGCTTATGATTTGTCTGAATGCTTAGGATGTTCAGTGTGGATGAATATGAAAGATTCTGGCTGTCAATGGTTGCTAAGGAAACCATAGCTGGTTGCAGCCACTGCATCATTAGCTATCACTGACATCCCCTGGCCCATTCACTTATATATCTGGGAATCCCCAGCCATGTAAGCTAATGGGCGGGGAATGGAACAGTAAAATTCTTCCATATTTCCTGATTTATAGTGTCAGTTTGTTTGTCCTGTCTCTCCTTATCAAACTTATATTTGTAAGTAAGTTTCCGAGCAACTAAATGTAAATGTTTAATAATGTCAAATTTGGTAGATATGGAGTTTGGACAAAAGCTTAACCCCAGCTGTAATAGTTCCTTCTGTGTCTGATTTAAGGGGTAGGAGGACAGATTGATAACCTCCATATTTTGATGATCAACATTGGTTTGTTGGATCATTGGTGCAGGTATAGGGTCAACCGTATTAGGTGCAGAGTCAGTATTAGACGGAACCTCCTTAGTACTCTTGGAAAGTGATCATTGTTTCTTGTCCTTGCTTTTAACTACAGCTCCAGCTGCAGCTGTGCTTTGGGGACGTGACTGGGCCATGGTTTGTGCGCAAGTAATGATTTGTGATTGTGTGTTTGATTCTGTATTCGGGCCAATGACCAGAGCCGATGCAGAAGCATTAGAAGAGTCACTCAGTGCTTTAGTGCCCGCAAACATAGAACATCCTTCATTTAATAAAGGGATAAGTTGGGGACCTACATTTTTTTCTCCTGTTGGTGTATTAAGATCATCTACTAACTGGCTTTATAGTGTAGTATGTTTATTGGTATTTTAAAAAAAACAAGCTTAGAAAATATTGCACTCACATGTGACAGTCCCGATCTAGCACTCAGGTTCTACAGCATGTGCGGCTAAAGTATGTTGGTATATTGCTGGCGTGCTCTCCATGCCTCGTTCTTAATGCTGGGCTTGGATAAGGGTCACATGGGAATTCGGAAGTGAAGAATCCCTGCTCCGATGTACGTTTCACCATATTTGCCGTCTTCAGGAAGTGACAAAGCGAAAATGGCGCTTCATCACTTCCTGAAAATGCCAAGTACAGTGAAACATATTTCGAAGCGGATTTGTCACTTCCAGATTCCCATGTGACTCTTATCCAAGCCCAGCTTTGAGAGCACTCTGGTGATATACCAACATACTTTATCTAGATCTCTGTTTTCCCCCACTCAAAGTACTCCCCCCACAGTTAAAAAGCACCCGCTAGGGACATATTTAACCCTTTGATCGCCCCTGATGTTAACCCCCTCCCTGTCAGTGTCATTAGTACACTGACAGTGCATTTTATTTAGCACTGATCACTGTAATAATGTCACTGGTCCCCAAAAAGGGTCAGTTAGGTGTCCAATTGTCTGCCGCAATGTCGCAGTCCCACTTAAAATTGCTGATCGCCACCAATACTAGTAAAAATAAAAATAAGAAAAATTCCATAAAAAATATCCCATAGTTTGTAGACACTATATATAACTTTTGTGCAAACCAATCAATATATGCTTATTGTTTTTTTTTTACCAAAGATATGTAGTAGAATACATATTGATCTAAATTGATGAAGAAATTAGATCTTTTACATTTTTTCATTGGGTATCTTTTATAGCAGAAAGTAAAAAATATTGTTTTTTACAAAAAAAAAATTGTCAGTCTTTTTTTGTTTATAGCGCAAAAAATAAAAACCGCAGAGATGATCAAATACCACCAAAAGAAAGCTCTATTTGGGGGGGAAAAAAGGGACATCAATTTTATTTGGGTACAGTGTTGCGCAATTGTCAGGTAAAGCAACGCAGTGCAGTATCACAAAAAAATGGCCTGGTCAGGTACGGGATAAAACCTTCTGGAGCTGAAGTGGTTAAACACTTTTACTATTTTTAACAAGTAAACCAATAAAGCAAAAACTCATGTAATTTAAAAACATGTTGCAAAATGGTTCTCTTTTCCTTATTTGCTTTTATTACTAGGTGTAATATACCCACATGGATAAGTTAATGCAACGCAGTAATTACCAGCTCTAGCTCACAAAACATGAATTATAATCTTCCAGCATTCCCATGACAGCTACAAAACACCCTGAAAATGAGGGTGGACAAGCTCATTGCTTTCATAATACATCATAAACAAGTGTGTATCATTTACTAGAGCCTCACCAAAAATTGAATTATTTTTGTAATAATAGATGATTGATGCGTATTCACAACCACCTTGAGAACACATTAGAGGTAGACTAGAATACAGTTGTTTTAAGCTTCTGAAAATAAATATACGACTAGTGTATGCGTTATGAGAAGGTGAGGGGGGATCCATTTACTGTACAAATAAGCAGTGAGACGTAAAGCTTGCTATACAATGCAGATTCATCAAATGCTTTGCCTTTATTGGCACCCAGTTTATTGTTATTTTTTTTACTAGTAATGGCAGTGATCAGTGATTTTTATCAGGACTGCAACATTAAATCTTGATTGTACATTTTAAGAATAAAAAAAAGGAAAAATATAAACTTTATTAAGGATGGTTCTATAATATAGGGTAAAGAATGCATCTTAAAGCTCTCACCCTCAGCTCAACATATGATATAGAAAATTTAAAGGCTGACTCCGGCAGAGTTGCCTCAAGTCTAGTTGTAGAAATTGTTTGGACCCCATTGATTGCCAAAATAATAGGTTGATGGCAGGCTTATTGGTGTTTGGGCAAAGTCCAAAGCAGGAAAAGGAGAGACACTTGACTCAGGCACTGTGGTGAGGGGAGCACTTCTGGGGTGGGAGCCCCTCCTGTATTGTGTAGGACCAAACTATTGAATTGACAGCTTAGTCCTGTAGATTCCACTTAGAGAGTGCACTACTTCTGGTGTAATAACCAGAAAGCTGCTGTCAGTGTGATAGTTGCCCACTCTGTATTAGAAGTGATGACAGCACTCCTAATTAACAGGGCACAGCATACCAGCTTTCAAAGTGACACTGGAGCTCTGCTGATTACATTGTACATGCAGGACTAAGCTGTCTGTGTAATAGCATAGTCCTCTTTTTCTATCCTTTAGAATAAAAAGGATTATTGCACCTTGATTCAAAAATTACTTTTATGCACAAAACATGTAAAAATACATTTTTCTTTGTTAGCCTCTTTCAATCATTAGTTAACCTATGTTTTTAATAACTTCCTTTTCTCCTTCTTTTCCTAGCTATTTTTCTACCATTCATTTGTAACCTTTTTAAAATTTGCGTTAGTTTTTGTGGATATGCATTACATTTTTTTTTCTACTAGAGTCCTTATTGTAGTGTGTTTATAAGTAGACACATTGCAGAATAAAATTTGCACTTTCATGAGTTAGGCTTATGATAATGTTAATGAAATTCTGGCTTTATTTTAGCATGCTGATTATGACTAAATTACACTGACTTAACCCTTTCACTGCCAAAAATGTAAGGCTTATGTCGGCAGCAGCTTGGGCTTTTAAACACACTATAGCAGCCAGAACGGTGTATACTATAAACAAAATAAAGTCCCTCCTCAATCCCATGTACACACATACAATACGTGCCTAAACAGGGGCATGTTGGACCAGCTTGGACCAATGTAAGTATGTACTGTGTATTCTATACCTGGCTGATGCCCCTGGAAGCTGGGAATCACTGACGTAGACACCACTACTCCAGTGATCTTTACTAGCTTCAGGGTTCTATACCAAGCAGCTGCCCTGCTGCACTCTAAACACAGGAGACCATCCATTTGGCACAGGCACCATTCATAGAATGCTTTGCAAGTGCTCTCAGATTGGAGAAGGTGGAGGGGTGGGATGGTAATGTCAAAACTAGACCAATGTAACTATGTACAAAATATCCATACCTGGAATTCATCTTTAACCACTTCAATACTGGTGTATAGTCATGTGACATCTATAGAAGGGCTCTCCCATCCTGGGCGGGTGTCATATGACATCCTCCGCTTCTAACCGATACTGCGGGCCCTTGGGACACAGCCCCTCCCCGATTAGGGTAAAGAGCCAATGAAATTGTCTCTTTACCACATGACCGGCTGTGTCCAATCGCAGCCGGTCCCTATGCAGATGGGCGTTCACGCCGCTCATGCACGCCCCCGCGCATGCCCCCGGGGGCATGCAGCATGGTGATCGTGGTTGAGGCTTGTCCCTCGGCTATTACTGGATTCTCCTCCTCACACACTGACCCAGTCTGAGGAGGAGATTGCGGTAAACAGTGAGTTACCACATTACTGTGAATTTACTGTGCCCAGATTGCCCCCCTAAATAAAGAGGACCTGTCATAATTCCATCCGAGTACCTGTCTGAGCTCATCAGAGTACCTGTGATCCATTCCATCTGAGTACCTGTGATCCATCCCATCTGAGTACCTGTCTGAGCTCATCAGAGTACCTGTCATCCATCCATCCCATCTGAGTACCTGTCATCCATCCCATCTGAGTACACGTCTGAGCTCAACAGAGTACCTGTCATCCATCCCATCAGAGTACCTGTCATCCATCCTGTCAAAGTACCTGTCATCCCATCTGAGTACCTGTCATCCTGTCTGAGTACCTGTCATACCATCAGGAGTACCTGTCCTGTGATCCCATCAGGAGTACCTGTCCCATGAGCCCATCAGAGCACCTGTCCCGTGAGCCAATTACTACCTACGTGCAGCTCATTAGTCCCTGATGTGTAGCACTTTAGTCCCTGATGTTCAGCCCATTAGTCCCTGACGTGCAGCCCATCAGTGTCACCCGTCATACAGACACGATGTCCAGAAAACTATACACACCATAAGAGGCATATCAAATGCTGAGTTTGGCTGATGAGAGCAGCAGGGAGCTCTCACCGCCCAGTTACAGTTCTGACTACGATTCTGGTACTAATAGATGGTGCTGATGGTCAGCACTGATGATGATGTACTGACAGGTGTTACTGCTGGGCACTGATTGGCACTGTGATGGGGACTGTTTTGCACTGTGGTGGACTCTGATTGGCACTGTTGTGGGCACTGATTGGCACTTTGATTGGCACTGACATTCATGTTTGATGGGGCACAGACTGGCAGCTTATGGGCACTGATTGGTAGCTGATGGGCACATCTGATGGGGGCTGTGCTGATAATCAATGTGCTAATTATCAGCACAGACCCCCTCCTCTAACAGGGAGAGCCGCTGATCCCTGTTATCCTGCTGGACGTCATATGACGTTCAGTCAGGATAACAGAACCACTGCCTGGCCGTCAATCTGCTATAGGCCGGGCAGGAAGTGGTTAAAGTTGTTGTAAAGGCAGCACCCCCCCTAAGCCCCCTAATACTTTTCTGAGCCCCGATCCAGTGATGTTGCATGAGAGATTTGGCTGTCCAGGACTCTCCCTCCTTATTGGCTGAGAAAGCAGAGAAGCACCATCAGCTCCCAATGCTGTCAATCAAAGTCAGTGAGCCAATGAGGAGAGAGAGGGGGTGGGGCCGGGCCATGGCTCCATATCTGAATTGACATACGGTACTGCGGCTCGACTCGGATGCCCCCATAGCAAGTTGCTTGCTGTGGGAGGCTTTCAACAGGAGCGAGGGGCCAGGAGTGCCAAATAGGCACCTGAGACGAGGAGGATCTGGGCTGCTCTATGCAAAACTAAAAAAGCATAACATGTTTGTTATTTTGAAACAAAAAAAAGAGACTTTAGTTTCACTTTATTCCTACAGATCCAGACTCTGTCTTTAACTTATGCATTCAGTAAAATGTTGGGTTGACATACCTGCATCTGTCAAAGATAGCATTAATTTACCACTTGCCGAGCGGGTCATGCCGATATACATTGGCAGAATGGCACAGCTGCGTAAAACAACGTATGGGTATGTTGTTCCCTTTAATACCTGCCAGGGGCGGGGGACCCGATGCGTGTGGTCGGCGGGCGCATTTTTCACCAGCCATGCGTGATCGTGAGCACGAGAGCCAGCACAGGGATTTGTGTGTGTAAACACACAAATCCCTGTTCTGTCAGGGGAGAGGAGACATATTGTGTGTTCCTAGTAAATAGGAACAACGATATGTCTCCTCCCCAGTCAGTCCTATCCCCATACAGTTAGAAACACTAACTAGGGAGCACACATTTAACACCTTGATCGCCCCTTAGTGTTAACCCCTTCCCTTACAGTGACATTTACTCAGTAATCAGTGCCTTTGTATAGCATTTTTTGTCATTTAAAGCGAAAGTGCTCTGGTCAGGAAGGGGGTAAAATCTTCTGGGGCTGAAGTGGAAAAACAATGTAGTGTAGTAGTATTGTAAATGCATATGCACAAGCTTATGGTACTGTGTTTTAAATTATACCCCCATATAAATAATGCAAAATTGTCTGTGGACATTTATAGAGACTTATGGCACTTCACCGTCAAATACACCCCTCATATAAACTATGCAGATATTGTGAGTGTAAATTTTCATATAGATGCTTATTGTACTGTACCCTCCAATATATCCCCAATATAAACTTTATAGATTTTGTCAGTGTATATTTACATACAAAGGCACTGTACCCTCAAATATATCTTCGGTATGAATTTTGCAGACATTGTTGAAATATATTTATATACAGAGGCTTATGGAATATATTTATTTCAGAGATGGAAGGAGCATTGATGGCAGAGATGAGTCAAAGAAATTGTCTCTTATAGTAATGACAGTCATGTATACTCTGTCCTGTTCTGCCAGCATAGTTACCATAGTATCTCTAAGAGATAGGCATTCAGCTTATTTTAGTGCTTATTTCCTACACAGTGTAAGAAAGGAAGACTGTCTGCCAATGTGTAGAGTAAAATCTGCAATGTCCCAGCATAATATTCACTCATTTCACCTTTCTTACACTGTATGACTGTTAAGCACTGAGAGAAGCAGGATGTCTGTTACTTAGATTGATATAATATGATAGCTATACTAGCAGAGCGGGAAGGAGGACACGTGGTTGTCACAGCTATATGAGGGGATGTCTTTGATTCTTCCATTTACCTTAATAGGTTTTCATAGCTTTACCTGTTGCTAACTACAGAGAGTACAGGGTCATAATCTGTACATATAAAACACATGTTTACACAGATTTTGAGTTTTTGATTTTGTCTACTCAGATTATGAGGGGAATATATTTTCTTTGTTGACCTCTGTTACTTTGCGGTTATATCCT
Organism: Lithobates sylvaticus; assembly: GCA_028564925.1. Taxonomy (NCBI): domain Eukaryota; kingdom Metazoa; phylum Chordata; class Amphibia; order Anura; family Ranidae; genus Lithobates; species Lithobates sylvaticus. The sequence goes on from CM053027.1 coordinate 394,288,179, forward strand.
TATGGGCATTTTAAAACGCAATGCCAGCCAAAACGTTTTTTTTTTTTTTTTTTTTTTATGCTTTTGTTTTGCATAGATGAGCTTAGAACCTCTATTGACTATTGTTTTCGTCCCTTATTGAAAAATTCTTATTACTTTCTGTGTATTTGATAGAGCAAGAAGTGACTGAAAATCATCCTATTTCCTGGCAATTTGTGTGAGACATAACGGGAAATGAAGGAAAATCTCTCCTCTTCCCATCCATTTGATGGCTATCAGTACTAGGAACAAACACATTTTATAGTTGAAGGAAGTCCGGTAATATTTTATTTCTGTCTGTTTTACCATGAGGGAGATTTCTCTTCAGATCCTGTGCAGGCAACAGATGTCATACAAGACAGGGAGAGAAGAGAAATATCATAGACAAAAATGCAGACAACATTTAAATCTGATAGAAAATCTCCTCAGTGTGGGGAAAGATAGCATTTAAAGCCTGAGAGAGGTTCAAAAAAATATTTAAAGTGGTTGTAAACCCTTCTAAAAAATGCCCAAAAAAAACCTGCAAGACAAAGTCATAATGAGCTAGTATGCATAGCATACTAGCTTATTATGAATTACTTACCTGAGAGTGGTCCTCGTTGACAGCTCCGGCGGCCGACATCTCTCCGAGGGGTTACTTCCGGGTATCGCGGCTCCGGCTATGTGATTGGCCAGAGCCGCGATGATGTCACTTCCGCGAATGCATGCGGGAGCCGCCGGTAACGGCACAGTACAACTGAAGCAACGCCACGTACGTGCCATTGCTTCAGTTTGCTTAAATGCGCATGTGCTCATGACATCGGCACATGCAAATACAGGGATATCTCCTAAACCATGCAGGTTTAGAAGATATCCAGTGTAGCTACAGATAAGCCAATTATAGGCTTGCCTGTAGTATAAAGTGGATGTAAAGGGTTTACAACCACTTTAAAAACAAGCTAAAGTGTGGCCCGAGCTGTCAAACAGTAACTCCTCCAAAATGGAATGTTAGCATACAGTTCATAAAGTCCATGTGTGTCACATCAGAGGTTAACTGGCTTGCAACACTCAGTGCAGCTCCTCAAGAGACTGAAGGAATCTCTAATGCAACCAAAAAGAAAAACAGTGCATCCAAGTGCAGTAAAAATAATGACAAAAACAACAATGAGCAACTCACATTTGGTAAGGATTTAAGCACCTGTCATATGAACTTTATCCACTGGGGGCTGCCATCAAGACCACAAAAGCACATAGCAGAGGTAATCCAGTCCAGAGAATCTCTGCCTCTAACGGGCAGGAAATACTCAGGGAGCCATGTGAGTCAGTCAAACAGCTAGAGGAAAGTCCTGTGCAATGTCAGACTCTGATGGGTGTGGAGGAGGTATGGCTACACGTTTCAAGGATGCTCCACCTCTTTCTGTAGCCATAACTCTTCCACGCCCACCAGCGTCTGAAGTAACATCATATTTCCTGTCCATTGAAAGCACAGAGTCTCTGAACTAGATTATCCCTGCCATGTGTTTTTGTGGAAAGAATGATAACCTCAGTGGATAAAGTTCATATGAAAGGCGCTTGATCAAATGTCCTGTCAAATGTGATTTATCAATTAAGTTTTCTTTTATTTCACTTAGATTTGCCCTCTGCTGAAGAGCGTGGGAGGTGTCGCTGTACTAACTATGCAATGTTAGCGATCATCTCCCCCGCTAAACTATTGTGTTCTAAAAGCAGGACACCCCAACCCCCCCCCCCCCCAGTCAGAATACACCAGTCAGTGCTCTCAGCCATTGGCTGAGAGTGCTAATCGGATGCCAATTGGCAGACCTTTTTCCAATTTGCACATTGCTGGATTGGATTGGCTCAGGTAAGGAAAAGGGGGGGTCTGGGGGGCAGCTGCAGCAGAGAATGTTTTTCACCTTAATGCATAATGCATTAAGGTGAAAAACCTTAAGGCTTTAGAACCACTTTAAGACTGGCCATAGATGAGTCAGTTTGGATGAACGACAAAAACTGAACTGATTCCCTCATCCACATATTCAAGGTGGATAGGGGAATTCTCCCTGCTATGTTTTTGTATTCAGACAGCAAGGAGACTTCTCTGCTGTTAGAATATACTGATCAGCGCTGCAGTCTATTTCCTGTGGCACTGATTGAGCAGGGAAAAAAAAATGACAGGGCAGTTGAACTGGTATCGATTGGTAGATAGACTTTTGTTTAACCAGAGTGGCCATACATCAAATAGCCATACATCGAAATTCAGCCGGTCCCTATTGAACTAGCCAAATTTTGATCCATGTATGGCCAGCATTACTCCTGTGCTGGATAATCTATTAAATCTATACAACTGTTAGCAAGCTGCTTGTATATTTGTAAGTGCTTTTTTGCAGTGTCATTGGTTGCAATCAACTTTGATTTTACCTCATCATTTGTAAAAATTGGACCTAAGCTCACTTTATGTTGATTACACAACAGAGCGAAACAAAGGTATAAAAGATTGTTCTCTGGAAGGACAGGTGCATTGGCAGATTTTTTGATTTTTTATGAAGTCTCTCCTTGTGTTGTCTCTACTAAACAAGAGATTGTAGAATAATCATTTTCAACAATTTCTTCTTTATAAATATTTCATATTTTGTATATGTATTTTCAAGTGCCATATTTTAAGTGCTGCTGACCTATAAAGCTACCATTCGAATGCCAATACACTAAGAATGGGCAATTTGCGTATCTATTGTGTTTAGTAGTTGGAATCGTACAGAGTGCATATACAGTGTGTGGAGATTTCATATGGAAATTGACTCATTTTGATAACAACTATGTACTTTCAGGTCTGGTGGATTTCACCATTTATTCTTTACCCTTTGCTATATTCACTTACATTCCATTTGTCACTCAGCAACTTACAGCAGGTAATATGTCTGACAGCTTGGAATTTGCATTGGTTTATAGTGAATGCAAAGCAAATGTATGTGATGCTACAGAAACATTTTTATATTGTGGGAATAATGTGAATATGATGCTATTTTGTTAAAATAGAAGACTACCATCTCAAATTCACTAGTAATCTGCAATTCTGTGATTTAATTTATCTTTATATTAAGTTAGCATAGAGCAATAGAGCGAACCAGTACAACTATGTATCAAGGAAAGAAGGGTGACCCCTGTAACATCCCCATGAATAAGCTCCGGGGGGGGGGGGGGGAGTGAAAATTGTTGGGGTCTGAGTCCAGGCTAAGCTCCTGTCAACTATCCTAAACCTTTTTTTGTGCCTACAAATGCTAATGCTAATGGTAATTTTAACAATAATATATACCCCAGTGTTAACCTTAACCCTATGCTTAGGTCATCACCAGCTCAGCAGTCGTCACGATATCATTATGGCTTTGTTCATCAACAAAGCCATGTCACACAACAATAGGGTATGACAACATGATTTGTTTATTAACAAAGCAATGCCACAGCTAGAAGAATGTTTTTTTTTTTTTTTTTGTTTTTGTGTAATGATGTATAACAAAGTTAGGGGATAACAGGCTAAATAAGAATTTTCCAATAAGGGACGAAAAGGCAACTATTTTTTAATTTCATTGACTACATGATCAAGTTTGTCAGAATCTCTATATATTATACCTAAAAAAAAACTGCTCCTGATGTAGCTCATAATGATCAAGTTTGTGCATAAACATAGTGTTATTCTTATGAAAAAACACTTAAAACGTATCTATTATATTTTGAAATCCAAATACATTATTCATCTGATTAACATTAACATCTTGTATAACATGATGGATCTAAATGTCTATATGTGTGAGAATACCTGAGTGGTACTTTAGAAGCAAATTATGTTGTGTAATTAGTGGTTTAGGTCTGTGTAACAACAATAAATCAAGAAACATCATTTACTTTTCTATTAAACAGAATGCATGCTATGTTTATCTTACCTTTTCCTATAGCATAAACTAATGAGAGTTAAAGTTAAACTCCATTTCTGCTAAAACAAAACAAAAAAAAAGTTTGCAGCATGTATGATAGATACACCGACAATTTTGTATTAAAATTTTATTAAAAATTGTCTCGACATTTTAATCTTCAGCCAGCTTCAATTTTCTAAAACTGCCAAAAAAGTGCAAATTCTTTTTCAGAGCATCCTTGGCAACAGTATTCAGCCAGTAGATGTGATTTCACTCTATTTGCCAGATATCTGCAGGGCACTTGAGGTCAATTTTCTGGTAACCTGTTGCATTAATATGACTCCCTCTGGAATGCTGGTGCAGTGTTTATTGGGATTGCAATGATAGAAAGGCACCCTCACCTCTAAGATTGATAGACAGATATCTCATAAGTGTGCTACACCATCCACTTGGAATCACTTCTTTTCTTGACTCAGGAAACATTTACGTTTGGTGTACAATGTTTCCATTGTTGTTGGGTAAGAGAATGATCCAGTATGTTTTAAAAACGACTGTGTTTATCAATATTTTTTCTCATATATGCTAATTATCTTATTATTTTTACCTCTGGGAGCCTTAAGTACAACTAAACCCTGGATGTGTGACTGTGGAAGGACTTACCATATAGTGCAGAGCACTGAATAGGAGCACAGTATGGGCCACTGAGTGGCCAATAATAGTATAACTTCCACAATAGTTACTTTGTCCCTGCACTTGGATCCTTTCTCAGCATCTAACAGATGGAAAAGACCCAGAGTGTACACTGAGCCGCGCATGTGCCGTAGGCAGTGAACATACAGGAAACATGCTGGAAAAATGGGAATAGATTAGAACTCATACTAAACCTATTCTACAAACATCTCCTTCCCCTGAAATTTTGTTTTAATTTAGTTCCCCTTTAAGCATAGTGATCTCACCAGTGGAGCCTCTGAGAGTCCTACATACCATTTACATTTTTTCTTCTATTTCTTAGGCGAGTTTTATTGTGAGAGCAGTGATTCACTAAATAGGTTTAGATTCCCTGCCCCAGAATTTGTATGAACAGGGAATTATTAAAATTATAGTTTTTCTAAAACCGCAACAAAGAAAAACTACTATATTGCAGCTTACCGGTTCTTGAATTAGTTTGCTGCATTCATTTTTCTGTTTTGTGTGTTTTAGTATTTGTTGTCTTTATTTTTACCTAGTGATACCGTGAGTTATGCATTTTCACAAAGTGGCTACGCTTTCTGACTTCCCTGTATCCATTGAATTGCCCCCTAGGCTGGGCTGTCTTAGGCCCCTTTCACACTGGGGCGATTTTCAGGCGGTACAGCGCTAAAAATAGCGCCTGTACACCGCCTGAAAAAAACGGCCCCATTCACTCCAGTGTGAAAGCCGGCGAGCTTTCACACTAGAGCGGTGCGCTGGCAGGACGGTAAAAAAAGACCTGCTAGCAGCATCTTTGGAGCGGTCCTATACCGCTCCTACCCATTGATTTCAATGGGACACCGCGGTAATACCGCCGCTACGGCGGCGCTTTGCGGGGGATTTTAACCCTTTTTCGGCCGCTAGCCGAATCCCGCAGCTAAAACTACAGTAAAGCAGCGCTAAATATAGCGCTGCTTTACCGTTGCCACGGCTCCCGCCCCAGTGTGAAAAGGGCCTTACACTCTTCATCTCTATTACATGGGGGGATTCATAGTTTACATAAGGAAGATAACAATGTTTTAGTTTTCATTTCCACACACAGGAAGTGACAAGGGCACTGCATTTCTAGCAAGATCAAAAAGGTATTTTCTATACTTGCCACATCAAAGGACTGGTAAGCTGCAGTATATTTTGTTCTTGGGTTTAGCGATCCTTTAATGATTAAGGGAATCACTGCTTGCTGACCTACCCATTCTTGATGACCTCCTGTTACCCCCTGTGCAGTCTGCTTGCTGGTAGTAAGTTAATGGTTCTTCAGTTGAAACAAATCAGAATTTGTAGCAAACATCCAGGTGTACAAGGAAGATTTACTATAGGTTCAGATTTGGATTTAAAACTCATCTTTAACTGTGAGATGATCTAATGCTCCAACATCTTCCAAACAATGAAATATCTTTTATTGTGTGAATGACCGTTTAGAAAATGTAAGGGTTATGTTTTTGATATGCTATCCATAGGTGTGTGTGTGTGTGAAGCCAAATATCAGGAAAATATATGCACATGCCAAATGCATTGGTTATATGCAGGATTTCTTTAAATATGAGGTTTGTGTGAAGTCAGCACCTGAGAAAAACAATTATTCTGTGTTTGCAAGTTCTGTAGTTTTACATCAATTTATAAGGAATGATCAAGAACATTACAAATTATAACTTGTACATGACACTTGTGAATTTCTGTGAACATCACATAGCCTAATGTCTGTATTTTTCTGAAAATACCTTGATATTTGTTCCCTTTTCTCTGGGCTATTTGACATTTGATAGAAAGCTTCAATCATACCGATGCTGCAAATGCTGGAATGACTGCATGCTGGAACCTCCATATCACACATGTCAACAGATGCAATAACATTTTCAGGATATGTGCCATTGACATTTGTTGTAGCTTTAATTAGATCCTGGAGCATACATTGTGTCCTTGTGCTTATTTTGATAGAGAAACATATCTTCAATAATTTACCGTATTAACTTTTTAAAGGGGGATTTAATGTTAGCATATAGTAATATGATAAAAATAGGAATATAGGTTATAGGAAATAAAATAGGAATATAACCACCTTAAAGGAGAAAACTTCAGTTCTATATATTTTATGTACATGATGACTGTATATTGCAAGGTGAAATACGTTCTTTCAGGCAGCAGAAACCAAACACAGTTTCCCAAATAAATCCTGAAAAGTAAAATTTGTCTATCCTGATTTTATAGTAGTAAAATGCTTTAGAACAGCATGTAGTTGTACTTTTGAACAGGGATGAACCAAATGTACCCAGGTTTGGTTCAAGGCTAGTTAGATGAACATTCAATTCAGGTTCTGAATCTGAACCCCATTTGATGTCAATGGGATCTAAATGTTAAAAAAAAGTATTGACCGTTTTCTAGGCCAATAAGTGGGGGGATTGTCCAAAAATGGCAATTTTAATAATACTTTAAGGTCAACATTAAATAACATGCCTGGGGTATGCCCCTACTCTGCCTGTAAAAATGGTCAATTACAATTTACAAAGGAAATGCATTTTTACGGTAATTGCTGGCAAATAACAGCTTCTGGTTGCTATACTTTTGTTTCAAACAAAGTAACTGGAGATTCTGCTTCATCTACACCAGACACTTATACTAGATGAAGTAAAAATCTATAAAAAAAAAAGGGTGGTGTTACTCCCAAAAATTCTTACCAGACTCTTATGTAAGAATGCAGCCCAGTAGCATGGAAAAGGGGGGTAAAGAGGACATGTGCCATACCAGGCCACATATTATCAACATGCGGTGGTATCTTTTCAGGTACCCTTGTCCTCATGTTGATGAGGACAAGAGCCTGGCCCATTGGTTGTGGGATCTGTGGGCAGGGGGCTTATCAGAACCTGGAAGCCCCCTTTAACACCCCCTAGGAGAGTGAGTAAGGGATACATAGTATGGCTACCATATAATATATTTGGCTCCTGGACTAAAAATACAGCTTTGGGATGTACGAATAAACAGCCAAAGTTCAGCTCAAACCTGGGTTCATACTGCACTTTGAGCTCATCCCTATTTTTTAAATCTTATTGCCATTTGTTTTTTGTAATTTCATTTTTAATTTCATTCATCATATTTATGAAAAACAGTTATGTAAGTATAAATAGCACTGATGCATGTTAAATTTACATATTCTAAATAAAGCAGTAAAAGCATTACAAAACAAGCTATTATTCACTCCTGTAGCTGTAGGCATCATGGAGAAAAGTTCCCAACAAATGCACTAAGATTACAACTCCTCTCCCCTTATTTTCTACGGCAGCAAAAACATGGCTTATTAAAACAGTTGTAAACCTCAGAAAAGCAAAAGGAACAACGCATAATATCATTATATAGTGTGTGCTTGCCTCAATCCAAAACACATAGTTCTTACTTTTCTCTTCTCCCTCTGCTATTGTACCAAATAATCCTGGTAACTCCCCCAAGCAAACAGCAGATGATTGGGACAGCCACAGCTGTGCGTGTTTCCCTGTGAGACTGTGTAGAGGGGTGTGTGTACATGTCTTCCACTCAAGTCTCAGATTATGCTCAGCTCTTCTCTCTGTGCTGTGCAGTGTATGACATCAGATTCCTGAAATTCAGTAAAAGCTGTGTAAAGTGTGCACTTTGAACATTTGTAGAGGGGAGTGGGCTGCAGGTACACAGGTACAACTCATGGAGGAGGATTTGTTTCATCTCTGTGTATCACCTGAAGCAAATTGGTATGTGTAATGGTTTGAAAATACTTTAATGTAAGCTAATGTCAGGTGCTGTAAGCTGCTAGAAATAGACTAAACCAAACTTCATATTTTTTATTGTGGTGTTTGAGGATTAATTACTTCACAGTGCATGCCATTGGTGCAATCTAATGTCCATAATCTGTTCACAGGTGCACTTTAACTACTTGTCGACCAGCTGCTAGAAATAGACTAAACCAAACTTCATAGTTTCTGTTGTGGTGTTTGAGGATTAATTACTTCACAGTACATGCCATTGGTGCAATCTAATGTCCATAATCTGTTCACAGGTGCACTTTAACTACTTGTCGACCAGCTGCGGCAGGTTAGCGTCGCTGCACAAATTGCTGTCATGGTACCTCAGCTCTTCAAATCGCTATAGCAGGCTCGCATGCCCGCAGCGTGTCCCCGAAGCCAATGATCATGGCCTACGGGCACGATTCCCACCAGCCACCCTTGTTCACAGGCATGAGAGCCGGAACCGGGGATTTGTGTGTGTAAACACACAAATCCCTATTCTTACAGGGAGGAGAAACAGATTGTCTCTTTCTACTAAGTAGGAACAATGATCTGGCTCCTCCTCTAGTCAGCCCTATCTTCTAACAGTTAGAAACACACCTAGGAAACACATTTAGCTCTATTTGTGGGAAAAAAATTACATAGATGTTGTTTGGGTACAACGTTGCACGACCGCGCAATTGTTAGTTAATTGTTAGTTAAAGAGACGCAGCTATGTATCGCAAAAAAATGGCCTGGTCATTAAGGGGGGGAAATCCTTCCAAGCTGAAGTGGTAAAACCACTTTATTCATTAATTTAGACCAGAATGCTTCAAAGTATTCATTTATTTATCTGTATAGTTCAGTCGAAAATGATTTCATTGGTGAAACCACTCGTATGTCAGTTCTGCAGAATTTTGGTAGTCAAGAGCAGTGAAGCCATTAAAGGACCTTTCAGTCACAGCTTTTTCTTAATCTGTCTTTGGACATATGTCCTGTCTAATACTTCACAAATCATGGTGCAAATCATTGACAAAGGAAGCTTTTCCATTTCATATAGATAAAGCACAAATAGTTTGATTCTATCCAGTTCAGAGCTCAAAAGAAACATAGAGAAACATACATATTTTATAGATCACACTAACCTGCTTTGCATGCTCCTGTCATGCTGTCTGAAGATGTGAAAGATTAAGTTCAGACAGTGTGAAATAAAACATAAGGCAGTCATACTGCTGCTGCTGTACTGAACTCCCTGTACCAAACTGCTTCTTCTAGTTTACACACAAGTATGTCTGATGCCTATAAATATTTGTTGGCTTCCCTAGGCAATATTAATTATAAATAGCTTTCCCCTTCAATTTTTACTTCATTATTGAAATCTCTTTTATTCTGTTATTTTAATGTGTATTTTGCAAAAGCATGTGCAGACCGGGCGTTGTTTTTTTTTCCTCCTCATTATCATTGGTGCTACATATTTTATTGCTGTAGCATGCATTCATAGAGGCCAGATGTGTTGCAATATACTGACAAACATTAAGAAGACACATCTAAAAATGACACGTTCTGGAAGCAAAAAGATCTACAGTAACTTTCCTAACTTTAGATTAACTGTTGATGCTCCAATGAACCTACCATTACTGGTCACTAAAGCATTTTCATTGTATATTGTTTGGCAGGCAGTCATAGACCTGAAGTCAAGGGAGTCAGTATACTCTGAACAGTGAAACTAGCTTTGGTGTGGCACAAAAAAAACGCATCCCGCTAATATTAGTAAATAGCAGACATTTTGTGGTATCTATCCTAAGCAGGACCTGCACCTTTGAATGTTTAAAGTGATCATTTTTCCTCACAAACAAAACTAAACTAAGATCACCTTGTAAAAGAAGCTAAATACTTGCCTCTTCAGTGATTAGAAAGCAACATTTTAATTGTCTTAGAACTCAGAGAGAAGCTGCTATATAGTACATCCATCCCTTGCTGCTTGGGTGCCAGAGCTCCTCCTGTCCAGCACTACAGGACACAGAAGATGAGGTAACCAAGACAAAAGTGTTGGCTAGTGGCAGTGCCTGGATCTCTTGAAAAAATTTGGATTTGTCCTTCCACTTACCAAAGAGGTGCATACTTACAGTATCTGCTTCTTTTACATGGTAAATGCAGTTTAATTGTAATCATTTTAAAACGGATGAAAAAAAGACCCAAAGCACCTTCAGACACTACACCTACTACAGATGTTGAGTGGGACAGTGAACAGACCTGGCCTTTTCTGTTCTGCCTATTTCTTCTCTCTCACTTCTTACTTTCTCTCATTGAGCAGGTGGAAAAAGGTGGGGATTCCAATAAAGAACTGTAGTATCTTAGAGTAAATTAGATACGTATTTATCAGCGTATAACATGCACCTTTTTGAAAATCAGGGGAAAATCGCATGTGCGTGTTATACGCCGATCCCTGCTGCCTCAGAGTGGAAGGAGGGGATGAGCACCGCTGCATTACACACAGCCACTATCTCCTGTGTATCCGGCACTCAGTCACACACAGTCCTGCCACCCTGGCCCATCATATGAGTCATATGAGCCGGGCGGGACTGTGAGTGACTGAGCGCCGGATACACAGGAGATTGCGGATCTGTGTAATCCAGCACTGATGCGGCTGCAATCATCAACAAAGGCAAATCTACAGATGTGTACTAAACAGGCTGCAATGATGGGCATGCTAGAGGCTGCTGATGGGCACTAAACAGGCTGCAATAATGGGCACATTAGAGGCTGCAGATGTGTACTAAACAGGCTGCAATGATGGGCATGTTAGAGGCTGCAGATGGGCATGTTAGAGGCTGCAGATGGTCACTAAACAGGCTGCGATGAATGATGGGCATGTTAGAGGCTGCAGATGGGCATGTTAGAGGCTACAGATGGGCATGTTAGAGGCTGCAGATGGGCACTAAACAGGCTGCAATAATGGGCACATTAGAGGCTGCAGATGGGCATAGATCAGGCTGCATTGATGGGAACTGGTGAGGCTGCATATGGGCACTGATAAGGCTGCATTGATGGTCACTGACCCTTATTTAAAAATTTTAGTTTGTTTTCTGAAACTTCCCTCTTAAAGTTAAGGTGCGTGTTATACGCCGGTGCATGTCTTATTATGCATATGTCAATTTGTTTAATTTCATGAAAATTTATTCTTGTATGATGTGTACAGATTTTGTATATTACATCATACCACTAAAAAGAATATATACAACGTAGATGTAGCAGATGTCTAACCCATACTAAATACAAATGTAAATGCCCAGTGGCAATATCAGGCCTCATTTGTCTAATAATTCCTGCTGCTTTTGACATCCTATTTGCATACAAATGTGTGCGTACTGCAAGAATCTAACCTGTTGCTATGGCTTTCCACCACACTGACAATTCTTACTGCTGGGCATTATTAATGCTAATATAACATGGCATGCTTAGAACTGTGTCATTGTCATTCTTTTACTAGTTCCCTGCATTATTTTCTAAATTTATGGATTTGTTTTCTCACTGAGCTCCATCTTCATAAAGTCATAAAATTATCTGTATCTTAAATGACAAATGCAGCTGAGCTACTTTCCTTCTCCTAGAGCCAGCCATGGGCAGATGATTAAACATGTTGTAGCGTCATTTGTTAAGGATTCTGCTTTTCTTTCTTTGCTGTCCCAGAATTTCAGATTTGTATCTCACCATTGTGACTATAAAGGAGTTTTTCTTTCAGCCTCGTCAAAACATTGCTGTGGTCAATATTTAGTTTCACTTAGCTTAGTTGACATAACCAAAAGCATGACTATTAAAAAAAATAAAATAATAATAATTTACTTTTGAAAATTTTTATTTTTAATTTTCTAAACCCCCTTTTTTAAATTACTGCCTATGATTAAAGTCTGAAAGAGTTATTTACAGATTACTATACATGATTTTTCTATTGTATTGTTAGTCTCCCTGGTTACCCTCATGGACAGGGCTGAATGTTTATGGATCAGCTGTATTGTGTCAGAGGCCTTCAGTGCAGGCTCTGAAGGTTATTATCCTTATATGGAAACCGGACTACTTTGCAGTATAAGCTCTTGAAGAAGGAGCCAATGACTATGTTGCTATTTTAAACAGAGCAGCCACAAAAAATAGTTTTTATAAGGGGCCATTATAGAGGAAAACAGTTTAAATATGGTCATATTTATGGGAGATTTTGAATGGTACACAATTCAATGTGTCAGCCCGTCCATAGGGGACACCCCCCTCCCAGGCAGTCACAAAATAAAAATTAAAACTGGCCCTTTAAAAAAATACAATTAGAAAAAAAGGTCCTTAAGTGCACTGTGTTCGGGCGCCAGACACAGTGCACTATGGGAAGTGCCATGTCTATGCAATCACGAGATTGCAGACAAGGCAATTAATTTGCAGGCTTTTGTCCCACCTTGCGGCGCAATCCAAAGCAAAAATCGGAACAAACCGGAGCTTGTCCAGTGCAGCTCCTCCCCTCTCCTCACACCGATTGATACAGTGTGCGAGGAGAGGAGGGAGCCGGTGCAGCGACGCTGTGGGCTGTCTCTGGAGTGCCCACAGTGCTGATCTGTGCCCATCCATGCTACATGCATTCATCCATCCCTGGCTCATCCATGCTCCATATGTGCTCATACATGCCTCATATGTGCCCATCCATGCTCCATATGTGCCCATCCATGCCTCATATGTGCCCACCCCTGTCTCATATATGCCCATCCATGCCTCATATGTGCCCATCTATACTTCATTCATCCCTGGCTCATCCATGTTCCATCCATCCCTGGCTCATCCATGCTCCGTTCATCCCTGGATCATCCATGCTCCATATATGCTCATACATGCCTCATATGTGCCCACCCATGCTCCATATGTGCCCATCCATGCCTCATATGTGCTCATCCATGCCTCATATGTGCCGATCCATGCCTCATATGTGCCCATCTATACTCCATTCATCCCTGGCTCGTCCATGCTCCATCCATCCTTGGCTCATCCATGCTCCATCCATCCCTGGCTCATCCATGCTCCATCCATCCCTGGTTCAAATGTGCTCCATCCATACTCATCCATGTTTATCCATGCTCCATGCATGCTCATTAATGCTCATCCATGCCTCATCCGTGCTCATCTATGCCACAGCAGTGCTCATCCTTGCCACATCAATGCCACATCAGTGCTTATCCATGCCACATCAGTGCTCATCTGTGCCAGATCCATGCCACATCCTTGCCACTACAGTGCCCACCAGTGTCTCACAAAAGTTTAACAGGTAGTCAAATTAGATTTGAAATGTATGTCCCTGATGGTGCTCCCTGCATGTTGGGCCTCTGTATGTGGCCAGGCTGTGGAAAAGCCTCCCCCATGTGGTATCACCATACTCAGGAGGAGTAGCAGGATATATTCCGGGGTGTCATTTTTGCTATGTACATGCTATGTGTTAGAAATATCTTATAAATGGACAACTTTCTGTAAAAAAAATTTTCCCATGTTTTCCCAAAAAAAAATTGGAAAAAAATGACATGTTCAAAAGACTCATTATGCCTTATAGAATATACATTGGGGTGTCTACTTTCCAAAATGGGGTCATTTTGTGGACGTTTACATTGTCCTGGTGCTCCAGGGCCTTCAAAAGTGTAAGGTATTCAAAACATGAAATGTGTAATTTATGTCCCTGGAACGCCTGACGGTGCTCCCTGCATGTTGGGCCTCTGTATGTGGCCAGGCTGTGTAAAAGTCTCACACATGTGGTATCACCACAGGAGGAGTAGAATGTGTTTTGCAGTGTAATTTGTGGTATGCATTTGCTGTGTGAGAGAAATAAATCTTCATTTTGTAAAGAATTGTGGGAAAAAATGACAACTTCAAAAAAACAAAATGCCTCTTACTAAATACATTGGATTGTCTACTTTCCAAAAAGGGGTTATTTGGGGGGTATTTGTCCTTTTCCTGGCTTGTTAGGGCTCTTTCACACGGACGGACCGTATGTCCGTTTTTCATCCTTCTGTTTTTGGATGAAAAACGGACATACAGGTATCCCTATGGGATAGCGGGTGTCAGCGGATGAGCATCCGCTGACACCCGCTCTCGTCCGTGCCTGCTCTGCTTCGTTTCTGCAGACGGAGGAAAACCCTATTTTTTCATCCATCTGCAGAGCGGATCGGGTGACGACGGACTCTACGGTCCGTCGTCACCCGATCCCCTATAGGGGAGAGCGGCGCTCTGACAGGTCCGTCCCTGCACGGAGTGCAGAGACGGACCTGTCAGCTTCCTGCTCAGCGGAGATCGCTCCGGCGATCCCCGCTGAGCAAGCGGCTATCCACGGGGCGGATCTCCACTGATCCGCCCCGTGTGAAAGAGCCCTTAGTGTCTCAAGACCAAATAATATAGACTGATTTTGGTTATTTTTGATTTTGGTTATTTTTTACCAAAGATAAGATAAGTGGCAGTATAAATTTTGGACAAAATTTATGAAGAAAAATTACTAATTTGCTAATTTGCTAAATGTTATAACCGAAACAAAGAAAAATGCTTTTTTTTTACAAAATATTCAGTCTTTTTTCATTTATAACGCAAAAAAAAAAAAACAGTGGTGATCAAATACCACCAAAAGAAAGCTCTATTTGTGTGAAAAACAGGACAAAAAAATCAGATGGGTAGCATGTTGCCTGACTGAGTAATTGTCATTCAAAATGTGACAGCACTGAAAGCTGAAAATTGGTCTGGTTAGGAAGGGGTTTTAAGTGCCCAGTGGTCAAGTGGTTAAAACTGTGGGGATATATATATATATATATATATATATATATATATATATATATATATATATATATATACTGTATACTGTATATATAAAACGTTTTGCCTTTAGTTGTACTTTAACCTGTATTGTTTTGTCTGTATTGGTTGAGTCAATTTGGTGTGTGTGTCTTTATTTAACTGAGTGGTTTGGTTTATTCTGGTTTACAGAGAGCTGGTAATATCGATTCTTCTTTTTAGTCATCCCTGTGACTAACTTTTATGCAATGTACGTTAAATGATTATGTCTTCCTTCACATATTTATGTTCTAGTTTTGTATGAAAAGAAATAGTGGGATTCTGACAATCTTGAGAAAAATGTAATACAATGCAAACACAACCAGTTGAATCTAGCAAGAATCTAAAAAGAACGACAACTGGCTTTACAGATGTAGCTGTCTATTAGAAGTGAAAGGTCACCTATTGAAGTCATTTTAGTGAATGTAGCTGTAATTTCACAAGTGTACATTAACCACATCACCCCCCCGAAGAATTTACCCCCTCCCTGACCAGAGCACTTTTTGCGATTTGGCACTGCGTCACTTTAACTGACAATTGCGCGGTTGTGCGACGTGGCTCCCAAACAAAATTGACGTCCTTTTTTTCCCACAAATATAGCTTTCTTTCGGTGGTATTTGATCACCTCTGCGACAATTTTGAAAAAAACGCATTATTTTTTACTTTTTGCTATAATAAATATCCCCAAAAAATATATAAAAACAAATTTTCCTCAATTTAGGCCAATACATATTCTTCTACATATATTTGGTAAAAAAAATCGAAATAAGTGATTATTGATTGGTTTGCGCAAAAGTTATAGCGTTTACAAAATAGGGGATAGTGTTATGGCATTTTTATTAATATATATATATTTTTTTAAATGGCGGCGATCATCGATTTTTATCGTGACTGCGACATTATGGCAGACACATCGGACATTTTTGACACCATTGTCATTTACACAGCAATCAGTGCTATACAAATGAACTGATTCCTGTGTAAATTACACTGGCAGTGAAGGGGTTAACCACTAGGTGGCAGTGTAGGGGTTAAGTGTGTCCTAGGGGCGTGTTTCTAACTGTAGGGGGCCTGGCTGTGTGTGACACGTCACTGATCTCTGCTCTGATCACACGGAGCAGAGATCAGTGACACTGTCACTAGGCAGAACGGGGAGATGCTTGTTTACATTAGCATCTCCCCATTCTTCCTCTCCGTGAGGCAATCGCGGGTATCCCCGCGGCGATCAAGTCCACGGGACCTGTGACCCGACTCACAGGTTTTCCCTCCGGTGGGGCGCGCGCCCACCGGCCGCCTCTTAAAGGGCAACGTACAGGTACGGGATTCTGTCTGTAGGTGCCCTTCTGCCGCAGTATATCTGCGTGAGGCAGTCGGGAAGCGGTTAACAATTTTTTTGTTAAATAACAAACATGTCATACTTACCTGGTTACCTGTAGTTTTGCACAGAGCAGCCCTGATCCTCCTCTTCTCTGGTCCCCCGCTGGTGCTTCTGGCCCCTCTCTCCTGCCAAGTGCCCCCAGAGCAAGCAGCTTGCAATGGGGGCAGCCCAGATTCGGTTTGCGCCAGAACTTTCGAACAAACCCAAAAGTTTGGACCCGAACCGTGAACCCGTCTATGTAACACAAACTTGAAAAATCTAAAATGCTAATTTTGAAGGCTTACATGCAAGTTATTGGCCATAAAAAGGGTATGGGGGCCCGGCTACTGCCCTGGGGGATATGTATCAAAGCAAAACAATTTTTTTTAAAAGATTGTTTTTAAAGGAGCAATGATTTTAATTATGCTTAAAGTGGAAGAATACAAATTAAAATTTCTTTAAATATCATGCCTGTGGGGTGTCTATAAAAAAAAAAAAAGCAGCAACTGAAAAAGAAGGGGTATACAGTACTAAATATTATGCAAAGCTGTGTTAAACACAGCATTACACTAAAACTACATTCACTCTACACTGACACTACACTATATTCACACTATACTGACACACTATACTCACGCTACACTGATACACTATACTCACACTACACTAACACTGCACTGATACACTACACTATACTCAGACTACACTAACACTAAACTGACACTTTACTTAGATTCACAATGACACACTAATTTGCTAGTAGCAAACAGAGCCCTTCTCTATCTATCTCCACTCTGACAACACACTGCAAAAGGTTCCTGTGGGAAGGAACCTTTTTATAGTGTGGGGTGGGGTGAGCACTGAGCCATGAATGGGCAAAGTCATCATGACTTTGTCCAATCATGGTTCTGATGGTGCTCTCTGTCCTGATTGGGCAAAGCCTTGCATCCACTTAGGGCCATAGAATGCACTGTGCTTGCCTGCCAAGCACACCAAAATGTGGGTGTTCGTAGAGCAGGCAAACAGGCGATGTCAGGGCCCAATGTTTGTTCAGCTCAAACTGTTCTCCAGTGGCGTCACTATGGGGGTGCGGCCTGCCAGAGGGGTGACACCAGGCTCTGGACCAGGCGTTGAGAGGGGCACCACGGCTCCTTCCCTTTTGGGATATCTGCTGTATCTCCTCAGCTCCCCGTGATGTGCGGGGAGGTAGGGGGAGGAGAGAGTGAGGCAGAGACACAGACAAGCTAGCTCTCGAGTCCCGTGTCCGTGCTCCACTGATACACCGCACTAGGGTTCATTACTGAGCACACCTGTCCCGCATGTGCTCTGGGAACTAGTGCAGCAGTCGCCTACTATATTATTGTGACAGCCGCCTGCCTGCGGGCAGACAAAGCAGGTAACACACTTAACAGCTGACAGAGCCTAGGAGCAGGGACACCTGTGTGGGCAGAGCCGTACTGATATGAGGTCTGTCAATGTAGGGAGGGATTTACACTATGGGGCAATTAAACTAGGGGGATTACAAGGGGGGTTCCACTGTTAAATCGGGGTGATTACACTGGGGAGGGGTTACACTTTTACACTGTGGGTGATTACATTGGGGGAGTGCAATAGGGGATTATGCTGGGGGGATTACACTATGGGGGATTACATTGTGGGGGGTTCCATTTTTACACTGGGGGTGATTACATTGGGGGGTGATTACACTGGGGGTGATTACATTGAGGGTATATACATGGGGGAGTTCAATAGGGGATTATGCTGGGGGATTACACTATGGGGGATTACATTGGGGGGTTCAATAGGGGATTATGCTGGGGGATTACATTAGGGGGGATTACATTGGGGTTTTCCACTTTTACACTGGGGGGATTTCATTTGGGGGTTCCACTTTTATACTGGGGGATTACATTGGGGGTTCCACTTTTACACTGGGGGATTACATTGGGGTTCCACTTTTACACTGGGGGGATTACATTGGGGTGTTCCACTTTTACACTGGGGGTGATTACATTGTGATGATTTACATGGGGGGAGTACAATAGGGGGATTATGCTGGGGAATTTACATAGGAGAGTATTACATTGAGGGGGAGTGCTTCGAAGCAGTACACTGTGAGGATTTACACAGGGGAGTACAGTGGGGGGATTATGCTGGGGGGATTACACTATGGGGGATTAAACTGTGAGAGTACACTGGGAGGATTTACACAGGGGGAAATACACTGTGGGAATTTTTCCCTGGAGGGATAACACTATTACACTGGGAGGATTTACACTAGGAGGATTTACACTTGGGGGATTACGCTGGGCTGGGCTTATGCTGGGCTTATTTTTTGGCCCAGTCCGGGCATAGGGGACACCATCAAATAAGAAGTGATATTCGACTGCGATGGTGTCACCTCCATCTGTGACAGCGCACGGATTGGCGTGCAAGCACTGACCGCATCATTTACAGGGTCCGATTTGTGGTGCCCACCATGACCATGAGCTGCCAGACAGAAACTAGCCTGCCCAGCTCTTGCCTGCCCTTGCCTGCCCTTGCACTAACCTGATCAGGGACCCAGGGGGGTGACACCATGTTTTACCGAACCAGGTGACAGCAACCCTAGTGACGCCACTGCTGTTCTCCCAACTCAATGAATGTTGTAAACTCCCAGAGTGCCGCCCATCTGGTCTCATAGTGTATTCACCTTTGTCCACAATCTAGCAATCGTCACCAAGTAGGTTTCACTCATGTGACATGCAGCAAAGATTAAAGGAAACGTTTCTATACAAGGTGCAGTTGTCTTTTAAACCTCAGCAGATGGACATTTGTATTGCTTAGTAGTATATAATAGTTGTATAGTACAAATATACTACATAGTAGTATACGTAGTATAGTATACTACTATACCATAGTATACATAGTAGTAGTAGGGTAGTATATCCCAGGGCGCTTTAATTTTACTAGTCTGAAACTGTGAGAGAAATTTGAAATAAATATTAGTCTATGATTATGTGCCTGACCCACTTGGGAAGTGTGCAGTACCTTACTTTGATAAAGTGTTAATACTTTAATTTATGTGAAAGAAGACACTTCTCATAAATCTTTACATATATTAACATAATATGTTCTGCTATTTATAAGGGTTTGGGACAGTAGCTCAGGTAAGAGTTATAAATCTTTTCTCTCTTCTCTGGATAAGCTGGAAACATAGCCAATAACTGTTAATTCTGTTCTTACAACATAACAGGGACACTTAGTTCATTCATTTCTCCAGTACCGGGGAGTACATTTTCCTTGTCAAAGTTTAACAAAATATCTTTTAATGATGTACAAAAAAAATAAAATCCCCTAATATGATACAGCTTATGAGTGCCAGCTTATGAGTGCCTGTAAATGTCAGAACAATCAGAGTTATAGAATGATTTGATCCCTTTGCAACTTACTATTGTATGAGCATTTTCATGCAAGCTTGAAGCCTTAGTAAGGTTGAGCAGTTGTATAAAATGAATCAGTCCTTGAGCACACAGCCTACATTTGTCATTGTTAGCTTATGACTCACTCAGGCAGCTTATCAAGATATGTCTCTTAAGAGATCAGATAAATAGGGACAGTTGAAAATGTTTTTTTGCATAATGATAGCTCAGTATATTCTGATCAACATTATTAAGCTGTTTTAAAAACAAACTGGAACAATTCCGCTCTACTAAAGTAACAATAGGAATATACAGTATAGTGGTTGTGCACAAATTTTTTCTTTGCTCATTATGGTGATAGCTAAAAAAATACATTTGTAAACATGTTTGCTTTTTTCATCTGAAATATTGCAATTTGAAATTCTCCTTTTAAGCCAGCGCGTGCCGTTTCAGGCAAATTTTCGTGTTTTTTTTCAGGTTCACGTTTGATGAAAAATGCCTGTTTACACAGATAAGTAGCCCAAGCTAAAGTTGACACACAAAAGTGTAAAGCCTGGAACACACAGGCCAAATATCGGCTCGTAATAACAGGAACTGGCTGACAATTGGCATGTGTGTACAACAGCCTGTCAATCAGCACTCATAGCCGGCCATAGTGTGTTCTGGTGGGAGGGCAGTGCCCCTGTCAGAACACAATAGCTCAGTGGGGAGATCACTATGCTAACATTGCATAGTTAAGCCCCGTACACATGGGCTGAATGCCAGGCGACATCGGGCGGTTCAATAAAAAATGGCTAACATTCGGCCCATGTGTATGGCAGTTGGTCCGACAAAAGACAGGCGGTTGGCCAGCTTCTGTCGGAAGAGCATTCTGTAAAACCAGTAGCCAACCGTTTCCCGATCAGTACTCTTATGCCGCGTACACACGATCGGACATTCCGACAACAAAATCCTGGATTTATTTCCGATGGATGTTGGCTCAAACTTGTCTTGCATACACACGGTCACACAAATGTTGTCGGAAATTCTGAATGTTAAGAACACAGTGTCATACAACACGTACGACGAGCCGAGAAAAATTAAGTTCAATAACCAATGCGGCTCTTCTGCTTGATTCCGAGCATGCGTGGAATTGTGTACACATGATCGGAAAATTGTCAGAAAATTTGAGAACCAGCTTTCAAATTTTTGTTTGGTAGGAAATTCCGGCAAAAAATGTCCAATGGAGCCTACACATGGTCGGAATTTCCGACAACAAGCTCCCATCAAACATTTGTTGTCGGAAATTCTGATTGTGTGTGCGCGGCATTAGCCTAGCTGAGAGCGCTGACCAAAGTGTTCTGGCAGGGGGGCTTTCACAACAGCTCAGCAGAACACAACAGCTCAGCAGGGGAGATCGTTGTACTATTGTCAGATCGTTAGTACAGCTGCTCTGACCGGAGCTGACAGGTTTTTTTTCATTCAACCCGCTGGGTTCACCAAGTAGGCTTCTTTTTTTAATGAGCCCCTAGTACTCTGGGAATCTTTTTTAAAATGTATTAAATGTAAATCTAAAAAGCAAAGTTTGTAAACTTGTAGAGATACAGATATAAAACAGCAGTTTGAACTTACAAACCTAAAAAATAAGAAATAAATTTGAGACTTTAAAGGAGAACTTGAGGCAATACATTAAATTCAGTAATATAAAGTGAAAACCTGAATGTTCTGCTTCTGTGAGTTTCAGACAACATTGTAGCTATAACACACAGTCAATGTGATGGAACGTTGAATCCTCTCTATCTACTTTGATTAGTGGAAGTTGCTCTCAGCTGCATGAGAGCATTTGTAGCATCAATTTGCTGATTCTCACAATCTCCTTCTGAAGTTCTTTTATGCCTAAAAGTTATGTGTCAAAAAGCAAAGTAAATGTGTAAAAAGCAGCCAATATATGACTGCTGGCAATCTAATGTTGATATCACCTGAAGTTAAGCAGAATAGGTCAGCTTCAATGTTCCTGAATACAGTGTCGGTGTGAGAAAAAGACAGCTTTCATCAGGGGCTCCTTATATATTTTATAAAGTGTTGCTTTTAGCCTGTATTTTCATGAAATTAGAAGTTGGCCAACAGTGATACAAAGTAAACTCAAAACTTCTCTGGATGAACAATTCTAACTAAAGCATATGTTTACCTGTAAGCAAAACACAAAAAAAGTATTGTCATTTATCAGCCCTTAGATGTGGTGGCTGCATACTGTATCCATGAAGGAGCAGCATTATCCATCTAAGCATCTCTCCTGAATTGGACTAAAAACACCATCCTCTACTTCTTAAAACAAGGAGGAGGCATTTTGTAGTTTACAGGAGATAGCTAAGAAATCTGAAAACACTGGGGTTGATTTACTATAACTGGAGAGTGGACAATCTACTGCAGCTCTGCATAGAAACCAATCAGCTTCCATTTTTTTTTTTTTTTTTTTTTTTTTTTTTTTTTTTGTCAAAGCTTAACTGAACAAGCTGAACTTAGAATCTGATTGGCTACCATGCACAGCTTTAGTAAATCAACCCCATTGGATGACATATCAGTTCAGTACAAAGAAAGTTACAAGAAGTAAAGATTTCTGACAGGATCAACAGATATTTTTTTGTACTTTCAGAAAGTGTTCTTATCCTAAAAAAGAAAACAAATGCAGGCACCACATCTAATTCTGATAAGTTGCAATATATACAGTATTTCATATACAGTATCTTCTTGGTTTTAAATATTGCTTAGGTTATTTTTTCTGAATCAATGGCATGCAAGCTGTATGATTTCAAACTTTAAAATAGTTTAGAAAGTGGGGTTTGGAGGACCTAGAGTGAAAACATGAACTGAAAATGATAACCTCTAGACATGTGCATTCGTTTTCATCAGAATGCATTTTCGTCCGAATTTTCGGGTATTTTCGTTATCGTTTTAACAAATGATAACGAAAGTGCAGAATCCGAAAAACAAAAGATCCAACATAAACAAATGCTTTATTTTCATTTTCATGCAACAGTTCGATATAGATAGGAGATTCGACATGACGCTTACAATAGCGATCTATGTCCATCAAACCTGTGGTCGAATGTGCCTAACCTTAGCTCTATTAGTTCAAGATTATTCTACATACAGAGAAAAGATTTGACATAGAGAGAAAAGATTCAACAAAGAGAGAAAAGATTTGACATAGAGAGAAAAGATTCAACATAATGGAGACAATAGCAAAAAAGGTTGAATGTGCCCAACCTAACTCTATTAGTCCAAGATTATTCGACATAAAGAGAAAAGATTCGACATGAAGATTCGACGAAGCAGTCGCCGCGAGTGGACATTTATGGTCAAATGCTCTGCCCATAGGCTATAGAAGAGTTCTAATGTTGGTTGACTAGTAATAATATTTAATAAATATAATTATTACTAGTGTCATAAAACATTAGAATTCTATTATAGCTTGTAGGCGGAACATTCAACCGGAAATGTACAATTGGGGCGTCGTACAGTTTAGCTGCTCCGTCGAATCTTCTTAGAACATTCGACTGACACCATAAGCCTTCAATGACAGATTCAACCTTAATTATTTTTCGGATTTTCGGACGAATGCATTTTTTAACTAAACGGAATAAATAAAAAAGAAATTCGGGAGTAACTAAATAAAAATTTTTTGGGACGAAAACGAAATTCTGAAACTAAATATTTCAGTGTGCACATGACTAATAACCTCCTCCTTTGTCCCTAATCCTCTAGATTATAGCTTGAAATTCCTGATCCTGATAAACTGATAGCTGATGTCTAAATAAACTGCTGATGTGGAAGCACATTAGGTCCTTTTTTACCCTTTCTGTACCCTTTGTGCCACAAAGCTACCCCTGGTGCTGCAAAAATTCAGCTTCAGGGGACAGGACAATTTCTGCTATTTTCCAGTTCACTGTGATGGACCAAAAGAAGATGTGGACAGCCTCTTGAAATTGAAAGTTGGGTCAATATTTGTGTATAAAATAGACTTGAGGTACAGCCAGCATAAAGTGACAATGACACTAAAATCTGTTTATAAAAAAGGAAAATTCTATCTAAGTATGTATTCTTAACTCAAAAAAGTACTTTCTGTTACTCTCAGCTTCCTCCTTTCTCCCAATGCCTTGTTTTTGCTGCTGTTAGCTGACTTGCTGCCAGAGGGTGGCTACATTTATTCTTCATGGCCTCTCTGTATGTAGTAATGTAGCCACCCTCCATTGTCCTGGGATGGACTGGGGACTATGGACTATGGGATAATTAGCATGCAGTGCACATGACCACCACTAATGGGTGCTGCTTGAGGGGAAAAAAATATTTGGGTTACATAGTAAGAACAATTTCATGAAAAAAACATAATGGATTACCAGGCCATTAATTAGTGGATGTGTATAGATTATTTTTGGAGAATAAAGTACCGTATATACTTGAGTATAAGCCAAGTTTTTCAGCACATTTTTTTGTGCTGAAAGTGCCCCCCTCCATTTGGAACCCCACATTTGGTGTGCAAACCAAATTGAACCAACACTATAACATATTCAAATTTGGGGCTCCTTTCCCAAAGTCGGTTCGGAAAATGTCATTCTCTGCTGCAGAAAAGTGCTTGACATTGGTGGAAAAATTAGGTGCCTCGGCTTATATTCGGGCCGGCTTATACGGTAATCATTTAGTGTCACGATGCCTAAAAGGTGCAGTGGTGCATTAGGAAGCTTTTCCCACATTTAAGTATGTATTTTTTTAAAGGTATCAGGGGTAATTACATAGACTTTATAAGAGTAACACCTAGTAGAAAGGGAATAGAGATACAGGCCTGAACACAATCAAACCAGGATTTTCAAGCGCAATATCTGAAGCTAAAGTAGCATTGTAGTAAATATAATTTCTTCCTCAGCTCTCACTTCTTCCTGCAACTCTGAATCCTGCTTGCAAGTTTGTTAGGTCATTTAAGCCAGTGGTCATCAACCCTGTCATCAGGGCCCACTAACAGGCCAGGTTTTATGTATTACCTTGGGGAGATGCAGACTAGAATACTGCAATCACTGAGCAGAAAATGATATCACCTGTGATGTATTTCAGTTATCTTTCAAACCTGGCCTGTTATGCCGGCCATACACGGTTCGAATTTCGAAAGAATTTTCTTTCGAAAATCGTATCTAAGAATTTTCGTATGAATTTCACACCGTTAGTGGGCTGCAGTAACAGACGATTTTCGTTCAGAAATCAAATTTGAGGAATCGGACATGTTGGAAATTTTTTGAAAAACAACCGATTTTCTAATCAATGATGGGATAATCGTGCGAGAAATGTAATAAGAAAAGAAAATTTACGGAGAGAAAAAAAGATTCCCAGAAAAGAAAATTCTTTTCTGTAGCAACATGAGGTGGAATTGAAGGCTCGGTCAGCCGAATTTCGAAAATCAATGGTGGCACCATCGGATCACAAAAAAAACGAACTTTCTGATTTAGAAAAGAAAATTTGTTCAAAATTCGACCATGTATGGCCTGCATTAGTGGGCCCTGAAGACAGGGTTTGATGACCACTGCTTTAAGCTACAAGTTCTTGCAAACTCTTCTAGTACTTCCAGTACTTACTGTTTTTTTACCTGTAGTTTTTGTGGTTGTCTTGCCCTGATCTAAACTTGCTTGCTGATTATGATAACATATTAGAGAAAATCCTATTGTGATTTACTGCAGATCCAATGATAGAATGAAAGACGAGGATTACTTTTGCTACTAGCAGAACAGACTGTTCTAGTCCAGTGTTCGTTGAAAAAACACTGTGCGCTCAGGCACAATTCTCCAGGGCTGCAGGTTAATTATTGTTTTCTTTTCCCCTGGTTTGCCTTCTGATTACAAGTGCAGATTGTTAGCTAAACTGTTCAAATATACTTATCTTGCATTTCTGCCTTGTTTCCTTTCATTGCCATATACGTCATGTTTTTTGTGATGCATTATTAAAATCTCAATGAGCAGTGTAATTTGCTAAATAGGATGTTGGATCCTATGTCTAAAAATTGCAGAATGCCAAAACAGCATTGGCATCTCAGCAATGTCCTGTCATTACAAATGTCAGAGAGGCAAAACTGTGCATATACAATACTCAACTTATTAATGCAAGAGAAAACAGTGCAAAGGGGATTTCCAGCGTTAATTAAAAATAAATCTTCCATCTGCTTCATTATTGTTACATGCAGGAGTAATTTATCACAACCCCTAGCAGCATAAAGACCCTCGTCCATGGTTTTCATTGACCAGAGTACTGAAGAGCTATCTTGTCAAATATGGTAGTGTTAATGGTACAGCAAAACATGTGACTTCACTAACTGGAGTACCATCCTTCAGAAAGTCTTGTAGTTGATCTCAGAAATAAAAGCTTGAGGGTAGGGCAAAAAAAAATATTTTATATTTAACCACTTCAGCCCTGGAAAAAATGTACCCCCTTCCTGACCAGGCCATTTTTTGGTATACTGCACTGCGTCGTTTTAACTGACAATTGCGCAGTCGTGCAACATTGTACCCAAACAAAATTGATCTCCTCTTTTTCCCCACAAATAGAGCTTTCCTTTGGTGGTATTTAAATGTCGTTTTAAATTTTTGCGCTATAAAAAAAAAAAAGCGACAATTTTGAAAAAAAAAACATGTTTTGTACTTTTTGCTATAATAACCATCCCAATTAAAAAAAAAAAAAAATGCTTTTTTCCCTCAGTTTAGGCCGATATGTATTCTTCTACATATTTTTGGTAAAAAAAATCGCAATAAGCATATATTGATAGGTTTGCGCAAAAGTTATAGCGTCTACAAAATAGGAGATAGATTTATTGCATTTTTATTATTTTTTTTTTTACTAGTAATGGAGGTGAACAGCAATTTTTATTGTGACTGCGACATTGCGGTGGACAGATCGGACACATTTACCACTTTTTTGGGACCAGTGACACTTATACAGCAATCAGAGCTAAAAATAGCCATTGATTACTGTATAAATGTCATTGGCAGGGAAGGGGTTAACTGGGGGTGATGGGGTGATCAAGGGGTTAACTGTGTTCCCTAGGTGTGTTCTAACTGTGGTGGGGGATGGGCCTGACTAGGGGAGGAGACCAATCGGTGTTCCTACTTAGTAAGAGCACACAATCTGTTTCTACTCCCCTGAGAGAACCGGGATTTGTGTGTTTACACAACAGATCCCAGTTCTCGCTCTGTCACGAGCAATCACGGTTGCCCCGTGGTCATCGCGCCCACCAGGCATGCACATCCGCCCTGGGGACATACTGCGCGTGCACCTGCTAAAACGTCTTAAAGAGCCAATGTACAGCTATGACGGCTCAGGCAGGGGAGCCAACCTGTCGCAGTATAACTGCGGCGGTTGGTAAGGAAGCGGTTTAACCGGTCAGACATGTGTTAATTTCCCCCCAAAAAATACTTCAGGTCCACAGCTTTCCCATGATTCTAACTTTCACAGTAATAACTGATAAATGCCACAAATATTGCCCTATATTTTGGGGTGTAGTTCATTTAGCCACTGTCTCCACTTCTACCTCCTTATGACTGTGTGAGTCTATGGGGAAGATTTACTAAAACTGGTGCACACATAATCTGGTGCAGACATCAGGACTCAGCCCCACCCCCCTGGCTCCTGTATCACTGAAATTGATTGAAAGAAGTGAGAGCGAATGGCTCCTGCTGCTATCAATCTATGACAGCAGCTGGAGCTGCTGTGCACGTCCCTGGAAAGATCGGGCTCAGGTAATAAAAATGGAGGTTCTGAGGGGGGGGTGTACTGCAGCGCAGAAGGTTTTTCACCTTAATGCATAGTGAAAATTAATGCATTAAGGTGAAAAACCATGAGGGTTTACAACCCCTTTAATTGAACAAGCTGAAGATGCACAGCTGCACCAGATTCTGCGCACACCCATTTTAATAAATCTTCAACATTGATTGGTTTCCTTTACCTCAAACAGTGCTAAGGAAAAGATAAAGGTTGGACTCCAGGTGCATGTGGGTGCTGCTAATCTTTAAATGGCATCAGAAAGCAGGTCTGAACTATTTTTTTTTTTTTTTATTTAGGTTTTATTTAAGTTCTGTCCACCAAATACTTATAGAGTCCTTCCCACCATAGCTACAACATTTCAAATACTTGATGCAACCTTATTTTAAGTTAATGAGTTATCAATAATTAAAGTAGATGGCTGAGAGGCATTACAAAATAAGAAACATCAAACATTTGGTGGTTCATTGTATGATAAAAACATAAAGTGTAATGTCTATTATTTTTGCAGAATAAAATGATGTAAGAATATGACAGACCTCTCTATTTTCAGAATATGACATTTTACAACCCCCCCCCCCCCCCAATTATGCCAGTGGTGATTAATTTATAGTGATTCTGAAGAAATCAAGTGACATGTAATTTAATGCGTAAGGGTGGAGGCCAGGAGATGTCATCACATTGATCTGGAAGGAAAAAGTGCCGTTACTGTGACCCCGGGATTGTATTAGTATTTTTCTTTGTGATTAAACACACAATGGTGAGCTCTTCTTGTCTGGAGTATATAGCTGGCCTGAACGTATAATGCCCCATACACACTGTCGGATTTTCCAACTGAAAATGTTCGATCGGATCATGTTGTCAGAAAATCCAACCGTGTGTGGGCTCCATCGGACTTTTTCTGTCGGAATTTCCGACGCACAAAGTTTGAGAGCTGGATCTCAAATTTTCTGACAACATGGTCCGATCGCATCAATTCCGATCGTGTGTAGCCTAGTCCGACGGACAAAGTGCCACGCATGCTCAGAAGAAATTTGGAGACAAAAGCTATTGGCTGCTGGCCTCTACGTAGTCCCGTCATACGTGTTGTACGTCACCTCGTTCGGAATGATCAGATTTTCTGACAACTTCGTCCGACCGTGTGTGTGCAACACCAGTTTCGGACAAAATCTTTGTGGTCGGAATGTCCGACCGTGTGTACGGGGCATAAGTGAGAATACAGAGTGGACCAAACAGATCTTTTAAAAGGCCACTAGCCCTGAATAACTGGAGGAAGAGTGGAAAGTCTTTGCATTCATTTCTATACCCCTGATGCTGTGGGGAATGTGCTGATGACCTATATTAGCATATAGGTCCTATGCTAAAGGTGAAGGCACATGTATAACACTGTGGTAGCTACTTTTTTGATTGAAGTGACGCACAGAGGTTTTTAGTATAAGGTGGCATGAGTGGCGATTCTATGCTTTTAATACTTCTCTAAGGACTATTTTTCATTTATTATATGGGACTCTTTAGTACACTTGGATGCACTTTTTAAAGATGATTTATGTTATGCACATACAGTATATGGGGAATTTTAATTTAATTGCATACTGGATGTATGGACTGAATGTTAAATATATTGCATTTTTAGTTATACAATATTTGAGACACAATTTAATACACATATTTATTTATTTTTTTATCGATGTTCACATATTGACGTACTGTCAGCAGCGCATCACTATTTTTCATTTTATACTCTCAGATCATCATTTTTTAAGGTGAGGTGTGCTCATGTCCTCAGTCTAAATGGGGGCAGTAGTTTGTGCTCAGTCCATAGGTTTTGGGATGTAAAAAATCACAAAACAATATCCTGGGTACTTAAACAAACAGCACTGCATTCTAATGCCCCGTACACACGATCAGACTTTCCGACAACAAAACCGTGGAATTTTGTTTGAAGGTTGTTGGCTCCAACTTGTCTTGCATACACACTGTCACACAAATGTTGCCCAACAATTACAAACGTGGTAACATGGTGACGTACAAGACGTACGACGAGCCGAGAAAAAGGAAGTTCAATAGCCAGTGCGGCTCCTTATGCTTGATTCCGAGCATACGGGAACTTTTGTGCGTCGCACTTGTGTACACACAATCGGTAATTTTCCGACAACGTTTTGTTGGCGGAAAATTTGAGAACCTGCTAGCCAACATTTGTTGGCGGAGATTCCGCCAACAAATGTTCTATGGAGCATACACACGGTCAGACTTTCAGCCAACATTTGTTGTCGGAAAACAAGAGCAGTGTCTTCAAGAGGTATCCACCACTATTTGATAAAACTCCCAAAGCATTATGTCCTACACATTTTCATTATATAGCAATAGAAGCTTTGGCAGGATACACCTCAATTTATCAGGAACAACAGTTATTTTTACATTTATAACAAAACGATTGTTCCCTTGATGAAGTGTCCACTAAGATGCCATACCCGCTAGGTATTTGCTGCTGGGCCTTCCATTGCTGGCATTTATACATTATTAATACAAAAATCTTTATTTAAACACCTAAATAATATATTTTCTTGATGGCAACGTTGAGAAAGAAAAGAGTTACAGCTGTTTGTTCTATATTTTTAAATATGTATTTTTTTGGCCAACATTTGTGAGTGAATTTGAAAGTGAAAATAAAGTTTGACAGTGAAAGCAGTTACATGGCTCTCCACAGATCAACTAAAAAAAGATGAATAACCTTGTTTTTGTAAGGTTTTGACTGGTGGGCTTTACAGACCTAGTCTAATATCTATAAATAGGACTGTATGCTACCTACATTAGTGTTTTTAAATTCTATTTGCCTTTTAGTATGTAACAATGTTGTACCTATAATATGCAGTATAACTAAAGAACAAAACCTGCCGATATGGTTGTGATCAGTAGCAGTTGGCCATTAAATAGTGCAAATTCCAATGTAGACCTTTGATCATTGAGGTTCAGCCTCTGTAACAGGCCATTATATTGGATCCCAGGGACTTTTTGTTTAAATTAATTGTTAAATAAATAAATATATATATATATATATATATATATATATATATATATATATATATATATTAAAAACGTTTTTCTGTTACAGTCATTCAAGTGGGGTAACACTGGCATAGCAGAAGTTAGATATTGCTGAACAGAGTTAAATTTTTAATGCTGGAGCACCACTAGAAGCTGATTAGAATGATAACTTGTCTTGTGAATATTCTGACAAGGAATACAGCATAATGGTAGAAATAATGCAGACGTTTTGGATATTCCAACAGTAAAATCTCTTGGCCATTTTTCCCAACTCTATTCCTGTCCACCTGGGAGATTTGGGTTTTCCCCCTACCTTTCTGTGGTACAGCTCTTCATGTTCCATTCTTCATTATATGAAATAAAGGAATCCAATAGGGTGGGTGTCACCCCCACATAATGGCCCGAACAGGTGTGTGGACACAATGTCTCAGATACAGGGATCACAGGGATAGATCACATCACAGGGATCACAGGGATCACAGAGACATGCAAGAAAATGTCAGACATTTATTCTCCAGCATCTACCTTAAACTGAGATATCAGTTTTGGATATACTTGCCCTTAAAGATGTGCCCCATAATGTTGTCCTGACAGAAAGTACATAATTCTACCTTTAAACCCAAACGCAGCAGAAACTGCTGATCCATCTGCCAGGCATTCCAGTGATTATGTTTTTTGGATATTGCTGTGACATGTAATACAGGACACCATTAAAAAAAGATTTCACTCTTTCCCTATATTAATCTAAATGATAATATGCTCATCCCTTTGAAATGACACATCCATTATCGTTTACTGCTATTCTAAAAATCAGCTACAGAAACAACTGAGGAACTGACAAAAACAAATAAGAAAAACTTACTTTCATATATCATTTATAACTGGGCAATGGGATTTGTTGTGCTTTTGTACTTCTGGCATGGTAATAGAGTACAGGCTGAAAGAATAAGCAAGGGAATGCGAATCATTTTCGGTATATTTTTTAAAACAATCTGTGCACTTGGCATTTCTAATTGATTTCTGAATTCTCCGCAGCGGGGTCACAAGCCTATATGCTCTTTATTTTATTCTCTCTCAAAGCATGAGACTCTCACGGCTTGATCAATTTTCAGCACCTGGAAAGAGAACATGCTCTACACATTAACTGCTACCAACAAAGAATGCGTCTCAATACAGTTACACTTAGTTGTTTTGTCTTGACAGAAGGAATCTTATCGAATTCTCTTTGATAGCAGCATGACATTTTGCAGCAAACCAAATGTAAAGTTCTGCCTAGAAAGTCCATGCACTTTATCAATCATGAATTCTCCTTTACAAGTCCTACACAAGTAACTCTTGATTGACACTTCTAAGGCACCGATGCCATTGAACAGTGTCTTGTATTTGTCAGGAGTTTTTCTTTTTTTGGAAACTGTCCTCATCAGGCGCTTATGTTCTCTCTGCTGGTAGATTAAAGTCTTTTTTTTTTTTTCGTCATTTGTCAGTGGATTTGACTGTCACCAAAACCATACACCTTGAATTATTACCATATATTAAAATCTGTTCTACTGCTGCAGTTTAGAATATGCTCTATTAAAGAAGCAATATTAACCACTTCAGCCCCGGAAGGATTTACCCCCTTCCTGACCAAGCCATTTTTTGCGATACGGCACTGCATCACTTTAACTGACAATTGCGCAGACATGCAATGATGTACCCAAACAAAATTGACATCCTTTTTTTCCCCACAAAGAGAGCTTTCTTTTGGTCATATTTGATCACCTCTGTGGTTTTTATTTTTTGCACTATAAACAAAAGAAGAGCGACAATTTTGAAAAAAAACTATATGTTTTACTTTTTGTTATAATAAATATCCCAATTTAAAAAACAAAAAAACAAATTTCTTCATCAGTTTAGGCCGATATATATTCTTCTACATATTTTTGGTAAAAAAATTAGCAATAAGCGTATATTGATTGGTTTGCACAAAAGTTATAGCGTCTACAAAATAGGGGTAGATTTATGGCATTTTTATTATTTAAAATTTTTTACTAGTAATGCAGCGATCTGCAATTTTTATCTGAACTGCAACAGTGTGGCGGACAGAACGGACACTTTTGACACATTGGGACCATTGACATTTATACAGTGATCAGTGCTTTAAAAATGCATTGATTACTGTATAGATGTCACCGGCAGGGAAGGGGGTTAAAACTAGGGGCGATCAAGGGGTTAAATGTGTTCTCTCACTGTGTGTTCTAACTGTGGGAGGATGGGACTGACTGGGGGAGGAGACCGATTGGTGTTCCTATATACTAGAACACAGGATCTGTCTCCTCTCCCCGACAGGAAACAAATCCCCGTTCTCGCTCTTTTAGGAGCGATCGCGGGTGCCCAGCAGACATCACGGCCACCGGGAATGCGCATCAGCTATGGCGATTTGTGCAGGAGTGCCATTCTGCTGGCGGGCAGACGGCAAGTGGGTAAAGCTTCAGTTGTTTTTTATTAATTAAAATAATAAACATGTTATACTTTCCTGCTCTGTGCAATGGTTTTGGCTTTGCACAGAGCAGCCTCGATTCTCTTCTAAGACCCCCCACTGCTGCTCCTGGCTCCTTCTCTTCTGTGAGTGCCCCCATAGCAAGCTGCTTTCTATGGAGGCACTCATGTGGGCTAGCTCCCTAGCCCCCCTGCCTGCGTTTATTAGCACAGACAGCGTGGCTTGGTCCCGCTCCCCCACTCCTTCATCACAAGATTTGATTGACAGCAGTGAAAGCCAATGGCTCCAACTGCTATCAATCTGCCCAGTGAGGAGGGAGAGAGCTATGAGAGCTGCTGCTCTTGTGCACAGTCCTAGGTTGAGTTTTATATACATACAGGAGTTCAGCCAATAGGAAATAAAAATGAAGTTTTTGTTTTGGGGGACACAAATTCCCCTTTCATCAGGGTTAAAAACAACACACCTAGGAAGATGATAATGCAGAAGTGCTGTATAAAAGAATAATAAACTGATAATGATGACATGTCCATTGAAAATGGCTATGAATTAAAACAGTATCGATATGATGAAAAAAAAACGATGTTCTAAATTTTAAAACTAATATATCGTAACCAGAGTACAATAACGCTTAAAGGATATGTTTACCATATTTGGGCTATAGCATTGTAACATGTTGCTATGCCCCCACCCCCCACCGGTCCCTCATGACAGCAGGCTGGGGTTCCTCTCCCCTGCAGCGGCTCTCACATTTAAAATTAGCTTGGTTGGCTTGGTTGTGTGGGGCTCTGACCACAGAGCCACATCATTCATTCACAGAGATCTGTGAATGAATGAACTACGAGTAACAAAACAAAAGATGAGGCACCAGTCTAGTGCAATATCCCATGCACACTTTATTAAAAATCCACAAATGAATATACTCACAAACAATGTAAAAATCAAAGCATATCAAAGCAGGCATCAGCTTCTTGGTTGCTCAGTCCACCCAACGCACTCCAGACCTCGGGAGGGCACCACCAGGGTCCTAGCTGGATTAAACATTTTGAGGGAAGTACTCAACTGGACCCTCATAACTCAATATATACCACTCCACATGGCATGAAAACAATTTTCCTCTCCCTTCTGTGGGGTAAACCACACATCCCAAGGGTCACATGATCATAATTATTGTCAACCTATATATATATATAAGTAAGTAAGTAAATGTACTGCTGGCAGTCAACAAATGGTTAATTTGACACAAATGTTGGATCAGATATAGGGTTAGTTTTGTATCTGGCCATATACAAACAGTTTATTTTTATTTTTTTAATTAATAAAAAATTTAAAATAAATGACCAACAAATGATTCCAAACAGCAAAGGTTCCAAACTGACCTCCCAGATCCTTTCCTTTTTATTTGTCCTAAAAACGTATCCAAACCAACTATAATTCACATATGAGGGGCTTTCTTTTCTGGTTGCTTTGGATGACTGTACCTTAGTTTTGGCAACACCTTACCTATAAGATATAGTACATGGGTTTGTGTTGATAAACATAGGGAAAACATTATTTACCGGTATATAGTTACATGCTGTGCTAAATTTTTATTGTGAATCATTTTGTTTATGGTTCTGTTGCTGGCAAGAAGAGTGAAGCAAACACAGGTCAGGTGCTGTCGTGGGAGAAAACAGATGATAGGTTTTATTGCCAACCATGTTTTCTCTCTCTCTTTAACTCAACATTTCCCATTTTTATATGCAGCTATGAAGTATAAATGAACCCACATATATTCATTTTTATTTTAATTGTGTTTCTAATTTTCTTAGAAGATTTTTAAAACTTAAAGCCATATAAGTATTTTTCCTTCAATTAGTCATTTAAAACTCCAACAACAAAATAACAAAATAGCAAGATAAAAATGAATATTCTATATAACAATGGTAGTCAACTGAAGAATTGAAAAAGAAAAGAAATGTAGCCCCTGACACTTCCAGAGGGTGCCACAGTAGCAGCACATCTCAGTGCTCAAAAATGTTGGTCCTTCTGCCTTTTTTACAGCATATCACAATGCACATGGAAGTTGTTGAAGTACATTAACCCCAAGCATTCATGTAATTGACCACAATAATAATCCCTAACATTGGTGTATATACTATTAACATTACACACATTGGTTGTCATTGGCAGTGAAAGTTAACCCCCATCCCTCCTCTGCATTGGTGATCAGTGGCAGTGAAATTAAATCCCACCAACCCTACATTGATAGTAAGTGGCACTGACAGTTAACCCCCCCCCCCCCACATTGGTGGTCATGGCAGTGAAAGTTAAACACCCATTTCCTCCGACATTGGGGGCCATGGCAAGTTTACCACCCACCCCCCTGTATTGGTCATCATGGCGATAAAATAGTGTATACTGTAACTCTTGCGCTATCAGTGTGCTCTAATTAAAATAAAAAAACGATATAAATATAAATGGTGTACCATCAGGAATGGGTTTCTGCAAGCATCAAATGGTGTTCAGCCAATCATAAAAAACAAGAATAAAGTAAAGATGCAGCGCTACCAATTCACATAAATATTTTTTGGGATTATTCTTCAACCTATTCCCAATCACCTCAGTGCTCACAGCGCCCTCACCTTAATGGTGGAATGTACACACATGTATAATAATATCTAGCTCGCTTCTCTCATCTAGTCATATGCCCAGCTGATAAGGGAGGCAGAATAGCCTGGTTGAGACTACAGGCCGTCATTTCAATACACTGTCGTGTTTTACTGTTGTCAGGAAGCCCATCCTGAAAAACTGCATGAATGTAGACAAGAAGTGTCTGGGAAAAGATTGTTTCTGAGACTCTGCAGCCGGAGAAATCTGAAGCCCAGTGAAATCCTTTGTGCAAAGGGCAGCTAGCTGAGTTCTGGATTGTGAGTCCTGGACTGTGAGTCCTGGACTGTGAGCTGAAAAAATCTGAAGGCCACTGTAATCCTTTGTGCATAGGGCAGCTAGATGAGTCTCAAAAACAAATCTTTTCCCAGCCACTTCTTGTCTACATTCATGCAGTTTTTCAGGATGGGCTCCATGACAACAGCAAAACACAACTGTATATTGGAATGATGGCCTGTAGTCTCAACTGGGAAAGCATGTGACAGGTTTGAGGGGCTATTCTGCCTCCCTTATCAGCTGGGTGTATGACTAGAAGAGAGAAGTGAGCTGGATATTATAATACATGCATGTATATTCCACTGTTAAGGTGAGGGCACTGTGAGCACTGAGGTGATTGGGAAGAGGTTGAAGATTGATCGAGGTGGAAGATACTTATTGTTTCATGTCACGGCAGTAAAAGTTAATCCCCCCTATATTGATGGTCATTGAAGTGAAAGTGTTAACCCTCTTTCCCCCCTGTATTGGTGGTCATGGCAGTGAAAGTATTGACTCCCCACCCCACCCATACAGTATTGGTGGTAGAGCAGTGAAAGTGTTACCCTCACCCTGTCTTAGTGATTATGGCAGTGAAAGGGTTAACCTATATTGCCTCTCTGTATTGGTGGTCATGGCAGGGAAAGTGGTACCCCTCCCATCCTTCTTTATTAGTGATCATGGCAGTGGAAGTATCTCCCCTTTTCCCTTTCTGTACTGGTAGTCATGGTATTAGTATTAAGTATTAAGTTATAACCCATTGTTGATCACTTACTAATCACATGCCCCTGTGCCTCTCTCCCTAGACCAGGCCTTCCCTTATACTGTGAGTGGAGATAATTCTACCCACAGTAAAGTCTCTCTCTTTTAATGCCAGGTGGTAGAACACAGAGAGCGTTCAGCACCTGGCAATCTGCAATCTGACTGTTGCCCAATAGCCCGCAGGCTGCACATAGAGGGCCAGTGGGCAGCATGCAGCCTGCAGGTTGCGTGTTTGGCACCAGGACAATATAAAGATAAAATAACAAAAACTAATGTTTGTTGCAATATTCACCTTCAATCCAGAGATTTCCCCACAGGCTTTTTTCTGTAACTATATTTGTTTGTGTTTTTTATATCTGCCTAAAATTCAGTTTTAAAAGTAAACTGGTCATGACAGAAATATGGTGCTGCTACTGCTGTTACCCTTCCAAAAAATAATTGTTGATTGTCTGTCATATTGGACCTCAGTGCAAATTATAACATCCAAGTGAAAGATATAACACCAATATGTCAGAAAAAAATAAAACAAAAAACAGAATCACAGAGTTGGAAAGAGGATAACCCCTCTTATGTCAGTATTTTGTTGGACCACATAATGGTAATTACAGCCTTTAGTCTGTTGGGATATGGCTCTACTAACTTATCACATTTATACTTTGCAATATTTGCCTACTCTTCTTTGGAAAACTGCTCAAGTTCAGTTAAATTTGATGGTGACTGTTTGTGGACTGCAGTATTCAAGTTATTCCACATATTTTCAGTGGGGTTTAAGTCTGAGCTCTGACTAATCCATGCACAGATATTCCTCTTTTTCTCCTTCAACCACTGTGTGGTCATTTTTGCTGTGTGCTTTTCGGTCATTGTCATGTTGGAAGGTAAACATTCTTCCCATTAACAACTTTCTGGCAGAGGGCAGCAGATTTTCCTTAAGAATTTGATGCCATTTGCCCCCTCCATTTTACTTCTATCCAGACAAGTGTCCCTGTCCCTGCTGCACAGAAACATCCCCATAACAGGATATTACAACCTCCATGCTTTACTGTAGGTATAGTGTTATTTGGATGGTGAGCTGTATTGGATTTCCGTCAGACATATCATTTGGCATTGAGGCCCAATAATTCAATTTTAGTCTCATCTGACCATAACACCTTTTTCCATGTGGCTTCAGAATCTTAAAGGTGCATTTAAGGTGGTCAGATGAAACTAAAATTGAATTATTTGGCCTCAACATCTAACGATAGGTCTGACAGAAATCCAATAGAGCTCACCATCCAAATAACATCATTCCTACAGTAAAACATGGACGTGGTAATATCCTATTATGGGGGTGTTTCTTTGCAGAAGGGACTGGAGCACTTGTCAAGATAGAAGAAGAATAGATGGGGCAAAATACCATCAAATTCTTGAGGAAAAACTGCTGCCCTCTGCCAGAAAGTTGCCAATGGGAATAAGGTTTACCTTCCAACATGACAATGACCAAAAGCACACAGTAAAGCCCCATACACACGGTCTGATTTTCCGATGGAATCTGTCCTATCGGACAATGTTGTCGGAAATT
Organism: Lithobates sylvaticus; assembly: GCA_028564925.1. Taxonomy (NCBI): domain Eukaryota; kingdom Metazoa; phylum Chordata; class Amphibia; order Anura; family Ranidae; genus Lithobates; species Lithobates sylvaticus. The sequence continues at coordinate 394,326,642 of CM053027.1, forward strand.
CCGACCATGTGTAGGCACCATCGGACATTTTCCATCGGATTTTCCGACGGACAAAGCTTTATCTCCTGTTCTCAAATTTTCCGACAACAAAGTCCTATCGGACTTTTTCCGATCGTGTGTAGCGAATTCCGACGGACAAAGTGCCACGCATGCTCAGATCACATTACAAGACCAAATCTATTGGCTACTAGCCTCTACGTACTCCCGTCGTAGGCAGCAAACGTCACCACGTTAAGAATGATCGGATTTTCCGACAACTTTGTCCGACCGTGTGTATGCAACACCAGTGTCGGACTAAATCCGTCGGAAAAAATCTGATGGATTTTGTGGTCGGATTTTCTGACCGTGTGTACGGGGCATAATAGTTACAACACAGTGGTTGAAGCAGAAAAAGGTGAATGTCCTTGTGTGCTATATTAGTATATGCCAACAGACTAAAGCCCCATACACACGGTCAGACTTTTTCATGGATTCTGTCCGATCGGACAATGTTGTTGAAAAATCAGACCGTGTGTATGCACCATCGGACAGTGTACGTCGGATTGTCCGACGGACAAAGTCTTATCTCCTGCTGGAAAGATTTGCCGACAACACGGTCCGATCACACCAAATCCGATCGTGTGTACGGTTGTCCGACCGGACAAAGTGCTACACATGCTCAGATCACATTACAAGACCAAAGCTATTGGCTACTAGCCTCTACGTAGTCCCGTCGTAGGCAACAAACGTCACCAAGTTCAGAATGATCGGATTTTCCGACAACTTTGTCCGACCGTGTGTACGCAAAACCAACATCAGACAAAGTATGACGGACAGGATCCGACCGACCTGGTCCGCGGATTGTCCGACCGTGTGTATGGGGCTTTAGAGCTGTATTTAAAGCAACATGTGGTCCAACCAAATGGTGTCTGTCTTCATTTCAGGTAGCAAAGCAACAAAATATGATTCATTTAAAGGTGTTGATTCTCTTCTATACCCACCGATGATGACTGAATTGTAAATGCGTGGGCAAATGGTCAGTTCTGTAAGAAAAGTGACAAAGCAAGAAGCTTAGGATTTTAGGACCACCAATTATTTTGGTCTTCTTTGTAGTTCTCTTTTAAATCTAAAAGTAAAAAAGAACACACTGACCTACAGGTAACATATGTATTGTTTATACAAAAGTATTTTATGAAATGCTTTTCTTTTGTTTTTGACATATATAGAAATGTCATTGGAAGTTTGTGTAAAGACTGAATGGCACTACTGCCATCACAGGTCACAGAATAACTAGTCACATCCTTGTTAACTGCTACATAGCCTTTGTTTGTTGTTTTTGCCTTTGGAATCTTCTCCTATATAAGCTGTATCTCATCAACTTCTCTGTGTTTTGAAAAATTTGCAACTCTTATCTAATTAAGTATTGAAGAATTGCCTACAATTAAGTCTTATTGTTCATAGTAAATTTTTCGAATGACATCTTTTTTGAACAAAGGCTTTATCATTTGCTAGAGTTAGTTTTGCTGTAAGAAATTGGATCACAACAATGCCCTACTTTCTTTTCAGAGGATTTTCAGCACATTCATTATCTCAAGATAAATTAGTTGACTGAAAATAATTTGCTTTTAAATCATGTCACCTCTCCAGTCTAGTGAACAGTCAATTAGGGAGAGCATCAGATGGAAAAAAAAAGTGCCTGTTTATCATAATCATCCACAAAAGCATTCCAAAAAGTGTATCAAGAAATAAAGAGCATCCCTTTAAAAAGAAGATAAAGTAATGTTAACAGATTTTATTGTTTGATGCTCTGACTCTCCCAATAAATAAAATGGATGTGAAGATGTCATATGGAACATTAAGATAAATGATGCTCCAATGCTTCACTGTATTGCTTCAACTACCTAATGTCAATAAATACTGGAACTTGCAGCCATGTGTGAAAACTGGTTATTTAAACAGGGTCTTTTGCATTTTTGCAGGATTTGTTAGCTGAAGGCACAATATTTGCTTGTGTAAATTGCAGCACATATTATACAGAAATCTGGAGGCGTCATATTGGTAATTAAATTGTTGAGCAAACTTTCAAAGGAAAAGTCAGATTTTTTTTCCATTGAAAAAACATCTTTAAAGTAAAAAATTCCATGTATGACTTAAAAATTCAACAGATTGTGTAAAGAAACTTTTTTAACAGAAATTAAAAAACAAAAAACAAAAAAAAAAAACACTGCACCTTCCAGGTCACAAGCAGTGTATTCAGCCCAAATACAGCACTTTTGGCTACAGACATTTTGCTTTATTGGTTACTTCTGGGCTCTATCATAGTATTGGGAAACAAATTACAGCATCATCTTTGGTTTTCATGAGTTGCCCTTCCTAATCTGCCACCAGTGAACACAAAAACAACATTGACAACACTACATTGAAACAGAGCTACAAATGCATGTGTAATAGCCTCCCAGCTGTTAAATCACAAATCTCAGTAAACTCTTCTTTTCTGAAAACTTACCTCTTAGTTTTCATTTTTTCCAGTAATAACAGCTACACCTCCCTCTCCCTCATAATTCTACTGTCACCGCTGCCATCCTTGCAGAAGCTTCTCCCATTTCCAGCACATCCCTATTTTATTTATGGGTCGGCCATTGATCATTAAACTTCCATGTATGCACAATTAAGTTGTTTCACCAGGGAACCCTGCTCCACTCTTCACCTATGTGCAAATGCCAAGAATGTATACTGCACTCTTCATGCACCTCTGGTGGTGTACATAAAATAAATTGCTAGAACATAAGGAAATCAGACTTTTAGCAAAAGAGACATACAAACTCTATTGTACTGAAAACTCTGCCTGCTAGCAATTTTTTTTTCCATAATTCAGTTCCGCTTTAATGCTTTCCAGAAATGGGTAAAGATAAATGAATCTCAATCAGGTTAGTGTATATTACTAAAATATTGTCCCCAACTGCTGTTCATTTTTTATTAAATTCAATCAAGCATGACATGTCCTCCTTAGGTAAAGTTTGGTTCATAAGTCAAATTTGCTATTCCCATTCTATTAGAATCCTATCAGGGAAAATAATTATGAAAGTGCTTGTCAGTCAGCTATGCCATATTCTTTTTCATATTCCATTTTATAAATGTGTAATATAGTGTCTAGACATGCTGAAAGTGTGCAAAGAGGCTAGTGAAATAATGACATTTTAATTATTACTAACAATCAAATACATATCTAGAGTTTGACCTCTATCTTGAATTGGTACGCATTATAACCTACCCAAACAAGAACAGATCAAGCAATCCTTTCTTTTCCTCAATGACAATGTCTGGGTTCAGTGCAGAGAGTAAACTAAATGACAGTAAATTTAAACTATAGAAAACCGTTCAATACACAGGTAAAACATATAAATGTTGATTGTCTTACCTGTAAAAGTAATTGTAATTCGTCGCTGCCAGTCTTGAGATCCAAACATCCTCGCAAGAACGCACAACCATGTTGGTGACTTCTATTTCTTCCCCCCACTCAAGCATTATATAGCTTGGTCACTGATTTGTCTCAGTTCTGATGAAGGTACATCCCCACACCGAGGAGGTCATTTCTTTGTTTATTTATATTCCTGGTCTAGATTAATTACTTGCTGACCAGCCGCCGCAGTTGTACTGCCGCAGGTTGGCACGGCTGCGCGAAACGCCGTCATTGTACGCCAGCTGCCAGCATGCTCGCGCGCGCCCCAACGCCGGAGCCGACATGTGTGGCTGGCGATCACGATATCCGCCAGCCACCAGCAAATCACTCCTCAAAGAGCCAGAGTGGGGATCTGTCAATGTAAACAGACAGATCCCCATTCTGACAGTGGAGTAAAGAGAGATCTGCTGTTCCTAGTGATCAGGAACAGCGATCTCTCTCCTCCTCTGGTCAGTACACTCCCCCCACAGTTAGAAACACCTCCCTAGGGAACACTTAATCCCTGATCGCCCCCTAATGTTAACCCCTTTCCTGCCCATGATATTTATATAGTAATCAGTGGCAATTTTTAGCTCTGATTGCTGTAGAAATGCCAATGTTTTTTTTTGGATATTTATTATAGCAAAAAGTTTTCAAAAGTGTTGCTTTTTTTGTTTATAGCACAATAAATAAAAATCGCAGAGGTGATCACCAAAATAAAGCTCTATTTGTAGGGAAAAAAGGACAAACAACCACCCATTCCCCCCTTGACCAGCACCCACCCCCCACCCCGCGCTGTTTGCCGGTCGGTCCGGCACTTACCCCACCAGTTGGCGGGTGGCAGGCAGCAGGTAGCGTGATGCAGCGGCTCTGTGTCCTCTTCTCCATGGTGGCTTCCAACTCCTCCCCTCCTCCTCCTAGGCATCCAATAGGATCCTCTGTCCTTTCAGCCAATCGGTTGAGCAGCATCCACATCCAAAAGCAAAGAAAGCTGCCTCATGTAGGCTCATTTAGGTGACATAAAACAACATTTACAACTGCAAATGAGCCCTATGACTGAGAAGAACAAATACTTCTCCAGCACTGGTGGTGGTGCCAGATGTTGCCAATCCCAAACCTGGTGTAATCTTAAAAAAAATAAAAATTAAAACAAACGAATAAGGGCAGATATTAGTCTAAATGTACATAGTTTTTAATCATACCTTTACTGTGTTAAAGAAATAAATAGTTATTTCAATGCCAAGCTACAGCAAAAATAACTCTGACAGGTTTTTTATTGCCATCTGTGCCTCAATGGGAGGGGGGGGGTTCCATCCTATGGAGAATAGGGGAATCCATTCAGTTTTTTCAATCAGCTCGGTGGCTGATCAAAAATCTGAACCATATATGGCAAGCTTTTGGAGGGGTTTTCACTATTACCCCATCACAGAGACAGGAAGTGAGGGAAAATCTTCCCATTCGGACTCATGCACACTGCAGCTCAAAGAAGCGGCTCCTACAGGCTTTTGAGCTCTTATTTTTTTTCTGCCTGGAAACTCTCCTCCATGTTAGCCAATGTGTCCATGCACACTATGGCTTCTTCAGGAGTTTACAGGCATATGCTCTTACAGGCAGAAAAATAAGCCCCACCAAACTCACGTTTTTGACAGGGGCTCTCGTGCCAAAACTTGCAAGAAAGCATGAAAAAGCATTAAAAAACATGAAAATTGAAAACACACACAAAAAAAGTAGGAAAGATGAGCTGAGGGGAGGGTTTGTGAAAAAATTGCTTTTGCTTCAAAAAGCTCCAAAAAGCTCAAAGGAGCTCAAAGAAGCTCAATAACATGCAAAAGAGCCCAAAAAAGTACAAGCTTCTTCAAGCCGAAATAAAAGCTCAAATGCCTGTAAAAACAGCACAACAAAAAACGTCTAGCATAAGAAGATCCAATTGAAACTTTTTAAACTAAAACGAGTAAAATCTCAAGATATCTGATGTTACCATTATTCGCCTGGGTAAAAAAGAAAAAAAATTAAAGTCAGCAGCTACAAATACTGTAGCTGCTGACTTTTAATATATGGACACTTACCTGTCCTGGGAGCCCATGATGTTGGCATCCAAAGCTGACCCATCCCTCGTCTTCCGGTGCAGGCGCCGGCATCATTACTAAGGAAAACAGGAAGTGAACATTACGTAGTTCGCAGTACAATGTGCTGTGATCTTTCCCCGGAAGTGGGAGCAGATACCTGGATATGACAGGTATCTGCTCCCCCCTGAAAGGTGCCAAATGTGGCACCAGAGGGGGGGGGGAATCCCATCAGCAGAAGTTCCATTTATGGGTAGAACTCCGCTTTAAGCTTTAACAAAAAAACCTGGAGGCTAATTGGTTTATATGCACAGCTGCACCAGACTTTGCACACTCCAGTTTTAGTAAATCAACCCCAATGTGAGCAGTAAAATGGCAGTGGGCAAGGCTCAGCCAAAAAAAACTGTTAATGGCAGGCCACAGTAACAAAGAGAAAGAATTTTTTTTTTTAAAGAACACATTCAGAAGATTTCACATTGGTAACTAGTGGGAAAACTTAATTGGTTATAATTAGTGACTCACTCAAAGGCATAGGGCTATGTTCTGAAAACCATTGTCATTTTTATATTTGTATCACAGTGGTGTCTGATAATTAATTTCTGTGTTATTGGGACTATTATGGTAAATTGCAATTCTGTCAAAACATTAATTTATTTGAACAAAAATACATTTACGTTAACAAGAAAGTTCAAATTTCTGAAATCAATTCTATGAAGTTGATATCATGTAAGCATGGACACTTTACCAAGAGAAAAACATCAATTTTGTTTTGTTTTTAGTATTAGACTGGGTTCACATATATGTCAATTGGATGCATTTTTAACAGCATCCAATTTGCATAACATGTGAGTGTGACCTGCTTTCAAAGGAGTCGGTTCACACATTTCCAGGGCAGCTGCATTGCAGTTTTGAAAAGGGTCCTGTACATTTTTGGGTCAGATTCAGGTGCAAATTCAGGGAACAATTTGCACCTGAATCGCACCTGAACCAGTGAACAGAAATGCACAGGACACCAGACTGAAAATTGCAGCCGCAAATATGTGAGCCCAGCCTTACAGTGGGTTTTATTTTTGAGAACTGACAATTTTTATTCTAATAGTATTACAACATACAAGGAAAGGAGTACAGGACATTCAAGTAGCAGATTTGCAAAAATACACAGATATCTCAGTAAAGATACAGTAAGTGAACCTCTAGCCAAGGCACAGAGTAGGCTATCACCTAGCGCTATGGTGACAAAGTAAGGTCACCAGTCTTGCTTACAAAAAGAGAAGAAAAGCATACACAATCACAATTAAAGCATACCCATACTGAGGTATTTAGCCTTTAACCAATAGTTACTATGCCAAGTGCAAAATAGAAGTAGAGGAGTATGAGAGAGTAAGAAGAAAAGAGAGGGGTAGGGAGGGAGAAGGGACAAAAAAAGACTCCACCTACTTCGGAGCCCAGCCAAAACTGGAAGCCCCCACCCATGCATTTTAAACAGTGACCCAGAGTAAGTCAGATAGGGGGAATTTCTAAAAGGTCCCACAATTTCCAAACCCAGTTATCGTTTAGGGAAGCAGTCAGGTATTCCATCCTCTTCACATCCAGAATCCTGTTGTGCAGTTCAACTAAGGAGGAGGACTCCTGCTTCTTCCATTTGAGAGCAACCAAGCACCTGTGCAAGGAGTTTGTTAGAAATTTTAGAGAAGGATTAAGGGGGGAGTCCCTGGATAATTGTTTTGTGGTTGAAATGGATCCAGCATATATGTACATTATTTGCAGTCAATATACCGTATTTATCGGCGTATAACACGCGCCGGCGTATAACACGCACCCCAAGTTTAGGAGGGAATATTAAGGAAAAAAACTTTAAGGAGGGAAGTTTAAGGAAAAAAAACTTACATTTAAATGCCCATCATTGCAGCCTTGTCCAGTGTCCATCTGCAGCCTTGTCCATCCTTGCAGCTTTGCCCAGTGCAGCCCTGTCCATCCTTGCAGCCTTGCCCAGTGCAGCCTTGCCCAGTGCCAGTGCAGCCTTGCCCAGTGCCAGTGCAGCCTTGCCCAGTGCATTTGCAGCCTTGCCCAGTGCATTTGCAGCCTTGCCCAGTGCAGCCTTGTCCAGTGCTGTTGAAGCCTTGCCCAGTACAGCCTTGCCCAGTGCAGCTTTGCCCAGTGCCTTTGCAGGCTTGCCCAGTACATTTGCAGCGTTGCCCTGTATATTTGGAGCGTTGCCCATTTAAATTTGGCGCCGAGTGGGAGGACGAGCGCCACGTGACATTACGAAAGCCGCGTGTATTTTCGGCTATTTTCGGCTCCTCTCGCAGTTCCGCCCACCTCCACTGATTGCGAGAGGAGCCGAGCGCTGACAACATACAGGAATCCGAGTTCGGCTAGTCTCGGCTCTGCTCGCAGACAGGGGCGGGACTGCGCGAGGAGCCGAAAATAGCCGAACTTGGATTTCTTTATGTTGTCGGCGCTCGGCTCCTCTCGCAATCAGTGGAGGTGGGCGGAACTGCGAGAGGAGCCGAAAATAGCCGAAAATAGCCGAAAATACACGCGGCTTTCGGAATATCGGCTCCGCTCGCTCCCAGAAGAAAAAATCAGCGGGAGATCGGCGGGTATCGGCGTATAACACGCACCCACGATTTTCCCCTGATTTTAAGGGGAAAAAAGTGCGTGTTATACGCCGATAAATACGGTACCTGTTGAATTTTAGTTTGTTACTGAAAACTTTCACTAAAAACTATTGCAAAAGAAAGGGATCCAGGATCCAAAAATAGAAAGTAAGTGGACCATCCATCAGTAGAGGGAGATCAGTGGGCAGGACCAGTTGATGAAGTACAATGTGACTGGTTCCTTTTTGCATCACCAGCAATTGCTGTCAGCAGAGGGGTAAATTGAGTGGAGTAGGTAGGCGGTTTGATACCAGTGGAAGAGAATTGTACTGGTTTTCCTTATATAAGATGCATATGGAGCTTTTGAACACCTGGGACCAAATGAGTTGCCACGTCTTAAGGTTAGCTCTTCCCCCAGAGCCTGCTCTGGCACCTTCCTTGTCTTAATGCATAGAGTTAGTGATCTGTATTGTTCATTCATAACTGAGGCATAGTAAACTGTGTTACTATGCTTGAGTTTGTGAATGAACGAGAACAGGGCCATACCTGTCCATTCATTATGTGTAGCTGAGGCTGCAGAGAAGCAGATTGAGGGCTATGCTCTTAATCTCTTTTCTCTGTCGCAAAGGTGGAACACCAGAGGTCTGGTAAAAAATTTAATTGTAAAAAAATTAAATAAATAAATAAAATAAAATGGTAAAAAGTAATAAAAAAAGAAAATAACAGAAATAGGGCCCTGGCCAGGAGTCAGGAGGTCCCTTTTTTGTTTCTTGCACCGGGGCCCTGAAGGTTCTAGTTTTTCTTCTGGTGTGTGGTCCTTACCCAGTTTGGGATCATTGTAAGGAATAAAGCTTGCATATCTTTCGGAACGGGAGAGTCGATCAGAAAAGGAGTTGAACAAAGAGGTAATGTGCTGGAACAGAAGCTGAGAAAAGGTTTTGTAATAGGAGTAAGGTAGACCATCAGGTCTGGGGGATTTATTGACTGGGAAAGACTTAATCGCGGCAATTATCTCCTTGTCTAGGATGGGGGAGTTAAGACTAGCTATCGCTTAAGAGGAGATGGGGAAGTTTGCTTTCTGTCAAATAAGACTGTATGTTTTGAAGAAGGTGGAGGGTTATGAGGTTTAGCTGGGTCATTTTAGAGTAAACATGTGCGATTAGTTTCGTACGAATCGAAAATTCGTACGAATTTCTGTAAATTTGTACATTCGGGAGGATCCGAATTGCTATGCTTCCGAATTTTGTACGAAATACAAAATTTTGTTTATGCATTTCGGATCCAAATTCCAATACAACGGAAATGTGACTGGTGTTTTGTTGACCAATCAGAGGTTTTCTTCTGCTGCTGAGTGAGGGTTTGGAAAATTACCTTTTTTAATATGGGAGGGGGAGACTGGTACTGGTAGTCGATGGGAGATTCAGAATCGGACAAAATAAGAATGTTCATTAATTACGATTATTCGTTTTGATGAATTAAAAAACCCAGGAAGTCAGCACAGCACAGGATGGTGGGAGCCCCTCATAATGATAAATTCATCATAACGAACGTTTGTAATTGTCATGAAAGTTAACGAACGGAAATTCGTATTTCTTACTAATCCAAATTGAATTTCGGACACAAATTACGAAATACAAATTAACGGCTAATACGAAACGGAACGGAACAAAACAAAACAAATTTATTGACGTTTCTATTATAGTGGCTCGAAAAGTAATCGTGAAAACGTTGGGCTATTTGTGATGGATGGGATTGAAGGGTGCCTGTTGTATTTTTTGGTGCAGTGGTAGTCGATCCTTTGCAGTGTTACCTAGCCAGTAACCTGTACAGTTTTTTACCCTTGTCATAAGTTTCTTGTAGTCAAAAACTAGCTTTTTCAACTTTTCCTATAGCAGTGTCCTTCAGCCCAGCTCTAGAGATGGCTATTTCCCTGAGGGTTGATAGCAATGGTGAAGCTATTACAGTGTTTTTAACCATTTATCAAATCTAGCAGGTAAGTATCACTGAGAAGTTTCTGTCATAGGACACTAAATAAGCATTACCCTCTCCCTTTAGTATGTAAATGATCACAAACTTATCACAAGATTGCTCTTCTAAGATGCCCATTAGATTAGAAAATGCAAGCAGTTGGATCGAGGAACTTTCATGTGCTTGAAGGCTTCCCCAATTCCTGATGGCTAAGTCTTCACTTGAGAAAATCAATTGGCTAATATGGATTTCTCCATTTTCTCTATGACATGCTGACACTGACATATTCCCCTTTCCTCTCCCTAGGAGTGAACACACATATTTGCCTAATTCACACGTTAATGTTTTACAGAAATAATTTGTAGTAATGATTGTTTAGTAGCTGGATTATGCATCCACAATTCTTAAGTGTCAGACAATTTAATTGGCAAACACACTGAGATTGGTCCACGCAATCCAGCCGACCTGTCTTTATTTAGATAGCCTCTAGCATTAAAGGTAGCCCCTGGTAGCCATATGCTATGCCAGCACTTGCCTTTACTTTAACTTTTATAACTCCATTGCTTGTTTTAGACAAAGAATATTATTCTATTAATGATCCCTGTTGCATTTTGACACCCTTCCATTTATAATCAGTAGAATGTAGGTCAATGCCAATTTCTCCTGTCTTATTGTATAAGGCAATGTGCATACATATTACTAGAATGTATAGATAGATGTAAAAGCTGAAATGGTATACCGTTTTGTTAGCAAATGGGAGAGTTACATTATACAACAAAGTAGATAGCTATAAGTAGCTTAAAGCATATTGTTTATTACAACATTTTAAAAACTTAATGGGACACTTATACAGGAATATCAATATTTTAAATGGTACACTCAGTTACATGGACATAATACCAAGTAAAGTTGTTTCAGTATACATAATTAACTGCAGGTGCATTTTTCAGTGTATTTGCATTTCTCTGTTTTAATATGACTTTCTTTATGTTATATCAGGCTGCTTGGCAATAAGGAAAGCACAACATGATTTTCTACTTTGTAGATGTCATTTCTTTGAAAGAGAACAGTTACTTTGTGCATATGCTGACATTATCTTACAAGCAAGCCACTTGTAGAAAGCACTGCTAGAGAATGCAATGATTAATTATAGTAATTTACAAATTGCAGTTTCTTGTTATGGGATGCCATTCATGTCATTTGTATAAATCACAGGTATACCAAGAAATATTTTTGTTTGTTTTTGTTCCTTTCGTCTTCTTTTTTTTTTACAGCCCATTCCAGTGTTTTTCTTTTTCTTTTTTTACATAATAAGGCCTTTTACAAGAATGAACCATTAAATGGCACTGATGCCTCTACCTTATTATCTCCAATCATCCATCGCAGGTCACGCTCACACGTGCCCTCCGGCCCACCGCTCTCCTCCTCCCGGCCGGAGGGCACAGCTCATGACCCTGAGAAGCGATGGAAGATTGCAGATAATAAGGTAGAGGCATCGGTTTACATTAACCCTTACACACGTAGAAAGGAATACATGAAACAAAGGGACTGACAGGGGTACTGCGCTGGTGGGGCTTTACCGGGAGAGGCAGGGGGTCTCCGGGGAGTGCAGGGGGGGCTGTATAATGTAAATCAGTTTTATAATGTAAATGGGCTGTGCAATGCAAAACGGGGGGGGGGTGTAATATAAAATGGGCTGTGTAATGAAAATGGGGGGTTGTGGAATGTAAAGGGGGGGGGGTTGTGGAATATAAGAGACTGTGCCATTTAGTATTTACTGTTCTAAAAAAATGTTGTTGCTGTCTTTTGTGTTCAGACTTTGCTTAGAGCAGATACAATTTAAAAATGGAGTTCTTCTGATTGCTTAATTTGTTTAATGAAAATCATGGGTAATCGTGATGCATTGTGAATCGTTGACAGGATAAACGTAATTGAATCGAATCATGAGACCAGTGAAGATGCGCACCTCTAATATATATATGTTTCTTCACTAAGAACATACATTCTGGAGCCCCTCAAACTGTCACCAAACTGTCACCCCTCAAAGGTGGCGGGGACTCTGAATATATATATATATATATATGCATGTGTGTAAAAAATGCTGCAAATTAACCACTTCAGCCCCGGACCATTTGGCAGCCAAAGGACCAGAGGTCTTTTTTCAATTTCGCACTGCACTACTTTAACTGGTAATTGCGCGGTCATGCAATTTTGTAACCAAGCGAAATTTGCGTCCTTTTCTTCCCACAAATAGAGCTTTCTTTTGATGGTATTTGATTGCCTCTGTGATTTTTATTTTTTGCGATATAAACGGAAAAAGAGCGAAAATTTTGAAAAAAAAAGAGATTTTCTACTTTTTGTTATAAAAAAAATCTAATAAACTCAATTTTAGTCAAACATTTGGGCCAAAATGTATTCAGCCACATGTCTTTAGTAAAAAAAATGCCAATAAGCGTATATTTATTGGTTTGCGCAAAAGTTATAGCGTCTACAAACTAGAGTACATTTTCTGGAATTTACACCGCTTTTAATTTATGACTGCCTATTTCATTTCTTGAGGTGCTAAAATGGCAGAGAAGTACAAAACCCCCCCAAATGACCCCATTTTGGAAAGTAGACACCCCAAGCTATTTGCTGAGAGGCATGTTGAGCCCATTGAATATTTTTTTTTTTAGTCCCAAGTGATTGAATAAAGACAAAAATAAAAAAGATTTTTTTTTTTTTCAAAAAGTTGTCACTAAATGATATATTGCTCACACATGCCATAGTTATATGTGGAATTGCACCCCAAAATACATTTTGCTGCTTCTCCTGAGTATGGGGATACCACATGTGTGGGACTTTTTGGGAGCCTAGCCGCGTACGGGGCCCCGAAACCCAAGCACCGCCTTCAGGATTTCTAAGGGTGCAAATTTTTGATTTCACTCCTCACTACCTATCACCGTTTCGAAGGCCATAAAATGCCAAAATAGCACAAAACCCCCCCAAATGACCCCATTTTGGAAAGTAGACACCCCAAGCTATTTGTTGAGAGGCATGGTGAGTATTTTACAGCTCTCATTTGTTTTTGAAAATGAAGAAAGTAAAGAAAAAAAATTTTTTTTTTTTTCTTTTTTTCAATTTTCAAAACTTTGTGACAAAAAGCGAGATCTGCAAAATACTCACCATACCTCTCAGCAAATAGCTTGGGGTGTCTACTTTCCAAAATGGGGTCATTTTGGGGGGTTTTATGCCATCTGGGCATTCCATGGCCTCCGAAACTGTGATTGGCAGTGAGAAGTGAAATAAAAAAATTACACCCTTAGAAAGCCTGAAGGCGGTGATTGGTTTTTGGGGTTCCGTACGCAGCTAGGCTCCCAAAAAGTCCCACACATGTGGTATCCCCGTACTCAGGAGAAGCAACAGAATGTATTTTGGGGTGTATTTCCACATATGCCCATGACATGTTTGAGCAATATATCATTTAGTGACAACTTTTTGTAAAAAAAAATATATATATTTTTTTTTTTTCATTATTCAATCTCTTGGGACAAAAAAAAAAAAATATTTAATGGGCTCAACATTGCTCTCATCAAATAGCTTGGGGTGTCTACTTTCCAAAATGGGGTCATTTGGGGGGGGTTTGAACTGTCCTGGCATTTTATGCACAACATTTAGAAGCCTATGTCACACGTCACCCACTCTTCTAACCACTTGTAGACAAAGCCCTTTCTAACACTTTTTGTTTACATGAAAACATATTTTTTTTTTGCAAGAAAATTACGTTGAACCCCCAAACACTATATATAATGTTAAAGCAAAGGCCCTACAGATTAAAATGGTGGGTGTTGCATTTTTTTTTTCCACACAGTATTTGCGCAGCGATTTTTCAAACGCATTTTTTGTGGAAAAAATACACTTTTTTTTATTTTAATGCACTAAAACACACTATATTGCTCAAATTTTTGATGAAATAAAAAATATGATCTTAGGCCGAGTACATGGATACCAAACACGACATGCTTTAAAATTGCGCACAAACACGCAGTGGCGACAAACTACATACATTTTTAAAAGCCTTTAAAAGCCTTTACATGATACCACATTAGATTCACGGAGGAGGTCTACTGCTAAAATTACTGCCCTCGATCTGACCTTCGCGGTGATACCTCACATGCATGGTGCAATTGCTGTTTACATATGACGCCAGACCAACGCTTGTGTACGCCTTTGCGCAAGAGAAGGGGGGGCAGGGGTGCTTTTTTTTTTTTTTTTTTGTTTTTTTTTTTATTTATTTAGCTTTTTTATTTTATTTTTAAACTGTTCCTTCCATTTTTTTTCTTTGTTATGATTTTTATTGTTATCTCAGGGAATGTAAATATCCCCTATGATAGCAATAGGCAGTGACAGGTACTCTTTTTTTGAAAAAATTGGGGTCTATTAGACCCTAGATCTTTCCTCTGCCCTCAAAGCATCTGACCACACCAAGATTGGTGTGATAAAATGCTTTCCCAATTTCCCAATGGCGCGGTTTATATCCGGGAGGGGGGACATTCCCTCCCACTGCTTGTAAAAGCAGTCTAGAGGCTAATTACCCGCTAGAATTGCTTTTACATGAAAGCCGATCACTGGCTGAAAAGAATGATACCAAGATGATACCTAAACCTGCAGGCATCATTCTGGTATAACCATTCAAAGTCCAGCAACATACTGGACATATATTGTAATCTTTTTTTTTTCATGCAGCCTCTTGGCTGAACGAAAAAAAAGAGATTGATTGGTGGGTATGCCCACCATTAGAATACCTCCCTTCATCCACCCACTTCTAATGATGGGCATACATGCACCATTTATATATGCCGATGCATGGGGGCATCCTCCCGCAAAAGTTATGCCGTGTACACACGGTCGGAATTTCGACCGTATGTACGTGGCATTAGGAGCCAATCGCTCCTCCCCCCCCCTGCTGCCCCCATGCTTCGGCATATATGCTCTTTTTTTTAACTGTGGTGGTGAAATCACCTCCTACAGCGTTGGAGTCGCGGCTTTATGTATCGTGGGAGCAAACGCTGTTGCTGTCAAGATAAATAAATCCGCGTTGCAACTGAATGGCGCACCTGAAAACAAAAAAATGCTTAACACTAAAACACAGTAAACAAAATTACATACCTGAAAAGCAAGCATGATAAAACATGATAAAACATAATAAAACATTGCAGAATAGAATGGAGTAAAAAAAGAGCAACAATAGAGAGAGAATAGAGTGAGAGAGAGAACAATAAAACGACAACTATTTTTATTTTTTTTATTTTTTTGAGATTCACAGGTAAAAAAGCTCCTGACTGAAGCGACTGAATCAAAACGCTACCACAAAAAAAAAATGTTAGCGATCGCAGGGATCAGGCCTGACTCTGCGAACGCTGCAGTTATGTGTGCTTAGTGTTTTGTAAGTGACAGTGATCGATCGATACTGCACTTGGGTGGGCTGGGCTGGGCGGAGGGGGAAAACGCAGGTGCTAGCAGGTATCTGGGCTGATCCCGCTAACAATGCGTTTTTTTTTTTGGAACCCTAAACTGCTGGGACGCTAGTATAGATCTGATCAGATCAGATATTGATCTGTTCAGATACTGTACCACTAAGGGAGGTGTATGCTTTGCGCGTGGGTGTTTGCGGTACTGGCACTAACCTGGGGCGACGCAGACCTTATTTGACCCTAAAACCTAATTGATATCACCCGCCGGGCGATCAAGGGGTTAAACCGTTATTGGGTAATAAATGGCGGGTGCCCTGACAGTATAAAAAATAAAGCTAACTAACCAGCGTCACCCGTAACAGTAATACAAAAAAAAACTGGTTACCTAGCGACACTAATGCAGCGATCAGAAAAACGATCGCTTAGTGACACTGGCAAAAGGGGGTGAAAGGGTTAACTAGGGGCAATCAGGGGGTTAAAACCTTTATTAGGTAATATATGGGGGTACCTGACGCTATATAAAAACCTGACGGGGAACCTAAATAACGAAATAACTAACTGGCTAACCAGCGTCACCAGTGACAGTTATACAGTGATCACTGGTGAAAGGGTTAACTCTAGGGGCAATCAGGGGGTTAAAACCTTTATTTAGGTTGTAATATGGGGGTACCTGACCTATAAACCTATTTATGAACCTATATAAACATGGCGGTTACCTAAAAAAAAAAAATGGTTACCTAGCGACACTAATGCAGCGATCAGAAAAACGATCGCTTAGTGACACTGGCAAAAGGGGGTGAAAGGGTTAACTAGGGGCAATCAGGGGGTTAAAACCTTTATTAGGTAATATATGGGGGTACCTGACGCTATATAAAAACCTGACGGGGAACCTAAATAACGAAATAACTAACTGGCTAACCAGCGTCACCAGTGACAGTTATACAGTGATCACTGGTGAAAGGGTTAACTCTAGGGGCAATCAAGGGGTTAAAACCTTTATTTAGGTTGTAATATGGGGGTACCTGACCTATAAACCTATTTATGAACCTATATAAACATGGCGGTTACCTAAAAAAAAAAAATGGTTACCTAGCGACAGCAGTGACACTAATACAGCGATCAGAAAAACGATCGCTTAGTGACACTGGCAAAAGGGGGTGAAAGGGTTACCTGGGGGGCAATCAAGGG
Source organism: Lithobates sylvaticus (assembly GCA_028564925.1). NCBI lineage: Eukaryota > Metazoa > Chordata > Amphibia > Anura > Ranidae > Lithobates > Lithobates sylvaticus. Next base: position 394,343,332 of record CM053027.1, read on the forward strand.
GTTAAACCTTTATTAGGGGGGGGTAGGGGGCTACCTTGGACCTAAAACTAACTGCACTGACAGTTATTACAGTCACACTGACACTAAATGCAGTGATCAGTAAAAAAATGATCACTGCAATTAGTGACACTGTGACTGGGGGGGGAGGGGGTGATCTGGGGGGTGATCTGGGGGTGACAGGGGGGTGTTTTGTGTGCCTATGTGTACTGGTGTCAGTGTACTGTTGGTGCACTAACCTTTAGACGTTCACAGCTCGGCGTTCCGGTCACATAGACCGGCGCACCGAGCGTGACATCACTTCCTCTGCCTGTGTTTTGATTGACACAGACAGAGGAAGCATCTGATTCGCCAGGAGCGATCGCGAGGGGGTGGCCAGAAACCACTGGCCGTCCCCTCATCCCGGATCGCTCCTGAAGCGATCCCGACCGTCCCCGCCGGCCGGGGGGGGTCCGATCGGACCCCCCACCCGCCGGAAGAATGGCACGTACAGGTACGTGATTCTGCCTGTACGTGCCATTCTGCCGACGTATATATACAGGGGGCGGTCGGCAAGTGGTTAAGAATGATTTTAGAAATAAAAGTGTTAATTATGTCTAGTGTTTATTTTGATTAATTAACAAAATGGAAAGTAGGAAAGTAAATGAACAGAAAAGGAATCCATATCAAATAAATGTTTGGTGTGATCACCCTTTGGCTTCAAAATAGCATTAATTATTTTAGGTACACTTGTACACAGTTTTTCAAGGTACTCGGCAGGTAGGTTGTTCCAAACATTTTGGAGAACTAACCACAGATGTTCTGTGTGTGGATGTAGGCTGACTTAAATCCTTCTGTCTCTTCGTGTTATCTCAAACAGACTCAATTATGTTGAAATCAAGGCTCTGTGGGGGCCAAACTATCACTTGCAGGGCTCCTTGATCTTCTTTCTGCTGATGATGGTTCTTAATGACATTGGTTGTATGTTTGGGGTCAGAATAAATATGGGGCCAATCACACGCCTCCCTGATGGTATGGCATGATGGATAAGTATTTGCCTGCATTTTTCTATTTCTCAGAATTGAGAAGAATTGATGCTGGTTTGAAGCCAAAAGGTAGTCACACCAAATATTGATTAGATTTAGAATGTTCTTCTTACTTTACAGCATTTCATCACACCTGCTGAAAACTTTTGTACAGTATTATATTCTTATATACTGTATGTAATATATAACGTATAAGAATATAATACTGTACAAAAGTTTTCAGCAGGTGTGATGAAATGCTGTAAAGTAAGATATATATACAGTGGTGTGAAAAAGTGTTTGCCCCCTTCCTCATTTCCTGTTCCTTTGCATGTTTGTCACACTTAAGTGTTTCGGAACATCAAACCAATTTAAACAATAATCAAGGACAACACAAGTAAACACAAAATGCAATTTGTAAATGAAGGTGTTTATTATTAAAGGTGAAAAAAAATCCAAACCATCATGGCCCTGTGTGAAAAAGTGATTGCCCCCTAAACCTAATAACTGGTTGGGCCACCCTTAGCAGCAACAACTGCAACCAAGCGTTTGCGATAACGTGCAATGAGGCTTTTACAGCGTCCTGGAGGAATTTTGGCCCACTCATCTTTGCAGAATTGTCCTAATTCAGTTACATTAGAGGGTTTTCGAGCATGAACGGCCTTTTTAAGGTCATACCACAACATCTCAATAGGATTCAGGTCAGGACTTTGGCTAGGCCACTCCAAAGTCTTAATTTTGTTTTTCTTCAGCCATTCGGTGGTGGACTTGCTGGTGTGTTTAGGATCATTGTCCTGCTGCAGAACCCAAGTTCGTTTCAGCTTGAGTACACGAACAGATGGTCGGACATTCTCCTTCAGGATCTCTTGGTAGACAGCAGAATTCATAGTTCCTTTTATCACGGCAAGTCTTCCAGGTCCTGAAGCAGCAAAACAGCCCCAGACCATCACACTACCACCACCATATTTTACTGTTGGTATAATGTTCTTTTTCTGAAATGCAGTGTTCCTTCTACGCCAGATATACTTGGACACACACCTTCCAAAGAGTTCCACTTTTGTCTCATCGGTCCACAGAATGTTGTCCCAAAAGTCTTGGGGATCATCAAGATGTGTTGTGGAGAAATTGAGACGAGCTTTGATGTTCTTTTTGCTCAGCAGTGGTTTTCTCCTTGGAACTCTGCCATGCAGGCCATTTTTGCCCAGTCTTTTCCTGATGGTGGAGGCATGAACGCTGACCTTAACTGAGGCAAGTGAGGCCTGCAGTTCCTTGGACGTTGTTGTGGGGTCTTTTGTGACCTCTTGGATGAGTCGTCGCTGCGCTCTTGGGGTAATTTTGGGCGGCCGGCCACTCCTGGGAAGGTTCACCACTGTTCCATGTCTTCGCCATTTGTGGATAATGGCTCTCACTGTGGTTCGCTGGATTCCCAAAGCTTTGGAAATGGCTTTATAACCCTTTCCAGACTGATAGATCTCAATTACTTTCTTTCTCAATTGTTCCTGAATTTCTTTGGGTCTCGGCATGATGTGTAGCTTTTAAGGATCTTCTGGTGGACCTTACTTGTGTCAAGCAGCTCCTATTTAAGTGATGCCTTGATTGTGAACAGGTGTGGCAATAATCAGGCCTGGGTGTGGCTAGAGAAATTGAACTCAGGTGTGGACAACCACAGTTATAGTACGTTTTAACAAGGGGGGCAAACACTTTTTCACACAGGGCCATGATGGTTTGGATTTTTTTTCACCTTTAATAATAAACACCTTCATTTACAAATTGCATTTTGTGTTTACTTGTGTTGTCCTTGACTATTGTTTAAATTGGTTTGATGTTCCGAAACACTTAAGTGTGACAAACATGCAAAGGAACAGGAAATGAGGAAGGGGGCAAACACTTTTTCACACCACTGTATATATATATATATATATATATATATATATATATATATATATATATATATATATATATATATATATATATATACATACTTTATACACACACACACACACACTATTTCCTGCCATTGTTGCATGGATTCAGCAGATATTTTATTTGTCCCACTGCCATTGTAAAAAAGTGGCTGTGGTGGGGCCAGGTGAACTTAATAGTTGGAATCTCCAGCAGTTAGTGACAGCCATAGGCCAGCATCAGTGAGCTTTTGGGTTTCTATTACTGCTCAATAAAAGTAATCTAAAATATTCCAAAGCAGTACAGTGCAACACAGTACTTTAGAATTTTTGCATTTTGTGTTTGAAAGGGAATTGCAGAGATGTCATTGACACTTTTTGTGAGCACAGAAGCCAGAGTCAGCTCCGTCATGCTTCCACACACAGCAACATACTACTACAATAGTGATCTAATGCTTGCCAATGACTGTCATAAGTGATCTGTTGTTGCAGCGGTACATGTGGAAGGAGGGCTGGATAAAGTCTCCCTACTGATCGATCCAGTCCCTCTTATATGAAAAAAAGAGAAAGCGGCGTGAATAAAGTAAAAAAATAAAAAAAATCAATACAATTCAAGATAAATAAATACTCCTCAAACTCTCTGAAAATGTTGCCATTCCAGTTGTTTTTTTTTTTTTTTTGCTGCATCAACCCAAGTAGATCTTTGATTAATGTTACACAAACTATTTCTAGGAACAGGTTATTTGTTTTAGCAGTGATATGTCAAAAAGGTGGGGGAGGGGGCTTAAAAAAAAAAAAGAAGCAAACTCTGACTTTGAGCTTTACCATCCTGTTACTTTACTTCCATCCTGCTACATGACTTAAAAAAAAGCTTACAATGTGTGATACTAGTCATAGGTAGAGTAAAAATGACGCAAATATAAACAAACATAACTTATTTAACTGCAAAAATAACTTAAAGTTATTATCCAGACAGTTTTTATATTTATTTATTTTTTAACCCTGGATGATGCTGAGTTCCGTGTGTATAGCACCTAAACACAGTTTTATCAACCATAAGAAATTTTAAACTAGCAGGTCCATTAGGGAGCCTATTAGAGTCCACAGGGGTCAGCGGGAGCAGAGGAAAAGTAAAAGATCAAATGTAAAATTTGATTGATTTGCCTGGATATATTGAAGAGGTAAAATTTGTTAAGTGCTGTTGCTTAAAATAGCTTATTCAGAGAGCAATTTGTAACAAAGTATGCTAAACACTAACTTAAAACAATTCTAAACTGTAAAATGAAAACAAAATCCCCCTGCCATAACATATAAGTATTTTAACATATGGAGCATGATTTCAGAAAAGGAATTTTTCTTTCACTTACTTGCAAAGGGATAGAAACTATATTTTTTACTTCTTTTAATTCTTGTACCTGTTTATTTGTGAGAATGCAATATCTGTTACCTCTTTTGACCTAGGTTTTTAACGCTGGATTTAATGGTATTCATAAAGCATAGGACCATATTTGGAAAGCATTTGTTTTTTCAGATAAATACTGGATAAAGGAAAGTGTCTGTCTCTTTTGATTTTTTTTTTTTTTTGGTTTCACATATTTAGGTTAACTGTTTTTACTCTATTTATAATTGTTTTCTCACAACTTTTACCCAATATCCATAAATTTTTTTAAATTGGTATTAGCCTCCTTCAGTCCTGGTAAAAAAAAATCTACGATTGGGCGAGTGAGAAATAGCACAACGAGTCAATCAGTTGTATTGCAGTGAAAGGGGCATGCTGATAGGAGAAGCAAGCAGAGTAGCAGAGAGGTGACACATTAGTCTGCTGTTTCATCTTTTATTGTACAGTTACAGAGTGTGAGTGGGGGGAGACCTATAAATGTTACTGAAATGCAGCAGAGAAAAATCAGGTCCCCTCTGCTTCCAAACACAGATATGATTTGTGGCAAAGTTGTGCAAATTTCATAATGGGATGAATAGGAATACAATTTTTTGTCAGGTAGTACAGTTGCCATATATTTTTTCTTCTTAAAATTCAGTTGTTTTCCTCTAGTTCAGCTTTAAGTAATCATTATACATTTAACAGGTTGATCACCAAACATAATGCAATCAAAGGCAACGCAAAACACATTTCAGTATGTATATTCAGTTTTTGGACGTATGCTTTTAATGTCACATGTAAATTTACAATCAGGACAAAGTTTTTTTTTTTTTTATGCCATACCACACACTTTCATATTATAATGCAGTCATTCTATATAATTACTTTGTCGTTAATATGTAACTGAGTTGCTTGGTTGACCCAAGTTGTTAATCTGATTGTTGCATTAAAAACTTAGATAAAATTTCACTCATTGATGTTACAAAACTTTAGGCACAAAAATGTTGTTTGCTTAAGTGTTCCAAAAACAGCTATAAAAGCCAAAGACTCCTATATCTACACTTCACCTATAGCACCACACAAACAGGGCTGCTGATAGAAATCACTGGGCCCTGTACAGCCTACCTCACAGGGTCACCCTCCAAATTAAATTTTTGCTAAAATGCAACTGCCGCAATGCTATGCTTTGCAGCCTTGGAAGAAATTTACCCCATCGAACAAGACCCATTCAAGTGAACAGTGGCACAGAGGCAATATCTGCCCCCCACTCACAGTGAGCCATTGGTACCAATCGCTCACTGTGTTCATTCAAGATAGTGTGTTCCTTCAGGATGGTGGGCCTCCCACTCACCATTCTGAAGTAACCCCCCTGTGTGCCCTCAGCAGCTGCCGACAGGAGAGGATTGAAACCGGCAGCACTGTGGGAAAGTGGTCCCAGACAGCAGGGAGTGCAGAGACTAGAAAAGATCATTTTGCAGTGCAACTGGAGGGAGAAAATAAAAGTAGATATCACCAACAATGCACGAGAGTCACAAGTGTCAGCAGTAAGGCAGTATTATTATTATTATTATACAGGATTTATATAGCGCCAACAGCTTGCACAGCACTTTACATGGGGGCAGACAGTACAGTTACAATAAAATTCAATACAGGAGGGATCAGAGGACCCTGCTTGTTAGAGCTTTCACTTTTACTTTCACTAGAAGGGATGGTCAAGTAGAACAAAAAGGTAATAGCTGTGGGGGTGATCAGATGGAGAAAATGAAAATACAGTTGTTAGCTGTGGGTAGGAAGGTTTTCAGGGATCGTCTAAAAGCTAATAGAGTAGAAGATAATCGGACAGATTGGGGTAAGGAGTTCCATAAGATTGGAGAGGCTCTGGAAAAGTCCTGGAGGCAAGCATGGCAGGAGGTGATGAGGGAGTTAGAGAGCAGGAGGTCTTGAGAATAACAAAGAGAACAATTAGGTTGGTATTTTGAGACTAGGTCAGTGATGTAGTTGGGGGCAGAGTTGTGGATGACTTTGTAAGTAGTTGTTAGTATTTTGAATTTAATTAGTTGGATGAGTGGAAGCCAGTGGAGGGATTGACAGAGAGGAGTAGCAGACACTGAGCAATTGGTAAGGTGGATGAATCTGGCAGCAGCATTCATGATGGATTGTAAGGAGGGGTAGACTATGTAGAGGTAAGCCAATGAGGAGGGAGTTGCAGTACTGCCTGTCCTCCTTCTTAGCAGGGACGTGCAGCTAGGGGAGGCAAGTGAGGCCATGAACATTAAAAAATTAATTAAAAAAAATCAAACTTCGAGGGTTGTAGCTTGGCGACTCAGAGGACACAGAGACCTCAAATTTGGGGGGTAGGTAGCCTAAGTCCTACCCTACCACTTTTTGGGGCTTCTATGACCTATGGTTCCGGAGATACAGGGCTCCTTGCGCAGCCTGTCAGAAGAAACATACAGAGTGGCCAGTTTAAATACAAGCTGACACACTCTGTTTGCAGCAGACTTTGAGGATAAACTTACAGTGCCTCTCCTCACTTCTTGTCAGAGGCACTAAGCTCAATGGACAGCTTGGAGTCTTGGACCAATAGTAAAGTACCATTAGCCCCAGCTAATAAAAATGTCCAATAAAAATGCTGCAGTGGAGGCACACCTCTCATTGCAGTGTCATAGAAGGGGCATGTGCCTAAAAGACAAATACTCCCTCCCAGCCCATCCATCTTAACTACAAGGAGATACATGGATTTATAGGTATAAGATTTACCCACAATCCCATGTTTTTCTCACACAGTTAAGAGGGAGAATTAGAATCTTCTGCTGTTAAAAAGGTACTGTTATAATCAAGCTGAATCATATATTATTATGCTTTATGTTATAAGATAATAATTTATTATTTATCTACTTACTGTGAAATTACTGGTTTGAAGTTATAACTTTAAACTTCAGTAATTTGTCCGTTAGGCCACCTGCTTGAGTACAGTTTTTGAAAGTATAGTAAATTACCCTAAAAACAATATATAATAATTATTTGTATATTACTTATGGTAATTAACCCCTTGCCACCCAGGCCAATTCTGACACTTCTCTCCTACATGTAATAACCATAATTTTTTTGCTAGAAAATTACTCAGAACCCCAAAACATTATATATATTGTTTTAGAAGACACCCTGGGGAATAAAATGGTGGTCGTTGCAACATTTTACGTTACACGTTATTTGTGCTGCAATTTTTCAAACTCATTTTTTTGGGGGAAAAACTTTCATGAATATAAAAAAAATATATAACGCTAAAGATAACCCTATAACCCTATTTTTTTTTTTTTTATAATGTGAAAGATGATGTTACGCCAAGTAAAAAGACACCTAACATGTCATGCTTTAAAATTCTCATGGAATGGCACCAAACTTAAGTACTTAAAAATCTCCATAGACAACACTTTCAAACTTTTTACAGATTACATGTTAATAGTTACAGAGGAGGTCTAGTGCTAGAATTATTGCTCTCACTCTAACGTTCGTGTCGTATGTAACCTGTGTGTATCTGGTTCTGATACTAGCCAATGCCTCACCAGCTACTGACCTCACTGCACATCCCTGCTTCTCAGCAGGTGCCTGGGACCCCTTTTGAACTGATGAGGCTTGGGCCCCATACAGGAGGGCTGGCTGTACTGCCTTATCAGCCAGCGGCCCTGCACGTAAACCTTGAACATATATCACTGGTTTCTATAATGCTAAAACAAATGTACAAGCCTAATTGAACAGAGAAGAAATAGGTTGAATACTTCACTGTGCAGCTTGCAAAATCAGTTTTGTCAAAAATGTTTAGTGATAGTGTAATGATTAGTGATAGTATTATGAGAGAAAAACAGGTCTGCTTTTGCTGTTGCCCTTCTAAAAAATCCTTGTTGCCCTGGATTGTCTGCTTTCTATACTTTTTGAGTCACAGACCCAGAATACGTATGTTGTGAAAGAGTATCAGAGTATCAGAAAATGTCAGCATTTCCTATCTTTACATTCTACACTTGCTCCAGGTGAAAGAAAAGGAATGAAGCCAATGCATCGGCATGACAGCCAGGCAACTACAATTTTCACAAGGAATGGTCAGCAATAGCAGCCTCCATAATGTTATTTCTGATTCCTTTAAGTGCAGTCTAAAAAGTGTTAAAATATATTTGTTGTTTTATATTGTTTCCTTTTCTTATGAGCACTTTTTAAAGGTGAAAAATACAGAATAGATGCTACAAGTCAAAAGCTGATACATGGGGAGCCAGTATTGACTGTATGTTTAAATCACCTTAATGTTTTAATCAATGACAGTGCTTATATCAGTGAAATCACAACTAGTATACTATAGATCAGGAAAAGCTGAATGTAAGTCTCTGGCTGGAGACTGTTCTTAATAGGACATTATTTTCCCCTTAAGGTGGAACTATCCAATGATTATAGATTTATCATACTCTTGCTATTGTTTGCCTGAAGATTTTGCAGAAAGTGAAATACCAAAAGGGCATTAGAACACTCTGCTGTTCATAGTCTGACCACTCAGAATTATAAAGTGATATTTAAAATGTTTTCTGCAGTGATATAGCAATTCTTTTTGTTGCTCATGAACAAAAAAAGGTTTCTTCTTCACTGGACATATCTATTTTTATAACTATTAAATTACTGTAAAAAAAAAACAAAAAAACGATGTGTGTGTTATCTACCCAGATACCCAATTGCCACCTTTGGTGTGAAGTCCACAGATCACTGAAAACAGATCTTTGTGATCATCACACTATACCTCATATACAATGACTGCAGGTGGCCAGGGGCAGGCAGCAGCTCTCATTTTGCAAATTTTTAGCATGTCAAAGCAACAGATTCACTTTACCACACAGACCTTCATAACTACATACACTAAACTTTCACTTCCCTGGAGCTTCATTCAGACACCTTGAATAAAGCAAAGCCAAAACCAAACATACACAGGGCTATGGAGTCACTTGTGACAGCACTGACTTGCCCATCACTGTTACGTAGGTGAGTTACATGCTCATCCAAACCCATAAGTGTCAGTTATTCCCATTGATTCTTACTGCTGGACAGAGCAGTGGGGGCTGGAAGAAAAGGTAAGTATAAGCCACTGGGGATAGGAGTTGGAAACTAAAAAAGGAAAACACAGGTTTGCTTTAAGGTTCTGGAAATCTTTTTATATAAAACAATTCTGATCTATTAAAACACACTGGGGTTGATTTACTAAAGGAGTATAGACTGTTCACTTTGTAAAGCGTATGTTGACTTAGCTTAGTAAATAATGACAATTAAAAAAAATGTAATGTTTGCTTGCATGATTGGATGAATAAAGGAAACCCATCTCCAGCTTATTCAATAAGCTAAGTAAACATACAGTTTACAAACTAACTATGCTCAATTCCTTTAGTAAATCAACACCTTGACTAGCTTGTATTGAAGGTTTTAGGGCTCATTCCAACCAAAGGTTGCCTTCTACCATACTTAGTGGTGTGCACTCCAAAGTAAACAGTGGCGATGCAGTAATTATAATCCAATGCACTTTAAAAAAATATATATATTTTTTGAAATGTCACTTTTTGACATTTTATTCTTTTCTTTTCAAAGATTTTTATTGGCAACAATCAGAGGATGAGGGGGAGGATGGGCCCTTTGATATAAAAGGGCTAACTAATGGTGTTACTCTGTGAGAAGGTAATTGCGGTTTCAACTGAATACTTTGTACTAGCTAAATTACATTGAGTAAGGAGGGGGGGTTTAAAAGGAGGGAGTGTCGAGAAGAAAGGTGGTTGAAAATAAAATAAGAAAGAGTGGTTAGTGAGAGAGTGGTCGGGTATCCCACATGGGCCTGGGTCACGCAGCAGCATCGCCGCCAGAGGTCATGGGGGAATTAAGGTTCTAAGAGGTGCTTGTCAAAGTCAGGGGGTAGGAAATGGTCTATTAATGGGCGCCTGATTTTGAGGTTCCGGGGGATTTTCATTTTATTCTTTTTATTAACAGCAGAGTGTTGCAATGTGGGTGTATTCTACTTTTTTTCAGTGCATACCACATAGGACACAAGGTAATTTGCCTTGTTTATGAACTCAGCTTACAATACTTGTCACACCTTGTCAATAGACTCAACAACTCCTTTACTCAGTGCTTATAATAGCAACAAAAGTATCCTTGCCACCTAGTGGCACACAATTTATTCACAATATTTATTATATATGGCATTTTTTTCTTTTTACAAATCATAAAAATCCTACTAACATACATAACCCCCCCCCCCCCCCCCCAGCAATAAAAATTGGTATCAAGTGGGTTTCCAGCATTTGTATATGTGCATATATATATACACACAGTATTCTATTTTTGAAACACTTGAACCAAGTACAGTATCATTCAGGAAAAGATACAGATGATAAAGTAATTCTTCCACACCAACATTCATTTTTAAATTTTCTGTATCTTTAAATGCTCCATATACAAAATAAACTCTATAACAGGTAAAGACTAACAATGCCTGTAAAGGGGATTACTTCCCACGGGAGTTTACAGTGGATATATACCTTGGGACTGAGCAACTACATGCAATATTATTCTCTGTCTGTATGCCCGTAATTATCTATCCCTGTGGGTCAAATGTGGGAATTTGTGCTATAAGTCCAACTGTACCTTCCACTTCCCTAGAAAAGTCTTGAGGCTCCAGGTCCTTCCCCCCTGATAAGAGATAATTACTTCCAGAGAAGTAGGGGTGAAGAGGTGATGATGTTACTAAAGAGTTCAACCTCCAATTCACAATGTGATCTGTAGTGACATCAAAAGTGGTAAATCACAACCATATTTTTGCAATGCCACCACTTCAGCCTATAGGCACTGTTACCTAGATATAAACTGAGATTTGGCATCAGATGTATCAAGATTACTGACTGCAAAGTAATAATGGAGAAGCAATTAAGGGAGATAAATACTGTAGGTTTGTGTCCTGATGTGCTCCAGAGTTTAATTTCAGGCAATAAATTAAAAAAAGATACAACTATATGGGAATTACTGTAGCTTTCCATCTAGTTAAGGAGCTCTTAAGTCAAAATCAATGGCTGTAGCCCAAAGCTTATATTTTCAAGCATCAAATCATTAGAATTTTCATTTTATTTGTTTTGTGTGGCTTCCAATTGTTGTGGTCACAATTATTAACATGTAATCTCTTGTAATCCCTGCACATCCTATTTGATATTTTTTATCAGTCTCATGTGTGAGACATCCAGATACGTGTATAAGCACAAAATAACATTGACGACAATGATAAAATATAGCAACCTAAATAAGAATATACAATGATAATGTAACTTTTAAGGTACCACATATCCCAATGTCCAAACAATTAAATATTTAAAAAGAGAAAGTAACAAGTTTTTAAAAAGCAATCATGTACATAATCACATAAATTAAATTTGGCTTATGCAAGTAAACATATTCATCTTGGCTCTACCTTCAAGGTAATCATCAAATGTTGTTGCCTTGTAACTCCTTAGATCTTTATATGATAACCATACTTCTTGACTGAACTATATAAGTATCTTGTATTTTTTTTTGTAGCTCACATAAATACTTTTCCTATGCATCCCAATTGTTTCCTTCTTCAGGAGGAAAATAATGGAGGAATGCATTCTAAAAGTGAATACACATAAATCAAGATTCAATATGTAAAAAAATATTCCTAAATATATTATATTTAGATTTATGTTTAATCACTTCTAGAATATATTCCCCCATTCTTAAAAAAAAATGGATATTGGTATATGTGGTGCCTTGAAAGTCCTATCATGTAAGTTTGGGATGTTGGTACCAACAAACAAATAGTTTAATAGAGTTCCATACAAAAAATGATTTTACTTGGGTAGCTATTCAACAATGAGAAAATATTTATTATTTAGATAGAAGTGAACCTGGATTGCCCAGATCTGTCCTTCAATTTTTCAATCCAGTAAAGGTGAAAGTGGGAGCCTTGAAACCTTTAGCTTTATATTTATATAGATTAATAAGGAATAATCGCAATACCTGAAACACTCCACAGATTCTACCCCCAACCCACATACCCAAAGCAGGGTATCTCCACAATAAATGCAGCTCTAAGTGACCAACGACCCTACTCCCAAATGAATACCCTTATAAAATGGGAAACCAAACTAAATGTCAATGCAAACCCTACTATGTGGCAAAAGGCCTTCAGATCCACCCACAAAGCATCCTATTGCTCTAACCATTGGGAAACCTATCAAAAAACTATGCATACTGTTGGTGGTACCTAACTCCCTACAGGCTAATAAAAATCTACCGCACTCTCCCACTACGTGTTGGAGAGCCTGCGGCAGCGTGGGTGTTTTAGCACACCTCACTTGTTTTTGCAGATCCCTTAGCTCCTTTCGGAGACAAATTGTTCCCCTCTATATCACAGATCTCTACAATGCCTACTCCAGCTCTGGCTCTATTCCACTTGGGTATAGAAAAATTTCCCCCCAAATCATGAGTGGTAATAATACATCCTTTACTTGCAGCCTCAAAAGTTACTATTCTTACAATTTCCGGCCTACATACTAGTTCCAGGACATTGCTGTCACTTTCAGTGCAGAACAATAGTATACATTTAGCTAACAGATCAGCTGGAGCTGGTGATGATCCACAAAATAATTTTTTTTCAGAGAAGGTGCATGATACTATGCTCTGGCCTGGCTGCACACACACTCATTCTGACAGTGGAAAGCTGCTTAACTAGCTGCAGATCACTTGCCCACTTACACTCCCCTCATTAGGTGTGGCCTCTTTGAGCTGCTCAGAGAGGGAAACTCAAAAAAATATTGATCCTGGACATGCCCAGGAACTCAGGGAGTTGTGGGAAAGGGGGCTGCATCTGAGCATGGATACTCTGCTACAATAAAACAGTGATACTTTTATATAGTGCTATGCTCCAAGCATCAGAGGATTAGAATGACTTATTGAAGGCTTCCAACAACTTTCGTTTTATGGCAGATTCCCATTTACAGAAACACATAAGTCTGAGCAAGAAAAAGGGAAAATATCAACCTGGGCTCAGAACAGTTAGTTTGACCACAGGTAGTTTAGTGGGACTGGTTAGCTAAATTACCCACTGACAAGCAGCACCAGCAGTGAATTTTCCTGTCTGAATACCTAGCTCTAGTCATTCTAGTCAACTTGCTCATCTTGCTTTCACAAAAATGGTCTCACTTTTCATTGCAGAGATCTTGCCACTGGATTCTTAGTACTATTCAAATTATACAAATTATACAAATTTAAATAAAATATTGACCACCCTTAACTGATATACTGCTTTTGGGAAGAGCTTTAATCTGTAGCCTGCATACACTGACCTATTTAACTAAGGTACATATACTGCTACATAATGTAGTTGACTGTTGACAGTCTGGCTATGTCAGGGATTAGGCAAGGCTTTCATTGTGTTTAAAAGCAGATACTGTTATTATTTCTGATTTAATTAAAATGTAAATAATTTATCACATCAAGACCATGGCACAAAAACATTATTGCCGCATGCACACGACCGGACTTTACGTCAGCAAAGGTCTGACGGAATGAATCCATCAGACAATTCAATCGTGTGTGGGCTTCATCAGACCTTTGCTGTCCAAAAATCTGACGGACTTTAGATTTAGAACATTTTTTTAAATTTTTCCGATGGACTCAAGTTCGGTCCAAAAATCAGTTCGTCTGTATGCTAATCTGACGGACGAAAACCGACGCTACTACTATTGGCTACTGGCTATGAACTTCCTTATTCTAGTCCGGTTGTACGTCATCCTTATTCAAGTCCGTTCATTCAGAAAGTCCGTCGGAAGTCCGCTAAAAGTCAGTCGAAAAAAACGTCGGACCTAGTCTGCTGGAAAGTCCGGTCGTGTGTACACAGCATTAGGCTCTGTTTCCACTACTGCAAGTTGTTGTGCGACTTGACACATGTGAAGGTGCATTACAAGTCAAAATCCAAGTATTTTAATGTTCCCCATTCTAAAAGGTTTTTGTACTACTTTGTTCCGACTTTGGTGAGACTTGTTCTCCCATGGTTCTCACCAGTCGCATGACATTGCATCAAAAATTTGCATTGTAAAGTCGCGCTGTAAATCGGCTCTTTGGCGTCGCAATAGTGGAAACCGAGCCTTAGTTGGCATAAACTACTTTTGAGATTAAATCCTGCTATCATGATTTAGAATTAATACTTTGAAAAGAACCTTGGAAATATACAAGTTGGGAACTGGTGATATTTAGATATTCAAACTTGTGTCATAATCCAAGACAACAGATGCCAATCTATTTTCTTGGAATAATCTTCTAAATAAGTCACATGCATGTTCATGTACAATATGTATTATAACAATCAGTGTATTATTTTTTATTTGGAGACCAAAACAATGTTTTGCAAAGGCCATATACAGTATAGGTCTATGAAGATTTTTGTTTTCACCACTTAAGGACCAAGCCTATTTTTCAACACTTGTTAAAATATTTTTTTCTGCTAGAAAATTACTTAGAACTCCCAAACATTATATATTTTGTCAAACACCCTAGAGAATAAAAGGGAAATTATTGCAATAATTTATGTCACACCATAATTGTGCATCGGTCTTACAAATGCATTTTTTGGGGAAAAAAATACACTTTTTAAATAAAAAATGAAGAAAACAGTAAAGTTAGCCTAATAGTATTCTATATAGTGAAAGATAATGTTATGCTGGGTAAAGTGATACTCAACATTTCATGCTTCAAAATTGCGTCCGCTCGTGAAATGTTGACAAACTTTGGCACTTAAAAATCTCCATAGGCGATGTTTAAAAATGTCTACAGGTTACCAGTTTTGAGTAACAGAGGAGGTCTAGAGCTAGAATTATTGCTCTGACTCTAGCGATCGCGGTGATACTGCACATGTGTCGTTTGAACACCGTTTACATATGTGGGGGCGCGAGTTACATCTGCATTCGCTTCTGCATGCGAGCACGGAGGGACGGGGAGATTAAATCTTTTTTGGGGTTTTTTACACTGTCCCTTTAAAAAAAATGTTTGGATCACTTTTATTTGTATTACAAGGGATGTAAACCCTTGTAATAGAAATAAAGCATGACAGGACCTCTTTAATGTGAGATCTGGGGTCAAAAAGACCTTAGATCTCACATTTACACTTAAAAGCAAAAGAAAAATTGTCCCTTTAAGGCCGTTGGGCGGAATTGACGTTTGATTTTCCAGTCCTCCAAGAGCATAGAGTCGAGTGGGGGCCATCATGACCTCACTCGACTTACTGTCCATCAGGCCACAGGACCAGATCATTTTGGCTACTTTGGCCGGTAATCGGTGGAGATGCCTAAGATTTGGGTGGAGGGGGGACACGTCTCCCACCGCCCATAAATGGGATCTTGCGATTTATCCGCAACGGAGACCACTAAGTACCGGGTTATGGCAGCTATCTGCTGCCATAACAACAGTATTTAACGTCAAAGTAGTGACGTGTATCCTGGGTGGACAGTCCGGAAATGGTTAAACTACTAGGTCCTACACTACCATCAATTTGCACAATTGGAAAAAATTCTGCAAGATATATTGATGCAATATTGCGCACACATTGGTTGAGCAATATTTGATTCCTTTAAAAACAATTAGCCAAATGGGTACTTTCTTATAACTAAATGAAAAAATATATACAATTTTTTAGAACACAGCTACTTATCAATATTCCTCGCAGTGAAGTCCAGGGCAGCTCATAGCTCTGGTAAAGCAGGTGATCAGCTGGAAGGATCCAAAGCCCATGGGAAAAATGTCACCCCACTGGAACTAGAGAACTCCCTCTGCCTCATCAGGTGTGACCTTTCTGAGACTCTGAGGTAGAGAAGCAGAAGACCTTATCTTCCCTAGGGATGTTCAGAAACTCAGGGAGTTGTGGCGAAAGGAGTTAAAGAGGTCTGTGTCTGTATCGGAGCATGTGGGTAAATGGGCGCTCTGCTATGGTACACTGACTAATGGCAAGTGTATACCCTGAGAGGAAGTCAGGAATGGTCGGATTTTTTCCAACAGATTTTGGTCGAAACTTGTCTTGCATACACACGGTCGCACAAATTTGTCGGAAAATCCAATTGTTCTGAATGAGGTGACGTACAACACGTACGATGGGACTACGCTGAGGCCAGTAGCCAAAAGCTTTCGTCTCCAAATTTTTTCTGAGCATGCGTGGCACTTTGTGCGTCGGAATTCTCTACACACAATCGGAAAAAGTCCGATCGGATTTTGTTGTCGGAAAATTTTAAATCCAGCTCTCAAACTTTTTCCATTGGAAATTCCGATGGAAAAAGTCTGATAGAGCCCACACACGATCAGATTTTCCAACAACATAATCCAATTAGACTTTTTCCGTCTGAATTTCCGACCGTGTGTATGGGGCATTAGAGTGGATATTATTCACAGTGTGCCTTCCCTTTACAAATCATTTCTTCCTCATCTTCTTTGAAAAGGCAGTGCATTGGATCACATCTTCATACTTGGTGGGATTGCCCGGTAGCAAATCCTTTCTGGAAAGATGCATTTCTTATGATTTCAACACTGTTTGAAATCCCTATCAATCCTGATCCTACAATAGCACTTGTAAACTTAAAACTGGCCACTCTCTCCTACCGCCAATTCAAACTCCTATTCCATTACAGCCGCAAAACTAACAATTGCCAAAGCTTGGTAATCCCCGTCCTTATTAATTGGTGAAAATAAAAAAAGAGGCAATCAAGCAATGATCCATGCCAAAACAGAGGCTATAACTCAAGATAAAATATCCAACTTTAAGAATATATGGAATCCTTGGGTGACTCACTTTTTGCCTTCCAATTTTGATGCTTCCCTACCAAGACCTTGGTAATCTCGATTCATACTTCCATTCTCTGCATTCATGGTATGAGTTTATTACCATGTACTACCCTGGGGACCCCTTCTACCTCTCATTTCTTTCTTCCCTATCTATTTTTTCTCCTACCTAAGATTACTTTTTCTTTTATCCTTTTTCTCTATTCTACTTGGTCTGGTAGCATAACTTTTATTTCCTTGGTTATCATTATACCAATTGTACATAGTTCCAATATGTAGTATAAGATTTTAGATTCTATAATAAATTATTTTTTTTTTACATTTTTATTTAAAAAACTATAATGTTGCTAATAATTAAGACCTTCTTTTTTTTTTATCTGAGGTCATCTTATATTAACCTGGTCTAAGTTGGTTTTATCCTCTCGCATACAATGTATGACGCAATCTTTTCAGTAGTTAGATCCATGCTAAAATTGTTTTAGTTAAACTACTTTTAGTTTATGTTGGAACTACAACTCAATATTTTTACCATATATGTGATCTTTTCTTTCACTGCCACCATATATACTTATGTATAATAATTGTTAAAATTCAATAAACAAATATGACAAGAAAAGGCGGTGCATACTTCTAGTGATCATCTACAGCCCTGTTATCCAACACACACCTCATAGGCCACATGTGGCCCTCCATTGCTCTGTGTACAACCCTTTATGTCATAGACAGGATCTACCAACTGTTTGGTGCAGACAATGGAAAACAAGGCTCCCAATGTGCCACCTGCATCTTAGTGCTAGTTTTTCTACAAAATATCCAAGAATGTAAGCAATGCACTTGTCCCAAACAGACCAGAAATGTCATAGTAGGCTTTCTCCTAAAACTTAGTATGGAATTATGTTTAATGGTTGTTAATACATTGTACATTTTAGACATTGGGGTATATGTATAAAACAGTAGATGTGAAATTTACCAAACATTTACTGCAGAGGTACTTTCAGGGTGAATGTGTTTTAAGCAGCATATATGTGGTGGATGTCCTGTTCACAGTTTTATAAATATGTCCCATGTTAATAAACTTTTAAACTACCGTATTTATCGGCGTATAACACGCACTTTTTCCCCCTTAAAATCGGGGGAAAGTCGTGGGTGCGTGTTATACGCCGATACCCAAAAAAAAAATGACAAAAATCGGTTGCGGCGCCGAAAAATGGCGACCGCGGCCGAAAAAGGCCGAAAAAGGCCGAAAAAGGCCGGAAAAAGCCGAAGCGCGGCCGAAAAAGACCGAAGCCGGCTGTTCAGCTCCACTCGTAGTCCCGCCGCCCTGCGCTCGCTCCCGAAACAGCAGGGAGGCGGGACTCCGAGCGGAGCTGAACAGTCGGCTCGGTCTTTTTCGGCCGCACTTCGGCCTTTTTCGGCCGCGGTTCGGTCTTTTTCGGCCGCGCATGCGCGGTTTGTCACGCGGCGGGAAATTTAAACGCTGCAAACTGCAAATGACACTAGCAAGCTGCAAATGACTCTGGGCAAGCTACAAATGACTCTGGGCAAGCTACAAATGACTCTGGGCAAGCTACAAATGACGCTGGGCAGGTTGCAAATGACGCTGGGAAAGGCTGCAAATGACGCTGGGCAAGCTACAAATGACGCTGGGCAAGCTGCAAATGACGCTGGGCAAGCTGCAAATGACGCTGGGCAAGCTGCAAATGACGCTGGGCAAGCTGCAAATGACGCTTAAATGTAAGTTTTTTTTTTTTCCCTAAACTTCTCTCCTAAAACTTTTTTTCCTTAAAATTCCCTCCTAAACTTGGGGTGCGTGTTATACGCCGGTGCGTGTTATACGCCGATAAATACGGTATATGTACTTAACTTTAAAAGTGCAGGGACTAAAATAAAAAAAATAAAAACTTTTCTGTGTGCCTGGGATGCTCTAGGCATCAGCCTTAGCATGGGTTTTAGGGGCTTTTTGAAGGACATGAAGCACCACAAAAGTTAGCCAAATTAAATAACTGTTACAACATACTCCATCTGCCCTCGTATAGCTAACTAAAATAATAATGTATTCCACAGAAAATGCAATGGCTAAATCATTGTTTAGTTTAGGACCATAAGTTAATTTTATGCAAACAATCTTTTGACAATTTTTTTTTTCAATATATATCTTCTTATCTTATTGTCAGTTGTAAGATATAATAAAATTATCATTGCCTGCCACAAAAAAACAACAACAAACATTCAGAAGGATATATAGTCTTCTTTAGTGTGTTTTTGCTAATAATAAGGCCATTAGTTCAAAATGTATTGCATTGAAATAAGTTCTACAATGCTTTTACAACTCTAAGGCATTTAATGGTAAATAGTCTAGAAATGCATAAATTCAGTCTTCAGAATTGCTCACAAACGTTATGATTCAAAAATCTACAATGTTCATATATGGTTAAAATACTTTAGTCAATAACAAAATTATATTGGCAGCACCCCTGTGCCATCCAGGTAAACTAACAATTTCTCAATGAATGTGATTTCAGACATGTCAACACAACTCTAAAAGCTGCTTCTATATACTGTACCTGATTATGTAATTCATCTAAATTGTTAAGTTAAAGCTGTCTGTGAAATTTGGGATTACACTCAGCGGGAATGAATGGAAATTGAATTATAGTAAATCTACCTACAATTGAATAAACAAACTGTTTAGGAGAAAGATATTTCCTTGAGCAGTGTTTCTAGACTTTTGTCACATTTGTACTAATTTACAATATTGGGCCATGAATATGTGCCAACAGCAATAATACCAGTCATTAGTCAGATCAAATTCTTTGCAGGCAAAATTTTTTTTTATGTTTGGCCATATTGGTCTTTGATATGAGTCGACTATTAATGCACACTACCCTTTGAGCCTATATTCAAGACAGATGTGTCCCCAAATTGTCCACCACAGAAAATAAACACTTAAAATAAAATTATAGATTGGTTACAGGGACTGGAGTTGAAAATTTTATTTTTTTCTCCTTGGAGATCACCTTTAATTTAACCACCTGATTACTTTGCACTTAAACCCCCCTCGTGACCAGACCAATTTTCAGCTTTTGGCGCTAACGCATTTTGAATGACAATTGCGCGGTCATACAACACTGTACCCAAATTAATTTTTACCATTTTTTTCCCCACAAATAGAGCTTTCTTTTGGTGGTATTTAATCACAGCTGGGTTTTTATTTTTTGCTAAACAAACAAAAAAAGATGAAAAAAAAAAAAAAAAAAATCATGTTTAATAGTTTGTTATAAAATTTTGCAAACAGGTAATTTTTCTGCTTCATTGATATGCACTGATGAGGCGGCACAGGTGGGCACTGATAGGCTGCACTGGTGGGCACTGATAGGCTGCACTGGTGGGCACTGATAGGCTGCACTGGTGGGGACAGATAAGTCGGTACTGATGGGGACAGCAAAGATGGCACTGATGGGCACGGATGGGTGGCACGGATGGGTGGCACGGATGGGTGGCACTGATGGGCACGGATGATGGGCACTGATGGGCACTGATGGGCACTGATGGGCACTGATGTGGCACTGATGGGCACTGGTACTGATGGGCACTGATGGGCACTGATGACACAGATGAGCACTGGTAGGTGACACAGATGAGCACTGGCAGGTGACACTGATGTGCAGCACTGGCACTGTGGGCACTGAGAGATGGTACTGTAGGCACTGTGAGATGGCACTGTGGGCACTGTGAGATGGCACTGTGGGCACTGTGAGATGGCACTGTGGGCACTGTGAGAGGGCACTGTGGGCACTGAGAGATGGGGCACTTTAATGGGGCAAAGGTGGGCACAATTGACTGGGCACATTGCAGTGAGAGGGACTGATGTCCCTCTCACTGCCGCCGGTGATCGGCTTTTTTTTTTTTTCTCCTCGCGCTGTCAGCGCGAGGAGGAAAAAAAGACGGTTACCGGCTCTGTTATCACATGATCAGCTGTCATTGGCTGACAGCTGATCACGTGGTAAGGGGTCGGGATCGACCCCTTACTCGGATCTGTGATCCAGCGAGTCTCACAGACTCGCTGATCACAGAGCGTGCCGCGCGTGCCCTTCAGGGGGCGTGCAGGCAGCTCGTGTCCGGGACGACGTCAATAGACGTCGACCCGGCACAATAGATCCGCGCTGTAGCCGTCATTTGGCTATAGCGCGGGTCTAAGGTAGTTAAAAAATTGCCTGGTTGAATTCTGTACATCTGTGTTGTACATCACCGTGTTCTAGACGGTCGGACTTGGTGTGATCGTGTGTAGGCAAGACAGTTTCAGCAGAACTCCGTCGGAACTCCTTCGGAAAAACCTTCAGAATTTATTCCGATGGAAAAACGGTCGCATTAGTTGGCCAAAACTGTTTGTAATATCTAGCCTAGACTGCAGGTAGTAACAGTGATGGATCCTTGTTATACATTGAATTACACACACTGAGCTAAAGTACAAAATTATGTGAATTAATATTTTACAATTGGTGGATGGCCAATCTATGTAGTGGCTTAGTTATGTATGTATGGGGCTGTGTTGTGTGTGCCTGGGAATCGATTTGTCACAAATAGCGATGAACATTGGGTTTGAACCAAAGTAAAATTCAGTCTGAACTTTGCCTGTTTGACATTTAACACATGGGTGAACTAAATAGAGTGTTCACCATCCAGCTCAACCAAAGCTTCAGTTACAATGGGAAGTAGAGATGTGCCAAACACCCCCCTGTTTGGTTCACAGCAGAACTCCCAAAGAGAGTAAATGTTCTGACCTGAACGGCGAACCCCATTGAAGTCTATGGGAGCCAAAGAGGAAAAAATCAAAAGTGTTGATGGCTTATATGCAAATAATTGGCCATAAAAGGGGTTTGGAGGTCTGGTTACTGCCCTGGGCGGCATGTATCAATAAATTATATTTTTTTTAAATGATCTTTTTTTCAGGAGCAGTGATTTTAATTATGCTTAAAGTGCAACAAAAAAAATTAAAAAGTCCTTTAAATATAGTGCCTGGGGGTCCCCTTAATGTGCCTGTTAAGTGGCACATCTGTAGCATGCATAAAATATGCTTCAGCAAAAATGACATTTCTAAAGGAAAAAAAAAACATGTCAAATCCCATCTAAAGTGACTCGCGATTAAACGCCATGACCCACACCAAAATCCAATATCCATACCAGACCCTTATCCGAGCATGTAGCCCAGCAGGTCAGGAAAGGGGAGGGGACAAGTGAGCACACCCCATCCTGAACAATGCCAGGCCACATGTCCTCAACATGGGGGGGTTGTGCTTTGGGGCGGGGGGCTCTGTCCCCCCACCCCAAAGCACCTAGGCACCAAGGGCCTCTTCCCGACAACCCTGGGCTGTGGTTGTTGGGGTCTGTGGGCGGGGGGCTTATCGGAATCTGGAAGCCCCTATAACAAAGGGGCCCCCAGATCCCGCCCCCATGTGAATGGGTAGGGGTACATTGTCATGATTGATGATTAATTTATATCCATGGACACTTTTTTTCTTTTTTAATAAAGGAATTCTCAAAAACTGTATATTGTGGTTTTTACTTTTTGACACTTTTTTTTGGTGAATGGGTAGGGGTACAATGTACCCGATACTCATTCACATGGGGGGCCTGGATCTGGGGGCCCCCTTGTTAAAGGGAGCGTACAGATTATGATAAGCCCCCCGCCCCCTGACAACCACAACCCAGGGTTGTCGGGAAGAGGCCCTTGGCCCTTGTCCCCATCAACATTTTATTATTTTTTTGGCACGGGGTTCCCCTTAAAATTCATACCATGGACTGGGGGCCTCATGCCATTTTTTCTTTCTTTTTTTTTTACTGGCACTTTTTTTTATTAAGCTGTTAGCAGGGAAACCCATTGACATCCGGCGAACATCCTGCATATTTAGGTGTTTGGTAAATGGCCGAATAGGCAAATGTTCAGCCTGAACTCATGCTCAGTTCGAACCATTCGCCCATCCCTAATCGGAAGTGATACTTTTTGCAGCGGAATATCAAGGATATTCTATTCCTGACCCTTTGTTTACAACCAGCTGCCAGCCAGGAATCTGTCATTTGGCAAGGAGTAGGCTAGGATTGGTCATGTCTTGGGGTCTGGGGGGTCTTTTTTACAAAGTGTGTGATGTGTTTATTTTCTGTTTACTTTTTTTGTGAATCAGTAGGGGTACTAGGTACCACTCACTCATTCATGTGAGGGGGCAGGACATTTGGCTCATCCCTAGTCACAAAGTGGCTCAATTGATCAGGAATTATTGGGATTGGAATGAGAAGTTGAGAGTTATAAATCAGTATATCTACCAGATGGTAGGGAGGGTGGTAGGCTGGAATCTGTTATTATATGTTTGAAAGTTCTATTACCAGAAATAATGTGTGTGTTTGGAGGTGTGCCACCCTGGCAGCCCTGCTACCCTAGACCAGGATCTATGTTGGCTATGCAGAAATTGAGCCATCTGTTTCTTACTTCTTGGTTTAAGATGACAGCTGAGCCACATCTTATCAGCAGCTAAGACCCTGTCTACATGTTTAAAATCTATATTTTGTTCCTACATAAGAGAAAGCAAGTATGCTCAGTATTAGTACCAATCAAGCTGTTGCTATGTTGCAGAGTTACAGGCTCTGAAGCATGCAGCACAGACTACGAGTGACATAGCGGCTGGGGGATGGGAAGCAACAGTGGGCAGCAGGGATATGCAGGCATCTGAAACACCCAAATGTAAAGATTATAGCGATGTCTTTAGCCCAGCAACCTAGCAACAGTTTGATTCAATTGTGGTACTAATACTGAATGCTAGGTTTGCCTTTTTCTATGTACTAATAACATATAGACATCACATGTGGTGATAGTGTATTTTAAAGTATTTTACCTATACTACGCATGCCAGTTAAATAAACAAGCAGAATAATTAAAAAACTATTTTGAAGCTAATTTATGAGACTTAGCAGTAATGTAAGTTTAGGTTACATTACATTCTTTCTATACCAAATGAAAAGGTAAGGTAAATGTGCTTAATTATAAACAGTAGTGTACCAGAATTCCTACAGTTTGAGTGAAACAAAACACAAAGCATATGACTGTCATGCTACTAATGTGTTATCATGTGCACTGCTGGCCTGTTTCTATCAAGCTCTTATTGAGAATTAAGATACAGTGTAAAAATGGCCAGCAGCAGGAAAGTTTTAATATGGGGCAATAGGTCTAACTATTGTATGCATACCGTTTATGTATGCATACCTTTTATTTATTTATGTGGATAGGGGGGGTTTGATAAATGTGAGCAATGCAATGTTAAGCCCCATACACACGCGCAGATTATCCGAGGACCAGGTCCGTCGGATCATGTCCGTCGTACTTTGTCCGATGTTGGTTTTGCGTACACACGGTCGGACAAAGTTGTCGGAAAATCCGATCATTCTGAACGTGGTGACGTTTGTTGCCTACGACGGGACTACGTACAGGCTAGTAGCCAATAGCTTTGGTCTTGTAATGTGATCTGAGCATGCGTAGCACTTTGTCCGTCGGACTACCATACACACGATCGGATTTGGTGTGATCGGACCTTGTTGTCCAAAAATCTATCCAGCAGGAGATAGGACTTTGTCCGTCGGACAATCCGACGTACACTGTCCGATGGTGCATACACACGGTCGGATTTTTCGACAACATTGTCCGATCGGACAGAATCCATGCGAAAATCCGACCGTGTGTATGGGGCTTAAAGTGATTTAGTTGCACACTGATTTTGCACTGATTTTATTCTTTCAAATGATGCTGCGTAATACTTCAAACAAAACATAGCTCCAAAAACAGGTGGTCGGCAACATGTGAATGCTGGACTTTCAGCACCCTAAACCAAAGGCCCTATCAAAATTAGATAACAATAAAAAAAAACACCTTGAACCCATGGTAGTGGTGAACCGAAACTCCATTCTTATTTATAATCCACACCAAGCAAGGCTCTGGCTCCCGAGGTAGGCTGTTCTGGTAAGCTTGGGTGATATTTATAGCTATAGAAAAGGCAGTAATAGGTAGAAATTACAGGTTTTATGTTTCCTGTCTTTCTAATAATGTCTGCATAGCAGTATAAGGGGGATTTACCTCAGAAGGTGATACTGGAGGTTTGGCTGAAAGGCTGAGCTCGGACAATCACAGCTTTGTCAAATGTAGCAGCAGATATCTCTAATAGTCTAATATTCCTGGAAATATTTACCAATTATAGAACCTCTTTTTGTTGAATACAAAAAAACAAATTCTGACAGTCACGGAGGGGGATTAGTCCATCCACACAGCATGGATGGAGGAATCTGTTAGAATTTATTTGTTCAGCTCGCAAGATATACAAAGAAAAAAAAATAACAGTAAATAAACAGTTTTAGACTTCTCATAATGTTTGCCTGCCTGGGCTTGGCTCTTCCTGTCTGCTTTGCATTGGCCTTGCCTGTTCTTATCTATTTGTCTGCAGTTGTCCAGCTAGACCAGGGGTCTCAAACTGCCGGCCCTCCAACTGTTGCAAAACTACAAGTCCCATGAGCCATTGCAAGGCTGACAGTTACAAGCATAACTCCCACAGGCAGAGGCATGATGGGACTTGTAGTTTCGCAACAGCTGGAGGGCCACCAGTTTGAGACCCCTGAGCTAGACTCTACTGTTTATTGCATAGTGAAAGTCGTGCTGCCACACATGCCTGTCTATACCTTAAATAGCATCAATGATAATTTGGCACTTATAGACTCTGTAACCTTGTGAGACCATCACCTGGAAACATAGTATATGTCTATCTGTATTTTGTCCTGTACCTGCTCTCCTTTGTGTCTGCACTTTACTCCGATTTTCCTGCTATTCCTTGTATTTCCACTTTACTCTTGTCATCAAGTCCTTTCATCTCGGGAGCTCTCAAATATCTAGGTAGAGCCAGAAATTCCTTGTTGCCTGTGCCATAATAGATATAAAAATAATGATTTGATGATGTTCATACCCACTACTTTGTACATTATTGAATGCAAAATTCTTTACATGACATTACAGCTTATGATTGATGAGCCAGAAAGAAATTGATTTAATGTTTTTTTACAGATCCATAAGCACATATTCCTAATATAGCATATCATACTCCAATAAATAGTATATTGTTGGCAAACTTAAGGTTTTGCTAATCTTACTAGAACAAGTTATGTCACAATATATTACACTCAACATTCCAAAAAACACTGAATGATTGTCAAAAGGTACAAAAGTGCATTTTTACCGGTAGGATAAATGAATTGGCTTCATCAAATGTAGGTATCAGATTACATTTACAAGTTTTCAAGTGCAATTTAAATTAATAAAGATAAACCAACATTGGGCAATTCTTCAAGTTCTATGGTGAGACCCATTAAGCTGGTAAATGGTAAGATTCAGATTACCAAAATTAACATAGAAAATTAAACAAGTGCATGAAAACATCAGAAATCAACAGCATGATCACACAGAGTGACTAAAAAAATCATTTCCATTTGCATAGAAAGCAGGTAACAGAGAAAATAGTTAATTGATTCTTCAAGGATTTCCTTTTTTATCCTAAAGCATATACAGTGCCTTGAAAACGTATTCATACCCTTTGAAATTTTCCACATGTTTATTCATATTACAACCAAAAACATAAATGCATTTTATTGGGATTTTATGTGATAGATTAAAATGATAAATGGTTTTCAAGATTTTTTACAATTGGTTCCACTAGATTTTAGATATGGGTATCAGAGTAAAGGGGGCTGAATACAAATGCATGCCATACTTTTCAGATATTCATTTGTAAAAAAAACATTTATCATTTTCCTTCCACTTCACAATTATGTGCCACTTTGTTGGTCAATCACATAAAATCCCAATACAATACATTTATGTTTTTTGGTTGTAACATGACAAAATGTGGAAAATGTCAAGGGGTAGGAATACTTTTTCAAGGCACTGTAGTGCTAATGTATACAGTGCTCAAAACAGGGTATGTGCAATGCATACGTTTGGTATAGTGAAGACTAGACTGGTTTCACAGTTAAACTGTGAACAAATTGGTAAACATGTTGGAACTCGTAGGCAGGCCAGTAACTTGGTGCTACCATGTGGCTAAGACTGGATCATACCGTTCATTTACCAGAAAAAAATTAATAAAGTGGGTCAAGGGACAAATATATTTGTAGTTTGTGTGTCTCGGAAGATTGTCATCCCATAGACTACATGAAAAAAATAGCCAAGGAGGTGATGGAGTCTGTTTATTGTGTTGGTTCCATGACTTTGACTGTAGGATATGTTTTTTTTTTTACGTAAGACACTGGTTCTTCAGGGTCAATCAATACATGCTGTTTCCCTTCTGTGGTCTGTAGTAGGACCATGGCTAAGTAAAACCGAATCTGTGAAAGAGAGCTCTGAAAACTTTTTTAAAAGCTTTTCTTTTGCGACTTTAGTCTACAAAGATAAGTTACACATTGATCCTAAACTTAGAGGTCATGTAAGAGGGTTTGGATGCCTTTGAAGGCTGCAGCATCCATCACTTGACTCAGTCTTACTCTCAGACTCTTTCCAGTAAAATCTGTTGGAAATGAACTGGCTAGACTCATTGTACGTTTTGACTTACATGAAATGATTTAGGAGCATCACAATTTAGTCAAGAAAGCACTCCAAGCCACTGGTTACACAACACAGGAGTAGTAGCACAGATATTGGATATCACTCTGTTTTCTTCTCCTGTTAGATTGTTCACTGGGAAAAAAATATTGGAAGGAATCTGGTCTCCAGCCAGGATTCTCCAAAAAAAGGGGAGCTGTCGGACTATCACGGTACATAGAATGTTGTTACTAATGTTCATAAACCAAAGCTAAATAAAATATAACAATTTATTGTAATAGTTCTTCACACATTGATACATTGGACAAACTTTTATAAAATCAAACAAATGTACAGTAAGTATTTCAACTAGTTTCGCTTAACAGCTTCATCAGGAAATACATAAGTTTTACATCTGCAGAAAAAAACAAAAGGAAGAAAGAAACATTTATGAGGAAAGAACTTTCATGTTTGGTGTTAAAAAGATCAATCATTGCTGTAGATCGGCAATGTTGATGGTTTCTCGAAAAGAGGAGAGGGTATGTATAGGGACATATTGAGTGAATTCTTACCCCATTGGGATGCATCTTATGGAGACACGGGCGCACCCCCCAATGCCTAGCTTTTTTTGGAGAATCCTGGCTGGAGACCAGATTCCTTCCAATATTTTTTTCCCCTACATTATACGGATGATGGTACACATTTTATCTGTTTTTCCCTTGTTTAATTTAGAAAGTTAGGCCACAATCTTTCAATTAGATTGTTCACTGTCAATAGATATGCAATGCAGCAGAATCTGACATAGTACAGCCCCTTCAACATGACACTGGGTGCATTCAATGTTTTTTATTAGGACATTTTAGTTAATTTTTTTGTTTTGTCTGTTTTAACCCCTTGCCAACCAGCGCACTATGATATGTCGGCACAATGGCATGCCTGGGCAAATGGGTGTACAGGTACATCCCCTTTAAATCGGGGCATAGTGGCTGCGCCGCCAGTGGAGCGCGCACACCTACTGTGTACTCTGTGAGCATGCCCACGGGTCCCGCAGACTCTGTGTCTGCCGGGGGCCCGTGATCATGTCACGGAGTGGCAGAACGGGGAGATGCCTATGTAAACAAGGCATTTCCTTGTTCTGCCTAGCAACATGACAGAGATCTACTGTTCCCTGTCATTGGGAGCAGTGATCTCCGTCATGTTCTAGTGAGAAAATCCCCTTACAGTTAGAATCACTCCCTAGGGCACACTTAACCTCTTGATCGCACCCTAGTATTTAACCCCTTCCCTGCCAGTGTCATTTACACAGTAATCAGTGCATTTTTATAGCACTAATTGCTGTATAAATGACAATGGTCCCAAAATAGTGTCTGATGTGTCTGCCATAACATTGCAATAATGATACAAATCGAGGATCGCTGCCATTACTAATAAAAAAATTAATAATAAAAATGTCATAAATCTATCCTCTATTTTGTAGATGCTATAACTTTTGCGCAAACCAATCAATATACGCTTATTGCAATTTTTTTACCAAAAATATGTAGAAGAATACACATCGGCCTAAACTGAGAAAAAAAAAATAGTTTATTTTTATATATTTTTTGGGGATATTTATTATAGCAAAAAGTAAAAAATATTGCTTTTTTTTCAAAATTGTCGCTCTTTTTTTGTTTATAGCACAAAAAATAAAAACCGCAGAGGTGATCAAATACCACCAAAAGAAAGCTCTATTTGTGGTTAAAAAAAGGACATAAATTTTGTTTGAGCGCACAATTACGCAAGTGTCACAGTGCCGTATTGCAAAAAGTGCTCTGGTCAGGAAGGGGGTAAATCCTTCCAGGGCTGAAGTGGTTAAGTTCAGCTTTAAACATCTTCTCTAGCTCCATCTCAAACTACAATTTATTAGCAAGCCAGGCTTGCAGTGAATTAACCAGATTCACTGTAAGTTCAGATTCTCACTTCTAGTAGGAAATAATAGGATTGGGAATATTATGGAGAATGGGTGGAAGAAATTGGAGGAAGGACAGTTTTGGTATCTTAAGAATGTTATTACTGGGCACCAGCACTATTGGTTACCACATGTGGGGAAGAGGATTACATTGAAAACATTCCTAAATATTGTTGTACAGTATTTTATAAACATTAGAATTGACATAATATGATATTCATATAATCTGTTAAATGTATTATGCAATATTTTCCATCACATAAGATTTTGCTCATGTTTGCAAAAACTTTAAAATTCAGGTGGAAATGATAGCTAAAATGTCAGACTGCTTTTCAGTAAGTGTTTCAACTTTTTAATGCATGTCACCATATTCAAGTAAATAGCAAGAAAGTGGATTTTGAATGATACTTCAAATATACTTGTGTAGCTTTTTGAAGTGCCTAAAAAACATAAATGATTATGTCATGGATAATTCCAAACTGGTTACAAGGGCCATCTTATTTCTTTGAATTTATGTCAGCCGGTTGGGTCAAGTAAATATACAGAGATACAGAAGAGCATTAATGACAATGACGACTCAATTTTCTAAGCATAAAACCAAAGTTTAAAGGTTAGAATGTGCTAAGCTACATAAGGTCAGCATAATTTGGTCATGGATGTGTGCTATATATTTAAGAAAAACTGTCATTTACAAGCATAATAATTACTACTTGTGCAGAAATTAAAGTATATTCTAAAGAAAAGCTTGAAAAATTGGAAACTTTTACCCGCCATAGTATTTTAGTGATCCAGGAACCACCATCAGAATGCATTGTGCAGTTCTTCAATGTTCAAAATGGTAGAAGAACAACTTTTTCAAGCATATACTTCCAGCCTGCTGATTGGACAATCAAGGAGCAACAGAACAGGGACACATTTTTCTCCTCTATCTCTCTCAGTTTACATAACTGCATTTATATGGACGCTACAAACACTAAATTTGAAGTAAATTTAGCAATCAAGTTTTGATTCTCAGGTTTGTACTATGGAAACAATATGCAATTTGGTTGAAAACTTGTACTCTAAATAGTTTTCTTTTTTTGTAAATCAAAACTTACCCTTCATCTACCTCCATCCCCTCCTTTTTATTATACTTAATTTCTACCCACTAATCACACAGATAGAATGGGGGGGGGGGGGGGTGCTGGACTGGAGGTCCCCTACTCGCCTATGCTATGAAACTTAACTACAAGTAAAATGCCCATCATAGTAAGAAAAACAAATTGTTATCAACATAAGAACCCATGAACAACAATTTAATTAGATTAAGACTCTAAAGTGCTAGCTATCTATCTATCTATCGCATGACTGACAGCTCTAAAGTCTGTCCAAGTTTTTCCTAAAAAACAAAAAGATGGTAAAATTTAATGTCAGTACTGCTTGAATAGACAACAAATAAACGTGTTGATCCATCAAATCATGATGGATAATTTGAAATACCTGACATGGAATAATGTATGTACATTAGAACATATTTTTTGAACTAACTTGGATAACAATCCTTTTTTTTTCAAAGCAATGAGAAGCATTACAAGCATGAAACTGAAAAGCAGCATTGACAAATGTGATAGACTATAATTGCATTTGCATATGTGATGTCAAGCAGGTGTAATACACACGTCTGTCAGGAAATACAGCTGGAGCTAAAGGCTTGCCAGTAAGCAGGAACAGAAAGAGCAAACTATGTCTATTTAAATTGTATATATACATACAGTATTTAGTCCACAGTAAAAAAAAACAAAAACAAAAAAAAAAAAAACAATGTTCCTAACCATAAAAACGATTAAAGATGCTTCAATGCATTTCTGAGGATAGTTTTACCAGGATGAATATAAACCACAATAAACATGCTGTATTTATTGGGGCATACCTTATTTATCCATTGGTTTTGCTAGGATAGTCACAATTGTTTGGCTTTAAAGGGGCAGGGAATGCTGAAAGTGGGCCTAGTTTGCTCAATTGTGTTGACTTAATTTGGATACAAACATAATTAGGCTGGTTTACTAAAAGAGTTGAAAATCTTCACTCAAATTTTTTTCTGAATATTCTCTTAAATTATCCTTAAATGTCATGAATAGTGATGGATAAATGTGCATGGGTTTGATTTGCAAATTGTAACCTTTATCTGTAAACAGAATCAAAAGTAATGCTACCAATTGAGCCCCACTCATAGATCTTTAATTGCTAGGACTCATTCAACTGCCACATGAAGAATTATTTAAATATTGTGCATTCACACTCTCACTATCTTCACCCACTACCCAGCTGCTGTGCCTAAAGTCCAATACACACAAATAAGTGCAGCACTATATTCAATATAAGTAATTAAATAAATAATCAAAATATACCAGTGTCATACAAATGACAAAAAATGTGTTAAGAAAAATGATTTAAAGCCACACATATCAAGTGATGTTCAAATAAGTGACAAACTTTTTTAGGTGTGCCCTTCTCATAAACACACAGAATGAATTGTTGTGACAAATAAAACAAGCTGTGCTCTACCAAGTTCACAAAAGTGACCTTCCTTGCCTTCCCCTTAGATATGCTCACCAGAGATATTTGTGACCTCTTATGTGTATAACCCCCCCCCCCCCCCCCCCCCCCCAGAAATATAGTATCCATGTTCCACTAGAGAATCTATACAAACAAATGACTGTAACTAAAAATTTGATTTTCTTTTCTTTTTTCCTTATGCATCAGTAGGCAGCCAGCAAGGTTACAGTTATTTTGGCAGACGTGCCACTCACCTGCCTAGAATTAGTGGCCAATCAAATTTCACCACTCGTGTGAAATCAGCTGGGCTGCTAGAGCATCATATGCATAGGCTTACCATCACTGTAATTTATATTATAAAAATATCATGCATATACATAGTAGAGATGTAGAAAACGTCTTTAATTTAGATCTATCTCATAACATATTATCCCCCTCCCTCCCCTCCTGATCTGTCGTCCTTTTTACCTTTCTAATTCAGCCTGTATCTAGCATTCCCTGCGCGTATATTTCAGACGTCTTAAATACATTCCATTTCGTCCAGATAGCTCTATAGGATTCGGTCCATCTTCGCTCAGCGCAGCAGAGGTACTCCATATTGCTTATGTATTCCACTCTCTGTAACCACTCTTTTATGGCTGGTTTCCTAGTACACCGCCATTTTTTAGGGATAAGCCCCTTTGCGGAATTGAGCAGGAACGTGACTAACGTTTTCCTGTATTGTATCGAGGTTTTAGCTGTTCCATGAAACAAACAAGTCCAGGGGTGTTGCAGAATCTTTTCCCCTGTAATCTTATCTATATATGCTAGTATTTCCCGCCAGTATTCTCTTATCAGTGGGCAATCCCACCATATATATGTAATTTGCCTCTATCAAGGTTATATCCGTTGCATAATTGTGTACTGCACCTATCATTTGTATTTCATCTATTTTTGTGCCCAGATCGTGTTCCCATTTATTTATAAAAGGTAGGGTCCCATGACATTCTAGGTCTGTTAGAATTGCATATATTTGGGATATTCCATGTCTTACTTTCTGTCTCCGTCGCTGTCGCCTTCTGCTTCTTATTCTTCTGCTTCTTGTTCTTTTTTCGATGTTGACTCGTCGCTGTCTCCTCTTCTAATGGCTCAGACGTGTTGCACTGCCAGTAATTTAGGGACAAGGGGCGGGTCACCGGATCATGTCACATGGTGACCCCGCCCCCTTATGATGTCACAGTCCCAGAAGAAGAAGCAGAAGGCGACAGCGACGGCGACAGAAGCCCGGGCCACCGCTAGTAAAAGAGCTGTTTTTTATTTACACTTTTTCACATCGTACCCCATACTCATTCACATAGGGTGGGGGCCGGGATCTGGGGGCCCCCTTATTAAAGGGGGCTCCCGGATTCCAAAAAACCCCCGCCTGCAGACCCCGACAACCAACGGCCAGGGTTGTCGGGAAGAGGCCCTTGTCCTCATCAACATGGGGACAAGGTGCTTTGGGGTGGGGGGGCGCAGGGCCCCCCTTTCCCCAGGGCACCCCACATGTTGAGGGCACGCGGCCTGGTACGGCTCAGGAGGGGGGGTGCTCGCTCGTCCCCACCCCTTTCCTGACCGGCCGGCTGCATGCTCGGAAAAGGGTCTGATATGGATTTGGGGGAAAATCCATACCAGGCGACGGGGCTAGCGAGGTGTCAATGTCGCTGATTGAGGTGGCATCGCTAGTCCCGTCTACCTGGAGTCACGTTCTAAATGAACGGACTTTTTTCCGTGTGTGGGGCCGTTTGTCCACCGGAAAAGTCCTGGCGTGTATGGGCAAGTCCACATGTTCGGAAAGTCCGACAGGCCTCCTCTGGAAAGTCCGGCGGATTGTCCGGCGGACTAGGTCCGCTGGACAGTCCGGCCGAAAAGTCTGATCGTGTGTACGTGGCTAATGTTGTCTGCATATGCCGCAAGCTTATGCTCTTCCTCTCCAATTTTTACTCCGCTTATATATTGGTTGTTCTGTATTTTAAAAATTGGATTTAAAGCAATTTAAATGTATCTATATGTTGTACTGGTTGATGCTGGGGCACAGTAGAATGTTATACTTTGCAAATTTAAATGTTTTAAATAAACTTACTACACTATGGTGATCCCTTCTCTGACTACATCTACCTGAACTCTTTGGGAAGGGAAGGATTGGTAATATGTCCCATACAAGATCGGAAGTTTACTAGAGAAATCTTGGCATTACAGAACAACTAGCTAAGGAGAGAAGGAGTGGATACTAAATTCCTGGAACATGTTTTGTGACTTTTGTTATATACATAGAAGGTCACAAATATTTATGGTGAGTGAGCACATTAAAAGGAAGGTCACTGTTGTGTGGAACTTGGTGAAGCACAGCTTGTTTTATTAGGCACAATAAGGACACTGAAGAGTGTGTTTATGAGAATGAATTATCACTGCGTGAACTTTTAACACTGTACCTAAAAAAGCTTGCCACTTATTTGAATATCACTTAGTGTTTGTGGCTTTAAATCAGTTTATTAACATAGGTATTTAATTTATATGTATGACACCGGTAGACATCTGCATGCCGGAAATTTTAGTTTTATTTCAAATGCATCCATTCATTAAAGAATTTTGTTTTGTCATATTTGTTATGTTGACCCGATTCGTTTTTAGAATTTGTTTCTTATCTTTAGCGTTCATTCTGTATATTCGTTGGTCCGGGTGGATACAAAAAATTTTGCAGTTTTTTTGAAAGGTTGTTATTTATTCGATATATTATTGAATTGGATGGATTTGAACTGGAAAGGTTCAATACTTTCGGATGCTAGTCCAACTCACCAAGAGAAATGGCATTAGCTGATTGGACAATATCGACTGGCGTCATGTGCATCCGAATTAACAAATGGATCAAAATTTATATCCATTCATTATCCGAATCTGAATTATCGAACCAATTTGAAAATTGTATTTATTTCCCCATGGGTCTGAACTACTATCGTATCATGTGATGTCATCTGATTGAAAGGAATGAAGCGAATGCATTTGTTAATGTGTTATACATTCTTGTTGGATTTGTTGACATTTATTACTATGACCATTTGAAGATTTGTATACATACGAATCTCTGAAAAAAAAATTTTCATCAAAAAAAAAATCAATGTATGGGGGGTCCCCGGGTACTTTCCGGTGTGGCCACTGCCCACATTACCCATGGATTCAGGAAGGCACAACTTTTATCCTTCCCAATGGGGAAACCTTCTCCCCCATTCAACATGCCAACTATGGCACGAGGGGAGTATTTTACCTAATGGTCTGTGCTTGCAATGTGTTTTATGTAGGCAAGACAATTAGAGAACTAAGACAGAGAATGGGAGACCATTTATACTATTCATCCAATGCCAAACTTATCATGGTGGACCGCCACATAGGCTTACACCATAGATTCCAACCTGAAGTTGTTAAATTCCTAGTCCTGGAAGTTATTCCAGAAGACCCACGGGGGGAGATTGTGATCGAGTGATCCTGAGATGTGAAACTATGTGGATCGAGCGACTCAACGCCCTCATATCACCGGGTCTTAATGAAGCCATTTCATATAAACCCTTCTTATGAACGTCTTATTTCCTGACTCTGGCTTTGTTTCTGTTCCTGGTTTCTGTTTATTGTTTATGGGCTTTTGCCTCTTGCCTATAGTTTTTATTTCTGTATTTTTCTTCTTCTCTTTTTTTACCCTTCACTCCCCCCCCCTTTCATTACTCCCCCCCATCTCATTCACCTGTACCTTTCATAATCATGACGAGTTTTGATTGTGATTTTGGTTTAAGTACTATTCCATAAATACTCTTTATTCAATTTTAGGATTAAGAAACCTTTTGTGATCCTTTGTGGTGTGATTATGGCATTGACTGGGATGCAATCTTTGGCACACACATCGCCTCGCTAACTGTTTGTTTAAACTGATTTTTCTTGTATAAATCTTGTTGTCAGGCATGATTTGCCATGGGATCAACAGTCTCTTGAGGCGATGTATATTCCCCCTAGTGGCGGACATGCGTCTCTCCATTAAAAGGTGGGCCCCCATTCTGTGGATTCCCCTTCTTCCCTTGATGACGGCCTTTGGCCATTCTTTTGTGAGGGTTACACACGTACGCACGTCATGTCTGTGCAGTGGGCAAGATGGAACAGATGAACTGCTCAACTACTGCCAGCGCTACCTGTGTTTTCATGACAGGAAGCTGCTTGGCACTTGCTGTTATTGTCAAGTTTTGTGGTCATTATTTATGATGTGGACTAACGACCCATATCTTTACATATACTCATGGCACCTGTTTCTTTAGTCCAATGGCTGTAGGGGACCTGTTGCTGGACACGTCTGACCAATTAACATCGCTTTTTACAAACAAGTTTACCTGCCTTTATCCTTGGAATACGGCTGTGTTTTGAGTTTTACCTTTGATCCCCAGGTGCCATACTACTTACATGCTATCTATCGGGTGGGTTAGTCTTTTGATTGGATTGATAGTTCCCTTTCCCCTTCACTTTCCAAAGTGTGTTCATATTCAGCATTCACTGAATATTGTTCTACATTATTTACTATTTTTCTGTATTTTGCCACTTATGTTGCCTGGTGTTTTATGCTTTATGGTATCACCCAGTTAAGCATTCACATTGTATCCTGGGTCACACCAGTAAACTCGCTCATCCATGTCTTTAGGGAACTAGCTTTGTCCACTGGTCCAAATCATTTGGTGGAGGGGGGATTATGGTGTGGGGTTGTTTTTCAGGGGTTGGGCTTGGCCCTTTGGTTCAAGTGAAGGGAACTCTTAAGGTGTCAGCATACCAAGACCTTTTGGACAATTTCATGTTCCAAACTTTGACTATTCTTCCAATGCTTCTGGAAGAATAGTCAAACATTCCCATTGACACACTCCTAAACCTTGTGAACAGTCTTCCCAGAAGAGTTGAAGCAATTATAGCTGCAAAGGTTTGGCCAACTCAATATTGAAACCTACAAACTAAGACTGGGATGCCATTAAAGTTCACAAATTTGTAAAGGTATACTTTTGACAATATAATGTATATACAGTAGTAGGGTGACTGTAATAACCTCTTAACACATAGGAGTTAAATAAGGTTCCTACATATTGAAAGTATAAAGAAAGTCTGTGGAAAGAATGGTTGCTACAAAAGATTTCTACTGTGCATATTTTAACATAAGACAGACTGCGTTTATTCAAGCCAACGGCTTGAACCAGCTCAGTGCTGCAGTTCCCCTTGGTGATACAAGGTGTATTCATATCCCAGCACAGCAGCTGTGGATAAAATGGAGACCACAGGCACTTTATTATGATATCTACACAAGAGAATGGTCACAAAAGAAATACACCTGTAAGCATGTTTTGCAGTTCATGGCTGTAGAATTTTTTTTGTTCACTCAAAATAGGAAAAGCATTTATGAATACAGTTAATCTTGTCTCTTTAATACTACCTTTGCTTTTTTTCTGTGATCAGTACAAAAAAACAAATGATAAAAGAAAAATATTGACTTATAGTGGTTAAATTACCACATTAGAAAAACTAAATTAACTTTAACCTACCGTATTTGCCGGTGTATAAGGTGACTGGGCGTATAAGGCGACCCCCTAATTTTCCAGCTAAAACGTTGGTTTGGAGATATACTCGCCGTATAAGATGACCCCCTTCAGGTGCTTTAGATGGAGGGTCAGATGCCAGATGAAGGGTCAGGTGCCAGATGGAGGGTCAGGTGCCAGATGAAGGGTCAGGTGCTAGATGAAGGGTCAGGTGCCAGATGGAGGGTCAGGTGCCAGATGGAGGGTCAGGTGCTTCAAACCAAAGCGGTGGATGGCGAGGTGGCCATGGAAGGAAGAGGAGCCAAGGGGTATCCACATTCAGTAACATACTGTATACAGTATTACAGTATACCATGCTGAGCCAATCACAGCAAACAATGTGTTCTATTATGACATTAGACATACTAGACACCCAAATAACGTAATCTAAAAACACTGAATACATGTAGCATGCTCTGCTTTCCACATCTCCTGCAGCTCTCTGGCCGCATTTACCAGCAATTCATTCTTTGGCATTCATTTTGACAACCACAAAATATTCCCTATCACAGGAGTGATCTTATTTCTCCTGTGTAAATTGATACTCTCAGAACAGTTTTGCTGTGTCAATGAGACTTACAATATAGCAATGTTATTATTGCTTCATTGTAACTGCCCTGGTTCATTCATAGCTTATTAAAGGGGAGAACTTTGATCCACATATGATGTGAGTTAAAGCAACCTTGCTAGTTAAAAAAATAAACCAAGTTACTAATTAACATTTTAGAAACCCTATGTTAACATACTACCGTAGTAAAAGCACATACATTCAAAAAATGTTTTTAATTTAATTTGTAAATAACTTTTTCCTGCTTTGCAACAGTAAAATAATTCCATTGTCATTATAAATAAGACAAATACTAAAATAACAGTCTTTATCTTTAGGAACAAAGAGATCAAACTAGAAAAATGTGTGTATTTCAATTTTGTTACACTTTTTTTTTTTTTTTTACTAGGCATGGTTGCAGATAAAGCCTTTTTTGCCTTAGGTATAGATGTAAATTTGTCCTAAGTGTAATTACACCTACCCTACATGCTTAATTGCCTTATAAAACTATACCATCCCCTGTCTCAGATACCTACCTATTAGAATCCAATGGCCACCACCTTATGCAAAGCTGCAACTGTACAGTGGATTCTCATTGACATCTCCTAGGGCTAGAGATGAGTGGGAGGCAATCCTTTAGAAATTTATGAGAACACACTCCAAAAAGAAGAGTTAGACCTCATGCATGCATGTATGCACATTAATTTATTCCAAGGGCTAGGAAAAATGAATGTTCTGGCCAGTAGAATGAGTCATATGCTTCTAAATGTTATATATCTATAAATGCCTGTAATATATGTCATGATGAACTTTTTTTACGTTTGATCCTGCAGAAAGCCCTAGCATAGATAAACGTTTTTCTAT
Organism: Lithobates sylvaticus; assembly: GCA_028564925.1. Taxonomy (NCBI): domain Eukaryota; kingdom Metazoa; phylum Chordata; class Amphibia; order Anura; family Ranidae; genus Lithobates; species Lithobates sylvaticus. Next base: position 394,382,567 of record CM053027.1, read on the forward strand.
ATGACCTTGTGCATAAAACCTTATTTAGAAAAGTTTTGCTGTAAGTATTGCTGAAAGGTTATGGAAAGTAAGTATCTGATGGGGAGATTTTTCAACAAGGTGGCTTAACAAGGTGGACTAGTTTACAGAAATCAGCTTATTCTTTGAAAAAACTGTTATATTCATATGCAGGGACGGACTGACAACTCATGGAGCCCCCAGGCAATTTGAGATTATGGGGCCCCCAGGCAATCAGAGATTATGGGGCCACACAGTATACACACACACAGTATATAATAACACAGTATACACATACATGTACACACAGACATGTTTATATTGGCTGAGAAGGTACTGGAGAGGTGGGGCAGCTATAATATCAGGATTTTTAGACCAAAAGGATGTCGGTAAGGGACATTTCAGAGAAAGATGTAAAAAAAACACAGATTTTTACATACTGTCCCTGGTTTTACTGAGGCTGGCAACCCTGATGGGGCCCCCTAGTGGCCCGGGGCCCTCGGGCTGTGCCCGAGTGGCCGAATGGTCAGTCCACCCCTGTTCATATGTCAAAAGAATTTTCATCTAGTACCTTTTTAAAGCAAGGTATGGTGCTCTAACAAACATTTATTGGAAACATGCTGAGAAAAATATGTTGACATCTTTCTGAGAATGCTAGTTCACTGACTGTCTGTAAAATTCAGCACTTTGAGACACTGAAGCTAGCCATAGATGAATAGAATTTTGAACAAAAATTCTTATGGAAAATCTTTGGAAATTTTGTACAAAAATTCTCAGATCATTCAAGTTTTAACATTTGGTTTTGGAACGAATGGACTTGACTGAACGAAAACAGCATACAGTGATATAATTTAATTTGGTCAAGAAACATGACAATCCTGCTCCTTCAAAAACATTTTCATCACTGCGGTCGAAAATTAATATCAGATTGATCCACTAATAATTAGAAAAACAAAAAAAACTTTCTTAGAACATTCCTTTCCTAAGAATTTTAATTTGGAATTCTACCAATCGATGGCCAGCTTTAGAATAATCATATATCAAGAAAAGTAAGAGCTCATGATCTACAAATGGCTGCCTCCATACTTTGTCACTGCAGGTTTCCTTTAGAAATCACCTAAGGGTCCTTTGATTAGTTTACCTCCTTGGTAGTTTCTCTGTAATATGTTTTAGCAATATTATTTTTTTTTTTATAATTTAATTTATGGGACTATTTGTCTTACTTAGTCACACATATTGCATGGAATTTTTTTTATCTCAGCTAGCTAAATCCAGTAATTAGGTGGGAGTTTAAATACATTCTACATTAGGGACCCGTTCACACTATGTTACCTGCATTTTTTCACGGAGAACAGCAATGACACTGGGGAGAGATTTAATAAAACTGGTGCACACAAAATATGGTGAAATTGTGCATAGTAACTATGCACGTTTCCAACTTTAGCTTGTACTTTTAGATTGGCTACTATGCACAGCTGCACCAGATTCCAGTTTTAGTAAATCTCCCCAATGGAAAACAAGTTTTCTATGTGTCAAGTTCACACCAAAACATGCTGTGTCTTTGAGTTCCAGAGATGTGTGATATTATGAAAATATATTGCATAATATCGCACATCTCTGGAACTGGAGAGCCTTGCATGTCACCGCACAGCAAGTGCAATGCACAGTGCTGCACTGCAGTGACATGAATCAAGCATTACTTTGTGCAGTTCAAGTAAAGTTGATACAAAAAAGGGGGAACATGTGCATCACACTTCTCCCTGCTGCCAACTCGAAACTGCTATGGGCAGTGTAAATGGGCCCTTAAGAGTGTTTTGCAGATGTAAATAAACATTCAAGTGATTTGGACCCTTCCTAGTATTCACACCAGGTGGTGATCATCTCCTGCAGCAGGACAATTAATTTGGAGCTTTTGGAATTTGGAACCATGTATTCACACAGTGGAATGATCTTCCCCTGCAGCCGTCCTGTTAGCAGTAGCAAGGCGACCCCCCTTTTCACGAAGTGTAAGCAACTTAAATTGTATTGTGTTTACAATGAAGTGTTTCTGTGCTCAGTTTAAAACATGTAACATTTTCTTTTGAAATGCCATTTAGGCTAGAACAAACTTTACCTAAGGTGTTCAGAAATTCAGCATGCCTGGTTGCTTTCTAGTACACTCTCATGTTTATATCTCTTAGAAAGATTCAGAGAGATTGATGAATCTTATTTCATCAGCTTGTCTCTTTGAAGAAAATGTTATTTTTGTAGGTCAGCTCTGAACACATTCATGGTGTCTTTTTCCTTAGTCTAGGCTTTTTTTTTTGCGTTGAGGCTGCATTTAATGAGCCTGCCAGAGAGACCGTGGGCTCTGTTCCATTTCACTTGGGTAGTGATAGGAAGGTCATTCAAACAAAATGCTCAGTGCTTCATATGCTACTTTAATCAGACACACAACATATAGGCTTTGATCTATATTATATAGTTTCCTTAAACATTAGCAGGCTAAGACACTTTTGTACTTCCACTGACATTCATTTTGTCTGATATAACCTATACAGATGTATCTGCTTTGAGGTTTTTTCTAAGTTAATGGAGGTCACTACAGTTAGCCATCTTAACAGGGCAGGACTGTGCCTGAAAAAAAGCTATGCAATATAAAGCCTAACAACCCATATTTATGTTGGTAACCCATGTTTGCTAACTTCAGTGGAACTTTAATGTTTTATATCTGTAGCCATTACTTGGTATAGTGCTAGTGCTATTTGCAGGGCAACTTCAACTTTAGTAAAAATTGTTCTTTAACCTCTTTCTGACCGCATATAGTCATATGACGGCGACAAGAAACATCTGTTGTCCCGGGCCGCCATCATATGACGGCATTTCCATTGCGGCCACTAGGGGGTGTGCGCGCGTCGCTGGGGACCCGATGCGCGATTGCCCAGTAACTGAGCAGGACGTGGATCTGTGTGTGTAAACACACAGATCCACGTGCTGTCAGAGGAGAGGAGACCGATGGTGTGTCCCTTGTACATAGGGACACTGATCGATCACCTCCCCCAGTCAGTCCCCTCCCCCCACAGTTAGAATCACTCCCATAGGGAACATATTAACCCCTTGATCACCCCCTAGTGTTAACCCCTTCCCTGCCAGTCACATTTATACAGTAATCAATGCATTTTTATAGCACGGATCGCTGTATAATTGTGAATGGTCCCAAAAATGTGTCAAAAGTGTCCGATATGTCCGCCGCAATATTGCAGTCACAATAAAAATCACCACCATTACTAGTAAAAATAAATAAATAATTAAAATGCTATAAATCTATCCCCCATTTTGTAGATGCTATAACTTTTGCGCAAACCAATCAATATACGCTTATTGCAATTTTTTTTTACCAAAAATATGTAGAAGAATACGTATCGGCCTAAACTGAGGAAAAAATTTGTTTTAAAAAAAAATTGGATATTTATTATAGTAAAAAATATTGTGTTTTTACAAACTTGTCCCTCTTCTTTTGTTTATAGCGCAAGAAATAAAAACCGCAGAGGTGATCAAATACCACCAAAAGAAAGCTCTATTTGTGGGGAAAAAATGATAACATTTATTTGGGTACATTGTTGCATGACCGTGCAATTGTCATTCAAAATGTGACAGCGCTGAAAGCTGAAAAATGGCTTGGTCATGTCTGGTAGGCAAGTGGTTAAATAACCCTCCTCTTCTTGGTTCACAAGCATGGTTCTGGCTGGCTCCTTTTCATACTGCACATGCATGCCACGGCCCCATTCTTTCCATTCATTCCAATGGGTAAACTGTACCCTGAGAAATTACTGGAAGCTTTTGTGAGTCTGATTACCCGTAGGAATTAATGATTTAAAGTAGCAACCATGTCAGGGGAAATCTATCTAAATTAGGGAGCGACAAAATAATTATCCTAGCTGGTCTGCACTAGGGTGGATGGGGTGATGGTTATTAAAGGACAACTTCACTAAGGGTAAAGTTGTCCTTTAAACACAAACTTAAATTGTATGCAGGGGTGGCCCATGCATTGTGGGTGCATGGGCGCCGCCCCCTAATCCTTGCAGCCGCCTCTCTATCCATGCGCCTGGCCCCTTTCAGAATGCCAGATGCATGGACTCCTATGGCAGCGTGGGAGTGGCTGCATATTATTGGCACAGAAGCTGCATATGGTGGACACAGCAGCTGCATACAGTGGGCACAGAAGCTGCACATGATGGGCACAATGGCTGCATATGATGGACACAGAGGCTGCATACGATGGGCACAGAAGCTGCATATGGTGGGCACAGAAGCTGCATATAATGGGCACAGAGGCTGCATATGAAGGGCACAGAAGCTGAATATGGTGGGCACAGAATCTGCATATGATGGGCACAGAAGCTGCATATGATGGGCACAGAAGCTGCACATGATGGGCACAATGGCTGCATATGATGGACACAGAGGCTGCATACGATGGGCACAGACGCTGCATATGGTGGGCACAGAAGCTGCATGTAATGGGCACAGAGGCTGCATATGAAGGGCACAGAAGCTGAATATGGTGGGCACAGAATCTGCATATGATGGGCACAGAAGCTGCATATGATGGGCACAGAGGCTGCATGTGATGGGCACAAAGGCTGCATATGATGGGCACAGAGGTTGCATATGATGGGCATAATGGCTGCATATGATGGGCACAGAGGCTGCATATGATGGGCACAGTGGTTGCATTTTATGGGCAGAGTGGCTGCAATTGATAGCACAGTGAGGTTGCAATTGATGTTTTTCTTCAGTGTTTTCCAGAATTTTTCAGGTTGTTTGTGCCCCCCCCAAAAAAATTTAGAGCACCATTGAGCACTGATTGTATGTAAAGCAAAATCTTTCTTTTATTTGGATAGAATGTAGAATGAATTAGAATCCTTGTTTTTTTTTTATGTCTGGGTCCCCACTGGGGAGTCACCCTCTCAATTTGTCCTAGTGATCATTGCTTCTAGTAAAGAAAGTGATGGGAAAGCCAACATTTTTAAGTTGTTACAGGAACAGATAGTGTGGGGGACTAAAAGGGATAGCAAATGCAGGTATCCAGTGACAGCAGGGCTACACCTCAAGAAACTGTAATCAGACTATGATTTAAATAAAGTGTAAAAAAGCACACAACACATATTCTACACCAACACACCATAAACATAGCAAAAGTGAAAAATAAATGAGACAATGAAGCAAAAACTAAACCAACAACCTAACTATAATACAATATATAGAAGTGTGAGGAAGCTCACAAAAACAGGGTATTATCAGAACTGTGACTGGGAGCAAGAGGAGCAGATATGGGGCAAAAGGATATGAGTACTGGATGCCAGGTACAGGATGCAGGATAATCAGCAGCATGTATATGGCTAACAGGCAAAACACTGAAGCACTGATGAAAATCAAGGAAGGGATTATATACTGTACCTTCCCAGTTGCCAGCATCAGGTGGAGCCTAGTTACTGGGATCTGCTGGCTTCTAGGAGACACCAGCTGGTGGCCACCAGAACTGTGCTCTTCAGTTCTGGGAACCACAGTGCCACCAGCAGGTGATCCAGGTCCTGACACTTCCATTGGGGACTAAATTTTGTGGGGTCTTCTCTTACTTCCCACTGTTTCTCTGGGATAGAAAGTGAAGGGAAATCTCCCTGAAAGAATAAAGCAAGAAACATATAAAGGTCTTAACCAGTATCTTCTCTACTCAAAACAAATACATGGCTTTACATTCATTGTAGAAATGAAGGTAAAATCAGAAAGGTGGCCATTGCTGATCTATCTTTTTGAAAATGCTAGTTACCTGGATGACATATTTATACAGATCATGCGGTTTGACATTCCATTTGCTAATATGCATACAGTACTGGTTCTGGGTAAGAAAAACGTTGGCAATATTTGACTTAGTACATGTTTCCTTCTAGGTAAGTTATGGGCCCTACAGAAGACCCAGCTGCCCACTTTTACTGTGACATGCCAACTCCTGGTTTTTGCTATGAATCCCAGAATACCAATCTAAATCTGCATTTTGCCATCATGTAATTTTGGATCCATATAATAAGGTTTTTTTATATATACAAAAATGCCAACCTGTCCTTGACTAAAGTGACACTGGCATCATTCGTCTACCTCCTCTCTATGTGGAGTAATCCAGAATATCCCACCAATAAGCATTTTTCTGCATGGTAAAATCATGACTGCATAATCCTTACATGTCTATGGCCACTATAAAGAGGTTCTCAAAACTGGACCTCTATATGGTAAAGCTTCAAGCTACCACGCCCAATCCTTTAAATTCAAGTCTACATATACATACGTGATTGTAAATCAATAGATTGAAAATATGTGGTGACCTCCATGCTATGCTACTGTATTAGATAATGTCTGATAAGGATTCCTAGTTAATGAAAATAAACCCCTTTAATTTCCCAAAGCAACTGACTTGTCCTTTTTTTATCAAAGGTCAGAGTTTATTTGTTAGGTGGAGCCAGTGTTTTCCTACACAGATCTGATACTAAGCATTGTAAAGTTTATTGTAAAATGTTTTCATTGTTTATCATCTCAATACAATTTTATAGCATAACATGCTATCATTTTCCACAACTCACCTAGGAATTTGCCTAGGATTCTCCTTTCAATAAATAATTGAGTAATTTATGAAACTAGCGCTAAAAAGAGCAAAGCCTAGTAAAATGGTCACAGTGTTAGCCCACAGGATATCATATTGCTATATTTTATGTAAGGCTTAACTAACTACAAATATGCCCCAAACTCAATTTCCAGCATGGAGTAATGAGAATGTAATGGAAAGATAATGGGTCTCTTGACATTAATGTACAGCTCCATAAAGTTTTGAATACATAGTGCATCGTTGTTGATAATGATTGTCTCCAGAAGTTATGTTTTACTAAGTTTAAACTTGCCAAACCGGCAGCTTCATCTCAATGTCACAATTACCTTCAATGGACAGTTTCAGTAACAACATCACATGGTTTAGACTTCTGAAATATTTTTTATGTATTAATTGGCAAGCATTGCATGTAGCAAGCCTTAAGCACCATTAGCGGTAATAGCTGAATAGATTTGAATGAATTTAAATACATACTGTATTGAGAGAACATGTACAAAAATTAGGTACCATTTGTATAAGTCCCAGCAAATTGTGTTTTGAGTGTAGTGACTTATCTGAGACACAATAATTAATCAAAACATACTGCTTAAAAATAAATATGCTGAGTTCAGGGTGTTTAACATAGAATCTAATGGATAGTGAAACAATTCACCACTCATGCAGTGTTGTTTGTGAAATATAATTTATTATTTCATATTTAAATAAGATGGGCATTCTAATCATTATTAAATATAAATAACAGCTGCACAGTGTTATGTACCAAAGTAAATTAAAGTGATTGTAAAGTCTAGTTTTTTTTAGTTATAAATAACAAACATGTTAAACTTACCTGCACTGTGTAATAGTTTTGCATAGAGTAGCCTCGATCCTCTTCTTCTCTGGTCCCTCTTCGGTGCTTATGCCCCCTCCCTTTTGCGTGCTCCCAAACAAGCCGCTTGATATGGGAGCACCTGAGCCAAACCACAGCTCCCTGTGTCCATTCAGACACAGAGCCGCAGCCCTGCCCTGCCCCCTTTCTCTCCTCATTGGCTGACTGACTTTAATTGCTGTCTCAGCCAATGGGGAGGGGAGTCCCGGGCAGCCGAGACACTCCTGCAACATTGCTGAATCTAGAGGGACCTCCGGTAAGTATTAGAGGGGCTGAGGGAGGCTGCTACACACAGAATGCTTTTTATCCTAATGCATAGAATGCATTAAGATAAAAAACCTTCTGCCTTTACAATCACTTTAACAAAGCATTTTAACCACTTAAGGACCAGCCGCCACAGTTGCACTTCAGCAGGTTGGCTCTCCTGAGCAAATCGGCATCATAATACGTCGGCCACTTTAACGTAGGGGGCATGCCTGCGACACCGGAGCCAATGCATGTGTCCGCCCGCCACCCATGATCACTCCTGAGAGAGATATAATTGGGATCTGTCACTGGAAACAGATATATCCCCATTCTGTAAGGGGAGGAGAGACAGATCTGATGATCCTAGTGATTAGGAACAGCAATCTGTCACCTTCTCCAGGCAGTACACTCCCCTACAGTTAGAAACACCTCCCTAGGGAACACTTAACCCCTTGATCACCCCCCAGTGTTAACACCTTCCCTGCCAGTGACATTTATACAGTAATCAGTGGCTATTTTTAGCTCTGATCGCTGTATAAATGTTAATGGTCTAAAAAAAATGTCAAAAGTGTCTGATCTGGGTGTCGTAATGTCGCAGTCCGCTAAAAATTGCTGATCACCGCTATTACAAGTAAAAAAAAAAATTCCATAAATAGGGATGAGCCAAACACCCCCTGGTTCGGTTTGCACCAGAACCTGCAAACAGACCTAAACTTTGTGTGAACTTTAGAACCATATTAAAGTCTATGGGACTCGAATGGTCAAAATCAAAAGTGCTAATTTTAAAGGCTAATATGCAAGTTATTGTCCTAAAAAGTGTTTGGGGACCCAGGTATTGCCCCAGGGGACATGTATCAATGCAAATATTTTTTTTAAAAACTGACGTTTTTTCAGGAGCAGTGATTTAAATAATTCTTAAAGTGAAACAATAAACGTGTAATATTCCTTTAAATTTCATACCTGGGGGTGTGCATAGTATGCCTGTAAAGGGGCACATGTTTCCCGTGCTTAGAACTGTCCCTGCACAAAGTGTAATTTCTGCAGGAAAAAAGTCATTTAAAAGCACTCACAGCTATAATGAATTGTCGGCTCCCCGTAATACAGAGAACAGTCATTGAAAGTCATTGATAAAAAAAAAAAAAAGCGTGGGGTTCCCCCCAAATTCAATTACCAGGCCCTTCAGGTCTGGTTTGGATTTAAAGGGGAACTCCACGCCAAAAAAAATAAAATGGTGTGGAGTTCCCCCCAAAAATCCATTACAGACCCTTTATCCGAGCACGCAACCTGGCAGGCTTCAGGAAAAGAGGGGGGGACAAGAGAGCGCCCCCCCCCTCCTGAACCGTACTAGGCCACATGCCCTCAACATTGGGAGGATGTTTTGGGGGTCTGTGACCCCTCAAAGCACCATGTCCCCATGTTGATGGGGACAAGGGCCTCATCCCCACAACCCTGGCCGGTGGTTGTGGGGGTCTGCGGGTGGGGGGCTTATCGGAATCTGGAAGCCCCCTTTATCAAGGGGACCCCCAGATCCCGGCCCCCCCTGTTTGAAATGGTAAGGGGGTACAGAAGTACCCCTACCATTTCACAAATAAAGTGTAAAAAAATGTTAAAAAACACACAGACACCGTTGGGAAAAGTCCTTTATTAAAAATAAAAAAAAAAAAAAGATTCCAGTGGTGGTAATCCACTCTTGGTATCCAGCGATGCCTGATCTCTTCTCCGGGGTCCAGCGATGGGTGATCTCTCCCGATGGTCCAGCGCAGTGCATCCTGTCTCCACGGAGACACTGCAGGAATCCCGACAGCCTGATAAGGTCTTAGCTGAGTAGGACGGGGACACCCGTCACCTGACCCCGCCCCCCTCTGATTCAAGGGGAAAGCCGGGCTTCCCCAGTGACCCCCCCCCCTCTGATGTAACGCAGGTTTCCATGCTCCTGAAAAAAACGTCTGTTTTTAAAACTTTTTTTTGCATTGATACATGTCCCCTGCGGCAGGACCCAGGTCCCCAAACACTTTTTATGACAATAACTTGGATATAAGCCTTTAAAATTAGCACTTTAGATTTCTCCCATAGACTTTTACAGGGTGTTCCGCGGCTGTTCGAATTTGCCGCGAACACCCCAATTTTTTGATGTTCGGTGAACAGGCGAGCAGGCAATGTTCGAGTCGAACATGAGTTCGACTCGAACTCGAAGCTCATCCTTAGCCATAAATCAATCCCCTATATTTTAGACACTATAACTTTTGCGCAAACCAATCGAAATACGTTTATTGCGATTTTTTTACCAAAAATATGTAGAATACATATCGGTCTAAACTGATGAAGACTTTTTTTTGTGGGTTACTTATTATAGCAAAAAGAACATTTTTTTAAATTGTTGATAATTTTTTGTTCATTGCAAAAAAAAAAAAAAAAAAAGCAGAGGTGATCAAATACCACCAAAAGAAAGCTCTATTTGGGGGAAAAAAAGGACATAAATTTTGTTTGTGTCGCACGACCATGCAATTGTCAGTTAAAGTGGGGCAGTGCTGTATCGCAAACAATGGCCTGGTCATTAAGGAGACAAATCCTTCCAGTCCTTAAGTGGTTAAAGCAGGGCCAAATCCATGATAATCACCCTTTAGTAAAGCAAGTTATTTCATATTTATACCAAAATATAAATTTTTTACTATGCTGTAACTTCCGTACTGAAGTGTTAGAGAAGTAATCCACCAAGATTCTCCAGGTCATTTCAGTTTTGCTGCCTGATTGGAGAGCTATCATGCTGGAAAATGTCTCATCATGAACAGACATCTGCTGATTAGACATTGCAGTACACTGATATTGTTACCAAATGAGGCATCCCTCTTATCTTCTCAGATACATATTCCCTAATATATTTAAAATACTGAACTAAGTAGTTGATCACCTATATATGATTTTATGCCACATGGAAAATTATTTTCTCTACCAGTATAATTGCATGAAAATTGTGCAGAGGCCAAATGTGGCAACTGTACAGAAATTCGCCATTATAATAAAGTTATCATGTCTGACAGTAAAGCTTGGATTATGCATACATTCCTCTTACTAAATCTCTGAACTGTCTACTTTACAAAATGGGGTCATTTTGGGGGCATTTATATCTTCTTGGCATTTTTGCAACATTGCATTTTTATTGGGTGTAAAAAACTAAATTTTTCGACAGACGAAACATATAAACCAAAAATGGTGTTTTTGTCATTTTGTCATTTTGCCGATAGAGAAAAAGGTGCCGATAATGGTGCCAAAATCGCATGTGATTTTGCTACAATTTTACAGTGATTTTACTGCGATTGTTGCGCAATTTTGCCACAATTTTACCATCATTTTATTATGCTTATGGTGAGGTTTAGGTCATGTGACTCAAAAACTGCATCAAAAACATAACATGGGTGTGTTAACGATGTGTTCTTGCTGCATTTTCAATGCTTTTTAAAGGGGAAGTGTGTTTCTTGCGCTGATGGTGCCGATGATGGCCAACAATAAACTCATATTTTTTTAAATTCATGATATTAATTAAAACGTCTAATATAATACAATTATGTATAAAAAATATATATTTTTTTAAAACTGTAATTTTTGGTTTTGGCCAAATGCGTCCTGAACTTTCGGTTTTGGTTTTCGGCACCAAAATTTCCATTCGGTGCGCCTCTTGGTATAAAGAAAGGAAAATAAAACATGACAAGGGTTACGTAACAAAAATCTGGAAATCTCCAGGTGGGTACATATGGCTTCAGCCAGGGGTGATATGGTTAGATTAAATATAGAAGGGGATAAAGGGCATCCCTATCTCTTCCCAGCGGATATTGTAAATGCTTTGGAAAGGAGGCTGGAGGAGTAGACTCTTGCTGAGGGAGTGAAATACAAAGCCATAATGGCTGACAATATTTGCAAAATATAAACAAAAACATTAGATTTTTTTCTTTTATATAGCAAAAAATGTAAATCCAGTGGTGGTTAAATACCACAAGAAAACTCTATCTGTATAAAAAAAAAAAAAGTGAAATGCATTTTGTTACAGTGTTGCATGACTGAGTGTTCAGTGAAACAGTCCATTCTTGCGGTGGTTAAAGCTATTGAGGGGAGTTGGAAGGATTAGCTAAACAATTAAAAGATACAAATGATTCATCTATTAAAAAGATAAAATTACATAATCAGCTAATGCTGAAATATACATCTTCAATCCTGAGATTTCCATTCACAGTACTTTTTGTGCCACAAGATCTCCTTGTTTTAAAAGCTATCATCATTCAACACACTTCCTCTGAGCCTGTGTCTTCCTGGACCAACCTTTACCAGTGAGAAGAGAAGCAGCATAGTAGTGAGCCCATGCCCCTGTCAGTCCGCTCTCTCCTCCTGTCAGCATGCTCCCATCAGCACATGAAATGAGTGGCATCTTGTGCTGCTTTTTCTGCTCATACTCCCGTTCTACTTTACAGAGAATTTCAAAGGCTGATACCAGGTCAAATCCAGGTACTTACACTGCTTGAATTCTAAAAATACATTTATTGATGTATTCATAATTAGAGAACTGCATCAATGTTTGTCTTTTATATATGCCTAGAGCTGAGCTTTGAGATTTAACATCTTCCTCTGCAGCAGAAATGATGTCCATTGAATACATACAGTACAAGTGTTGTCTTTAGTGGGAATCAATACTATAGAATCAATGTTTTATCATCATTAAGCGGCAAATGTAAAAAAAATTAAAAAAATGATCACTGTAACACTGGCAATAATATTTATGTGGTGAATGTTACTGAGACGTGGTTTTCCATGAAAGAATGGAAAATTCAAATGTGGAAAGGTGTGGCGAATGAGAGCTAATGCATTGTGATCCAATAAATGTGCAGGAAGTAAATGGGCTTTACAAGTATGGTACTAATCAGCTGAATATTAAGTTTTCATTATAAGAAGACTTTGAGTAATATTTTACTAACACATGGTATTTATTTTCGAAGTTCACAAGATACAGTACACAGCGGCCACCTGTAGATCGGACAGGTGACTGGTAGATCGTGGTCTGGGCTTGCTGACCAGCCATTCCAGAGCATCAGACAGAGTGCAATGCAAATGGACTACTTGTAAAGTTGGAGCTGTAGTAGGGAGCAAGAGCCACATAAGCCAATGCCTCCTCTGTAGTGCGGGCTCCTGTCCCATGCGGAGTGATATCAACTGCACTCCACCTCTTATCCCAGGTAGTGATCTCCAGAGTGGTGCCAGCAGCAGGAAAGAAGAGATCTTCACGTAAGCAATACACTGGGCATAATAGTATAGGGCTGCTTTCACACTGATGGGCTGCAGTTTACCCACACCGTAGGTGCAGTGCAGTGTACCTGCAGCTTTCCTGCAGGTTCGCTGCACTTAGCCATAGACTTCTATTATATCCTGCTGTTTTACCACCACCAACTTTACATGTGAATGAGCCCAAAGGGTACCGCTGCCAAATGCAACTAAGGGATCATTCACAGGTGCAGAAGGCACTGCTGCTCCTCTGAAAAGTGATACAAATGTGTGTTGCAGCAATTTTTTGCCTCCTCACCACCAGATTGAAATCCATGATTGCCGTGTAATGCACGTGATTGAGATACGGTAGTATAACGATTAGAGGTTTAAATCAGGTGTAAGGAGACAACACTGGGCGACACTATGCCCGATGATCTTTGACTTCTCCCACGTTGTTCAGGTAGATCTCCACCTCTTTTAGGTTGCCCACGCCTGGTATACAGTATATACAAAGTAAAGCAAAAGTTTTAAATATGTGTGAAAAATGCTGTAAATTAAGAATGCTTTCAGAAATAGAAGTGGTAATAGTTTATTTTTCCAATTACCAAAATGGAAAGTGAATGAACAGAAGAATAATCCAAATTAAATCAATATGTTTAATCTATTTTCACCCTTTGCCTTTAAAACATCATCAATTCTTCCTGATACACTTGCACACAGTTTTTGAATGAACTTAGCAGGTAGGTTGTTCCAAACATCTTGGATAACTAACCACAGTTGATGTAGGCTTCCTCAAATCTCTTCATGTAGTCCCAGACAGACTCAATGATGTTGATATCAGGGCTCTGTGTGGGACAAACTATCACTTCCAGGACTTCTTGTTCTTCTTTACGCTGAAGATAGTTCCTAATGATATTGGCTTTATGTTTGGGGTTGTTATCCTGTTAAAAGACACATCTGGGGCCAATCATACACCTCCCTGATGGTATGGCATAATGGATAAGTATCTGCCTTTATTTCTCAGCATTGGAACCCCATGGATCCTGACCAAATCTCCAACTTCATTTGCAGAAATGCAGCCCCAAACTTACAAAAAAACTCCACTATGCTTCACTGTTGCCTCCAGACACTCTTTATTGTACCCCTCTCCAGCAATTCAGTGAATAAAACTCCTGCTACATTCAAATATTTCAAATTTTGACTCATCAGTCCAGACCACCTACTGCCATTTTTCTGCACCCCAGTTCTTATGTTTTCATGCATACTTGAGTCGCTTAGACTTTTTTCCATGTCAAAGGTATGGCTTTTTGGGCACAAAACTTTCATGAAGACCACTTTGGGCCAGACATCTCATTACAGTAGATGGGCATACCAAAGCCCCACTGGTTTCCACCAGCTCTGTGCTGATGGCACTGTTTCATCTGCTTCATTAAGTTTCTTTGGCCGACCACTTTGTCTACAGTCCTCAACATTGTCTGTTTCTTTTGAAATCTTTGCCTGGGATAAACCTTGCTGATACAGTAGCCAAGCTTGGCTGTTCCTCATGCCGTTTTAAGCCTCCTACACAGCTGTTTCTGTTTCAGTCAATGATTGTGTTTCTACCTATATATAAAATTATAAAATCCCAAATACATTTTCAGTTTTCAGCGCTGTCACACTTTGAATAAGAGCGCAGTCATGCAACACTGTACCCAGATGAAATTTTTATAATTTTTTTTTCACACAAATAGAACTTTCTTTTGGTGGTACTTAATCACCTCTAGTGTTTTATTTTTTTGTGCTACAAATGAAAAAAGACCGAAAATTTTGAAAAAAAAAAATATTGTGTTGCACCCGGTAAATGGATACCAAACATATCACGCTTTAAAATTGCACACGTGAAGAAAGAAGTAATCTGGATGGCCGCACTCCAAATGAAAATATCTTTATTAATGACAATCCATACAGCAAAGGAATAAAACAGATCACTGATGCATTTCACACCGTTACTACTGGTGCTTACTCATAGCTAAATCTAAGGCAAATAACAATGACTTATATACACATACAAATAATACAAAATGGACTTAATTGGAGGATTAGCATGCAAAATTTTTTGGTAAAATATAAAATTTGGTGTTGCACTGAGTAAATAGATACCAAACATATCGCGCTTTAAAATTGTGCACACTTGTGAAATGGTGCCAAACTTTGGTATTTGAAAATCTCCATAGGCAATGCTTTATAAGCCTTTATTGGTTACCAATTTAGAGTTACACAGGTGGTTTGCTGCTAGAATGGTGCTAAAATGGTGCTAGAATTATTGCTCTTGTTCTGACGTTCATGGCGATGCCTCATATGTGTGGTACAATCGCTGTTTACATATGCAACGGGCCCAACGTGTGCATTCGCCTTTGCACTTAAGCACGGGGGACGGGGGCACTTCAAATGTTTTATTTATTTATTGGTGGGACACTGGTCCACTGAAAGATGTTGATCTGCCACTGGCGGACACTGACAGATGTCACAATGGTACACTATTGCACTATTGCAGATGTTTTGTGCACTGGTACAGATGCACTGGGGACAGACAGATGTTTGTGCACTGGTACAGATGTTTTTTGGGGGCACTGTGACAGATGTGGGGACGGGGGTAACAATGGTGCTTGGTGTACTATTTCTGGGGGGATCTGTGACAGCTCTCTGTGTAAAACCATCCTCACACAAAGATCTGTCACAGAAGTGCACATCCTCCGACACTGAGCTCTCATTGAGCTCAGCGAGGAGAACTGTCACAGAGACAAGTGTCTCTGTTTACATTGTGACAGCTGTGATTGGATACAGCTGTCATGTCATTGGAAGGGCCAATCACAGCTCCCATATCCCGATCTGTGCTTGACAGGGTCCTGTGATCACAACAATCACAGGATCGCACCGCAGCACGCCTTGTGGCCGATGCTGCAAGCACTCCTTGTGGCCGATGCTGCAAGCACTCCTTCTGGCCGTGCTGCAAGCACTCCTTCTGAGGGACGTTCCTGAACGTCCCTCAGAACGAGGAAAGGCCCACCCGGCCGTTTATGTACAGTGGCCAGGTGGGAGGCAAGGTGATGGACTAAAGGTGATGGACTGGCCAAGCATGTCTCCAGACCTAACCTCTATTGAGCATCTGTGTGGCCCCCGCAAACGGAAGGTGGAGGAGCGCAGGGTCTCTAACATCCACCAGCTCCGTGATGTTGTCATGGAGGAGTAGAAGAGGACTTCAGTGGCAACTTGTGAAGCTCTGGTGAACTCCATGCCCAAGAGGGTTAAGGCAGTGCTGGAAAATAATGGTGGCCACACAAAATATTGACACTTAGGGCCCAATTTGGACATTTTCATTTTTGTTGCCAGTGGTTTAGACATTAATGGCTGTATGTTGAGTTATTTTGAGGGGACAGAAAATGTACACTGTTATACAAGCTGTACACTCACTACTTTGCATTGTAGCAAAGTGTCATTTCTTCAGTGTTGTAAAAGTGGGGGTGGTGCTGCGCTGTTCCCCAGGGAGGTGGCCAAATCTACCACAAGGTGGCAGTAATGGGATAGAGACGTAAACCCTTTAAGTGTAGCAATCGTATGAGACAATAATAGTTGATGATGCGACTATTAAGTCGAAGTGATGCGAGTTGAGATAGATAATTCCCTTACTATACAAGATAAGGGGTATGGTGTGACCAATACAGGTTAATAAAAATTGCTATTGGTGAACCCAGGTAAAAATATATATAATAGAATTGTAAATAGTACTGAGGTGCGAGAGTGTAAATTGAACTAATAGCACCTAAATAAAACTACTAATAAAACACCATAAGCAGGTAATAAAATAAAAAAAATCAGATATACATATAAAATCATATAAGTGAACATATGGTAAAAATGTGTCTATAGATAAACAATTCCAAAGTGCATAGTAGATGGTGAACAAAATATAAAATCCTTAAAGTGCTAGTGCAAGTGTGCACAGGCTAAAAAATGCGACTGAGTGATTGAGTGACGGGTAAAACGATAAATATAATCGCATTGGAGATATGTGATGAGTAGAGGTATGTGCAGAGAAGTTGTACTGGAGTGAACAGTAGAACAATAAATATAAAGTGCAAAGTATGCGAGCATACAAAATAATGTATAAGCTGGATGAGACTAGTCAGCGTGACTATAGATGAAAAAATCCCTGGCAAAATATAAATCTACCAGTAAACAAAGTGGAATAAAGTTTTGAAATAGGTGCGTATTCCTTTTCCCTGGTTCCAGGTATATCTAGCCTTTGTAGCTCACGGCAGATGCCGGAGTGATAGGTAAGAAATGAGGGGGGGACCGTATAGTGTAGTATGTTTAAAATTTATTTGCTCAATAAAAACAGTTTAATATAGTACCTAGTACTCACAATAGAACTCACAGAATAAAAATAAATATTTTCTCTTATCTTAGACGAGCGCCGAGCTCGTTCCATTTGCTTCCTTGTTTGTATTGAATGCCTCTCCTGTCCCTACGCGTGGCGTCATGTGACTTCATCAGGGGCCACGCGTAGGGACAGGAGAGGCATTCAATACAAACAAGGAAGCAAATGGAACGAGCTCGGCGCTCGTCTAAGATAAGAGAAAATATTTATTTTTATTCTGTGAGTTCTATTGTGAGTACTAGGTACTATATTAAACTGTTTTTATTGAGCAAATAAATTTTAAACATACTACACTATACGGTCCCCCCCTCATTTCTTACCTATCACTCCGGCATCTGCCGTGAGCTACAAAGGCTAGATATACCTGGAACCAGGGAAAAGGAATACGCACCTACCCAGGCAGACCACCGTGAGGGAAGGAGAAGAAAGCAGACCCCTTTACATCATTTATATGCGGTTAACCCTTTGCCGCAAGGTAAGGGTCCATTGCTCACTTTAGTGTACCCCACACGAAGAGGAGTGACCCCCCACTGCTTGAAACGAGCCACTGCACGGACATCACCTGTGACCCAAGAATCACATCACTACCCTCACCTTCTTACCACAAGAAATTATTATATACTTATAAACTAGGATTGACTTATTTATCACAGACTTATATGCATGCAACATAGTCGCAGATGACTATTCTATACGCATCCTGCACTATGCGATTTTAGTCGCATGTGACTATGCGATTTTAGTCGCATATGACTATTTTTTACGCATCCTGCATTATGCGATTTTACCTATAGGATATCTGTGTGTGCACTTTGCGTCTGCACCTAGCATTTCGTTATATTTTATATTTCAAAACTTTATTCCACTTTGTTTACTGGTAGCTTTATATTTTGCCAGGGATTTTTTCATCTATAGTCACGCTGACTAGTCTCATCCAGCTTATACATTATTTTGTATGCTCGCATACTTTGCACTTTATATTTATTGTTCTACTGTTCACTCCAGTACAACTTCTCTGCACATACCTCTACTCATCACATATCTCCAATGCGATTATATTTATCGTTTTACCCGTCACTCAATCACTCAGTCGCATTTTTTAGCCTGTGCACACTTGCACTAGCACTTTAAGGATTTTATATTTTGTTCACCATCTACTATGCACTTTGGAATTGTTTATCTATAGACACATTTTTACCATATGTTCACTTATATGATTTTATATGTATATCTGATTTTTTTTATTTTATTACCTGCTTATGGTGTTTTATTAGTAGTTTTATTTAGGTGCTATTAGTTCAATTTACACTCTCGCACCTCAGTACTATTTACAATTCTATTATATATATTTTTACCTGGGTTCACCAATAGCAATTTTTATTAACCTGTATTGGTCACACCATACCCCTTATCTTGTATAGTAAGGGAATTATCTATCTCAACTCGCATCACTTCGACTTAATAGTCGCATCATCAACTATTATTGTCTCATACGATTGCTACACTTAAAGGGTTTACGTCTTTATCCCATTACTGCCACCTTGTGGTAGATTTGGCCACCTCCCTGGGTAACAGCGCAGCACCACCCCCACTTTTACATATCTAGTTTGGTAGGTACGGTTTGACCTACACCAGGTGCCTGCAGCAGTCCCCCCACAGTCAGTCCCCACCACCCGCCCTTACCCTCCCCCTTCCACTGTAGCGCAGGAATACCCCACTACATTTCTTCAGTGTTGTCACAAGAAAAATAAAATATTTACAAAAATGTGAGGGATTTACTCACTTTTGTGAGATACTGTATATGTGAAAGCATTCTTACTTTACAACATTTCTTCACACCTGCCTAAAACTAAAAACCTTTGCACAGTACTGTATATATATATATATATATATATATATATATATATATATATATATATATATATATATATATGTGTGTGTGTATGTGTAAAATCCAGTATTCTCACTGTAAGTATAAAAGATAAAAGTAGACCAAATAACTGTAGGGTGTAGTAAATTCTATTAGAAGGGGCAAGAAGCATTGCATATTTAATTACTCATTATTGCATGTAACCTTTTTGGTTGAACAGAGCTGTTATTAATTGTCTTGAGAGGTTCCTTTGTTACAGAGCATTTCGTATTACTCTATATCACCAATCGTGTCTCATTATACTTCTCTCCTGGCCCATTTCCTTTAATTTCTCACATTTGTGATTGTTAACTCTTGATTTGTGAAGGACATGCTTGGTATTTAGATTCAATATTCAGGAATTCTAGAAAATATAGACCTTTTAACTTTCCCATTCACACGTTCAGGCTTATTTAGTAGCTGCAGAGACACATAGGGGGTTATTTACGAAAGGCAAATCCACTTTGCACTGCAAGTGCACTTGAAAGTGCACTAAAAGTGTACTTGGAAGTGCAGTCGCCCTAATTCAAAGGGGTAGATCTGAAATGAGTGGAAGCTCTGCTTATTTGATCATCTAATCATGTACAAGCTAAAATGCTGTTTTTTTTATTTTCCTTGCATGTCCCCCTCGGATCTACAGCAACTTTACTTCCAAGTGCACTTTCAAGTGCACTTGGAAGTAAAGTTGCTGTAGATCCGAGGGAATTAAATTGAAGAGCCACTGTTAGAAGCCACACTCTGTTCAAATGCTTGACTTTAAACTCCACATGTAGGAATAAAAGACAAAGCCTCCGATAGTGTAAAATCACTTAGGCTGCATTCACACCTGAGCGTAGCGGAACGAGCGTTTTTACCGGCGTTTTTACCGGCGTTTTGTCGCGCGAATACGGTCGTTTTTGCACATTTGCATACATCGTTTTCAGGCTTTTTACAACTTCATCGTTTTTCTGGATAGCCAATAGGAAAAATGATCATCACTGTCATCATTTGTTGCTATGTTTTTAGATTTTGTTCATCTGCTTCCTGGGTGAATACTGTACTACCGGGTCATCATTGTGCTTCCTGCTCCATATTGTACTATCTTCTGCACAAAGATGAGTGACAATGAGATGGCGTGTTTTCTGGCAGCAGCCACGGTTACCTCATACTTTCTACATGAAAGAGAGAGGAGAAAGAAGAGGGCACGCAGATATTGGATCCACCCAGTAATTGCCGAACGTGAAGAGAGAGGCCAATTTTGGGTCATGTATAGTGATCTACGTGAGCATGATGAGAAATTCTTGGACTACACAAGGATGTCCATAAAAAGGTTAGTCAAAGTAATTTGGATTCATGATGTTTGACATTGTTCCTGTCTTATAATGTCCACTAATAAACCCCATATTTCTTGCTCACAGCTTTGATGAGTTACTGGGTTTACTCAGTAGCCGGTTGCAAAGAATGGACACCTATTTCCGGAACAGTATACCCCCAGTGGAACGACTAATCATCACACTGAGGTAAATTCTTCTTATTTCTTTTTGTCCCCAGTGCCACGTGTCCCCAGTGCCACGTATCAATACCACCTGTCAGTGTCATGTGTCATCATTGCCACCTGTTAGTGCCACGTGTCCCCAGTGCCACGTATCATCAGTGCCACGTATCAATGCCACCTGTCAATATCACGTGTCATCATTGCCACATGTTAGTGCCACGTGTCCCCAGTTCCACGTATCAGTACCACCTGTCAGTGCCACGTGTCATCAGTGCAATGTATGTATTTTGGGGCGTTATTAGTGGTATACACATTTCATCTGCGAAAAATAACATATTACAATGATTATTATAATAAAATTCCTACTTTTGTAAAGAATTGAGGGAAAAATAAACATCCGATCACACAATTTTAATATTAAACAAAAAACTTTATTTGTTACCATCAAATATTAACTAAATATAACTTATTCTCTTTTTTTTTTAATTTGAAAAATATACAGCTCAACCGGAGCTAACGTAGCTCATAAAAAAATTAAAATAAATCAGAGGTGCTGAAAGGTTTGGGAGGAGTTGACTCCCTCGTTAGGTGCATTGACCACATCCATGGCATGGCCATATTGTGACCAGGTGGAGGTAGATGCATGGTCATTGGGCTGCCAATTAGAAGGTGGTGGTGGTGTTGGCAGACGGTAGTAATTGGTTGGTGGCGGTGTAGGCAGAGGAGGGTAATTAGGAGGTGGTGCTGAAAACCGAGGAAATGCTGGCAGATGGGGCGGGGGGGATTAGCATAAGGACCATATGGTGGGGGAGGTTCAGAGGACCTATATGTGGTGGTTGGCGGGATGAAGGTCGCAATGTAGCGTATAGTGCCTGACAGCATGTCTGCCTGGAGCTCTGATGGAACCTTCTCCATCAGACCTTCCAGACACCTAGCAGACACTTGTACATGGGACCTATTGCTGGTCATCCTGTCCGACATACCGGCCATAATGTCCAGCATTCTGTTAAAATCCGGTTCCGGAGCCCTCCTTCGTGTTCCTCTAGCTGGCACACGAACAGGAATAGGTGGTGTGGACTCCTCGTCACGGTCTCCCACAGGTGTTGTTGCTGTAGAGCGTGCCGGAGTAGACAACTGGCTCTCCGGATCTTGTCCTTCTTGTTCACTGCCTGATGCCTGGCTTGCTTGTGGGTCCAAATTATTTTGGGAGCTGTCCTCCCAGCTGTTTTCAGTACTGAAAATAGGAATTAATTATTAGAACTTTCTCTTTACATTTGTTAATGACATTCGTACAGATGATAGCTTACCGCCCCAAAGCCACCAATGGCCGAAGGAACTCCAGTTCTCTAGCATACATGTACTCTCTTGGAGCACATGCTGCAGATCCACTCCTACATTCCCTGGTCAGGCGTACTAGTAGTGTGTAGGCATCCCGTAAGCTTTTCCACTTCAGTTTTAGCATTTTAACTGTCAAAACACAAATTAAAATATATATATTTATTTCTTTGTAGGTACCTAGCAACTGGACAATCTATATCAAGTCTGCACTATAGCTTTCGGATAGGGAAATCAACAGCTAGTTATATAGTCCGTGACACCTGCTCTGCAATTTGG
Organism: Lithobates sylvaticus; assembly: GCA_028564925.1. Classification (NCBI taxonomy): domain Eukaryota; kingdom Metazoa; phylum Chordata; class Amphibia; order Anura; family Ranidae; genus Lithobates; species Lithobates sylvaticus. Next base: position 394,404,976 of record CM053027.1, read on the forward strand.
GAGATTTTGAAGGATATCGTGTTTAAAAAACCGACATCAGAAGAGTGGTCACAGATATCAGAGGTTTTCCTGCAACGCTGCAATTTCCCTAATTGTGTCGGAGCAATCAATGGGAAACATATCAGGATCATTAAGCCCATGGGAAGCGGAAGCCAATACTTCAACTATAAAAAAATATTTTTCTTTTGTTTTGATGGCGGTTGCGGATGCCAATTATTGCTTCCGATACATTGACATTGGTTCGTATGGCAGCAGCGCTGACTCGGCTATTTTTAACAATTCCTCATTTGGACACCTCCTACGTACCGATTGTCTGGACCTTCCGGCAAGCAGGCCACTCCCGGGCACAAATGGCCCTCCCCTACCCAGTGTGTTTGTTGGAGATGAGGCCTTTGCTCTGAGTGAGCATCTACTACGGCCTTACTCAGGGCACAATCTAAATGAACAGAGGAGTGTGTTCAATTACCGTCTAACACGAGCACGTCGTGTGGTAGAATGTGCATTTGGCATATTGTCAAATAAATGGCGGGTACTGCACACTCCGATTGTTCTGAATATGCAAAATGCAGTCTCTGCTGTAAAGGCTTCATGTGCATTGCATAATTTTGTAAGGCAGCGGGATGGATATGATTTTGAGGAGCCAGTACTTGAGAGTATGGAAAGAGCGCATTGGACCGGTGTGCGTGGAAACAGACAAGGGACACATGTCAGGGATCAATTTGCATCCTACTTCATGTCTCCAGCAGGACAGGTCCCATGGCAGCTTGAGGCAATTCAATAAATTATTTCTTTGTTATAATAATAAAACCGTATACTATGCTAGGTGAATAATTAATAAAATTGCTTGATTTATTGTGAAGAAGTTCCGTGTTTTTTTTTAAATATATATTTATCTTTGTGTGCAGTATCCATACAATATACACTAGGGGTCAGAGTGTGCCATCATGTATTTGTGACATGCTGACTATACTATACTCATAGTCCTATGCATAGGCCCCTTTCACACTGAGGCGTTTTTCAGTCGCCTGTATAGCGCCTGACAAAAGCGACTCCTTTGCGCTAGCAGGACGGTAAGAAAAAGTCCTGCTAGCAGCATCTTTGGAGCGGTGAAGGAGCGGTTTATTCACTGCTCCTACCAATTAAAATCAATGGGGCAGCTTGTTTTAACCCTTTTTCGGCCGCTAGCGGGGGTTAAAAATGCCCCGCTAGCGGCCGAAAAAGGGTTAGAAAGGCACGCAAATCGCCGCTGCAGAGGCTCTTTGCAGGCGGGTTTGGAGCGCTGCCACAAATGGGAAGGGGCGCTTAGCGCTCCAAAGATGCGGCTTGCATGACTTTTTCATATGTTGGGTATCTATTTACTCGCCGTATCTTCATCTTTGACATTATGCAACAAAATTGGGCTAACTTTACTTTTTTTTTTTTTTTTTTAAGCATGAAAAAAAACGTATTTGAATAATTGCTGCGAAAATACCGTGCAATATAAAAAGTTGCAACGACCGACATTGTATTCTCTAGGGTCTTTTCTAAAAAATCATATATAATATTTGGGGGTTCTATGTCATTTTCTAGCCAAGAAATTATGGATTTTACATGTAGGAGAGAAATGTCATAATTGGCCCCAGGTGTGAAGTGGTACTGTTTTTCTATAATGTACTAATGTTTGCAGGGGTTTATCTTACCTTTTACATCCTTAACATGGCCAGTTAGGTCTGCCCAGTTTGAGAAAACTTTCATGGCAATCTGGGTCCATGCCCTCCTCTTGCTCGCTCTGAGTTTATACGTGGGATCTCTGGTATCATAGAGACAGGGGTGCTCCTTGACCATTCCAATAAATGTCTCTTGATCCAGCAGGCATACAGAATCTTCATCCTCCATATTGCTGGTCTGTATGTCTGCTAAAATGGTTATCTGTGCACTTCCTGTTATGTTATGTCATTTCCTTCATGTAAAAATGTTACTTCACTTGAGCAGATGCAGCGACAAAACGCCCGTAGAAACGCTCGTTGTCGCGCTAGTCGCTTGAATCGAGCGTTTCCATTAGTTTCTATGGGGGCACGAACGCCCAAATCTGCCCGATTCGCGTGACAAAAAAGGATCCGGAACTTGTTTGAGCTTCAGGGGTTCGGCTTCAGGCGTTTTGGAGTGGAGATGTGAACGATCTCCATAGAGAATAATGTATTTTATCCCCTCGAACGTTTTGTAGCTTCAGGCGTAGGGCGGCTTAGGGCGACAAAACGCTCAGGTGTGAATGCAGCCTTAGGGTATTACATTTATTTAAAGATACATTGCACGTACATTAGATACAAGTAGGATAAACCTTCTTGTTACATGGTGATTTAATGCCATCCTTTCCTCATGATGATCCTTGATATAAAGTCCATCCTGAAAGCAAAACATGCACCTTTAGTTGCCTGCACATACTTTTTAATATCTTCATGCATGATGCCAAAGGACCCTAAAACTTTGTTTTCTCTATTAGGCAAATGTTGACTTCTGTCCTGCAGCTCCCTATTGTATTATGAGGCTGCCTAGCACTTTGAAGAACCATTCCTTAACATTCTAAGTAAAAGTTGTTGTTTCCTGGGTTCTCAAAGAACTTGTTAAATTAATAGAAGGTATGTGTAGGCATCTTTGACAAGTAAAAAGGCGCAATGCTCAGATACCTCAAAATAACAATATGTAGTCCATAATTGCCCAATGGTAAATATGGGGGAGAAAAAATAGGTGAGTCTGTCAGGGCTGCCACCACGAGGACCAGAAGCAAGTTCCGGCAAAGCTAGGAAAAAAACAAGGAGAGGGGCGCCTCTGAATATGTATCAAATAACAATTTATTACTTTTAAATATACAATTTACCCCCCCCCCCGGATTTTGCCCTTATTAAGTGGATTTTCAATCTTAAGCCACTAGCACACAATCTTTGTGTAATCTTTTAATGCTTCACCAGGTCAGCACTTAGAGGACTTGCTGTGACCTACAGTTCCACAACATCTGAACTGTTGTTTGATGTGCTGTATCCTCCAAGCCTGAAGTGTATTGACTGCAACTTGTAGTCCCACCTCATCAGCCCAGAGATGTGCCTGAATTCAACTCTATGTTCTTCCATGTGAGTGGATATTGTTTTTATTAATACATTTTTATTTGATACATATTCAGAGGCACCCCTCTCCTTATGTGTAAGCATCTGAGCAGGCTTGCATTACATTCATGTTGTATTCGTAGTGGGGATCTTCCACAATCTTTCCAATCTTGGGTTTCCCCTCACTTTCTATCCCAGTGATAATGGTGACCAAGAAAAATAGAGGAGGTGAATCTCCCCAGAGGGGAAGAGCAGAAATAAACCTGAAATTAGTTCTAACCCCTCACTACTCTATCCAAATCGGAAAAAAAAGGAAATAATAGACCAATTATACAACAGACATAACACAATTATGCTCTATGTATATATATATATATATATATATATATATATATATATATATATATATATATAGTTTCCAGGTTCTGCAGATTTTAATTGTGCTAAATAATTATTCCTTTGCCAATGTTAAGCAATATTGTGGTATACTAAAAAAAAGTTGTTTTAATTTAATGTGGAAACGTGCCAATACTAAGGCAATATTTTCATATTAGCTAGAGTTTGCCACAATGTGTTCTATTTTATGCAGTTTGAGACATTTATCTTTTTATTTAATTGATTATTAAAGATACATTAATGGATTTGTCCTACAAATGTATAATGTTTCTCCATAAAAATAAAGCAATACACATATTATGTTGTTTCTTTTAAAGTTAATATAATGCAGTTTTTATGCTCAAACCCACTGTAAAAGATTATAGCTCGTCCTAAATATTTTATATACATTTAATTAACTGAAGCCAGGTTTCTCAAATATACTCATCAAGTGTCCATAAAAGTGCTGCTACTTGTATAATAATTCAGTTAAAACTATTCTACTAATTTTCCTGTTTGCTTTAACGTTTAACCTGTTATTTTATGGTTTTATGTATGTTCCAGCCCTCCAAGACATCTTCCGGGCTCACAAATCACTTTTCTCATTTCCACTGCCACCACCAACATTCATCATATTCTTTCTTTTTCAAATTGTTATCAGCTTTATATGACCTAATCCATAAGTTGTGCTATGATGCAATCAAGTAAAGATGACATCTGTTGGCATCAAGTTTATTCTGCTTTGGAGTAGTTGTACTGTTGTATAACAATCATTTGTTGCCTGGGTCCATCTGATTCTGTATATAGTTGCTTTGTTTTAATATCATCCAAAGTAATACATTTGTAATAGCTGTTTGACTGCATGTGCAATAGGTTTGTTCAGATAAAAAAGTAATAAAGCTCAGAATATTTTATTTCTGTGTTCAGAGCATGCATTGACTTTTGCATAGTGCATTTGTGTAGTTCATTTAATGCTGTGGCTCTATCTTATCAAAATATAGATATAAGGTTCAGGTTAGGGTTTATCATGAGTTCTTGCTTGTCTGAGGTTCATGGTGCCTAGGAGCTAATGTGGAGAATTGGCCTCCTGAATTCTTTGTAGCCATAATGCATTGCAAGGACTCTTGAAATATAGTCAGCCAGCTTTGAAGGACAATTATCAGTGGGTTTGTTAGGTCTACCTATAAAAGGAAGGGCCCAGAGCAGCCATAGGGGTTAGTGAATGTGCTGAAAACTTTGAAAAGAGTACCTAACCATGTGCAAGGAAAATAAAAAAAACATGTTTGCTTGTATATGTTTGGATGATGGAAATCAGCAGAGCTTCACCTTATTTTTTTTTTTTCACAATCAAAGTATTTTATTCGTTAAATGTTGCAAACAATACAATAAATGGTAAATCCAATATAGGCATAAGAAGAATCTTAATAACATTTTGTCATAGAAATTATAATTGACAAATCAACAACAGAGTAGAACAAAGTCGATCGAACATACACCTTATAAATGCATTTTGATGTAATGAGAGAGTGTGGTAGTATGGAAAGGGGAAAAGAAAAGGGGAAAAAAAAAAAAAAAGGGGGGGGGGGAGGGGACGGGGTAGGAGGGGTGGGGGGTTTGGTGGTCTGTGTTGTAAGCAAAGCAATATTCCCTTGGTATTATACACGTGTGAATATACTGAGAAGTGGTCGTGGTCCCCAGATTCAAATCACAGGACTGTTTTAGTCATGGCGTAATAGTTTGTATTCTTCTGAAAGTGTGAAAAGTAGCCATGGTTGCCATAATTCGTTAAAACTAGTACAGTTTTCTTTTTTCATTGCCAACAGTTCTTCCGTTTTATATATATAATGGACCCTGTCCAACCAATCCTTGACTGTAGGAGTGTAAGTGGATTTCCAATGTAATGGTATCAGGCATTTGGCTGCTGTTAGTAAGTGCCTAGATAGGGACTTTTTGTATTTGCTAATAGAGAAGCAGTTTATGTGTAATAGGCAAGCAGCTGCGTCTAATACAATTTTAGTTTCCGTGATATGTTTGATCCAAGATATAATCTTATTCCAGTAGCCAAGGATTGGGGGACACTCCCACCAGACATGTAGGAACGTCCCTGTTGCCTTCTCACAGCGCCAACAGAGATCTGAAGATTCAGGGGACCATTTTTTCGTCTTATTTGGGGTAATGTACCACATCGTAAGAAGTTTATAAGATATTTCCTGGAACCTCGTGCTAAGTGAACTCTTATGGGCAAATATGCAAGCTTTTTCCCATTGTGCGTTGGGTATGATTGAGCCCAGTTCTGATTCCCATCTTACTTTATGCTTATTTCTTTCCTGGTGTAGTGGTTCGTTTAGCCATGTGTATGCAAGGGAGGTTGTGTGAGGGGTTTGGGTTCCTTTGTAGCAAATGTCTTCTAGTGGTGTAAGTTTTTGGAAGAAGGCTGTTTTATTTTTATTGTTCAGCAGGAAGTCTTTGATCTGAAGATAGAACCAAATGTTGGGAGAGGAATCACCAAACTCCGTCTTGAGTGATTCAAATGACTTAATCCTATTGCCGCTCAGGCAGTGCATCGCTAGGAATATTGAATTGTGGCCAGGGGTTGGGGTTTTCTTTTGGTTGTGGCTGGGAATAAAGTCAGGATTGTTGGTTAGGGGGGTCAGCGGGCCCGGTATGGTGGCCAGGTTGTATTTTGTGGCTATTTTGTGCCAAATGTTTAGAGTGTTTGATACAAGGGGATGCGTGATCCCCCTAGTGCCTCTGGAGTGTTGGGACCATGGGTAATAAAGTAGACTCCCTCCGTCGGGTTGATGTTCTAGTTGTACCCAGTCTTTCAGTCCCCAATGACAGTGCCAGTCAATGATCCTGGATATGTGGGCGGCATAGTAATATTTTTTGAAATCGGGGAGGCCTATTCCACCTCGGGATTTGGGCCAAGTAAGGGTTCTGAAGTCTGTTCTGGGTTTTTTGTTGGCCCATAGAAAGTTTCTCTGGATGGAGAGCAGTCTGGAGAAAAAGGAATTTGGTATGTGAATAGGTAGTGCGTTGAAAAAGTATAATAGCCTGGGTAAGACCGTCATCTTTAGAATGGATGCTCTGCCAAACCAAGAAAACTGTCTGTGGGTCCAACGTTGGAGGTCGTCCGTGATGGATTTTAGTAATGGGGTGAGATTGGCCGAAAAGAGGGAGTCGATGTCTGGGGTTAATTTGATTCCTAAGTATTTGAGGGCGTTCTGTTCCCATTTAAATTTAAAATTGCTTTTGATGAGTAGAAGTGTGTCTTGAGGGATCCCTAGATTAAGAGCTTCGGACTTGGATTGGTTTATTTTAAAGTTTGAGATGTAGCTAAATGTCGAAAAGATTTTAAACAGATTTGGGAGAGTGGTGTGGGGATGAGTAATAAAAAAGAGAAGGTCGTCTGCGTAAGCGGCTGTTTTGTATATCCTGTTGTGTATATTGAATCCAGAAATATCAGGGGACTTGTTTATCATACGGATAAGAGGTTCGAGTGTGAGGATGAATAGAAGGGGCGAGAGTGGGCATCCCTGTCTAGTGCCATTATGAATCTGTATCGGGTCTGATAGGGTGTTGTTAATTTTAATTCTGGCCTGTGGGTTCTGGTAAAGGGCCCTGATCCAACCCATCATTTTGTCCCCTATGCCAATATGGGCGCAGGTGTTAAACATGTATTCCCACGATACTCTATCAAAGGCCTTCTCGGCATCGGTTGATACCAGAAGGCCCTCGATTTTCTTTTTTTGTTCATGATGTATTAGGTTTAGAGATTTAGTGATATTATCTCTGGCTTCCCTGTTGGGCATAAAGCCTACTTGTTCTGGGCCTATGATCTTATGTAATAGTGGTTTCAATCTATTGGCTAATATTTTGGCTAGGAGTTTTATGTCTATATTCAGGAGGGAGATAGGTCTGTAATTAGCACAGTCTGTATGGTCTTTGTCAGGTTTAGGGATGATAGCTATATGGGCCATGAGTAGTGTGTTTGAGTCGTTGTCCTGTTGGGCAAGGTGGTTGAAGGCTGAGAGTAGTGGGGTGGAGAGTAGTTGTGTGAATGTCTTATAGTATTGTGATGTGAAGCCGTCTGGACCTGGGCTCTTTCCTGGTTTAAGGAGTTTAATGGCCTCTTGCAGTTCAGTCATGGTAATCGGTGTGTCTAATGTGTCTTTGTCAAGGTCTGGTAGGGAGGGTAGATTGCTGTCCTTCAGGAATTTATGTATCATTTCTTCTCTAGTGTGTTGCAGGTGTGACGGTTTATGTTGTGGGGGAAGATTGTAGAGTTTGGAATAGAATTCGTGGAATATTTCTGCTATTTTCCCCGAGCTGTGCTCCAATGTCCCTATTTTGTTACGTATAGCATGTATGTGTTTTGCGGTAGTGGCATCCCTCAAGGCTCTAGCTAGTTGTTTTCCGCTTTTATCTCCATGTTCATAAAATATGATTTTGCGGAAGAATAATGCTTTTTGGGTTTGAAAATGGAGAATCTGCAGGAGGGATTTCCTGTATTGAGATAGTTCCTCAGCAGCTGTAGCCATAAGGGATTGTTTGTGTAGTGTTTCGAGTTGAGCTATTTTATGTGACAAAGCCAGGATTTCTTTGTTTCTTTCCTTCTTTTTTCTAGAACCCCATTTAATGAATTCCCCCCTGATGACACTTTTGTGGGCTTCCCAATTGTTGAGTGGGTTTGTGTCGGTGTCCCTGTTGTTTCTGAAGTATGTTTTGATGTTCTCAGAGATGTCGTCCTGTATGTTCTGGTCCGTAAGTAGGGAGGCGTTGAGTCTCCAGTTGAAGGGGGCGTGGTTATTTTGTACGAATTTTAGTGTGACAGCTGTAGGGGCATGATCGGATAGTGTAGTAATGCCTATGTCCGCTCTTGATAGGTTAATCAGGTCTCTTTGGGTGATAAAGATCAGATCAATTCTCGAATGTCTTTTGTGGGGAGGGGAGAAGTACGTGAAGTCTCTACCTGTGGGATGGGTGGATCTCCAAGAGTCCACAAGGGCTAGTGATTGTAATAGGAGTTTAATGCGTTTCAAAGTCTTGGCTCAGTGGTGCGTCAGGATGACACTGAACCAAGTACTGCGCCAATAAGACGCTTACTGCGACTCTGTGGGGTTGGTGGGAGGCACGCCCGCATCCACGGTTGGTGTGGGATGTAACTAATTGGTCTTCCGGGAACCTAGTGGTCCAGGAGGCCCAAACAGTTTTTCCTATAAGAGGTATTTCTTTAGGCTTTGGTAAGCAAGGCATACTCCCATCCGTCTAAAAATAGACGTGTGGGGGTTTGTTTGTGAATATAAGGAGAGAGGTGTCATATGTAGTATTATTATTGTTAAACCTGAATTCAGGGAAGGGTAAAGGCAACCAGTCTACTTTACGTCTACAAGTAATATAACTTAGGGTAGCAGGTATCTACCATAACAACAGTCAACAAACATATAGGTGTGGTGCCGGGTGTCTCCACGGCAGACCCGCCACTCACCTGGCCCGCCGGTGAGACAGCCGGCATCCAGCACCAGAAGTACACCCCCCTGAGACCTGAGGTACATTTACAGTTCTATGCAAGTAAATAAACTACTTAGCATTCAAGGTACAGCCGATTTGTGCCTGTGGAAAAATAAACATAAGAAAGAAAAACAGCATTTCTATGAGATAATCTTTCTATTGTAGAAATGTTCTCAAGCTATTAAGGATGCCCCTAGGTGTCTTTTCTGAGTGTGGTTAACCCAGGGTAACAGCCCTGAAGTTTCTGTCCATTGATTTTCATCCTGTGCTGCACGATGTTGTCTGCTGTAGGAGGACACCTCCGGGGGGTTTAGGGTGTAGAGAGACCCAACAGCTCCACGCAAGCACAATTTGGGGGGAAGATCTCCCCTATGTTCCGGTATCATTACCCCTGGCAGGCGGGATAGAAAAGAGCTTTCCATGGGCCAAGCGTTATCTTTGTGGGGTTGTTGAGTACATATGCGTGCTATTGGCGTTATGTCGCATCCCTCTCAGGGCATAATCTCTATAAGTTCGTGGCTAATGTCCGCCTCAGGTGGGCTTGCGAGTGTATAAACTTCAAGGTTTTACTAACCTGAGTGTCCAAGTTCCGTGCTCCTAACTTCGGCATGCGTATGGGGTGGTAAACAGATGGAGAGCTCGATTAGGTCCACTGTCTCAGTCTGTTTATCAGGGCCTTAGAACTGACCCATGTCAGCCGACATGTAGGGTAGCTCTAAATTGCAGACTCCGCTCATGTTAAATGTCTCAATCTATGTTGCAAGAAAAGAAAAAAAAAAACATAACACTTATGAAGAGGGAATAAAATAAAGAGTTAGGTGATGTGCAACAATGGATTAAAGTTTGACAATGTACGGGAGCAGTTCAGATATGTGTTGGCCGGTTGCATGGGGCTCCTCAAGGTTATCTGATCATATATCTGGGGGCATAGGCGTTGTTCAGGGTAGTTGAGGCATTTTCAGGCTAGTGATATAGTGGAAAGAAACGTAAGTTGTGTCATCATTTCTCGTGGTTTCCTTGTGTAATGCTTGCTTGCCATCTAGTGGAGAAAAATATGAATTGCGTTTGCTCATAGATACTTCTGCATTTTGACTTGGAACTGAGTGGGGGATCTGAAGTCGTGTGCAAATTGAGAGGTCCAGGCCTGTTAGGGGGTGATAATGTCCCATGACAGCGTGCACAACTCCAGCTTACAAACGGTGGATCGGGAGAGAAAAAAAATAAATAAAAAGTAGACGGGTTGTAGAACAGAAATGGGTGATGTCAGGTTTGCTGGATGAGTTACAGTCTGGGACCTTTGCCAAAGGGAGAGTTATAATTGTGCCTGCTGGGATTCCCCTTGATCTTTCCTTGATGGTAAGGGGATTTGGCAGGGGAAGGCCCAGTTGGTGGCGTGTTGTTGATGTAGGGAGGAAGCCTGTAATCTGCGTACCAGTCAGGTAATTCAACGGGGGCAATCTGTAGGTTTTCACAGAACCTGAGGAGATCCTCTGGCACCCTCAGCATGAACTGCTTGCCATTGTATGAGGCTTGTAAGGCAAAGGGGAATTTCCATCTATACGGAATTCTCTTTTCCTTCAGTATCTCTAGGAGCGGTCTCAGGGCTCTTCTGTTCCTCAGTGTGATCGGGGAGATGTCCTGGTATAGCTGAACATGCACGCCATTGAACGTTACCTGTTCATTTAATCTTGCTTTCTGGAGTATCTCTTCTTTTAAGGGGAAGTTGGGCAGGCAGCAGATGATATCCCTAGGAGGGTTGCCGTCGGGTGCTCTGGGCTTGAGTGCTCTGTGCGCACGGTCGTATTCGATGGGGGAATCTGCAGGCCGTTCTAGTAGGCCGTTAAAGATGGAGGACAGGGCCGGTTTGATTTGCTCTGGGACAACAGATTCGGGGACACCTCTCACTCTTATATTGTGCCTCCTTCCTCTATTATCGAGGTCTTCGATCTGTCTGTTCATCTCCAGCATGTGTTGGGAATGGGTGTCCGTTATGTCGTCCAGTCTAACTAGGGCCCTGTCTCTCCTCTTCCCCGCTCTCTCAGACACCGCCAACTGCTCCGTGAGCCTGAGGAGTTCCGTCTTGATGTCTGTGATAGCTGCAGAGAACGAGTTCTTAATGTCTGCTGCTATCTCCGTCATGGTTGAGTAGGTCAGGGGAGCGTCGTTAGCGGCGTTACCTCTTGATGAGTCCTCTGATGCTGGTAAGGATATCTCATCGTCCTCTCTGTCTTCTCTCCCGCTTGCTCCGTATGTCGGCGCCATCTTGGGACTCGCGTGGTCGCCGCTGTAGCGGTATTTGCTGAGGCTTGCTGCGGAGATTTTTCCTTTTGGGGTTCCCGCGGACCTGAGGGAACGATTGTGAATCCCCTTCTTGTTGTAGGTGGGCATATTCTCCTCTCTCTGTAGCCGTTTTTTGCCTCTGGGCCTCCTGTCTCACCGGAGCTCACTCAATCAGCGTCCATGCACGCTGCGCGCCAAGCCACGCCCCCTCACCTTATTAACTAAGCTCTGAGGAAAATCCCCCCGCAAAGCACAACTTTTCTTCAAAAGAGCACAGTCTGCTGGCCTTTAGTAAATTAACCCCATAAAATGAGTGTATTGGAAGCTGCTGTAAGGATAGAATAGGGATAGTTAACAAGCTGCATAAAAAAAAGATTAGGTCAGGTAGGAAACTATACTTTAACCTCTTAGCGCCAGCGCCTCCTGCCCTTTTAAGAGGTTTATGATGCTGGGAGGCTTAAGACCATGTGAATGCAGTTATTGGTTGTCATAGCGTTCACGTGATCCAAAATCTCCCGATCGCAAAGACCGACGGTGACTGTGCCAGGAGCGCGCACAACGCTCACTCTTGGCAAAAGTGTTTTGTCAGCAATTCGTGCGAATGTGCGGCCCCTCGCCACTAAGGACCAGGCACCGAGAGGCCTCATATTTGCGTATGGGATTTTCATTTATTTTGTGTATGTAGTATTTAGTTTATGTTAATAGGTTCTTTAGTTAAGATAAGACTGTTTATACTCTTAAACAGTGGGATTTTGTTTCAGGAGCTATTCATTTGTGGCTGTAATTTATTTTTGGGATATATTGTTTTTTACTGTGTTGTGATAGGGTTGATTTTATGTTAACCAGTTAACGACCGTGCCATAGCCGAATGACGGCTACATCGCAGCTCGATAACTATGGGAGTGCGTACATTGACGTCCTCCCAGAATCCTGCTCCCGCACCCAGGAATATCCTTGACCTGGACCTGGCGCATCAGGGATCACGGTAAATGGCCGCTGACAGCGGGCGTTTACCACGTGATCGCCCTGTCAAATGACGGAGCGATCACTTGTAAACAAACCAGCGTCACGTCTGGTTCCTCTCTCCCTCTCTGTACCGATTGGTACAGTGTGAGTGGAGAGGGGGAGATCGGTGGCAGCATCGCTGTGGGCTGGATCTGTAGTGCCCACAGCACTGATATGTGCCCATTGCAGCCATCCATCCATCCATGCTCAGCCATCCATACTCAGAATACTCATCCATCCATGCTCAGCCATCCATACTCAGCATACTCATCCATCCATCCATGCTCAACCATCTATACTCAGCATACTCATCCATCTATCTTCAGCATACTCATCCATTAATGCTCAGCCATCCATACTCAGCATACTCATCCATCCATCAATGCTCAGCAATCCATCCTCAGCAATATTCATCCATCCTTCCATACTCAGCAATACTCATCCATCCCATCCATGCTCAGCCATCCCATCCATACTCAGCCATACCCAGCCATACCCAGCAATACTCAGCCATACCCAGCAATACCCAGCAATACTCAGCCGTACCCAGCCGTACTCAGCCATACCCAGCCGTACTCAGCCATACCCAGCCGTACTCAGCCATACCCAGCCATACACAGCAATACTCAGCCATACCCAGCAATACCCAGCCGTACCCAGCAATACTCAGCCATACTCAGCCATACCCAGCCGTACTCAGCCGTATTCAGCCGCACCCAGCCGTACTCAGCCGTACCCAGACGTACTCAGCCATACCCAGCCGTACTCAGCCGTACCCAGCCGTACTGAGCCGTACCCAGACGTACTCAGCCATACCCAGCCATACTCAGCCGTACCCAGCCGTACTCAGCCGTACCCAGCCGTCCCATCCATACTGAGCTATACTCAACCGTACCCAGCCGTACTCAGCCGTACCCAGCCATCCCATCCATATCCAGCCATACTCATCCGTACCCAGCCATACTCAGCCATACCCAGTCGTACCCAGCCATAACCAGCCGTACTTAGCCATACTCATTCATGCTCAGTCATCCCATCCATACTCAGCATTCCCCACCCACGGCTCATCCATCCCCATTCATGCTCATCCACACCACATAGGTTCTCATCCATGCCACTAGAGCACTAGAGTGCCTCACAAAAGTGTAATAGGTAGTCACATTAGATTTGAAACTTATGCCCCTAGAACACCTGACGGTGCTCCCTGCATGTTGGACCTCTCTATGTGGCCAGACTGTGTATGTCTCCCACATGTGGTATCGCCGTACTCAGGAGGAGTAGGAGAATCTATTTTTGGGTGTAATTTTTCCTATGTACATGCTATGTGTTAGAAATATTGTATAAATGGACAACTTTGTGTAAAAAAAAAATGCGTTTTCATTTTCTTTACACATTTTACAAAAACTTGTAGAAAAAAATGACATGTTCAAAAGACTCATTATGCCTCATTTTCTTTACAAAATGGGGTATTTTTTAGGATGTTTCCATTGTTCTGGTGCTCCAGGGCCTTCAATAGTGTAAGAGGTAGTCAAGAAATTATGTGTAATTTATGCTCCAAGAACGCCTAATGGTGCTTCCTGCATGTTGGGCCTCTGTATGTCTCACGCATGTGGTATCGCCGTACTCAGGAGGAGTAGTAGAATGTGTTTTGGTGTGTAATTTGCGCTATGCATATGCCGTGTGTGAGAAATAACCTGCTAATATAACAATTTTGTGAAAAAAGAAATTTAAAAAATTTGATTTTCAAAATTGTGTTTTTGTGACACAAAAAATAAAAACCGCAGAGGCAATCAAATACCACCAAAAGAAATCTCTATTTATGCAACAAAAAGGACATTATTTTTGTTTGGGTACAGTGTCGTAGGACCGTGCAATTGTCAGTTGAAGCGACGCAGTGCCATATCGCAAAAAATGGCCTAGTCATTAAAGGGGTAAAACCTTCCGGGGCTGAAGTGGTTAAAGACTGGGCTGTGTTTTTTTAAACTGATTTACTAAAGGCAAACAGGCTGTTCACTTTGCAAGGAAAGTTGCACTTTGCAATTTAGAATTTTCCCCAGAGCTTAGTAAATGCGGCGAAATGTAAAGAATATCCAATCAGATGGAAGGAAAACAGAAAAACATAATTTCTGCTTGCATGTGATTGATTGATAAAAGTCAGAAGAGTGTCAGCTCACTAAGTTTCTTAGAAAAATATCCTTGCAAAGTGCAGCTTCCCTTGGAAAGTGAGCAAACTGTTTGCCTTAAGTAAATCGATCCCAAAGTTTTAAAATCAGTCTCAGAAATTACTAAAGCTAAAAACAGGAACAATGTAAATGTTTCATAAGTAAGCCTGCATGATTATATGCATCTAATGCTGGCCACACACTAAAAAAAAATCGGCCAAACCCATTTTCGGAAAAAAAAAAAACATTCGGCCGTGAGAGCAAACGATAGTGCCATCATGTAATGACTGATAAATCGTTCAGTGGACATAAGTTAATCCATTTTTTGTTCATTTTTTTTACATATACCTAGTGCAAAGTGTTCGGACAGCAAACACATTAACCTTTCAATGTATCATTCGTTCAGCAGAAAATTTCCAAACTTGTCCTTCGTTTTTTCGGCTCAAAAACGTCACAACGATTTTGTGCCCACTAACTGGCCCCAAACAAACAAACTGGCCAAATGATTGAATTTTGGCCGATTTTTTGTATAGTGTATGGCCAGCACAAGACTGATACAGACTCTTACATAAAAAATATTCAGAACTATTTCTCTTTCAGAGCTGATATGTGTTATTGTGCGTTACACATAACTTTCTGAGCATAACTTAAGAAATGTTTTTTCCTAACCAGCAGGCTGCCCAGATGATGCAAGCTTCTTGCAGGCATATAAAGAAATCAGTAGCAGACCAACAAGTCAGGATGCCAATATAACACACACAGTGGGAACCTGTCAGAAAAAATATCCATGTTAGAAACTTAGAAATCTGCTGTCCTCTGATTCCTGGACCTCAAATTAGCTACTGGGCAGTGAAAAAGAACCTGTTCAACTGAACAGCAAATAATAAAACTGCTCTAGAACTAGCACAGCCAGAGCATAGCAGCTTCCCTCCTTCCTTCTGTTGCTTCTCATGCAGGTTATTTGCATGACATATTCAATACTTAATGATGGCATCATTTACTTAACAGCATGTTTTCATAGTCTTCGTAGCTTTATTAGTTTAAAATACATAGTTCGTATCTCCTGTCCTTACAGCTATAACAGTATCCTAAAATAACTGCAGAGAAATGGAGAAAAAACATTGCTGGACTTACCAAATGTATTTCAGAGTGGGGGTTTGTCTGTTTCTACAATACCGTTAATCCTCCTCATAACCATTTAAGTCTTTCCTAAATGCCACTCAAGAAGAAAACCATATATGTAGGCTGAGCACAGTTTTCTGTACTACACGGTCTGATTTGTTTATAGCTTGTGCGCAAGTACTGGAATGTCAAATATCTGTGGGCCTCCAGAAAAGCCTGGCATCAGTTACTTTTTCAGCTCACTGGACTTAACAATCACTTCAACCACAAGGGACAAGACATCTGAAGCTTTTAAGTTGTCACAGTAATTAAACGGAGGAGACATAGTTTTTTTCATATTCTGGTTTCATCCCAAGGCCTCTTTCCAGGAATTTATTAGCACTTTGTCTATGGATTTTATGTAATACAGCCAGGGAATATTCTTCCAAAAAACAGGACAGTCTTCTATCTGAGATCTCATTCTTTCCCAGATGTCTTTGCTTGAAGAGGATGATGAGTCTTCCTGTAAGTATACACTGAATATGTTTGAATGAGGTATTGATGGGAATAGGTTTCATAACAGGTTGCTGAGATCAAGTACTATATACTGCGGATAAGCTAACTGTTATACGTAAACATTTCAATGAAAACATTATTTTACAATCCAGTGATAAAAGTAAATAAATGATATTGAAATCTAACAGGAAAGCTCACTAGGCAGAACAAAAAAAGTTATTTTAACAATGTCTAACCATAATACATAGATTTTTTTGCCTGAAAACAAGTGCCAATAAATTCAGTATCTAACTTGACATGCTATGAAATTATTATAAATATCAGAAAGACAGAAAGATTTCTCATAAGGGTACATTGAGACTTGTAGTTCTTTTACAAACTGTGAAAACATAGACTGTCTATAACTTATCATCACCATTTATGTTGTTAAACTGTCAGTAGGTAAAGTTTTTAAGATGTAACAAAATGTCTAAATGGTTGCTGCAGGCTTAGCTTTAATGCAAAGGGGGAGATGTTTGTCAAATTTTCAGACTGATTAACAGTTTGTATCTCAGCAACCAATGATGCTTCTGTAGAAAACCGAAGTTTCATATGCATTTTTGCAAAGTTTGTGCAAATGATGCACTGAACAACAGGATTGAGAAAGCATGTGTTAGCTATAGTGGTTTTATTGCAGCTGTCACTGAAATGTGTGTGTTGTGGACAGCTTTTGATAATGTACAGAGGAGTACATAGTAATTGTTATATTTGCCAACAGACTGGGGGGGGGGGGGGGGGGGGGGGGTCATAGAGATCTGTGACAAGAATATACATGCTTTTTTTTTTTAATTAACTGCACTCATTATTTGCATTTTTTTTTTTTTTGGGGGGGGGGGGGGGTGTTATTGAAATAGAGTTTGGGCCAAAATGTTTTTCAGCTTTAGGGTAGTAAAGGTTAGAACCCCAGTCTGTGTCCCCTTCAGGGAGAAATACCTATACTCTTTGTTTTGTTGACCATTGTCACTGGACCACAGGTTCACAATTCACTGGTTGTCACCAGCATAGAGAGAGATTAGCTGTCAAAGGTAGGATTTCCCTTGTTTGTGTGGAGATTTCCATTTGATTCCTGGTGTCTGTGAGACATAGAGTAAAGGTAAACTGCTTTGAAGGGGACACACACATCAAAATATTCCTTCCCAAGCTTATCCAAGGCACACAAATTACTTAAATTAATGTTAAATCACATGTGTTGACATCTTAATTGTGTCAGTGTCACTGGTCTAGAACTGTTTCTTTAAGAGCGAATACTGTAGACATTTCTTGTAGAGGGACTTTGACCTTTTTAATCATCACCACAAGTGTCTGCAATAAGGTTATGTTGTCCTGGAAGCCATCCAGTCTTCAGATTAGGCATAATAGAGTTTACTAAAAATATATATAATAAAAAATCGTAGCAATATCAGGCACCACAATTGGCTTTATGTTTTCTTGGTGCTTGTTCCATTTTATGCTTATACATCCGAGGGAGTGATTTTGCTGCTTAATTCTTTTTGTGTACTTGCTCTGTGTTATTGAGAATCCAGTCTGCTTAATGCTTATTTCTTTGTGGGCATCTTGAATTACATTTTGAAGTCATCTTCGGGGCAGCAAGCACATGACCATGCAGCTGGCAATTAGCTGCCTGCAGCCTATTCATAGGATTTAGAGAGGCAGCTGCCAAATACAGTTGTTGTGTGACAGAAAAGACAGACAGAAGTTAGACATCAGCCATTTGGTAATGCTGATTCATAATCAAAACTGCAGGTTGATATTGCAGAGACCAGCACTTCTGTGAACCAGTATTTCTGTTACATTTTTTAAAGCAATATAAAATATTATTGTGTGTGTGCAAATACATGTGAGCAGTATCGTATTGCTGAGATCCTAGATATTTGTGTTTGTAGGTCTTGCATTACTTTGTGTTTACACGCTTAGTTTGCAGTATATCAGTGTTTTTTTACATATCAGTATTTGACTTTTGAATAATTACACAAAGACATTGGGCCAGATTTACTAACAGATACAGTATATGCATACAATCATGCATCAGTGCTATGTGAACAAGCAAATCTGATGCTTATGGAATGTATAATTGATGTGTGATTTATGCAATTGTGTGCACATATTCTATAACACTTATTTTTACTATGTACACATGCCTTATTCACGTGGGAGGAAATAGATGGAGCTTATTCTAAAGGGGGCTTCCAGATTCTGAAAAGCCTTCCCCCACAAAACCTACAATTCCATTAAGGGATGGTGTGTTTAGATGGCCCAGCAACATGACAACAAGATGCCTTGCAATTGTGGGATGGTTTGCTGCCTCGCCTTTTAAGGTTCCCTTCCAGAGCTGAGGGTGTTCGGCCTGGTTTGTGAATTTCCCCTTTAAGAAAAAATGATACGTTTCCTGCCTCATTCCTACATCTGATGCCTCAAGAGCATGTGGGTAACTTATAGGGGAGCTAGTCTGCCAAAGCTCTCCTCCCTACATAAATAAGTACCCCTTGTTACCCATCAACAACATTTTTTGGGAAAGTAAATACAAACAGACACCATGAAAATGTCATCACATTGTCCAGTGATGTAGATCCAGGTTTAATAACAATGAGCGATGTCCAACAACCAACTGACATGATCATGCGCTTTCTTGTGCTTGATTGAGAGTAAACTTCCTCCCTCCTAAAATTCAAAAAGAACTGCATAAAGAGTTAAAAATAGTTAGAGTTACACACTAGTTTACACTTACCTTTGGCTCACCCATTTCCTGACCAAGAGCTCTGAATACTTGTTTCCTCTTGCCACGAACTTGCTGCTGCATTCTTCTGGTCCCGTCACATTGTTTAAATTGGAGTGGCCAGCCCATAGAAGTCTATAGGCAATATTATTTGGGAACATAGGGGACTTAGGAATCCTGATCACTCAGTTTTTACAACTTTACTTCTATCTGATTGTTTATAATAATTGAATGTAAAGTTTTCCAGTTATCCAACCACTGTATCAACATTTCAGACAAAGGCAAATTATTTGGTGCTATAGGATGTAATAAGATATGATACTCAATTCAATTAAGCATCATTGACAGCAAACTGTATATGCACAGATGGTTGTTGGTGGTGGGTTAATGTTTTGATGTTTAATAATTATCTTCCACATAAGGCAGGCAAACCTGTTAGTAAGTGGGTGAATGCCACATGCATAAACCAACAATCAGATGTAAATAAAGAGTTAAAACATGTTTTTTGTTTCATATGTATGGATCATTCTTTTGATGACAAGTGAAATAGCAATGAATAGAAATAATGATGACCTTGGCACTTTATTTTTATTCATTTATGTCTGAGTGGATTTTTGAATTAGCCAACAGTTTTCCTTCCCACATAGTATTGTACTAGTCCTTGGAGGCTTGAATCCTTTTATCAAAGAAGTTCGTTTGCAGTGGAACTTATTTTTCTGAAGGTCGTAGGTTGAGTGAAATGAGAAAATAATCCCTTATAGGATCTTAGAAGTATAGAGTATAGTTCAAGATTTTCAAGAAAAGGTTTCAGCTCTGATGCCTATTAGCCTTTTGACATGTTTAGGGCACGACCATCTAAAAGACTTCTCATTACCAATTTTAATTGCACTTATATTTTAAAACAGATTTTAAGGTTGCATTGAAAATTGTAATTTAATTAAAGAAAAGGCCTTGGTTATAAATGGCTGAGTGAAGGCGAACATTGTCAACTAGCATGATAGGGAGCAATAATGAGCACCTTTGGAAGTTGGAGTTGGAGCCAGTTTAAGCACAGAGGAAGATTTACAGTGGTTAATCTTCTGTGGGAAAGAGTAAAGGTTTCAATGTACCTGTCATGACTCCCTGTCAACACTGAGCTAGTCCCTCAGCAGTTTTGTTTGAACAAGGGCAAAGATCTTCTTACGCCATTTCTTGGGAAGTTATCTGATCCACTACAGCTACCAAAATACCAACTTTAAGTTACAGTATTTTCTTTTTAAAATATACACTAATATAATTATCTAATTAAAAGAAAACTCACCAAAGTTTTATCTGTCATGTTCACTGCTTCTTCCAATAAGGGGGTTATTTTTTTAAAAAGACGTACAGCCTGATCACCTGACTTCTGTCCGTAGTCACATATATCTAGACTGAAAATGTTTGGGAAGAAAAAGTATTAATTTTTTTTTCTTTTTTTTTAATCTTTTTTTTATGAGACTATTAACCTAGTTTATTATCTCTGCATACTGAATACAAACAGTATGTAAATAGGACTTTACTGTTTAGTCAGTTCAATCCAGCTAATGACAGCTCAAGAACTTCTCATGGTAATATTGGTGGAAACGATTTAAGGGCTGGATTTGTGTCGGTTCCCCGCTTACTGAGGAAGCCCAATCTCAGGGGCGTAACGCATATGGGTGGGAGGGGCCGAGCTTGTGACAGCACACCGTGGACATTTTAGGTTATGTGGTGAGCCATGGTTTATACTGACAACTGATGATTGCTTTTTGTGAGGTTTTGTAAGTGTTTTTAATCCCTTTTTAGCACCGTTAATAAAACATTGAGTTGGAGAGTACTCTGGTTTTCACTTTTGTGTTTTTTACCACACTAAATATGGTTTAAGGAGAGAGAACATTTTGCATTAAGGACCAGGAGGAGGAGGAGTGCGGAGCGTGACTCTCTAGTGGGGTCTAATCTGGAGGTGAGCAGGTTTTTCACCTAGAGGTGGAGGTTCACTTGACACGAGATGAAGATTGAAGAGTTGTGAATCACCTATCACACGCGGTGCTTGTAACGAATATATGGGACTTTTATATATGTTTTTACATTTTTGGATTGAGGTTATCACTTGTTATAGTTACTGTATATTCACTGTAAGTGCATTAATTTTAAAATAAATTAAGACATAGTTTTTTTTTTATGTTTGATTTATTAAAGTGGAGGGTGTAGTGAAACCACCTGTATAGTGTTTCAGCTGCAACTTTTGTCTAGTTTAAGTTATTTACACTGGATAGTTATATAGAATATCTGATGACCTAATATGGCCATGTGGCTAATGATGGCCAGTAGGTCAATGATGTTACAAGCATCCCTGCCTCTCTGTGTACATGTAGCTGCAGGATAGAGAATGCCCTGCCCACAGCTCATTTTCCGGTCACTGACAGCTGTCTGCTGGGTTCAGGCGGTACATGCGCTCATATCCCTGCTGTTGGGCAGTTGTCACCGAAGCACATTTTCCCATTTATAGATTTCTTACACTTTCTATTTATTCTAAAATAAAGCTTCAACTTTACTTACCCTTTAAATTGAAATGCAGACCTCAATTTCTGACCTTAAGCCTAATAATAATTTAACCCATGATCACCTTTCAAAGGCTACCTTAACCTGAAAACAAGCTTATCATCCAAACTATCTACCCAATACTGATACTAATACAAAGTGTGTGCCAAAAGCTAATTTCAACATAACAATTCTGTACCGACAACAATCTGCACTGACCTAGTGGTGTAAAAGGTGAATGACTGTTACATCACAGAACTTGTGAATCCTGTTAGAATCCCTCGAAAAAGAAGCTCCACAAATCTCCTGCATCAGTTTCCCATGCATTTACCTATAATGTAAACATACAGTATATGAAACACTGCACACAGAGCAGCTTGTATGGAAAATAATTTAATCTCATAAAAGCCTCTTGGAACATGAATAACATTATTGTTTTTATTATACATTCAAACCTTGCGATTATATTAAGGATTTTAGAGAGTAAATGGCAAAGTTGGGCAATATACAGTATGATTTTCACTGTTTCTCTTCCTTCCTCCTTGTCACCATGGCAACACAAGTGCGACATAGGGAATCCAAATAAAATAACTGTCTGCAAGACGGAGTTGACATTAAATGCATTTTTTCATAGAGCAAAATGATAAAAGAAACATATTTATGCAAAAATAAGAATTTGTTTAAATTTAAAATGAAACTTCAGGCAAACAGCTAATTGCACACTACATGCATGATTTTTGGTCTATTGCAATGTGTTAGGCAGCCAATTCAATGAGCTGCATTAAAGCAACAACATGTGAATATACACCAACATATGTTAATGCATATTGTTATATAAGGATTATTGCCACATTTCCTGTCTAAGGTTGCTAGTAATGTTTGGGAAAATAATACACTTGTCTCAAATATCACAGATTTAGTTCTAGAAAGCTAGAAGGAAACATCTACAATGTCCACTAAATTCAACCCAACATGCATCATTTTATGCACATAGCAGTAATTATACTTATATAATTATGCACACAGCTCTTTAGCTGTCAGCTTGAGTCCACTTACCTGGCTAAATTATAAACCAGTACAGGGCTGGTTTATAATTCAGAAATATATTGTTACAAAAATCACATAAAATTCCCCCTCTTCCTATATCATACCAGGCCCATTTGACTTTCATCATTGGGGGGGGGGGGGGGGGTACCTTGCAATTGGGAATACCAAGCCCTTCACTAGAAAACACCCTTTAACCAATGTTGATCTACAATGGTCTCTTCTCCACCAATTTGTACCACATATAGGAGGTGGGGTAAAAGTAAAATGGGGGGGACTTATGATTGTATCTGGAAGACATCTATACAATAAGGTGGTGACCAGAAATCCACTCTCTCCCAGGGGTACATTAATACACAGCGAAACAGTCCTTTAAATAAATCACAAACACATACAGTACATACCACTTTTAAGATAACAGTTAACCAGCTATGACATTCTCCCCGAACATGTGTCTCGTGCAGCTGTGGGGGCCATGCTGCAATGTAATCTGTTACCGGCTGTGTCAAGCGGACACAGCCGATGACTGATTACTGTACCGACCCGCTGCCGGTACCATGGAATCGCTGTGACCAATCACAGCAGATCATATGACAATTGTAAACAATGGATGGCTTCCTTTCATGCCATCCATTGTGTACAATTGTGTTGCTAGCTGTGATTGGTCACATATTACAGACAGGGCCAAGAACAGCCCATCTGTACCATGTGATTAGCTGTGGCTATTCACAACAAAACACACTGAATAAATCAGTTTCATTCAGAAAAATGGTTTCTTATACTATACCTACTATGATAACACTGTATTGCTCTAATCACATCGTTCAAACAAATCACAAAAAGAAGAAAAAATGTAATAAACTGTTGAGCACTGGTGGGCACTGTTGGAACTGCACTGATAATCAGGACACCAAGCCAGTAATCTGCTCTCCTCTCCTTACGCTGATCGTGTGGGAAAAGGAATGCCAAAACTGGCTTGAATTTACATTATAATCAGCTATAATTGGACACAGATGATCACGTGGTAAAGGGCCGCTGTTCTTGGCCCTTTACCCTGATCTGTCCTAAGAATACAGCAATCACAGTGTGTGCCACCTGCATGCTGCAGTGGGCACGCGGTGGGGCGCAATTACGAAGGGACGTCATATGATGCCCTCCCAGAACTGGAAGACTACACTGTAGCTGTCATTCGGCTATAGTGTGGTCAAGCAGTGGTTAAATACCACTGAAAGAAATCTCTATTTGTGTGAAAAAATTATAACAATTTAATTTGGGTACAGTGTTGCATGACCACCCAATTGTCATTCAAAGTGCGACAGCGCTGAAAGATGAAAATTGGTCTGGGCAGGAAGGGGGTGAAACTGCCCTGTACTGAATTGGTTAATAATGTCCCCAGAAGTAAATCCAATGTCAATCGTGGAATCCAGTGGGGAAAACCACATCAATCACAGCATCCAGTGAGGTAGTCCACATCAATCATGATGATCTGTCGCCAGCTGTTCTGTACATATTGCACTCCTGTCACTAAATTGTATGATTATTGTATTGTATTGTATTGTATCTTAATTTACTGCCAGGAATATTTGGTAATACCATTGATCAAATATGTATCAAAACAAAGCACCTCTAGTGTATCTTCCAAAACCATGAACAAAATAGTGTCCACATAATATAACAATACAATATATGTACTTGTGAGTACACACTGAATAGAAATGATGCCCAGTGTCCACACACTGACTCCAACTCTGAATGTTAAAGCAATATTAAACTCAAAAGCAAAATTTATTATTTTGCAGCTTACCAATTGTCAGATGTAATGGCTGTCATTTTGTGCAAAAGCCAGCGTGCGCTTATTGTCCAGAGGGGGAGCCATTTAGCGGGTTCGGCGGATGCAATGTTCACCGGCCATTAGCGATCGCTCCCCAGAGAGATAGAACAGCGGTCTGCTGATGTAAACACTGGTCACTGGTCCCAAAAAAGTGCCAAAAGTGTCAGTTGGGTGTTTTCCGATCTATCCGCCATAATGTCGCAGTCCTACTAAAAATCGCTGATCGCCGTCATTGATAGTAAAAAAAAAAAAAATACATAAATCTATCCCCCTAGTTTGTAGACACTATAACTTTTGTGCAAACCAATCAATATACTCTTATTGGGATTGTTTTATAGACATGTGCACACTGAAATATTTTGTTTAGGAATTTTGTTTTCGTCAAAAAATACGTTTATTTTGTTACTCCCGAAATTCGTTTTTATTTATTTAATTTCGTTAAAAAATGCATTTGTCTAGAAATCCAAAATAATTAAGGTTGAATCTGTCATTGGAGGCTTATGGTGTCTGTCGAATGTTCTTAGAAGATTTGATGTGGCAGCTAAACTGTACGACGCCGCAATCGTACATTTCCGGTCGAATGTTCCGCCTACAAGCTATAGTAGAATTCTAATGTTGTATGACACTAGTAATAATTATATTTATTAATTATTATTACTAGTCAACCAACATTAGAACTCTTCTATAGCCTATGGGCAGAGCATTTGACCATAAATGTCCACTCGCTCCAACTGCTTCGTCAAATTTTTATGCCAAATCTTTTCTCTCTATGTCGAATAATCTTGGACTAATAGAGTTAGGTTAGGCACATTCAACCTTTTTTGCTATTGTCTTTATAATGTCAAATCTTTTCTCTCTATGTCGAATCTTTTCTCTCTATGTAGAATAATCTTGGACTAATAGAGCTAAGGTTAGGCCCATTCGACCACAGGTTCGATGGACACAGATCGCTATTGTCAGTGTCATGTCAAATCTCCTATCTATATCGAGCTGTTGTCACAACGAAAATGAAAATAAAGCATTTGTTTATGTCGGATCTTTTGGTTTTCCGATTCTGCACATTCATTATCTATCGTTTGTTAAAACGATAACGAAATACCCGAAATTCGGACGAAAATGCATTCGGACGAAAACGAATGCACATGTCTATTGTTTTACCAAAAATATATAGCAGAATACATATTGGCCTAAATTGATGAAGAAATTCGATTTTTTACATTTCTTTATTGGATATGTTTTATAGCAGTAAAAAATATTGTTTTTTCTTTTCAAAATTGTGGGTCTGTTCTGTTTCTAGTGCAAAAAAAAAAAAAACTGCAGAGGTGATAAAATACCACCAAAATAAAGCTCTATTTGTGGGAAAAAAGGACATCAATTTTATTTGGGTACAATGTCGAATGACCGCTCAATTGTCAGTAAAGTAATGCAGTGCCGTATCGCTGGTAGGGCTTTTGGGGGGACCCCTACACCATTTTTTTTTAAAATTTTGGAGCAGGGTTCCCCTTAATATCCATTTTTTTTACTTTTCATGTTTGTGTCCCATAGACTTTAACAGTGTTCGTCCAAATTTTTTGCCCGTTCGCAAGTTCTGGTGCAAACCGAACCGGGGGATGTTCGGCTCATCATTTGTAACAAGTAGGGATAAGGAATCATGTCAGGGTTTGACTCATTGAGAGTTATTACTAACAAGGGCAACTAATTAATAAAATGCTAACTTGTAAGACATATGCTAAACACTCAAGCATACAGTATGCATATTGAAGGACATCCCTGGTTTATTCTTAGACAATTCCCTTGACTTTCAAGGTTGAGCAGCTGTGCTGCAGTACCACTTCCCCGTACATGCATGCACTATCATTATTTAAAGCACAACAGTGTTTTGTTAATGTCCACTGGTCATGTCACAGTGAAATTTGTTGTCTCCTTTGCCTGATGGGAAAAAAATGTTCCTAGTATGCTTTTATGTACCTGCCTAGCAACTGTGTGTCCTTGGAAAATGTAACAAACTGTTCAGAACCTTTTTATTATGTAAACAGAAAAATCATACTTTATTACATTGGTATTTTTAGACATTGAACTTTACAACGTGTTCTAGTTTTATTCTCTCATTTTCCATTCATTTTTAATTGCTTTTTTTTTTTCTTTTCTTCAAAGCCAAAGGTAATTCCTCGTAATGCTTTTATCCCCAATCTAAATATTCCTACTGATTTATCATTCACATGAATAATTATTTCTGACTAAGACATCCTCAGCAGGGGTTATAACACTTCTCTTTGGGCTTAAATATAAGAGCTCATGATTTTTGCTTTCAGAAGCAAAAGCAGACAGAATTCACACCCCGGGTCCTCCCAGTCAACAGTTTTTGAAGGACTTAACTTGTAAACTATATTGGAATGCATTTATGCATGGAAAATTGATTCTTTCAGCTATAGGTTTTAACATAAATCAAAAAAATAGCATCAGACTCTGAATCTTAGTATCTGTAAAAGGGCTCTTAAAGCAGGACTGTACTGAAAAAAAAAAAAATTAAAAGCCAGCAGCTACAAATACTGCAGCTGCTGACTTTTAAAAAATGGACACTTACCTGTCCCTGGTTCCAGCGGTGTCGGCAGCAGAGGCCGATCGCTCGCTCGGCTCTCTGCTGTAGCCGGCGCCATTCTCGGTGAGGGAATCAGGAAGTGGCTTCACTTCCCGATTCCCTACTGCGCATGCGCGAGTCGCGCGGTGCAATGAGAATCTTCAGCGGTGTCTGCCGGGACACGTGTGTGTCCCAGCAGACAGCGCGCCGGGACAGGAACTTGCGTAAACTCCCACGGGAGTTTATGCCGGAAGTGGGTGCAGATACCTGTCTTAGACAGGTATCTGCACCCCCTCCCCCTGAAAGGTGCCAAATGTGACACCGGAGGGGGGGAGGGTTCCGAAAAGCGGGAGTTCCACTTTAGGGTGGAATCCCACTTTAACTCCTTGCTTAACATGTGTGGTCTTAGCAAGTGTTCATAATCAAAACATTCAATAAACATTGGCCACAAATTATCAAATCAGTATACACAATTACAATCCAAAGCAGTCATCAAAGTATCAGGATTCTGATATGTAGAAAACTTTATTAAAAGATAGGGTTAACATCCATGTCTCTCTATCCGGGTTTAGAGACATGGATTTTAACCCTATGCTTTAACTGCTTCCTGACCGCCCACCGCACATTTACTGTGGCAGGGTGGCCCGGCTGCGCAAAACAAAAGCACCTGTACGTTGTTTCCTCCTCTGGGTTTGGGGTGCACATGCTGCCAGCGACCCACTCCCGCTCTGATTGAACACAGCAGGAGCCAATCAGTGGGTCTGGGGGCCATGATGGCCACCTGGAGAGGCAGAATGGTGGTCTGTCAGAGAAGAAGAAAGATATCTTATGTTCCTGCTAATTAGGAATACAGATGTCTCTCTTCCTCCAGTCAGTCAATTCCCACACCACAAGGTGTCCAACTGGTGGCCCTCCAGCTGTGGCAGAACTACAAATCCCATGAGACCCTGCAAACCTGACAGTTACAAGAATAACTCCCACAGGCAGAGGCATAATGACACTTGTAGTTCTGCAACTGCTGGAGGGCCGCCAGTTTGACACCCCTGCCCCACACAGTTAGAAATCACTCTCTAGGAGCACACTTAACCCATTGATCTCCCCTGATGTTAACCCCTTCCCTGTCAGTGTCATTTATACAGTGACAGTTCATTATTTTAGCACTGATCACTGTATTAGTGTCACTGGTCCCCAAAAAGTGTCACTTGGTGTCCAATTTGTACACCGCAATGTAGCAGTCCCTTTTTTACAGTGCCAGTGCATCCTTTTAGCACTAATCACTGTATTAGTGTCACTGGTCCTCAAAAAGTGTCACTTAGTGTCCAATTTGTCCACTACAATGTCACAGTCCTGCTAAAATTGCTAATCAATGCCATTACTAGTAATAAATAAATAAAAATGCTGTACAAAAATCCCACAGTTTGTAGACGCAATAACTTTTGCACAAACCAATCAATATATGCTTATTGGGATTTTTTTATACCAAAAATATGTAGAAAATAAATATTGGCCTAAATTGATAAAGAAATTCGATTTTTTAAATTTTTTTATTGGAGGTGTTTTATAGCAGAAAGTAAAAAATATTGTTTTTTTTTTTCAAAATTTTATTTTTTTGTTGATAGCGCTAAAAATAAAAATGCAGAGGTGATCAAATACCACTAAAAGAAATCTCTATTTTTTGGAAAAAAAGGAAATAAATTTTGTTTGGGTACAGCGTTGCACGACCATGCAATTGTCGGTTAAATCAACGCAGTGCCATATCATAAAAAATGGCCTGGTCATTAAGGGGGTGAAACCTTTTGGGGCTGAAGTGGTTAATTAAGCTTTCTACATATTAGTATCTTGCTGTTTTGCAAACTCCTTTGGATTGCATTCATATAACTGGGCTAAAAAGCAGCCTGAGTCAGAGCAATGGTATTTCTCATCACCCCTTGGTTAGAAACTGGGTTAAGCGCATTGATTTATATTTTGTTTTTCAGGATACGCAATTGCCATTTTAAATCAGACCAATATTTAAAAATGTGAAATAATGTGCACAATATTAAAAAAACTAAATAATTGTTAGAACAAAAGACAGTAGCAGTTACATCAACAATGATTATGTAAAAGCCACTACATTGTTCTGATGTGTACGCTCATGTATCAAGCTCCTAAAATGTTTAATATTACAAAATATCTTCTAAAGAGTTGCCCAAAAAGGCCCTGGAAAAATCCTAGAAACATGTTTAATATGTAAATACATTTAATACAATTTATATTATTTTGGCATTTAAAAAAAAAAGCTTTTTCATTCTTTTTTAACGCTGGCATTTGCTGAAACCTTTAGGGTTATATTGCGGTTTAGACAATAACACTATGTAAAGCTCCCACGTTACAGTAAAATACGTCCATAAAGGACATTTATAGGCGTTTGCATTAGAATAAAAGGTTATGATATGATATATATAATATATAAAATAACTATTTACACTATTTAATTATATATCGACTCCAAAATGTAAAACATTCTAAACTTTGTAAGGCTTTGCATTTAAGACCTCATGTACACTGCTGCTGGTAAACGGATGTTTACGAGCAGTTGGGAATTTTTTCAACTGCTCCTGAACTCTCCTCTGTTATCTTATCAGTACATGTACACAGGTTAGTTTATAGTCGTTTCTAGGCAGTTACGTTTAGAGGCTTTTTTTGGAACCCAAAAAAATGCATTTAGAAGCTGTGTTTAGAGGCATTTCAAATGCCAAATGCGGCTAAACGCAGCTTTTTTTCAAACGCTTCTAACGCAAATTCGGCAAAACACGGCAAAACGCTGCTAAATGCAGCATGTAAATGCGGCAAAACTGACGTTTTAAATGTGGGTTACTATCTGTCAAGTTAAATGGTTCAGGAGAGGTTGTAAAAACGTCCTGTATACATGAAGCCTAAAGCCCCATACACACGGTCGGATTTTCGCATGGATTCTGTCCGATCGGACAATGTTGTTGAAAAATCAGACCGTGTGTATGCACCATCGGACAGTGTACGTCGTATTGTCCGACGGACAAAGTCCTATCTCCTGCTGGATAGATTTTCCGACAACACGGTCCGATCACACCAAATCCGATCGTGTGTATGGTAGTCCGACCAGACAAAGTGCTACGCATGCTCAGATCACATTACAAGACCAAAGCTATTGGCTACTAGCCTCTACGTAGTCCCGTCGTAGGCAACAAACGTCACCACGTTCAGAATGATCGGACTTTCCGACAACTTTGTCCGACCGTGTGTACGCAAAACCAACATCAGACAAAGTATGACGGACATGGTCTGACGGACCTGGTCCTCGGATAATCCGTGCGTGTGTATGGGGCTTAAGACTTGTGCTAAGGATAGGAGCATTTCATTTTCCTGAGATTGCTAACAATCAAAAGCATATCAAAATCATAAAGCATATCAGTAGCCAAAATGTTTTTCTTTTTTTTTTTTTGTATAGCAATGGGAAGGAATAAAAACCATGTCAGATTTTGTTATCTCGTTCTCATTGGGAAGATTCTTATTTTCTTCCTCTGTCCTAGAAGCAGGAAGCAAAGGGAGATTTGTACAAAATTAGGGAAAATTCTCTATTTAACAGATGTCACCAGAACAGGTGTTGCTACTTCACTATTTTGCGCATTGACTTGCAACACGTATGCATACTTTATTAGGAGTTCTGCTACCTTTGTGATCTTGTGCTTGTTCTACATCAGTGATTTAGAAATTATTGAAGCCAGAAATAGCCAGGCAATTAGCATCTGATCATAAGCTATCCTATGGCAGTTGCATGGGCTGTTATAGCTTTAGAAATACTCTAGGATAAGAATTTTCTTTAGTTTATATTCCTAGCTATGCTTTTTGCTAGCTTTAGCTTCCTATTCAGCAAAATGAGGGAAACTCCTCTCTTTAACAGATTTCACCAGAACAGATGTTGCTACTTTCACACTCTTCAGAAAAGTGTTGGCTACAGATACATTCCAAAAAAAATGGTATTGACAGAAGCAAGGAGACTGCCATGGCTGATTTTCTCATTGACTTGGAACAAGTATGCATGCTGTATTAGGAGTTCTGCTGCCTTTGTGATCTTGTGCTTGTTCCACATCAGTGACTCGGAAATCATTGAAGCCAGAGATAGTCAGGCAATTAGTATCTGATCATAAGCTATCCTATGGCCATTGCATGGGTTGTTATACCTTTAGATATACTCTAGTTTAAGAAAGTTTATATTCCTAGCTATGTTTGTGTTAGCGTTAGCTTCCTATTGAGGCACTCTTTGCCTACATGCTGTTCAGCATCCTAATTATAGTAATGTTCCGAGCTGCTGGATATAAACTATAGGTTGATCCCACTGCCGATGTCCATTAAAACAAGTTCAGTAATTTAAGAGACGCAAAAAGCTACCATTCGAAGATCAAGCATAGTGAACCAGATCTTTTTATACTGAAGCTTTCTTTGGTGACAGTACATAAATGGCAAGATACATGAAAGCATTGCAACCATTGCCACTTTTGAAATCATGAATTAATTTATTTAGATTCATGAGATAAGTGTTAACCCTCCCTCAGCCCCAAGTCACTTTAACAGGGTCTTTATGCCTGGGGGAGTGGGTGGGAAGAACTGGCCAATCACATAACCACTGGACTGTCTCAGTGATCACATGATCAGGAGCATGCAGTGAATGCAATCTCAGCACATAAAGCTCTGCATCCCCTAAATGTATATGTGCATCATGTGGCCCCTAAAGCCCACCATCTTTGCTGCTGCAGATATACAATATGCGGTTGGCAAGAGATCAATGTGCGGTATAGAAAGCTGAAAATGTGATTGTATTATTGCATTCATCAGAAGTATTCCATTACCTGATTACATTTTAAACAGTGAATCGATCTACACTGCTTAGTCATTTAATATGTCAAGAAAACTACAGGACACTTTTGAGGTATTACATGTAAGACTAAATTTGGCACAATGACTAGTGGAAAATGCAAGTCTTATTTACTTGTGTTAAATGTGTACTGGTATGCAACTTAACATATGAAATGAAACTATAGCCATTTAGTTGTAGAAGAATGCTTTCAGAAGCAGCTCTGCAAAAGGATGTATGAGCTTATATGGAAGTGATCTCTAAGCAGCAATAGAAGCCATTGAAATGTAAACACTGAAATAAGATGGTGCAGAGCAAGGTTATATATCTTGTGAAACAATCATACTTATCTTACCTTCACAAAATTGTTACGCTGATTTATTATCAATCTGGGGAACATTTCTGCAGGTAATTGAGCCAACAGCTGGTCGTCCAACTGTTTCTCAACCTTTCTTTTGAAAAACATATCTCTGTGGTGTTTTCTAAGATATTAACTAAGTGCTCATATATTTATTTAATGTGACTATGAGTGAGGTATACCTGGATTTTTAATTGATCTATGTTGATGCACGTTTCTTTAAAGAACTATGTGAACTCAGCACAGAATATGGGACATGTTTAACAGACAAAGTGATTGAATAAAGGATTAGCCAATAACTAACTATAACTTGCAGTTTACAAAACAATTGGAAAGTTAGAAGTAGTTATGCAAAACAGGTTCAAGATGGCAAAAAATATGCATACACTGCAGATTAATATAAGATAGATTATGAAAGCTGCACAAACATGGACTCCTCACAGCAATGTTTATGTCATCAGGGTACCATGTGGATGCATATCATAGAGTTTATAAGACTCTATAACTACAGATAGTCCAGCTGTGAATTACTTCAGTAAAACTGTTCACAATACAAACAACTACCTGTTTTATCTCATAAACAGCATCTCTCTCAATAGAATACCGAGTAGCTTTAGTAACATAGGTGAACAGCTGGAAAGATTAAGACCCAGGGATAAAGGACCATCCCACTGGAACTAGACTACTTTGGTAGTAGTTAGGGAGGGGCTTCCCATAATATCTGAGTTTTCCAGTGGAAGCTATGTAGTATTAGGCCCCTGCCTGGCCGCCTGCATGCTGACTCTGACAGTGGATGCTTTTTAACCTGGCTGCAGATCACTGAACCTGGCTGCCTCATCAGATGTGGCCTCTCTGCTCTCTGAGCTACTGAAGTATGGAAGCTCATGAGATTGTGCTCCTTGAATGTGCTCAGAAACCCAGGGTTTTGTGGGAAATTGAGTTAAAGGGGCCTGTGACTGCATTTGAGCATAGTGAGTAAATTGGCACACCATAATCCTTATTTATAAGCTAACATAATTATTAATTAAAGTGGTTGTAAACCTCCATTGCATGCACCCAAAAAGACATGTACCACAGTAATATGTCCACAGGTCTAAAGCAAGTCGCTGTACTTTTACCTGTCATTTCTGTTTCCCAGCACTAGGGATGGGCCCGGTGTTCGATTGGAACCCATGTTCGAATCGAGCACCGGGCGTTCGCTCGCTCGGCGAGCCCAGAACTATTGGGGCCGCTCGCATCAAATTCGTGTGATGCGAGCGGCCCCGCAATGCATTGCGGCCCGCGCAGTGCAATGCTGGCTGATGATTGGCCAAGCATGCACTGTGACCCCGCATGCTTGGCCAATCACAGTGCCGGCAGCGAGGAGAGCCATAATTGGCTACAGGCAGGATGCTCAGGGGCTTTAGTACACGCCCCACGGTATAAGAGGCCGCCGTGCCGGTGGCCTTGCATATTCTGTTTCAGTCAGTGTCAGCGTGTCAGTGTGCTGCTGACAATATGTGCTTTATTTCTGGGGATTTGTGTGTGCGTGCTGTTAGAACAGCATTGCAGTATCACATCTGGGGGGTGTCTATAGGTGGCCTGTGAAGGGGGGCAGGTTTCCTGTGCTTAGAACTTTCCCTGCAAAAAAGTGTCATTTTTGCAGGAAAAAAGCTATTTAAAAGCACTCGCGGCTAATGAATTGATGGCTCCTGTAACACAGAGAACTGTCATTCATTGATAAAAAACAAAAAAAAAAGCGTAGGGGTCCCCCCTAATTCAATAACCAGGCCCTTCAGGTCTGGGATGGATATTAAGGGGAACCCCAGCCAGAAAAAAAAGAACAAATAGCGTAGGGTCCCCCTCAAAATCCAAACCAGACCCTTGAGGTCTGGTATGGATTTTAAGGGGAACCCTAGCCAAAAAAATGGCGTGGGGTCCCCCTCAAAATCCATACCAGACCCTTATCCGAGCACGCAACCTGGCAGGCCGCAGGAAAAGAGGGGGGACAAGAGCGGCCCCCCCTCCCGCCTGAACCGTACCAGGCCACATGCCCTCAACATTGGGAGGATGCTTTGGGGGTCTAAGAACCCCAAAGCACCTTGTCCCCATGTTGATGAGGACAAGGGCCTCTTCCCCACAACCGTGCCCGGTGGTTGTGGGGGTCTGCGGGCGGGGGGCTTATCGGAATCTGGAAGCCCCCTTTAACAAGAGGACCCCCAGATCCCGGCCCCCCCCTGTGTGAAATGGTAAGGGGGTACAAAAGTACCCCTACCATTTCACCAAAAAAGTGGCAAAAATGGTAAAAATGACAGGAGACAGTCTTTGACAATTCCTTTATTAAAATCTTCTTTCTTCTTTCTTCATCCTTCGGTTTCTTCATCTTCTCCTTCCGTCATCTTCTTCCATCTTCTTCTTCCATTTTCTTCTTCCTCCGATCCGCTTCTTCTTGCGCTGGTCTTCTCGTCCTTCTCGTCCGGCATCTTCTTCCGTCGGAGTCGGTGTCTCTGTCTCTTCTTGGGCCACTCCGCGCAATGGGAGGCTCCCGCTGTGTGAGGCTCCGCTCCGTCTGACAGGTCTTTTATAATGGAGGGCACCTGGTGACCCCGCCCCCTCTGACGCACGGGGACGTCATGGGGAATTCCATGATGGCTTTCCCCATGACGTCAGAGGGGGGCGGGGTCACCAGGTGCCCTCCGTTTTAAAAGATCTGTCAGACGGAGCGGAGCCTCACACAGCGGGAGCCTCCCATTGCGCGGAGCGGCCCAAGAAGACACAGACACTGACGCCAACGGAAGAAGATGCCGGACGAGAAGGACGAGAAGACCAGCGCAAGAAGAAGCGGATCGGAGGAAGAAGAAAATGGAAGAAGAAGATGGAAGAAGATGACGGAAGGAGAAGATGAAGAAACCAAAGGATGAAGAAAGAAGAAAGAAGATTTTAATAAAGGAATTGTCAAAGACCGTCTCCTGTCATTTTTACATTTTTGCCACTTTTTTGGTGAAATGATAGGGGTACTTTTGTACCCCCTTACCATTTCACACAGGGGGGGGGCCCGGGATCTGGGGGTCCCCTTGTTAAAGGGGGCTTCCAGATTCCGATAAGCCCCCCGCCCGCAGACCCCCACAACCAATGGCCAGGGTTGTGGGGAAGAGGCCCTTGTCCTCATCAACATGGGGACAAGGTGCTTTAGGGGTCTTAGACCCCCAAAGCATCCTCCCAATGTTGAGGGCATGTGGCCTGGTACGGTTCAGGCGGGAGGGGGGACCGCTCTCGTCCCCCCCTCTTTTCCTGCGGCCTGCCAGGTTGTGTGCTCGGATAAGGGTCTGGTATGGATTTTGAGGGGGACCCCACGCCATTTTCTTTGGCTAGGGTTCCCCTTAAAATCCATACCGGACCTCAAGGGTCTGGTATGGATTTTGAGGGGGACCCTACGCCATATTTTTTTTTTTTTTGGCTGGGGTTCCCCTTAATATCCATCCCAGACCTGAAGGGCCTGGTTATTGAATTTGGGGGGACCCCTACGCTTTTTTTTTTTTATTTTTTTTTATTTTTTATCAATGACTTTTTTTTTATGAATGAGTTTCAATGAATGACTGTTCTCTGTATTACGGGAGCCGTCAATTAACGGCTCCCGTAATACGAGCCGTTAGTGACGGCGAGTGATTTTAAATAGCTTTTTTACTTTCAAAAAAGACACTTTGCGCAGAGACAGTTATAAACACGGGAAACATGCGCCCCTTTACAGGCATACTATAGACACCCCCCAGGTACGAAATTTAAAGGAATATTACACTTTTATTGTTTCAATTTAAGCATTATTAAAATCACTGCTCCTGAAAAAACGCCCATTTTTAAAACTTCTTTTTGCATTGATACATGTCCCCTGGGGCAGGAC
The DNA here is from genome assembly GCA_028564925.1 of Lithobates sylvaticus. Taxonomy (NCBI): domain Eukaryota; kingdom Metazoa; phylum Chordata; class Amphibia; order Anura; family Ranidae; genus Lithobates; species Lithobates sylvaticus. The sequence continues at coordinate 394,440,851 of CM053027.1, forward strand.
CCAGGTCCCCAAACACTTTTTATGACATTAACATGCATATTAGCCTTTAAAATTATCACTTTTAATTTCGAACGTTCGCATCCATTATAACTAATAGGGTTCTAAAGCTTGCACGGACTTTAGGTCCGTTCGCGGGTTCTGGTGCGAGCCGAACGGGGGGGTGTTCGGCTCATCCCTACCCAGCACCTGTGTAAGCCTGCAAACTAGTGCCGATTGGTGGACATGTCTTCATGCTGCAGGTCGAGAGGTGGAGTCGTGATGTTAGCAGATTCGTCTCCCATCTCTACACCCCCCCAGCATGCACAGTATCGATGTGTGCACAGCAGTCTGATTGGTCCTATCTGTGTCCTCCTTTTACAGTGTTTTAGGCTGTTGTGTTGGGATCTGCACTCAGCCCCATACTTGATTTCCTCTGCCTAATTGGTGCTTCTTTGGATGCTAACAGTGGGATGGCCCCATTCCCCATCGACTGGCCTTTAAGAGTAATGTCCAATAGAAACTTGTGACTTACACTTGGCCAATGGGGATATGGCAAGGAGCAGCCAATCAAGGGCGAGCTGAAGGAGGTAGCTGTTATGGAAAGCTATACACACACCCTTCTCTCATGTTCGTTCATGAGAGAAGTTATACAGCCTGCCAGTCAAAGGAACAGGGGGGCGTGGCGGCATCGTTTTTTTTTTTTAATATGTCCCTCTGAAAGCATGAAAGAAAGTGGGGAGGATCAAATAATGCTGGATTCAATTCTGTACACTGCTTAATTTTTTCAGGTTTACAGCCACTTTAATGGCCTTCAAGAAAGTAAACTTTATATTGCTCCCAGTAAGGTGATGTCACTAACAATGGCGGGGCAAGGATTTTAGCCTCACAGTCCAAGAAACAACATTAGAATTGCCCTTCCAAATCTGGCCTTAGCCAGTCAGGATTTCAGCTCTTATCCCTGCCGAAAGGGAGCAATAAAGAAGACTGGACTTTGCCTAAATAAACCGTGCCTAGTGTCCTTTATGCTGCATACACACGACCAGACTTTCTGGCAAAATAGGTTCGACTGTCTTCCCGACGGACTTTCGGCGGAGCTCCGGCGGACTTTCTGAACGAACGGACTTGGCCACATACGAACGGACTAAGTCTGGTCGAAAGTCTGTCCGTTCAAACGTGGTGACGTAAATGGGACCAAAAAATAGCCAGTAGCCAATAGCTGCCCTTGAGTCATATTTGGTCCGTCGGACCAGCACACAGACAAACGTTTTTCCCGATTTGAGTCCGTCGGAATTGAGTCCGTCGGATAGATTTGAAACATGTTCTATTTCTAGGTCTGCCGGATTTTTTTCCCCAAAAAATGAATGGATTCGCCCACACATGATCGGATTGTCCGACAGACTAATCCCCTCGGACCTAGTTTGCCGGAAAGTCCGGTCATGTGTACACGCCATTAGTGGTAGTGAGAACCTCACCAGTTCTTTATTCACATCTCTCTGGTATATTTTATTATCTTCATACCATGTGGTTGTTTTTAGTTTTTTTTGTCAAAGCTATAGATAGTGTTTTACAGTGGCACAGTACAGAACATAAATTATTTGTTATACTTCATTTTACTCATAATACTATACATTATATCAGTAATGCTTACATGTAAATTGCTTGCTTACTGGCATTCTATGCATTTAGACTGCTGCCTATGAACTAAAGCTGTCATCATAGTTCTATTACTATGATTTCTTGTTTTGAGAATAAAAAGATATTTAAGATAACAAGCAATAATAAACACAAAACACATTTGTGTTTCAGAAAACTGGCATGTGCCCAAAGGTCTGACAGTCTTCTGGCTAAGATATGCAAATAATACTTCTCAGCAGTACAATAAAGTCTTTCTCTGTTTAAGCAGATCCCCAAAAGCGTGTGTTGACTGCTAGCATATGCTGGGCCAAGAAGTTTTGCAACAGTGTAATTGCGCTGCTGTTTTATCATAGCTCATTATTAAACCAGGTATTTTTTTTTTTTAATCAGAGCTTACAGTTTTATTTTAGGATCATACAATTCTTGGAGAAGCCAGTATACAGTTCGGCTTACATGAGAGCTGGAATTCCATCAACAAGACAATATTGCAATACCGATTGCATGTTTACCAACTGGAGTAATTCCTACATACTTCCACATTAGTGACTTAGCAAGCATCAACTCACTAAGGACAGTGTGATTATTTTTTTAAATCACACTTTTTAAAATACAAATAATTTAATGAAAAGCTTCTATCTGACCCTAGAGTCCATCCTACTGTACCTGACCCCCAGTTTGTAAACCTATGCATACAAAGGCAAAAAATCATGGTGTGTAATTATTTTATGATAGCACTGACTGTGCAGATATTTGAAATTTACCTTTAAACATGCAGGATTTGATTTCTCTGCAGCATTTATTATTTTGTGTTCAGTCAGATTTGATACTTTTACTTGCCCTAGACATTGCTAAAATTTACATCTAGAAGCCAAACAAGGTCCAAAGGGAAATTACAGTTCCAAATGCAGCCTGAAATATGGCTATTTTAAAGGTTAGGCTAATTAAGCTTGTCCACAGAGTTTGGGCATATAAAACATTAATGTACATGAAATGTTTGGCTTTTGTTAACTAATTTAACTATTTAATTGCATAAACACAAATTAAATAAATTTGACATTTAAAGCTAAACTACAATAAGCAAAAAATAAATTACGTATATATTTTTTCATTTGACCCCCACTGTCATTTCTTGGATGAAAATAATTATCTTGTGAGGAAATAGAGGGCCTGTTTACATACCAGGGATTCTCGAGAATGGAGGAGAACACTCCCTAACCTAACTATGCAACTATATAAAAATGTATCTAGATACTAGCATTTAGATGTAATAACACCAGGGATTGTTGAACCAGGGAATATCCAGTTGCCTCCTGGGGCATCAGAAAATGTTCCCCCTGCTCAAGCAAATTGGACCATCCTTTACAGGGGTCTAACACTAGCTGCCGGGGGAGTGAGGAATAGGTAAGAATATGTCTACCTACTTGCATTGACATTTGAACTTCAGTTAGCAGTAAAAAAATATTTTCAGACCACCACTTTCCACTGACCCATAGAAGTTTTCCTGCGCAGATTCACATATAGACAGCATATATTATTTTGAAGGAGGTGCACGCGCCACCAGTGGGCGGCTTCTGCTGTGACTATTCACAGCAGAAGCCGAGCTGTGGGTGCAGAGCAATAGATGTCCTCTGGCACCTGCCAATCGTCGCTAATACACACAGAACATGAATCTGCCTGTAAACTGCCATGTAAACACTGTTCTGACAGGGGGCAAGGAATCCACCTATTCCCCTAGTGAAAGGACCAAAAAATACTGGCTAGGTACACAGTTAACCCTTTGATCACCCTAGATGTTAAACCCCTTCCCAGATTTGTCATATTTTTAGCACTGATCGATCATTGAATTAGTGTCACTGGTTCCTGCAAAGTGTCAAAAGTGTAATATCTCAGTCCCATTATAAGTCGCTGATCACCACCATTACTAGTTTAAAAAAATAGAAAGAAAGAAAAATTATAACATTTGCGTAAACTAAGCAATATATGCTTATTGGGATTTTTTTACCAAAAACATGTAGCAGAATACATATTTGCCAACATTTATGAAGAGATTTGTTTTTTTTTTTAAATATTGCCTGTGTTCTATGACAGAAAGTAAAAAATATTGTTTTCTTTTTCAAAATTGTCAGTCTTTTTTTGTTTAGAGTGCAAAAAATTTAAACCCAATGGTGATCAAATACCACCAAAAGACAGCTCTATTTGTGGGAAAAAATAACGTAAATTGTATTTCCATACAGTGTTGCCTGACCACGCAATTGTCAGTTAAAGTAACGCACTGCCATCTCATAAAAAATGGCCTGGTCATGAAGGAAGTCATCCGGAGGTCAAGTGGTTAACCTTTGTTACCCAGGAGGGGGGGGGTGGAACATAAAAAAAACATTTTAGTGCTGACTGGAATTAAGTTTTAAGTGTGTTAATACATTTGATACACAGAAATACATAAAAAATAAAACACATATTTTTCTAGTTCTCTCTTCCCATTAAGAAAAATACCAGTACTTACAATATGTGGGAATTAAGCACTTTAGTACAAACAGCAGTGGTGTTCAATCCTCAAGTAGCCAATCAGGAATTGTTTTCAAATGCTTAAACTAAACAAGCTTATAAAAGCTAATTTCTGATTGGAGTACTGTATTAATAACCCACAAGTTCTTATCTGATAAATATCAGCATGTTAGCACTTACAGAATATCTGATTCCCTAGATATATTATATTTTAAGCCTCCTGTAGAAATGAGAAAATTATCTTTCTTTTGAGAGCATGTTTTTTTTTTTTTTAAAGATATTTCTATGTTCTTTTTCTCCAAATAAAGCAAACATGTCATTTGTCATTTACTTTATTGTTATTGAGCTCAGATGAAAAGCGACCTTTCAGAAAACAGTTTGTCATTGACAAATTGTGAGGATCGTTGTATTTTCTGCATGATAATCTGGCAAGCTGTGATTACAGGAGTAATGAGAAGATGACAAACTATGTTTACTAATTAGATATGCTGTAGTGCTATAGACAGCACAGTGGTTAGCATTTCTGCTTTGCTGTACTAGAGCCCCAGGTACAAATCTCAGCCCTGGGTACTGTTCTCTTTGTGCTTGTATGGATTATCTCCTGTACATAACAGACATGAAGATTGATTGGCCCTAGCATGTGAAGTAGGGACCTTAGATTGTTAATAGTGTTGGGCAAATGGTTTGGGCCGAGCAAAGGTTCAGCCCAAACATCGCCCATTTGCCCGTTCGGTGAACACCCAAATTTGCAGGGAGCTTGGCAGGTTGTTCTCTTGACGAGTGCCCCACAATGCACTGTGTGCTGCACAGTGCATTCACAGTTAAAGCTGGCTGTTAAGGAGCGGGACCGACTGCTGCGTCCTTAACAACCGACGAGTCATCAGGTGTCAATGGGCTTTTCCGCTGACATCTAAATAAAAAAACATTGCCGCCAATAAAAAAGTGAAAAAATAAATGGCATGAGGGTCTCCCCAATCCATACTGGCCTTCCGGTCTGGTATAGATTTAAGACGGAATCCCACGTCAAAATTAAAATAAAAAAAATCTATAGCAGACACTTATTTAAGCATGCAGCCTGGCAGGCCAGGAAAGGGGGGGGGGGGGGGGCGAGTGAGTGCCCCCTCTTGAACAATACCAGGCCACATGCCCTCAAGATGGGGTGGTGCTTTGGGGCAGGGGGGCTCTGCCCAAAGGGGGCTCAGACTAGAAGGGCCTGGTATGGATTGGGGGAGACCCCACCCTGTCTTTTTCAGATTTTTCTATTGCTGGCAATGGTATTGTATTGCCGGCAATTTAAATGTCATTTTTTTTTCTTTAGAAATGTCAGTTTTGCTGCTGTAGGTTCTACACACGGTACAGATGCGTCACCTTACAGGCAGACTTAGGGGACCCCCAGGCACTATATTTAAAATATTTTTTTATTTTTATGGTTTCACTCTAAGCATTAAAATGATTCTTCTTTTAAAAACAATCTTTTTAAATGTGTTTTTTGCATTGATACATGTCCCCCAGGGCAGTACCCAGGCCCCCAGACCCTTTTTTGGCCAATAACTTGCATATAAGCCTTCAAAATGGGCACTTTTTTCATGTTCAAGTCCCATAGACTTCAATGGGGTTCAATGTTCGTGTCCATACTTTTGCTATGTTCGGGAGTTCTAGTGCGATCTGAACCGAGGGGTGTTAGGACCATCTATAATTGTTAACACCTTGAGGGGAGGAACTGATGTGAATGTAAAGTGCTTCAAAATTTGCCAGTGGTACGCTTCTGCCCCATAGCTTATCTATGCAATATTTAGTCTTTCCTGTTACTGACACTCTATTTTTTATTTCTGTCTCTCAGCGTGTTACGTTTTCCTTTAATTTGTAGCATGAACCCCCTGTCCAATACACACATCTATTGCCCCATTGCCTCCCACCCCCAAATAGTCACCTGTCATTTATAAAAAAAAATAAAAAATTAACACTAACAACAGTCACCAGAATGCTGGTTTCTTAAAAGCTCTCTTCTTTGGCTAGTGAAGCTGTTTGGCGGAGCTCCAAGTATGGTCAAAGACAAAGAGTTATGCCACGTACACACGACCGGACTTTTCGACAGACTTGGTCCAGCGGACTGAATCCGTCTGACAATTCGATCGTATGTGGGCTTCAGCAGACTTTTTCTTCCCAACAGTCTGGCGGACCTAGAAATAAAACTTGCTTCAAATCTTTCCGACGACTCGAGTCCGGTTGAAAAATCCGGTCGTCTGTGTGCTAGTCCGACGGACTAAAACCGACGCTAGGGCAGCTATTGGCTACTGGCTATGAACTTCCTTATTCTACGTCTACGACATTTGGAGTGATCGTGTGTGGCCAAGTCCGTTCATTTGAAAGTCCGGCGGACCTCAGCTGCAAAGTCTGTCGGATTGTCCGCCGGACCAAGTCCGTCGCAAAGTCTTATCGTGTATACGCGGCATTAGACTCACTAAAGCCAGACTTTTTACTTTGCAGGTGAATTTGCACTTTGCAAAGGAATAACCAAGTGAATGTGGTGAAAATTCACTTTGCAATGAATACTCAATTATGCGTAAGGAGAATAAAACTACAGTATTTTTTACTTGCACATAATTGGATGATGGAAATCTGCAGAGATTTGCATCATTCATTGAGCTCTGGATAAAATTCCCAAAGTTTAATTTTCTTTGTAAAGTGAACACCCTATTTGCTTTCAATAAAGAATCCCCAAAGCCTTCAAGTTGAGTGTGACTGAGTTCAGATGACCTTATCTTGGGGAATGCTAATAAAAAGCTTTTTTTCCGGTTGTTGTTGGATTTATACATCAGCAGTGTTTTAATGTCTTTAGACAGTGAATGTCTCAGTACTGCATGCTTTGGAATCCATAGTACACAAACTGTACCATCATAACTGGTATTTAAGCCATATAGTGAATTACCTTCAGGATACAGACAGCTGATGAAGACAATCCTTCTGTAACTTGTCACATTAGAAATTCTTATTGTGTGGAATGCATTATAAAGATATAAGCAACTTATCCTAAATCCTTCTCATTATGTGTCATACTACTGGCATTCTATTATCTGCATTTCTTTCTTATACTGTCTTTTGTTCCTTCACAAAAATATTCATACAAGGCAATGGCTGTGTTTCACTTCTACTCTCTAAACCAATGGACTGTTTTCTTGTGCTAAAGGCACAAATACAAAAGTGGTTGACATACTTGCTGTAAATTAATATTTTCTACACATTCTTTAACCCTTTCACTGCCAGCGTATGTTTTGCATTTTTGGCACACATTTAAAAAAATATATATTTTTAAGCCTAATGCTTAGTTAAAACCCTCAAACATTACATATTTTCTTAAATCAAATGTCAGTAAAAAATAAACTGACGTTAATTTTAGAACACACAAACACAATATATTACCCAATGTTTTGATAAAATATGAAAGATGAGGTTGCACTGAGTAGTTTTTTTTTGTTACAGGTTCCCTTTAATGAGTCATAGTAGTCTAAAAGACCCCAGTTGTATTATGTTCCTTCCACTAAAACTAATGGAGTACAGATTGGGCACCATTAGCTTCTGCCTTGACACCAGGACCAGGAAGTGACACTTTAGACTTTGCGTATGGGTCATTAGCAGGAAAGGGAGTACAGCAAATGTACATTCACTGATCTTTCTCTTTCACACCAAAACTCACGGACTGGGATAGGAGGGCATTAATCAGAGAGGCAGCACAGAGACCTAAGGTAACCCTGGAGGAGCTGCAGAGTTCCAAAGCAGAGACTGGAGTATCTGTACATAGGACGACAATAAGCCGCACGCTCCATAGAGTTGGCCTTAATTTCAAAGTGGCCAGTAGAAAGCCATTACTTTCAGCAAAAACGGCACGTGGGAGACTCTCAAAATGTATGGAGGAAGGTGCTCTGGTCTAATGAGACTAAAATATCTGTTATGATCATTAATCATTACAATGAAAGCATTGTACCACATTAAAGAGAATGTATAGCATTTTGCATAATTTATATTGTTTTTATTATATTCAGTACTAAAAAGTTAAATAAAAAAGTTTGTTTTTTAATATTTTATATGTACAGCCAACAGGTGTCTCTCTAGGCTATATTTATATATATATTTGCCAAGATGGCCTTTAAGTGCTTCTAAAGGCAGAAGGTTTTTTACCTTCATGCATGCACAAAGGTAAAAAACCTTCTGAATACAGCTTTCCCCAAGACCCCCTTCCCCAATACTTACCCAAGCCTGGTGTGCATGACAGCCTCTGCTTTCCTGGGTCTCTGCTTTGCCATTGGCTCTCGTTGCTGTCAATCACAGCTAGGGAGGAGGGAGTGGGGTGCGGGACTGAGTCATGCTCTGTGTGTCCCATAGAGTGAGCACACTTTTGTGCCCCCCTAGCAAGCGACTTCCTATGGGTGCATTCAGCATGCGGGAGGAGCCAGGAGTGCCAGCGGGGGACCTGCGAAGAGGAGGATCTGGGCTTCTCTGTGTAAAACCATTGCACAGAGCAAGTAAGTATAACATGTTTGTTTTTTGTTTTTAATTGTATGTTTAAAAACACTTTGCCTGTTGGGTACAGACTTCAAAAACTCAATCTCAAATTTACATATATAATAAAGTGAGTCAAAAGAGTGACTAACCACCTCTCCCTGCCTGTTCTGTTTAGAAAAGACTTTATGGCATTTTAATTAGAATGGAGATAGTCAAGAACAAATAGATTCTGTTGTGTACTTTTTAGGTGATTTGTAATGCTTTGTGACACCTGTGTATAAGATATATGTTCATAAGATAATTTCTAATAAAAATATTTTCTATAGTATTAATAGTATAGTTATACAACATCAATTTAACTACTTGCCTACTGGGCACTTTTACCCCCTTCCTGCTCAGGCCAATTTTCAGCTTTCATCTGACAATTGCGCCGGTCATGCAACACTGTACCCAAACAACATTTTTATCTTTTTTTCTTTCACACAAATAGAGCTTTCTTTTGGTGGTATTTAATCACTGCTGGGCTTTTTATTTTTTGCAAAATACGTGAAAAAAGACCAAAAATTTTGAAAAAAAATAAAAAAACTTTTTCACGGTCTGTTATAAAATTTTGCAAAAAGGTAATTTTACTCTTTCAATGATGTGCACTTATGAGGCTGCACCAATGGACACTGATAGGCTGCAATGATGAGGTGACATTGATAGGCATTGATGGGCGCTGATAGGCTACACTCGTTTGTTGATCGAAGGCTGCGATTTGGTATGTATTTTTCTATTTTCTCACAAAGGTATTGAGACGCATTTCCTTGTGTACATTTGTGGGTGAGGCAGAGGATCTTGAATGTGATCCTGTCTTTTACCTTGAGCCAATGGAGGATCCTTAGGGATGGGGAGATGGATTCCCAGGGTTTCTTTCCGGTGACTAATCTTGCTGCTGTGTTTTGGACAATTTGAAGGCGCGCAATCTGGTAATCCGGTAATCCTATGTAGAGGGAGTTTGCATAGTCGAGACGCAAATTGATGATCGTTCCTACTACTACCGATTTTTCCTTTTCCGGGATGAAGGGGATGAGTCTGCGTAGCATGCAAAGGAGATGGTGGGAACCGCTGATTACGGATCCTATTTGTGCCTCCATGGTCATCTCTGAATCAAAGATTACTCCGAGGCTTTTGGCTTTGTTGCTTGGAAGGATGGTCTGTCCCAAGATGGTTGGTGGTGTCCAGGGGGTCTTCGTTTTTTTCCTTGAGTTTGCGTCGAGGAGCAGTAATTCTGTTCTGTAAATGAGTACATAGTACTCCCACAAATAGACCTGATAGGCGGCACTGATAGGTGAAACTGCCAGGTGACACTGATGGGCACTGATAGGTGGCATTGATGGGCACTGGTAGGAGGTACTGATAAGGGACACTGATGAGGAGGCACTGATGGACACTCATTGGCAGCACTGATAGACACTGATTGGCAGCACTGGTGGGTCTGCACTGATAATCAGGACACTGATAATCAGTGTCCTGCTTATCAGTGTAGATGTCCCTTTAACCACTTACGGGCGGCTCACCGTCTTTTTACGTCACTAATTTGAAGAGGAATATTGTTGTTACGGCAGCAGCTAGCTGCCATAACCCCGGTATCCTCTTCTTCAGCGGGCGGTCCACTTTCAGATAAAAGTGGTCTCAGCCGTGGATTCGCCGCAAGATCACTTTTATCGGTGGCAGGAGAGGGTCCCCCTCCAGCTGCACTCCGGTGCTCTCCACTGCCCTCTGCTGCATACCGATGCCCTCCGCCGCTTACTGGAGCCGTCAGTAGTGGCGGAGGTGATCGAGTTCTTTTCCCTGTGTAGTATGGAGACAAGTGAGGAGAAGATGGCCCCCAAAATAAGGTAAAATAAATAAGTAAAAAAATGTTAACGCGCCTGGTCCCGCCGAGCTCACGTGCAGAAGTGAAGTAGCACCCGCATATGAAAACGGTGTTCAAACCACACATGCGAGGTATCGCCACGATTGTTAGAAATAGCAATAGCAAGATAGCAATAATTCTCAGCCCTAAACCTCCTCTGTAACTCAAAGCAAGATTTTTAAGGGTAAAAGTTTGTCGCCATTCCATGAGCAGGTGCAATTTTTAAGCCTCACGTGTTGGATATCAATTTACTCTGCATAACATTATCTCTCACAATTCAAAGAAAAATTGTGCTAAGTTTACTGTTGTCTTATTTTTTAACCCAAAAAAGTGTATTTTTTCCAAAAAAACTGCGCTTGTAATGCCCTGTACACACGGTCGGAAAATCCGACCACAAAATCCATCAGATTTTTTCCGACGGATTTAGTCTGACACTGGTGTTGCATACACACGGTCGGACAAAGTTGTCGGAAAATCCGATCATTCTGAACGTGGTGACGTTTGTTGCCTACGACGGGACTACGTAGAGGCTAGTAGCCAATAGCTTTGTACTTGTAATGTGATCTGAGCATGCGTAGCACTTTGTCCGTCGGACTAGGCTACACACAATCGGAATTGGTGTGATCGGACTTTGTTGTCGGAAAATTTGAGAGCCAGGAGATAGAACTTTGTCCGTCGGAAAATCCGATGGAAAATGTCCGATGGTGCCTACACACGGTCGGAATTTCCGACAACATTGTCCGATAGGACAGAATCCAATCGGAAAATCCGACCGTGTGTATGGGGCTTAAGACCACTGCCCAAATACGGTGTGACAGAAAGTATTGCAATGACTGCCAATTTTCTAGCAAAAAAAATGTTTTTAACTCTTCTCCTCTCCTCATGCTGTCAGCATGAGGAAAGGAGTGCCGATAACCAACATCTGTTTACCTCTGTGATCAGCTATGATTGGACACAGCTGATCATGTGGTAAAGAGCCACTGATTGGCTCTTTACCTCAGTCTCTGATCAGCAGTGTCCGCTATGACTATAATCACAGAGTGCACTGCCCAGTCCATCCCCACGATCACAGGAGGCCGTCATATGACAGCGTCCCAGAACTAGACTAACGCTACAGAATGATGGCTGCAGCGCGGTCGGCAAGTGGTTAAAAAACATAAACTTTCAAAAAATAGCTGAAGCTATTAAAATTTGCAGCAAAATAATGATTAAATAGGAACTGTGTAAATAATTCACCTGCTGCTCCTTGTTCCTGTTTCCTGGTGTTTTGGCTCTTAGATATACTTGCTTCTGCTGAGTTTCTCTGTGTATGTGCATCACATGAATTCTTATTGGTCATCCCTCCATTTGGCTTGTCAAATTCAAATTCTTGGTTCTCACTCCAGTTCTGGTGTTAGGGTGTTTATTTTCTTCTGGTTTCTGACCTTTTGACTCATCTCTGTCATTTCCCCTTGTACTTTCCTTTGGTACATTGTAATGATCACAAGTATGGCATCTTGCTACTATAATCTAGCATATAGAATCTAAGACATATAAATAGCAGTCTATGCACAGAGCCTTGGAGTGTATGAAAGCTAAATGCAAAGAGCATTACAGATTGGTGATGTTTTAGAACCGTAGCCTGGGTTTTTTTATTCGTTTACAATGCCAGAACCTGTGTTTGAGAACTAAAACTGTCATATCTGTTTGGAAAAACAGACGTTTTATCTTGCACAAAAAAATAGACTTTGGGCTAAACAACTCCATAGTTGTAGGAATCTATTTTGTTTTTCCATTAAATACCTTGAGGAGATTGTAGCCATATTAGTGCACTTGAAACAAAAACAACTGATTACTATCAATCACGCTTTCTTCTTGTTTTCACTAACATTTACATTTTCAGGACAAGTTTCCTTCATCTTGGCCCAAGCAGTACTTATACACAAAATTTTAGCATAATGTCAAGTAGCACATTTCTGAGAAAATATATTGGTGGAATAGGACAGAGATTAGTAAAAAAAAAGAATGTATTTACACTGAGACACCATAAAAGGGCATAAAGAAAACTATTACTACACGCCTGTGTGGTATCAGTACTCAAAACCAGATCAGGGTAAGGAAGATATGAATTTTCTATTCTTAGAGGGAACTTTAAAAACACATTTACATTTAAATCCTAATTCTATTTAACAAAAGATATAATGGGGTTTTCTAAATCAGTGCCTAAATTGTACAGTTTTATGACCGTTCTCACCTCTATGACTTTTACGCCCCCCCCCCCCATTCCATAGCCCACTCCTTTCCATGTTTTAAAAATGATTCCAGTTTAATTACCATTGATGTGTATGTATATTAGTAGAATTATCATTTGTAGTTTCAGGCCTCATTCACAAGGGACATACTAAAGTGAGAAGGGCCTTATTTACCTACACAGTGATGCATGAGTGCTTCATGTATCCCTGTTCAGGCAGCCCCATTGCTTTCAATTGGGATGCAGTGGCTGCATGGATACAGCAGCGCTCTCAATTTGACATCCTTGTTCGTGCACAGTGTGCATTCGGGGACATGCTCCTACATACACCTGCATCCACATTGTTGTCAAATTGGTAGCAGCAGCTGTGTCCCAATCGACATCAATGGGACTGCCTGGATAGGGATGCACTTAACATCTATGCATCTCCATACATGTGAACACGGCCGTCCATTGGCGTACCCTTTAGTATGCCCCTTGGGAATGAGGCCTAAAAGTATTTTTTTCCTGAGTATTTTTTTTAAGTTCCTTTGTCCTACTTAACATTTTACTTAAACTTTGTCTATCAGTACAACTTGGACTGAGAAGAAGGGAACACTCTGAACACTTGTCCTGAAAATTAAAAAAAAATATCATGAACAGTATTCAGTTTTTCTATGGCATACCAAATCATATGAAAATTCATAGAAAAATGTAATGTTTTATTGACCTATGTAAGTATGAAAAACTTGCTACTGATAATGGTAATTTAACCCATATAAACCTCATAAGTTTTTCTTCGCTTTTCATTGTAAATATATTTAAATGATTTATTACAAAGAGAAATGTACTTAGATCAGTTGAAAATGGGCCTAAAAAGTTTTGACACTTCAACTGTTTTTTTTCTCATTTACAGTAACTATAACCCTCAATTTTGTTTAATTACAGCAACTGTAAAATACATCAAACCAGAGTGATACTGTTTAATGCAGTAGAAGAGGCAGTCATATGACATTGAGAGGTCACATGATTGAGCTTTTCTCCTGACTTTTTTTAACACTCTATTCATAACAGTAGAACCCCAGATCCAAATAAGTTGGGATGCTGTGTGGAAGCCAATAAAAACAGAATGCAAAGATTTTCAAATCTCATAAGCCCATATTTTATTTATAATAGAAAACATATCAAATGTTTAAACTGAGAGAATGTACAATTTTAAGAAAAAAATAAGGTCATTTTGATGACATTGTGTAAAATTAATGGCAGCAACAAGTCTCAAAAAAGATGAAACAGGGCCATGTTTAACATCTGGGAACTGAGGAGACCAGTTTCTGAAGTTTTTTTTTAGAGGAATGTTGTCCCATTCTTGCCTGATAATTGGATTATAACTGCTCAACAGTCCTGGATCTTTATTGTCATATTTTTTTAATTTCAAGATTCCAAATATTTTTATTTGGTGAAAGGTCTGGGCTGGAGGCAGGCCAGGTAAACACCCAGCCTCTTCTTCTATAAAGCTATTGCCATAGATGCAGTATGCGGGTTAGCATTGTCCTCCTGAAATATGCAAGGCTTTTTCTGAAAAAGATGTTGTATGAATGAGAGTGTATTTTACTGGGTATATCTTTCAGCATTGATTGTGCCTTTGCAGATGTGCAAGCTGCCCATTTAATATGCACGAATGCACCTCCATACCATCAGAGATGCAGACTTTTGAACTGAGCACTGATAACAAGCTAGCAGGTCCCTCTCCTCTTTAGTCTGGATTTGTTTGACCACAGAACAGTTTTCCACTATGCAATGGACCATTTTAAATGAGCTTTGGCCCTGAGAAGATGACTGTGTTTCTAGATCATGTTCAGATATAGCTTCTTCTTTGCATGATAGAGCTTTACCTTACGTTTTTGGATTGCAGGACAAGCTGTGTTCACAGACAGTGATTTTTAGAAGTATTCCTGAACCCATGTAGTGATGTCAATCACAGAATCATGCCTGTTTTTATTGCAGTGTCTGAAGGCTGAAAGATCACCGGTATCCAATATTGCGTTTTGGCCTTTGCAATTTTCACATTGAGGAACATTATTCTAAAACTGTTTAATAGACATGTGCACACTGAAATATTTAGTTTTGGAATTTCGTCTGAAAAATCAATTCATTTAGTTACTCCCGAAATTCGTTTTTATTTATTTTGTTTCGTTAAAAAATGCATTCGTCCAAAAATCCAAAATAATTAAGGTCGAATCTGTCATTGAAGGCTTATGGTGTCTATCGAATGTTCTAAGAAGATTCGAAGGAGCAGCTAAACTGTACAACGCCGCAATCGTACATTTCCGGTCGAATGTTCCACCTACAAGCTATAGTAGAATTTTAATGTTGTATGACACTAGTAATAATTATATTTATTAATTATTATTACTAGTCAAACAACATTAAAATTCTTCTATAGCTTATGGGCAGAGCATTTGACCATAAATGTCCGCTCGCGCCGACTGCTGCGTCAAATCTTTATGTCAAATCTTTTCTCTCTGTCGAATAATCTTGGACTAATAGAGTTAGGTTAGGCACATTCAACCTTTTTTGCTATTGTCTCTATAATGTCAAATCTTTTCTCTCTATGTAGAATAATCTTGGACTAATAGAGCTAAGACTAGGCACATTCGACCACAGATTCGATGGACACAGATCACTATTGTCAGCATCATGTCGAATCTCCTATCTATATCGAACTGTTGTCCCAACAAAAACAAAAATTAAGCATTTGTTTCTGTCGCATCCTTTGATTTTCGGATTCTGCGCGTTCGTTATAGTTTGTTAAAACGATAACGAAAATACCCGAAATTCGGACGAAAATGCATTTGGATGAAAACGAAATTAAACTACTGTTTAACAATTTTTTAGAAACAGATTGGTGACCTTCTGGCCACCTTTACTTCTGAGACACCCTGACTCTTTAAGATGCTCTTTTTATACCCAATCATGTCACTGACCTGTTGTCTTCCTTGTTAGTACCAATTATTTTGATGTTTGAACTTTTTGTTGCCCTGTTCCACCTTTTTTGAGATGTGTCGCTGCCATTAATTTCAAAATTACCTTATTTTTTCTTAAAATGGTACATTTTCTCAGTTTTAACATTTGATATGTCTTCTAGTTTCTATTATGAATAAAACACAGGTTTTCAAAATTTACAAATAATTTTATGAGTTTTTACACAAAGTCTCAATTTTTGGGGAATTGGAGATGTAGAACTTTGGCTTCAGCGTCAAATGGAGCCATACTGCTGCTTTAAAAATCAACCCATATTAGTGAAAATAACCCTTTTGTTTGTTGACCGTTGGATCACATGGAATAAATTAGTTACTGTTACAGAAGAATTTTGTTTAGTGCACATACGGTACGCACAATGCCATTCCTATGATAGCACCGGGATCATATACAAAGCTGTGACATTGTAGTTAAAAAACTAATTGTTTCAAAAGTGGTACATTTGGGATGTACTTATTTCATAACTAGTGTTATGAGCTGAGACATTTTCCTTAAAATGGTGTTTCCACCAAAAAAAAAATAGCTTAAAATTCATAAAAATATAAAAAATAAATAATTGGAAAAAAATAAAATTTTACTCACCTCTAAATGCCTGTTGCTAGGGGGTCCCTTGTAGTCTGCCTCCTTCAGTGCCTGGGCTTTGACATCACTTCCGCTCGGTGCAGTCAGTCATCTGGGACATGTGACAGGTCCCAGATGACTGCGCGGCGTATCACAGCACGCGGCACCGCTCTTGCATGTGCAGTGGGTGCCCGCCTGTGGCTTCTGCCCACAGTAAGAATGCCGGCGCCGCAAGCAGAGCGGGGAACGAAGGGGGGCTTCGTTCCCATGCATTGCTGGCCCCTGGGACAGGTAAGTGTCCGATTATTAAAAGTCAGCAGCTGCAGTATTTGTAGCTGCTGACTTTATTTTTTTATTTTTTTAGGGGGCACCCCTCTTTAAAATGATGTACTGCCTCTTAAATTCTTTAAATAATATACAAAAACTATTCTCGACAGTATTCTATATCAAAGATAAAATATATCTTAGAACACCATACAGCACTTAAGATGGCAAAGAATCTTACCTTTTGTATTTTTTACTTGTCTTCCAAATTTACATTCACAAAGGTCATTTAGTGGTACAACTATGTCCTAGTAATGTGCCATAGCATATACTTGAATACAAGGCAATGCAGCTGAGAGTCAGTAGGCTTATGCTGGTGTCATAGAGTTGCTTTCTTATCTTTTTCAAACCTGTACTGTAATTAAAATGGAAAAGATATTTGTTGCCGTTCATGTTTAAACTTCAATAGAAAGAATCATTATTAAGCTCATGACTCATCAAAACATTAAAATAAACGTTATCACCAAATGCTTATCTTTTAGGCTCTCTGAGAGATACTAGCTTTTGCATTGTATTTATCTTATGCTTGGCTGAGCACTGGGGCCATTTTTTTTCTCTCAGGCATTGTGTAGTGGCAACCATTGGATTATGCATTTATACCCTTGTAAAAGTGCACTACTTCCATATACTTTTTATACTTTAGTAACATTGTTTTCCCTATTTAATAAAGAAGATCATGTTTCAGAAACCAACACATGTAATTACACCGATGACCTCTGCAAATTTTTCATTGGCTCTTTAGAGTCTCCATTTACTCAATTTGATCAAATAAAGTGTGTCAAATTACTCTCTAAGCTCCCTGGTAAATATTTATGTACATTATATATTATGCACATCACCAATCCATGCAGGATATTTATAGCAGTGAGGAAAGTGATTGACACACATTTAATTATGATTAAGTCTGATCTCAGCAGGCTTTTGTATCTTTAGGATAGTTACACACTTCAGTCTAATTTGATTCTATTTTATGTACAAATATCCTTCTGGCAAAGATCAGAAGTGTCTATGCTTTTATTTTTTTTTAACCACTTCAATACCGGGCCATTTTACACCCTTCCTTACCAGAGCACTTTTTGCGATTCGGCACTGCGTCGCTTTAACTAACAATTGCGCGGTCGTGCGACATTACACCCAAACAAAATTGACGTCCTTTTTTTCCCACAAATAGAGCCTTCTTTTGGTGGTATTTGATCGCCCCTGCGTTTACTATTTTTTGCGCCATAAACAAAAGAAGAGCGACAATTTTGAAAAAAAACACAATATTTTTTACTTTTTGCTATAATAAATATCCCATTTTTAAAAAGAAAAACGATTTTTTTACTCAGTTTAGGCCGATACGTATTCTTCTACATATTTTTGGTAAAAAAAATCGCAATAAGCGTATATTGTAATATTGTAAAGCGCTGCGTAAACTGTTGGCGCTATATAAATTCTGTAATAAATAAATAAATATTGATCGGTTTGCGCAAAAGTTATAGCGTCTACAAAATAGGGGATAGATTTATTGCATTTTTTTTTTTTACTAGTAATGACGGCGATCTGAGATTTTTTTTCGTGACTGCGACATTGCGGCGGACACTTCGGACACTTTTGACACATTTTTGGAACCATTCACATTTACACAGCGATTGTTGCTATAAAATTGCATTGATTACTGTATAAATGTGACTGGCAGGGAAGGGGTTAACACTAGGGGGTGCTGCAGGGGTTAATGTGTTCCCTAAAGAAGTGATTCTAACTGTGGGGGCAGGGGACTCACAAGGGGAGGAGACCGATCAGTGTTCCTCCGTACTGGTATCACATGATCGGTCTCCTCTCCCGCTGACAGGACGTGGAGCTGTGTGTTTACACACACAGCACACAGCTCCACGGTCCCGCACGGTCCCGTTGTTTTAACGGGCAATCGCGGGTGCCCGCCGGGCACTCGCACCGGGTCCCGAGCGAAGCCGCGGTGCGGCGCGCGCCCCCCAGACAGCCGGGAAGGAGAGGACGTCATATGACGCCCACCCAGGATGGGAGATCCACCTTGTGGGCGTCATATGACTATGGGCGGGATGGGAAGTGGTTAATATAAAGCAAAAGTTGACACTTGTTATAAAAATTGCAATTCTTTTAAAATCTCACTTTCTATTTAACATTTTGTCAGAAGAAATGTAGTGATTTACTTTCTCATATACAAACTATTCTTCTTAGTAAAATTCCCATAACTATGTTATAATGCTGATACGCAGAATAAAAATAATATGTCTGTCTTGGTATATTAAGCCTATGCATACTTTTCGGTTTCACAATGCAGTCACGCAAATTTCAAATTTTTTCTAAAGCTAGCTACATTTAGTGAAATATTAAAAATGTTACTAGTCACAATATATTATATGGGCAGAATTGCTGGTTTATTGTTACAATCTATGATTCTGAGTTACCTTACTTGTTTTATGGTTGGTAATGTGATAACTAACTAAAATCTTACTAGGTGTAGCCAGGCTAGGCCTCCACATTCTTGCATCAACAGCTGCTTAAAACATTCTTGTTTAGGCATGTAAGTGAATAACCTTTTTAAAGTCGGTGTCAGGTCGAATGTTGCATAGAAGAAATAATAGAAGAAAAAATTGTCTTATCATATTCACCAAGTCCAAGGTTTCCTAAACATTATGTATAAGAATTTATTTTTTTAAAGCTACAGAAAGCTCACTTAGGCCAGTGAAGGTGTGTTTACTTCAAATACCTGGCATGTACAAGGGTAATAAAAAAATCTGAATTTCCTTTACACCTGATTGGACGATTTAAGAAAAAACACAGCTATATTGGGATAGATGTATATTCTGCTCTTTTAGTAAGCCATTTACCAAGCAATGTATAGCAATGCAATGTATTTGTTTGATTATAGATAATATCTAAAGGAAACATTTTCTGAGAATATATGGAATCTGCCATTGCTGTCCTTTGCTTTTCTCTGCTCCTGAAAATGTTAGTTGCCTTGCTGTCATGTTGATCCAGTATCACCACTACTTTCTAAGTCACTTACCCAAAACAAGTATACAGATTATTGTTTTAATTTATAAATTGCAAGAGAAATTGCACTTCCCAGACTTAGTGAATGAGCTGAAGTTCTTCATCCAATCATCTGTAAGACTTTTTTTTTTTTATTTCCTTACACTTGAGTGGGTATTCTTTGCAATGTGAATTCTCATCACATTCACCAAGCTATGGAAAAGTCCCCTTAAAACATGCAAATTTCCTTGCAAAGTGAGAAGCCTATTTTACTTTAGTAAATCAACCTCTAATGCCGCGTACACACGACTAGGACTTTTCGACGGACTCGGTCCGACGGTCTTCCCAACGGGCTTTTGGCGGAGTTACGATGGACTTTCTGAATGAACTGACTTGGCCACTAGGGATGGGCTGTCTGTTCGAGTCCAACATGAGTTTGACTCGAACATTGACTGTTCGCCTGTTCGCCGAATAGCGAACAATTTAGGGTGTTCGCAGCAAATTCGAAAGCCGCAGAACACCCTTTAAAAGTCTATGGGAGAAATCAAAAGTGCTAATTTTAAAGGCTAATATGCAAGTTATTGTCATAAAAAGTGTTTGGGGACCCGGGTCCTGCCCCAGGGAACATGTATCAATGCAAAAAAAGTTTTAAAAACGGACGTTTTTTCGTGAAACAATAAAAGTTAATTAAAATTTTGTACCTGGGGGGTGTCTATAGTATGCCTGTAAAGTGGCACGTTTCCAGTGTTTAGCAAAAGTCCCTGCACAAAATGAAATTTCTTCAGGAAAAAAAGTCATTTAAAACTACTTGTGGCTATTAATGAGGATTCCTCCCAGTCCATTACCAGGCCCTTTGGGTCTGGTATGAATATTAAGGGAAACCCTGAACCAAAATGAAAAAAAAAAATTGCGTGGTGGTCCACCCAAATTCCATTACCAGGCCCTTCAGATCTGGTATGGATATTAAGGGGAACCCTACACCAAATGTAAAAAAAAAATGGCGTAGGGGTCCCCTCAAAATCCATACCAGACCCTTTTTGTTGATATTCATTATACTGAATCTCGAATCATGTTGAATTCATTCGTTACATGCACTATAATTTCATTCGTATTCGTTGAAATTCAATATTTATGTTTGTTTATTGAATCTTTTAAAACACACAATGACAATATCCCTTCTCCTCTGCCCAAATACAATACAACACCCTTCTCACTCAGTTTTCAGGAATGCACTTTGCCAGTAATCCAACCTCCAGCACAAAATGAATCAGCTGATTGGACTGTAAGATTTACTTTGAGTTGACCTTTTGTTTCATTAGATCTTTAACAAATTACCAAATCATGTTGAATTCATTTGTTATATCCGCTATAATTTCTTTCATATTAGTTGAAATTCATTATTTTTAAAGATGCAAAATTTGGCCGAATTTCGATTCGTTCAGAAATGAATTGCACAAGCCTATTAGCAATGATCAGGCCTCCACCAGAAGGAGTAGCATCATGGCTGGATGGCTTAGTGGTTAGGGGCTTTCCATTCTATTCATTCTTTGGTTCAGCACCTGTCCCATGTATAAAGGGGATACTAGCTTTTTCTCTGGTTACATGAAATGCCCCACCATGTATCATGTAAGATTTTAACATTTTTCCAGGGCTTTCCCATGGGCTGGGGGCACATTGTTTCCCTTTGCTGGACTATGTTTTCCACATGGTAGTTTGGGAGGAGCAACATATTCCAATGCTAAATGTGCATGCAGTGTGTCTAAGGTCCTGAGGAAGAGGCTCTGTTTGTGAAACGCATAAATCATTGACTGATGTGATTTTCCAGTATCAGGATGCATGCTGCTATAACATTTTCAATTATAATAATATGATGTTTTTAACTGTTTGTTGAAAATATTTTCCTTCTACATTTTTACTAAGAAAACTCATTTGAAATAAAAAAAGTATACTTTTATGGAATTCTGATGTTTGTTTCATCATATGATTTCCTGGCAGACATAATTTATATCCCACATTTCTCTTTTTCCTATTGTTTGATACATTTAGGAACAGTTGAGCTATAGTATGTTCATACCATAAATACAGCAAGATTATTTCCTTAATATCCCAAAGAAGAATGATGTAGTACAACTTAATGCATACAGTTCAGGGTCCACCTCTGTTAAGGCAAATGAGAATTGGTCATCAGTTGTTAGGGAGTTTACTATGCCATTGCTCCTTGCATCTATGTATTGTCTACTTGCATTTTCCTTCATGTAGCATTATACAGTTGTGTAGAACATTAGCATTCTTTATCAACTGAATTTACTGCTAGCAGTCTATTTAAAATGATTCCATGTCCCAGAGGTTGAACAAATGAATGAATGAATAATTTGTATAGCGCTACAATGCGAACTGAATCGCCTCAAGGTGCTGTATTCGTGCTTTGTTGTCAAGCTTCTTAGCAGAGGTAGGTCTTGAGTTTTTTCCTGAAGGCCTGATGGTTTTCTTCCATGCGGATGTAGGTTGGTAGAGCATTCCATAGCCGTGGTCCTTGGACAGCGAATCTCCGTTCCCCCTTTGATTTGTAGCTGGATTTGGGAATGAGGAGGAGGTTTTGGTTAGCTGATCGAAGACTGCGATGGGTGTGTAGTGTTTTATTTTCTCGAGAAGGTATTGAGGAGAGTCTCCATGGGTACATTTGTGGGTGAGGCAGAGGGTCTTTAATGCGACCCGATTCTTCACGGTTAGCCAATGTAGGCTCCTCAGGGAAGGAGAGATGGATTCCCAGTTTTTTTTTCCTGTTATCAGCCTTGCCGCTGTGTTTTGGATAAGTTGTAAGCGCGCAAGTTGATATTGGGGTAATCCTATGTAAAGGGAGTTTGCGTAGTCAAGTCGTGAATTAATGACTGTTCCAACTACCACTGCTTTGTCCTCCTTTGGAATGAAGGGGATGAGTCTGCATAGCAGGCAGAGCAGATGGTGAGAACCACTGACTACAGCTCCTATTTGTGCATCCATAGACATTTCTGAGTCAATACAATACAACACCCTTCTCACTCAGTTCTCAGGAATGCACTTTGCCAGTAATCCAACCTCCAGCATATGATATGTTAACTATGGTGTGGTGAGTATCATTTTCTGGACAACTTTTTTACTTAGAATAGAGTGATTTGATTAAATTAAAAGGTTACTCAAATTTTAGTCATTAACCCCTTGCCGCCCACCCACCGTCAAATGACGGCCGGTCGGTGTGGCCTCTTGTTCTGGGAGGACGTCATATGACGTCCACCCTGAACAGCTGCTCTCGCATCAGTGATTAAATACCACCAAAAGAAAGCTCTATTTCTGTGAAGAAAATTATAAAAATTTCACATGGGTACAGTGTAGCATGACCGCACAATTGTCATATAAATTGTGACAGCGATGAAAGCTGAAAAATGGCCTGGGAAGGAAGAGGATGAAAGTGCCCAGTATGGAGGTGGTTTATACATACTGCAGCTTAATAGGATTGTGACACTTAAAGTGGTCATTTGCCCATGAATTCCAAAGCAGACCAGATGAATATTACTTCCACATGTGCTGTTCATGTTTGAGCATATGTGCTTTTTGTTAGGAAAAAATAATAATGTACTATTAAGAAATAGATCTGTTTCTCCCTCCATTTTGCAGTATTATTTTTGTGAGTTTGCGAGCCTAAGGACAGCACCTTGCCTACATCCAGATCAATCTACTTTCAAGCAATAACTAGAAGGCAAGACAAGAGGGCATGTAGCCGGCAACATAATAAATAGTGTTTTTCTTATTTTCCCAGAATTGAAAGTTTATATTTTATGTATTTTTTTCAAAGCCCATTTTATAGAGGTCTGTTTCCTTAGGCTGGAACTTAATCATTTATTGTGATTCGTCAGCAGAGCAATAAGTCTGAATGAGTTTGGAAAACCAATATGCATGCCAACTCAGTAACCTAGGAACAACAATAGGAAATAGATTTATTCTCTTGAAATACTAATTGGTAAGCCACATTTTGTTTGTTTTGTTCTTTTATTTTCATCCTTTGAATCAAAATAGTTCAAACAAACTGAGCCTGACAGATGGGGACAGTTTTTCTGGTTGGAAACTTTATTAACTTTGTGCTTATAAAATCTGATAAGAAAATTGTCTGGATTGCCCATAGCAACCAATAATAGTACAGCTGCTATAGGTAAATTCAAATAGTTGTTTGCCAGTATATGCATCAATGTACTATTTTATCAGCTAATGTTATATATAGTTTCATTTAAGGTGATCATCTAAATCATTTTTTTTTTCGCTGGATATGTGCACAATTTAAAAGAAAATCCAGATCCCAGTAGTATACTTACTACACAGTGATGACACAGCTGCTGGTTTCTGTCTGTGCTTTGTAGTGACAGTTTCCAGTGAGAAAGTCCATGAGCAATGTGTCATTGATTCTTAAAGTGGACCTTATTCATTTAATACTGTCCTGCACTGGATGCAGGTGCATAGATGTAAATGGATGGGGAATATGGCTAGCAGGCAAATGTAGAGTAGTAACCTAAGATCGCCATGTGGTTAATCCAAAACTTTAATAAACGGATGTTGGAACACCAAGATTGAAAGTAGAGTAAGGCTTTATTTTCACAACATGATACCAATGACATTTCATACCCATGCACAATCCAATTATCAAGGTGATAGATGGCCTTTGTAGCCAAGAAACGTTGTCTATATCATATTGTGCTAGTAAAGTCCTTTCTGGCTTGCAATTTTAGTGTGCTTGCATCCATTAACAATTGTGTTTCACAGCACCTTACTATCTTGTAACCAATCCAGTATAAAGGCCTTATGCTATGTGTTGCAGTTTTAAGGTTTTGATCTACAGTGGAACATGAAACACAACTATCACATTGTAAATGTGTATTAAAACAAAATTTGGTTGATATACAAAAGAAGTTATAAGCTTGCGTAACCAGGTGACCCTATGTTTAAAACAATGAATTAATTCTGTGCAGGAACTTTAACAAAGTTAAAACTTCTTCGGTAGCTAAGTAAACATTCTACTCTTTAATAAATTATTCTCTGTGTGTATATCTTAGGTAGCAACTTGCCAAGGTTTAAGTAAAATGTTAAACTGTACTTAAACTAGACTTGTTGATCTCACCAGCTTATCTACAGGAAACGTCATAAACTTTTCAGGGCTACACCCTAGGGTAGTATCCCAGCGGTGCAGCTGCCTGAAGGCCCATAAGGTTTATGGACCCCTAGAATTACTGATTTCCCTATACTTATTTGTGCATTCAGATTACATTTGTTAGGGATAGTAGCATGTAAATGTCTATGACATCCTCCATTTATGTATGTTATATGCTGTTTAAGCCTTTATTAAGAAAAGCAAAAACCAAAAAAAAAATGAAATTATTATACTACATTTTACTAGCATGCCAAGGGTGTATCACTGAGAGGTATACTTTTCATAATCCCCTGTGACTTTAAGTGTCATCTGTGGGTTTAAGTTATATGTTTTCTATTGTTGATCAATTATAATTTTTATTTTTATTAAAAAATAATACAAACTGGACCAGAAGCCATGTGCAGTCATTCAAGTGGTTGTTAAACCCTTACATATACCCAGTGAAATGAAACAAATATATTGACGGCACACATGTCAAATGTATAATTGCATGGAATCTTTAAACATGTGATTGCATATTTAACTCTTTTAGCCGTGCTTAATGCAAAGTCCCAACCAACCCGCCTCTTTTAATACTAATAAAACAACCCAAATCAAAATCTCTATTTAAACCCCCCGGCATTAAAAATCCCAATTGGTATATCCACCAAGATTCCCTCTTAATTAGCTCACGGACAAAGTTTCTTAGGGGCTTTTAAACCCCGGAATTAGAGCCCACTAATCTCTTTGTTATATACATCCCTAAAGTGTTTAACAAGGGGACCTCCAGATCCCAGCTTCCCCCTATGTGAATTGGTAACGGGGTACATTGTACCCCTACCAGTTCACAAAAAAGTGTCAAAAATGGTAAAAAAGACAGGTGACCCTGCCCCCCTCTGATGCCACGGGGGCTTCCCCATGGCTTTCCCGTGGCATCAGAGGGGGCGGGGTCATCCATTTATGTCACTGGGTGGCCCCACCCTCAGCTTTAAAACAGCTGTCACCAATGAAAAGCGCCACTTGGCAGGAGCCTCCCATGGAGTCGAAGGTGTTGCGCTTTTTTTTCTTTTTTCAGCTCATCGGCGGCATGATAGAAGATGAATGGACATTGCTGGATATATTTAATTTTATTGTTTTTTAATTTTAATAAAAGTCTATAGAAAGTACAGGCCGGCAACTCAACAGCTTCTCCATAGAAAATATTTATTTGAGCATTACAGCAATAACATCATCCAAAAATGCTGATGCATTTTGGCCTTAGGCCTTCATCAAAAGCAAGAGTTTTTCTCTTGCTACTTGTCCCAAGCTGTCTCTTTTTTTACCATTTTTTACACTTTTTTGTGAAATGGTAGGGGTAAAATGGGGGATCTGGGGGTCCCCTTGTTAAAGGGGGCTTCCAGATTCCGATAAGCCCCCCGTCCGCATACCCCCACAATCACCGGGCAAGGGTTGTGGGAATGAGGCCCTTGTCCTCATCAACATGGGGACAAGGTGTTTTGGGGTCAGACCCCAGAGCACCCTCCCAATGTTGAGGGCATGTAGCCTGGTACGGTTCAGGAGAGGGCCGCTCTCTCATCTCCCCCTCTTTTCCTGTGGCCTGCCACCTTCACATAGGGGTCTGGTATGGATTTTGAGGGGGACCCCTACACCATTTTTTTTATTTTGGCCCAAGGTTCCCCTTAAAATCCATACTAGACCTGAAGGGCCTGGTATGGATTTTGAGGAGACCCCCATGCAATTTATTTTTAAATTTTTGGTTCGGGGTTCCCCTTTATATTCATACCAGACCCAAAGGGCCTGTTAATGGACTGAGGGGACCCCATTACATTTTTTTCAAATAGTTTTATCTATATTGCCGAGACCCGACAATTCATTACAGCCACAATTAGTTTAAAATGACAATTTTTCTTTAGAAATGGCATTTTGCTGCAGTACTGTTCTAAACACGGGGAAAATGTGCCACTTTACAGGCATACTATAGACACCCCTCAGGCATGATATTTAAAGTAATATTTAATTTTTATTGTTTCACTTTAAGCATTAAAAAAATCACTGCTCCAGAAAAAAACGTCTGTGCATTGATACATGTCCCCTGGGGCAAGACCCAGGTCCCCAAACACTTTTTATGACAATAACGTGCATATAAGCCTTTAAAATTAGCACTTTTGATTTTTCATGTTCGTGTCCCATAGATTTTAACGGTGTTCGGGCGGCTTTCGAATTTGAAGCGAACACCGCATATTGTTCGGTGTTCACCCAAACATCCGAACAACCAAAGTTTGGCCCGAACTTATGCTCGGGCTGAACCGTTCATCCATCCCTATTATTGGTTACATATTCCCTCTTATTTGCATGCCCACATAAGAAATAAATGTAACACAATAGGAAAATGAGAAATCCTGCAGATCCCTTGACATGTTGCCAACCTTGGTTCAGGCCTGTACGGTCTTTTGAACATGATTTCGGTGCTTATTGAACAATGTCTATTGTGTTTAGTTTACGTTTTCATGAACTGCCATGCAATTCACTGAGACACAATGTACTTATCTTTTGTCAACACTAATCCAAACTTGCAATGCAAATTACAGCTTTATTGAACAGAAACATTTCTAAAACGTAGGTCAGATTTACAGTACTGTGCAGTATATATATATATATATATATATATATATATATATGTGTTGCTTTTCCATTTATATTGAATGGCACCCCAACGGACATATACAATAAAAACTATAAATGATCTTTGTGTTGTTGTTCCCTGCATTTCCCAAAAGTAGTGCAGGTGTGTTATTTTGTGCATTGATGCTCATAAATGGTCCATTAAAAGTGACTGGTCTGCCTCAGTACAACATTCATCAATGCACAAAACTGCACAAGTTAGTGTGTGTATAGGGATAAACTGGCAATAATACTATAAAATTTCATAGTGCATGTTTGCCTTTCCAAATAAACAAAAAATGCACGCAAAATTGTACAAGACAAAAGTGATCCAACTCTATATAGTTATTACTATCTATGTACAATTCCAATTCTCAGTGGCTATATAAATATCAGTATACCGTCCCTAGTCAAAGGAAAATGTGTATGGGTTACAAATAAAAAAAATAGCTTTTGTTGAAGCATCATGCTGATGGATAAAAGATCGATATGTCTGGAAACGCTAGATCTCCCTGTAGTAAAATGCATGTGAGACAGCAATAGATATACAGCTGGTTGAAGGAATATATAAGTGATAGGAACTATTATGTAGCCAATATTGCTGCAGTATTACCATTTTCAAATGTATACAGTTATTCTGTTTGTTGAAAAGGAAATGTAGGTTTTTCATGAAACTAAATGAATTATTGGTCTCATTTTTTAAAGGGCAGCCCTTTCACTTGCTAGAGATTATGCAGGAAGTATGCTGTTTCCTGGGGTGGGTTGGATTTAAAGCAGAAATCAAGGCAAGAATAGCAAGATAAAATAAATATCCCATTAAAACATAAAAGAAAAAAAACAGCTTTTGTTGCAATAGTCCACTTCAATCCAGAAATGTCCCCCATAGTATCTTTTTTTTGTGCTGTTAGATGTCCTCAGTCTGATGGGCAGCATTATTCAACTCCTTTTCTCTGATCCCATGCTGTCCTGGACCCTTCTCTGCGTGGTTTCTGGATGATATGAGAAGCAACATAGTGATGAAATCCTCCCTCTGTCTCCCTGTCTTCTCCTTCTATCAGCATTCTCCTTGGCAGCACATAAGCTGATTGGCTCCCCGTACTGCTTCTTCCTCTTACACGCCAGCTCTGCTCTACAGGGGCTGTAAGAAACTGGTACAAGGTTAAATTCAGGTACTTACTCTGAATTTAAAAATACATTTATCAATGTATTAATGACTATAGAGCTTCATTTGCCTAGAGTCCAACTTTAAATATTGCTGTCACAAATTAAGTAAGCCTAAATGTGAAAGTGGTGCAACTATGTTGCTAAGAATATATTATGTACTGCTGTAGAAGTCATAAGTATTCCATTTCCAGATAATGGTGAAAGCAAAGCTTGAAGGCTATAAAGAAAACTTGAGCTAAGAGAAAGCCTGACATTGCTTAACTCTTTATATGATAATGCTAGTCCCATGTATGGTATGGTGATCATAAGGCTTTGTGCTTTTTAGGTCACTGATATGTATGCAGATCAGGAGTTATGACTTTCTGCCTGACTTCACTTGTCACATGCATGTTCAGGGTTAGTGATTTAACCACCTGATTACTTTGCACTTAAACCCCCCTCGTGACCAGACCAATTTTCAGCTCTTGGCGCTGACGCACTTGGAATGACAATTGCGCGGTCATACAACACTGTACCCAAATGAAATTTTTACAATTTTTTCCCCACAAATAGAGCTTTCTTTTGATGGTATTTAATCACAGCTGGGGTTTTTATTTTTTGCTAAACAAATAAAAAAAGATGGAAAATTAAAAAAAAAACTAAAATCATGTTTAATAGTTTGTTATAAAATTTAGCAAACAGGTAATTTTTCTGCTTCATTGATATGCGCTGATGAGGCGGCACTGGTGGGCACTGATAGGTGGCACTGGTGGGCACTGATAGGCGGCACTGGTGGGCACTGATAGGCTGCACTGGTGGGGACAGATAAGTCGGTACTGATGGGCACAGCAAAGATGGCACTGATGGGCACGGATGGGTGGCACGGATGGGTGGCACGCGCATGGGCACTGATGGATTGCACTGATAGATGGCACTGATGGGCACTGATAGATGGCACTGATAGGTGGCACTGATAGATGGCACTAATGGGCACTGATAGGTGGCACTGATGGGCACTGATAGGTGGCACTGGGCACTGGTAGGGGACACTGATGAGGACTGGTAGGGGACACTGATGAGCACTGGCACTGTGGGCACTGACATATGGCACTGTGGCACTGACAGATGGCACTGTGGGCACTGACATATGGCACTGGGGGCACTGACAGATGGCACTGGGGGCACTAAAAGATGGCACTGGGGGCACTTTTATTAGCAAATGTGGGCACCCTGGGCATATTGCAGTGAGAGGGACTAATGTCCCTCTCACTGCCGCCGGTGATCGGCTTTTTTTTTCTCCTCGCGCTATCAGCGCGAGCAGGAAAAAAAGCCGATTACCGGCTCGGTTAATATCACATGATCAGCTGTCATTGGCTGACAGCTGATCACGTGGTAAGGGGTCGGGATCGACCCCTTACTCGGATCTGTGATCCAGCGAGTCTCACAGACTCGCGGATCACAGAGCGCGCCGCGCGCGCCCTTCATGGGGCGCGCAGGCAGCTTGTTGCCGGGACGACGTCAATAGACGTCGTCCCGGCATATCAGATCCGCGCTGTAGCCGTCATTTGGCTATAGCGCGGGTCTATAGTGGTTAAAAAGTTTTAAGGCCAAAGACAGCCACACAACTAGCATTTTCATTAATAGGTCTCTGTAGTTCCCTGACTAGAGGTTTTCTTTAATGTGTATCTAATTCACAAACATGTTATACTTACCTGCTCTGTGCAATGGTTTTGTGCATTCCTCCTCTTCTTGAGTCTCCTGCAGGTGCTCCTGGCTCCTCCACCCTGCTGAGTTCCCCATAGCAAGCTACTTGTTAAGGGTGCACTCATGCATGCTCGCTCCCATGCCCCCGCTCTGTGTGTATAAGACACATAGGATGTGCCCTGGCTCTGCCCCCCACTAACACCTCACTGGTTGTAATTGATAGCAGCCAATGGGGGGGTAGAGAGCCAGGAGATCAGTTGCTCTTGTGCACATTGCTGGATCTACATTGGACTCAGGTAGGTATTAGGGGGGTTGGAGGGGGCTGTATACTGAAGGTGTTTTACCTTCATGCATAGAATGCATGAAGGTAAAAAAAAACCTTCAGCCTGTAGAATCACTTTAAAGTCAGGGAAAATTCAACATTCTGAGTTGACACCTGAACAGGAATAGTGGGAAATCTTCAAGTGAGGATATTTCTTCAAGTGGCAACTGTCTAAGAGGGTTATTTCCTTCACTTTGGAGGGATCTTCAGAGTTTCTGTTTCTGTTGTATTTCAGATATGCGAAGATAAACCTCCTTAATGTTTGAAAGAAAAGAAAAAGATTGGCAGAGGTTTTATTCGTCCCCTTATGTTATCCAAAATTTGCTAAAAAGGGTTAGGGGCATAAATATGGCTTTAGATTCACTTTAAAGCTGAACTCCATGCAGATGTAAAATACACAAATGAATGGAGCTTTACATTTATTAATATATCCTTAAATGCACTTTTTTCTTTCAAAGTATTTATTGGTTTTAAACAGTAAAACAAACAGTAAGTACAATCATTGCAAAGTTATGGAAACATTTCCGTATGGCCACAAAGATGCGGGAGTGGTATGGGACAAAACAATCAACCTAGAGTTCACATTGTCAATGCAAAGATCACAACCCGTGCTCAAGCGTTTGAACCGGACCATTGGGAGAAGGCCTCCGGCACCCCAAATGGGAGCAATCTGTGCCTGGAGGCTTCCCCCT
The DNA here is from genome assembly GCA_028564925.1 of Lithobates sylvaticus. Lineage (NCBI taxonomy): Eukaryota > Metazoa > Chordata > Amphibia > Anura > Ranidae > Lithobates > Lithobates sylvaticus. The sequence continues at coordinate 394,472,165 of CM053027.1, forward strand.
TGATCCCACATAATACTATGGACCTCGTGGGCGGTAAAAAAGTATTAACTAGGCGCCACGGTGCTCTGCAGGGGAAGTTAAGTGACAAAATATCATGTCTGATGTACACCAGTCTAAAAGGCCATATTCATGCATAAAGTACTTATGAAGGAAGAAGATAAGGAGAAGAGAGTGAAGAGAAAGAGGCACAGAGAGAGTCAGGGAAGAAGAGTGAGGTCTGGTCTTACCGGGGGCGATCTAGGAGGATCTGGTCATGATGTTCCGGTCGAGCCCGAAAGCCCGGTCGCACCTACGTATAGGGACCAGGGTTCCCATACTGCATCGAACTTCAGGACTGTGTCTGTTAATATGCTGACAAGTTTCTCCTGCGACATAATCCAGGAGATCTTTCGTTTAACTGCTGATAAGGATACTGAGGGTTGCTTCCATGCTTTAGCGATGGACATCTTGGCTCCAAGGAACATGAAGTGTATCAATTTACAGCTTGCTTTAGGAATGCCAGGTAGATTGGCGTTCAGGAGAGCCACTGAGGGGGACCTCGAGAGTTGGTGAGTAGTTACTTTCTGGATCAGGGTGAACACCCTACTCCAGAATGTCCTGATTCTCGGGCACTCCCACCAAATATGAACCATGGATCCCATAAGCTGGCACCCACGGAAACATAGTCGACTCGCTGTGGGGAAGAAGGAGGCCAACTTTGAGGGGGTGAGGTACCATATAGTAAGGACCTTGATGTTTGATTCCATTAAAGATATGTTCCTCACCCCCTTGTAAGCTCTGGAAAACGAGGACTGCCACTTCTCAAGGTCCCAGTCAATCTGGAGATCACGTTCCCATGTGAGCATGTATGAGGATTTGGAGGACGGGAGAGCGAGTGATTGGTAAATAATGGAGATTCCGCCCCTCTGATCCCTAGCCTGACCACACCACATCTCGTATGGAGTAAATTTTGGTGGCATAGATTTCCCCCTCCAGAGTCCGTGAAGGAAATGCTGTATCTGTTGAAACCGAAAGTGCTCTGAAGTCGGCATCTCTAGGTGTTGTACACAAAATTTCTGGGAGATTGGGCCTGAGGGGGTAAAAAAATGCCCAATGCGATACATCCCCTTATCCAGCCACCATTGGAAGGACTTGATGTCTTTACCTGGGGGAAAATCTGGGTTGCGAAATATGTGAGCCAGGGGTCTGCATTCTGAAGAGAGGGTTGTGAGAGATCTCATCTTGTCCCATAGAGACAGGGACTGTGAAAGGATAGGTGATAATATCGGGGGGCGGTCCCTGGAGGGGGACAAAATGCACTTTTTAATATGTAAGTACCTGAATTAGAGTTTCTATAAGCCTTGAGCAGTCCCTGTATAGGCCCAAAGGAGCCAACCAGCTGTACTGCAGTGCAGAAGAATGCTGATAGGAGGCGAAAGCTGAGTGACAGAAATATGAGCTCATCAGTTTGCTGTTTTTCCTTCACTGTCCAGTCACAGGGTGTTAGGACAAAAGAAGAAAATTAATACCACAGCTCCACTGCCAATATGATGATCTATGAACTGTGGACCGGTGCTCTAGCCAGGACGATCAGGCCCCAAAATGCAGTACTTGAATCAAAAAAATGCTGGCGACTTGGATGCTCTTGAATAAAAGTCCTTTATTTGGTTATATGGGTACACGGGTACAGGCTATGCTGATGCATTTCGGCTAAGAAGCCTTCAACAAAACCCTTAAGTGCCCACTCACACCTGTCTGGTCCGTGCATTATGTTAAGACAGTTCATTCATTTAAAAATCACTCATGTCAGTTGGGCCTGGACTGGTTTTTGCTATACATACGACTGCTCATACAGCCTGATAAGGTTACACGGCAGACTGGATCGTGTGGGAAAACATCCCTTCCTACTTTTTCCTACCCCCCCAGGTAAATTGCTCTCTCTTTTGTCCCCCACCCTTCTTTCTTACCACGGGCCGTTGTGAAATACAGGCGGCTATTCCTTACTCTTCCCCCTCTCTTCTCTGGTGGCTCACCTCCTTCTCGGGCATTGCTGCACTTCCCCCACTCCTTCTTCTGCTCTTGATCAGGAGGAAGCTTTGTTGAACAGGATGCTCTTCTACTGGGAAGCCTTTCCTGTTGCGATGAGGCCGTCTCTCTACACTTATAGATTTGTTTTCATGTGTGATGAGTTCTTGTGTATTACTCTTGTGTCGAGACGGATTTGCTACTGTATAGCTGCCTCTGTTATGCCTTACCTGACTCCCAGTAGTGCATCTTTTTGTGCAATTCGTTTTGTGTATTCATGTAGCACTTTGTGCATTGGTGCACTAGGAAGGTTTTTTGTGTAAAATGAATGGCACTACGTCACACTAGATCAAGCAACTAGGGTTACTGCAGAGCACTGGTGTGACTGGTCCCTAAGTATTACTAAAACTCAGCAGAGAAAAATTAGGTCTCCAGTCTTGCAATACAATGGTGTGGCAGAGATGTGTAAATCTCAGCTTAAGATGACATCTACAAATCCTGTGTCAGGGAAAACATCTCCCTCACATGTCATCTGTATATTAAGCTGTTTGTTTGGACATGTAAATCTATCTATCTATCTATCTATCTATCTATCTATCTATCTATCTATCTATCTATCTATCTATCTATCTATCTATCTATATGTCTATCTATCTATCTATGTATGTATGTATCTATCCTCCATCTTCATAGTCTGTAAATTACAAGAACGTGGATTCTCTTTGACTTCTTTAGCACAAATTACCACTAATTACCCTGCTTATCTGCTTTGAACTTTACCTTCTTCTTTTGAACAGTATTATTAGAAAATGCAATGTATTCCAGTGTGATGCCAGCATGCAACTGCATGAAAAAAAAAATGTTGTGTAAGATAAATAGAAAAGGGTGAATTATGATTAAAAAAAAGAAAAATGCTGTTGTGTATACTATGTACCAGCAGAGAGAATAGCACATTAAAATCTGCCTTTTATTATAACTCTAAGACAGAAGCTCAGCATTCATTATAATTAGTTCAGCATATGGACAATTTTGTTAATCCTCAAAACAGATACGTTTGAGATTAAAGTGTACACCCCTACGCTAATCTGTGCTTTAGAGAACACAAAGCTGTCATTTGACAGTAAGTCATGTTGTTAAAATAACAAAAAATTTACTTTCCAATTTTAATCACACTCTCTATACATTTTTAAAGATAAATATGTGCTTGTACAACATGAACACATTTTATGGCTTTATAGCTTTTTTATCAAAGTTATCTTCATATATTTTTTCTTCATAATGAGTAGGTTAAATCTGAGATGCCTTTGAAATTCAAACCAATGACCTACATTATTTATGGAATGTTTTTGTTTTTCTATGGGTCCAAAAATTATGCAGTAATGCATATGAAGTTGAAACCATTCATCCTAAATTAACCTGTTCATGGACAGGAAAACATTTCTTGCTTTTGAGTGAACCTAAAACATGTTTACATCTTTTCTCTATTTACTCCAGAGCATAGGGTACACTGTAAAGGAGTTTACTTTCTGACTACTTGATATTTCAAGTTTGGCCAGTGACTTAATGCATGCTATAGTGTACAATATATCATTCATCAATTAAATGTTCTCTCTAAATTTCTCTTGTGAACTGGAGATATCATATACAATTGCATAAAATGTTTTTGACACTATATAGAGTTTTAACAAATAAGGTAAAAATATTCATTGAGAGTGTGAAATGTGAAGCTTTCTCTGGCTCTATTCCATACAGGTAGGTAAACTAGCCGCATAGAATAGATTACTATAGTCTTTCATAGCAGGCCAAAAGCTGCCAATCAAAATTTAAAGTTTTTGTTTGGACTAGAGTACATTGAAATGCAGTTGTAGTGTTCATAAATAACGAATGTATGACTGCTGTATGCAACCAGTACTATGTTTTAAAACTGATAATTTAGTTTTTAGTAAATATTGGAAATACAGTCAACTAGCAATTTCTGTGACTGTATTGGAGATAGCTCTGTGCTTGATTCTGCACCCATACTATGGCTAATATGACATCTTTTGCTCTCAAGCCCACCATGCTTCACCTATATCTAAAATATCACATTGGATTACTCAAAAATGTTGTGACTTTGAGATACCTGAGGAACCAACTGCTTTTCTTTTACATAACTTCAAAAAAACGGGGGAGACACATAAAAACTCCATAGTGTGCCACCTCTTAAATGCGGCTAAGTTCTGCATCCTTCTTACATGGAAGCATACCCAACCACCATCAGTGGGCCTATGGCTCAGGAAGGTGGAAGAAGTGAATAGAATGGAAGACTTAGTCTGGACAACCAGGCAGAAGCGAGAGATATATGTTAAAATATGGACCCTGTGGAACCGTTTTATTAACTCAGAGGAGGGGAGGACTCTCATAGTTGTGAACCCCACTAACTGAGAGAGAAGCCAATACCCCCCTTAAGACAGTTTGGCTCGGTGGGTGAATGCAATCCTACTTGGCACTGGTGGCGGGAGGAGGGAAGGAGAAGGAGAGAGATTTAGGAGAATCTAGTATGCTTTCCCCTCCCCCTTTTTTTTTTTTCTTTTCTTTCTTTCTCTCCTTATTTTACAACTATGGGACTAGGCTAGTCTAACATTGGATACACAACCGAGAAGGCAAAGGCATTTTAAATAATATGATGATAGTAAATATTTTATTGGACTAAACAGTTTGTGACTAGTGGAATGTACTAACAAATATTGTGGTTATCACTATCTAGATATGTAAGTTCTAATGATTGGATCTCTTTTTCTTTATTCATTACTTTTGAAATAAAAGGATTTAAATTCTAAAAAAAAAATATCACATTGGCTAGACATTGGGTAGACTGGCCCTTTACCTATATGCTTACAGCAAACAAAATGATGATCTAACACATTGACACTTATGGTAAAGTGCAGGTATCTCCATGTGCCTGAATTTCTGTTTTAATTTCTTCTAGAGTTGTCAGGACCAGGCTCCTCCTACATGACACTATTAGCCCATCACTATGATGGAAGTCATCATTGACAAATATTAAGATGCAGATAGGAGATGGTTGTAGTCATGGGGTGTACTACAAGAAATTGACACACAGCATCATATGCACATCAGTTTATTAGCTTTAATATGTTCTTGTTTTTGTAAGTTTTACAATATTGAAATTCTCCTGCTATTAGGATTACTTTCAGAGAATGGGTATGCATTGAAACTAAACTCCAAACAAACAGCTAAACATTTAAATGGGAGTAGTGTTAATTGTCAAAGAAGTTGTAATTCTGTCCATCCAGGTATGAGGTTTACAACTCTGCCACACAGCACATCCTTGCCTGTAGTTAAGTAGCATGTACAGATCATATCTTTCATGCAGGCTATGATTCAACAATAAAAAGAGAATCAACAGACCCATGAGCTCATCTCTCTGTTATTCAGATTTCTCTTCTTATCAGCATGCTCTTTTTTAGCACATTAGAAACTGCAGCATAACTGACTTGCTGCTTGTACTGCATCTCCTTCTAGTCTGCAAAGGGGGGACTGCAAAAGGCTGATACTAGGTCAAATTGAGGTATTTACACTACTTGCATTAAAAAAATAAAAATAAATGAAATTATTTAATACATACAGAGATAGACCTGAAATGGTATCAATCATATGTAGACCTATTTACCCCAAAGCTACATGGCCTATTTTTGGTGAAAGTGGTGAAAGAAAAGCTAACTACTCTCTATTCTTCTCACTATGCTCATGCAGGTTGTGTTGTTTCAACAGCATGAAGATGAACTGCATGATGATCCTCTGTAAGAGAACAAGGGGAAGACAGGGAGGGGGCCACAACCTATTGTGTATAGGCTTTTTCCAAATCAGCCTCCAAAGACAGCAGTTTAGAGCAAAAAAAAACATGATGTGTCACAATGTTATCAACGTAAGAGCCCCAAACTACTGCCTTGAAGGCATCCCAGGCAGGACCAAAAGAAGCAGAATGAAGATTAACTTTCATTAATTTGCCATACCATATAAAACCTGTTTGGTAACCTCAGGACTAGAAATCCAAAAGGGGCTTAGCCTCCAATCCCAAAACAAGGGTGTATGTCCCATGGTCAGTATCAATTCAAGGGCAGAATGGTCTAATAATGTTTTGGTCAGATAGGTGATATGTTGTTCCCAAGGTAGTAAATCAGCTATAGCCAATGTATAGTCAGTTCATGAAAAGGCCACTAAGAGTTGGATTGACAAGAATATGCGCTAATGGTAGGAAATTTCCAATGCTTTACATTCAGATAACTATAGGCTGCACGCCAACTAGTAAAATATTTGGATTCTGCTCAGCTATACATAATATCTAAATTCGTTTTTTGACTTATAAATAAGTGACAAATCTGAATATGAATACCTAACTTGTAAGCAAAGTTATGGCCACCAGCAGATTCTTCAAATCTTTCTTGGTAAAAGCTATTCTGCCTTTCTGAGAATTTTTTTTTTCAAGGTCATGTTGTTCCATATTCATTCATTTATCTTTTCTGTCTCCAGGCTTTACAGTTTTGAAGCACATTGCAGACCATTATTTTATATAGAATTTTTTCCACTAAAATGTAGCAGTCCTGCTTACACCGAGAAGAGGAATGGAAAGTAAAAGTTAATTTTTAAATGTATATCTATAAATCACTATATTTTCTGATAAGGTCTTTGTTAAAAGACAGTGAGTTACAGGTTGCGACTGTGAAAGAAGTTTCAAATGAATAGCTAACTCCTTACAGCCTTTCTTCAATCCGGTATAGAGAAGGTAATAATATTCAATTGCAAATCAAAATGCACATGGCCATAGAGAAGTTTGAATATTTCAAATGATGTTCTAATCCATGTCACTATTTATTGCTACATATATCATGTAGGCTTGCTATTATTTCTGTTCCCAACTTCTCAATTGTGGAAGTTGAGATTAAGTAATAAAGTACTGCAAAAAAAGTTGTGGCCTCTGCAAGCCAGTCAGATTTCATTGTTTGTAACGCAGAAGCAGTTTATAGAACAAAAGCTGGTATGAATCAATTTACACTATGTTGTGTTGCAGGACCCATGTGCTAGAAAAAAATATTTTGGGTGTTGCTGTGTGCTGTGATACCACACAAAAATGTTCTATTTTTTTTTTCACTGCAGCACACAGCAATGCACATCTAGTGTTGTAGCGAAGGTGTGTTGGGTTGCCATTCAAAATGAGTCAACCCAAGCATTCTACCAAATATTCATATGACATACCATCTGAACAGAAATGTTTACTAGCACAATTAAGTTTCTAAGGGATGATTCATTATGGTATTCTTGCATAGTGGGCCTACATGGTAATCTTGATATTTGAACTGATTGTACACTGATGGTCACTGTGTATGGTGCAGTCGTAGTTTGCTTTGCACATAAAAATATAAATAATGCTTATTTGGGCTTTCTGTCCTAATAAGGTGCAAAATCAATGCATATGTTAACATTTTACTTACAATTTCATTTTAAAATACCATCTATTGTAGTTCTGAGGGTTCTGGCCAGTCAGGATAAAGAAGACACTGACATTTTTATATGTAGATAACTGCTTTACTAAAGACTTCAGATTTCAGATTAGTAACTGCTTTACTAAAGATGTCATGTCTGTAGACAAAAGTAGCTGTCATTCACTATTTCTTCTCTCTTTCTCTCTCGCTATCTCTCTCAATATATTATTATTATTATATATTATTATTTATATTATTTTGTATAATAAGTGAAATACAATTTCAGCCAAAACACATATCCAAATGTGTTTTTTTTTATGTATCTTAAAGACAATGAAATTTCCCTCTGTTTCCCCTACACACATACAGTACATACTATGATGTCTCTATTCATTTAGGCCCCTTTCACACTGGGGCGGTTTTCAGGCGGTACGGCGCTAAAAATAGCGCCTGTGTACCGCCTGAAAAAAACCGGCCCCATTCACTCCAGTGTGAAAGCCGGCGGGCTTTCACACTGGAGCGGTGCGCTAGCAGGACCGCAACAAAAGTCCTGCTAGCAGCATCTTTGGAGCGGTGAAGGAGCGGTGTATTCACCGCTCCTATACCGCTCCTTCCCATTGAAATCAATGGGAAACCGCGGGGATACCGCCCGCAAACCGCCGCTGCAGCGGCGCTTTGCGGAGGTTTTTAACCCTTTTGCGGCCGCTAGCGGGGGTTAAAACCACCCCGCGAGCGGCCGCATACCGCGGGTAAAACGATGGTAAAGCAGCGCTAAATATAGCGCTGCTTTACCGTCGCCGCCCCGCACCGCCCCAGTGTGAAGCATCTGTCTCTATTTAGCAGAGAAAATAGGACACTTTTGTATTGGTTCAGAGAAGATTTGTCAAACTAGGAGGTTGGTTTTGCCATGTGGTATCAATATATGTACCTTCATGCAGGTGGATAGTCTGCCTCATACTGAGGTTACCTTTGTAAGCAGCCAGCAGGCATATCTTTACAGAGAATGTATTTTTATTACTGAAAGATTTATAGCATCTAATTTAGTTATGTATGTGGGCTGCACAAGTGAATTGCCTACCATAACACACTCCATTTCCCACAATAAACTAAGCAGAGGGGGGGATATACTGAGTTTACTATTGAAGTTATATTTATTGCACAATTTTCCAAAACACATGAACATTTTAAAAATATTTTTTTTCTGTATATCAGAATATTCTGTTTATCTGTATCAATAAACAATGTTTAGCTTTAAATTGATCATTTAGCCTCATTGTAGAACTAAATGACCTAGTAATATTATTTCCTCCATGTTTAATAATTTAGCTGTATTACATAAATAATACTTATTCTAAATAACAGTATTCACTATAACAAACCAGTGCATACAACTTGTTTTTACGACTAGTATTGTAGCAGTAACAGTCATTCATAGCTTAGAATTTAAAGTGGAGGGCCACCCTAAAAAAACAAAACTACATTAAAATGTTGCAAAAAATCTGAAAAAAAAATTATTTTTTTTAAAACTTACCAGAAATGCCAGTTGCTAGGTAGATCGTCCTAATCTGCCTCTTCCTACTCCACAGTGATCTTCAGTCTTCTCTCCTCCTTGCGTTGTCTTCTGGGGAATGGGGCGCAGTGTGTTCTGGGAACTGTGTGTGTCCCAGAACACAGCGCGCCCCATTCACAAAGCGCTGTGCGACTCGTGCATGCGCAGTAGGAAACGGGCAGTGAAGCCACAAGGCTCCACTGCCTGTTTTCCTTAGATAGAATGGCGGAACCGGGACCCGAGAACTGAGGGACGGGTCGGCCTTGGGCGGCCGACATCGCAGGCGCCCTGGACAGGTAAGTGTGCTTATTAAAAGTCAGCAGCTACAGTGTTTGTAGCTGCTGACTTTAAAAAGAAAATTCAGCTGGCCCTCCCCTTTAATAGTATGTATTTTATTATCATAGCTAAGTTTATATCTAGTTTATATCTAGATATTTTCTATAGGTCAATATACAATGTACAAATTGTCTAATTATACAGAGGTCCTTTACTTTGCGGGCATCAGTTTTCAGACTTTGAGGAGTCTGGCTGTCAAAAAAGCACCTGCTAACATATTGTGACTTTTTCAAATTTATAGTGACTCATGTGTTCTGTATTTTGTCATGCATGGATTTATTGTACCTAAAATAGTTATGGTTACCATCGGAACAAGTTGCACTTAACTGTGTAGCATTAATATAGCAACTATACTTGTAAAAAAAAAAAAAAAAAGCAGACAGCTAACTGTAAATAAAGGATGAGGGGTAGGGTGACTGACATCACTAACGGAATATAGCCATGGCCATGATTGGTCAACAACATCAGCTATCATCCCCACCCCTTTCTTCAGAAACGAGTTTGTCATCTGTGAATCTGTCATTTGGTCAGAAGTAGCAATGGGTGGTCACCATGTTTTTGGTTTGCTATTGGTAATCGTTCATTGTGACTTACAATAGACAGCGTGATTGATGATAGTAAATAAAACTTCTGCGCTGCCTATGTGTAGAACAAATCTAAAGTGTATGTACAGGCATACCCCACTTTTAAGTACACAATGGGGTTTATTTACTAAAGCTGGAAAGTGCAAAATCAGGCTCACTTCTGCATAGAAACCAATGAGCTTCTAACCCCGGCTTGTTCAATTAGGCTTTGGTAATAAAACTTGGAAGCTGATTGGTTTCTATGCAGAAGTGAGCCTGATTTTGCACTTTCCAGCTTTAGTAAATAAACCCCATTGTGTACTTAAAAGTGGGGTATGCCTGTACTAATGAGTATAATAAGAAACTCAAACTATATATATTTGCCAAGTGTGGTTGCTCCAAACACCACACTGTGTTCCCACCAGTAATGAAATAATAAATAAGAATAAGTGTTGCACACACCAGCAAATATGAACTGATAATGTAAAACAAATAACCTCAAATAATTTGTCATCCAAATGAATCAAGTCATCAAATAACAAATGCAATCAATTCACACTCAGTGCATTAAAGTAGTTCAAATAAAGTGCACATGTGCTAAAAGTGCATAAAAAAAATCTATATCCAATTATAATGTCTATTTTTTGTTTCTTTAGCGTAGGCACCTTGAGTGTGACAACATATAGACAAATTGTGTACTTCCACCCGGTCGTGATACCTCAGTGATCCCAGTATTCTCACCTTAATGAGTAATTAAATATGCATTGGATTACATATAGAAATCCTCCTCCATCGATGTTCACCCACTTGCAGTCCTTTTCAGTTCATTTGGATATCCTCTGGTGTTGGTCCCTTTAGGACTCCCTCACATGCGCTTATCAATAAGTTGGGGTAAAAACAAAGTGATCTCCCATAGTGTAATATTGTCAGTAAAAATCATTACATTAACCACTTAAAGACCGCCCACCGCATATATACTGCAGCAGGGTGGCTCTATTGCAGAAAACAACATACCTGTACACTGTTTCATGCAATAGATAGTGTGGGTTCATGCCCTCTGCAAGGAGATAGAGCAGATGCGCATGCCCAGTGGACCCAATGTCCGTTGGCCACCCGCAATGGCTTTACAGAGAGGCAGAACGGGGAGCGGCCTATGTAAACAAGGCAGATCCCCATTCTGTCAGGAGACAACATGGAGATCTGCTCTTCTTAGTGATTAGGTACAGCGATCTCTGTGTTGTTCCTGTCAGCACATCCCCCACACAGTAAGAAAGTACCAACAGGGAACACATTTAACACTTTGATCGACTCTGATGTTCACCCCTTTCCCGCCAGTGTCATTTATACAGTAATCAGTGCATTTTTTTAGCACTGATCACTGTATTGGTTTCACTTGTCCCCAAAAAGTGTCACTTAGGGTCAGATTTGTCCGCCACAATGTCACAGTCCCGCTAAAAATTGCTGATCACTGACATTACTAGTAAAAAAATAAATTAAAAGTTCATAAATCTATCCCATTTGTAGACTTTTGCGCAAACCAAACAATATACGCTTATTGGGATTTTTTTACCAAAAATATGAAGAAGAATACATATTGGCCTAAACTGATGAAGTTTTTTTTATTTTTTTTACGTTTTTTGGGGGGGATATGTATTATAGCAGAAAGTAAAAAAAAAATATTGTTTTTTTTTTTCAAAATTGGCGGTCTTTTTTTGTTTATTGTCCAAAAAATTAAAACTGCAGAGGTGATCAAATACCACCAAAAGAAAGCTCTATTTGTGGGGAATAAAAGGACATCAATTATTTGGGTACAGCATCACATGCCTGTGCAATTGTCAGTTAAAATAATGCTGTGCTGTATCGCAAAAAATGGTCTGGTCATTAAGGGGGCAAATCCTTGCGGAGCTGAAGTGGTTAAAGGAGTAACTCTTACATCACAAAAGCAGTAGAAAAAAACATTTGGTATCATATACTCAACATATAATGATATCCAACACATCAACTGCAGTCTGGGTCACCCTATGCGTTATGTCATGCCCACATGACTTCATCAGGGTCCATCAGGGCTTACCAGAGCCCGATCTTGATCCAGCACTCTGCACGAGAGCAGCATCTCTCTCTGTTCTCTTCCTCACATGGTAGATAAAGATTGATAGCAGCGGCCATTGGCTCCTGCTGCTGTCATTAAAATCCTATGACAAAGGATCGGGGGACGAGGCAAAATTACACTGTCTGTGTCAATGGATGCAGCCAGCAGGGCTCAAGAGCGAGCATGATTACCTCCCCTAGCAAGTGGCTTGCTAGGGGAGGAGCCAAAATCACCAGTGGGGGACCCCAGAAGACAAGGATCAGAGCTACTCTGTGCAACACATTGTATTATGTTTGTTATAAAAAAACACAAAGGTTTGATATCACTTTAACAGCTATAGACAAGCTGCTCTTAGCTAATGCCCATATATACAGGTTAATGCCTTTACTTTTAGATAGGGATGAGCTTCCAGTTCGAGTAGGACTCATGTTCGACTCGAACATTGCCTGTTCGTCTGTTCATCGAACAGCGAACAATTTGGGGTGTTCGCGGCAAATTCGAAAAGCCGCAAGCACCCTGTAAAAGTCTATGGGAGAAATCTCAAGTGCTAATTTTAAAAGCCTATATGCAAGTTATTGTCATAAAAAGTGTTTGGGGACCTGGGTCCTGCCCCAGGGGACATGTATCAATGCAAACAATTTTTTTTTTTAAATGGAAGTTTTTTCAGGAGCAGTAATTTTAATAATGCTTAAAGTGAAGCAAAAAAAGTGTAATATTCCTTTAAATTTCGTACCTGGGGGGTGTCTATAGTATGCCATGTTTCCCGTGCTTAGAACTGTCCCTGCACAAAGTGCAGGAAAAAAAGCTATTTAAAATCACTTGCGGCTAATGAATTGCCGGCTCCCGTAACACAACAGTGATCATTCATTGAAAGTCATTGATTAAAAAAAAGTCATTGATAAAAAAAAAAAGCGTGGGGGTTCCCCCAAATTCAATTACCAGGCTCTTCAGGTCTGCTATGGATATTAAGGGGAACCCCGCTTCAAATTTAAAAAACAAAATGACGTGGGGGTCCCCCTAAATATCCATACCAGACCCTTCAGGACTGGGATGGATTTTAAGGGGAACCCCGGCCCAAAAAAAAATGATGTGGTGTCCCCCTCAAAATCCACACCAGACCCTTATCCAAGCACGCAACCTGGCAGGGCGCAGGAAAAGAGGGCCCCCCCTCCTGAACCGTACCAGGCCACATGCCCTCAACATTGGGATCGTGCTTTAGGGGTCAGTGACCCCTCAAAGCACCATGTCCCCATGTTGATGGGGACAAGGGCCTCTTCCCCACAACCCTGGCCATTGGTTGTGGGGGTCTGCGGGCGGGGGCTTATCGGAATCTGGAAGCCCCCTTTAACAAGGGGACCCCCAGATCCGGCCCCCCCTCATGTGAAATGGTAAGGGGGTACAAAAATACCCCTACCATTTCACCAAAAAAGTGACAAAAATGTTAAAAATGACAGGAGACGGTCTTTGACAATACCTTTATTAAAATCTTCTTTCATCTTCTTTCTTCTGGTCTTCCTTCTTACTTTCTTCATCCTTCGTTTTTTTCATCTTCTTCTTCCATCTTCTTCCATCTTCTTCTTCCATCTTCTCCTTCCTCTGATCCGCTTCTTCTTGCTCTGGTCTTCTCGTCCGGCATCTTCTTCCACGGCGTCGGCGTCTCTTCTTGGGCCGCTTCGTGCAATGGGAGGCTCCCGCTGTGTGAGGCTTCGCTGCGTCTGACAGCTCTTTATAAAGGGGGGCGGGGCCACCTGGTGACCCCGCCCCCTCTGACGCACAGGGACATCACCACGTCATGGGGAAAGCCATAGGGAAGTCCCCATGATGTCCCCGTGCATCAGAGGGGGGCTGGGTCACCAAGTGGCCCCGCCCTCCATTATAAAAGAGCTGTCAGACACAGTGAAGCCTCACACAGCGGAAGCCTCCCATTGCGCGGAGCGGCCCAAGAAGAGACCGACGCCGTGGAAGAAGATGCCGGACGAGAAGACCAGAGCAAGAAGAAGCGGATCGGAGGAAGGAGAAGATGGAAGAAGAAGATGGAAGAAGATTGAAGAAGAAGATGAAGAAACCGAAGGATGAAGAAAGGAAGACCAGAAGAAAGAAGATGAACGAAGATTTTAATAAAATAATTGTCAAAGACCGTCTCCTGTCATTTTTAACATTTTTGTCACTTTTTTGGTGAAATGGTAGGGTACATTTGTACCCCCTTACCATTTCACACAGGGGGGGGCGGGATCTGGGGGTCCCCTTGTAAAAGGGGGCTTCCAGATTTCAATAAGCCCCCCACCCGCAGACCCCCACAACCAATGGCCAGGGTTGTGGGGAAGAGGCCCTTGTCCCCATCAACATAAGGACATGGTGCTTTGAGGGGTCACAGACCCCCAAAGCACCCTCCCAATGTTGAGGGCATGTGGCCTGGTACGGTTCAGGAGGGGGGGGGCTCTCTTGTCCCCCCTCTTTTCCTGTGGCCTGCCAGGTTGCGTGCTCGGATAAGGGTCTGGTATGGATTTTGAGGGGGACCCCACGCCATTTTTTTATTTTTTTTGGCCAGGGTTCCCCTTAAAATCCATCCCAGACCTGAAGGGTCTGGTATAGATATTTAGGGGGGCCCCCACGTAATTTTTTTTAAAATTTGAAGCGGGGTTCCCCTTAATATCTATAGCAGACCTGAAGGGCCTGGTAATTGAATTTGGGGGAACCCCCACGCTTTTTTTTTTTTTATCAATTACTTTTTTTTTCATCAATGACTGTTCTCTGTGTTACTGGAAGTAGGCAATTCATTAGCCGTGAGTGATTTTAAATAGCTTTTTTTTCCTGCAAAAATTACACTTTGTGCAGGGACAGTTTTAAGCACGGGAAACATGTGCCCCTTCACAGGCATACTATAGACACCCCCCAGGTACGAAATTTAAAGGAATATTACACTTTTATTGTTTCACATTAAGCATTATTAAAATCACTGCTCCTGAAAAAACAGCCTTTTTAAAAAAAAAAATTGCATTGATTCATGTCCCCTGGGGCAGGACCCAGGTCCCCAAACACTTTTTATGACAATAACTTGCATATAAGCCTTTAAAATTAGCACTTTTGATTTTAAACGTTTGAGTCCCATAGACTTTAATAGGGTTCTAAAGTTCACACGAGCTTTAGGTCTGTTTGCAGGTTCTGGTGCGAACCGAACAGGGGGGTGTTCGGCTCATCCCTACTTTTAGACTGTTATGTTTTATGCAGATTTGCTGTAAACTGAATATTTGTACTCACATAAAGAATAGAGGTGAACTGAAATTATTCTGTCAACAATTTCAGCCTTGAAGCACATCTGAGTCTTGTTGTCTGTTTTCAGTACCAACAGATTTCTGGGGAAAACGCCAATATCTGGGGAGATAAAGAAACTACAAGTTACTAAGCTAGATATTTCAATTGGTGGATCAGCGAATTAGAATGTGGAGTTTAGTGTATGTTACCTTCTTCTGTGGTTATTAAAATAACTTTAATGAATGTTCATATTATTTTATAAAAAGGAGCTATAGAAATAACTACAACCAGTTTCTGCTAATATACAGTCCAGTGTCCGACATTCAATTAACAGTACAGATTGTACTGTATACTGCAAAATAATAGAAATCCCTGTTACATAACCTTTATTTTACATTTCTCAAAGCCTCTCAGAGAATCAACTAAGGAAAGATACATTTACCCTAAAAAAAGAAATCACACATTGTGCAGCCACACTCAAGCTAGACCACAGAATGTAGGCAGGCCCTTTCTATCTCCCTATATAATGCAGGACTGATGATATAATTGGAATGTGTATGACAAGAAGAGGACCAGTCAAAAAGTGCATAGGAAGCCTGAATGATTGAGGAATAAGGTAAGTATATCTACTTAATTCTCTACACTTACAAAAAAACATGGAACGTGGATGACCTCCACTGCAAATATAATTTTTTCACCTAACCTGTAGTTCAGCTCTAATATATCTCCTATTGATTTTAACTATTAATACCCATTTTCAGTAATGCAGTTATTTATCATAACACCATAATCTTATTTCGCAAATATGCAGGAACACCTCTTTTTTTTCTTATCTCCCCCAATGGCAACCTAGCTATAATTGTTGATTGGGAGGGGAATAGTGAAAGAGGCACTTTAATGTGTACATAATTGTAGCACTAACCCCTGAAGGAGCCGCTGGTTTGATTTGGGCTTACCGTTACTTCTTGACCTCGTAGATGTCTAGGGGTTTCCCGAGGTAGATGGCCCAAAGAATTACAGAAACTGACACTGGATCCACTTTGGCATTTTTATTTGAAAAAATGGTAGACAAACACAGTCTCTCAATAGGGATAGAGGGTTTAGGTAGGAAGTTCAGGTACTCTTGGAACTGCTTAAAACTGAAAGTCTCTCACTATAGAATCCAGAGAATAGCGATTCACACCTGGATTTTTACAGCCGTCGGTTAAACCTTCTCTCATCAGGCCTAGCAGCCGATAGATTATTTAAATAGAGCAAAGTCTCTGCCACAGACTTAGTTGTAGAACTTGTAAATGAAAGTCTCTGCCACAGACTTGGTTGTAACTGAAGGATATGGACAGACTTAGAGAACCCTCATATGGTACCAGTATCTTGCAGCCGGTCCGGCGATACAGTACGAGCGTGGATTCACTTGGTGTCTTTCAACTTAGCTTCCAGGCTCTTGCTGAGGAACCAGCCTTGTGCATGGCCCTCTCCCGAAGAGTCCTCCCCTGGTTGCTCTCTCAGTTGCTGGGCCTCTCTACAGACCAAAAGGGCACCGGACCACCTTGGAATCCTCCTTCCAGTTACTTTGCCTTGGGCTAGCCAGCCCCGAGACTCGGAATTGGATGGATCCGCACCCCAGGCCATGAGGGCCCCTGAGGGCTGGTCAGGAGGACCAGGACCAAACAGACAGACAGATCTCCTGGACCGGAACCCCAAAACACGTGATCTCAGTACCTTAAATCCCAGAATGCACAGCGAGACGACACTCTCACTGGTTGGTTCCGAGAGAGATTGGCACCCAATGCGTCCAGCCAAACTGCGTTCTCGCACTTGCCAGAGATGACAATGACGCCTATGGCCAAGCAGAACAGCCAGGCTGATACTGAAACCATAATTTAGTACAATTAACCCTAAAACCCATCTGTGACTTTAGGAATATTACATTTACAAAACACATAGCGCATGCTCGTCAGGAGCCCGGCGCTACATAATCATGTACAAAATGCCCAGCTTTTTTTTTTTTATTTCAAAGTATTTTATTATGTTTGACAAAGTGTATACAATGAAAAATGACAGGATATAAAACCAGAACATACTGAAACATAGCAAAAACTGGCATCATATATAAAACGTCAAAGAAATGTGGCAAAAGTTGAGAAGATACTTAGTGGGACCCATAGATCCAACGTAGGGAATATGGGAGGGGTAGGCTTGCTTGGCAGTGTAGCGAACAGTGACCCCCCACCATCAGGCACTCCAAATGGGAGCTAACTGTGCCCGGTAGGGGGGATCGCCCCTTATCCAGCCACCATCTGAATGCTTGTATATTTTGTCCTGGGGGAAGGCAGGATTATGAAATATGTGAGATAGAGGTTTGTAAGCTGAGACTAGAGTTGTAGTGGAGCGTACAGAGTCCCAGAGGGCAAACATATGTGAGAGGGTTGGGGCCATAATCGGGCCACTTTAGGATTCAACCAGAGGAGGTAATCCAGAGTATTGTGAGGCAATGCCTGCCTTTCTAAATAGACCCAATCCGGTTTTTCATATTTGGAATAGATCACAGAGAGTTGGGCAATCCTGGCTGCTATGTAGTATTTGTATAAGTTGGGTAATCCCACGCCCCCTTTCTGTCTATGTAGGTACAGTGTTTGTTGCGGAATCATATAACCGGACGATCCCCAGATAAATTTAAGGACCTTGCTTTGGAATGTTTTAATGTGATCCCTTCTGATGGGGATTGGTAGAGATCGGAAGAGATAGAGGAGTCTGGGGAGCAACGTCATCTTTATGGAATTGACCCTCCCGAGCCAAGAGAAATTATGTTTAGACCATGAATGGAGATCCAGCTCCAATTTCCAGTACATGGGAGGGTAATTAGTGCCGTAAAGGTCCTCTGTTTTGGCTGTGAGTGCAACACCGAGGTATTTAATGGAGGAAGTGTTCCAATGGAACTGAAAATGCTTCCGTAGGGATTCAACCGTGGAAGGGTGGAGGGAGACGTTAAGTGCATGTGACTTGTCATAATTAACCCGGAGCCCAGATATTTTAGCAAATTCATCTAGAGAGTGGCAAAGGTTAGGTAGAGTAGTTATCGGGGAGGTGAGGAAAAGGAGTATGTCATCTAAATGCCCAGCTTTTTAAGTGCAGTGCCAGAGAATGGAGGATGTATTCCTTTCAGTGATCACATTGTCTTCCATTCATTGATCTTATTTCATTCATAGAAGCTGTAATACTGGTTTCTATAAATGGGGTAGCTGATCAGAAAGGGTGGACAAAGTCGGCCACTCTTAATACATACACATGACAGCCCCCCCAGTTCTATTAACCCCCACTGCACCAGAAAATGATGGCAGTGGGATAGGGAGATTGATGGTGAAAAGATTTAAGGAAACCAGGAGCCAGCAGCACAAGGGACACAGCACATCAATAGTAAGTCATGTTCCTTGTTCTTATTTTTGTGTTTTTTTATCTCGACTGAACTTAGGCTTTAAGTAGCCTTAAATGGGAACTCAGTAAATTATATTGTAGATTTGCCTATAGTTCCATATATAGTAAGTAATCAAAAAGAGAAAAAATGTTTGCTACTAGTAGACATGAGCTTCAAGACCAAACAAGGCCTTTCTCCCTCAAGCCAGATGACTCTAGTGCTGGTAACCTGTGGTGTCTTATGTGGTGTATTTTCATCTGTCACATATTCCAGTGTAGTCTTTTGACTTGTCTGGCTCTCTTTAGTCATTTTGTCTAATGCCGCGTACACACGATCGGAATTTTGGCCAGCAAAAGACTGATGAGAGTTTTTCATCTGAAAATCCGACCGTGTGTAGGCTCCATCGGAATTTTGCTGGCCGAATTCCCGCCAGCAAAAATTTGAGAGAATGTTCTCAATTTTTCCAACGGAAAAGGTTTCTATCGGAAATTCCGATCGTCTGTAGCAATTCCAACGCGCAAAATTCCTACGCATGCTTGGAAACAGATTGACACATGCTGGGAAGCATTGAACTTAATTTTTTTATCGTCGTAGTGTTGTACGTCACCGCATTCTTGGCGGTCGGAATTTGGTGTGACCGTGTGTAGGCAAGACAGTTTGAGCGGAATTTCGTCAAGAAAACCATCAGAGCTTTTTCTGACGAGAATCCCGATCTTGTTTACACGGCATAAGAATGCTAATCCTGTCTCTAAAATGTAGAAGGATAATCTGGAAAATGTAGAAGGATACAGCTGCGCTTCCCCTATAATAAGCTGCCGACAAAACAATGAGACAAATTGTGTAGTGAAATAAAAAATGAAAAGTGTGGCGCTGAAAGATATGTATCTGGACACTAGCCGTAGATAGAAATGTGATCCTAAATCCTGTCTCTAGCCCATAATTTAATGATTGTTGCTACTAGAAGCCATCTGAAAGGTTAACGCTGCATCCCAAACTGAGAATATTATGTACCAAGTTCACACTTGCCTTGTAAGTTGTGATTCTGATTTTTTGCGCATAATTTTTTTTTATTTTTTATTTAAACCATTTTACAAGATTTTATAACAGAATAATCATTTTGTCATGCTTGTTAAGTTAATGTTAAAAAAGATGATCATTTTTTTTTATCACTTTTTCTCATCAGAGAGGCTACCTGTGTATTGCTCTACAATATGTTAGTAGAGCTGCATAATGGTCTATACAATCGATGCTGAGAAAAATGATTCTGTATTTTAGATTCCTTTAACATAGTCTCTCTTCCATTCATACTGGAACAATAGCAAAACAAGACATCAATAAGTGTAACTAGAGTTATGCTTCCTGTTAAATCAAAATAGCTATAACCTGCTCTGTGATACTATACATACACAATGGTAAATTACAGGGAGAACAGAGTGTATTACACTTGTCTCATACTTGCTGAAACGTTAAGTTGCTTCCAATGGAGTGTTGTGGCGGTGTTATGAAAAGCTGTAATTACTGTGCCTCCAGCATTTCATCTATTTTAGAATGGTTAGCAGAAACGCGGCCTATTAAAGTGTCTTTAATTTGATGAAATTGGAATATGTGTACCGCACACATAAAACTATAACTATATGAAAGTCAAGAGCAAAATGAAAGTTGCAATATACTATTAAATGCTTTATCAGGAAGTAGGAGGCACAAAATTACCTTTTAGTACTAGACCCAATAACTTTCCATTTTTTTTTTTTAATTTAAACTGGAGCAGAGGCCAGGTTGTTTAAGATTTAGGATATGCTGAGATTTATGCTGAGGCCACGTTAAATCTCCTGCCAGACCTTTGTTGTTTTATCCTCTGAAACCAGCAAAGAGACCCCCCCCCCCCCACTTCTAGCTTGTCATGACAACAGCTGCTCAGCTGTGAACTTAACTTGTTGGCTTTCCTCTCCTCTTAAGTGCATTCTCCACATATTCCTGTGTAGACACTTATAGGGGCTGCTGATTGCTTTGAAAGCAATTGGTGTACTGCTGCTATAGCAGTTTCTTTTGCACAAACTGTATCTTTGTGATGCTTCAGTCCTAAAAAGGGAATTCCAGCTTACACCATGCGGTTTTCAAGCAATAATGCTAAACCCATAACTTTATAGTGTATATATTGTGAAGCTATAAGAGCTTGTCAGGAAGTTTTTCGATTAATTATATACCAGGTACTAACTTATTAATGTTTCCAAGTCATTCATTCCATCCAAGCCTTTCAAAAGCAACACAAGTCTTTATTTTTTAGAGTAAAAAAATAATAGTTCTGGAGAGTTTTAAAACGTTATATTTATTTCCGGAAAATTTAATTAGATGAGCATACAGGTAAAGAAAAATACATTTTAATGCTAGAAACATTACAGTTTAGTATTTAAAAAGGGACCATACTGTAAGTGTGTGGTATATATGTAAGAGCACCTTAAGCCACAACATTTATAGTATATAGTGAGGAAAGGTTGGGATCTCTGTTGAGTTTTTATTGCTGTTTGTGCACCTTTTGGGGAAATTTACCATCACGTCATCAGTTGTCTGGACAATAAATCTTTCTAATAGGACTGAAAACAGGGATACTAACCTTTCCTCGCTCTCCTATAAATAACTGTTTTCACTATTGATTAGTCCCCTTCGAAAAGCTATACCTCCATTGTATCTTCTTGTGCGAAACCCATCAAATATGCAAGAGACAGGAAGTGATTGTGAAAGTTCCCAACAAAGATGGCACTAAAATCATATATGAAAATGTTCTAATGCTGCTCAATTCTTATATTAAAATTAAAGAGAGATTTGGCTACAGGTGGAATTTAAAATGCTTGATAAGTCAACATGGTATGGAAACTACATATATTGTTAAATGATAGACAACACTTCCTCTTCTGTCTTAGGCCAGTTGCCTGGACAAGAAATTAGAGAAAATCTCTCCAATGGGGATTACAGAAATTCTTACTCTTCTTTTAAAAATAATTGATGTGATTATAAATAAGACTCCATTAGGGAGCTCTCCTACCTTTTTCTGTCATGCCACCATTCAAATAAACAGGGAAAAAGGGGAGATATCCAGGTATGAGACAATGATAGCAATTAAAACTTTACATAATTTCTAATGCTTCCCTATCCTGTCCAAAATAAAAACATAGGTTAGGCTTGAAGTAGACATTTAAATGCTTGATATAGCAATATGGTGTGAAAAATCCCACACTTTAATGGTCAAAAGCTTTAGAACGCCTCCATTTTTTTTAGCTTTTATGAAGTTCAAGTCCATTACAAAACATTTAATGGTGCATAGATAAGTAGTTAACTGCCAAAGGTTCAAAAAGATAATAATCTATAACCCAAAAAGCGTAGATCTTTCCTGTACAGATATTGCAAAGAAGGGAGGACAGGAATAAACCTGATAAACTTAAAGCCACAACACAATCAGAAGACAGGTTTTCAGGGTTCAACAGCTTATACTGACTTTAAACACAGCTTAACAATTTTTAAAGCAAAGTAAGTTTCACGTAAAACTATGCAAAGAAGACTTCAAGCTGCAGGTTTGGCAAAGTTTCTGCAAGTGGCAGAAAAAAGCCAGTGCTAAAATGGTTGGGCCAGAAACCTCTAGCATGGGGGAAGGTATTTTGGACCTACCTGGGTACAGAGTTAGAAATCGTTGGTTCATCACACATGCTTTGGTATGACTCTGAGTAGGTAAAATTATAGTTCCTCGGTGTGTTACAGCAACTCCCAATCAACATTTTTTAATAGATTTAGAGTTTACAGGGTGGGTAAAGTGACTAGTTCCATAGTAGTCTGATACTGCAATACAATACCATCTGGTCTACACTTAATTGGTCACATTTTCCTATTCAAGATATTGCCCCTAATATACCACCATAAGGGGAAAAAGGCAAGATATCAAACTTTAAATAATGGAATGGTCAGAATAGTCTCCATACGTAAACCCCATTGAGATTGTTTTAGATGAACAGGACAGAAATGTAAAAGCAAAGTAACCGAAAAGTGTAACAATTCCCTAATTTTACTTTTATTTCCAATTGTTTACTGTTTAAAGGTACACAGAAATAAAGCATTGAACAAATAAATTGCATCAATTAAGAAAATGAGAAAATGTAGATGTACAAAAACCTTTAGTTGATAGTATATATTCTTAAATGGAGACAGTAAGCCAATCAGAATCCAAGAGCATTTAGCTGCTACACTTAAAAGAAAGAAAATAAGAAACACTTCATAGCTCGGTGAGCAGATGCACAAATTAACAATGAAATTCAGCAAAAAGAAATGAAGTGTGATTTTGTATGCGGAGTGCACACATAGCAAATCTCTTTGTGCTCTTACTCTGACAGCTTTACTTAAAAACATCTTGAATTTAGTCAATGCTCCTGCAGTATTCCAAAGACAAGTGAACTGCTAAATCCAAAAGATTGTTAGTGTAATCAATATTTTGGAAGCTGTGGGGCATGTGAAGTTGAATGTCTTTAAAAGTCCTAGCTATTTATTTCCACAAGTGTTATCCCAAAGCAGTTTTCCTGACAGTTTCTGCACTTCAGCCATCAATCTATTTAAATGCTCACCATCTAAGATTCAAAGAGATCTTCAAAGATGATACCCTTAGATGTATCATATTTGCATAGTTATACTTTATTTCTGTTCTAAGGATGGATTAACAGTTTTAAAACTGAAACAATTACTTTCTTTCACTTTTCTAGAATTTTAGACATACAGGGAAGACACTTTGTTGGGTTTTCTATTTCATTCCTTATCATATATTTGACACAACAAGTTTCCATTTCGTATTAGCTCCAAGTTGAAAAATCACCTTTTTTAACTGCACTCATAAAACCTGTATGTGCTGAGCCCATTTATTTGTAGTTTGGGATCCTGGAAAATTGTAATTCTGCTAGTGACATAATGATTTAGTACTAAAGAAAGCCTGAATAGCGTGAAGAAAATAGAATGAGTGATGTTTTGTTTGTACTTTGTGGGGGAAAACATATTTAGCTCCATCATGAAAATACACTACAGCTATCATGAATGACAACATATGTGGACATAAAGCAAATGTGATTTCATGTGTCCTTATAATTAGGAATGGGCATTGGTAACCGTCTAGAAATTCCCAGGAATGGGTATTTGTAATGGTCTAAATCTCCAGTCTTGTTGTTATCAGTGCAACCTTACATCTCAGGGATAGCTGTTTGTCGTGTTTTTTTAGGTGTATTCTACCCCTCTGAGAGCTCAGTCTCAGGCTTTAAGGCTCCTACTGAGGCTGACAGTTCTCCTGAATCTCCTCAGTGCTTAAAATGGATGCTCATAAACACTGTCAAGAGAAGGTCCTCTGGAAATCAAGCCTGCTATTCCATAGTACAGTGGTGCAGAAATGACCAGCTGCTTACTGACCTTTTGGGTTACACCTTTTGCTCTATTGAAAATTAAGAGGGACGGAAGTCATGAAACAACATGACCATTCCTCTGTTATTTCATACACAAATAGAATTGTGGAATATGTCATTGTTTTTTGTCTGCAAACCTTCATGTTGTAACAATGTTAGAGATGTTAAAGCTGAACCAGATTCAAGGCTGTTATTCTGGGATTCATCTGAGAACTAAAGTAAAGAAGTAAAGAACTAAAGTATAACTCATCAAGTGCATTCTTTTTTCTACTAGTACCTTTAAAGGCTTTAAATTTATGTTTCTGATACAAAGTATATTTTTAGTGTGGCTATACAAACTGTAATACAAAGTCAGCAAAACAATTTCTAAGGTAAAAAAGGAATACACAATTGGTTAAAGAATAAACAGAGTTACTCTATGGGTTGTAAACTTTTAATTAAAAAGAAAACTTTTTAATAATTCACCAGTCACACTAATTTATGTATAAAAGCTATGGTTGAGCAGATTTTTCATTCACTTCAAATCTATATCTCTCCTAATACTGATTGCATATAACAGATGCATTAAGTGCTCTTGGTACTTCCTTTTTTGTATTGGTCACAGTAAATGCCATATTGTCATAGCAGTAAAATGGCTATAGCATATAGGCTTAAAAGACACTTACTTTCTAAATAAAACTCCAATTTGGGCCACCTCAAAGAAGTATACTGTTACTGTATATATGTATTTAAGTACCCATATTTTCTAACAATACCTTTTGACTCTTTGCTAATCATCATACCAATTCAATATCATTTGTTTCATAGTATTTCCTTTACTCAATCACCAGCAAAAAAAAAAATAAACAGAATTTCTTCACACACTATTGCTCTTATAAAAATATGTGAACACAATAATGCTTTAATAAGAAAAAAGGTAAAAACAAGTAATAACAAAAATTTTGTTTTTGTACTATAGCTGTAAGCTGAAAACTTTATTAGATGCTGGATAGAAGCAATATATCTGTATTACAATACTGTCCGATTGGCAGTCTTTCTAACATCTTATGACCTAGTTAGTAGTTGAGATTTATGTGCCTGTCAGGAGTTAAGAGTTTCATCTTAGTAGGAAAGGAGCAAAGATAGTCTTTTTTCCCATTAAGGAAATTCTGTCCATGCAACTCTGTACAGTTCAATAACTACCACCAATTGACATGACCAGAATGGCTTTTATTTGCTTGCCCTTTTTAGTGTGCTTATTTCTGCAACAGGCTTATTTACTGTATATGTTTTTTCTCAACAGTACAATTTTAAGTTAGTTAAGAATGAGAGCAATTCCAGAGAAAAAAAAATGAAAAATAGTTAAGTTACTGAGCAGTTTTCTACTGTAGCATGAGATACAGTCTGAATCCTAAAGATTGAAATGAGTTTTAAATTTTATTTCAGATGATATGTACATGCTATCCAATTCACCAAAAATATTATGTAAATAGTGATTTTTTTAAAGCAAAAATCCGTGATGGCTGTTGATTTGATTTGTTTTTAAGGAAAATTTGAGTCCAGGGAAGATTGGACATGTCCTCTTAGGTCACAAACTCTCAGTATTGTATATCTCTAAATGGGTTGTGTACATGATTGTTCTTGCTGCCTTGATTGCATCTCTTGGGGGCTTTTTCCACCTTCTGCCTCACCTGTGTGTTGTGTTTATAATTTATTTATAATACAGTTTGGGGCCATATAGTAGTACTACAATTATAAAGGGTTATTTAATGTCAGGGTAATAAAGCTGATCTCGAAGTATGGATATTTTTTTTTATTGTTACATTGGTCCAGCTTGGGCCAGTGTAAGTATGCATGTTCCACACTTGGCTGATGCCCATGAAGAACTTTCTGTTTCTAAATGGATGCAAAACATTCTCTGATTGGACCAGGTGGAGAGTTTAATCAATAAACTTGAAGATTGGATGTAAAACGAAAAGAACACTACTGAGAGAAATATGAGTGCTACATTCACGCCTCTAAAATTCTATTTTTTTTTGTCTATGGCAGTATTTTGAGTGAGAGGAGTTAGCTGCACCACTGCACTGTGTTCTCTGTATTAAGGGGGACGGGAGCCAACACTTTATTATAGCCGTTCGGGTCCCCATTGACTTCAATGGGGTTCGGTGTTCGGGGTCAAGTTCGGGTCAAGTTCGGTCCCGAACCCGAACTTTTTTCTGAAGTTCGGCCGAACCTGGCGAACCCGAACATCCAGGTGTCCGCTCAACTCTAATCATGAGTTTACATACCCTGGCAGAATTTATGATTTCTTGGCCATTTTTTAGAGAATATGCCTGATAACACAAAAACTGTTCTTTCACTCATGGTTAGTGTTTGGTTGAAGTCATTTATTATAAATCAACTGTGTTTACTTTTTTTTTAAATCATAATGGCAACAGAAACTACCCAAATGACTCTGATCAAAAGTGTACATACCCCAGTTCTTAATACCATGTATTGCCCCCTTTAACATCAATGACAGCTTGAAGTCTTTTGTGGTATTTGTGGATGAGGCTCTTTGTCTTCTCAGATGGTAAAGCTGCAAATTCCTTTTGGCAAAAAGCCTCCAGTTTCTGTAAATTCTTTGTCCGTCTTGCATAAACTGCACGTTTGAGATCACCCCAGAGTGACTCAATGATATTGAAGTCAGGAGACTGAGATGGCCACTCCAAAACCTTTACTTTGTTCTGCTGTAGCCAATGACAGGTTGACTTGGCCTTGTGTTTTGGATCATTGTCATGTTGGAATGTCCAAGTACGTCCCATGCACAGATTCCTGGCTGATGAATGCAAATGTTCCTCCAGTATTTTTTGATAACATACTGCATTCATCTTGCCATCAATTTTGACGAAATTTCCTGTGCCTTTGTAGCTAAAACATCCCCAAAACATCAGCGATCCACCTCTGTACCTTTCATCATAGGCCTTGTTGACTCCTCTCCAAATGTAGCGTTTATGGTTGTGGCCAAAAAAGCGAAATTTTGGTCTCATCACTCCAAATGACTTTGTGCCAGAAGGTTTGAGGCTTGTCTCTGTGCCGTTTGGCATATTGTAAGCGGGATACTTTGTGGCATTTGCATAGTAATGGCTTTCTTCTGGCGACTCGACCATGCAGCCCATCTTTTTTCAAGTGCCTCCTTATTGTGCATCTTGAAAAAGCCAGAGAGTCCTGTATTTCACCTCAAGTTATTTGTGGGTTTTTCTTTACATCCGGAACAATTTTCCTAGCAGTTGTGCCTAAAATTTTAGTTGGTCTACCTGACCGTGGTTTGGTTTCAACAGAACCCATCATTTTCCACTTCTTGATTAGAGTTTGGAAAAAAGGAGACCCCCATTGCCTGGGACTTTAACCACTTCGCATCCAGGCCAATTCTGACATTTCTCTCCTACATGTAAAATTCATAATTTTTTTGCTCGAAAATTACATAGAACCCCCAAACATTATATATGTTTTTTTAGCAAACACCCTAGAGAATACAATGACGGTCGTTGCAACTATTTATCTTGCACGGTATTTGCGCAGCAATTTTCCGAACATGTTTTTTTCAGAAAAAAAAACAATTTCATGCTTAAAAAAAACAAAACAGTAAAGTTAGCCCAATTTTTTTTGCATAATGTGAAAGATGAAGATACGCCGAGTAAATAGATACCCAACATGTCACGCCTCAAAATTGCACGCGCTCGTGGAATGGCGCCAAACTTTGGTATTTAAAAATCCCCATAGGTGACGCTTTAAAAATTTTTTACTGGTTACATGTTTTGAGTTACAGAGGAGGTCTAGGGCTAGAATTATTGCTCTCGCTCTAATGTTCGCAGGGATACCTCACATGTGTGGTTTGAACACCGTTTTCATATGTGGGCGGGGCTTACGTATGCGTTCACTTCTGCGTATGAGATCACGGGGACAGGGGGGCTTTAAATTTTTTATTATTGTTAATTTGACTTTTATTTTTTGAGTTTGACAGTTTAAAAAAAAAAAAAGATTACTTTTATTCCTATTACAAGGAATGTAAACATCCCTTGTAATAGGAATATTACATGATCGGACCTATTTACAGTGAGATATGGGGTCAATAAGACCCCACATCTCACCTCTAGGCTGGGAAGCCTAAAATAAAAAAAAAAAAAAAAACGATCACCGATTCCCAGCGGAGGCGGCGCCGTTATTTGAATGCAGAGGCCGGGCGTGACGTCATAACATTGCGCCCCGGCCTCCGAACGATCATAGAGACTCCGGTGACCATCTGGTCCTGCCGGAAATCTCTATGGTCATCATCTGGGGGCCGGCGGATCCTGTGTCCGACTCACCGATGGAAGCGGTGAGTCGGTAGAAGCACCGGAGGGCGGCGGGAGGGGGGGCGTCCCCTCCCGCCGCCCATAAGAACGATCAATCGGCGGAACAGCCGCTATGATCATTCTTATGGTGCAGGGAATTGCCGGCTGAAAACGGCAATATCTGAATGATGTCTGTAGCTACAGGCATCATTCAGATATACCCCCGCAAATTAGAGGCCGTCATATGACGGTCTCCGGATGCGAAGTGGTTAAAGGCAACAACAGCAAAGTGTAGAGTAAAAAATATTTATTATTGCACATAAAGTTTGATCATCCAAACATGTAATGATCAATTTAAAAACATACCATACCAAGAGACAAAAAACAAAACAAACAGAAAGCATAACACAATTGCATAGCAAGCATAGAATAGTACTGTGAATACTCTCCAAATAATTGAAAATCTCTGGTACTCAACGTGTTTCTGATTCAAGCCCTTCGTTAGGGTTATTAGATAATAGAATATGTAATCATAAATTTGTCAAAAGGTAAGCAGAAGCTGATTTGAAAGAGTAAATTCCACTATGCAAACATAAACAGTTGGTAAAACACTGCAGAAGATGGCATCACCGGAAGCCTACCCACGGAGTCAACAAGTATCAAATGGTTGGTTGCAGGTCAAAGTGGTATGCGGGTGCAGCAAGATTGTTGAAGTTGAAGACACAGCTTTCAATCTGCCTCTCTTTGTCCGTATATAGTGCACTCAGGGTCACTTTAAAAAGAAACTCCCTGTACTTAGACCATCTCATCAGTGTCCGGCATCCATCTCTCCCATACTCTTAGTTCAACTACCTTTTGCTGCAGATCCTTTGACAATTCTTTTGCTTTGCCCATGACTCAGAATCCAGAAACGTCAGTGCAGCACTGGATAAAAGATTCAAGGGTCTGTCAGGAGTCCAGAAACTTATTGACCTTTTATACACACACACTAATTACAAGCAAACAGATCACAGTTAAGGATGGTTACCTTTAATAGCCATTCAAACCCCTTTGTGTCAACTTGTGTGCATGTTATCGGGCCAAAATCACCAGGGTATGTAAACTTTTGATCAGGGTAATTTGGGTAGTTTCTGTTGCCATTATGATTTAAAAAGAGTAAACACAGTTGATTGATAATAAAGACTTCAGCCAAACACTAACCATGAGTGAAAGAAATGTTTTTGTGTTATCATTCATATTCTCTGAAAAATGCCCAAGAAATCATAAATTCTGCCAGGGTATGTAAAATTATGAGCACAACTGTATATTATTAGAGATGTCTGGCATATTGTTTATTTGTTTGCTGCAGACATAAAGGCTACCATTTTTATAATTGTTCTCTGGATATGTGCTGTACTATGTTGAATCATGACATTTGTTTTTCATATGTTTTTGGATATACAACCAAGTAGAAGTATCCTTTCACAAGCTTCTTATTCAAATGCAGTATAACATTGATTCATTATTTTTTCTTTTTGTAAGAAAATGTGTCACGTTTTCCAGTTCTCAATATAAATTCAATTATCATCTGACTTAGATTTGTTCCTGTTTGATTCACAAATGGTTGTCTAACTTGGCATCAGATATGGTGTCTTTATTGATTTTTGCTGTGTAAATAGCAGTGAGCTGATGACTACTGTGAATTACAAATTCAGATAAATGTGTGTTTTATTGTCACAGTGTACAGTCTCTGGAAGAACCTATATTACTTCAGGTTATGAACTTTAAAAAACAAATTTTATCAAGTTAACATCCAGATTTCTCTTATGTTATATTTTATTCTACAAGGGCAGTCTTTTTGCCAGGAAAAGTGCAGCATGTTTGACTTCATGTACCATGGGGTGTAAATGTTGAATTAAATGTGTAGATATCTAGAGACAGTTTAAGTGTTTCTTTAAGTTACTATTGTTAAAATAAAAATTTGAGGTTAACTGCTTATCTGCCTTACTGCCTGATCCCTGACTGAGTGCTGTTATTTGATCTAATAGCCATTGGGGAAGATTTACTAAAGCTGGTGCACACAGAATCTGGTGCAGTTTGCGTAGTAACCAATCAGCTTCTAAATTTTATTTCCAAAGCTTAAAGTTAGAAGCGGATTGGTTACTATGCACAGCTGCACCATATTCTGTGTGCACCAGCTTTAGTACATATCCCCCATTATGTCACAACTATGTCCTGTAGATCATAGAACCTGGTAGATGGAACAACAGCGCTCCAAGAAGGGCCAAGCATCTGACACACCCACAACTGTTTGATTCCAGTCTTTTGGTACTGCAGCCATTAATGAGTGTGAATGTGAATATTTACTCTGCAGGCAGTGAGACAGGTAAGTATTATTCTTTACTTTACAGGGATCAGTTATTTTCAAGTTTATAGTCTCATCAGTATCAGATGAGTCAGTTGTAAATCATATAGCACTTTGTAAGTAAGCATTTTGAAGATGGTGTTTAACTTAGGACAATATTTTCATCTATTGTACAATGTTTTTGTAGAACAACTCTTTCTGTTCTTAGACCCAGCCCATGATAACACTATCAATGTAACCCAAAAATCAAAAGCAGGTGTGGGCAGTGTATGTCTATCAAACTCATGAAGCTTCATGTGAGGCTAAAAGTACAAAGTGTGTCAAGACTCTGTTACATACGTAGGTATTTTCTACTGCTATTAAACAGAAATGATATGCAAAGGTAGGCTTTTTTACTGATGTGCTTTGTCACAATAAACTGTGCTAACACATCTGTAATAGACAGTAAAACTTTAGATTTTAAACATAGACCCTCTTTTAGTGATTGACAGATACACGCTGAACATGAAAATATTTCATGAGATTAAATCTTTTCTGGTGAGTAGCTCAGATTACCAGCTTGGTATTTATCCATGCACTTGTTGATAGCTCTCAATTTGAGCTTTCAAAAATGCAGGACAGTAACCATGGTCCTGCTCCTGCCTTCTCTTTACAGCATTTTCAACATACATTACATTATAATAAGACAGTGCAGCCCAGACTCAAGTGAAAAAAGGATGCCCTCCCCCAGAGAAGAAAAGTGAGAAGACAGATGAGTCTAGCTGCATGGATTTTATAATGGATTATATGCTGTCAGCACTAGCATCTTAGGGCAGAGTGGTTTTCATACAGGGCTCTAGGCTCTGATGACTTTAGTAATAGATTAGTATGCTGTAGGAGGATTTTGAAAAGTTTTAAGTAGCGTTAGGATTAGCAGAATCCTTTAGCTAAGGGTTAAGTTTTGGTTGAGACAAGCTAAAGGTTAATTTTAACATTTTAAGAGTTAGTTTAAGTGTTTATGGTTCATGCAGATATGGGTTAAATGATAAGGTGTATTTCGGGACTGAAGATACTTAAGAATTTGTGTGGTTCTTTGGAGAATCTTAGGATTTTTTTGTTGTTTTCAGCAGTTCCAAAACCATATAACGTCTATGTATTTAAATCTCAATTAAAAGTATATAAACTCAAGAACCAAAATACAATAAATTGCAGCTTGCCGTTCCTTAGTTGTGGTGGCTGCATTCGTTTTTAGACTTTTGTACTTTTTTTTGTTACCTGGTAATCATTAAGACACTTGCTGTCCTAGGATGATAATGCTCAATTACTGTACTGTACCTATGGGTGAGCAGCATTGTCACCTTAGGACAGCATTTTTTTTTTTAGAACTATCAGACACCTTCTCCTCTCCTGTAGTCCAAAACACAGAGGGGTGTTTTGTAGTTCACTGAGCTAGATGAGAATGATGCTAACTGATAACAGTGTGCAGAGGCTGAAAGCAAATGTAGTTTTCAGCTCCCAAAATTTCCGACTATGGGATTATGTTAGGGTTTATATACACTTTTAGGTAACCTGGTTGGATGTGGCACAGTTGAAATGTATGTGCTAGTAAATTATCAATAATTTATATCATTAAACATTGATTTTTTTTTAGATTATTCAGATAAAACACACACTTATTGAAAGTGCCAGACTCTTTCATGACACAGTATTGGGGCATTTAATTTAGAAAAGTTAGGAAAATCCCGATAATTTGCATGGTATGGGGGCTTTTCATATTTCTTTGAGTCTCCAGTAACAGGGAAAGGTTCACAGACACAAACAACTCCCAACCGATTGCAAAGCCAAAATATGCAGCCCTGCATTCTCCATCAATAATAATAAAAAAAAAAGAATATGGGGATCTCACCACTTGAGTCCCCAAAAGATATAGAAAACAAATTGATGCCAAAATATCTATTTTGAGAGAATATGGCCTTTGATATTGATGTTGACACTGTCTTGAACAGAGTATGTGCAAAGTCTATTAGGTATATGGTAGTTGCAATCCTAACTGATTCTGTTTAAATTAATTCTGTGGTGTACACCGATATTCACCACCAAGCATAGAACTGAGCATTCTGTTGCATTGCATAGGGTTGTGTATAGTTGCTGTGTAAGTTTCCTTCCAGTGCACGCTGTGTAAGAATAAAAGAAAACTGCACTGCTTGTATGAAATAATGCTTATGTCAAGCTGTAGGACTAAGTAGTAAGTCACTTGCCGACCGCCTAACTGTAAATGTACATCATTAATTTGCCTTTAAATATCAGGGTTATGGCAGTAGCTACCTGCCATAGCTCCAATATCTTTTTGTTCAGTCAGGCGGCTGGCTATCATGCAAAAGTAGTCCCAGCAGTGGATTAACTGTGAGCTCACTTTTTAGGTGGCGGGAAAGGTGCACCGCTCGCCGCTTCCCAGTCAATTCCGAGCTTACCAGAGCTGTCTGTAAGCTCAGAACCTACCCGATGCAGCCGATGGATAGGCAGGAAGCCAAGTCAGGGCAAGAAAACCCCTACTCGGCTTTATGCCCTTGGAGGACCGGAGCAACCACCAACGTCACTTCCAGTCCTCGGGTAGATTGACAGGATTTTCTTTTTCTTAAAGTAAAAATTTAATTTTTTTTGCTTTTAAAAGTAAATGAGAGATCTGGGGTCTTTTTGACCCCAGATCTCTCAATAAAGAGAATCTGTCATGCTTATTTCTATTACAAGGAATGTTTACATCCCTTGTAAAGGAATAAAAGTGATAAAATGAAAAGTAAAATAAACAATACATTTTTTTTTAAGCACACCATCCCTCCAAGCTCACACGCAGAAGCTAATGCATTTGTAAATCATGCCCGCATATGTAAACGGTGTTCAAACAATACATGTGAGGTATTGCCACAATGGATAGAGCAAGAGAAATAATTCTAATATAAGAGCTCCTCTGTAACTCTAAACAGGTAACCTGTAAAAAAATTTAAAGCGTGGCCTTTGGGGATTTTTAAGTCCTGTGGTTTGTCGCCATTCCGTGAGCGTGCACAATTTTTAAGCGTCACATGTTAGGTATCTGTTTACTCTGCATAACATCATCTTTCACATTATACAAAAAATTGGGCTAACTTTACTGTTTTTTTATTCATTAACCACTTCAATACAAGGCACTTATACACCTTCCTGCCCAAGCCAATTTTCAGCTTTCAGCACTGTCGCAAATTGAATGACAATTGCGCGGTCATGCTACACTGTACCAAAACAATTTTTTTATAATTTTGTTCCCACAAATAGAGCTTTCTTTTGGTGGTATTTGATCACCTCTGCGATTTTTATTTATGCGCAACAAATAAAAAAGAGCAAAAAATTTGAAAAAAATATGTTTTTTCTTTGTTTCTGTTAATTTATTTTGTAAATAAGTACGTTTTCTTCTTCAAAGATGGGCACTGATGTGGCTGCACTAATGGGCACTGATAAGGCATCACCGATGGGCACCTATGAGGTCGCACCAATGAGGTGGCACTGATGAGGTGGCACTGATGGGCACTGATGATGGGCACTGATAGGCGGCACTGATGGGCACTGATAGGTGGCACTGGTATGCAGCACTGATGGGCACTTATAGGTGACACTGATGGGCACTCATAGGTGGCAATGATGGGTATTTATGGGTGTCACTGATAGGTGGCACGGATGGGGACTGATGGTCACTGATAGGTGGGCACTGATGGACACTGATGGGTGGCACTGATGACACTGATGTGTGACATTGCTGGGCATCACTGATTTTCTTTGTTCCATAAAGGTGCCAGTGAGTGCCCATTTGTGGGCACTGATTGGCATATACCGGGCACATGTTGGCACATGTGGGTGGCCATGGGGGACTACCTGGCCATCCACATGTTATAGGGCTTCCCTGGTGGTCCTGGCGGCTTCCCTGGTGGTCCAGTGTGGGCAGCCGAGGGGGAGCTGTGCTGATAAACAATCAGCGCAGACCCCCCTGTCAGGAGAGCCGCCAATTGGCGGCGTGGAAAAGCTGATCAACGGCTCTTCTTGTTTACATCGTGATTAGCCTTGATTGGACACAGCTGATCACATGGTAAAGAGCCTCCATCATTCAGCCGGGCAGGAAGTGGTAAATGTGTATTTTTTCCTAACAAATCGCGTTTGAAAGACGGCTGGGCACATACAGTGTGACATAAAATATTGCAACAACCATCATTTTATTTTTAAGGTACATATTGTTGTTAAGAGGGGCAGTCATGCTGAGATGAGGACGTAAAAATGTGGTAATGTCTGTTTACTGGGGAATGGGGAACCAGATCGAAGACATTAGATCAAAAGGTACATTATATCTTTAGATGGAAGGGCGCTAATTAGCGCAAGAGTGTGGTGGAATATCCACGACAATATCTAAAATTTGTACAAACTGAAAACATGGACATTTTTGTCAGGAAGGGTGCAGATTTTTTTTAACAGTTTCCTGTTATTCATAACATAGGACTTTGTACTTTTAGCACAGTGCACGAATGTCCCATAGTTTTCACTACACATGAGTCTTATAAACATCCTTATGGTATCTTCCAGTGAGATAAATACTGTCTTCAATGCATATCTTTATTGCTCATCAAGTATATTATTATCTATGAACATATGAACACACAGCACACACACACAAACAATCATACACATACTGTATATCTACACACACAAGGACATTGATATATTCAGAATGAACCAAAATCACAGCTCCATTCTCCAGTTCTAAAAATATATATAATTTTCTGAGCCTGCTTTATTGCTAAGCTTTATTAAATTAAACTTACGATAAAGAATGCTTCAAGGAGAATTTCCAAATATCTATTTCCCCTCAGGTGGTATTCTGAAAGCACACATTCATATCATTGTTTTAGATTTCCAATAACAACAGCTTTATGTGTATTTGCCTAAAAAAAAATCAATTGCATAACAATATAAAAAGGGATCAATCATTTATCTGTGGACAAAAATATGCATTATTGCCGGGAATAACTGACAGAAAAAAAAAAACATGTAAAGTTCAATTGACACTTAGTAATACATAACACAGCTAAATGCTTTTGGCTTAGCAGTTCATTCTGTGACTGGGCTAAGATAGAAAAATCTCTTCTCGCTAGCATGTTAATGTCTTAACTACCAAGCTTTTAAAATATCTAAGCAAGGTAAAAAGGCTTCTGGAGGCATACAGTGGCATAATTTAGTGGGAGATAAGGTTTTCTGCCATGTGCTATTTGCTCTGTCTTGCTGAGAGAAATGATAGGTCAGTAATGTACAGGTCTATTCCTTGCACAAGGAGGATTACCAATTAGAGGAACACATAATCAGACAGGCTACAGCTGAAAAGAACAAACTATTCCTGGGAGAGGAGGGGTGGCTTTGCCGTGAGAGAGGAGAAAACTGCATGTTGCTTTGGGCAGCCTTGCCGATATTAAAACATAAGGGGATATCTAAGTGGATTTACAGTTTCCTCTTTGTTTTAGTAGCTAAAGGACACCGCCTTTGAATTACCTGTGCTTTTCTTTGTCTGCATCTCCCGTTGCTCTTATTCCCTATGGAGCGTGTTAAATAGAGAGGTGTGCCAGAAGGAAAGCAACAAACTTTCCTATCATAGGAGAGATACACCATTGGATGTGAAATGTCTGGAGGCCTATGTGGTGAGTAGAAAGAAAGCACATGTAGTAAGACATGTTAAGAGGGCAAAAGAAAAAAAAAAAAAAAACAACAATGCTTAAGTAAAGCGCTTGGGGACATTTTTTTCGCCTGGTGGGATAACCAATATACACCCCTAAATGTATTTGTAGATATTACTAGAAATTTATTTTCAGTGTTTCCTGGTAAAATATGTCAGTAGTATATCATGATTGAGGGAGTTTTCTGAATTTTATAAAATGTTGTCAGGATTAAGCATCTTTTACATCCTTAAAAAGTTCCTTTTCATTGAATGTACACGTATTAGATGGAAACTTAAAGCAGTATTAACCACTTGACCTCCGAAAGGTTTACCCCCCTTTATGACCAGGCCATTTTTGTAATACGGCATTGCGACCAGGCCGTTTTTTTTTTGCAATGCGGCACTGCATTATTTTAACTGACAATTGCGCGGTCGTGTAACACTGTACTCAAATAAAAATGCTGTCCTTTTTCTCCCCACAAACTGAGCTTTCTTTTGGTGGTATCACCTCTGTGTTTTTTTATTTTTTGCGCGATAAACAAAAAAAGACACACAATATTTTTTACTTTCTGCTATACAACATACCCAATAGAAAAAAAATTAGGACTGTGGAAATTAAAGATTAATTCCTCGATTAATCGTTAATTTTTTTGATTGATCAAAATTCTTTTGATCGGTACTCACCTCTCCGCCGACTTCTGGGTCTTCAAGGAGTTCCATTGGAGATCCCGTGATGTCACGGACATCGACGTTATTGGACTCCCCCCCTTCCCCAAGTGCCTCTGTCTGATAACCAAGGGAAGGGGGGAGCAGTCCGGTGACGTTGAAGTTCTGATTGAACGTAGGGATGAGCTCCGGCGTGTTCGCATGCTCCATGTGCAGAGCCCACCAGGAAGGCGGCCCAGCGCTGCGCTAATCACAGGCAGTGAGAGATTGCCCGATCTCTGCAGCCGCGCATCGGGGCAATTTCTCACTGCATGTGATTAGCGCTGCGCTGACTTCCTGGTGGGCTCTGCGCGTGGAGCATGCGAACACGCCGGAGCTCATCCTTAATTGAATGTACCACGTATGAGGGAGGAGCTATGCATGACGTCACCCGCTGCTGCCCTA
The DNA here is from genome assembly GCA_028564925.1 of Lithobates sylvaticus. Lineage (NCBI taxonomy): Eukaryota > Metazoa > Chordata > Amphibia > Anura > Ranidae > Lithobates > Lithobates sylvaticus. Next base: position 394,509,723 of record CM053027.1, read on the forward strand.
TGGAACTAACACAATTGTCGGCTTTACATGCTGTGTTTTTATCATCTTTATGTGAGTAGTTTGTGTTTGAACACAAAAATGTAATCTTATACTTAAGCGGTGAGCACTTGGATCTTTTTCTTTCTACCCATGACCTGGCTTCCTTGCTGAGATCTAAGGAGACGTGAGAGAAGTTTATGGTCCGTGTTAGCCCTTTTGTTACCCGCTTGCATGACCACCTGTTTGCACAGGGGTCCATGCCATAAGGTGAGAGTGATTAGTTAGACCGGAGGTGGAGGGATTGTCACGCTACTGTGGAAAACAAATTATTTACGTCAGTGCTACAGTTTTAATTTAGTAGTGTATATTTGACTAATGCAGAATTGCAATGCAAGGAGATCAGCTAAACGTAGTTGGATCTGTATGTGCGTTATAATCGAAATTCGTTGTCGATAATCGATTTAAAAAAAAATGATTGATCGAACACGAAAATTTGTATCAGTAACAGCCCTATAAAAAAATCTAATTTATTCATCAATTTAGGCCAATATGTATTCTGCTACATATTTTTAGTAAAAGAAATATTGATTGGTTTGCGCAAAATTTATAGTGCTTACAAACTGAGGAATATTTTTACTTACTTATTTCTTGTACTAGTAATGGCGGTGATCAGCGACTTATAGCGGGACTGCAATATTGTGGCGGACAAATCAGGCATATAACTGACACTTTTGACACTTTTTGGGAATCAGTGACAGTGATCAGTGCTAAAAATATGCACTGTCACTGTACTAATGGCACTGGCTGGGAAGGGGTTAACATCAGGGGTGATCAAAGGGTTAACTGTGTGCCTAGCATGTGCTTACTCACTGTGTGGGAGGTGCTTTGACTAGGGGAAGGCAAAGATCCATGTCCCTGCTTTTTCCTTTTGGGATACGAATGCAGCCATCACATCTAAGAATTGCTAAACTGCAATATAATACATGTTTTTATTTGGGTTTATTTTCGTTTTAATCAAAACATTAGTCTAAAAGTCTAAATCTATAGCAAACAATCAGAAATTAATTTTTAATGATCTGACCTCAGTGTGAGATGAAATTTGGTTATTATGTGTTACATCAATATAAATTGCTTTGGTGCAGTAAATGTGTTGCCTATCTGAACAGAAATGTCTGTGCACAAAATCTATTCAGAATAGTAAACAAGTGATACAAAGAAGATTAACATTTTAATGAGATAAGATTCTAGCCAAAAAAAAGCAAAGCTATTAATCACAAAACACAGAAAATGTAGTGTTGGCCTTTGATTTAATTTATGAGATTTGTTTTTATTACAATCAACTTTTTGATTCAAAGTGATATTAAAGTTTTTTTTTTTTTTTTTTTTTAAACAAACATGTTAAAATCACCTGCTCTGTGCAGTGGTGTTGCACAGAGCAGCCCTGATCATCCTCTACTTGGGCCCCTCACTGACACTCCTGCCCCCCCGCCAAGTGCTCCCACAGCAAGCAGCTTACTATGGGGGCACCAAAGCAGAGCTGCTGCCCAGTGTGTCCATTCAAACACGGAGCTGTGGCTCTGCCCCTCCCCCTCTCCTCATTGGCTCACTGACTTTGGTTGACAGCAGCTGGAGCCAATGGTGCTCCCTGCTGTCTCAGCCAATGATAAGGGAGAGTCCCAGACAGGCGAGACTCTCATGCATAATTGCTGGATCGAGATGGGGCTCAGATAAGTATTAGGGGGGCTGAGGGGGGCTGCTGCACACAGAAGGTGTTTTATCTTAATGAATAGAATGCAAAAGAAAAAAAAAAAAACTTCTGCCTTTAGAACCACTTTAAATGTAATCTGTCACATAACTGCTAGCAGTGGGCAGCAATGACATTTGTTGTGATTTTAAATGAGCTCAGCTTCACTGCTTTGGGACTAGTATTCAAGTAAGAGTGGCTAGTTTTATAACAGGAATTTTTAAGTGTACTCTGATCAATTTCATCCTTTACATCATTATCTTTTGAGTATGTGCATTACTGAACATATACTTGATCCTTAATAGTCAAACCTGAAAGAGTAATAACTGTAAAACAGCTAATGTGCACTTGAAATTTTTGCACTTCAAGGTTATTTAAAATTGGATTATCCAAGAATATTTTCTAAAGTGCTCATACATAGTTACAGTATAAATCAACAGAAAATTAAAAATCCAAATTTTAGCTGCAAAGAAAATAGAAACCATTATTACTGGTAAGTGTGGTTTAGTTCCATCTTTACTGACAAATGTTGGCTTTGTTTTAGGTTTATCGTGCTTCTTTTTATTGGTGTATGATTGTGAAGTTTGATGTGTAATGCGTTTTTTGATGGATGTTAGTTTTTGATTTTTGACTTTATAAACTGTTGGCAAAGCAATTACTTATCGTGTTGCTCAGTGAAAACCACAGTCAGTACGTGAACAAAGCAATTGGTCCTGAAGGACAAATTTTATGGTTGATCACTCATGCAGATCTAACGGAGGTAATAGTCCAATGTCTTTATCTTGCAAATTTGCATACAGAAAGATCTGTTTGGTAAAAATGCAGTTAGCCTCTTACTCATTTTTGTAACAAATGAATATGTTGTGTTTTATAAGTTATAAGTTTTATAAGTAAAAAAAGCTAATAACAGCTTTTAGAAGCTTAAAAAATGCTAGTGTGCATGGAGCCTTAAGGAGAGTTCTTTGTTCATAGCTACAGTTGTCTTTATGTTTGAATGTCTGGAAGCAAAAATTGCATTGTTAACTTTAGTAAGGAAATTCATCTTTGCTTTATCAGCAGTTGTTTGGGTTTTTTTTTTGGTTATACTGTATTTAATATTTGATTAATCACAATATAAAACAGCAGTAAAAACAACTCCCTGAATGTAATTCGTGGCTCAGAAGAGCACACACACACTTTCGGACAGAAAATATTGTACAACTTTGAAAGAAAATCTTGTAGAGCCGCATATCATTATTTGATGTAAATAATTTCATTTGCACTGTTAAATATTGTACTGTGGAATAATTTGGCCTTGTGGTATAGCAGCTAAGGATAATGTGAATGTTGTATACAGTAAGGGCCCTTTCACTCGGACTTGTCCCTGTACGGGTTTCCGCTTTGCTCAGCGTGAGATCGCTCCATCGTTCCCCGCTGAGCAGGCAGATGACAGGTCTGTCTCTGCACACTGTGCAGGGATGGACCTGTCAGAGCACGGCTCTGCTCTATGGGGGATCGGATGAGAACAGACCGTAGAGTCCATTTTCATCCGATTTGATCCGCAGATGGATGGAAAAATAGGGATTTCCTCTGTCACCCTTTTTCGGATCGGAGCGGGTCGGATGTCAGCGGACATGTCACCACTGACATCCGACTCTCCATAGAGGTCTATGGAGCGTCCGTTCAGGTCCGCCTCCGTTCAGGTCCACGGACCTGAACAGTCTATCCGTGTGAAAGAGGCCTTAGGAGCAAAACATATATGATGTATGAACCATGTATATGTATTTTCTGCAAGTTTATTTATATTTTAAACAATAATTTTACACTTTTAAAATAGCTTCAGATTTAATGCAAATAATGAAAGGTTACTTTGTACTACCTAATCTACGTGATTTGTTTTCAGATTGCAAATAATTGAAGCAATTAACCTTGCAAACTGATATTCTTTCCTCTATGCTTCTGTCTATTTGTTATTACAGAAAATGTGTCTTTCTTTTTTTAAACAAAGTGGATATTAAACTACATCGTTAGAAACACAGAAATACTTTATAAGGAAACACAGGACTTATTTATACTGTAGGTTCCATGCACATTTTTCAATATTTAGGGATATTTCTTCCTATCCTGTATTGGACTGCAAAGGTATTTTATATTCTTCATAAATTGGAAGATTTTTTTGAATTCCAAAGTGAAATAGGCAATATCACAAGAATAAGCAGGCAATATGTGTAGTTTATAATTATAATTGATTATGGGGACAGCCCATGTTACTATTTCCCTTTCAGTCTTAGCAGTAATATCCATAAGGGCTATATAAACCACAGTGTCTACTGCACACAATGGTACAATCCTTGGGGTCGAAAAAGGAAAAGTGTTTAAAGTGATTTAAGTGTTCTTCAGTTCAAAAACAATCCCATTTAAATGAGTGGGATGATTTTACTGAAATTGACATTGCTACCAATTTCAGCATCAGTCAAATTTCACCATTAAAAAAAACTCTTAACTGAGCTGTTAGGCAACTTTGCTTAAAAAATAAACTGTATATTCTTTTCTTAATTTTTTTTGTTAACTGTCTATTTACATTTTCTATTTATTTTTTTTTGTCTGTTTTTCTGTTTGTAAAAAGTATATAAAGTAAAATAGTGAGGTTAATCTCTTTAGGACCACCTGATGTGCATATGTGTAGCAGCAGAATGGTGGGCTTTAACACCTGCATGTATAGTGTGGAGAAAGGGCAACACCGCTGCAGGTGATGGTAATCCTCCCTCTAATGACCAGGTGCTAGTCCAGTCCGTGGTCTGAGTAATCCAAATAAGAAAGAATAAGATGACCGCACTCCAGAATCAGAGGCATACAAATTGTGAACTCCTTTATTCCATAAATTGTAAACCATGAATCCGGTCATAATACAATGATACAGATAGACACAGCCAAGTTGACGTGTTTCGTGAATTAACTTTGCTTAGTCAAAACCTAAACATGACTGAGCAAAGTTAATTTGTGAAAACCTAAATATGACATTATCCATGCTTTGAATTTTATGAAATAAAGGAGTACGCAATTTTTTTACCGCTGATTCTGGAGTGCAGTCATCACTTTTTCTTATTTAACACCCACATGCCCCACCTATGCATCAGTAATCAGCAGATTTACATATGCTAAGAGCTCACTCACTCCACGCTTCCAGCACAGAAACCAAGCTGTGAAAGACAACTCTTGGTCTGTGCTAATGATCAATAGCTAGAGGGACCAGCTCCCAAACATTGATGTTTAAATTGTTAAATTGTTTAAATTGATGCTGGCTTGAGCAGGAAAGGGTTAATGAAGGACTGAGAAGCTAAAAAGCTTTTTTTAATATAAATCTCCTTGTACACTTAAAAAACACTTAATTTTGCCTACATGTTTGATTCCAATGCATTTTTCCAAAATACTATCATTTCACTGAAATCTCCCCATTTTCACCGAAATGTGAGAGAGAATAAAAATGTTTAGGTTCTCTCTCTACACCATAAATAATCTGGCTATCTTTTTTTATCTTTATATATAACTTAATTTTATAGGAACATTGTAAATGTAAAAACAAGTTCTCTACTATTCTTTTGGTAGTATTTCATAGATACATAGTTAGTAAGGTTGACACCAGACCATCCAATTCAACCTGAGTGAGTGTGGGTGTGTGTCTACAATTGTCCCTATTCCTGTACATTGTGTCTCATTAAGATGCTCCTCTATTATATATTATTTATTTAAGGTACCCATATAGCACTGTCAATTTATGCAGCGCTCATACATTACACACTCACATTGGTCCCTACCCTCAAGGAGCCCACAATCCAAGGTCCCCAACTCAAATTCATATAATGGGGCCAATTTTGGACAGTAGCAAATTAACCTACCAGCATGTCTTTGGTGTGTAGGAGAAAACCGGAGTACCTGGAGGAAACCTACGCAGGCACAGGGAGAACATGCAAACTCCAGGCAGGTAGTGTAATGATTGGGATTCAAACCAGCAACCCTTTTTACTGCTATGCGAGAGTGCTACCCACTACACCACTGTGCCACCTTCAATATAAAATAAGTACCCCCAAAGAGATACTAGGGACTTTTGAGGCAACTGATCAACAATAAATTAAAAAAGACATAGAAATGTATTAGAATAAAATATGTGGTGCATACAACACCAACAAGGGATTACATAGACCGAGTCATATAACAAATAAAAAATGCAAATCCTTCAATATTACGCCCTTTACATTTATTGTTGATCAGCTGCCTCAAAAGTCACTAGTATCTTTTTGGGGGGTACTTCTTTTATAATACTGTTCAGTTTGGGATGTTGGCAACACTTGGGTCTTGGCGGTTGGATTTATATTAACTATTCTAGTGGTAGATCTCCTCTGCTGGCTTCCTGAGAATTGTGATGTTGCTGAGAAATCGAAAGACATTTTTATGATAGGACTTTCAAGAACAGGGGCTTTCTTTCTCTTAAAAGGGACAAACCTGACCTCATGGCTAGTGAAGTGTAAGGATCTTAAAGCCCTGTACACGTGGGCCGAATGTCGGGAGACATCAAGCGGTTAAGAAAAAATCGTCCGACATTTGGAAAATCAGCAGCCAACCGACTCCCAATCAGCGCTCTCAGACAATTGCGGAAAGTACTGATCGGAGTGTTCTGGTGGAAGGGGGGGCACCGCCCTGTCAAAACACAACAGCTCAGCAGGAGAGATCACTGTACTAACGTTGCATAGTTAGTACAGCGGCTCTGACCCGAGCTAACCGTTTTTTTCGTTCAACCGGCAGGGTTGTGTGTGTACTAGGCTTAAGGATGCCAGAGCCTAGGCTCAAGCAAATGTAGGCCTTTAGGTACATGCACAGCCACCTCTACTAAAATACTGATTACATTAGAACTCTCAGATCCAGATCCCATGGGCTAATGCTATTAGTAGCTAAGGAGGAAAAATGGAATTGTGGTTGATGTTCCCAGTCATAAATAGAAAGCTTGAAAAAGGTAAAAAAGAGTAATAAATCCAACGACCTATTGATGAATGTAAACAGTTTTGTGAACCAGTTCAAACAAAACATAAGGTTTGTGACATACAGAAGTCTTCTGGGATAATAAAAGCTTTAGCTATACTATATTTCAATAATAAGAGAAATGTATGATATGTTTAGTTTATACCATGAAGCATGAACATTCTGTCATCAAAAAACATATTGGGTAGATCTTTTTGTCAGCATAATATGTATATATTTTCTGTATATGCCACAACTAAGGATTTGTTTTGTCACAGTATCTATTTATGTTTTCTATAGTCCGCTGATGTGTTAATTCATTCACCCCAAAATAGCACAGCATCTTTTTAAATTATTGTTACCATTTGTAATTTCAAAATAAACAAGCAAACTTAGCAAATTCTCTATCTTTGTAAGATATCATATCAAAAATATCGTTTTGGGCCTCTTGCACACTGCAGACTAAAAACTCAATGTTTTTTAGGCACACAAGCATTTTTTTAACTGTTTTAAAGTTAAAAGATATAAAAGACCATAAATCATAAATCTCTGAAAGCATTAATACATTTCTTTTAGTAAGCAGTGTAAATGCCATAATCGCAACTGGTATTTGCCTCCTGCAGTCCCCTTAAAGCAGACCTGGAGTTTGAGTGGAAAAAAATGGCAAATTACTTCATGTGCTGACAGGGCATTCTGATGGGTAGAGAAAGCAAGTGACAGAGAGATGAGCTGATCACTGTGCTACTTCTCATTTGACTGTCCTCTAACAGGCTGGGGTGGATCCAGAATGACCTGGGCTCAGAGGAAGTGGGGTAAATGATACTGCCATGAGACTTCTCTCACACATCTAGAGGTATAAAAATGTGCTTCATCAGAAATATCTGGATTACAATGCTGTTTTTTATTAAATTTTTTACTTTTAGCAGGCCATTTATTTATCTTGATATTTTTGGTTGACGCTCCCCTTTAAACTGGAAATCATGTAGTATTTTTTTTTTTTTCTTTTTCAAATGAAAAATTAAAGGACAAATGTTGAATCAGTAAAAATGAAAGAAGAAAAGTAAAGTTGCAATCTCTAACCTATGAAACATGAAATTCCATTTATTCACTTGTGTTCTGGCCTGCCCTTAAATCACTTGTTCTTGGCATTTTATTGACATTTTGTGACATGGAAAATCCTGGTATCATTAACAAATCAATCAGAAAGCCACTCAACATCTTGCCTAGCCGACAGTTTACAGATCTTGTTTCAGTTTAACAAAGACATCAAAATACATACGATCCATTATATACACCAGGAAAGAGATTTTCTGAAACTGCCTGCGATTTTATGGCAAACCCACATTTAAGTCACTGTGTCGTATCTTGATAGGCTCTTTCATAAGGATGGGAATTGGAGTAATATAGCAACATAAACAAACAAGCCATATATCAGTTTAATCAGACTCTCTTTTAGTATCATTTAGAGAATAGAAAAAGGTGAGCTTGAAACCATGAATATTACATGAGAAAATACAGCAAATCTAAATGAGGTTCTATATAAAGTGTAGAAGAATATAAATGACCAACAGAATTGTTTCTAAATTGTTAAGACTTGAAGTGATTGTAGCCGTATTAGTGCAATTGTGACAGAGAAAATTGAGTACTGTCCGTGATACTTTTTTTATTTGCACTAACATATAATTTTTCATGGACGAGCTTTTGGGTGTGTCCCCTTCTTCAAGGTCTAAGCAGTACTGATTCACAAAAGTTTTAGCAGAAGGTAAAATGTTAAAAACAAAAGGAAAAAAAAAAAATAAAAACCTCTGAGGGGTAGGAAAAGAAAAACAAACACATACATATACAAATCAATAGTATGGCAATGGTAATAAAGCTATCAGCAAGTGAGATAAGACAGAGGGAAATCTATAGACTGGAGGGGGGGGGGAGATAACAGTCACAGAGGGGGGTCATAGTATAGTGGATGAGGAAACCAATATCCAAATTTAAGCCATTGTTTTTTGTGTCAAAAAGAAGTATCATTCTTAGCTCAAATGTTTTCCTTTCCTGGATAGTTCTGAAATTCCCTTTAAGAACTAAAACATTGAAGTATTCTATAGTGTGGTCCGGTTGTGAGAAATGATGTCACACAGGTGTGCAGAGACCATCTTCCTTATGTTCCTTGATGGTATGTCTGTGCAAATTCATCCTCACTTGTAACTTCTGTCCTGTTTCACCAACATAAGATCCTTTTCTACACCTGTTGCATTGGATTAGGTACAGCACATTAATGGAGGTACAGTTGTATGAGCCTGTGATATTGAAGGTCCCATTTGTGTGTGTGACACTTTTGGATAGATTGATCTGGTTGCATAGTTTGCAGCGTTTTTTATTGCAGGGTTTGCTTCCATTATTTGTGACTTTATAATCAGAGTGAAGTTTCCTGCTGATTAGTTTATGTCTGAGGTTGGGTGGTTGTCTGAAAGCCAATAATGGGGGTTGCTGGAATATTTTTTTAGAGTTTCATCCTCTGTTATAATGGGTTGTAAATCTCTGATTATCTTTTTGATCCCTTCTAGTGTTGGGTTGTATGTGGTGACTAGAGGTACTTGGCTGTTCGTTTTTCTCTCTTTGTATTGGAGGAGATTTTCTCTTTGGGTTTTCAAGGCTGTGTTTATGCTGTTGTTGATGTTTTTTCTTTGTAACCTTTCTTATGGAAGGAGTCTGCCAGTGTTCTGAGATGTTTATCTCTGTCTTCTGGGTCTGAACATATTCAGTGGTATCTGATGGCCTGGCTGTGTATGATGGCTCGTTTAGTGTGTTGGGGGTGAAAACTGGAATTATGGAGATAGCTGCATCGGTCAGTCGGTTTTCTGTATATCGACGTGTGAAACTTATCATCCCTGATGTATACTGTAGTGTCTAGGAAGTTGGCATGTGTGTCCGAATAATCCATTTTTAGTTTGATAGATGGGTGAAAAGTGTTGATCAATGAGAAAAAATGTTTTAGATTTTCTTCACCTTCAGTCCATCATGAAGATATCATCAATATAGCGGTAATATCTGTATGGATTTTGTTGTATGCTGTTCAGGAAATTGTCTTCCAGCCATAAATAAATTTGCATATTGGGGTGCCATTTTACTTCCCATAGCAGTACCCATACATTGGAGATAGATGTCATTGTTGAAAGTAAAGTAGTTATGTGTAAGAATGAATTTGATGAGCTGTGTAACATCCTCAGCAGTGTATTTGTGGTTTGTTGAGGATGATAAGAATATGTGACATGCTGCCAACCCATCCTTGTGAGGGATGTTACTGTACAGAGATTCTACATCCATAGTGACTAGAAGTGTTTTTGGTGGTAATTGTTGTATATTGTTAAGCTTGTTCAGAAAATCAGTGGTGTCTTGCAGGAAACTAGTAGTGTTTATGACCAACGGTTTTAACATGTTTTCTACAAGGCCTGAGATATGTTCAGTAAGTGTATTCATACCTGTTATAATGGGTCTGCTTGGATTTCCTGGCTTGTGAATCTTGGGCAGCATGTTGAAGTCTCCAATTTCTGTATTATCTCAAATCGCTTTTGTAAGTTCTGAATGTAGGTGGCTTGGTATTGTTTTAATGAGACCTTTTAATTGCTTAGTAAAATCCTGGGTGGGATCATAAACCAGGTTTTTGTAGTAAGTGGTATTTGCCAGCTGCCTCTGGCCCTCTTGTATATATTTGTCTGTATCCATCACAACGATTGCTCCCCCTTTATCTGCTGGTTTGATGGTTATTGTCTGATTATTGCCCAGATCATGTACAGCCCTTCGCTACAGTGGTGAAAGGTTGTATAATATTTTCTTTTGTTGGATGGATATCATGGATGTGACATGCAGCCCGAAGCTGTCAATATAGGTATCCAGTTTGGGTTTTTTGTCAAATCATAAACTTTCCACACCAGAAATAACAGTCCTCTCCAAAGGCCTCACATTCTGCCCAACCACCAAATTGGATTATTTACAGGTAAGGTCAGATATGGAGGAATTCTTCAGGAAACTAAGGCTCAAGAATATTTTCATTGTAATGAAAGGAATCCTAGGACAATAGGAGGTGACAAAAAGAAAAAGAACAGCAACTTCACACCTCCACAAGGACGCAACCCCAAACTGGATACCTATATTGACAGCTTCAGGCTGCGTGTTACATCCCTGATATCCATCCAACAAAAGAAAATATTAAAAATTAATTGTGATCCAGTTAACAATTGCTATTGAGTGTGACTGTAAACCCAGTGTTTAAAGTCTGTTGCAAACATTGTGGCAGAATGTATTAGTCTACAAAATATATGATTATCAGAAAAAAAAACAGTAAACGTATCAATATTTACTATTTTTTAAAGCTCTGTGCAAACTGTTGATGCTATATAAATCCTGTATAATAATTATAACAATGTTGAGATTGATTAATTGGCATCTGTAGATAAAAACAAGCTGTGCGGCTTTGACCAAAGTTGAAGAATGGTAAAATTGTGATCCTATTATAAACATGTGCATCCATTATATCCAAATTGTGTCTCCCTTAATATACACAGTGACTTCCTATAAGCAATATATAAATCATTCAAATAAGGTACAAATGTTGTACAAAATATGCAATATGGTGAAAACTACAGAAACAATTGTGCAAAATAGCAAATGAGTGCTAAAAAATATCAAAGTGCACTGGGCTCAAATATATAACTGAATAAATGTCCAATCCAGAAAAACAAAGTCCATGAGTGCTCAAATAGTTTAAAAAAAGGAGAAAAAGAGCTGCACAGACAAAACTCCCCAACACTTCAACAGACATAGTTCTAAATGACATCAAGTGTCACCCAGTGCGAATCCTTCATCAGCCAAACTAAACTGGCTCACCAGATGAAATGGCTGATCAAATTATAGATCAGCAAATGTGCTCTGCAACACAATATATCTCCACCATCTAAGCACTCGGTACAGTTCCTTACCAATAGATCCACTCAGGCATATCACAAATAGGCATGGAAGTATAAAGGAAGGAAGGTCTCCATAGATTAAAACAGTTTTAAAATACTGCACTTTTATTAAAAATAATTTAGATCCACTCACTTATTTTTAATAAAAGTGCAGTATTTTAAAACTGTTTTACACTATGGAGACCTTCCTTCCTATTATACTTCCATGCCTATTCATGATATGGATGAGTGGATCTACTGGTGAGGAACTCTACTGAGCACTTGGATGGTGGAGATATATTGTGTTGCAGAGCGCATTTGCTGGTCTATAATTTGATTAGCCACTTCATCTGGTGAGTCAGTTTAGTGTGGCTGGTGAAGGATTCGGACTGGTTGACACTTGATGCCGTTTGGAACTGTCTGTTTTTTTTTTTTTTTCATTTTTTTTTAGCTCTTATGGTCTTAGTTTTTTGGACTGGACATTTATTAATGTATATATTTGAGCATGGTGCACTGTTATTTTTTTAGCACTCTCATTTGATATTTTGTCCAATTTTTCTCTGTGGTTTGCACCATTTTGTATATTTTGCATATTTTGTACAACATTTGCACCTTATTTGAATGATTTGTATATTGCCTATAGGAAGTCACTGTGTATATTAAGTGAGGCACAATCTGGATATAATTGATCACGTATTAGTTGATCTCTTATTGCACATGTTTATAATAGGATCACAATTTTACCTACATCAGTCACAAAAGGGAACACAGACCAGCAGACCAGCCCCGCAACTTTCTCTTTTCTAATTATTGTTTATTGGTTTAATACCATTAATTGAAGTGGCAGCAGTGAATACATAAAGTGTTCCCTTTCCTTTTATACCAACAGGAGCTGTATTACCTTTTTTTCACAAAGTAGAGTAATGCCCTTGCTATAGATGTAGGCCATTTACGTATCTCATGAAGCCTGACTGGAAAACTTCTTTGGATGTTGCTAAGAAAAGCGTAGTGTTACTGCTTACTTTCACTATCACAGGAGTGAGCTCTTTCTCTGATTCAAATTCCCTCACAAGCACCTTCTCTCCCCTCATGCAGTAGCTCTAAGCTCAGTGTTTGAAAGTTCACTCCTGTATTGGTGAAGGTGAGCAATAACACTAGGCTTCTTTTAGCAATCTCTTTAGTTATGTCCTAGAAGTTTTCCAGTCTGGCTTCAAGAGGTACATAAATGGCCTACACCTATAGCTAGGGCATTATTCAACTTTGGTAAACACTGAATAGCTTGTGTATCATGTGTGTGCACAATGTAGCATGTGTGTGCACAGCATGCTTATCATATGTGTGTGTGTGTGTGTAGAACATGTGTACAGCTTGTGTATCGTGTGTGCACAGTGTGCATATGATGTGTGTGTGTGTGCGCACAGCATATCATGTTTTTTTTTTTTACAGGATATTGTGTGTGTGTGTGTGTGTGTGTCTGTGTGTGTGTGTGTCTGTGTGTGTACAGGGTGTGTATCATGTGAGTGTGCACAACATAGCCCCATCTTGTGGGTGCCTGCACTGGAGATCAGAGGTGTCCTCTCCTTCTGCATGGATCCTGGCTGTAGAACCTGCCTTGTAGTGGAGGTGTGTTCTGCAGTGTAGTAGAATGTCCAGGATGACATAACTGTGTTCTCTGAATCAAGGAATGGACCCCTCTATGACAGGTGATGGGGTGGGGGAATGGTTTTGGTGGGTGGACAGTCCTGCAGATCTGATTGCCTATAGAACACACAATATGTGTCCAAAACCCCCCCACCCTCGTTATCCTCCTGTTACAGTGTGTGTGTTGCAACTTGCTCAGACCTGCACCATGCTGCCCGCTGCATGATGGCCACTTGCTATGTCCTACTGATGGCTAGGAATCCAACCCTCCAATGCCAGATATGATGTCCTCCCCAGCCTCCTGTTCACCCCACCGCTGCCTCTGTCTGAGCCGAGGTGCTGTATGAGGCACTGCCTGTGACTTCGGCAAGAGCCACTGTGGATGGTGAGAGCGGTGTGCTGCCTGTGTGTCTCTGCAGCCCTTGCAATGTCACCTGGGCACCGATTCAGGACTTATTCTGCACCCCTCTGAATGTTGTGCCCAGGGGCGACCTCACCGGTTGCCCCCCCAGGATATGCCACTGGTTAGTAGTCTTCCATTTATTTGCCTGTACCTAGATGTAAGGCTTGACGCCTGTCAAATATATGAGTTTAGTTAGGAAAGGGAAGGATTACAATCCCTGTCAGGTTATCATTGCAGTCAGTGCTCCTTTAGGGACAACTTAAAAGGGTTGTAAACACTTGCCATTTTTCACCTTAATGCATTCTATGCATTAAGTTGAAAATCCTTCTTTACTGCAGCAGTGCCCCCGAGCCCCTCTTATACTTACCTGAGCCAGAAATTTGCACGGCGGGAATGAGCACACCAGCTCTGGCTGGTATCTTGTGTCCTGATTTGATAGACTGATAGCAGCACAGCCATTGGCTCCCGCTGCTGTCAATCAAATCCAATGACACGGGCGCCGGGGGGAGATGCCGAATGCTGGACTCGGGAGCGCGCCCGCAAGGTACCCCTAGGGAGATCGCTTGTCCTAGGGGGTCATACGATGCGGGGAGGAGCCACGAGAGCCGCCGGGGACCCCAGAAGATGAGGATTCGGGCCACTCTGTGCAAAACGAACTGCACAGTGGACGTAAGTATGACATGTTTGTTATTTCAAAAAAAAAAACAAAGCCTTACAATCACTTTAATCTAAATTGGTAACTGAAAAGGACAGGTGGATAAGTTGCTTGGGCATTGACAGCTCATCTTCTCTGGAGGTAAGTACAGTGGGGACCAGGGGGGTGGGGAGGGGTTGTCCCCCTTTACATTTTTTCCGTAAGGGTGAATTAACTGTCATTGTTTCGGATTTACAAAGCGAAATATATAGGTAGGTCACATTTTGATGAGCTAGTTTGAAGACTATAAGCTATTGTTTAGAAATCTAACTAACTTAATGCCATTTGTCGGTGTAATGAAACATTTAAGTATTATTGATCAGTTGGAGGAACAGACAGTGTTTAATAAAACAGGCAGTATAGAAACTCCCACGTAAGTCCCACTTAAAAACAGAAATGCTCTATTTCAAGTCATAAACATCTGGCACTTACTAATTGCTAAATAAAAGTATATTTTTTGTTTCTGAAAGTTCAAACATGTATTGCAGATATGCCTGTTGTTAATGTTTATTTGAATGTCATATTCATCATCATCATTTGGAAACATTCCAAGTAACTTTGAATGAACAAATGTATGATTCATATTCATAAACTTGCTGCAAGCAATCTAATTACCATACCTGCTCCCAAGCTTATCTTTGCAAACACAGTTTAAATGTTACAAGCCTCTGGTAACCTTTACTCTAAATTTCTATGAGCAAGCTATGAATCTTGATTCAGAATGTTGTTTTTTTAATTCATAAACATAACTACTGACTTGGATCTTTTTCTAAATGCATGAAAAGAAACATTACTGCATTTAGAATCCGGCCACTACCAGAGTAAGAAGAGAATGAAGGGGTCTGAACAGTGGCAGCTGGTGAAGTTTTAGGATGGGGGCCCAGGATCCTGCCCTTCCCTTTTGACCCCTTCCAGTTCTCATAAGCCCCACCCCTTATAGAATCTACCTGCTCCATCCCCTGTATTCCACTTGCTTACACCAATTGTGTCATGAGCATACAGCTCAGCATCCCAGGACAGAGTATATGACTCAGCCTTACAGATCAGGGTGTACAGATCAGGGTATACTACAGATCAGGGTACAGCAACCCCCCTCTGCGGCTCTGCCCACCCGCCCTCGTGGCTCTGACAGCCCCCTCCGCTCGCGGCTCTGACAGCCCCCCTCCGCTCGTGGCTCTGACAGCCCCCCTCCGCTCGCGGCTCTGACTTCCCCCCTCTGCTCGTGGCTCTGACAGCCCCCCTCCGCTCCTGGCTCTGACAGCCCCCCCACCCGCGGCTCTGACCGCCCCCCCCACTCGCGGCTCTGACAGCACCCCCGATCGCATCTCTGACAGCACCCCAGATTGCAGCTCTGACAGCCCCTCCCTCATGGAACTGATATTCCCCCCGCTCGTGGCTCTGATATGCCCCCCGCTAGCAGCTGAAACAGCCCCCCCACTCGTGGCTCTGACCGACAGGGGTCCGGCACTTACCGCCAGTCCTGAGTCCACCAGAGCAGCCGTGGCGGTGGGGATGTCCATCCTTGTGTCTCCTCTGTGCCACCTCTTCCTAACATCCAGGCATCCATCCCCTATTTTAAAGCCTATAAGAGCCTCTGGCTCTAATCAGGTGCTTCAAAAAGTACCACCCCCCCTCCTGTTCCACCATAGGAATCCATGCATCCAGCGTCCTGAAAGGGGCTGGGAGCATGGATGGGGGGCTGCGCCCCTGGGTCTGAGATGTGACACGCTCAGATTGAAGACACCGGACAAAAAGTATGTATATAGATTTTTTTTTTGCACACCAATTGGGAGGAGGGTTTCTAAAAAACTTAGGCTCTAATGCACTAAAGGGAACCTGTCAGAATAACAAAACATATATATATATATATATATATATATATATATATATATATATATATATATATATATATATATATATATATATATATATATATATATATAATGTATATGGGTGATATTTTGCCTATTTTATTCTGATGTTTCAAGCCTTGAGGCTGGGTCCAGTAAAGTTTAGATTCCTGACCTCCATACTTGATTCAGAGCAATGACTTACAAGGTAATAAAGGAATGATAAGAATAACATCCTTGAAACCTTTTTCTTATATAAAGTCTTCTTTGGAACGTTTTCACAGTTTTCTTATTTCTATATATTACTTGTGATTAGGGATGAGCCGTGTGTACCTGGGTTTGGTTCAAGGTGGGTTCAGGTAACTATACTGAAGTTTGGGTGGCAAATTAAAACCCCATTTAAGTCAATGGGAGCTTAGGGTAAAATAATCTGTAAAAGTCAATTTATAGGCTGATAATCAATAATGTGTCAAACAAATGGCATGGGGGCTGGACACTGCCCTGGAAAACATGCACCAAAGCAAAATACATATATATATTTTTTTTTCTTAGTGAGGAGCAGCAATTGAATGGATGCTTAAATTGAAACATTAAAAAAGATAAAAGCTTTTAAATAACTGCCTGAGGGAGCCCTTCTGCCTGTGAAATGGCACATCTGTATGGTGTATACAACCTTCTACAGCTAGTTTTCAAAGAACAAATGATGTTGCCAGTAAATGACAGCCTATGGATACTTAAAGTGATACTAAACAAAGAAGTGTTAAAAACAAAAAAGTGTATGTGTATATATATATATATATATATATATATATATATCTATCATGGCACTGCATTTTTTTTAAATCCTCTAATTACCTTATTCCTGCAGCAGTACTGTGTGGTCACATGATCTTTCCTTGTTCTTTGCCTTCTGCAGAAAAAGAACTTTAGGAGGGGCTCTGCTAATACTTTCTACAATATAAGTCTGTGTCTAAAAGAGATTCAAATAATATTTTATATATATATATATATATATATATATATATATATATATATTATATAGAAAAAGTGATGTGGGGTTTTCTCTAAAATACATACTAGACCTTTCTTCTTGATGAGTGTCTGTATGAATGTCGTAGGGGGTTCTCACAAGGGCATGGGGTTCCCCAAATATCTATAACAGACTCTTATCTGAACATGCAGACTGGGACCAGGAAAGGGGGAGAATGTGTAGCATTCCTCATAAACCATACCAGGACACATGCCTTTAACAGAGGAAGAACCATGCTGGTGAGGACAATGGTCTTTTTCCCACAACCCTGGCCCAGTGATTGTGGAGGTGTACATTTAGGGAGTTATTGGAATCTGGAAGCACCCTTTAAAAATGAGAGGGCCCTTAGATATCAGCTTCCCCCTACCTGAATATACATAGTATCCATATGCAAAAAAGTGAAAAGTGTAAGTTAAGCCACACATATTTTGACAAGTCCTTTATTAAAAAAAAAAAAATATATATATATATAAAATGTATTTATTCAAAATTGGGAATATATTAATGGTACATCCAAAAATCAAAAATCACACATTATTAGTAGCATACATTTTTAAATGAGTTAAAAATTTGTTGAGAGTGTGTCAATGGTGACCATTCCTCCAATGCATTATGAGGAAACTGCAGCTATATACAGTACATATTATGACCACTAGATGTTATTATTCACTAGGGATGAGCCGAACACCCCCGGGTTCGGTTCGCACCAGAACCTTCGAACCGACCGAAAGTTCGCGCGAATTTTCGAACCCTATACGTTATAATGGACGCGAACGTTCGAAATCAAAAGTGCTAATTACAACGGCCAATATGCATGTTAATGTCATAAAACAGGTTTGGGGACCCGGGTCCTGCCCCAGGGGACATATATCAATGCAAAAAGAACTTTTAAAAACTAACGTTTTTTCGGGAGCAGTCATTTTAATGATGCATAAAGTGAAAAAAAAAAAGTGAAATTTTCCTTTAAATATGGTACCTGGGGGGTGTCTAAAGTATGCCTGTGAAGTGGCATGTGTTTCCCGTGTTTAGAACTGTCCTTGCACAAAATGACATTTGTAAAGGAAAAAAAGAAGCCATTTAAAACCACTTGCGGCTTTAGGTTTGTTCTTAAGTAGAATCTGAACAGGTACATTATGAAGTGTAGCTCCATCCCAAAAAAATCTATTTTTAAGCTTTTTGGAGAACATAGGGAGGGGTTATCACCCCTGTAACATTTGCTGTCTTTGCACATCTGTTCAGAACATGTCACCTCACTTTCCGTCCCAATGACAAATGTTTTTGGAAAAAGTGGGGTTTTAATTGAAACAAGGATTGGTGATAAAGTATCAGTAGAGAGGAGATACCTTTTTCCCAAATTAAATCTAACAGGATAGAATTTCCCTTCCTAGGGGTAGATTTCCTCTCACTTCCTGTTTTCTCTTTCCATTTGCAAGTAGGAGTCGTTTGTAAGTTGGATGTTTGAAAGTAGGGCCCTGGCGTATATACTCTGCAGAAATTTGCCCTATTAGATGTTGGTGTAGCCACAAGACTGGTGGGCACAGGAATGGGCCCTGCTATGAGTTAATAGATCAAGATTTGTAATTGCATGCACCTGTTGAACAGGGCAGAAAAATTGGGGGTGGTGGTGGTGGTGGACGGTGTTGCCACAAGACTGTAAGCTCTCACAGTTACTCTTGGTGGGCGCAGGAATGGGCCCTGCTGTGAGTTATTAGATCAAGATTTGTAATTGCAAGCACCTGATGAACAGGGCAGAAAAATTGGGCCTTTGGCGGTGGTGGTGGACGGTGTTGCCACAAGACTGTAGGCCCTCATAGTTACTCTTGGTGGGCGCAGGAATGGGCCCTGCTGTGAGTTATTAGATCAAGATTTGTAATTGCAAGCACCTGATGAACAGGGCAGAAAAATTGGGCCTTTGGCGGTGGTGGTGGACGGTGTTGCCACAAGACTGCAGGCCCTCATAGTTACTCTTGGTGGGCGCAGGAATGGGCCCTGCTGTGAACTATTAGATCAAGATTTGTAATTACCCGCCCCTGTTAAACAGGGGCTGAAAAATTGTGCCTTAGGCACTGGTGCTGGTGCCACAACACTGCAACCCCTCACAGAGACTGTACTTGGAGCACAGCAGTCACACGTGTTGCGAAGCATTTTTTTAAAAAATTGTAAGTACACGCCCCTGTTAAACAGGGGCTGAAAAATTGTGCCTTAGGCACTGGTGCTGGTGCCACAACACTGCAACCCGGCCCTCACAGATACTGTACTTGGAGCACAGCAGTCACACGTGTTGCGAAGCATTTTTTTAAAAAATTGTAAGTACCCGCCCCTGTTAAACAGGGGCTGAAAAATTGTGCCTTAGGCACTGGTGCTGGTGCCACAACACTGCAACCCCTCACAGATACTGTACTTGGAGCACAGCAGTCACACGTGTTGCGAAGCATTTTTTTTTAAAAATTGTAAGTACACGCCCCTGTTAAACAGGGGCTGAAAAATTGTGCCTTAGGCACTGGTGCTGGTGCCACAACACTGCAACCCCTCACAGATACTGTACTTGGAGCACAGCAGTCACACGTGTTGCGAAGCATTTTTTTTAAAAAATTGTAAGTACATGCCCCTGTTAAACAGGGGCTGAAAAATTGTGCCTTAGGCACTGGTGCTGGTGCCACAACACTGCAACCCCTCACAGATACTGTACTTGGAGCACAGCAGTCACATGTGTTGCGAAGCATTTTTTAAAAAAATTGTAAGTACCCGCCCCTGTTAAACAGGGGCTGAAAAATTGTGCCTTAGGCACTGGTGCTGGTGCCACAACACTGCAACCCCTCACAGATACTGTACTTGGAGCACAGCAGTCACACGTGTTGCGAAGCATTTTTTTATAAAAATTGTATGTACACGCCCCTGTTAAACAGGGGCTGAAAAATTGTGCCTTAGGCACTGGTGTGGTGGCATGGATCATTGAGGAGGAGGAAGAGGATAGTCAGTGAACATAAGAGGACAGTCACTCAGCATCAGCATAGGCAGTCTTGAGTCACAAATCCTCCAGCAGCACTGAATGTGCGTTCGGAAAGAACGCTGGAGGCAGGACAGGCCAGTAGCTCAATTGCATACTGTGCAAGCTCTGGCCAGTGATCCATCCTCAGGACCCAGTAAGCCAGAGGATTTTCGGTGGGAAAGGTGTCCAAGTCTGACCTTGCCCCAAGGTATTCCTGCACCATGTATATCAGACGCTGGCGATGGTTGCTGGAACCGATCATACCTTGGGGCTGCGGACTAAAAAATTGTCTGAACGCATCGGTCAGACGTCCACCTTCCCCACCGCTCCTTCTGCCACTGACCGAAGCCTCAGCAACTCGTCGCCCAGGACCAGGAGTTTGTAGCCTCCCAGTTTCTGGGAACGCGTTGCACAGACCTTTCTGCAAGGCCTCCCTGAGATGTCTCATCCTCTGCTCCCTCTGCGACGGCAAGATAAGGTCCGCAACCTTACCCTTGTAGCGCGGATCAAGGAGAGTGGCCAGCCAGTAATGGTCCCTCTCCTTGATCCGAAGAACACGAGGATCCTTCCGCAGGCTTTGCAGGATCAGGGAGGCCATGCAGCGTAGGTTAGCTGAGGCATTCGGTCCGGAGTCTTCTGGGTCACTGAGGATGACATGATCGCCAGCCACCTCCTCCCAGCCACGTACAAGTCCACTGGTTTGTTGGGACTGTACATCATCCCTAAAAGACTGCTGCTGCTGATGCTGAGTGCCAGGCTCCACCTCCATGCTCACACAATCCTCCTCCTCCTCCTCCTCCTCCTCCTCATCCTCTTCCTGTGTGATGGGTGGGACAGAAGGAACACTGTCCGGATAAAGGGGGCCTTGAGAGGCAAGGAAGTCCTCCTCTTCCTGCCTCTGTTCTGCCTCAAGTGCCCTGTCCATTATCCCACGCAGCGTATGCTCCAACAGGTGGACAAGAGGGACAGTGTCACTGATGCATGCACTGTCACTGCTCACCATCCTCGTGGCCTCCTCAAATGGTGAGAGGACAGTGCATGCATCCCTGATCATGCTCCACTGACGTGGGGAAAAAAAACCAAGCTCCCCTGACCCTGTCCTGGTGCCGTAGTCGCAAAGGTACTCATTGATGGCCCTCTGCTGCGTGTGCAGTCGCTGCAGCATGGCCAACGTTGAGTTCCACCTGGTGGGCATGTCACATATTAGGCAGTTCTTGGGCAGGTTCAGCTCATTTTGCAGCTCAGTCAGCCGAGCACTGGCATTATAAGATCGGCGGAAATGCACACAGACTTTCCTGGCCTGCCTCAGGACATCCTGTAAGCCTGGGAACCTGCCCAAGAACCGCTGCACCACCAGGTTGAGGACGTGAGCCATGCAGGGCACATGGGTGAGCTGCCCCTGTCGCAGGGCGGAGAGGAGGTTGGTGCCATTGTCAGAAACGACCATTCCTGGCTTAAGCTGACGTGGCGTCAACCACCTCTCGGCCTGCCCCTGCAGAGCTGCCAGAACCTCTGGCCCAGTGTGGCTCCTGTCCCCCAAACACACCAGCACAAGCACGGCATGGCATCTTTTTGCCTGCGCACTTGCGTAGCCCCTTGTACGCCTACGGAGCACCGCTGGTTCCAAGGACAGAGCACTGGAGGAAGAAGAAGAGGAGGGGGTGGAGGAGAGAGGTGTGTCACAACCAGTAGCAGTAGTAGCGTTTTGGAGGCGTGGTGGCGGAACAACCTCCAACACTACTGCACCTTGTCCTGCATCCCTCCCAGCTGCCAATAGAGTGACCCAATGGGCCGTGAAAGAAAGGTACCGTCCCTGTCCATGCCTGCTGGACCATGAGTCAGCGGTAATATGCACCTTACCGCTGACCGCCCTGTCCAGCGAGGCATGGACATTGCCCTCCACATGCCGGTAGAGAGACGGAATCGCCTTCCGTGAGAAAAAGTGGCGTTTGGGAACCTGCCACTGAGGAACCGCACATTGAACAAACTCACGGAAGGGGGCCGAGTCTACCAACTGAAAAGGCAGCAGTTGAAGTGCTAGCAATTTAGCCAGGCTAGCATTCAACCGCTGGGCATGTGGATGGCTGGGAGTGTACTTCTTTCTACGGTCCAGCAGCTGGGGCAGGGAAATTTGCCTGCTGCAATCGGACGTCGGTGTACTGCAAGTACTTGGTTGTGACACACCTAATTCTACACCTTCAGTCCTCTCAGAGCAGCTTTCAGAGAGGACTGAAGGTGTAGTGGGGATGGAGATCCCAGCTGAGGAGGAGCAAGGAGAGGTCCGCTTAGTTCTTTGGTGTGGGTCTTTTATGTGTGCCTGCCAACGAGCTGCATGGCAGGTCGCCATATGTCTGGTCATGCTTGTGGTGCCCAAGCGGCTGATGTTTTGGCCACGCGAGATACGCTTGAGACAAATATTGCAAATAGCAGTGGTGCGATCTGCTGCACTCGTCTCAAAAAAGGCCCACACCAAAGAACTTTTCTGATAACGTGCAGAGGCAGCGCCCTGCACAGGCGGAGCTCTGCGGTGTTGTACAGTTGCTGTGCTGGCCTCTACCTGGCCTCCAGGGGGCATCCTGCCTCGTTGGACATGTGACGCCGCATCCTCCTCCTCCTCGTCCTCCTCCTCATCCTCTCTCCCTTCAGGCACCCACGTGGAGTCAGTGACCTCATCATCCCCTCCCTCTTCACCACTAGAGCAAACCTGGCAGTAAGCTGCAGCTGGTGGAACAGTACTGCCAGATTCCTCAAGCTGGGTATCATCATCCGAGCCTTCGAATCGTTGGGCATCCTCCTGGAGCATGTACCCAACACTGTGCTCAAAGAGTTCGGGGGACTCCTCAGGAGGACATAGTGGGTCTAGGGAAGGGGTGGCTGATGATGCTCTGTCAGTACCCTGAGCCTGGGTGAGAGAGGATGAGGAGGATGAGGAGGGCTTGGTCATCCATTCTACCAAGCCTTCAGCATGATGCGGCTCCACATGTCCAGCTGCCGAAAACAAAGACGCGCGTGTCCCATGGCCACGTGCTGATGACGATGCACGACCACGTCCACGTCCACGGCCACGTCCACTAGAAACAGAGCCTGCCTGCCCTGTGTTCTTGGCTCTGCACGCTCTGCCTCCCCTTGGCGGTCTTCCAGCCATTGTAGTCGGTAGTCCTGTGGGTGCTGCTGAGAAGAATATATAGGAGCTCTGTGTGATGCCACTAACACACTAGAAGTCCTATGGGTGCTTCTGCAAAGAAAATAGAGGAGCTCTGTGTGATGCCACTAACACACAAGAAGTCCTGTGGGTGCTGCTGAGAAGAAAATATAGGAGCTCTGTGTGATGCCACTAACACACTAGAAGTCCTGTGGGTGCTTCTGCAAAGAAAATAGAGGAGCTCTGTGTGATGCCACTAACACACTAGAAGTCCTGTGGGTGCTGCTGAGAAGAAAATATAGGAGCTCTGCGTGATGCCACTAACACACTAGAAGTCCTATGGGTGCTTCTGCAAAGAAAATAGAGGAGCTCTGTGTGATGCCACTAACACACTAGAAGTCCTGTGGGTGCTTCTGCAAAGAAAATAGAGGAGCTCTGTGTGATGCCACTAACACACTAGAAGTCCTGTGGGTGCTGCTGAGAAGAAAATATAGGAGCTCTGTGTGATGCCACTAACACACTAGAAGTCCTATGGGTGCTTCTGCAAAGAAAATAGAGGAGCTCTGTGTGATGCCACTAACACACTAGAAGTCCTGTGGGTGCTGCTGAGAAGAAAATATAGGAGCTCTGTGTGATGCCACTAACACACTAGAAGTCCTATGGGTGCTTCTGCAAAGAAAATAGAGGAGCTCTGTGTGATGCCACTAACACACTAGAAGTCCTGTGGGTGCTTCTGCAAAGAAAATAGAGGAGCTCTGTGTGATGCCACTAACACACTAGAAGTCCTGTGGGTGCTGCTGAGAAGAAAATATAGGAGCTCTGCGTGATGCCACTAACACACTAGAAGTCCTATGGGTGCTTCTGCAAAGAAAATAGAGGAGCTCTGTGTGATGCCACTAACACACTAGAAGTCCTGTGGGTGCTTCTGCAAAGAAAATAGAGGAGCTCTGTGTGATGCCACTAACACACTAGAAGTCCTGTGGGTGCTGCTGAGAAGAAAATATAGGAGCTCTGTGTGATGCCACTAACACACTAGAAGTCCTGTGGGTGCTTCTGCAAAGAAAATAGAGGAGCTCTGTGTGATGGGACTAACACACTTCAAGTCCTATGGGTGCTTCTGGGAAGAAAATATAGGTCTGTGTGATGGGACTAACACACTTCAAGTCCTATGGGTGCTTCTGGGAAGAAAATGTAGGTCTGTGTGATGGGACTAACACACTTCAAGTCCTATAGGTGCTTCTGGGAAGAAAATGTAGGTCTGTGTGATGGGACTAACACACTTCAAGTCCTATAGGTGCTTCTGGGAACAAAATATATGATCTCTGTGTGATGGGACTAACACACTTCAAGTCCTATAGGTGCTTCTGGGAAGAAAATATAGGTCTGTGTGATGGGACTAACACACTTCAAGTCCTATAGGTGCTTCTGGGAACAAAATATATGATCTCTGTGTGATGGGACTAACACACTTCAAGTCCTATAGGTGCTTCTGGGAACAAAATATATGATCTCTGTGTGATGGGACTAACACACTTCAAGTCCTATAGGTGCTTCTGGGAAGAAAATGTAGGTCTGTGTGATGGGACTAACACACTTCAAGTCCTATAGGTGCTTCTGGGAACAAAATATATGATCTCTGTGTGATGGGACTAACACACTTCAAGTCCTATAGGTGCTTCTGGGAAGGAAATATAGGTCTGTGTGATGGGACTAACACACTTCAAGTCCTATAGGTGCTTCTGGGAACAAAATATATGATCTCTGTGTGATGGGACTAACACACTTCAAGTCCTATAGGTGCTTCTTGGGAAGGAAATATAGGTCTGTGTGATGGGACTAACACACTTCAAGTCCTATAGGTGCTTCTGGGAACAAAATATATGATCTCTGTGTGATGGGACTAACACACTTCAAGTCCTATAGGTGCTTCTGGGAACAAAATATATGATCTCTGTGTGATGGGACTAACACACTTCAAGTCCTATAGGTGCTTCTGGGAAGAAAATGTAGGTCTGTGTGATGGGACTAACACACTTCAAGTCCTATAGGTGCTTCTGGGAACAAAATATATGATCTCTGTGTGATGGGACTAACACACTTCAAGTCCTATAGGTGCTTCTTGGGAATGAAATATAGGTCTGTGTGATGGGACTAACACACTTCAAGTCCTATAGGTGCTTCTGGGAACAAAATATATGATCTCTGTGTGATGGGACTAACACACTTCAAGTCCTATAGGTGCTTCTTGGGAAGGAAATATAGGTCTGTGTGATGGGACTAACACACTTCAAGTCCTATAGGTGCTTCTGGGAACAAAATATATGATCTCTGTGTGATGGGACTAACACACTTCAAGTCCTATGGGTGCTTCTGGGAAGGAAATATAGGTCTGTGTGATGGGACTAACACACTTCAAGTCCTATAGGTGCTTCTGGGAACAAAATATATGATCTCTGTGTGATGGGACTAACACACTTCAAGTCCTATAGGTGCTTCTGGGAAGAAAATGTAGGTCTGTGTGATGGGACTAACACACTTCAAGTCCTATAGGTGCTTCTGGGAACAAAATATATGATCTCTGTGTGATGGGACTAACACACTTCAAGTCCTATAGGTGCTTCTGGGAAGGAAATATAGGTCTGTGTGATGGGACTAACACACTTCAAGTCCTATAGGTGCTTCTGGGAACAAAATATATGATCTCTGTGTGATGGGACTAACACACTTCAAGTCCTATAGGTGCTTCTGGGAACAAAATATATGATCTCTGTGTGATGGGACTAACACACTTCAAGTCCTATAGGTGCTTCTGGGAAGAAAATGTAGGTCTGTGTGATGGGACTAACACACTTCAAGTCCTATAGGTGCTTCTGGGAACAAAATATATGATCTCTGTGTGATGGGACTAACACACTTCAAGTCCTATAGGTGCTTCTGGGAAGAAAATGTAGGTCTGTGTGATGGGACTAACACACTTCAAGTCCTATAGGTGCTTCTGGGAACAAAATATATGATCTCTGTGTGATGGGACTAACACACTTCAAGTCCTATAGGTGCTTCTGGGAAGGAAATATAGGTCTGTGTGATGGGACTAACACACTTCAAGTCCTATAGGTGCTTCTGGGAACAAAATATATGATCTCTGTGTGATGGGACTAACACACTTCAAGTCCTATAGGTGCTTCTGGGAACAAAATATATGATCTCTGTGTGATGGGACTAACACACTTCAAGTCCTATAGGTGCTTCTGGGAAGAAAATGTAGGTCTGTGTGATGGGACTAACACACTTCAAGTCCTATAGGTGCTTCTGGGAACAAAATATAGGAGCTCTGCCTGCCTGCCACGAACACACTACAAGTCCTATAGGTGCTTCTGGGAACAAAATATAGGAGCTCTGCCTGCCTGCCACAAACACACTACAAGTCCTATAGGTGCTTCTGGGAACAAAAATATCGGAGCTCTGCCTGCCTGCCACGAACACACTACAAGTCCTATAGGTGCTTCTGGGAACAAAATATAGGAGCTCTGCCTGCCTGCCACGAACACACTACAAGTCCTATAGGTGCTTCTGGGAACAAAATATAGGAGCTCTGCCTGCCTGCCACGAGCACACTACAAGCCCCTCTTTCTAAATCAATCTAAATGAATGAATCTATCTAACTCGATCTCTCTAAGTAAATCTCTCTAACTAACTAAATCCAGCAGAGTGTCACAGATCTAGCCTGCTCTATCTGCGCCGGAACAGCATGTGACCGGCGCAGACGGCGTGGCGGCCTTTTATAGGGGGGGGGGGGCGTGTACTACAGCCCCTGAGCTGTAATTGGCTACAGGCGTCCTGCCTGTAGCCAATTATGGCTCTTCGAGTTTCCGGGGCTGTGATTGGCCAAGCATGCGGGGTCACAGTGCATGCTTGGCCAATCATCAGCCAGCAATGCACTGTGCCGGCCGCGCCGGCCGCAATGCATTGCGGGGCCGCTCGCATCACACGAACGTGATGCGAGCGGCCAAAATAGTTCTGGGCTCGCCGAGCGAGCGAACGCCCGGTGCTCGATGCGAACGTGGGTTCGCATCGAGCACCGGGCCCATCCCTATTATTCACTAAAAAGGGGCCTGGCTGATGTGTTGCTTTTTTAAAAACTCTCCACTGAGAGAGTATTTTTTCCTGTCTAATTGGGGGAGTGGCAGATATGATATGGTGACATCTATGACATTGCCAGTGTCATGTTGTGCTCCACTTTGCAGTGCATGTAAGGCTACCTGAGAGCAGTACACTCCTTGTGGGCCAAAAGTATCCCACCCACTGGGAAGAGTGGAAATGTCTTGAAAGGGAGATCAGAGACACACACAGGGGAAGCTGACAGCAGCCATGAGGTTCCCTATATTTGGGGCTGGTGGTGGTGGTAGACATATTATCTGAATTTTACATCTTTAAGCTATGGGTGATCCCTGTCTCTCTTCTCTGAAATGTGTTTTGGGAGTAATCTTAGTCCATCTATAGATCTCCTTTTGCTTGTGATGTCTTACTCTTAATAGGAAAGGAGGAGCTTAGTTCCTGTGATGTTGAAATAACAATAGCAGCATGCTGTATAGTATACCATGCAGTTAAACACATGGGCTCTGTAATATTTCTGTATAATGTTTGATGATAATATTTCTAAGTATTATTAGAAGTATTTTTTTATATACTGGGAATGTTGTACAAAGTTTGGAAAATATCTGTCTGATATACAGTATATCTTATACTGTATGAACCGAATGATAATTTGTATATGATTCCTTATAGATCATTATAGATCATTAAAAAACTGTGACATATGCATTGTGAATATGGATTGACATAAAGTTCTCAGGTCCTAAAGAAGTGTTCACGAAATGCATAGATCTAGCTAAATCTAAGTGAATGATATGCCATAGTACACCCTCTTTAGACTGTTATTAAGAAAATTTATTTATATGCAGCTGTTTCTATTGGATTTGAATGATCACCCCCCCCCCCTCAATGTTTTTACTTGAAAAAGATATAAATTAAGTGTGATTTTTGATTTGTTGGTGTACTAATAATTTAGTTACATTTTTGGATGAAAATGTTCTATAATATGTTATGTCCACAAAGTCATATATTCAAATTAAAGTCTTCACATTAAGAATGTAAGGTTTCCAAAAAAAAGTCATATAATGTAAATTCATCACCAATCTTGTCGATTAGCTTTGCAAATCCTTGCCAATCATGATGACTGACACAAAATGCCAAACAGCACACCCAATCTCCTCTCTGTGAATGACATCTCCCTGTCCCAGCCACTAAATATAAATAAAATGGGTTGGTCAGTGATTTCAGCGCTATATCTGCCCCTTTGTTTACATGGCCAGTAAATGAATGGGTTCAGGTGACATCACTGGTTGCTAAGGGTGCAGAAGGTGCTAGCGTCAAACGCTTCCATAACAATCTTTGACAGAAAGCTGTGATATAGCAGCGGCGGAAATACCACTATAATACATGACATTCATGAATGAGCAAAAAGTCCAGTGTTTGGAAGAAAATCCAAATAGGCAAAGTTCAGTCCTAATTGTGTTTGAACCAATCCTTGAGTTCAATATTTCTGTTAAAAAACTTTGGTTAATCCATTTTGCCTCATATTCAGTTCATGATGCCCACAGTAGAACAGGGAACAATGGCAAGGACCTTTTTTAAATGTGTCTTCATGCAATACCTTTTTCTGTATGTTTTCACTTGTAATAAAACATTATATTTCTATTGTTAAATACTAAGTGACAATTGTTTAAGCGTTAACAATCCCCAAAACAGATGCAAATGTTGACCTATACAGAAGGACAAAATGAAGCCTTCAGTAGTCAGGACAATTGAAGTTTCAGCTTTCAAATTTTAAAATGGTATGCTTTTCATCCTAACTTACTTTAATATCTGTTCATTGAAAAAAAAAAAAAGAAAAAAGAAAAAAAGAAACAGAAAATAGTACAGTTTTATTTGTGTTTTTAATGGCAATAAAATAGGAGCTCAGATTTTTTTCTTACAGAAATGAACTTTAACACAAACCTAACATATCCTTTTTGATGAAGTGGTTCATTTGCATGGAGTTTTTTGCTAAATTTAGAACTCAATCTCAGCTTAGGTTGTATTCCCAGTTTGGCTCTATAGATTTACTTTGAAATGTTCAAATATTCAGCTTTGCATAGACTTAAATATGCATGATTCCTAATCACTAAAGCATTTCCTAATTGTGAAGATGCAATTTAATGTGTTTCTACTGACAGGTAGGAGTCATTAAATCATTATGTGCTGAAAGATTTGGCAGTATTCCAGACACAATTATAGTAGTTATATCTTCTTCCATACGGAAAGGGAAGAGAGAAGATGGCTTATTCCTATGTAAATAAATTAGCATGTGATGCTTCATTTAATACATAGCCATTTTTGCAAATGTAATTATTTGTGTTAACTAACCTTCGCAAAAGTTCAGAACAAATTCCTAACAACTATTACATCAACATCGACCAAAAAAGTGATGTTCCATGATCTCTGACAGGCCGAGTCACCTGTCAGCATAGTATATATTTTTTATATCTTCAATATTCTATTGGTGAATTACCTAAGCTACCCAGCTAATTCCATCTCAAACCAATGTTTCAATTAGCTTCCAAAGCCATTCTAAAGCCACTAAGGCTACTTTCACACTGAGGCACTTTGCAGGGGCTATAGTGCTAAAAATAGCACCTGCAAAGTGCCCTGAAAGCCCAAGGGCTTTCACACTGAAGTGGTGCGCTTGCAGGACGATCCAAAAAGTCCTGCAAGCCGCATCTTTGCAGCGCTATAGGAGCGATGTATTCACCACTCCTCAAGTGCCCCCTTCCCATTGAAAACAATGGAGCAGTGCCTCAAACCCACCGGCAAAGCGCTGCTGCAGCAGTGCTTTGAGGGTGGGTTTAACCCTTTTTTGGCCGCTAGTGAGGGTTAAAACCGCCTTGCTAGCGGCCGAATAGCGGCACTAAAATGACAGTAAAGCGGCGCTAAATATATCGCCGCTTTAGCGCCGGTACACGCCCGCCTCAGTGTGAAAGTAGCCTTAGTGGTGTCATGCCCATCCAAGAGATTATTCATGATGTATAGTAATAAAATATGTGAAGAAGTAAGCTGTGTCCCCTTGGTTATAGCCATTAGTATTGAAGAGTACTACCAAACTGGTATACAGAAACATGGGGCTCGATGTACTAAAGGCAAATGGGCTGTTATATTTGCAAGTTAGGTTGCAATCTGCAAAGACATTTGCTCCACTGATTAGTGAACAATGTGAAATTACACTTTGTAAACAATGTCCAATCATGTGCTGGAAAATAAAACAGCATGTTTGCTTGCACATGATTCAATGAAGGAGGTCAGCAGAGCTTCGTCCCATTTACTAAGCTGGGCAAAATTTGCAAAGTGCAACTTCTCTTAGTCTATTTGCCTTTAGTAAATCAGTCCATAGTTACTTGAGACTACAAGTCAGTATGCTCACATTTCAACACACTAGTATCCATAAAAACCTGATACTTCATAACTGAACCTGATCAATTTGCGATTTAAACTCTTATCCTTGTTTGTTTATACCACTTTTTAACTGACAAATATACTTTTTTGTAAAGCATTAAGCATAGTCAAGGCACAAAAAAAAACCACACACACTTTGAAGGTCTTGATTTCTGGGTGTATGGAAATAGACTGAGCATGCAATCCTCCTAAAAGTAATCAGATTACTTTTATAATGGAAACCAGGTGTCATTGCATTGTGAATAAACCACAAACAGAGAGAATGAAGTACTGCAGCCCAGTAATTACCTCATAAGTGTATTTTAAAACAAAAAAAAGGGAAAAAATGCTATAATTGTGTTTATTTTTTTTATTTATGAAGACAAACTGCTTGAATAGTTGAAGGCTATCCTTTACTTTGCTTTTAATGTTGAAGATTGCTGCGTTGTGTTTATTTTTATTTTCATTATACATAGACTTATTTTGTTGCTTCTACGTAAAGCATGCATGTCTGATTTATAGTCACATATCACTGCCAATGTGGGTAGCTTAATTTAATGTATTCCTTTCACTTTTGTATTAGCTCTTTTGGATGAATTAGTTACTGTTGAAGCAATCGGCACAGAACACAAACTGACATTTCATACATATTAGTAGTCATTCAGTTTCTAGTATCTGATGCTGCTACTTAGTGAGTTTGAAAGGAACAAGACTTAAATAATTTCTGTTGGCTGAAAAACCGAATGTAATCATGACAAAAAGAAACTGCAGAGTCAAAGAAACTGCGAGCATACCTGAAATCTTATTCTGTATGTCACTTACTACTACCACTTATGATTTAAGTTGAAATCTTTTCTGCTTTCCATCCATTCTTATTGAAGGGAAAGGAGGGACAAGCACATTTATAATCCATTGAGGCAAGCATTTAGAAGAACATAGAAAATATATATAGTACCACCTTTTCTGAGACCTGCAGGTAACAGGGTCAGATCATAGGCCTGCACGGGTGGTGTGCCAGGTGTGCCTGGGCACACCCTAATCACTCTGTGTGGTGACAATTCCCCCTACTTTGCACATGTCCCCCCCCCCACTGCAGTGCTGCTGGCTTCCCTCCTTTCCTCTCCTCTCCCCCCTGACTGCTGTGGGGGATGTTTCAGGATGGAGAGTGGGGGAAGGGGCTAATCAGTATGTAATTTACTAGACCCTTCATTTTCTAAATGAACACACTAACTCACTGTGTTCAGCCATAACTGAAGCATAGACAATTGGGTTTACTATGCCTCGGTTTGTGAATGAACAGGAAGCCACTCCGCACAGAGTAATTCCGATTCATTCACTGTCCAGTGCAGCTGAGGCTGCAGAGAAAGACATGTGTGTTTGAGCTTTGGGGTGCACACCCTAATGCAATAGGTTGCGCACACCTATGGGTCCGATATTGTTTAAAAAGCTAATGTAATAAGAGTGGGGTGAGAATTCCCTACTTATAAGAAGCACTGTGCCTGGACCTTTTTGTATGTGTAAAGCTTTGTTCCATTTTATTTTTGAATACACATGCTACACCCTAAATATGGATGTAACATACTCCAAAAGTCAACTTAAGCCTCTAAGCTCTTTTTGTTTTACAGTGATAATGATTGAAGGGACATGAAATAGTTTTTTAGTTGATTATTTCTAGTTGAAATTGTGTCACTATGACCCATATGAAATGTGTACATGTATAATAAATGTATATGGATGCTTCATGTACATATATAATTTGTGAAACATGAAAACACTTTGAACAAATGCAAGCCCAAGATAAAAGCAAATAATCTTTCACAATACTATAAACATAAATCAAATGTACTTCGAGGACTAATTACCCCAAGTAATTTACTAATTATATGTACAGTTCAAATTAAATTTCCAAGAAATCCAGATCATCTTTAAATCATCCTACTTGTCTGAGTACTGAAAAATCAAAATCCCTGCATTAAAACCTGGATTTGCAAATTACAGTATGTTTCAAGGTGTCACTCTAAAGTGTAGCAAGAAACTATGAATTGATAGCTTCCATTTTCGCTTAGCAGTGGCTCTGAAAGTCTTGATACTGGGAACAATTTTTCTTTTTACAATATATGATTGTAGCTGAAAGTCTTCTTTTGTGCAGCATATCAAAAAATCTGTTTTATTCTTTTACTGTAATGAAACCTTCTGTTGAGCATTAAAAATCCCAATATTGGCCAGATAAACATGTACATGTCTGTTGCTGTGCCTTGGTATTTTATTGTAGATTGTAGATTGTATATTGTAAAGTGCAGAGTGCATTTATATATTATTTTTGCCATTTTATCTATTGTTACTTCTCATCAATACATAATAAAATGCTTCAAGGTTAAATAATACCTTTACATTTCTATAGTTATTTTGAAATACACTTTGAAATGGCAAATGCATGTATACACATTTGCAAATCCATGTTAACCTTTGCTTTATCCATATTTGATATTATCCATATATCATCTAGTTGTCTGTTCAATGATGTCTTCTCATTGTAGTGCCACCCCAAAAGGAGCCACAAGGTAAATTTGGGTTTCTTGCTCCACGGCTTGACTCCCAGAACAATCTCAGCTCCTCTAAAACACCTTCTGCAAGCACAACTAACACCACACATGTAAAATCCCATTCACCTAGTGAGGTATTTCCAGTAGAAAAAAACACACACACCAGGTCAGGATTAACTTGGTTAATCTATTAGGCTGCTTTCACACTGGGGCGGTGCGGGGCGGCGACGGTAAAGCAGCGCTATATTTAGCGCTGCTTTACCATCGTTTTACCCGCGGTATGCGGCCGCTAGCGGGGTGGTTTTAACCCCCGCTAGCGGCCGAAAAAGGGTTAAAAACCTCCGCAAAGCGCCGCTGCAGCGGCGCTTTGCGGGCGGTATCCCCGCGGTCTCCCATTGATTTCAATGGGATGGAGCGGTATAGGAGCGGTGAATACACCGCTCCTTCACCGCTCCAAAGATGCAGCTAGCAGGACTTTTTTTTACCGTCCTGCTAGCACACCGCTCCAGTGTGAAAGCCCTCAGGGCTTTCACACTGGAGACACAGCAGCAGCTGTTTCGGGTCGGTTTGTAGGCGCTATTTTTAGCGCAATAGCGCCTGCAAACCGCCCCAGTGTGAAAGCAGCCTTAATGCAGATTAAAATACATGGCAATTTCAAGAGAATTAAACAACAGATCAGGCAATTTCAGACACAGGTGGCTAAACAAGGTAAAATAACTATACCCAAGTAGAAAAGGGAAAAAAAAAACAGTACACTTCTATATCATTAGCTAAAAGCAATGCATAATACCTCTAAATGCGTTCAGAATGATAGCAGCTCTATACTGGTTCTGAGTGCACTCAAATGAATAGATGGGGCGGGATACTGCCTTAACTGGCCAATAGATAGAGCTTCAAGGTAGTTACAACTAGGGGCAGTCCTTAGTCCTAAGTTTCGTTGGAGCTCATTGGCGCATGTTGTGGCTATCAGTAAGGCTTGCAGGCAGTATTAGAGCTATAGGGTCACTGGTTATGTAACTCTTAGTGGCTTTATTCCCTAGCAGTGGTAGCAAGTAGTGGCCACAAGGCCCACTCACCAGTCCCAGTAACATTGTGTTAGTTGCCCCTTAGGCGTTCACTCGCTTAGGTTGATTAGGGTGACTCT
The DNA here is from genome assembly GCA_028564925.1 of Lithobates sylvaticus. Classification (NCBI taxonomy): domain Eukaryota; kingdom Metazoa; phylum Chordata; class Amphibia; order Anura; family Ranidae; genus Lithobates; species Lithobates sylvaticus. The sequence goes on from CM053027.1 coordinate 394,544,338, forward strand.
GGCAGGCAGAGACAGTGTCTCGGCATTGGTTCTGTCTATCTGAGTTTTCCAGTCCCAGAACTGCTTTCCCACACTGTAGTAGCTTTTAATGGCATGGCCTCCCTCCGACTGACACCCAACGTCTCGCCCTCTCACCACAATGACCCCGATAACTCGCTGAAGACTCAGGAGATCCCCAAAAAGCTGGGGGTTTCTGCTGACTCAGGCTCTCTCTTTCTTGGCTGACAATCTTGGGCACAGTTGCTCGCTCCTCCTTCTGTCTCTGCACTGTCCTGTCAGAGCCTGTTTTTTTTCCCTGGGCTCCTAGTCTCTCGCTCTCATCACAAGGAAATGCTGGAATAATTCCCTCACAGGACATTTTTTGCTGGAAGTGATTCTTTGCCAGGAAAAGGGCATTTCCAATTTCTGCTCATTTGTTGTTACTTGTTTTTCTAAATGTAGCTTTCTATTAAATGAGATTGGGACTTGCAGATGCCATGGGGGTTGTTTTACTAAAATTGTAGTTGGTGCAGTTCTGTATAGAAACCAAGCAGCTTACAGTTTTTTTTTTTCTTCAAATCTTAATTTAACAAGCAAGTTAGAAGCCGATTGGCTACCATGCACAGCTGCACTATAATTTGCACTCTCCAATTTTAATAAATCTTCCTCTTTTTGAAAATTTAGAAATATAATTACAGTACATGCTTAGTAAGATGTATAAAAAGCCCATAACTTCTGAACTGTGAGACCAGCAGGGGACAAGTAAAGAGGTCATAGAAATAAGTCCTGTTTCTATGTCTGCACAAGTGATGAGAAACCCATTGAAAAATCCACAAAACACATAGGGGTTGATATACTAAAACTGGAGAGTGCAAAATCTGGTGCAACTCTGCATAGAAACCAATCAGCTTCCAGGTTATTTTAATTGAACAAGCTAATTGGTTGCCATGAACAGATGCCCCAGATTGTGCACTCTCCAGTTTTAGTAAATCAAACTTAGTTTCCATTGCTGATTTTGCTCTTACTTCTTTCTTTGGTAGGACTTTCCACAGCTTAACTGTTCTTACCACAAAGAATACTACTTTCTTGATAGTAAAATCTCCTTTCTTGAGTGAGTTATTATATACAGTACATACAATATTTCACTTTGCTAGCAACAGACATTTTTTACATAAATTGCATTCATGGTTATGAAATTTGCAATATGTTTGCAATAAACAACCAGAGTTTGTGACCTGTATTTATTGTACAGAGAACATACAAAGTGAAACACACTTCTTGTCAGTGTGAGAATGGCAGTCAATAGCTACTTTAGGAGAAAGATACTGCTGTGCTCATCTGTTTAGCTCAGGTAGCACACCTGAGCTAAACAATATTTTATTTACTATCCTATTTTGTATAAGTTCCCCCTATACTAAGAATCCCCATTTTCCCTTATTTTCTTTATTTTTTGATGTGCATGGACGGGTGTATTTCCCCACCATATATATGGGGAAGGTATAGAAACAGTTTTTACTATAAACAATTATGTTCACAAGCCTATGAACAGGTATAACCATTTAAGCATTTTGTGTTTTTAAAGGCCCATTCACACCTCTATGGCAGTGCATTTTGAAATAATTTTACATGCTATTTGATTATAGTGTCCTTTTTTCCTATGAAAGATGCTTTTTCTGGAAGTAGTATAAAAAAGTACGCCAGCAGGATTGTCTGTACTCTAAATGTACAGCTATAAACTGTGCTGAATGGAAAGAAAATAGGATATTCTGCAATTTTCTAATGTGTTTGAACAGTGGTTATTGGCTGTGGCTGCTCAAGTTAAATTAATCATATCTCTTATGTTTTTGTCTGGTGTGTTGAAAACAGAAATATGTACTGAGTGATTCTGCTGAACAAGTCTTTACATCGAAAACATTCTTATCGCATAGGGATAACAAGGGGTGGGCCCAGTAAATAGTATTGTCTTGATTAAATAATTAGCAAATTTTCAATTTTTAAGCTACACACAGGTGACTAAAACACTGTGTTTGGATGCATATAGCATATATTGTATGCATCTAAATGCAGCATATAGGAATTAACATGGCCTTACAAACAGCTGCATCTACAATGAAAATCTGGCCATGTTTAGTGGCGTACACAAAATTTGGACACAGCTACATCCAAGGTCATACATAGCTGCTGATTTTGTGCATGCATGCATGTAAGTACATAGAAAGGTGCACGTGTAAAGTCATTAGAGGAGTAGCATGCATTTAAATGCTATAAATATCTAAATGTATCTAAGAACTAGTACTTTAGGGATTTGTTTTATGCAGGTTTGTTGCTATATCTGCCACCATGAACCATGCATTCTGTGCAAATAAAACAAAGTATCATGGACAATACTCAATTGTTCTTATAAAAATCAGGATATTGAATCACTTAGTGTAGTTTATATGAATTTCAAAGTGGGCTTTATAATCAGCACAAAGTCACTCTGGAGAAATATATTTAACATTGCTCAGTTGGTAGAGGTCAAGCATCAACAACTCCCAATGCCCACTTGATAAATTCTAAGCAATGCTAAGATAGTTATCTTCAGTACATTGCTACTAGAAATGCTAATTGAGACAGATATTTTATTCTGGAACATCTGAGTTGTGTTATAAATGTAGGTCACTGCTCAAACAGTGTATGCTTTTTTCACATTTGGCCCAAACATACTGGCAGATAGTGATTGGTTTGTAATGTATAAAAAAAAAAAAAATTAGAAACACTGAGGAAATTATTTTACTATCATGAAGAGGTTTCCTTAAACCCAGACTTGATGGAAATGACAGGTCCCAAGGATACCTTACTGCTGGATAGCTATCCACTGCAAACTGCGATTCAGAACTGTGTCCTTTTAACTGACAATTGCGCGGTTGTGCTGCGCTGCACCCAAACAAAATTAACATCCTTTTCTTCCCACAAATAGAGATTTCTTTTGGTGGTATTTGATCATCTCTGCGGTTTTTAATTTTTGCGCTATAAACAAAAAAAGAGTGTCAATTTAGAAAAAAAAAAACGCAATATTTTGTACTCTTTGCTATAATAAATATCTCCTTATCCCCTATCAGTTTAGGCTGATATGTATTCTTCTACATATTTTTGGCTAATAGGCATATATTGATTGGTTTGTGCAAAAGGTTTAGCATCTACAAAATAGGGGATAGATTTATAGCATTTTTATTATTATTATTTTTTACTAGTAATTGGCAGTGATCTGCAATTTTTATCGGGACTGTGACATTATGGCGGACACATCAGACACTTTTGACACATTTTTGGGACTGATGCACTGATTACTGTATAAATGTCACTGGCAGGGAAGGTATTAACACTAGGAGCGATTAAGTGGTTTACTGTGTTCCCTGACTGTGCGTTCTAACGGTAGGGGGTGGGGAGTGACTAGAGGGGATGACAGATCGTGGTTTCTAGTTATTAGGAACTCACAATCTGTCTCTCCTCACAGGACAGGGATTTCTATGTTTACACACCCTGTTTTGCCTCTCGTGCCTGCGATCGCTCGTGGCCAGCGGTCATCGCGACCGTTGGCCAAGAGGATTGGCACCCCCGCAGTGCAGCGGGCATGCATGCCTGCTATCCTGCTTAAAAGAGCTGACGTATAGCTACGATGGCTCATGCGATTGTGCTGACCTGCCGCTGTATCATGACGGCGGCTGGCCAGCAAATGGTTAATAACCGTTTGCTGCATTAGGGGGTATTCACTTAGCAAAGTGAATCAGTGTTTACTTCAATCATACAATTATATGTAAAAGCCTTTTTTTTCTATTTCCCCAGTGCATGAGTCCCTATTTTACTGAAGAAGTGTTTTCTTGCAGTTTGTGTCCCCACTTGAGAGATTTCCATCACTTCCTGTATTAACTGTCCTGACTCCATGTGTTAAAATGAGCATTAGTCATCTCATGTAGGCGCTGCTCTCATTTTTTATCATCTGTGTCCTATTGGGTAGATTTCCCTTCATTTCCTTTCCTGTAGACTCAGACAGGAAGTGATACAATATATTTCCAACATGAGGGTACTCCCAATTAGACAGTTGTCATGGGAACAAGTGTCCCTCTTGGAAGACCTACCTTCTGTTCCTTTTCTGGTGGCAACTCAAAATTTTGGATTTCCCCTCACTTGTATTCCCATTGACAATGCTGCACAATTAGTGAATATTCCTAATGAGAATATAGACAGCAAGGTGGTTCTAACCCTTCCTCATCCTGTGCAAACTTAAAACATGTTTTGTCTTTAGTTTTATTTTAAGTTATTTTTAATAGAACCTGTTTTTCTGCTCCCCAAGCCCTACTTAGCCATGGTTTCTATGCACTGTACTGCCTACAAGTCTGAAAGAACTCAAAACAGTTTGTAATAAATGGCTGTATCATATCTGTGCTGTAATCCAATGGTTTTGGATGTACAGTTAGCCCAGAAACAAAAAGGATAGATTATTGTTTGGATCTGTCATGGAAATGAGGCATGATGATAACTTTGCTTCTATTTTAAGAGGGATCTACTCTGCTTTTTAAATATTTATATGCAATAGCAAATTTTGTTTTTGTTTAAACTTTTTGTAAATGGCAGAAATTACCAAGTTGAAAAAAGCATACAGCATTTTTAACACACCCAGTTGCCAAGATCAAAACAAATACAACATATCTTTCACGATTCTAAGACAGAAAATAATACTAACATCTGGTTTAAGATTTTAAAGCCTTTGCACATTATCTTTCTCAGGTTCAGAAATGATTACTGTATATACTCGAGTATAAGCCTACCCAAATATAAGCCAAGGCACCTAATTTTACCACAAAAAAATGGGAAAACGTATTGACTCGAGTATAAGCCTAGGGTGAGAAATGCGCAGCTACTGTAAGTGGAAAAGACGGTCAACGATGCCCATTTGCAGCTTCACTGTGTCCATTTGCATGCCTCACTGTGCCCATTTGCAGCCATAGGTCCCCTGAACTTGGTAGTTAAGGGTTCCTAGATGCCCCCTAGCTGCAGCCAAAATTTGGGGTTTCTGGACCCAAAGGGTCCCGAAATGACATTGCTGCAGATGGACACAGTTGACCGACTTTGGGACCCGTATTTCGGGGCCACTTAGTGCTAGGAACCCCAAATTTGATGTGCAGACCCAGTGGAACTAGTGGGGTTCCTAGCACTAAGTGACCCCGAGATACGGGGCCCCAAAGTTGGTTCGGAAAATGTCAAGCACTTTTCTGAGGCAGAGAATTACATTTTCCGAACCGAATTTGGGGCCCCGTATCTCGGGCCACTTGGTGCTAGGAACCCCAGCTTTGGATATGTTGTAGTGCTAGTTCCAAATTTGGGGTTCCTAGCACCAAGTGGCCCCGAGATATGGGGCCCCAAAATCGCTTCGGAAAATGTAATTTTCTGCAGTAGAAAAATGCATGACTCAGTATTAGCCGATGGGGGAAATTTCAGCACAAAAAAATGTGCTGAAAAACTTGGCTTATACTCGAGTATATACAGTAAGTACTATCTGGTTAGTTACTGTATATTTGCTATTGAAATAGTTTGTATCATTAGAAACTATAGGGAGAGTTACTAAAACTGGAGAGTGCAAATTCTGGTGTAGCTCTGCATAGAAACCAATCAGCTTCCAATCAGCTTGTCTTTTAGGCCACTATTTTTTCTACAGGAACTTAATTATACTACAGTTTTTTTATGTGATCATGATGCATGTTGCTTCTTACCAATCTAAATATTGTAGCTATATGCTATGCTTATGGGTTCACTCACCAAATAAAACAAACTAAATGTAATAATTATGAATTTTATTTACAATGAGCTAAGGAGACAATGCTAAGTTTCCTAGTAATGGGTCAGAATCCTTGCATCCATCTTAAAGCATGGACTGCTTGAAAAGAATAAATAAATAAATAATGCCACACTTGCATATAAAAATTATATTAGAAATATTCTATTCAGTCAAAAACCCATCCAGCATGTGCACTATAAAAAAGCAATAATATGACAAAAAAAAAAAGCCATATTGTTTGTGACATAACTGGGATGTTTCAAATAGCCGAAAAATGTAGTTGACATTTTAGATAAATAGAGCTTTGTCCTTTTTTGATCTAAAGAAACCATTCAAATACACTGTTGTCAGTAATGTTTTGTATCTCAGATTGAATTATATGGTTTTCAAGCTAATTATGACTATTATTATTCCTTTTCTCAGTGCTATTTATGTTATTGTTAAAAAAGTAATCTTACGCATACCCTGCGTACACACGAGCGGACTTTTTGGCGGACTAGGTCCGACGGTCTTTCCGACTGACTTTCTACGGAGTTCCGACAAACTTTTCGAATGAACGGACTTGGCCACACACAATCGCACTAAATTCTGACGGATTTGAACGTGATGACGTACGACGGACTAGAATAAGGAAGTTCGTAGCCAGTAGCCAATAGCTGCCCTAGCGTCATTGTTTGTCCGTCGGACTAGCACACAGACGAGCGGATTTTTCGTTAGGAACTGGGTCCAGTGGAGTTCCGGCGGGAAAATTTAAAACCTGTTCTATTTCTAAAGTCTGTCGGATTTTTCGACAGCAAAAGTCTGAGCCCACACACGATCGAATTGTCCGACAGATTCGTTCTGTCAGATCTTTGCTGTCAAAGTCCACTCGTGTGTACGTGGCATAAGAGGTTTAATCATAACGAATGATGGGTGACCTGATTAGTCCAAGCTAACATTACAAGTTGAATGAAATTATTCATTAGGGGATAAATGTTTTTAAGTTTTTAACATCCATGATCCTGTAGGTTTGGGATAGCACTATGTAAAGTCACAGGAAACCAAGGCAGGGTCCTGGATGGGAGAAATGTGTACCCATTGTTTGAGGTTGCTGATCCACCATTAAAATGGGATAGCAGCCTTAAGTAGTTGTCCATAATGACTCATTTGACAATCTGAGGTCCCGTTAACTTCTTAGGCTACAACTATTTTGTGAATTGTTGTGACAGGTGATGCATTTGGGTCTGCGGTAACTGGTCAGCATGATATTTCCAGCAGTGTATCTGGTGGAGGCAGACAGCAACAGTGCCCCAAGGTGGGCTAAGACCACCTCCATTTGCTTGGCATAACTGTTTGAGTCTGCCACTGGTAAATCATAACATACCTTCTCTGGTTCCATTGATAGAAACAGAGCAAGGAGGCTGGCCTATTGGCCCTAAGGCCATCCCTCTCTCTTGGCTGTGAGTTAAAACATAGTTACATAGTCAGGTTGAAAAAAGACACAAGTCCATCTAGTTTGCTCCAGCAGGGTAAAAAATTCCTTACTGATCCCCACAGAGGCAATCGGATATTCTGTGGATCAAATATGGATAGGAATGCTTCCACATAATTATAGAGAGTGAGCTTTTGCAAGAAATGGCTGGCCATCACCATCACTGGTTTGCTAGGGGCAACAACCACCTTCAAGCGATCCACCAGAGGGGTCAACTGGGCCAGCACACACTCCTTCTGAGCCTTCAGCTGTATTGCCTGGGACTGCTGCGCTTGTATCAATAGGGCTAAGGTCTGTGGTGAACCCGAACTTTTACATCTCATCCATGCCTCCATCAAAGGTTTTAAGTGCCTGTGCTGCTTTGACCCAGGACATATACAAAAGGCACTGGCCATTTAAATGTCGGTCACTTTGCTGCAAAACAACTTTCCTGGTTAGATTGCCCAGCCAGACACCAATTGTGATATTTGGGGTTCTGGATCACCAGCCAGCTGACTTTGTAAAAGCAAACAGTCTTTATCTTTCAAGAGAGCAATGAAAACAGTCTTTTTCCAGCATGAAACAAACAAAACAGTCCATCACTCTGGTGCACAAAAACAAAATGTCTGCTCACCGCCAATATAAACTGGTCCCACAACAGGGTTTCAACTCCCTGCCTGTACCAGTGGTCCAAAGAAAAGGTCACAGGTCAGCAATATCTCAGTAACAAAAATTTGTGGGGGAACAAACAAACTGAAAAATTCTGAAAAAAAAACGCATCAACTTTAGCCTCACTGTTCCCATCAAACTCTGCCCCTGTGCCCATCAAACGCTGCCACTGTGCCCATCAAACGCTGCCACTGTGTCCATCAAACGCTGCCACTGTGTCCATCAAACGCTGCCACTGTGTCCATCAAATGCTACCACTGTGCCCATCAAATTCTCCCACGCATGAATCTATCTATTGGTGATAGAGGGGGTGGCTTGAGAGAGGGGGCAGCGCCTGTGTGCCCTTATGGATACTCTCCTTCTCACAAGTGTATTCTGCTCCAGGGGGCGTGGCGACCGAGCTCTGAGATGGCCGCTTAATCTGAGAGCTCCGCTTGCCAGCCAGAGAGATCGCTCACCATCCGAGTATTCCAGCACTCAATCCGGCCCTGAAACGACTCCAGTGACCGGCGGGACAGCACGGAGATGGCCAAGAGAAGAAAATCTGCGCCACAGCCACAGAAAATGGCTAATTTCTTTGCTGCTAAACCCCGCGGGCCTACGCAAGATGGCGGCGGAGGCCCGATGCCGCCGCGCTCTAAGGAACAGGCCGCACACCACAGAAACGGGAACGGAGGCCTCCGCACACCGCAGGGACACATCCATCACACAAGCGAACCGTCCTCAGGCACATCTAGCCCTTCTACAAGGAGCCCAGCAAAGTCCAAACCCAGGCTGACCTCACCTGACAGGCAGCAGGCCGCACAAGAGATGGAGGTAAGCGCCCAGCAGGGATATGGGACTGCAGCAACATCATCCTCCCACTCTCCTGACCCCATAGCAGATTTCCCCACAGCAGACAGGCCCATATCAGATACGATGCTGAAAGAAATGCTGCTATCCCTTAGGTCTGCTCTGCACACTGATATGGTGAAGGGGATCAACCAGTGCCACAAAGAAGTGCAAGCTCTTGGGGTTAGAGTAGACAGAATCGAGCACAAGATGGAGGAGTACACCACTACCTACAATGTGATGGTAGATGCTCAGGCAGCACAGGGGGAGGACATCGCATGGCTGAAGGACAAGGTCTCTGACCTTGAGGACAGAAGCAGACGCAATAACATTAAACTGAGGGGAATCCCAGAATCTGTCCCAGCACCTCAACTCCTGCAGTACGCCCAAACGCTGTTTTCCACATTGGTACCTACCCTCACAGCTCAGGACTTAATTATTGACAGGATCCACAGGATCCCCAAACCCTCCTTCCTGCCTGAAGGTACACCAAGAGACACACTGCTGAGGATACACTTCTTCCACGTGAAAGAACAAATCCTTCAAGCTGCACGCAGACAAGATGCCGTCCCACAACAGTACATAGACCTACAAATCCTACCAGATTTGTCTAGGTACACATTACAAAGAAGACGCAACCTGGCCACTGTCACTAAGGCCCTGAGGAACCATAAGATCCTGCACAAGTGGAAGTACCCAGCTACCCTTATCATTACACACAACGGTGTGACGAAAGCTGTTGCCACCATGGAAGAGGGCATTGCCACACTACAACAATGGGGGATTCTCCCAGACCTAGCAGCGCACCCAGCGCACCCACCCTCAATGCCACTCCCACAACCACAGCAGCTCCAGGAAGACTGGCAAGTAGTCTCACATAAACGCAATAACAAGAAGAATGCTGGAAGTAGCTCTTGATCTAAGCTTACAGTCTACACAATTCTCTCTGGTTGAAGGAGTTCAACCTAAACTCCAACCACCCAGTTACCAAGTTAGCAGACATGTCTGCACACGGATCGATTTACAGATCTTTTTTTACATCTGGTCAACCCACCCTTGTTTTGTTTTACTTTTTCTTTACCTCTCGTTTTAGCTACAGTGAAATACCACTCTGGACATCACCCTCCATCATCCTGGTGACACTCACTACTGCCCTGTTGCCTGAACTGCACCGGAGACAGAACTTCCTCCACCACTGTGAGTACCTGTGCACTGCACCACGCACACCTCCCTCCTCGCCTCAACAATGTCTCTCACATTTTTATCTCTGAATGTCAGGGGGCTAAACCACCCTGCTAAAAGATTTTCTATGTGGCAGGAGGCCCGCAAACACAAAGCAGACATACTCCTCATTCAGGAGACACACTTCCAACAAAAAAAAGCCCCTGCATGCTCTAACAAAGCATACCCACATATATTCTCAGCTTGCACCCCGGGCAGCAAGACAGGAGGTGTTATGGTGGCCATTAAAGACACCGTATCCTTCACGCTCAAGGACTCCTTCATAGACGACAGCGGACGGTATATTATCATCACAGGAGACTTGGATAACATACCGATCACCATAGTAAACCTCTACACGCCGAACAGACACCAAACAAGGTTCCTCAGACGAGTCTTAAAGAAAACAGAGTCCCTACTGTATGGTAGGCTCATCATTGGAGGTGACTTTAACCTTATAGCAGATCCTACGATGGACACCACCACTGCCAACCCGCAGAGACCACCTAACTTGCAACATATCCTGAACACGCATGACCTGTTTGATACCTGGAGATGTCTCCATGCCAACGAAAGGAATTATACCTTCTTTTCCACAAGGCACTGCTCGTATTCTAGAATAGATATGTTTGTAACCGATAAATGGCTATTGCAGCGAGTCCGGTCGACTGAGATACACGATATCGGGTGGTCTGACCACGCTGCAATCACGTTATCTCTCAATGTACAGGGTGTCTCTCCCTCACCCCCTATCTTTGGCGATGCAACGTAAAACTCCTACAAGAACCTAAACTGTTTCCTACCATATCCCAACGCATCACAGACTACTTTAGAACCAACGACACTACTGACATGAACCCTTTCTCGGTCTGGAATGCCCATAAGGCGGTCATGAGAGGCATACTTATCCAATTAGGAGCAATAGAGAAAAGAAAATATAACACCAAACTTAATACAATACTAACTGAAATCCGGACGCTAGAAGCTGCAAACAAAACACTCCCCTCACCGACCACAGCCACCACACTATCCAACCTTAGGAGTACTTTAAGAGAACTCCTTACACAACAATTTGACAAACACCTGAGAAGGTTACAACTTAACTCATATGCTAACGCCAATAGGGCGGGTAAATACCTGGCACACAGAATAAAAGCAGCACGTACCAAAACAAAAATAGCATTCTTACTCCACCCTACCACACACAATAAAATATATAACCCAAAAGATATCGCGGATCAATTTGCTGAATTTTACGGAGCCCTTTATAACCTAAACACAGATGCTTCAACACCCCAACCGACCCCTGAAAATATCCAAAAATTTTTGCAGAAAATCAACCTTCCATCCCTGTCAGAGGAACACTTATCCATGCTTAACACCCCATTTACTGTCCCAGAGATTGAAAAAATTACCTCTTCGCTACCAAATGGTAAATCCCCAGGACCTGATGGCTTCGGAAATGAATACTATAAGGTCTTTAACAGCCATCTTGCCCCATACCTACTCAAAGTATTCCACAAAGCTAGTGAAACGTCCTCCTTTCCTCCTGAGATGCTGAGAGCCCACATCATAACAATCCCAAAACCAGGCAAAGAACCTACCACCCCAGCCAATTTCAGGCCAATATCCCTCCTAAACTCGGACGTTAAAATCTATGCCAAACTAATAGCGAAACGGTTAACCGACATCATCCCAGAGATTATACCAAAGGACCAGATGGGCTTTGTGAGGGGGAGACAGACCTCGGACGCCACACAGCGTATTATTAATATCATTCACTATGCCACGTCCACTAAAACGCCTTCTCTGCTTCTATCCATAGATGCAGAGAAGGCGTTTGACCGTGTACACTGGAAATATATGGAAGCTGTATTAACAAAATTTGGGTTTGAAGGCCCAATACTCACTGCCATAATGGCCCTATACTCATGCCCCTCGGCACAAGTCTACACATCAGGTACTCTATCCAAAAAGTTTGAGATCTCAAATGGTACTCGCCAAGGGTGTCCCCTCTCTCCAACTATATTCAACTTAATGATAGAACCGCTGGCGGAACATATGCGCACAAATGCTGCCGTAAAAGGCTTCCAGATAGGTAAGACTAAACAGGTTATAAATCTTTTTGCGGATGACGTCATACTGCTACTAACTGAACCACTGACTTCCCTCCCAACAGCACATGAAATCCTTTCGGAATTTGGGTCAGTTTCCTACTACAAGGTAAACTTCACCAAATCCCAGATCCTGGACCTAGGGGTGCATAAACATGTCAGGCACAGACTACAGAACTCTCTGCCATACTCATGGACCAATAGCTGCATAACGTACCTGGGCATCTTAGTATCTAACAACACGTCTACTCTGGCAGACATCAATCTCAAACCACTCTTAGCCAAATTAGATAAACAACTCACTGACATAAGCAAATGTGAAATCTCTTGGCTTGGCAGGGTTGCAGCCTATAAGATGTCCATACTTACGCGATCTACCTGGAAATACACCTGGGGTGGGAAAAAGGCTAGATGTCCACGCAGCAGCCTCCTACCACATAAATCCGTGGGGGGAGCTGGATATGTGGACATACAAGACTACTTATGGGCCACTAGGCTGGACCAACTAAAACACTGGTTTTCACACCCAGAACGCCCACTATGGGTCGACATTGAAAGGGCACTTTCCCCCACAAACGATCTTGTTTCCTTTCTAATGGGAGACATCTGGGATCCTTGGGATACCGGAGGCCTACCACCAACTTTAAAAGTGAATCTCCAAGCCTGGAGATTTCTACTATCACATAGGACCACTGATAGCAAAGAGATAGCGTACGAGTTCCCAATCGAACTCTTAGAGGCCAAGATTCCATACCTCAAAACCACTACTTTTACAACACACAACTTATGCTACATACAAGACCTGTTTACAGACTGCACTCCCAAAAGCACGGCAGCACTTATGACCGAATATGACCTCCCTAGAGACCTATGGTTCTCCTGCACGCGCATTTCCCATTTCCTGAGAGCACACCCTTTACCCACTATTACCATACCTTTTAAAATCTGGAGATTCTACTCCAAAACAACACATTCAAACAAAGGTATATCCTTATTCTACAATTTTCTGAATAGCAAACGAGACTTTAATAAATCATCAGCTCTCAGTAAGTGGGAAAAAGACCTAAACTCTGCTTTCTCCGACGACCAATGGTTACATGCATTTAGCACGATACAAAAAGCCTCACATTGTGTAAATCACTGGGAAATGACCCTGAAGATAGCCAACAGGTGGCATTACACGCCATATAGACTCTCCATCTTCTTTCCATTATCATCTCTGCTATGCTGGAAACAGTGCGGCCACGTAGGTAACCTAATGCATACACTCTGGGAATGCCCAAGTCTAACCAGTATATGGAACAAGACCTTCCAACTACTTTCGGATCTTACAGGCATACTAACTGCCCCTAACCCCTCGCTAGCGCTACTACACATAGGTCTAGAACTCTTCCCACAAGGGGATAGGGCTATGGTGACTCATATATTGCTAGCAACAAGGACTATCATACTTCGTAACTGGAAAAGCACTACTGCCATTAATATATCCGAAGTTATAGATTTGGTCAATAAAAATTACTCTTTTGAAAGGTTAATTGCCATAAACTCGCTCCGATGCAAACAATTTGATAGCGAATGGAAACTCTGGACTGATAAGTTTAAACATATGTGAGGCAACACCTTTGACGCCAATGTCACTGTTAATGTTACTGTTAATGTCAATGTTAATGATAATAGTATAACCCTTTGTATGGTATACGCATGACACGTCAATACTGCCATCATATGGAATGTATTCACTGTAACTACAGTCTTTATAAGCGGCACTGCCGCTCACTGTACAACTCCCCCCTTTTTTTATTTCTCCCCTTCCCCTCCCACCTCCCATTTATGTTTCCCTCTTGATTCCCCCTCTTCATATATTGTAAGTTTTGAAATTCAATAAAAAATATTGATTTAAAAAAAAAAAAAAGTGTATTCTGCTCCACACAGCACTTCATAAACCCCTGCTGACTGGTTCCTATTCTTTTCAGCACTCTCTCTCAGGTGGGTTAGCCCTTGCAGGACCACTTTACCCATCGTCAGAGTTGGAGGCTTTTTCTCACACTGTCTTTGATTTCAGAAATGTGTTTAAAGCCCAAATTAGACTGGAATTCAATGTAAAATTTGATTCAAATTTCAATTAGAATTTTGGAAATGCAGACTAATTTTGTTTTGTTTTTGGAGCATTTGGTAAACTTTGTTTATACTGTAATTTGCATATATCCAAATCTTAGAATAATGAAAAAGTTGTCTGAATATTTATTCAGAACAAAACGAACCGATAATATAACCAATAAAATAAACCCATGACTTTTAACCACCCCTCCCTCTAGAGCTTGGCCCCCAACCCCAACTTTATTCCTATCAGTTAAACTAAACCTATCCCTCAAAGTGGAACTAAGTGATTTTGGTTTCAAAGGAGCTCCTGCAATAATGTGCAAGTATGCACAGCATATGTCTTATTATGGGAATTTCTTCCAATTCTTGTATAGATTGCTGCTCCAGTGATGTAATGTCTGCCCAATTCCTTTTCGTACCAGTGCTTCCATCTTCTCCTGGTCTTTTTATGGGTCTGGAATCGTTAGCAGTCTTGATTGACCAGGCAGGAATGATGTAACCCCTATGCATAGAATAAGCAATATTTTTACGCAATTAACTTTTTAACACTTTCTTTTTATAACATCACTATTGTAATAGAAATATAAACACAAGTTATATTTGACAATCCAATACTTACTTGATAAATTTCCTTTCCCTGAGTGCAGCTTCTATGCTGGCCATTTCTTTCTACATCTTCTTGTATTCCATGCAAGCTTTAACAGCCTTTCCTCTGCTGCTTACTTTGAATGTTCAAAAACGATGTACTGTATCATATGGTACCTTGCTGCCTGCAAGCAATGATCTCAGTGTTGGCTTCCTCTCAGCATCTCTGTAGTTCAGAAGTTAGGCTCTGTGAAATGTGTGACATAACAGTACATAGTCACTGGGCATTGTGGATACATGTCACAGAATTCAAGGAAGAAAATGTGCAGGGAGTACATTTACAAACTTCAGGATTGTTCAGATTAATAGAAGTAGGCTAGAAATAACTGAAATACAATGTTGAGTTTAATAACCGATTTTACATTTTGATCATAGATATGCTTAATTGACATTGTACCATCAAGCAACAGTATATAGCTACAGTGCCAGTGGGGACAATATAAGACTGCAGATATATTGTAAAGAAGGTTTTTACTAACAAACCGCAGGATTTGCAGAAGCCTTGCTCTGAATTGGTACATCATTCAGAGTATTTTACTTTGTAATGCAAAGTATACAAAAATAAAATTGATATACATCATTTAACATCTAATGTACTATTGCTTGTATGGGAGCAGAGTTTGACAAAAAAGGTTTATTGCCAAAATCAAAATTCACACTATTAAAACAAACAAAATCTTCCTTAAAAAGCTGCTGTACTCCTAACAGACATGTGCTTGTTTGCATCTTCAGGAGAGAGCTTGCAATCACTAGGTTAAAAAGGTCTACTTTTTTAAACTTCCTAATAACTATAATGCATACAAAGGTATCATCACTATAGCTCTCCCATTGTGCCATCTTCAAAAAACAGAATGGTTATCATTATCAATGCCAGAGGGCAATATTATTGTCAATGTAAAAACATGATTGACTTATGATTCTTCATGCAGAAATTAGCATTCAAGCTGCTTTTAGCTATTTGAAAGCCTATTAGTGATGCAGTGTCTGAACTGTACAATTAGCAGTGCAGCATCTGAATTGTACAATGTGTTGTTATGCTGATAAGGAGAAGTTAAATTAGATAGTTGTTATAACTGTGATGGCACAGTGTATAGTCATACATTCTGCACTTGTGTAATAGTAGATTGAAGTTTCTTGAACCTTTCTCAAGTTTAAGGGGTTGTTAACCCACAATTCACAATTCACACTTTCCGCTCTGTTTATTAATGTAATCTGCCCCTGTGTCTGTGCCTTATTAAAAAAATGCAGCTATAAACGTGATTTCAGAGCACCGCTCATGTGACCAGCCAACTCTCTCTTCTCTCTCAGCTTGACAGCTGCAGCGGGTGGGGCCAAGATTCCCCCGCTGATGTCAGTCAGGAGAGTAGAGAACCGGCCAGTCATGTGAGTGCTGAGTGGCGCTCTGAAATCAGGTATATATAGGCATTTTTTTTTATACTGCACAGACACAGGGGCAGATTACATTATGAAACAGAGGATAGTGGAATTGCGAACTGTCATTTAAGCAGCAGGAGGGAAGGGGAGGGCGCGGACACGAAGCTGACAGGCAGGGAGGGGAGGGGGTGAGGACAGAGGAAGACAGGAGACACAGCAGATGAAGGAGGCACGTAAACTGACCACGTTGTCAGGGCTCAGCAGCCATGATAAACCGTTGTCAGTTTATAAAGGGGAGAGCAGAAAGAGGCAGGATCAGCCAGGTATTTCTGGTATTACAGGGGGCCAAATTACACAGCACAAGCACTGTGCTGTTGTTCATGCTTTAAGCACTTATGGACCACCCGCCATCTTTTTACGTCGGTATTTTGAAGAGGGTTATTGTTGTTATGGCAGCAGCTAGCTACCACTACCTTGGTATCTTCTTCTTCAGAGGGTGGTCCGCTTTCAGATAAAAGTGGTCTCTGTGGTGGATTTGCCACAAGATCACTTTTATTGGCGGCTGGAGAGGGCCCCCCCTCCCACCACGCTCTGGTGCCTTCCGACGCTTACCGGAGCCATCGCTAGCAGCGGAGGCGATTGGGTCCTGCCCCCCAGAGACATATTTTTTTTTCAAATTACATTTAATTTTTTTTTTATTACATTTTTGTGTAAATATGAGATCTGAGGTCTTTTTGACCCCCAGATCTCATATTTAAGAGGTCCTGTCATGCTTGTTTCCTATTACAAGGGATGTTTACATTGCTTGTAATAGGTATAAAAGTGACACTTTTTTTTTAAAAGAACAGTATAAAAATAAAAAATAAAAGGTAAAATAAATATGAAAAAAAATTTGAACGCGCCCTATCCCACCAAGCTCACGTGCAGAATCAAACGCATACGTGAGCAGCCCCCGCATATGAAAACGGTGTTCAAACCACACGTGTGAGGTATCGCCGTGATTGTTAGAGTGAGAGCAATAATTCTAGTCCTAGACCCCCTCTGTAACTCAAAACATGCAACCTGTAGAATTGTTTAAATGTCGCCTATGAGTTTAAGGGTAAAAGTTTGTCGCCATTCCACGAGCGGGCGAAATTATGAAGTGTGACATGTTGGGTATCAATTTACTTGGCGTAACATTATCTTTCACAACATAAAAAAAATTGGACTGACTTTACTATTGTCTTATTTTTTACTAAAAAAAGTGTATTTTTTCCAAAAAAAGTGCGCTTGTAAGACCGCTGCACAAATACGGTGTGACAATAAGTATTGCAACAACTGCCATTTTATTCTCTAGGGTTTTAGAACCCCCAAACATTATATATATTTTTTTCTAAGTAATTTTTTCTAAACACCTAATCTCATAAAGAGGCTCGATCCTTAAGTGGTTAAAGGAACAGGATCTTTTTTTTTTTTTTTTTTTTTTTTTTTTAGGGTAACAAACGCTTTAAGCAGCAGCTCAATAAATATTTACAAAATGCACATTTTATCTGGATACATGTACAAGAGCATGTTGTCAATTTAACATCAGGAAAACTATTGCAGGATTGGAGAAAAGGAAATTCTGGTGTATGGCATAGTGAGAAATTTCAAACAATTTGGTTGTAACACATGTTATCACATGCAGCAAAGCAATACACCTATGTTTCAGAATGCTGCAAAGTACAGTAGCACGGTAACACATTATATTGCCTTGCTATATGGTGCACGCCCAAAAAAGGGTCAAGTACTATTTTCTGTGCTATATGGTGAATTGGCAGCCCATTATAAAATATTTGGGTTGCCTTTGTGTAATGTGATTTAATGCACAGCATACATGTGAAGCTTAAAAAAACCCAACAATTTATTTGTTAAAATGTCTGAAATATTACAAAATTCACATGGAATGTAGATACACACAAAGTAAAATAGAACTGATTGATAGTCAAACTATTAAAAAAAGCATATAATAAAGATAAAGTATAGATGAGAAAAATATATGATAATACTGGGAAGATATATTTTACTTATATGCATAATGTTGGAAAATGGATGACAAATGCATATAAGAAGGTGGTAAGAAAAATAATAATTGCTGACCTAAGAACTCCATCTAAAGTTGATAAATAGATCCTTTATATCAATAAACAGGTACTCAAAATTCTTCATAGAGGTGAAAAGAAAATGCCCTAAATGTCCTTCAAATTGTCGAGTTTTAAATTATAAGTTTTTTTCTTGTCAAATTTGTTTATTGAAATTTAATAGATCAGAAAACAAGTTCAAAAGCGATACAGGAATATAATATGTTAGGATACAGTATAATTCCTTAATATGACTAAAGATAAAATTTGTCTCCTACTTCAAATTAGTCAAAAGATTAATAACTCAGAGAGACAATTTCCTAAACTGTTCAAGAGAGAAAAATTCTAAACATTAACAATGATAATATAACGAAGTCTCAAAATAATAATAATTTGAGATTACTCAATAAAGGAAGCATTAAGGGATTATCGCTCTCATATTTCATGCAGGAGTAAATTTCTGTGTTTTTGTAATATCATAAGAAACAAGGAATGCAATTAAAAGTAAAGCTATTTGAACCTGATGAAGAGAAAGAAGAGGTATAATAAAGAGGAAAAAGAAAGGTAAAGCAGTGAAGGGGTTAGAAAAGGAAGAAAAGAGAAGAGAAGAAGGAAATAGAAGAGATGGGATCTCCGGGGCAAGGTGTGGTTTCAGTTACTGCATTACTGGAGAGAGTTGTTGGTTTTAAATTCAAAAGGGCTATCAAAGGATCAGGAAAAATGGACACTACAATTAATGTCGAGATCATGTGGAATATATCTTTCCAAAATCTTTTGACATTTGGACAAGTCCACCATATATGAAGATGTGATCCAGATTAAATACAGACAAAAAAAATATGAGGAGCAATTGGGGGCAAATTTCACAATTCTTGTAGGGACTAAGTACCAACGTGTAAGTACTTTGTAATTAGTTTCTAAAGCAGCTATATTTTGAGAGGTAGATTTCGTAGTAATCCAAATCTTGTCCCATACTGCTGTTTCCAACGAAAATCCAAGATCAGATTCCCACTTGGCTACACATGAAGGCGGACTAAAATCAGGTTTTAAAATTAGTTGGGCATAAAGGTTCAAAATAAGTCCTTTTGCATGGGGGTCATGTTTACATATATTCTCAAAATATGACAATTTATCAAGTGCAAGTCCTCCGTGGATATTAGGCATGAAAAATGTTTTAATCTGGAGATATCGGAAAATTTCTGAGTTTGGAAGTCCATGAATTTTGCATATGTCAGGGAATGTTTTTTAAAAGAATTTGAGGATATAACATCATTTAGTTGGATTAATTTAGAGGTGGCCCATGCTTTAAACAATTTAGGAAATTTCCAAGCGGGGCAAAAAAGAGGATTCTTAAGAAACGATAAGAGTGGATTATGGGGAGATTGTAGGCCACATATCAATTTAGATCTGTCCCATATTAGAAGGGAATGTTTAGTAATCTGATTTTTAAAGTTTTTTTCCGATCAGAGAGTTGTAACCATAAGAGATTAGATATTAATAATGGGTCACAATCTATAGATTCCAGAGCTACCTAGGGTGGTATTTCATTGGTTGAATGGTATTTAGGTATTTGTGCCAAATAAAATAACTAGATAAATTAGGAAATCCAAGACCACGTTTACATTTCGGAAGGTATCATTTATGTTTAGGCAAACAGAGTATTGAAGAACCCCAAACAAAGGTTGTTAATTTACACTGAAATATTCCTAAAAAGTAAGTTGGGACCGAGATGGGTAAAACCCTGAAGAGATAAAGAATTTTAGGTAGTATAGCCATCTTAATAACATTGATCCAAGATATGGGAAGAGGGGACCACTGAGTTAACAAATTGGTAATCTGATGTAAGATGGGTGAAAAATTAGCCCTAAAGAGTTCAGAGAGATTGGGCGTAAGATTAATTCCTAAGTATGGAAGACAGGTAGTAGACCATGAGAAAGGTAGAGATGCTTGTGCCTGTTGTACAGCTGAAGGAGATAGCGAAAAATTTAGTGCCATAGATTTTTGAGGATTAAGGACTAGACCAGAAATATGTTAGCAAAATTATTGAGTTTTCGAATAAGATTAGGAGCTGAGATATGTGGGGAGGACATAAAGATTAAAATGTTGTCTGCAAAAAGACAAGTTTTGTGATGATGTCCAGCTCAACTCAAGACCTCCTAATTGAAGGATCAGAGCGAATGGATTGGGCAAGGGGTTCAATAAGTAAGGCAAATAAAAGTGGAGATAGTGGACAACCCTGTCGCGTACCTCTGCAGATATTAAATGGATTTGATTTATACCCTGCATATTTTACATATGCTTTAGGGTTATCATATAAAGATGAGATCCAACTGAGGAAATGAGGACCAAATCCCCAGCGTTGTAGGACATGTAGGTAGGGCCACAAAACTGTATCAAATGCTTTTTTGATATCTAGAAAACAAACAAAGAATTTGTCTTGATTTGGCAGTATGCAAACTATATTTTTTTTTTATGACCTAGAGATTGGGGAAATGTTAGGGAAAAAAATGATTATAGGTTTGGATGATTAATCTACAATAAAATATTATTGTATGTTCCAAGTTTTTAAACTAATTCTAAGTTATGCCAAAAAAATTTTTCAATGCACTTAAATATTGTTTGCCTAATGAAAGTTATTTATTTGCATTACAGACATTATTAAACATTTGTAATTAATTATATTTAGTGTAATTAAAGGGGAGGTCTACCCTAAAAAAAATGCATAAAAAGGCTCCAAAAATGGCTGTTGCTAGGCAGATCGTCCTAATCTGCCTCTTCCTATTCCACGGTGATCTTCGGTCTTCTCCTCCTCACGTTGTCTTCTGGTGAATGGGGCGCGGTGTGTTGTGGGAACTGTGTGTGTCCCTCAACACAGCGCGCCCCATTCACAAAGCGCAGTGCGACTGGCGCATGCACAGTAGGAAACGGGCAGTGAAGCTGCAAGGCTCCACTGCCTGTTTCCCTTACTTTGAATGGCGGCACCACAGGCACCCTAGAAAGGTAAGTGCTTATTAAAAGTCAGCAGCTACAGTGTTTATAGCTGCTGACTTTTACATTATTATTTTTTTCTCTGGCCCACCACTTTAAATGATAATCTGTTCATTTACTAACACAACTCTAGAGAGATTATCACCTTAGCTCTGTAAAGTAGCAGCTGTGGATGTAAGTCATGGAAATAAGCCCAGAAGGTATGGCGAAAAACATGACAGTGATGAAAATCAATTGCTAGCTTTCAGATAAGCATACTTGTTACATCAACATATACGCTAGAATGCTTGACTGAAAAGACATCCATATCAGCAGTGCTTGCTTTAGGTTTCAGGCAGATCCAGGCTCATATGAATGGCCAATACAAACTAAAATCAGATAAGGAACGTGAAAACTGTGTGAATATAGCTGTCCATACAATATGGAATCTGATTGTACAATCTCTGTACAATTTCCTTTAGATTTAATAGAGAAAATTGAGTACTGTCCGTGATACTTTTTTTATTTGCACTAACATATCAGTACTCAATTTTCTCTGTCACAATTGCACTAATATGGCTACAATCACTTCAAGTATGATGGAAGATACTTTAGATTTAATAAAACTATGTTTAAGAGGACTAACCTGAACAATGTATTCAATTTGTATTAAATCATACAGGTCCTTGCACTACATAGTTGATGGTAGATCTAAAGGAGAGCTACCAGATTATACAGTGTATGGACACCTTTAAAGTGTGTCTCAACCGTAACAATTTACTTTTTTTTATTTGCTCCATGTTAAATTTACAATTGGAAGTGTTTTGTTATATTTGTTCAATAATTGCAAACGCATACCTGTTGATAATGGCAAAAATCTAGTGAACTGATATCTCCCTGTGCCTTTTGCCTCTTCTGTTTACCGTTAGCAATGTACCCAGGTATCCCTTCAGGTCTACAGAAAACCTCCCACCTTAAGTAATAGATAAGAGGAATAGTGTTCTGTAGCACTGTCCTATGGTAGAAACACAACTCCCCCATGAATACAGTAGAGTGAGTGAGTGTTATCACTCTGGGATATGAAGTGTGTTAAAGTGGTGTGCCCATTAAACAATTTTTTTTTTAAAAGTCAGCAGCTACAAATACTGCAGCTGCTGACTTTTAAGAATCGGACACTTACCTGTCACAGGGTTCAGGGATGCGGGGGAACAAAGCCCCCCCTCGTTTCCCGCTCGCGGCATCAGCATCCTTACTGTGGGCACCCGGCTGTGGCTTCACAGCCAGGCACCCACTGTGCATGCGCGAGTGGCGCCGCACACCGTGATACGCCACAGTCATCTGGGACCTGTCACGTGTCCAAGTTGACTGACTGCACGGAGGGGAAGTGACGTGTTTAGACTAGGCTATGGAAGAGGCAGATTTCGTGGGACCACCTAGCAACAGGGAGAAATAGGTAAGTGAAATTTTTTTTTATCCAATTAATTTGTATTAGCTCATTTGCTGCACATAGGTTAAAACTTGTAATTTTGGGGGAAACACCACTTTAAGGATCACTAGATGAAAATAAAGCAAAAAAGCCAGGAAAAAATTAAAATATATGCAGACCGCATTTCTAAGGACTGGCAAGCTGCAATATATTTACTTTTTGTTCTTGTACACTTTTACTAGTTTACCAACATGTGTGCTCTGTAGTTGGGGGATTCAATAAAGAAATAAGGAATATTTTCTTTTAAATCTTTACCGTCATGTGCACCAGATTCAGGTTGTTCTGCACAAATTCAAAAATAATTACCTCCAGTTTGTAGATGAAACAAATCTGGAGGTAATTATGACCTATTCCTAATTGGTGCACAGAGACAGGCAGCGTGCTTGTCTTTGCCTACAGTGTAGCAGAGCTTCATATTCACAGCTGCTACTCCCTCCCTGTCACTAGTTGTTTTGCACGCTGTCGGCTTCACAACTGACAGCTTCCTAACAACCACTGATGCTGCAGCCTGATATAAAAGCTAAGAAACTAGTTCCCCCTAGGTCACCACTTGCCTAGTAATTGACAGCAGGTAATGGGTGGTTTCTTTAGCCAATAGCTGACTGTCTATTGGCTGAGGATCCACTCAAAGCCTGCTCTCAATCACAACTGGATGGAAACTAGTGCCTGTAAACCCTCATCATGCTCCACCCCCCCAGGTATATAATCCCCCCATTGCTGCAATGTCTGTCAGACAGCTTCAGTAGCAGGGAGGGAGTGCCACTGTATTTTATATGTGTCAACGGCTCTAACTACACTGAAACACTCTTAGCTACTTGAGTAAAGCAATGACTTTTTCTAAAAAAAGCTCAGGTTTCATAATTGGGACTGAAACTGTCACATGTAAAACTGAACCTATTTTGTAAAATACTGTATCTGTTGTTGGTGCTTGTTTTCAGTTGCGATTTGCTGTCACTTTGGGAAATTTTGTTGTGTTTGATTTTTCTTTTCAAATAAAAAAATAAATAAAAAATGGAATTTTGCAGTTTGGTTGTGAGATATAGAAACCTACAAAATTAATAATTCAACCTATATAGTGCAGCGCAACTAAGTAAATATGTGACAAAATTCATTATTCATATCCTAATATACATAATATTGTGAAACCTCAGTCTCTCAAAAATATATTAAATAAAATACAAGAGTCCTTTTGAATCCAAAACAATTTTATATATAAAGAAACATTCTCTTCCACCAACGGTGATCTTCTATAGGTTTTTTTTTCCTTCAATAGTGAGTAAACCACCAACACCAGGTAAAAACTCTGCTCACCTCAAGCAAGAAACAGGCTCATCATTGTAACTCTTCTAGCCCCTCCTTTCTCCTGGGACTTGGCACACTCTCTCCCTTATGCTTTCAGTCCACAAATGGATCATGTGTAGCAAAAAGGCAGATACATAGTGCTTCCCTGTATAAAACTTTATTAAAAGCCCCCATTAAAATCCACTTACAGTAAAGAAATGTAAAAACGCTTGTATAAAACACATCAGCTGGCTCACCACACCATACAAGAACAACGGTGGCAGCATGATGTCATGGGCTCAGCTCCTCCCTCCCTGGCATCATTCTGCCACAGCCGTTCTTGTATGGAGTGGTGAGCCAGCTGGATTTACACAGACACACATAGGCACACCTGCAGCTCTGCAGCTCTCATTGGCCCTCTTATGAATCACCCCCTCCCTTCCTGGCAAACTCTCACTGAAATGAGAGAGAGAGAGTTGTGCATGATGTCATAAGCCTAGGCTTTTTACCAGACAAGAAACAGGAAGTGGGCTGTATAAGGTATTTACTGGCAGAAAAAAAATGTTTTACTATCCAAAGTTAAAACAACAAGCGCAGAAGATTTAATAGATGGAAAGTTGACTGAAGGTCCGCTTTAAGGCCCCTTTCACGCGGGACGGAATCGTATTGATCCCCCCCATGAAGATCCGCTGCTCAGCAGGGATCGCTCAGCTGATGCCCTCTGAGCCGGCTGATGACAGGGCGGGCCCTGCACACTGTGCAGGGACCGCCCTGTCAGTTCTCCGCTCTCCTCTATGGGGGATCTGTCCGTGTTCATCCGATCCGCTCTGCAGACGGATGGAAAAATAGGGTTTTCCTCCGTCTGCAGAATCGGACAATAGCGGAGGCGGACGATAGCGGATACTCATCCGCTGACACCCGCTATCCCATAGACATGCATGTATGTCCGTTTTTCATCCAAAAACGGATGGATGAAAAACGGACATACGGTCCGCATGTGTGAAAGGGGCCTAAGTCAACATTTTAGCATACAATAACTAGAAAGACACAAACTAAATTCACAAGAGGAGATTTAAGGATTACAAAAACATGTATAAAGTCTGTTGTATGCTGATCTAGTCTATTACTTTTGACTATAGACATCCCCTCTGCCTGAAACCATAACATAATTAAACAATCATTTTCTAGTAAGTTATTTAATAGTGCCATCTGTTTTGTATTCACTTTCATTAATTAATTAACAAAGTTATGACCAAACACAATTACACAACAAGCTTTTCCCAACTTAATGCATTAAAGAATCCAAAATAAGCCCATTTTGTGTCTGTAACGTGCTGTACCCTAGAGTTCATGCTCACATAACTAGCCACAACCTGAAGGAGTGAGGCCTGTATGACTTGGAACTTATCATCATTTAGGGAGGTTGTAGTATTTTAAGGGGTTCTCTAGGTCTTGCTGACTAAATATTTGCTTATCTCTGCACAAGAGTAAACATCAGCTGGAAAAGCAATAACTCCATGTTTAACCACTTAAGCCCCGGACCATTTGGCTGGCCAAAGACCAGAGCACTTTTTGCGATTCTGCACTGCATCGCTTTAACTGACAATTGTGTGGTCGTGTGACGTGGCTCCCAAACAAAATTGACGTCCTTTTTTCCCTTAAATTAGGCTTTCTTTTGGTGGTATTTGATCACCTCTGCGCTTTTTATTTTTTGCGCTAGAAACAAAAATATAGCGACAATTTTGAAAAAACAATTTTTTTAACTTTTTGCTATAATAAATATCCCCAAAAAATATATAAACATTTTTTTCCTCAGTTTACGCCAATATGTATTCTTCTTCTACATATTTTTGGGAAAAAAATGCAATAAGCGCTTATTGATTGGTTTGCGCAAAAGTTATAGCATCTACAAAATAGGGGATAGTTTATGGCATTTTAGTCATAATTTTTTTTTACTAGTAATGGCGGCGATCATCGATTTTAAATTTTTTTTATTTTATTTTTTTATCGTGACTGTGACATTATGGCGGACAGATTGGACACTTTTGGCGCGATTTTGGGACCATTCACATTTATACAGCGATCAGTGTAATTAAAAATGCACTGATTACAAATAAATGTGACCGGCAGTGAAGGGGTTAACCACTAGGTGGCGCTGTAGAGGTTAAGTGTGTCCTAGGGAGTGATTTTAACGGTGGTGGGAGGGGATGTGAGTGACACGACACTGATCACCACTCCCAATAACAAGGAGCTGTGATCAGTGTCATTAGGCAGAACAGGGAAATGCTTGTTTACATCAGCATCCCCCCATGAGACAATCGCAGGTATCCCCGCGGACATCGGATAAGGGTCATTACTAAAATCTTGTATATAGTCCCTTATCATCCCCTCCAAGAGCTTGCATACTATTGATGTTAGGCTAACTGGTCTGTAATTCTCAGGTATGTATTTTGGGCCAATTTTAAATATTGGTGCTACATTGGCTTTTCTCCAATCTGCTGGTACTATTCCAGTCAGTAGACTGTCAGTAAAAATTAGGAACAATGGGCTGGCAATTACTTGACTGAATTCCCTAAGTACCCTCGGGTGCAAGCCATCTGGTCCCAGTGATTTATTAATGTTAAGTTTCCCAAGTCTAATTCTGTCTTCTGTTAGCCATGAGGGTGCTCCTGTGATGTGTCACGAGGATGAACACTGCGGTTTTGGTTACTGAAGCCCCTGATTCTCTCATGAAGACAGAAGAATAAATTCAATACCTTATCGCCCCATCCTTTGTATTTCCCTTATGTTTCTTATTTGTGTGATTTATACTGAAGCCAATTGACCTGTGATCAAAGTAGTGTGGACAATTTATGCAATCCTTTACATATAGTGCACATTCACATCAGTCCCTGCCCTTAAGGAACTTACAATCTAAGGTCCCTATCAGCAACCCCCATGCATGTAGTGTCATGGTTGTTATTTGAACTGATGACTTTAGTGCTCTAAGGCAGAAGTGCTAACTTCTAAGCCACTGTGCTGCCCTTTATATTAAATGTTGCAAACTGACTGACTGTTTTTTTCCCCACTATATTTAAGAATGACATAGTAAATATACTGTAAATGTTTTCTCTGGAGTTCATTTTTGACTTGCTTATAAATATGACATGACTTTAAATTAATCGGAATTATTATTCACCTACATGTATCTGTGGGGTTACTAAAAATGTTATTTAAATTATAGATCCATTTGCTATTAAGCTTGATTTTTCTAAATGCAGCTTATGATATACTTATTAAAAGAATGTGGGTGAAAGTCTTATGCTTTGCAGAAACAGGCGTTCATATTAAAATAGTAACCTGCAAATACTGCATTACTGCCCAGAAAGTATAATTAGCTGAAAATGTAGCATTAATAGTAATCAATTCCTATGGAATGTCTCCTAATTAGTTGTTACCAGAAAGGAAGAAAGAGCTCTAATGTCTAAGCTGCAGTAAACCTCTGTATAATAACATTATTTATGATACATTAATTATTGTCTGTGTGATGGAGAAATTCATGAAAATATTTTTAAATTGTACTTTTCCCCTAGCATTTTCTCTTACATAGCACTTTCTCTGCTGGTGTGTAAACATACAAAAGCATGCTTGAATTTCAGTAGCTGTTCAGCAATTAGTCTTTTTTTGGATACCATATCATTATTCAGTAAAACGATTTTGAGAGCGGTAATGAGCAGAATTATGGTTATGTTACTACAGTATATTCAACACCTCCACTGCACCTTTGCATCTGTGTGTATGTGTGTGTGTGTATGTGTATATATATTATATATATATTATACATAATATAGTAGTGAGTGTACATCTTGTATAACTGTAAATTTGCTGTCCCCTCAAAATAATACACAGCCATTAATGTCTAAACCCCTGGCAACAAAAGTGACTACACCCCTAAGTGAAAATGTCCAAATTGGGTCAAATTAGCCATTTTCCCTCCCCGGTGTCATGTGGCTCATTAGTGTTACAAGGCCTCAGGTGTGAATGGGCAGATGTGTTAAATTTGGTGTTTTTCGCTCTTACTCTCTCATACTGGTCACTGGAAGTTCAACATGGCACCATACACTCAAAGAACTCTGAGTATATGAAAAAAAGAATTGTTGCTTACCTAAAGATGGCCTAGGCTATAAGAAGATTGCCAAGACCCTGAAACTGAGCTGCAAGACCAACAGTGGTTTAACAGAACAGGTTCCACTCAGAACAGGCCTCACCATGGTCGACCAAATAAGTTGAGTGCACGTGCTCAGCTTCATATCCAGAGGTTGCCTTTGGGGAATAGACGTATGAGTGCTGCCAGCATTGCTGCAGAGGTTGAAGGGGTGGGGGGTCAGACTGTCAGTGCTCAGACCATACGCCGCACACTGCATCAAATTGGTCTGCATGACTGTCGTCCCAGAAGGAAGCCTCTTTTAAAGATGATGCACAAGAAAGCCTGCAGAAAGTTTCCTGAAGACAAGCAGACTAAGGACATTGATTCCTGGAACCATGTCCTGTGGTCTGATGAGACCGAGCTAAACTTATTTGGTTCAGATGGTGTCAAGCGTGTGTGGCGGCAACCAGGTGAGGAGTACAAAGACAAGTGTGTCTTGCCTACAGTCTAGCATGGTGGTGGGAGTGTCATGGTCTGGGGCTGCATGGGTGCTGCCAGAACTGGGGAGCTACAGTTTATTGAGGGAACTATGAATGCCAACATGTACTGTGACATACAGTGTGTGTGTGTGTATATATATATATATATATATATATATATATATATATATAGTGTGTGTGTTTCCAGGTTCTGCAGCTGCAGATTTTAATTGTGCTAATTAATTATTCCTTTGCCAATGCTCAGCAGTATTGCGGTATACTAAAAATAAGTTGTTTTAATTTAATGTGGAATCGAGCCAATACTAAGGAAATATTTTCATATTAGTTAGTTTGCCACAATGTGTTCTATTTTATGCAGTTTGAGATATTTATCTTTTTATTTAATTGATTATTAAACATACATTGTCACATGAAAAGATAGAAGAAAATATTTACAAAAATGTGAGGGGTGCACTCACTTTTGTGAGATACTGTATGTATGTGTGTATGTGTAGATAGATAGATAGATAGATAGATAGATAGATAGATAGATAGATAGATAGATAGATAGATAGATAGATAGATAGATAGATAGATAGATAGATAGATAGAACATATTTTCATCTTTGCAAAGGTTTAGTCAGTTACTTCCATTCTACGCCAGAGTTAGACACTTTTCTTTCAGCTGGTGAATGGAGCTTAACATATGCTGCTGGTAGGGTTATTTGATTTCAGTTGCACTCCTCATAGAGTTTAATGAATCCTACCAGTGGCATCAAAGCACCTTTTTTGACCCCACGCCAAATGGAGCTGAAAGCAAAATTACATAGTAGAATGTGTATATAAACCGGGTGGATGAAGTTGAAATAAATTACCAATATTAAAGTGACATTTAGCCTGTATTCAGTATAAATCACCTACAGGGCAAGATGGTCCCAGATATGTGGAAAATGTGATGTTTCTGATTATGCACTGTATTTTGTGGATTGTAGTTTCTCCTCTTTTGGAGAAAAGAAAAGCCTACAATTTGCAATTATTGATCCTTGCGATGTAAAGGTGGTAAAGGGTTAACATTATAAACTGTCTTTTACACATTTTTAACAAAACCAATATTCCCATTGTAGAAGTTAGCTATGTTAAGATTGCACAAACTAAATTTTGAACAAAACAGCAGAAATCGAATAGATTAAATATAGTATCATATACTTTCAAAATATCTCATGATCAATTTTGTATTCATGTGAAATCTTGGTATTCATTTAATGTAATGTCACATAAGACAGAATAATTGCTTGTTAAAATTTTAATCAGGATGACAGCAAAAAAATACTGTTGCAGTATTATTTTTATAAAGTGAGAAGTTCAGGTACTTATTAATTTGATGCTACTTATTGCATTAATTTAGTTTTTAATATGTAAATGTATTGTACCTTGTATTTTGTACATTAGCGTGAGCTAAACTCCTTCAAAAACAATATGAGAGGAATAACAATGATGTATGAATACATTGGGTATTTTAGTTAATGATGTTTATATGTCAAGGGATATGACTCAAGTCATATGGCTAATTCCAGGTCTTATATGGTCAAGGTATGTGACTTATGTTTAAAAAATATACATAAGGTGCAGTTCTGCTTCTGTTAGTAATGTAAACTGCATTTATTATGCTGGTAGGAAAAAAATGAGCAGACCCACATGCCATAGAGCATGTTAATAAGATCAAAATTTACAGCAGAGGTGAACAACTGTATCATGACCTCAGAAATAATTTATCATTACTATTAACATGAACTATTGTCAGTACAGTACAGTGCAGTATTCAGAAAGCATGACCATTTTTGACCAGTTATGCATTGCTGCACTTTCTACATTAGTTTTATTAATTTATTAAAAAGGAATCTTTAGATGTATGTAAATATATTTGTTTTCATGTGTGCAAACAATTGGTGAAATCAGTGGATTTTAATATTAATGTACACATTCTGATTCTTAAACATTATTGGAGCTGACATTATTAGAGTTATATGATTTTGGTTTCATTGAAACTGCACATGGTATTTTTGAAATTATTTGCAAGCTATACAGTAGAGTGTATACTGTACATTGCAGTTTTTCTAGAGCACTTATTTGCTATGGGATTTTGTACTTGTAACCCAAGTACAATACAGAACACTGGTCAGATAAAACTTGGATAAAGTGCTGATGAATACATTTAAGGTCACGCAGCTCCTTTACTTGTGCTAAAAAAGGGAAAACAGGTATTCATCTTTTTTTCCTGATGTATTTGAAAATGTGCAACATTATTTTTATTCATTGCAGCACTACCATGTCATCATAACTGATGAGATAGTAATTCCTTTTCTGCAATACTTTTACATAGTATAAAGAGGTGAATTGGGGTGTGTTTTAACCACTTGATCTCTGGAAGATTTAGCTCCCTTCAGGACCAGGCCCTTTTTTGACAATCTGACAACTGACAATCACCCGGTCATGCAATGCTGTACCCAAATACAATGTATATATTTTTAGAGCTTTTTTTGGTGGTATTTGATCACTGCTGCATTTTTTTTTAATTTTTTTTGGCTATAAATAAAAAAAAAAAACAATTTTGAAAAAATATATATTTTTTTTCTGCTATAAAACAAATCCAATAACAAAATTGAAAAAAATAATGTTTCTTCATAATTTTAGGCCAATATGTATTCTGGTACATATGTTTGGCAAAAAATCCCAATAAGCATATATTGATTGGTTTGCGCAAAATTTATAGCGTCTACAAACTATGGTGTGTATACTGTATATACTGGAAATTTTATTTATTTTTAATACTAGTAATAGCAGCGATCACTGACTCATAGCGGGACTGCAATATTGTGGTGGACCTTCGGACACTAAATGCTGGATTCACACCTATGCATTTTTAGTGCTTTTTGCATTTTTCAGATTTGCACTACAGTCCATTTAGCATGGTTTCCTATGGAACACGTTCTGTAGTGCAGATCTGCAAAATGCAAAAAGCACTAAAAATGCCTAGGTGTGAATCCAGCCTTACTGACACTTTTAAAGACAGTGTGGGAACCAGTGACACTAATACAGTGATCAGTGCTTAAAATATGCACTGTCACTGTACAAATGACACTGGCTGGGAAGGGATTAAACACCTAGGGCAATTAAAGGGTTAACTGTATGCCTAACCAGTGTTTAAGTGTACTGTGTTATGTGATTTTACTAAGGGAAGGGATGGATTTTATTCCCTACTTTGCACAGAAAATCCATCCCTTTCCCCCCATCAGAACAGAGATCTGCCTTGTTTATATGGGCAGAGCTAGGTTATGTGTCTCTGCCTGATGATCAGTGGGTGCCAGCAGACATACAGTGCCAGATTGGCTTCTGCTGTGAGTAATCGCAGCAGAAGCAGGCCACTGGCTGCAGGAGCGCAAGCTCCTTAGGCAGAAGTATAGAATCACGTATATATATACACATGTAATTCTGTGCAGGAGGGCCACCATGTAGCAGTAAATGAGCTATGGGGAAGCCCTTAAGCAGTTAAAGCAGATCTTCAAACAAACAGCTGAATTACAAATTTTACAATATTTACTTTGCAGGCAAGGCTTGGTTTAAGAATTGTGATAGAAGTGACAGAGTCACTTTATATTGGATGCAGACAGCATTTAAAATCTGACCCTAATTCTAACACTAACCCCCACATTTAAAAAAAAAATGAATCTGGGCTTAACTTGACCTTAACCACTTCAGCCTGAAAGGATTTACCTCCCTCCTCAGGCCATTTTTTGCGATATGACACTGCGTTATTTTAACTGACAATTACGCGGTCGTGCGACGTTGTACCAAAACAAAATTGACGTCCTTTTTTTCCCCACAAATTAAGTATTCTAGTGCATGAATCACCGTACTGGTACAGCAATTTGTGCAGCCAAGCCACCTTGCCGCAGTACATCTGCGGCAGGTAGTCGGTAAGTAGTTAAAGAGGTTGTATACTCGATACTAAAAACGAAAAAAAATGTATGAATCATACTAGCTCATTATGAAAGACTTACCTTAGAGCAAAGCTCTCTCAGTGGCGCCCACACACGGCTGAGATGGCTGACATTTTCCCCAGAGTTTCTTCTGGGTTTGTGAGCTCCAGCCTTATTATTGGCCGAAGCCGCAATTATGTCACTCCCACGCATGCGTGCGGGAGCTGCCGGTCATAGCATAGGGCCCTGAAGAAACAGCACAAGTGCCCATTTCTTTAGAGTGCATTCGTCGAGGACATTTGTGTCTATATAGTAAATATCTCCTAAACAATGCAAGTTTAGAATATATTTACAGTACTTACAGGTAAGCCTTATTATAGGCTTACCTGTAGGTACAATTAAAAAAGACTTTACTTCCTCTTTAACACCTAACTCTTAACCGTAATGTTTACCTTATCCCTGAAAATTATTCCTTTCACGGAAGACTGAGGAGTAACCTAACTTAAAAAAAAACCTAATGTTTATACCGTAATGATAGCCATAACATAATCCTCACTGTAATCTATAATTTTAATAAACCCCTGAATAGCTGTACCTAACTTACCACTTGATCTTCAAAGGACAAAACTCCTGTACCAAGAATTCACAGTGCTAGGATCTCAGTGCTATAAAGAAAACTAAAATACCTAATAACTGTAAAATATAATAAAATAGCAATTACAGGATGAAAATCATATGTCTGTGGGGGCATCGATGTCCTTTTCCCTTGTTTTTGCAGACATTTCTGATTTACTAATTAATTTGGTTCCATCATTTTGTTGGGGTACATCCGTGTGATTCAACACTCTTTTTAGTGTGTTAATTGAAGGTTTTTACTATTACAGTAAAAACAGAATTATTTTCTTACTGAATAAGTCAGACAAATAGGAACAATAACTGATCTTCCAATTACTGAAACTTCCTACACACACTAAAACAGCCAGGTTTATAAATCTCATCATTAAACCACAGTATTCCCCGGCACATCCATCCATATAATTGATGCAAAATCCTTTTTTAAATGTCACCAGTGTTTGAACATTGTCTGCATACAAAAGACCACATATTTCTACAGTTTAAATTGACAAGCCAAATGTACCGAAATAATTTTTTTTTAAAGAAACTGCAGAAAATCAAGATTTATCTTCAATTATATTGTTTCAATAAATAGTTTTCAATGTGTATTTCAATAAAACGATATTCCTCTTAAATTAAATAGCAATACAATTGTGCCTCAGTTCTGAAATAGAAAATACAGTATTTTTTTTTTAACAAATGTGTTCACAACTGTTTCAGAACTGTTTGCAGTGCAAGAAGAGCTCCTGCACTTGGGCCTGGAGAGTAGAAAAGTAACTATGACCATATGACTTAATTCTTTGGCAGAGGGGGTCCAGTTCTGTTCTGTAACCACTAAATGTATAATTGAATCAATATTTTTATAAACTGATCCTTTGAGATTTTTAGCTAGAAATGTTTTTGGGAGGGTACGCAGTGACGCCACCACGCTACACAAAGGAGGACGGGCTCCTGTACTTGCCGGCCGGCAGTTTGTTTTTAAGTGCTCTGAAAGGAGATTTTATGTAAGTGCAATATTTATTTTTACTTATTTTTACTTTACTTACTTTACTTATTTTTACTTATTAAATCGGTTGAAACAGAATTTTGCTATGGGTGGCCTGTTTCCTTTTCTTTCCTAAATGATCCCAATGAGCAAACGGAGGTATAGACACCCCTTTAACCCTTTTGGTGGAAGATCGGGAGAGAGAGAGGTCAGGGATATCCACACCAACCTGCAGATTGTTTCCCATTTTTTGCATCCCATGATGGAAGTGTAACATCTGTCATCTTTAACTGGTGGAAGTTTTGGATTTGGAGAGGGAGAAAACCTGTGACACCCACACCAGCTTGCTGACTGGCTCATCAAAAAGCTATACATGCTTTACCCTGTGGTAAGCGCATAGGAACGTAGGGTGTCGGGCACTTCACATTTATTGTGTATACAAGTCACCGAGGTGTATAAGTTTGATTCACGTCCGGATGGGTGCAGTATTATTCCCTTCCACCCACTACCAGAGGACTTTTCACCTAGTCCGTGTTCAAATCGAGTTATTAGTATCACTATATGGACTCTAATACCTGATCTGTTGAATTTTTTCTGTGTTTTTAATGTTATGCTTGTGATCCTGCGTCATTTGTGGGTTCTCATCTTAAACAATTGTGTGGGCATACAATTTGATTGAGATTGATAGGGACGCCAGTTTTATATTGTTTTAACTTTATTTGGTGCTGCTCCTTTGTATAAATAATGTTTTTTGTTTTTGTTTACCATCTTGAGAAAAGACAAGGGCAGTATCCATGTCACGTACAACACAGATATGTTTTTTTTTTCTTTTTTTTTGCAAGCATTTACATCTATGCTTCAAAATCTGTTATTGGGAGAATCCTTTCTTAATATCTGCACACTCATTTTAATGCCCAACTCAAGGCTTCAAAATATATTTTTTAATAACATAGTCCCTCTGTATCTCTGTTTTTTAATAAGAAAACAGGTCAGGTTGTAATACTAACCTTCAATGTGGAGCTACCCCTAACAACAATCCCTTTTTAACCCGGAAAAATCTGGATTTTCTGTGAGTGCAGGACATCATGGGCCTGCCTCTTTTGGAGATGTCACCTGGGTGCTCTTTACTTACAGTATAATGATATAGAGAGATCTCTGTATCATCCAGGACCACCCAGCAGCAAAAGAAGAGAAGAGAAAAAGAACCCAGCATGCCATGTGAATTGTCTGAAATTATCTAGAAAAGATAAGTATTTAACAAATATAACATACTGCCAATAGGGGTTAATGACTTCAGTGGGAGATAGGGGACAAGTGAGGGACTGCACATGAACCAAAAATGTAGCTAAATAGACACTTGTGTAATATTAATACATGCCTCTTACAGGTGTCAAATTCATATTTTTTTGTGGTTTCCATATTAATCTATTCTCTTAGTCCATTACATGACTGTGAATATTCTGAACCCTTATTACAGCACTGTTTGAGAGGATCATGCAAATCTTGTTACTAGAGCAGATTTATCCTACCCTTTCCTGAGTTTGATTGTAGCATTACACCATGTGCATTATGGGTAACCGCATATAAATGGGATTATCATATTCTTCGGCTGCTTGAGTTAAATGAAGTATCTTCTGAGTAAACTACAAATATTTGTAAGCAATAGCTGTATGTGTTACTGTTTAAAAAATACTAAACGTAAAACTTTTTTTGAAAGAAAGAAAAAAAAAGTGTAATATTTTGTCCTATTAGCTGTCAATTATTTTGTTACATAAATATATATTTTTCCATTTTTTAACTTCAGTAACCATGCACTTTGAATTAAGCCTTGACCATTCAATTATCTTAATACATTCGCAATTATTGTTCTTCTAGCTAATGCCAAACTCTGAATATAGAACTCCTGGGCCAATTCTACAATGACTCAGAGCAAATCTCATAGCTTCTTGCTGACTTGCACTCGATATAGTGAATCAAGTGGTCTCAAAACTTAGAAATTACATTGCCTAAGCATCAGGTTACAGCCACAGTGAATTTCAAAATTATCACACACACACATTTTCACTTATACCCCTTTCACACCAGAGCACTTTTCAGGGGCTTTTGGGCTAAAAATAGCACATGTAAAGTGCCTGAAAAATGCCTCCCCTGCAGCCCCAGTATTAGAGCCCGAGTGGTTAGACGTTAGAAAAGGTCTTGCAAGCATCATCTTTCGGGCGGTGTGGGAGCAGTGTATACACAGCTCCTCCACTGCCCCTGCCATTGGAATCAATGGGCACTGCTGCCGAAATGCCTCCAAAGTGCTTAGGCAACCACGCATTGTGGACGCTTTTAACCCTTTATTCGGCCATCAGCAGGGGTTAAAAGTGCCCCGCTAACCCCCCCCACCCCAGTGTGAAAGTAGCCTAACAGTATAACATGCTTCTGTTTATCAGTCTTAGTAAAGTATGGCATAGTGCTAAGATTAATGTATTGGCAAAATGTACACAAAATATGATGTTTAGTATGACAATCACGAGAAAGGAAGGGATGGAATCTGTCTTTGTTGAGGAAAATAAATTATTTTTAGAACAACCATATAAACAGCCTTATAAACAAGATTAAAAGGGAGAGTATTGCCAAAGCTCATTTGGCTATACTTCCCCTGTGGATAACAGAAGTGCATTTAGTTCTGCACTCTTGTGACCCAGTTTCAGCTGACAGCAGGCTAAAGTCATCTGTCAGCTAAGGTCACAGAGCCAGTCCAGACTCTGCAGGGATCCCGACAATAATACTAGGAACCACCCAGATGCCTGACCAGCAGCTGGCTCAGCCTCTCAGCATGCCACTGAGATCCTAAGCCATCCTCTCCCGTTCCCTCCACAGTGCTCCAGTGAGTGCTGGAGGGGCAAAGCACAAAGCTGTGACTGTCATTCACCGCTCTGTGCTCAGAGCAGATCTTAGAATGATTAGCGGTCTTTGAAAGCTCAATTCTTGGTGAAGAGTCAGCAGGGGACAGCTGCAGCACAGATCAATGTTACAGCCATCTATGTTAGTATGTACAGTATATTTGTTTTTTAGGATCCTGCATTTCTCTTTTAAATTCTCTTTTAAAAGATCCCCCATGGTCTCAACAGTTTTCAGTGGTTCCTCCCTTCAAGCTCCATGTAGCTTCTGTATTTTATATTGATATGGAGATTGACAAGACCCAATTCCATAAATTTCTATTGGACTATAATTGTGCTCAAAACAAATGTGTGAGGAGGGAGGAGCATGGTTTGACACCCAAAAAGTGCCAAAACTTTGCCTAATATGAATAACACAGTATTCAGGTAGAAAGCTACTGCATCTCTCAGCAGATTTGTTTTTCTTTTGGTAATGTGACAAATTCACTTTACCTACTTTAAAAACCTCTGAGCAAAAATTGTTGTGTACTGACAGCCAATGATTCGTGGCCAGTGGTGTAGTAGTAAAGCTGATTGTGTACAGGTCCAATATCAAATTTTGCCCAAGTACATAGAGCACTTTATGCATTACACAAGTTAAGAAAAAAATGTCTGTTTCTCTTTAAATTAGAAAATGGTTTGTACAGCAATTATATATGTCAAATACATTTTTAATGAAGCTGGAGTTTTCCTTCAATGTTCTTAATTGGAATAATATGTGTGCAAGTGAGCAGTCTCAGCATAGTAAATACGGCTGAAATGATTTCTAAAGCACGTGCAAAGCCTTTACCTGAATAAAGCCCCTCTGAGATCTTAATATTTCATAGGTTATTCTGTATTGATGGATAGGCTTCATTTTTCCCTGACTGCTCAGCAATAATGATTTAGCTGTCCTGCCACTTTCTAGAAATTTGTAGCGTAATCTTCAAGACAAAATATTGCAGTTGAATCCAGTTCCAAGTGTTGAGACAAGGAAGATAAATCAGCCATTCCTTTGCCTTTTTAAAATATTTGTATAAAACATCAGCAGTCAAAATATGATATGTATTTATCTATGGAATAAAATCTGAACCTCTAGAAATAAGTTGCTGTAGTTTTAGGTGAAGGGTTATAGCACTATTATTGCCCAATTACAAGTGCCTCTACAGCCCTACTGTGAAGGCACTTCTATGCTGGAGGTCCACTGTCAGTCTTTTCTTCCTTTGTCTGTCAGAGACTTTCTCACTTACATTAATGGGTCTGACATATTAAAAGCAGAACCAGGGACAGCATACACACGGGGGGTTATTTACTAAAGGAAAATCCACTTTGCACTGCAAGTGCACTTGGAAGTGCAGTCGCTGTAGATCCGAGGGGGACATGCAAAGAAAATAAAAAACAGCATTTTAGGTTGCACATGATTGGATGATAAAATCAGCAGAGCTTCCACTCATTTCAGATCTACCCCTTAGATTTAGAGCGACTGCACTTCCAAGTGCATTTTCAGTGCAATTTCAAGTGCACTTGCAGCACAAAGTGGATTTGCCTTTCGTAAATAACCCCCACAGAGTGATGAAGATCAATGGTTGAGTTGCAGTGTGGCAAATCTTCACAGTGATTTTGTTCAGCGGTCTCATCCTTTTGGCACATTGCACACATATTGTTGGTAACTAAGTTGCCTGCTGGTCCCAATAAACATAAGGGTGGTCATGATTTCACCCTTTGCAACCCTTTCACCTCCTATAGTAGAAAAAGGACTGCTTTAAGATTTATACAGTATATCTTTACATGCACAGTACTAGTGTGTATGAGTGTGTGTGTGTGTGTTTGTATAGTATAGTATAGTTTGTTTTCTCCACCAGCTCACCCCCCACAGTTTTTACCTTTTTTGTTCCACTTTTCCCTCCCTTCTATATTGTAAGCTCTAACGAGCAGGGCCCTCTGATTCCTCCTGTATTGATTTGTATTGTAAGTGTACTGTCTGCCCTCATGTTGTAAAGCGCTGCGCAAACTGTTGGTGCTATATAAATCCTGTATAATAATAATAATAATAATAGCATAAAGCACTAGCTCATGAATTCTTTTCCAGCAAATAAAATATATTGTTACTGAAAGTGTCACTCTGGGCACGGCTTTGTGTAATACTGGATAAAAAGGCCAGGTTTTAAAATAATATCATTCTTTTCATTTATGTTTCTCTCATGGAGCTGGATCAATTGAAGCACATTGTCCTTATGATAATAACCATATGTCAATAAGACATTACTTTACCATAATAGCAGCTGATGCTTGGAATGTGAATAAAAATGATTACATCTTTCCATGTTACCTAAAAGGATCATTTTAATTGTTAGGCGTACTTCAAAGTTTACTGTAATTCTTTTGAAAAAAAAAAAAGATTACCCATGCCAGTATTAAAAAAATCAACTTTCAAGCAGTAAACTTCTGGACAAAATATAAGCTTTTCTGTGATCATTTTAATAGAATTAGAATTATATAGGTAGTTTTCACTATTATATTTTAAAGTGAAACTCCAGCCAAACTGCTAAATACACAGCTGACATGCATATTTGTTTACTGCTTTACCTGCCAGAAGGTAAATAGTTCTTTTCAGCCAATGTTGTGATTCACACACCTCTTTCATACTGAACAGCCAGTCAGGTCACTCTATAGCAGTGGTGGCCATCCTGAAAATTACAGAGGACCTCAAGTGTGGCCACAACACATCTGGACGGCTGTGAAATAACAACGCATTTTGTGCATTAAGATACATTGCATTGTGATTGGCAGCACATTCAAAATGATTGTGCTGTAATGCACCTTAACACCTGAAAAAAATCAGTGCACCACAGCATGCATGGTAGTGCACGGTAGTGTGTTTCAACAGTGTAACATTCCAGAGGTGAGTATTGTATTGCACGGTAATGCACCATACACTTGTAATTGTGCTACAGTGACATTAATTTTGGTAGAACACTGCAATGCCTGGTAAGGTACAACCATGCAATTTAGTGTGCTGCATTGTGAAAAGTAGAGTGGGTACTTTTTTTGGTTCATTGTAGTGATTTGGTAGCCCATTTAAATGAATATGCAGCATAATACACATTAAAATGTGTACGCTAATGCACCAAACAAGACCCCACAAATGTGAATGGGCCCTTCTTCTGCTCTACTTCTCAGTTTGAAAGGCATGATTGACATTATCTGCAGGGCTTTCTACATCAGCTGGCTGTCCCACACAGCTAAATTACCCTCTGACAACCTCTGTGTAAAGGGCTCAATTACTATAGAGATGTAGGTGACAATGGCACCACACTCATGCACTCCTCCCTGTACAACCCTGGTCAAATAGTTGACAGCAGCTCCTAAATTACTGGCTGCAAAATAAATCCTTTATCAAATCAGACTGATTAGGGTACTGAAAATTGCATACTAGTTGTCCTGTTTCCATTTTAACTAATTTTAAAAAGGGAACCTGTTACAAAGCTTATTCTCTGTCTGCTGAAAGCTGACACGGAGTCTAATTTAACAATCTGCAATAGAATGTATGTGATCATGTGATGAAATACCCTGAAAGCACACTTTACCCCACAAGTGCTATGATTTTAGATCCACAGGTTTTTCTTTTCAAAAGTAGTAGCTAGTCTATGCTCACACTTAGATTTATCCTGGAGTTGACGCCCCTGATGAGGTAACCAGTGCATATCTCTTACTTTGAACAGTGGTTAGGATTGAAGTGAAAGTGATGAGTCTCAAATAGAAGGCTCCAAGGGAATCCCACTGTAAAGTGTATATTTTGGGGGCTAATTGTTATTTGTAAGCAGCAGCATGGGGTATCTGAGAAACTAAAGCTGTTTACATGTAAGGCATCCAATGACTTCATAAATTAGTATTTTCATTTGAACCCCTTCACACCTAAAGGTAAAACAAATCTAAAAACCTAAGTTCAGTTTTGCAACTTTGACATGTGTTAGTAAAACTGTATATATCATCACAACTACTTAGTGTATCCAGGTGGATTATACCTTGTTTTTTCAGGAAAAATTGGGCTTTCTTTTGGTGATGTAAAAGGTCATGGATATTTCCTGATTTCTATTTTTATTATCAAAGTAAAACTGGCCCAAAATTGTAAACAACCCAAAGTGAATTCTTATGGCAGTTGTTGTTTGTATCCGTAGTACAGCCCAGAAAGAATGGTGTGCATTTTTCATTGTTTTTTTTATTATGGCTAACACACTGACTCTGACAGTGATACCAATTAAAATAGTGTGTTTTTTTTTCTACACAAAATATGCTGATCATGACCTTTGACCTGTACCTTGACCCTAACAATAACCCTGGCAACCTTGATCTTGTTATTTAAAAAAAAATTGTATTCTTTATTTTAAACTTTTCTTTGATTTTATTTTATTTATTTTTTTACACATTTGGATTGTTTACAATTCCTCTCCTGCAAGAAGAGGAAGGTACAAAGTATCATTCTCTTCATTCAGAAGAGGAAGAAAACCCGGGGTGGGCTTACAGTGACTGATCACTGTGATGGCCAATCAGGCTGGATTCACACCTATGCAGTTTTAGTGCTTTTTTGCATTTTGGAGATTTTCACTACAAAACGTGTTCCATAGGAAACCATGGTAAATGGACTGTAGTGCAAATCTGCAAAATGCAAAAATCACTAAAAATGCATAGGTGTGAATCAAGCCTCAGAGGCTATCACAGCGATCAGGTGAACTAGAACTGACAGTCATGAGTCCCGATCATTAATACGAGACCTAGGGCTCTTGGTGAGACCCGGTCTCTGTGCTGGGAGTGCGCTGTGTTGTGTGCTCTCAGCACAAAGGTAGGTATAGTTGCATATATGCGGCCCCACGGAAAAAAGCCCTCTTCTGTGAGGCCACATATATGTGTGTGGTTGGTGCAAAGGGGTTAATGCAGCCTTTGTAAATTTCTAACACTATTTGCAAGTGATTACTTAAGCAGAATCAACAATGAATCTGAAGACGTGACTCTAGATTATGTTGTGTCTTTTGAAAATGAATGGTTTGGTATCCTCTAGTCAAAATAGGAGACTGCTTCTCCTTCTCCATGAAACTATTGAAACTGACAATCACATCAAGAAAGGTAACTTTGTGCATGTAATTTCCCCCTAGTTCATGCATCATTTTAAACTTTTAGACATATTACAAGCATGAATCCATGTTGTGAGATTGTCATCATGGTCCAGTAGAAAAAAATGAGGTACCATCATTATAGGTACCTTTTCTCCCACTCTTCTTATACTTTCTCATCCTCTGTGTTATGACAAAGGAATCTCACCACCTTGAAAGCAATTAGGAGGGAAAGCAGTACTGCCAAATGTTCTTCATGCCTGTATGAAAAAACACTGCTTTTTAAACATGATGGGCCTGGTTTACACAATTGTGAAGCAAAGAAAAATAAGTGAAAAAAATAAGTGAAGAAATAAGGTAAAACAACCTGCTTTACCATTTTTTGAAAAGTGATGTGAGATGACTCTATGTTTGTTTCAAACATCCCTTGCTCATGGTTGGATGTATAAAGTGAATGCAGATTTTTCTTTCCCTTGCTTTACACTTCAGAAAAACAAGTCTGCGTTTATTTCACTTCACCTTACTTTGCCTCATGTCCGCTCACTTCATAGTAAATCAGGCCCAATGGGTGCTGAAACCAGATAGTTTCTGGGTGCAACAGCAGGAGTCCTGTGCAGTGACACAGCTTTTATAAAGAAACAAAACGGATGGGAATAGGGTAAGGTAGCAAATGTCTCAGCTGAAATTCAATAAATAGTTAAAAGAGGTCAAAAACTACAGCTGTGAGTGCACTCTTCCAGGATCTCTCCCTGTGCGGTCATGAAAGTTGCACAATGCTAAGTCTGTAAACACAATAGACAAAATGACAATAGAAAAGAACACTATCTAAAAAAATTATTTATTACCTTGTAGGATCCTTTTTTTTTCCTTTCCCATTATTCATTTGTAGAAAAATGAAACATGAACAAGTAATGTATTTTTCATAGGCAACGCTTGCCACTACTACACAAAGAATTATGTTTCTGCATCCATATAATTGGCTTATATAATAAAATGTTGAAATCCCATCCTTGACCTTCTGTACTTTCTGTTTTCTATTTTCTGGTAAAACTGCTCAAATGTTGGATACTTTGTTTTTGTGATGAGTTTTGAAACTCATATTTGAAAGTATTTTCTGTATATATTTTATCTAATTGTGAACTGGTGCATGAGTTTTGAAAAGGTCAAACATAAACAGTATGCTCAGAATAAAACATAGGTCAAAAAAAGGGTCATCTCCCTCATCCTGAGAGTCAAATGCTACTTTGGAGTTGCTGAGTATTCACAAGTCTCAATATGCTATGATGGACAATGGTTAACTGATTATGCTGGGGGAAAAAATCACTCTAATGGCTACACATAAGTATATTGTTTATAGTTCAAGTAGATGAGGATTTTTTAGTGTTAATATTAATACTATTTTTTTTTTTCTTTCCAGCGTATAAAATCAATGGCAGCCAACATAATAACTTTTATGTATAAGCAGCACATAGGGTATGATTTACTAAAGCTGAAGAGTACAAAATCTGTTGCAGCTGTGCATGGTAGCCAATTAGCTTCTAACTTAAGCTTGTTCAATTAAGCTCTGACAAAAAAAACTGGAAGCTGGTTTCTGTGAAAAGCTGCACCAGATTTTTCACTCTCCAGTTTTAGTAAATCAAACCCACAGAGCAATGTAAGGCATACATAAAACCAGATATAGATGCTATATGGTACCCAGTATAAAAAGGAGAAATATAGAAATATTGCTTGGCTGTGCACCATCATTTGCCTATTCTATTCACAGACAGTCTGTATCTAGGTAATTTGAGAAGTTTCTGTATGATAGGTGTCGAGTTATGCAGGCAGCATGAATATGGATGCAGCCCGGGCCTATCACAGAGAGGCAGGCTCTGATGACATGCTGGGAGAATGCATATTTTCTGAGAGCACAGAGTGAAGGAGCCCAGCCTGGGGGGTATGCTTCCCTCCCAGCCAGAAGCTGCTGTTATAGAGGCCTCAGGTAATCGACCTGGGGGGAGGAATGCTGAGACCCAGGTGCTCAAAAGAAGATGACTGAGGGGAGCTGTCTGCCAAAGATCTGTCTGGTATCACTGGAGGGTGTTGCTGGGAAGATTGGAAGGAGACTACCCTCTGTTCTT
The DNA here is from genome assembly GCA_028564925.1 of Lithobates sylvaticus. Classification (NCBI taxonomy): domain Eukaryota; kingdom Metazoa; phylum Chordata; class Amphibia; order Anura; family Ranidae; genus Lithobates; species Lithobates sylvaticus. The sequence goes on from CM053027.1 coordinate 394,588,682, forward strand.
GGGCCTTGTGAATACATAAGGGAACTTTGTGTTCTATCTACCCCTCTGTGCCTTATAGTCAGCTGTGGGTCTGTTAAAGGGGATGCTGGCTGGTGTTCTGAAGAGCTCTGTCCAGATAATATCCTATTTTAAAGGGACTTTGCTCTTGTGGCTCTAACTACTACTACTTAAGCTGAAGTTTGCTGTTGTTTCAAGCCTGGACTTCATTATAGCTTGCTCAGAAAGGAAGATCAGGTCCTCGAGTTGTACATGGTTTTAATCTTTGTAGTATCCCATCCCTTGCCTCAACCCTATCCAAGTTCAACAAAAATAAAAACCACAAAACAACACACCCTAGACTGGTCCTTGCAGAAAGAGTGAATGAGCCTGTGTTGTGCCTGGCTGTGGGGCAGAAGTTTTGTGCAATAAGTGTTCCTACAGGAGTAGCGCTACATAAGCCTGTAATATTTACATACAGCAGAATGGACATAACAACATTCCTTTTATAAGTGGAACAAACGTTTGTTTGAGCCTCAGTTATTCTTGCTCTAATGTACAAATATGCACAGCATACTTGAACATTTGGCAGACTTTAATTAGAATTTTTGCTCCTGTTGCCAGGTGCAAGCTCCCTGTCACTGTTCTTTGCATGCATCTTCTTGTTTCATTATCTGCATCTTAGATGCTGAGAGTGCACCAAAAGCCACGGGGGGTGTACACACACACACACACACAAAAAAGGAAAATTAGGATTTTTTATATTCACTGTAAAATCCCTTTTGTAGAGTTCATTGAAGGACATATGATTCTGGGGCATATGGGTTATCTTGCCTTATACAGATGGATTTGGAAATCCACAAACAAAAAAATAGTGAACAGCCAAGCTTAAACCCTCCCTGTTTGCCTTAGTTTTGTAACAAAGCAGTGCCAAAATCAAGACCAAAAACACAAGGGGTGGGACCTTAATGAACTCTAAGAAAAATATATAAGTACAATACACTATGTTCTTTCTCATTCATTGAGGGATATAGGATTCAAAGAAGTTTGGGACACCCAAAATGAGCCCAGCTGAGGGGTGGGCAATACAGAAAACAAAATGCTAACAGGACCAACTATAAGCAAACGGGGGGATTGCACCAAAGCCTTTACATTCACCTGCTAAAAATGAAAAAACATTTAAATAGAAGACGAGGTAGCAGCCTTGAAAATCTGGGACACAGTTGCCTGATGCTAAAGAAGCATTCAAAAGTACAGTGTGTCTTAATAGGAAAGGGCAGTATTCAATGTTTAAGACCATAAGCTCAAATGATGAATTGTCTGGGTCACTGAAAAAAGAAAAGGTGATTCCCTTCATAGGGGCCATCTAGGATGACAAAGAGAGTCGGTCTTTCTAATGGAGGAGTGGCTGCAAGGTAGACAAATATCCTAATCTATTGGAGCCAGAAAGAGGGATAGAAGCACAATATCCTGGTTGAGGTGAAAAGTTGAAACCACCTTGGGAATGAAGAAGGTGAAGGGCCTTAATACCACTTTGTTCTTGTGCAAGACCAGAAAAAAATTCTTTACAGGACAATGCTACCGGTTTAGACACAGAATGTGCAGCGGTAATGGGAATAAGGAAAACAACTTTGTGAGTGTGGAAAGGGAAGATTCCCTGATAGGCTCAAATTATGTTTTGTGAATTGACAATGAACCAAATTCAAATCTGACAGAAACACATGGGATCTAACAAGGGAGCCACATAGGAAACACCCTGTAGGAAGGTCCTATTTAAAGAATGAGTGACTAGCAGTCTTTGTAGTATTGTAAGCACTGAGATCTGACCCTTGATAGTTTCAGGGACATTTTTTCAGGCCTGACTCATTACACAAACTATTTTCTTGAATGACATTTTTTTACCATAAGTGAATTATACTTTCCTTGTGTGATGGTGGACTTTGTAGTAACTTGCTTTCCTGGATTTTTAACATTGTGGGGATTATCACATCAGAGAGGCCTCTGTCACTCAAGACCTGAGCATTAAAACCTGTGACCATGTAGCAGGATAATCTTGGGACAGAATTTCTGGCTTATCTAGAGTTTCTGCCAGGACCTGCTATAATGTTCACAGAAATACCCTCCACCTCAATCCCACAAAGCAAGGAGGGCATTCATTTCACCCCCAGGGACCTCTGCACTTAGAAACAAACCTGTCAATTTTTTTGTTGAATCTGGAAACCAAGAGGTGCACTTATGGCATGCCCTACCTATGACACAGGTTCTGGAACACTTCTGGGTGTACAGAGGCTGTCTGCTGAGATAGTCTGCCTGACAATTATCTACATCTGGGATGTGAACAGTGGATAACCCATACTTTTTCTTTTGCTGCATCAAGACTTCTGGTTCTTCCCTGATCATTTATGTACTCCAATAATGTGGCATTGTCTAAATAGATCCTGACTGTAAGACGATCAAGATGTCCAGCATTGTTAAATTGCCCAAAGCACCAGCTGTTGGCTGGGAGTTTGGTCTCCTCTAGAATCCAAGTCCCCTGCACCAGCAAGGCATTTGTGACTTCTCCCCAGTCTTACAGCTTGACATGCATTGTGATGATCTTCCAAGACAGAAAAAAGTGGTCTTTGGTGTCAGGGAAATCAGTTTGTATGGACAGTGAACCAATTTGTCCAATGATGACAGGATGTTGAGTTGTAGGGTTCAGCAGTGAACCTGGGCAAAAACAGACTGCTTAAAGAGAGGCTACCATTAGACCCCGACTCTTATGCATAAGTGAAGAGTCAGGAAACTCTTAAATTGATGAGTTCAAGTCTGGAAGTGGAGAGTGTTTAAATTTCTTATGGAAAAAAAAATTCTAGCTTGAGCTGTGTTCATAATCAGACCTACTACTTCAAGTCATGACTTGGCTCCAACCATAATGTCTGAAGATTCAGGATCCAAAAAGATCTTGTGAAGGTTTAACTGTTTGTACATCATTGTTGGACCTGTGCTGACTGTTTCCCCAGTAGGAGGTTATCCAGATATTCCACAATGGAGTTGCCCTAAGAGCATAACAAGGCAAGCACATGAGCTAGATAATAATACAAATATAAGTCAGCACACCAAATCATTTATTTTAAGATAAGTAATGTGCATTGAAAATTTAAAAAAAAAGAAAAAAAATGCATATACTTATACACAGTATGCAGTATATATACAAAGTATACCTCCACACTGCCTGTAAACTATACAACTATCTAATAGTAGTTGGTGCTAATAAGCAAAACATAAGACAAAGTGGGATATAACAAACCCATGCATATTAAAATATATTCAACAAAGGAATGTAACAACAAATGTATCAAATAAGAGTAGCAAGCAAACCCCAGCAGCAGGGGTGGATGTGGAAAAATAACATTACAGGATACAAATCAAATTATCAAGCTACATCACATGGGGATCTGTGCAAAACATTTAAAGACATTCAGAGCCTTGAGATCCAAGATGGGGCACATGCCTCTTTTGATTTTGGAACTATGAAAAGGTTAAAACAAAATCATTTTAATCTTTACGATACAGAAACTGGAGCAATAACCCCTTGTTTCAGAAGACCTGCAAGGGCTACATAGAGGTCTGAGGTCATAAGGAGTGGTGACACCAGAAGATTGGAAGACATGAAGTAAGAAGGAGGTTGGGAGCAGAGCTCTAATTTGTGGTCTATTAAACCACCTCCCATACTCTGGCATCTCAGATGCTGTATATATTAATTTATAAATGAGGGCCTGTTAAAGGGAACAGAGTCCTGCAGACTCAAAAAAACCCAGATGTCTGCAAAGGTTAATGAACATACCCACAATTTGTGAATTAGAGGTGCCCCTTTATGCAAAATAGAGCTTGTCTGCAGGTTTGAGGAACATATGGAATAGGGTTTCTGGTGGAACTGGGTTCCTAAATTGAGTCTGCCTTTAGAAACTAAGCCTTGCATAAACAAAATAAACACTTATTCTTCTCAGCTTGATGTCTAGGCTTGTTTTATGAGGTAGATGAGTACTCTTACAGTCAGTAAAATCTTGTATGAGGGTGTTCAAGAGAGTATTAAAGAGACATTCATCCTTGAAAGGCCATTCAAAAGTGACAAAGTCAAGGAAGAATCCAAAAAGTGTTAGGACACCAGCAGGGGACAATGTTCCAAGCTGGCAGTACCAGATCCTTCAGAGAGAGCACTGCAGGCTGACCTATAACTTTTATTGGATTGTGAATCCAAGGAACCAATTCAGTGGGACTTCTCCTTTTGTGTTTTAGATCCAAAAGGTTGCAACTCAAGAGACAACAATTTAGCTTCATTACAGAGTAAAACGCATTGAGCTTTTAATAACTGACTGTTAGAAGCAGGATAAGTTCAGTGGATTAAAGTGAATGAATAACCAATATTAAACTCCGTATCCCTTTGCGATAAGGACCCCTTAAGGGAAAGTGATACTTTATGCTAAATGGTGGAAAAAGTGTACAGAGTGTGTGTCCCTGAGACTTAACCCAGTGATGTAGCACCCAACAGTTCTAAAAAACAAAGTAGCCCCTGATGCTTGGCTCACATGGGTGAGTATTCAGAGACTGTCATGCCAGAGCAGGGTCTGGGTATGGCATCCAAAGCTATTGCTGAGGATATGTTGATTCAGATAGCTGCCATGAAGAGACCAGCGGCATGAAGATAAATTGACTACATTAAAAGGTAAAAAATAAAAAAATGGCTTTTAAAATATTGAAACTTTTCTTGGTAAAGAGATGTCCATCACCCTAGGACACTAGCAAAGAGGCATAGTTGGAGTGATTGTACCAGGTTAGTCATTGTTTTCATTTGCCAGTGTCCAAATCATCCTGTAGGTAGCAGTATAACCAAAATGTCTTTGAATCCTATGTCCCTCAATCAATGAAAACAAAAGTGGTTATATTGTGTTTGTTTTAAAGAGGCACGCAAAGCCTCTTCTTAAAAAATAAATAAATAAAATGTTACCCCTTGAAAAAATAATTTCAAGTTAAATTCAGTTTTTAAGCAAAGGGTGTGCTTGAGATGAAAAACAGTATACTAAAATGCAAAGTATATTGGCACCTGTGCCTCATAGTTAACAACTACTAAAGGGTTGCTCTCTTGAAGTAATATTGGAATTTTAAAAATCTTTCCTTTTATCTGCAACATTCTGAATTATCTGAAATATTTTACAAAGGCATAATAAATATATTGTAAGCCTCTATCTATGTGAATGCATCCAAGACTAAGACTAAGATCAGACTTATCAATATAAAATATAGTTAACTTTGTGTCTAGCTTAGAACTGATGACTGCAACCTGCAGTGCTAGGCACAATATTTAGCCCACAGAGTATTTGCCTTAGAAAATGTATTCGTTACAGGCAGGCCCGAACTGGGACAAAAAATAGGCCCGGGCATTTTAGAATGAGGAGCCAACTTTTCCAGGGATCGGGGGGAGAGATGTCGGTAGACATTCGCAGGGGTGGCTGGTGTCGTTCCTCCACACTGTAATGGGCAGGGACACTATGCTATAAAGGGTAATGCACTGTAAAGGGGCACTGTAATGATTACAGTGCCCCTTTACAGTGCAGTCCCCTTTATATTACAGTGCGCCAGTCCTATTGTGGCCATATAATGCTAGTACTGTCTGTCTCCTCTTGTGCCCACACTGCTCAGTGACACTGACCTGCTCTCTCTGGTGGTCCTGGACAGCATGGCACTCTCTTTATGGTGGTGCGGTACAGCGTATCTCTCTGGTGGTGAGGGTACAGTGTGGCTCTCTCTGGTGGTGCGGTACAGCGTGGCTCTCTCTCTCTGGTGGTTGCGGGAACAGCGTGGCTCTCTCTGGTGGCGCGGTGCAGCGTGGCTCTCGCTCTCTCTGGTGGTGCAGTATAGGGTGGCTAGCTCTCTCTGGTGGTGCAGGTACAGCATGACTCTCTCTGGTGGTGCGGGTACAGTGTGGCTCTCTCTGGTGGTGCGGGTACAGCGTAGCTCTCTGGTGGTGCGGGTACAGCATGGCGCTCTGGTGGTGCGGGTACAGCATGGCACTCTGGTGGTGTGGGTACAGCATACCTCTCTGGTGGTGCGGGTACAGCGTGGCGCTCATGGCTCTCTCTGGTGGTGCGGGTACAGCATGGCGCTCATGGCTCTCTGGTGCGGGTACAGCGTGGCGCTCTGGTGGTGTGGGTACAGCATGGCTCTCTGGTGGTGCAGGTACAGCGTGGCGCTCTCTCCCTCTCTCTGGTGGTGTGGGTACAGCGTGGCTCTATCTGGTGGTGCTAGGGCTATTAGTTCCCCCAGCACAGTCCTCTTTCTTTTTCTGTGTGTCCTGTAGTACCTGCTTGTTTCCAGGTTTTCTCTTTTCCCCCCAGCAGAGTGCATGCTGGGGACTGTATCCTTCTCCCTGCTGAGGCCTCCTATCCCATGATGTCCCATTAGTTCCTTCTGATTGGCCCTCCACTGTGGCCAATTGGGAGGGAAGAAGAACAAGCAGGAAGCTTTCTTCTCTCCCATCCCGTGCTGCCGGCATGAGAAAGGGGGAGAGGGGGGACATCCTGACAGCGGCCCAGAGGAGGAGGAGCAGTCTGTAGGGGCCGAGAGCAGAACTGTCAGCGTGGTCTGAGGCTGAGCTGTGTGTGAGAGACAAATAGCTCAGTCCATGCAGCTGCTAGTTCCGCTGGAGAAGGCACAGGCACGGCGGCATAGTGGTAGGCAAGCGGCGGCTGTGGCCTGTGTTAACCCTGTCCAGGCTACGGTCGCCGCTTACCTGCCGCTGTGCGGCCTGAACATCAACAAGCCACGGAATGGGCGGCCCTGGCTCACCAGGCAAATGCCCGGTCTGCCCTATGGCCAGTCTGGGTCTGCTTACAGGGAGGTGAAGTCAGGGAACATAAAAATAAAAAATAAAATCGACTTTGCACAGCCTGTCAGAAGCTAAATACAGAGCAGCCAGTTTAAATACAAGCTGGCACACTCTGTTTGCAGCAGAATGAGAGGATGAGCTTACAGTGCCTCTCCACACTTCTCGTCAGAAGCACTGAGCTCAATGGACAGCTTGGAGCCTTGGACCAATGGTAAAGCACCATTGGCCCAAGCTTCCCAATAAAAATGCTACAGTGGAGGCTGGCCTCTCACTGCAGTGTCATAGAAGGGGGCATGTTTCTAAAAGTCAAAGTCAAATGCTCCCTTCCAGCCCAGCCCTCTTAACTACAAGGAATAAGAGTATAAGATTTACCCATAATCCAATGTTTTTCTCATGCAGTTAAGAGGGAGAATGAGAATCTGCTGCTGCTGAAAAGGTACAAGCTAAATCATATCTTATTGTGCTATATGTTATAAGATAATAATTTATCATTTATCAATTTATCAATTTACTGTGAAATTACTGGTTTAAAGTTATAACTTCAAACTTCAATAATTTGTCAATTAAGCCACCTGCTTGAGTACAGTTTTTAAAAATATAGTAAATTACCTTAAAAATAATATATAATATTTATTTGTATATTACTTATTTATGGTAATTAACCCCTTGCCACCAAGGCTAATTCTAAGACTTCTCTCCTACATGTAAAAATCAACATTTATTTTGCTAAATAATTACTCAGAACCCCCAAACATTATATATATTGTTTTAGCAGACAACCTAGGGAATAAAATGGCGGTCAAAGCAACTTTTTATGTAACACAATATTTGCGCAGGAATTTTTCAAAAACGCGTTTTTTTTGTAAAGAAACTGTTTCATAAATAATAAAAAAAAATACTAAAGTTAGGCCGATTTTTTTGGTATAATGTGAAAGGTGATATTCCGCCGAGTAAATAGATACCCAACATGTTAAAATTGCACACACTTGTGGAATGGCGCCAAACTTAAGTACTTAAGAATCTCCATAGACAACGCTTTAAATTTTTTTAGAGGTTACCTGTTTAGAGTTACATAGGAGGTCTAGTGCTAGAATTATTGCTCACGCTCTAACGTTCGTGACGTATGGAACCTGTGTGTATCTGGCTCTGATACTAGCCAGTGCCTCCTCAGCCACTGATCTCACCGCACGTCCCTGTTCCCTTATCTAAAGTTTAGTTATCCTTCTCTTTTATATTCCAGCTGCATATAGGTCATAATTCACTTTGATAAATCTAGGTCTAAGCTCATATCTACATAATATTTTGAAATGACAACTGCCGAAATGTATCAATCAATCAACCCTTTTTGAAGTTGGCTTTGCATATGCGTGCACTATAACTGCCTCTGAACAGCATGTGTTTTAGTCTTTCTGATGTTCTAATAAAATATAGATAACTGTACAAAATAACAGATGAAAAGCATGATTCTTTTATTAACTCTTTTTTTAAAGGAATCATTCACCCAACATCATATTAACTTTGTGTTACTGAGTTGTAATACAGACATATGAAAAAGTAAGCACGCTCCATGAAATTATAGGCTTTTTCAACATATTTGAACAGGCAAGCATTATATATTTATTTAACCAGTGTCTACAGATAAAAGTGAAATATCTGAAAAATAATTGCATTTTTAGTCTCTTTCTTTCCCAACAAAAATATCAATAGTTCTAGTGGTGGGCTGTAAAAAGTAAATTCAGCCTTTTTTTCAGAAGCTAGCATTGAAACTTTGACATTAATTAAGTCAAAATTTTGACTGATTCTCCATGCAAAATTCCTCTGGTTCAACTTTAAGCACTTGCCGACCGCCTTCTGCATATATCCTGCAGCTTGGCTGTGCAAACTGAGGTACCTGTATGTCAGTCTGTGCATGTGGTACTGCGCGTACACGCCCATCGCGCACCGCGGGAGCTTGCCCATGGGTCCAGCGAACTTGATGTCCGCTGGCCACCCACAATTGGGGTAAAGAGAGGCAGAATGGGGATCTGCCTATGTAAACAAGGCGGATCCCCGTTCTGACATGGGAGGAGAGAGAGATCAGCTGTCCCTAGTGATCAAGAACAGCGATCTCTCTCTACTCCAAGTCAGTCTATCCCCTGACAGTTAGAAACCTCTCCCTGGGGAACACTTAACCCTTTGATCGCACCCTAGTTTTCACCTCTTCCCTGCCAGTGCATTTTATACAGTGATCAGTGCTTTTTTATAGCACTGATCACTGTATTGGTGTTACCGGTCACCAAAAAGTATCACTTAGGTGCTATATCACAGTCCCACTAAAAAGCACTGATCCACACCATTACTAGTACAAACAATAAAAAAGTCCCTAAATCTTTCCCCTATTTTTTAGTTGCTATAACTTTTGCGCAAATAAATCAATATACAGTTATTGTTTTTTTTTTTTTTTTACCAAAAATATGTAGCAGAATGCATATTGGCCTAAAATGATGAATACATAATTTTTTTTTATCTTTTTTTGAATATGTATTATAGCAGAAAATAAAAAAATATATATTGTTTCAAAATTGTCAGTCTTTTTTTTTTATAGCGCAAAAAATAAAAACCGCAGAGGTGATTATGATTGGAATATTGTGTACTCTGGAATTAATCCTGTTCAAGACTACCAAAATCAAAGAATTTCCAATATTGTTGATTTTGGATGTTCTAATATTTTTGTGTAAATTAAAGTGGGGTTGCGACCAAAAAACAAAAAGGGGCTTAAAAATCATAAAAAAAAAAATAATTGGAAAAAAAAAAATTTTTTTACTCACCTGTAAATGCCTGTTGCTAGGGGGTCCCTCGTAGTCTGCCACCTTCATTGCCCGGGCTAAACGTCACTTCCAGTAGGCAACGCACAATCATCTGGGACCTGTCATGTGTCCCAGATGAGTGAGCGTCAGATCACGGCGCACGGCGCCGCTCGCGCATGCGCAGTGGGTGCCCGGCTGTGAAGCCACAGCCGGGTTCCCACATTAAGAATGCCGACAACGCGAGTGGAGCGGGGAACGAGGGGGTGTCTCGTTCCCCCACATCGCTGGACCCCAGGACAGGTAAGTGTCCGATTATTAAAAGTCAGCAGCTGCAGTATTTGTAGCTGCTGACTTTTTTAATTTTTTTTTTTTGGCCGGCCCTCCACTTTAAGTAATTCCAGATGCAGGTTTTGAAGGTCTGTAAATCCTTTACATAGTTATACTGTTATCTATTGTATGTTTCAAAAAGTGTAAGCTCAAACTTTTTGGTTAATTAGGAAGATGCTATATGAAGGACCTCATTATCACACTGGGTCTGAAAATACGCTTGATGCTGTGATCATCTAATTTAAGCCATATCAATTTTTAATGTGAATATGACTTGGGAATAACTGTGGAAACTGTGCCCAAAAAAAGGCAAGCAGATCGCAAAAGACTAGTAACTAGGAAGGAGCTTTGAGTTTACGTCAATGGATTTGCAGTGAACCCAATCGGTTCATAGTTCACCCTCAAAGCAATCAGCTATCAATAATAAGAAAACATCTGTGTTTTTTTCATTAATAAAGTATATACAAATACCAAAGTGTAAAACAATGCTAATCTGTAAATAGTGTTAAAAACATAAAATAATAGTAGTGCACAGAAGGAAAAGGGCTTAGGTTGGTCTATCTTTTGGCTCATAGGAATATTAAAGAACAGGTTTCTGTGCTTTTGACCTTGTTTAAAAGACTGTTGGCCTCTCGTTACCTTTTAATAAGACCTAATCTGTTTTACAAATCAACATATGGTCTTTCTATAGCATGTTTCTTCCAGGTCTAGTGGGTACAGGTTGGTTTATATTACACCTAATGGATAAATCCTCACCCAGTCTGTCATTCCAGCTCATTACATAGCTACACTCAAACCAACAACTGTGGAATAAATATTAGATTCTTTGCCTAGCCCTAGTCTATGCTATTTCCTGCATTTCTGTTTTTCGATTTACAACTTCAGCTTGTATGTGACTACACTTATTTGCTGTTTTCCCTGAACTATTGCCTGTCCCTGTAGAGGGCTTTACTAAAACTGGTGTCCACAGCTACTGTGCAGCTATGCATAGTAACAAATCAGCTTCTAAGTTTTGCTTGTTCAGTTAAGCATTGACAATAAAACCTGGAATCTGATTCATTACTATGCACAGCTAAACCAGATTCTGTGTGCTCCATTTTTTTTAAAATCTCCCCTTGTTTCTGATGTTCCCTTTCAAATGTGTATCATCCTCCTGGTTCTATTCCTGGTCAGCTGCCATCTGCACAGGTTTGTCTGAAGGCCACAACCTGGTATACTCTCCAGTAAAGTCCATCACTTCTAGTCTTTTGATGAAGATCTGATATGTGTATGCTTAGACTCTGCACTTCTTTCCTTTTAAAGTGGTAGTAAACTGTTTTTTTTTTAAACTTGTACCTACAGGTAAGGCTACATACAGGCTTACCTGTAGGTCCATTAAATATCTCCCTACTGTGCACTGTTTAGGAGATATTCACGTTTGCAATAGCTGATGATGTCACCCATGCATGCAGTGATGCTCTGCCTGAGCCCGCAAACCCAGAAGGAAGAATCTGTTAAGATGGTAAAGATTGTAGTGCAGGGGGAGCAGGGGGCCCATATATTTTTTTGGGCTCAGGATCAGGTCACAAACAGAATGAGCTGATGATCAGTCAGCAATGAGTCCTGTAAGGCTTCATATAGGTCACTGGGTGCCAAAGTCCATCAAGCAAGCATGCTCACACAAATGAGCACATGCAAAACCCTAATGCTCATGTGCACATGCTCTTGTAGATTTGTAAGCTGTGCACAATTCTATGGACCCTTCTATGCACATGCAAACTCCTTTGAGCATGGGCATTCCTTTGAACATGAACATTCCTTAAAGCACAGACATTCTTCAGAGCATGGTCTTGAGCATGGCTTTCCCAATCATATGTATATATACTTTGTTACTACATTCCAACCTTGCAATCTGACGTCAGTGGCAAGTAAGGGCCCATTTATTTGGATGGGTGGGCAGTAGTGGAGGTATGCAAGGTCGGATGTTATAAAAAGAAAAGTGAAACTAGAAAAACAAATAAGATGCTGTTCTGGCTAAAATAGAAAAGTAGTCTAATTTTAAAAGTTTATATTGGTGCCTAGGTAAACTATGTTCTTAGCAAATACCTTGGTGTGTCTACTTTCTGAAAAGGGGTTTCCCCTTCCGATCCCCTTTGGGGGGGGGGGGTTGTGCTATCTTGGCATTTCATGGCCTCTGAAACTGTGATAGGCAGTGAGGAAGTGAAATGAGCAATTTACGCCCTTTGAAATCCTGAAGGCAGTGATTGGTTTTCAGCACCCGTACACGGATAAGTTCCCAAAAAGTCTCACACAAGTTGTATCCCCATATATTGAGCAACATATAATTTAAGTGACAACTTTGTGTGAAAAAAAATAAATTGGCCATTTTCCCAAAACTTGTGACAAAGCATACAATATTCCATGGAATCAACATGTCTCTCAGCAAACAGTTTGGGGTGTCTACTTTCCAAAAAGGGGTCATTTGGGGGGTGTTTGAACTTTCCTGGCATTTTAAGCCCAACATTAGAAGCTTATGCCACACATCACCCACTCTTCTAACCACTTGAAGACTAAGTCTTTTCTGACACTTTTTGTTTACATTTTTTTTGTGATAAAATTACTTTGAATCCCTCAAACAGAATATATTTTTTAAAGCAGAAGTCCTACAGAATAAAATGGTGGGTGTTGCAATTTTTTTTTTTTACAAGTGCAATTTTTCTGGAAAAAAACACTTTTTTTTATTCTAATGCACAAAAACACACTATATTGCCCAAATGTTTGGTCGAATATAAAAGATGATCTTATGCCGAGTACATAGATACCAAACATGACATGCTTTAAATTTGTGCACTTCCATGCAGCAGCGACAAACTACTTACATTTTTAAAAGCCTTTAAAAGCCTTTACAGGTTATCACTTTAGATTTACAGAGGAGGTCTACTGCTAGAATTACTGCCCTCGATCTGCCATTTGTGGTGATACCTCACATGCTTGGTGCAATTGCTGTTTACATACGACACAAGACCGATGCTTGCGTTCGCCTTTACTCACGAGCATAATAATTTATTATTTATTTTGCTTTTTTATTATATTTTTACACTGTCCCTTTCATTTTATTTTATTTTTTATCAATTTTGTTGTTATCACAGGGAATGTAAATATCCCCTATGACAGAAATACATAGTGACAGATATGCTTTTTTGAAAAATTTGGGGTCTTTTAGACTCTAAATCTCTCCTCTGCCCTTTAAAGCATCTGACCACACCAAGATCAGTGTGATAAGATGCTTTCCCTAATTTAAAATGGTGCTGTATATATCCGGCAAAACTGAAGTGATGAAATGCTTGTAGCTTTCGGTTTCTTAGGCCATAGAGATGACTGGAGCCATTCTGGTATCCGATGAGCTCTATGATCAGCTAACATAACCACCAGCTGCATTCTCGGGTTCCCAGGTAGGACAGGAGAGCCAGAGAAAGCCATGGAAAGCGGCAAGAGGGGGGATGTCCCCTCCCACTGCTTGTAAAAGCAGTCTACAGCTAACTAGCCGCTAGGATTGCTTTTACATGAAAGCTGACCACCGGCTGAACAAATGATACCAAGATGATGCCTAAACTTGCAGGAATCATTCCAGTATAACCACTCAGTCCAGCAATATACCAGTGTGTTGCTGGTCCATGATGGGGATATATTGTAATGTTCTTTTTTTTAAGCAGCCTATGGGCTGCATGAAAAAAGAGAACCTAACAGGTTCCTCCATTTACATTGATCGATATGAAATTGATAAAGTGTGTGGTATGCCCACCATTAGAATACTGCCCTGCACCATACACTTCTAAAGATGTGCATACATGCATTGTTCTTTTTTTTTGTTTACCTTGTGGGCTAAAGGAAAAAAAAGAAACGAACAGATCAATGTGGATGAAGAAATCTCTGCCAAAAATGTGAAAAATATATATATGCTAAAGCATAGGGGAATGCGCCCTTTGTACACCCCAGCCCCTATGCTTTGACATATATGCTCTTTTTTTAACTGCGGTGGTGAAATCACCTCCTGCAGCACTGGAGGCCCTCATTTACATATTGTGAGAGCAAATCCTGTTGCTGTCAAAATAAACAAATCAGTGCTGTTCTGGATACAAAGGGCTGTGATCTCTTCCTGGAATTTTAGGAAGAATCCACTTCTTCCTAATGCTTTAAATAGAATATAAGCATTGAACAAAGCCAATTGGAATAAATATACAGACAATTTTTTATACCAGCGTCTGGCATTACAGGTAACTTTGTACAACCCCATCATATGGTCCTTGAAGTCCACCCCTCCCATTTTAAAGTTGTAGTCATTGACAGAGAGGGGCTTCTCAACAACACCAGTTGCGGTTGTAATTTAGACTGCCGTATCTGTGTGAATGGAAGACAGAACGAAAACATTCCACTTGTTCTTCCACCTCACTGCAAGTAATTCATTACACCTCAAGCATGCTCTCTCCCTCTGTCTAAGTGGGGCATTTACAAGCAGTTGGGGGGAGCCCCAGTGATTAAATTACATGGTACCACATGTGCCAATTGCTAATTGAAAGAGGTGTCTAAATAGTAGCATGCGTGTATAAAAACTGTCCACGCATAAATGGTACCCCTTTCCGTATAAGGGTGACACCAAGTCCCAAACAAACTCGCCGCTCCTGTGTGTTTCCAATGGCTTGTATACTTTACTCAATCATCATCAGGAAGGAAGATGATAGGAAAAAAGACTCATAGCATAAACCCATAAAGTATATTTTTTGAAAAAAAGAGGTATACAGTATTGTACTTGCCGTTGTGCGCTATAACCTGGCACTGGGTGTAAACAGCATTAAGTGTGTATGGGGATGATGGCCGACCCCTCACTCCGTTGTCAGAAGGCGGCTGCGGTTCACCACCTGAAAGTTATGTCATGCTCACGTAACTAAAGCACCTACGTGTTTCAACCTGATTGGTGGTCTTCAGGAAGCCCTTAGATATGACCTTTATTTCTAAATATCAAAGCGGTGGAGTTGGTTGTGGAGCTGAGGGTTCCCTGGAGTCACTACAAGGAGTGTCCCACAGAGAATGTCTGTGAAAACATCCTTTCATTGGTGTAAATTCACATCTGCCTGTTTGACCCATTAGGATTATGCCGATTAAGTCCATAAGCTCTGGTAAGCCTCCCTAATTTTTTGTTGGTGGTAGACACCCCTCACAGTGGTGACTCCTCTCTAGAATTACTGGGATAGCCAAATATTTCCATCAGACTATTATCCTTCCGATCCCCTTTGTTATACTACCTTGGACTTCTTCACAGCTTTCCTCAAACACTACTAGTGATTAGAAAATTTGATATGCCAATGACATGGGACATTTTTATAATATGTGTTGATTATATTTTAATGCACTGGTTATTGTGTTAAATCACACCATCATTTTTCAGCTTAGGAGGAACAATTGGGGGGGGGGGGGGGCTGCTGAGCATACAAACATGTCTCAGCCATGTGTTTTTATCACCCCCAACCACAAGAGTTAAGGGTAATGGCAAATATGGCAATGAAAGAGCATCCAGAGTAAATAGGTTATTTGTTGGAGTGATATAGCAATATTGATTATTGGGCAATTGCACTTACACAACATATTACTGAAGCCCTGTGGTTTTCTGACATTATCAGATTTAGTCTCCAAAAAAAAAACCACACACTGTTGATCCAAATGTCTCTCTGGTGTCAATTAAAATATAGAGTGATTTTACAGTGTCATTTCAAAAATGGTGTATTTTAAAAATATAAAATCCAGTGTAAACATTTATATTATTACTAATATTAATTAAAATAGGGCTTATTTCCTGTTTTAGAATTCGTGTTTTAGAATTTTTAGGCACTATTGTACCGCTGTGTCATAGTATAAAAAATTTCAATAAATAAATAATATTATCAGATTTAGAAAACAGGTAGATCACAATGGGGGTATATGTCATATGCCATTTAAAATCTGAAGTAAAACAAGAGAAAAATGTATACTTACGAAGTGCACACAGAGCTCCCTATGATTTTCTTTCAGTTTAGCTGCAAAATCATAATGCAGATGACCATGCCTCACTAGCATTCATAAAAGAATCTTAAACATTTTTTTTATATTCGATTTGGTGTGTGTGTATGCGTGTGTGTGTGTATATATATATATATATATATATATATATATATATATATATATATTTGTGAGCTCTCGCAGTCTTTTTGAATTTAGTATTTTTTGGCATATTTAATATTAATTTTGAATCATGAATAATCATCCAAACATTCAAAGCTATTAAAGGATGCAAATTAAAGGAACTCATTTCAATTTGTGTCATCAAAGTTGTAAATAGCGTTAGATAAACATACATCAAGCTTAATAGTGTTCTCTCCAATTAGGCTATTTATAGAAATAATGAAGACCGTGGAATGACAGTGAAAAATAATAGCTGTGTAACACTTTTTGAAATGGCATAAATGTCACAGGGCAAAAATATGTTGATGTAAGTAATGATTACCTGACCAGTCTGGACATTAGTTTTTAAGTACATTAACTGGTATTTCTTTGCAGGTTTTGGTAATTGTGAAAGACACTCGCTGACATATCTAAAGTCCAAGTCTAAGGCTGCATTCACACATGGGCGTTGTGAATCACAGGCAGAATTGCTGCGATTCTGGCCGCATTTTTCAAAATGCCCAGGGGTAAATGAAAAATCACATAACGCACATTTCAGATGCCCTTAATTTGAATGGCACTCACAGTGCGGTTCTGCTGTTAATGTCACTGAAGGGTCTGGTATGGATTTTGGAGGGGACCCCTACGCCATTTTTTTTTTTAAATTTGGCACAGGGTTCCCCTTAATTTACATATCAGACTTGAAGGGCCTGGTATGGATTTTAGGGGGATTGTTTTTTAATTCTGGTTCGGGTTTCCCTTAATATTCATACCAGACAGAAGGGCCTGGTAATGGACTGGGGGGAATCCATGCTCTTTTTTTCAATGAGTTTTATCTATATTGCCGAGACCCGACAATTCATTATAGCCGCAATCAGTTTTAAATGACAATTTTTCCTTTTAGAAATGTCATTTTTCAGTGGTACTGTTCTAAACACGGGAAAAATGTGCCACTTTACAGGCATACTATAGACACCCCCAGGTACAATATTTAAAGGAATATTTAATTTTTATTGTTTCACAATATGCATTAAAAAAATCACTGCTCCTGAAAA
This sequence comes from Lithobates sylvaticus, assembly GCA_028564925.1. Lineage (NCBI taxonomy): Eukaryota > Metazoa > Chordata > Amphibia > Anura > Ranidae > Lithobates > Lithobates sylvaticus. Next base: position 394,605,862 of record CM053027.1, read on the forward strand.
AACAGCAGTTTTTAATAAAAATGTTTGCATTGATACATGTCCCCTTGGGCAGGACCCAGGACCCCATACACTTTTTGTGACAATAACTTGTATAAAAGCCTTTAAAATTAGCACTTTTGATGTTTCATGTTAGTGTCCCATAGACTTTAACGGTGTATGGACATGAGTGCCACAACATTAGTTAATTTAGAAATATATTAATTTGTTCACTTAAAAGTAAATGTTGCAAACATTTACAGAGGGAAACTACAACCGTTTAAGGTCAATTTTATTTTGTCAATATCTAAATAAGATACAAATGAACATTTCATACATTGCAAAGAGCTAAGAGAGCACTATGGGTTATCTAAAAAGACAGCCTAGCTGAACAAATTGTTTTGCAGCTTTATTAGTTTAACCACTTTCAGACCCGACCATTTTGCTGGCTTAAGACCAGAGCACTTTTTGCGATTCGGCACAGCATTGTCAATTATGGTGTTATTTAACACAATAACCAGTGCATTAAAATATAATCAACACATATTATAAAAATGTCCCATGTCATTGGCATATCAAATTTTCTAATCACTAGTAGTGTTTGAGGAAAGCTGTGAAGAAGTCCAAGGTGGTATAACAAAGGGGATCGAAAGGATAATAGTCTGATGGAAATTGCACGGTCATGCAACGTGGTTCCCAAACAAAATTGACGTCCTTTTTTTCCCCACAAATAGAGCTTTTTTTTGGTGGTATTTGATCGCCCCTGTGGTTTTTATTTTTTGTGTTATAAACAAAAAAAAGAGCGACAATTTTGAAAAAAACACATTATTTTTTACTTTTTGCTATAATAAATATCCCCCAAAAATATATAAAAATATATTTTTTTCCTCAGTTTAGGCCGATACTTATTCTTCTACATATTTTTGGTAAAAAAAAATAGCAATAAGCGATTATTGATTGGTTTGTGCAAAAGTTATAGCGTTTACAACATAGGGGATAGTTTTATAGCATTTTTATTAATATTTTTTTTATTTACTAGTAATGGCGGCGATCAGCGATTTTTATTGTTACTGCGACATTATGGCGGACACATCGGACATTTTTGACACATTTTTGGGACCATTGTCATTTATACAGCAATCAGTGCTATTTAAATGCACTGATTCCTGTGTAAATGACACTGGCAGTGAAGGGGTTAACCATGGGGTGGCAGTGTAGGGGTTAAGTGTTCCTAGGGGCGTGTTACTAACTGTGGGGAGCGTGGCTGTGTGTTAGTGAACACTGACCTCTGCTCCAATCAGAGGGAGCAGAGATCAGTGTCACTTGTTGCTAGGCAGAATGGGGAGATGCTGTTTACTTCTGCATCTCCCCGTTCAGCCTTCCCGTGAGACGATCGCAGGTATCCCCGCGGCGATCAAGTCCGCGGGACCCGCGACTGGATTCACGGGGGTCCCGACCGCGATGGCATGGCGGTATCCTTAAAGGGACGTACCTGTACACCCTTAAGCCTGTCCGTGCCATTCTGCCGACGTACATCGTCGTGCACCGGTTGGGAACCAGTTAATAGAAACTATGAAACTATGGAAGCTGATTGGTTACTATGAAGAACTGCACCAGATTTTACACACCCCAGCTTTAGTAACTCTACCCCATTGGGACCAATTTACTAGTAAATACGATACTGTTTATTAAAGCTGTTCTAACCTTCTGTGTGCAGCAGCCCCCCCTTCACCCCCCTAATACTTACCTGAGCCCATCTCTATACAGGGATGTTGCAGGAGAGACTCGGCTGCCCGAGGCTCTCCCTCCTCATTCCCTGAGACAGCAGAGGAGCACCATTGGCTCCTGCTGCTGTCAATCAAAGCCAGTGAGCCAATGAGGAGAAAGAAGGGGCGTGGCCTAGCCATGACTCCATGTCTGAATGGACACACAGAGTTGCAGCTCGGCTTGGGTGCCCCCATAGCAAGCTGCTTGCTACGGGGGGACTTGGCAGGAGGGAAAAAGAGGGACCTGAGAAGGGGAGGATCTGGGCTGTTCTGTGTAAAACCATTACAGAGATGGTAAGTATGACATGTTTGTTATTTTTAAACACAAAAAAATTGACTTTAGTATCACTTTATGCAAAATTGAATGTTCCCTTTGCAAGTAAATATTTACTTAGCTTAGTGAATAAGGTCAGGCTGTATTCATTTCAATTGCCCAAATACCTGCTTGATTGGATATTCATAGAAAATATGCATTTCCTCATCCAAAAAGGAAATTGCGCTCAGAGAAAAGGTGAAGCAGCTAGCACATCAAGCGATATAAATAAATTGATCCACATAATTATAAACATACAATGCAGCACTAATTTAGGCTCCATTTACTTTTTTACCTTTTGATTGTATCACATTAGTGGGTCTCCAAAGTCCCACGATTTCCAGTGTGACTTTGGAACGCACCCTTGATGTAAATTTCCGTGCGACTTTGTGACTAAAGAAAAAGAATCAAATGAGCACATATTTCCATAGGGTCCCACTTAGGATGTTATGAACCTCCTCTGGGTCTGGTTACTCCAACAGTAAAGCATCATCTTCCAACCTCAAAATTCCACCATGCAGTAGGAAGAGAGCCAGAAGAACAAAACTGGTGTACAACTAGGAAATGTTTCCACAACTGAAAAGCAATCACATTAATGATGTAAAAAGAAGACTGGAGCCCCCTGCTGGCTGGATAGGAGACTGAATAATACTAATAAGCAATATTTCACTGTTAAAACAGGGTGAACAAAATATCTGCGCTAACTACAAAGAAAAAAAGGGTGAAATAACAGCCAACACGGTCTGTTGATTAGCAAACTAATAAATATAAAGCCCAAAGTGTGGCACTATAAAAAATGATTTAAAGTGAATGGTGATCAAAATGTGAAAGTTCGTCAATCAAATGAACAGCAGCATAATTGATGATAAAAGGAAAAAATCTTCCACCAAAGCGCAAAACCAAAAAGCACTCCACACCCACGTGATCTCGATCTGCTTACCAGAAAGATGTGATAAATGAGCGATGTTGTCATATAATGCCAGAGGTTGGTGGTAAAACTTGATGGATGCGATAAAACAAGACCAAATCCAGTTTTCATCAATAAGTGGTCGGTAACAGGATTCACAGAGCCAGACCAGTATAATGTGCTAAAAAGTCTCCTCTACTGCCACTTCCAACAATGTCTCCTGTGTCATTCGTACCTCAGGTAACCTCACTGTTACCTGACTAAAAGAAAAAACTTTTGAATTGTTTGGGCTACAATCAACCAAGAACAAAGATATGTAAAATAAAACAAACAACAAACTTTTTTTTCTTGTGCATTTATTGGGTGTAAATCATCATGAAAGCCAGCACATGTGTCTAGACAAAGGTGCCAGATGTAAATAGGTGTGGGGGTGATAATTAGGGATGAGCCCACGGTTCGAGTTGAACATAAGTTTAACTTGAACATCGGGTGTTCGTTTGTTCTAAAACAAAACGAACATATGGGGCATTTGCGGAAAATTAGCATGCCGCGGAATGCTGCATAATGCACTGCGAGATCGCAGTGCATTGCTGTATGATGATTGGCCAAAGCATGCACCTGACCTGCATACTTTGGCCGATCACAGTGCGCTCTGCTGAGAGAGCAATATTTGCCCAAAGGCATGGTGCCCTTGGCCAATCATGGCTCAGGGGGACTAAGTCCACACCCAACACTATATAAGGCTGCTTACAGAGTGGCTGTGTGTAGTGTTGTTGGCATGGACAGAGATATAGCTTGAGTTAGATTAAGCAGGCAGGTTATTCAGTTAGTGGTAGTGTATTTGATCTCTCTCTCATATATATACATGTATATGTATATATGTGTAATTATATATATATATATATATATATATATATATATATATATATATATATATATATATATATATATATATAATGTGTGTGTGTGTGTGTGTGTGTGTATATATGTGTGTGTATATATATATATATATATATATACTAGACACACACACACACACAGTCAGTTTAGTACATTTTTTTGCATGTTCTGCTGCGAACCGAAGGTGTTCGGCTCATCCCTAGTGATAATGATACAAAGCGGATTCCCAATACACTTGCTTGCAAGTGTATTGGGAATGTGGCTTTTTTTAATCAAGCACTGCCAAGTTAAAGTGGAACGCCAGCCTATCCACTGTCACATAGATAGGAAGTGATGGGCTCAACTAGAACACGGGTAGCATTCAAAACCTAATAGAGATTTTAACCATTGTTTTCATTGTGGTATGTGTCCCAGTAGAAAACAAGGCCTGCTGCTCTGGAGAGTTTGAATCTGGCAAAGGAGGAGAGATCCTTTAAAGCCTGCTGGGAAATTAAGATTTCAGGGGGTGTCTTTCTCTGTGGTCCCTCAAAAGCCCTCATTGCAGGAAAAAAACAGTGGTATAAGGTCAGCGAAAGGAACCGGTGAGAGCTATGGGGAGAAATGGAGATCAACACTCCCAGAAGTGTTGGTTTTCCAGTGGACTTTGGGGGACCAGTTCTAGCAGTCGGAGTAACATTTAGCAGGCAGGAGGCTAAGAATGTATTTAATCTCTTCTTAGAAATTATTTCTGCATGTGACAGTGGTGTTTTAAAATATAAACATATTTGTTTGTTTTGCAATGATTGTAAGTTGTCTGTTTAATCCATTGCCTTTAATTGAATAGTTCCACACTGCTGTTGCAATTAATGTAAAAAAAAATGAAAACTACAGAAGAAATCTTTGAATCTTTGAATTTCAAAACAGCTTTTTTTTCACACAGGACCAGCTAAAGTTTTTACTTTGGTTAAACTAAGTCTAACTTTATTTTTATATTTGCAGATGAAAGAGAAGATGTTCAAAGGAAAACATTCACGAAATGGGTAAATGCTCAGTTTGCAAAGGTAAGCAGTACTTTGATATTTTCACCCTCTATTCTAATTTTGTAACAGTTAATGGTTTTCATTATAGCAATACAATGATGGTATAAATTAATAATCAGTTTATCTGAAAGCTTGGAATGGAAATTGAATTATATAATCACACTAATTAAGTAAAAAATATGTTTAATTTGTCTGACAGCTACTCAGCAGTATTAGGTTAGGTTAAGTTAAAGCTGGACACATACAATCATCGGCCACTTTATTAGGTACACTGTAATAGTATCGGGTTGGACCCCCTTTTACCTTCAGAACAGTGTTTATTCTTTGTGGATCTGCATCACGCAGTTGCTGCAGATTTGACAAATGCACATGCATGATGCAAATCTCACCACATCCCAAAGGTGCTCTACTAGATTGAGATCTAGTGACTGTAGAGGCCATTGTAGTACAGTGAACTTATTGTCATGTTCAAGGGACCAGCTTGACATAATTTGAACTTTGTGACATGGTGTATTATCCTGCTGGAAGTAGACATGAGAAAATGGGTACACTGTAGTCTTAAAGGGATGGACATGGTCAGCAACAATACTCAGGTAGGCCGTGGTGTTTAAACAATGCTCGATTGGTAATAAGGGGCCCAAAGTGTACCAAGAAAATATCTTCCACACCATTACTCCCCCACCATCAGCCTGAACTGTTGATATAGGGCAGGATGGATCCTTGCTTTAATGTTGTTTATGCCAAATTCTGACCCTTCCCTCTGAATGTCGCAGCTGAAATCGAGAGTCATCAGACCAGACAACGTTTTACCAATCTTTTCTTGTCCAATTTTGGTGAGCCTGTGCAAATTGTAGCCTCAGTTTCCTGTTCTTAGCTGACAGGAGTGGTAACTGGTGTTGTATTATGCTGCTGTAGCCCATCTTCTTTAAAGTTTGATGTGTTGTACATTCCTTGGTTGTAATGAGTGGTTATTTAGGTTACTTTTGCCATTCTATCATTTCAAACCAGTCAACCCATTCTGCTCTGACCTCTGGCATCAACAAGACATTTTCATCCACACAACTGCTGCTCACTGGATATTTCCTCTTTTTTGGACCATTCTCTGTAAACTCTAGAGATGGTTGTGCATGAAAATCCCAGTAGATCAGCAGTTTTCGAAACCAACAACCACGCCATGTTCAAAGCAAATTAAATCTGCTTTCTTCCCCATTCTGAGGCTCTGTTTTAAGTTCAGCAAGTTGTCTTCATGAAGTCTAGATACTTAAATGCATTGAGTTGCTGCCATGTGATTGGCTGATTAGCAATTTGTGTTACCAAGCAATTGAACAGGTGTACCTAATAAAGTGAGTGTATATTACAATGTGATTGTACAATATCATTTACCAAAAACGTTGTAGTGTAAGGACCTACACAAGCAGATTTGAATGGTTAGTCAATTATCTTCATTCAGGTAATCAGACATAGTTGTTGGAAAATCTGAAGGATATTGTACAATAAGATTGTGTGGCCAGAACAAGTGTAATTTAGAACATAGCTTCTCAACCTTAGTCTGAAAGGCCTACTAACAATGCATATTTTCCTGACCTTTTGACCAAATACGCGGTTAGGCTTTTTCTCTGATAATTGCTACAGCTGTATTTCTGATACTGTTTAAATCATACATTGTTCATATTCCTTGAGGACCAGCATTTAGAAACATTCATTTATGGGATAACAGCTATTTTGAATAGAATGGGAAAGGGTTACAACTATCATCAGATGTTCTTTGCTGTGTACCTGACTGCCCCTGACTGCCTATTCTCCAAGATAGGAATAAGGTACCATCTCTGCAATGGAAACACAGACAACAATAAAACCTGGCAGAAATCCTAGCTCCTCCCCTCTTTTATAAAAATATTGCCTTCTGTTTCTGTGTTTCAAGGATTTTGCCTTTTTCCTGTTGTGGTGACCACAGGCAAATTCTCACCAACAGAAACAAAGTCCACAATAGAAAGCTTGCAGAGTTGTTAAAAAAAGACAAAACACAAGAAATAAGTATTGTCTTAAGTTCCTTTTTAAAGGTTAGTAAATGTGCTAGCAATATATCATAACCGCTGCCCCATTTGTGACATTCATTTTCATAGGTTTAGAATGTCAGAGATCAGCAATGGACATATTTGAAGCCTTAAAGTTTAATTTGCATAAAGTGGACCTATAGCAAAATAACACAGATTTCACATTGAAATAAGCACAACAGTAAAAAAGCCAGCAGATATGCTAGATATATTTAATGACATAAAGTTCCTGTAAATGGGGCAGTTATTTCTTCTTATATATCAGTGGACATTTTGAGATAGATGCACAGTATCTTGCATTTTAAACAGTTTTATCTTTTTTTTTTCTAAACTGTAGCAAATATCATTACATTGACTATTTTGATAACTTGTTTTTGTTTGCCTGTGGATAAAAACGGCATTTAGTCTAAACTTTGAATAGGTTCGCATGGCTAAACAAATATGTAATTTTCTCTCGCCGATGCATCTTCAACAAATTGGTTTTGATGAGGGCTGTGGATTTTAAAGATGATATGGGAGACGTTTCTCAATTTGCAGAGAACATACCAGAGTACAGTGTGAGTATGTGGTAGTAGACAGGGGATTTATTGACACAGTTGCACATTTTTTTTTTTACTGAAATATTGATTTATTAGGGACATGTGTTTTTCATTGAAGGCTGTGAAATATCAGCCATAGCAATCTGAACATATTAAAAGGAATGCACTAGGTGAACCTTATGGTGTAAAAACACACACAAGAAGGCACAAACACCTAGTACATTATCACCATAATCATTTATTAAAAATGCAAAAAAATCATACTCGCAAACGCAGATAAAATCAGGCTTATCAAAAACACAGCTCCAACAGGTGGGACAGGTATCCTTATCCAATGCCACACAGTGGAGATTTACGCATTTTGGGGGACAGGCCCCCTTCCTCAGAGCTAACCCATCCCAGCAGTGAGCCCTCACTGCTAAATGGATGTGGTGGTAATGCACTAGGCATTTGTGCACTCTAGTGTGTGTTTTTACAGTGTATTCAAGATCTCCCGGTCTGTGGAGGGCTGCATCAAGGAAATCATTATGCACCATAGTCATTTTGTGAAGTTCCTTGGACTGAGCGCTGAATGTTTTTAAATTCCTTGAACTTTATTGTGTGTTAAGTATCTGTATTGATGCAATGGGGTTGATTTACAAAATGCAAACAATCTGATCTTTTCCAAGGGAATTTTCCCTTAGCCTAGTCAATGAAATAATGCTCTGCTGGCTTCCATCATCCAATAATGTGTAAGCAAAAATTATATATATATATTTTTTTTTATTTTGCTTGTAAATGGTTGGGTATTCATTGCAAAGTGGATTTTTACCACATTCAGTTAAATAAGGGACATTCCCTTGCAAAAAATCTAACTCTATGCCTTTAATATAGGTTATAAACACCATAAAGTTTACAGAGTGCATTCCTTTTAGGATGTTAAGATTGGTATGGCTTTGTGGAAAATCCCTTCAAAAGGGAACAGCCTATTTGCCTTTTGTAAATAAAATCCCATGTAACGGGTAGGCTTTGTCAATGAAAACTTGTAAACCAGGGTTGTATGACTTTGCTTTGTAAGACCAGTGATTTATTTGCAATGATGTAAGTCATTACTGAATCCTGAAGATTACAGAGAATATGACTACTATAAAACCGGAAGCCTAAAGAGACCACCAAAATATCCACCATGCTTATTCAAAGAAAAGTTTAAGCATATCCTTTTAAACACAACCCCAAAGCAGCGATCTGCACTTTCACAATTCTACCCTAATGACCATTTAACTTTTACAGCAAATTAACAGATGTCAGTTGTTACAAGGAACAATGATGCAATCCTCTTTGATATATGACAAGAGGGGGACAACTAATGCTAGGACTGAGCACTGCATATTAGGAGGCGTTCAAATGCTCCCCAAACCCAAAGGCACTGAGTATTTTTGCCAGCTGCAATAGAAGGATCAACAGGGGATGATTGTGACCGTGAGTGAGTGAAGGGGGTTAGCTTTAATGCAATCCAGACAATTTGCTATAAATAAGTGAAGAGACACAGTTCATTTAGGCTGCAACCTTTTTAAAAATACTTGGGCAAGTGTTATCCGAGAGGAAAAATTATTGGTTTACATTGGTGGAAAAGTTGGAGAAAAACGTGGCAATTATTTCTAGCAACTGTCAAAGAAAGTTTACATATACAATAGACAGTTGAAATATATAGATTTTACTCATTTGTGTAATTTGAGAAGATATCACATATATACCTGACAAATTTTGATTCAAGGATCCATGCTGAGTACTAAATAACCGATCCTCAACCATAGATTTACTAATATAGTTAAGAGCCCTTATTTTTTGTTAGGTAATTATAGGTACTTCCATGTCTGTGTCATTCATAATAATTTTATAATGTATGTTTAATGTGGAGAGGGAGTTCTTTACTAGCGGTACTATAATTTGATATCATTTACATGCACTGTAATAAAAAAATAATAACATGGTGCCATTGTGGTACTTTTCTATAATTTGTATTTACTCAAGCTATAATCTTAAGAATGTAATGAATTGATCATCACTACATTTCAAGTTTATAACTGAGTATGAAAGATGTCCAACTCATATTTTATTACTGTTTGATTATGTCAAGTAACTTGAATGTAAAGAGTTAGCTGGAACAGAACCAATGTGCTTATACTGAACAGTAGCAAAGAGTAATTAGGATTCATTAGTCGGAAAAAAATGATTTTCATTTGGCCAAAAGCAAGAATCATTTCAATTTGCCACATAAAAACCACAGAAAGCTCATCTTCGAATATTCTTAATTGCCTTATTTTTCATGTGAATTACAATATAAAGTGGTGGATTTGCCAAACTTATCCAATGTAATTTAGTTGCTAAAATTCATTATTAATAGCCCTAAAACATTTAAATATAGCAGAATGTGGTTTTAAATATTGATAAGAAAATTGGGTTAGATAAAATTGTTGATTCATAGACATATAATACAAATATGGAAAAATAAATGTTTAATATATATTTTCTTTGCATTTTTTTAATTATTTGCACAGATAGTGCAAGTCACATACAACAATGTCATCAGTATATATGGAAAAAAATACATGATTACATGGCCACAAACAATAAAGGTATATTCTAGTCACCAAACACAAGAAAAGGGAATATCTACTATGAATAAGTCTATTCTGGAATAGGCAAGGTGAGGTTTGAAAAAGGTAAATGCACACTCTGGGGGTCATTCACTATAGTGCTGCACGCTAATTAGCACCAATTACCGCCAATTAGTGCTAATTAGGGCTAATTGCGCCTATTAGCACTAAAACAGTATTCACTATAGCGCTGGTGCAAAAAATACTCTCAAAAACGAATTTACTATAGCTCCCTGAAAACATAAAAACGAGAGAAGTAGCCCTGTGACTTTAGATGAGGTGAGAGAGGTAACAGAGCGGCAACAACAATGATTGAGAGTTACACGGCATAATAGCCATTGTACACAACACAGATGAAAGTAAATATATAAAGATTACAAATGTTATAGATCCATGAGCAACAATAAAACGAGAGTTGCTAGGTCAGTGAATCCACATAGACAATAAGAAAATAAATTGCCAAACGCTGGATATCAATGTAGTGTAGTGTAGTGCATCCAGCTCGGGAGCTGAGGAGGCGGAGCAAACAAAAGCCACAACAGGAGAACATCTGGAGGATCAGCATGGTCTGGATAGGGGTATTTCACACTGTGGTCTCCACTCAGCCCCTTGAAATCATGTCTAGAAAAAAACTCAATGGAGTGAAAGATATCCAATGGTTGTCAGATTGTTCTTAGAGATGTAACCGCTCTATCCAACCGTTAAGTTGTGAATCAGAATCCCAGCTGTGCTGAATGTCCAGATATACCCAATAGGGCCTGAAGGCTACGCCCCCAGTGTCATGTATGTGCGGTGACATCCACCGTCAGAGGGGTTGCGCAGATCTGTTCTGATGTATTTTGTTTTTAAGAATGCTAGAATGTGGAATGTGTTGATGTTTTGGTAAAATATGTTGTTCTCTGTCACTTTCACTCGTTACTGTCCATCTCACAAAAATCTTTACCCAAACTCACACAGGTGTCTTCACAAACCACAAACAATATCATTGCTGATGCAAATTTAAAATGAGTCTCAATTTTGTGTGTTTTTTATTATTTCAAAATAATCATAATTTGAGCCCAAAAAATGTGATATGTGTACCAACATCAGAAATAAAAATGACATTCCCAAAATTCATAGGGTAAAATCACTATTCTACACCCAAGAACCACAAAATATCACAGAATAAATCAAGAAGAATAACTCCTGGCTAATTTAATTCCACCTATATATCCAAAGTACAAGTGGGGTATGCCTGTAATGCAGTATTTATGTGTATGTATTTGTAGGAGGGTTCCATATGTGGCAGCTCAGTGGCTTAGAGGTTAGCATTTGCATCTACCAGCATTGAGTTTCTGGGTTTGCATCCCATACATGCCACTTCATGTAGAGAAGGTCTGTTCTTCCTATGTTGTTAAACATAACTCCTGACTCAGGGACTTCCCTAAATTATGTCTAAATGTAGTATCTAGGTATAGGAGGGTTTCACCACCATTGCAAATTGTGTCATATGTAGAGTTGAGTGGACACCTGGATGTTCAGGCGTCGGCGGGTTCGGCCGAACTTCGGAAAAAAGTCCGGGTTCGGGACCGAACTTGACCCGAACTTGACCCCGAACTCCGAACCCCATTGAAGTCAATGGGGACCCGGACTTTTGAACACTAAAATGGCTGTAAAAAGGTCATGGAAAGCAGAAGAGGTACAGGAAGTCATTAAGAACCTCAGAAACTCAACGGCACGATGCCGCACATATGGTGGGAATACCCCAGAATACGCACTTTCTGGAAAAAATTATTCAATTTAATGGATAAGATAGTGGGAAAATAAAATACTTGGAAATAAAAAAAAAATGAAAAAATTATAATCTTGACCTAGGAGGACGAAATTCAAATGGAGTAGGAGGTTGAGGTGGCGGTGGATGTGGCGGTGTAGGTGGAAGCGGCGGTGGAGGAGGACGAGGTAGCCAACACTGGTTCAAAAATACAACAATGGCTGGGTAAGGCTAGTGGTGAATGATGTGTCGAATTCTGTCCCCCGTCGCATAGTGTCCGCCCTGTACTGCGCTTGCTCAGTACGTAGGACAAGGGGATTTTGAAACTCTCCGAAGACGATGCGCGGTGACTCCAGGTTCAAGCCACATCATCCGAGGTTGAAGCCTAGCCAAGCGAGCCCGTGAGGGGCCCTGTTACTATGTGCTACCGTATGTCCACTTGGATGGTCGGGCTTGAACCTGCACTTACTGCGCAGGCGACGTTCATCTTTGGAGATTTTGTGAATCTCCTTGTCCTCCGTACTGCGCAAGCACTGCACCTGTGCAGTAAGTGGCCGGACACTATCCGATGGCAAGACAGTTTTCGTCAGAACACCGGTATATGTGTCTATTCTGCACAAGGTACGGCCAAGTCCTGTGGGATCCATGCCTGGTTCATTTTAATGAACATGAGCTTGTCCACATTGGCTCTAGACAGGCGGCTGCACTTGTCTGTGATAACGCCCCCTGCCGTGCTAAATACATGTTCAGATAATACACTGGCGGCAGGGCAGGCCAGCACCTCCAAGGCGTAAAGGGCAAGCTCAGGCCATGTGTCCAATTTGGAGACCCAGAAGTTGAAGGGGGCAGACCCGTCATGCAGTACGTGTACACGTGTGCACACATACTGCTCCACCATGTTGGTGAAATGCTGCCTCCTGCTAAGACGTTCCATGTCAGCTGGTGGTGCTGGTTGTTTTGGCGTGCCGACAAAGCTTTTCCACATTCCGGCTATTTTATTTTTTTGCAATGTTTTTGCAATATCAGACTACACGGACAGTATCTACAGCGTTTATGAAAACGCAGAAAATGCTATTGGGAAGAAAAAAAAACAGTGCAAAATTTTATTTTTTTGCAATGTTTTTGCAATATCAGACTACACGGACAGTATCTACAGCGTTTATGAAAACGCAGAAAATGCTATTGGGAAGAAAAAAAAAACAGTGCAAAATTTTATTTTTTTGCAATGTTTTTGCAATATCAGACTACACGGACAGTATCTACAGCGTTTATGAAAACGCAGAAAATGCTATTGGGAAGAAAAAAAACACTGCAAAATTTTATTTTTTTGCAATGTTTTTGCAATATCAGACTACACGGGCAGTATCTACAGCGTTTATGAAAACGCAGAAAATGCTATTGGGAAGAAAAAAAAACACTGCAAAATTTTATTTTTTTTGCAATATCAGACTACACGGACAGTATCTACAGCGTTTATGAAAACGCAGAAAATGCTATTGGGAAGAAAAAAAAAACACTGCAAAATTTATTTTTTTGCAATGTTTTTGCAATATCAGACTACACGGGCAGTATCTACAGCGTTTATGAAAACGCAGAAAATGCTATTGGGAAGAAAAAAAAACACTGCAAAATTTTATTTTTTTGCAATGTTTTTGCAATATCAGACTACACGGGCAGTATCTACAGCGTTTATGAAAACGCAGAAAATGCTATTGGGAAGAAAAAAAAACACTGCAAAATTTTATTTTTTGAAATGTTTTTGCAATATCAGACTACACGGGCAGTATATACAGCGTTTATGAAAAACGCAGAAAATGCTATTGGGAAGAAAAAAAAAACACTGCAAAATTTTATTTTTTTTTTTTTGCAATATCAGACTACACGGGCAGTATCTACAGCGTTTATGAAAAACGCAGAAAATGCTATTGGGAAGAAAAAAAAACACTGCAAAATTTTATTTTTTTGCAATGTTTTTGCAATATCAGACTACACGGGCAGTATCTACAGCGTTTATGAAAACGCAGAAAATGCTATTGGGAAGAAAAAAAAACACTGCAAAATTTTATTTTTTTGCAATGTTTTTGCAATATCAGACTACACGGACAGTATCTACAGCGTGTATGTAGGAACACGCAGAAAATGCTATTGGGAAAAAAAAATAAAAAGCAAAATTCAATTTTTATGCAATGTTTTTCCAATAGCAGAATACACACAGACTGTGGTGTATCTCTTAGTATATGCAGTGCAGTAATGTTGCACTTAGCTTGAAGGTAAAACGTTTAGATTTTATCTGGCACTGGCCTCATGGCACTGTTACTGTGACTGTGCACTACCCCCCAGCTAGGGTACAATTGATTTAGGAATCTCTTCAATAATTATGTCTGCCTCTTTCTTTTGCAAAATAAAGAAACTCCCTCCCTATTCTAGCTATCTAGATAGCTCACTGATCTAACTAATTAGAATAAAATTCCAGGAATGTGGACTGACTTTAGCACACTAACTCCTAAAATCTTCTATCTATCTGCAGCACAGGACCCTGCCTAACAATGTGTGTCTAACAGAATGACGCTGTGTGCTGTGTGTGGGCTATATATAGAGGCTGGGTCACATGCTGCACTGGCCAATCACAGCCATGCCATTAGTAGGCATGGCTGTGATGGCTTCTAGGGCACACAAGTAAAACGATCACCCATTGGCTGGCCTAAAGCTGTGAAAAAGGTGCCAATACAGCGCCGAACACCGGACCCGAACCCGAACCCGAACTTACAGCCAATAGTTCGGGTTCGGGTCCGGGTCCCGGACACCCAAAAGTCCGGTACGCTCAACCCTAGTCATATGTTTTCCATCGGCAAGGACTATAATCAGCCTTAGCATTTCCCCACCACCACTAATTGAAGCCTCTTAGAAAGCCAAAACCCACAAAATGACAGCTGTTTATCTATCAGCATGCTGACAGTATTCAAAACTTATGTCATATGCCAGAAACAGGTCGTTCACTGGTTCTCTGGCCTTCCACAGTACATCTGCATTGATTACCTTTTTGCAACCCTGGGACTTATGACAGTTTGACACCACAGAGATGCACGCTAAAAACATGGAGCAACACGGTGGCTCACAGCCTAGAGCTTCAGCCTTGCAGCACTGAGTTTCATGCTTTGATTCCCAATCCTGCTAGCTGGCTACAGGTTTATATGTTGTGGTGTTAAACTTTATTTTTCATGATTACATTTTTGATGGGTTTCACATAATGGAACCCCAATAAATCACATTATAAATGAAGAAAGTGTGGGTTTGCACCAAATCTAGAACTGGGGTGTTTTGGCCCAGATATGGATGTATACGTCTGGTGTGATGCTGCACACATAATTTAATGTTGTATGCTTGTGATGAATGAGGCATTTTTTCATTTGTAAAGCGTGTGTATTCCTAATGAACAAGTCTGTCCACTTGAGTTCACCCCAAGAGACACAATCAATTACACTGGTGGGTGTGTCCCTTACTGGGTGGGTGGAGGTGAGCAAGCTTGTTAGGTTATTTAACCACTTAAGGATCAAGCCTCTTTCTGAGATTTGGAGTTAAAAACAGGGTTTTTTCCTAGAAAATGACCTCCAAACATTATATATTTTTTTCACCCTAGGACAGGAAGTGGCGTAAACTCCCGTGGGAGTTTATGCCCGGAAGTGGGTGCAGATACCTGTCTTAGACAGGTATCTGACCCCCCTCCCCCCTGAAAGGTGCCAAATGTGACACCGGAGGGGGGGGGGGTTTTGAAAAGCGGAAGTTCCACTTTAGGGTGGAATCCCGCTTTAACATAAAAAATGGTGTTATGTATATCTGATGATAGGTTCACTTTAATCTACAGAATCTCAGACACTGGGACTGAAAGTGCACAATTAGCCTAATGTCATTGCAGAATATGGTAGAACACAAGTAAGGACAAGGAATTTGCCGATAGCATTGACACTGCAGGACTAATTTATCTTTCTCCCCTCAGTGCCATTCCCAGCTGTTTGGATGGTGTTTGACAGCCAAGCCAGATGCAGGTCAGAGTCAAATGCATTAGATCTGCTTCTGCATCCAGCCTGTGTGTATCCTTAGTGACACCTGCTATAGGCTATGTATGTTCTCAAAACCACTTCTAATAATTGGATGTGCCATAGTGAAAAAAAAAAGAAACCTTTTTTCTCCTTGAGTTTTCTTGATTTATATTATTATTAAAGCAAAAATATTGTTGTTTTTTATTACTGATTTAAAGCCTAACTGCAACTAAAAAGAAAAAACATAAACATCAGCACAATAGACATAACTTACAATAAGTTGGACATGTCCCTTGTAGTTATGCCTTTCCTATTTGGTGAAATCTTAGTCCATCATTGCCCCCTGCCACGGTTTTCTTCCGTTGCTAGTTAATAGTACTAAGGAGCTGTCATAGGCTCTTATCAAGAGTGCCCTGCTATGCCCGCCCCTACCATCCAGCTCCACCATTCATAGAAATCATACTACAGCTTCTATGAATGAAACACTTTTTTTTCCTTTGCTTTCCAATAATAGAAGCTGTAATACGGCTTCTATGAATGGCAGAGCTGGGCAGAAAGGGTGTGCATACTAGGGCCCTCTTGATGAGAGTCTGTGGCAGCCCCTTAGTTCTATTAACCCCTACTGCACTGGAAGCTTATGGTGGCAGGGTTGAGAAGGCATAGATGAGAAACTGGTAAGATGGAATATATTATATTTACTGTAGATACACATTAAGAACACATTGTACTGCAGGAAAAATGTGTAGCATGTAGAAACACTGTTCATCTGTGCAGTCTATTCCCATTTCACAAATAATTTTAATTCACACAATTTTTGAATGTAATAAGATTTGATTGCAAGCCCACAATAATGGTAATGTACAATAATGCAAGTATCATGTATTCCTGAGTGTTTTAGCACATCTGTACCAAAGACTTTATTGCTACTCCAGTTTTTTTATGCTAGTTGTCCTTAGCACATACATGCTGTAGTCTGCACTTTAATACAGTGGACCTCTACTAGAGCTGTCTCTCTAGCTTGACGGTTTCAGTCCTTTTAAAGGATAAGTTCAATTTTTTTTGCAGGTAAAAAAAAAATGTGCATTCATTTATTTATTTTAAGCCTGTAAAGCATTGGCCCAACAATCAGTAGATTTCTGGTGCCATGCAGGTCTCCTGCAGATCTCTCAGTGTATTTGTGTGCCCGTACATCCCATACAGGCAAGCAGGTACACTGACAGGAAGAATCAATAAACTATCACGACACTTCACAGCGCCATGGTAGTTCTATGAGAACTACAAACAGCTGAAAAAGTTGTCGGGGCTTGTAGTTCATTCACACACACAGCTGTATGAATGACTGATGTGGCTGTGTGGGCAGAGCTCCAAACAGCCACGCTGTTTCAAAAAAGTGACAGCAAGTATGGGGTATTTCTCCCTGTACTACTGTCACAGGAAGTCTGGAGATCGGGCAGTGGCTGCATGGATGGAACATGTAACATGTTCCCAAAGGTGAACTTATCCTTTAAATGTATAAATGTTTCCAAATGCAAAATTGATTTTGGACCTCTTTCAAACTAATGCCTAAAAGGAAACCTTTTTTATTTTTGCCGCTTTTTTGCCCATTTTAAATTGTTTGTTTTTATTTACCTCTACACACAGGTGCACAAACATGTTCTGCATATACATCAGTAAAAAAAAAAACTACTACTAGATCTAATCTAATAATTGGGTTGAAAAACATGTCACTCTCAATAGATAAGTGGATCACTCTTCTGTAGTTGTGCCCCTTTTTAAAGAATATGTAAACCCAACATTTACCATATCGAAGCTAGGGTTGGGTGAATAGTTCAGCCCGAGCATGAATTCGGCCCGAGCATGAGTTCGGGCCGAACATTTGCCTGTTCAGCTGTTCGCCGAACACCTGAATTTGCAGGGTGTTTGCGGGGTGCACTGAGTACTGCACAGTGCATTCTGCACCCTGATTGGGCAAATCTTTGCCCAATCAGGGCACAATGTACGCTGGTTGTTAAGGAGCGGGGCTGGGAAACCAGCCGCCGCAAATCCGGCCGCTGCATCCTTAACAACCAAAGAGTGATCAGCTGTCAATGGGTTTCCCTGCTGACAGCTAAATGAAAAAAAAAGTGCTGGTAAAAAAAATAAAGAAAAAAATGGTGTGCAGTCCCCCACGCCAAAATGAAAAAGAGAAACGCGTGTCCACCCCAAATCCATACCAGACACTTTTTATGCAGCCTGGCAGGTCAGGAAAGGGGGGGGCCAGCAAGACCCCCCTCCTGAACCATACCAGGCCACATGCCCTCAACATGGGGGGGGTAGGTGCTGTGGGCAACTTGTTCTCATTTTGATGGGCACAAAGGCCTCTTCCCGACAACCCTGGGCTGTAGTTGTTAAGGTCTGTGGGCATGGGGTTTATCGGAACATAGAAACCCCATTTAACCACTTCCTTACCCACCCATAGTCATATGACATCCACAAGGTGGATCTCCCATCCTGGGTGGACATCATATGACGTCCTCCCATTCCCGGCTGCCTAGGGGGCTCGTGTGCGCCGCCGGCGGCGTCGCTCGGGACCCGGTGCATGTGCCCGGCGGCCGCAATGTCCGCCGGGCACCCGCGATTGCCCGAGAAAACAGCAGGACCGTGGAGCTGTGTGTGTAAACACACAGCTCCACGTCCTGTCAGTGGAGAGGAGACCGATGGTGTGTTCCCAGTACCGAGGAACACCGATCGGTCTCCTCCCCTTGTGAGTCCCCTCCCCCCACAGTTAGAATCACTCACATAGGGAACATATTAACCCCTGCAGCGCCCCCTAGTGTTAACCCCTTCCCTGCCAGTCCCATTTACACAGTAATCACTGCAATTTTATAGCAACGATCGCTGTGTAAATGTGAATGGTCCCAAAAAAAAGTGTCCGAAGTGTCCGCCGCAATGTCGCAGTCACGAAAAAAAATTGCAGATCGCCGCCATTACTAGTAAAAAAAATGCAATAAATCTATCCCCTATTTTGTAGATGCTATAACTTTTGCGCAAACCAATCTATATACGCTTATTGCGATTTTTTTCTTACCAAAAATATGTAGAAGAATACGTATCAGCCTAAACTGAGTAAAAAATTGTTTAAAAAAAAAAAAGGGATATTTATTAGAGCAAAAAGTAAAAAATATTGTGTTTTTTTTTTCAAAATTGTCGCTCTTCTTTTGTTTATAGCGCAAAAAATAAAAACCGCAGAGGTGATCAAATACCACCAAAAGAAATATTTGTGTGAAAAAAAGGACGTCAATTTTGTTTGGGTGCAACATCGCACGACCACGCAATTGTCAGTTAAAGCGACGCAGTGCCGAATCGCAAAAATTGCTCTGGTAAGGAAGGGGGTAAAATCGCTCGGGTTGAAGTGGTTAAAATAGGGGCCCCTAGATCCCCTCCATGTGAATGGGTATTGGGTACATCATACACTTACCCCTTCACCAAAAAAGTGTGCAAAAATAATAACCACATAAGACAGTTTTTGTCAAATCCTTTATTAAAAAAAAAAAATTGTGTCCCTTGATGTAAATCCATTGTCAATCACATCACCTGCCGGACTCAAAAAAAAGTAAAGTAAAAACGATCTCACCATACAGCCTCCCGCTGTATGCCAGCTCCACGCTTTGACATTTCTTATATAGGCAAGTGGCGGGGCCACCTGGCTACATCACCCAGTTGCTCCGCCTCCTTCTGGCTCCCATAGATTTCAATGGGGTTCACCATTCGGGTTTGAACATTTCCCCCATTCGGGAGTTCTGCTGCGAACTGAACAGGGGGGTGTTTGGCCCATCCATAATCTAAGCTGTTCCTTAAAGGAAACCTGTACTGCAAAAATATTGACCTCCTGCTAAAAAATGTAATTATCTGTCTCTCCCAAAGATTAGTACTTTATGATGTTGATATGAAACAAACATGAAGATCAGGGGTCCTATTTAGCATACTGGTGGAGTCACTAACTTAGAAAATACTGAGGCCATTGGACAAGCATGACACCCACAGAGTATTTTCAGAAGGTTTACCTTTAACAGAAAAGATAGCTAGGGAGATTTTTCTGTCACTATACATAGAGTTCACTATAAGCTGTATGGGGTTTTCTCTTCTTTCATTAGAAGACACTCACATATACAATGATGGGAGTGGGGCAGGGGAATGTTTAGAGAGATACACAAAGTCACTTTTTTTTTCTTTGCCAATAGTGCAGTGGGTATTATTTATATTTATCGGTTCCGATCTTTTAATAAAAATTTGCATTTAGCTTAGAGGGTAAAAAAAAAAAAAAACAGTCATTGTAAGGTGTGTCGACACTATTGTGGCAAAAAAAAAAAAAAAATCCTAGCAAGTAAAATTCAAACAAGACCCCTGCCTAAGGGTCACCCCTATAAGCCCCTTCAGTAGAAATCAAGTGATGTGTTCTGACATTCGCTTATGTGAATGGTTTAAGAAACAGCTAAAAACACCAAATTGTAAAGAAAAGGTAAATCGATTGGCACATGTTTTGATATTTATAAGTTTTATGAGAACTGGAGAGTCAGCAATGGTCCCATTTTTGAGTAATACTACACATAATTGAAATAAACAAAATATTTTATGTTTTGTTTTCTCAGCCATTAGCTGCATCAGCAGTTCAACTATTGTTCTAACACTGTGTTGTCATTTAACTATTCTCAGTAAATATATGCAGGGCTATGTGTATATGCAATCAGAGTCATTCTGTCTTATCTGGAAGACATGGTTTGCATTGTAATAAGTGCATAACAGACAGAAAAAAAGTAAATTTTTGAAAGGCTGCCATACTCCTCCCAGTAGAATAATTTTATCTGTGTAAATATTTTCTAAAGTGCATGTTTGGCAGCCCTGTGAAAGCTCTTTGCATTGCCATCAGAAACTTCAACCTTGTTTGAGACTCTGGAGCACTGTGTAGTTTATAAAAATAGTTGATTGAATTTACTGTCATCTACTTTCTTTTCTGTCAGAAAATCAGTACTGGTATAAAGAATGGCATTTTTGGATTGTGCTGTGCTAGAAACAAAATGGGAGAAGAGTTATATTCTTCAGTCTGCAGTGTGCTGGTTATTGTCAAGTGCAATTTGACGCTGTTTTCACGTTTAGTCTGTAATGGAATTCTCTGATGATGGAGTTTGCATACAGATAAAAGTGTGATCCTGTTTTGAAAGTGATCATCTTAACCTTTTCAATACCAGGCACTTTCCCCTTCTTTATTTTCAGGACAATTGTTAGCTTTCAGCGCTGTTGCACTTTGTGACAATTGCGTTCTCATGCAACACTGTGCCCATATGAATTTTATATATATATTTTTTCACACAGATAGAGCTTTTTTTGGTGATATTTAATCATCACTGATTTTTTTTTCTTTTTTCTTCTAAATAAATGAAAAAAGACAGAACCTTTTGGAAAAAACAAGTTTTTGTTTGTTATTTCATTTTACAAATAAACAATCTTTCTTTATAAATTTAGACCAAAATGAATTCTGCTAAAAAATGTTGGTGAAATAACCCACATCAGTGTATATTATTTAGTCTGTAGCAAAGTTATAGAGTCCACAAATGATGGTATACAGTATATCTGAAAATTAATCAATCCTGATCTACTGACTGCCTATTGCATTTCTTGAGGCCTGAAAATGCCAGGACAGTACAAATATTCCCCAAATTACCCCATTTTGGAAAGTAGACAGTCCAATGTATTTAGTAAGAGGCATGGTGAGTTTTTTGAAGTTGTAATTTTTTGTCATGGTTTATTTGTATATTCAGAAATTTAAAAAAATTGCATTCATTCAGTGTGTTTTGTTGTGATTAGCTGTGATTGGCCACAGCTTATAATATGGCACATATGTGATTGGCCCTGCCTGTACCATGTGATTACTGTGACCAATCACAGCTAGCAACACAATTGTACACAATAGATGGCATGAAATGAAGCCATTCATTGTTTACAGTTGTCATGTGATCTGCTGTAATTGGTCACAGAGTTCACATGGTACCGGCAGTGGGCTGGTACACTGATCAGTCATTGGCTGTGTCCAACGGACACAGCCGGTGACAGATCGCACCATAGTTCCAGGAGGATGTCATATGATGTCCACCCAGATCTATGAATATCCTTCCTGGCTGTCATTTTGCTATAGGCCAGGTGGGAAGTGGTTAAGGTGGCTTGGGTCAGATCCTAACCACTTCAGCTCTTATACCTGTATACCCTTTATAGACCAGATGAATTTTTACTATGGGTCTGTTATTTAGCGATAACTTTGTCATTAACAATAAAATACATACTTTGTATTTTTGGGGACTTGATATTGCCTTTCAAATATTGTATTTCCTATCTAGTTTATAGACAAAAAGATATGCAAGAACATTTTTTTTCTCTAGTTTGACAGGGCAGTTTTACTGTAAATAAAAAGTATACATTTTATTCTATAATTTGCTAAATTTAACCACTTCCCGACCGCCCCCTGTATATTTACGTCGGCAGAATGGCACGTACAGGCAGAATCACGTACCTGTACGTGACATTCTTCCGGCGGTTGGGGGGTCCGATCGGACCCCCCTCCGCCGGCGGGGACGGTCGGGATCGCTTCAGAAGCGATGCGGGACGAGGTAACGGCCAGTCGTTTCTGGCCACCCCCTCCCGATCGCTCTGGCCAATAGGATTCGTCCGCTTCCTTCCCCTTCCTGTGTAATTGTAAACACAGGCAAGGGGAAGTGATGTCACGCTCCTCGTGTCGGTCTTTCTGACCGGGACGCCGAGCGGAGAAGACATCAAGTAAGTGCACAAACACTACACTGACACCAGGTACACATAGGCACACATTTCACCCCCCTGTCACCCCCTGATCACCCCCAGATCACCCCCTGCCCCCCCTGTCACAGTGTCACTGATTGCAGTGATCATTTATTTTACTGATCACTGCATTTAGTGTCAGTGTGACTGCAATAACTGTCAGGGCAGTTAGTTTTAGGCCCCTTTAGGTCCAAGGTAGCCCCCTACCCCCCCCCAATAAAGGTTTAACCCCTTGATTGCCCCCTAGGTAACCCTTTCACCCCCTTTTGCCAGTGTCACTAAGCGATCGTTTATTTTGATCGCTCTATTAGTGTCACTGGTGCCGCTAGGTAGCCAGTTTTTTTTTTTAGGTAACCGCCAGGTTTATATAGGATTATAAATAGGTTTATAGGTCAGGTACCCCCATATTACAACCTAAATAAAGGTTTTAACCCCTTGATTGCCCCTAGAGTTAACTCTTTCACCAGTGATCACTGTATAAGTGTCACTGGTGACGCTGGTTAGCCAGTTAGTTATTTAGTTATTTAGGTTCCCCGTCAGGTTTTTATATATCGTCAGGTACCCCCATATATTACCTAATAAAGGTTTTAACCCCCTGATTGCCCCTAGTTAACCCTTTCACCAGTGATCACCGTATAACTGTTACGGGTGACGCTGGTTAGTTAGCTTGTTTTTTTATACTGTCAGGGCACCCGCCATTTATTACCCAACTATCGGTTTAACCCCCTGATCGCCCGGCGGGTGATATCAATTAGGTGTTAGGGTCAAATAAGGTCTGCGTCGCCCCAGGTTAGTGCCAGTACCGCAAACACCCACGCGCAAAGCATACACCTCCCTTAGTGGTATAGTATCTGAACAGATCAATATCTGATCTGATCAGATCTATACTAGCGTCCCAGCAGTTTAGGGTTCCAAAAAACGCATTGTTAGCGGGATCAGCCCAGATACCTGCTAGCACCTGCGTTTTCCCCCTCCGCCCAGCCCAGCCCAGCCCACCCAAGTGCAGTATCGATCGATCACTGTCACTTCCAAAACACTAAGCACACATAACTGCAGCGTTCGCAGAGTCAGGCCTGATCCCTGCGATCGCTAACAGTTTTTTTGGTAGCGTTTTGATTCATTCGCCAGCAGCCTAGGAGCTTTTTTTCCTGTGAATCTCACTAGTGTACTACTAAATTTAGAGCCCAAAATGGCAAATCGCAAGTACACTAGTGAACAGGCCTACTTGTTTCTGAGTATGTCAGATAGTGAAGAGGAGGTCACTCATCTGTCAGAATCAGGCTCAGAATACGATCCAGTAGACGACAGCGGCTCCATGACAGATAGCTCTGGCGACGAAGGTGTGGTCCCTGCTAAGGTCAGGCGTACCCGATCCCGATCTTCTGATGTTGTTGAGGTGCAGGAACCGCAGGTCTCTCGTATGGAGCAGAGAAGTACTAGCGCCGCTATTCCTTCTGGTGAACTGGCAAGCACCAGCGGCCTAGTACACCCTGGACGTAGTCAAACCAGCACTGCAGTAACACTTGGTGACGTGGCGAGTCCCATAAGTGCAGTTCAAGCTGGCGAGGTGGCAAGCACAAGTAGTGTCCCGCTGCCACCAAGAAGAAGACAAAGGCAGGCCCGTCGATCACATAGTGTCCTTCCTGCAGAATTCGCCAATCCTGATTGGGTGCCCACCACTTCTGCAGAACCCGTACTTCCCCCATTCACTGGCCAACCCGGTATTCAGGTGGAAACAGCTGATTTTAAGCCATCCGATTTTTATTCGCTGTTTTTCACGGAAGATCTCTATAGATCTATTGTGGACCAAAGTAATATATACGCTGGTCAACACATCGCCGCTAATCCCCAAGTGCCTTCCCTTGCCAGAGATTGGAAACCAATTACGGTTTCCGAATTTAAGACCTTTCTGGGCCTTTCCCTCAACATGGGCATACACAAATTCCCGACGCTGAGGTCTTATTGGTCCACCTCACCGCACCACCATATGCCCGTGTTCTCTGCCTCCATGTCCAGGGCACGATACGAACAGATCTTGCGGTTCATGCACTTCAGTGACAATGAACTTTGTCGTCCTCGTGGAGACCCTGAATTTGATCGGCTCTACAAAATTCGGCCCCTCATAAACCACTTCAACCAATGTTTTGCAGCCTTGTTTACGCCCAATCAAGTTGTCTGCGTTGACGAGTCCCTGATTAAGTTTTCTGGCCGCTTGTCTTTCAAACAGTTCCTTCCCAGCAAGCGTGCCAGATACGGGGTCAAGCTCTACAAGCTCTGTGACAGGGCAACAGGCTATACGTGGAGCTTTTCGGTTTATGAGGGAAAAGATAGTCACGTAGAGCCGGAGAACTGTCCAGATTACATAGGGAGCGCTGGCAAGATAGTGTGGAACTTGGTGTCACCCTTATTCGGAAAGGGGTACCACTTGTACGTGGACAATTATTACACGAGCGTGCCACTGTTTAGTCACTTGTTTGATCATCAGATTGGAGCATGTGGCACCGTGCGACCTAATCGCCGGGGCTTTCCCCAGCGGCTTGTAGATTCCCGTCTTAGGCTGGGGGAGAGAGCCTGCTTGAAGTGTAATAACTTGCTCGCTGTGAAGTGGAGGGATAATAGGAATGTTTTCGTTCTTACCTCCCTTCATGCAGACACGACAGTCCAAATTCGTACGGCGGCTGGTGTTGTGACGAAACCCCTCTGTATCCACGAATACAACCTTAATATGGGGGGGGTGGACCTCAACGACCAGTTGTTGGCGCCGTACCTAGTTGTCCGTAAGGCTAGACGCTGGTACAAAAAAGTGTCTATTTATTTATTCCAATTGGCTTTGCTGAATGCTCATGTGCTATACGGAGCTTCAGGCGGGACGTTACCCTTCCTTGAATTCCAGGGAGCGGTTGTCATGGAACTCCTGTATCCAGGCGATTCCACACCTCACCATCCCCTACCAAATGCAGTAAGCCGGCTGCATGAGAGGCATTATCCTCATGTCCTCCAGAGTACCCCTACCCAACGAGCCCCCCAAAGAAGATGTCGTGTCTGTAGCAAGCGCGGATTTAGGCGTGACACCCGTTATTATTGTCCACGCTGTCCTGACAATCCTGGTCTCTGCGTTGGTGAATGCTTTGAACGCTACCACGAACTAGTGAGGTATTAGCGTAGGGTACAGCATTTCACAGGCTAGGATACACTTTCACAGGGTCTCAAGAATGCCATCGCATTTTGAGACCCGACCGTTGCAGTTCAAATTATAGTTACAGGGTCTCAAGAATGCCATCGCATTTTGAGACCCGACCGTTACAGTTAAAATTATAGTTATAGTTTAAAAAAAAAAAGTGTAAAAAATAAAAAAAAAATAAAAAAGTACAAAAAAAAAAAAACCCCAAAAAAAATATAAAATAAAAAACCAAAAATAGTTGTCGTTTTATTGTTCTCTCTCTATTGTTGCTCTTTTTTACTCTATTCTATTCTGCAATGTTTTATTATGTTTTATCATGCTTGCTTTTCAGGTATGTTTTATTGTTAACCATTTTTTTGTTTTCAGGTGCGCCATTCAGTTGCAGCGCGGATTTATTTATCTTGACAGCAACAGCGTTTGCTCCCACGATACATAAAGCCGCGACTCCAACACTGTAGGAGGTGATTTCACCACCACAGTTAAAAAAAAGAGCATATATGCCGAAGCATGGGGGCAGCAGAGGGCGGAGGAGCGATTTTGCTCCTAATGCCACGTACATACGGTCGAAAAAAGTCCGACCATGTGTACGTGGCATAACTTTTTTGCGGGAGGATGCCCCCATGCTTCGGCATATATATATTTTAGGCACCGGTTGCGTTAACAAAATGTTTTATTTTTTACTATGTTTTTTTTTTGGTATTTGCTTTGCAGGTATGGTATGGTAAGGTCTTACTGTTATACTC
Organism: Lithobates sylvaticus; assembly: GCA_028564925.1. Classification (NCBI taxonomy): domain Eukaryota; kingdom Metazoa; phylum Chordata; class Amphibia; order Anura; family Ranidae; genus Lithobates; species Lithobates sylvaticus. The sequence goes on from CM053027.1 coordinate 394,632,505, forward strand.
TAATGTTACTTTGTTTTAATGTTAACCATTATTTGCTTAGCAGGTACGCCATTCAGTTGCAGCGTGGATTTATTTATCTTGACAGCAACAGCGTTTGCTCCCACGATACATAAAGCCGCGACTCCAACGCTGTAGGAGGTGATTTCACCACCACAGTTAAAAAAAAGAGCATATATGCCGAAGCATGGGGGCAGCAGAGGGCGGAGGAGCGATTTTGCTCCTAATGCCACGTACATACGGTCGAAAAAAGTCCGACCATGTGTACGTGGCATAACTTTTTTTGCGGGAGGATGCCCCCATGCTTCGGCATATATATATTTTAGGCACCGGTTGCGTTAACAAAATGTTTTATTTTTTACTATGTTTTTTTTTTGGTATTTGCTTTGCAGGTATGGTATGGTAAGGTCTTACTGTTATACTGTAATGTTACTTTGTTTTAATGTTAACCATTATTTGCTTAGCAGGTACGCCATTCAGTTGCAGCGTGGATTTATTTATCTTGACAGCAACAGCGTTTGCTCCCACGATACATAAAGCCGCGACTCCAATGCTGTAGGAGGTGATTTCACCACCACAGTTAAAAAAAAGAGCATATATGCCGAAGCATGGGGGCAGCAGAGGGCGGAGGAGCGATTTTGCTCCTAATGCCACGTACATACGGTCGAAAAAAGTTCGACCATGTATACGTGGCATAACTTTTTTTTTGCGGGAGGATGCCCCCATGCTTCGGCATATATAAATGGTGCATGTATGCCCATCATTAGAAGTGGGTGGATGAAGGGAGGTATTCTAATGGTGGGCATACCCACCGCGCCATTGGGAAATTGGGAAAGCATTTTATCACACCGATCTTGGTGTGGTCAGATGCTTTGAGGGCACAGGAAAGATCTAGGGTCTAATAGACCCCAATTTTTTCAAAAAAAGAGTACCTGTCACTGCCTATTGCTATCATAGGGGATATTTACATTCCCTGCGATAACAATAAAAATGACAACTAAGAAAAAAAAAATGGAAGGAACAGTTTAAAAATAAAATAAAAAAGCTAAATAAAAAGAAAAACTAAAAAAAAAAAAAAAAAAGCACCCCGGCCCCCCCTTCTTTTGCGCAAAGGCGAACACAAGCGTTGGTCTGGCGTCATATGTAAACAGCAATTGCACCATGCATGTGAGGTATCACCGCGAAGGTCAGATCGAGGGCAGTAATTTTAGCAGTAGACCTCCTCCGTGAATCTAATGTGGTAACCTGTAAAGGCTTTTAAAGGCTTTTAAAAATGTATGTAGTTTGTCGCCACTGCGTGTTTGTGCGCAATTTTAAAGCATGTCGTGTTTGGTATCCATGTACTCGGCCTAAGATCATATTTTTTATTTCATCAAAAATTTGAGCAATATAGTGTGTTTTAGTGCATTAAAATAAAAAAAAGTGTATTTTTTCCACAAAAAATGCATTTGAAAAATCGCTGCGCAAATACTGTGTGGAAAAAAAAAATGCAACACCCACCATTTTAATCTGTAGGGCCTTTGCTTTAACAATATATATAGTGTTTGGGGGTTCAACGTAATTTTCTTGCAAAAAAAAAATATGTTTTCATGTAAACAAAAAGTGTCAGAAAGGGCTTTATCTTCAAGTGGTTAGAAGAGTGGGTGACGTGTGACATAGGCTTTTAAATGTTGTGCATAAAATGCCAGGACAGTTCAAACCCCCCCCAAATGACCCCATTTTGGAAAGTAGACACCCCAAGCTATTTGCTGAGAGCAATGTTGAGCCCATTAAATATTTTTTTTTTTTGGTCCCAAGAGATTGAATAATGAAAAAAAAAAAAATAATATTTTTTTTTACAAAAACTTGTCACTAAATGATATATTGCTCAAACATGCCATGGGCATATGTGGAGATACACCCCAAAATACATTCTGTTGCTTCTCCTGAGTACGGGGATACCACATGTGTGGGACTTTTTGGGAGCCTAGCCGCGTACGGGACCCCAAAATCCAAGCACCGCTTTCAGGCTTTCTAAGGGTGTAATTTTTTTATTTCACTCCTCACTGCCAATCACAGTTTCGGAGGCCATGGAATGCCCAGATGGCACAAACCACCCCCAAATGACCCCATTTTGGAAAGTAGACACCCCAAGCTATTTGCTGAGAGGTATGGTGAGTATTTTGCAGATCTCGCTTTTTGTCACAATGTTTTGAAAATTGAAAAAAGAAAAAAAAAAATTTTTTTTTCTTTACTTTCTTCATTTTCAAAAACACATGAGAGCTGTAAAATACTCACCATGCCTCTCAACAAATAGCTTGGGGTGTCTACTTTCCAAAATGGGGTCATTTGGGGGGGTTTTGTGCTATTTTGGCATTTTATGGCCTTCGAAACTGTGATAGGTAGTGAGGAGTGAAATCAAAAATTTGCACCCTTAGAAATCCTGAAGGCGGTGCTTGGGTTTCGGGGCCCCGTACGCGGCTAGGCTCCCAAAAAGTCCCACACATGTGGTATCCCCATACTCAGGAGAAGCAGCAAAATGTATTTTGGGGTGCAATTCCACATATAACCATGGCATGTGTGAGCAATATATCATTTAGTGACAACTTTTTGAATAAATTTTTTTTATTTTTTTTTTTTGTCTTTATTCAATCACTTGGGACTAAAAAAAAAAATATTCAACGGGCTCAACATGCCTCTCAGCAAATAGCTTGGGGTGTCTACTTTCCAAAATGGGGTCATTTGGGGGGGTTTTGTGCCATCTTGGCATTTTATGGCCTTCAAAACTGTGATAGGTAGTGATAGGTAGTGAGGAGTGAAATCAAAAATTTATGCCCTTAGAAATCCTGAAGGCGGTGCTTGGTTTTCGGGGTCCCGTATGCGGATAGGCTCCCAAAAAGTCCCACACATGTGGTATCCCCGTACTCAGGAGAAGCAGCAGAATGTATTTTGGGGTGTAATTCCACATATGCCCATGGCATGTGTGGGCAATATATCATTTAGTGACAACTTTGGGCAAAAAAAAAAAAGTTTGTAATATTCCCGCAACTTGTGGCAAAATATAAAATATTCCATGTACTCAACATGCCTCTCAGCAAATAGCTTGGGGTGTCTACTTTCCAAAATGGGGTCATTTGGGGGGGTTTTGTGCAATTTTGGCATTTTATGGCCTTCGAAACTGTGATAGGTAGTGAGGAGTGAAATCAAAAATTTACACCCTTAGAAATGCTGAAGGTGGTGCTTGGGTTTCGGGGCCCCGTACGCGGCTAGGCTCCCAAAAAGTCCCACACATGTGGTATCCCCGTACTCAGGAGAAGTGGCAAAATGTATTTTGGGGTGCAATTCCACATATAACCATGGCATGTGTGAGCAATATATCATTTAGTGACAACTTTTTGAATACATTTTTTTTTTTTTTTTTTTTTTTGTCTTTATTCAATCACTTGGGACTAAAAAAAAAAAATATTCAATGGGCTCAACATGCCTCTCAGCAAATAGCTTGGGGTGTCTACTTTCCAAAATGGGGTCATTTGGGGGGGTTTTGTGCCATCTTGGCATTTTATGGCCTTCAAAACTGTGATAGGTAGTGATAGGTAGTGAGGAGTGAAATCAAAAATTTATGCCCTTAGAAATCCTGAAGGCGGTGCTTGGTTTTCGGGGTCCCGTATGCGGATAGGCTCCCAAAAAGTCCCACACATGTGGTATCCTCGTACTCAGGAGAAGCAGCAGAATGTATTTTGGGGTGTAATTCCACATATGCCCATGGCATGTGTGGGCAATATATCATTTAGTGACAACTTTGGGCAAAAAAAAAAAAGTTTGTAATATTCCCACAACTTGTGGCAAAATATAAAATATTCCATGTACTCAACATGCCTCTCAGCAAATAGCTTGGGGTGTCTACTTTCCAAAATGGGGTCATTTGGGGGGGTTTTGTGCTATTTTGGCATTTTATGGCCTTCAAAACTGTGATAGGTAGTGAGGAGTGAAATCAAAAATTTGCACCCTTAGAAACCCTGAAGGCGTTGATTGGGTTTCGGGGCCCCGTGCGCGGCTAGGCTCCCAAAAAGTCCCACACATGTGGTATCCCCATACTCGGGAGAAGCAGCAAAATGTATTTTGGGGTGCATCTCCACATATAACCATGGCATGTGTGAGCAATATATCATTTAGTGACAACTTTATGAAAAAAAATTTTTTTTTTTTTTTTTTTGTCTTTATTCAATCCCTTGGGACTAAAAAAAAAAAATATTCAATGGGCTCAAAATGCCTCTCAGCAAATAGCTTGGGGTGTCTACTTTCCAAAATGGGGTCATTTGGGGGGGTTTTGTACTTCCCTGCCATTTTAGCACCTCAAGAAATGACATAGGTAGTCATAAATTAAAAGCCGTGTAAATTCCAGAAAATGTACTCTAGTTTGTAGACGCTATAACTTTTGCGCAAACCAATAAATATACGCTTATTGGCATTTTTTTTACTAAAGACATGTGGCTGAATACATTTTGGCCCAAATGTTTGACTAAAATTGAGTTTATTAGATTTTTTTTATAACAAAAAGTAGAAAATCTCTTTTTTTTTCAAAATTTTCGCTCCTTTTCCGTTTATATCGCAAAAAAAAAAATCACAGAGGCAATCAAATACCATCAAAAGAAAGCTCTATTTGTGGGAAGAAAAGGACGCAAATTTCGTTTGGTTACAAAATTGCATGACCGCGCAATTACCAGTTAAAGTAGTGCAGTGCGAAATTGAAAAAAGACCTCTGGTCCTTAAGCTGACAATTGGTCCGGGGCTAAAGTGGTTAATATGACACTAAATTATGCTTCTGGTAAAAAGCACAGTTATTTGCAAATGAAAAAGCTTTTTTTATGCAACACTGAAAAAAAACAGTGATAGGAGTGATCTTCGCCCTGTTGGTGAACTAGATAAGAGCACTAACTCAAACAATAACATCAGTGAATAAATAAATAAATATCAAAGGTGCCAACTCAAATGTTGTATGTGGATAAAATCCTAAAAAAAGCAGCAAAATCTAAAGGTAAACACAATCCCATAAAGATATAAATAAAATGATGATTTTGCGCTAATCCGCACCAAAGTGATGTGAATAAATATGGTATCAAAAAATTATGAAGTGTAGTATATATATAATATACGTAGTGCTAAAAAATATTTCATAAATGTTCAGTGATAAAAATTGATAATACAATCACACTGTGCCTTTAAATAAATTAAATGCAAAACTGCAGGTGCATCCAGTGCTAAAATGTGTGTAGATGAATATCAAAATAAACTATCAAGAAAAAAATGTAACATAAATGGATCAAGAAACACACAGTAATATTAATCAATATCAAATAAATAAGTAAATAGATACTGGAGAGTAAATTATGAGGAATGAAATAAAGTCCATAAATTAAGTGCAAACAGGGTCCATTAGATGCTAAATAATAAGGATAAAGGGTATATGAGACAATCTAATTGGTACAAAAGTTCAAGAACCGTCCCTCAAAGAAAAAAATCAAAGGAAAGTATTAAAAAAGAAAAGAAAAAAAAATCAGCAGAAAAATAATAGCTAAGAGGAGGGGGGTACTAAAGTTAATTAAGCAAGATTTGAATTAACTATGGGTGAATAATAGGTTAACTAGGAACACATTGTATGTATTAATTTATTTTCAGACCTAATGCTGGCCATACACTATATGTATTGTGGAGATGCGCCCCCATGTCACAGGTGCATATGTGCAATGTATGCCTGATTTTGGCAGGAATATTAATTGCGCACCTGTGGGATGGGTTCATAAACGTCCCAGGAAGAGAAGTCAGTGCTCAGACTTGGAGACAGCTCTGCCCGGCAGACAGGAAGTCTGGTCAGGAGGTCGGGAGGGTTCCAGGAGAAAGAGACAGGAGGTCTCGGAGCCTAAGACTGCAGGTGGCAGTCTGTGTGTGTACGTCTGAAGCAGGCAGGTGTAGCCTGTGACTAAATCAGCACAAAGCTGACAGTGACTAAGCCAGGAGGCTATCGTTTGGTTATACAGTGATGGTGGAACCCCCTGCAAGGTAAGATTATTGTTTGAACTTTTTCATTTCCTTTAAATAAAAGTGGGCTGACATTCCCTAAAAACACAGTCTGGAGTGGCACGTTTCTGGAAAACTGCATGCACCACTTGAATCTAATCACTCCGGATCGTCACAGTATATAGTGTATGGCCAGCATTAGACTCATCTAACCCTGATACGTGAAGCATACACAGCGGAGTGCAGGAACATATGAAAAACAGCAAGAACATTTATCTGATTAAGGACACAATTGAGGAAGGAATCTTTAGGAACTTCCTCAAGAGACTGTGGATTGGCCACAGACATAGGACTTACATCCTGGTCCCACAAAGGCCTCCAGATGTGTTCTATCCACATCAAGGGGTACACGAAGCAGGATCCTAGTGTGTTCTGTCTGCTGACAATGGAGGGGGAAACAGGAGATGTAGATCACCCAGGTGGAAAAACCCCTCCCTCTCATGTGAAGACTACTGGTTGATAAGAACTGGATAGCAATGCATTGTCTCTAGGGAAGAGAGTATGTTTGAGAGTAACATCATCCTGTCACAGGGACAACTCCCAAACCTTCCAGGAGGTGAAGATCTTACAACACTGAAATAATGTCTAACAGTGTCCAGATCAAGGGGCTGACCCACAGTAGGATCCCTTGATGAAGCAGGGACCAACTGTTCTAGGGGGACTTATGCCCTATGTAAGGGGACACCTATGTGCAGTCCCCTTGGGGTAGGAGGGACCACCATATTCACCCTAAGAGATGGATGCATTCACAGAAAACATATGGATGTCTTGTCTTAAATCCAGGCACACAGGAATAGGCTGAAAGGAACTGTGATTCAATGAGGGAGAATGCCCGCTGCATCATCTTTCATTGGGGTGCATACAGCAAAACTGACATAGATCTTAACCATTATTCCCTGCTCGATCAAAAAAAAAAAAAATTCTGTTGGCTATAGCTATACTTTACATACTTGTAATTAGCAGCATTAAGAATGTTCATCCAGGCATTCATTCAAACTGGCCACTAGCTGCCCATAAGTCAAATCAAACTTTGTTTAATATTTTGTTGTCTTTTTGTGAGTTTTATGGATTAGGGTTTCTGATGTTGCTATAACATTTTACAGAGCTATCAAATCTCCTTGCATACAGTTGTTTGAGCTTATTCTGCATTGTGATTCATTTATTTAGAGAATTTGCCTTAATTATAAAATAAAGCATACTACATCACTAGAAACAATTTTTGCCCCTGATCAACTGTCACTATCTCAGAAGTAGTAAAACTTTATTGGCAGCAATTTCCACAAGGAACAAAATGAAACAGCTGTTACAATTTGGTCACAAATTACCTGCTGTAGACAATCTGTGTTCAAAGAAATATATAGCTGGAATCAGTTAATGCAGTTTCAACTATTTTACAGAAAACACTTATCACTGAAATAGGCTGACAGTTTGATTCGCAGAAAACAATTACTATAGAGCGTTACGTTTCTGGAAAAAACAACACTGCAAGTAGAGGTGAATAAATCCATATCTATAGAGTATCAATCACCAATCAGTAATCTTACACTACAGCTGAGACTGAATGTATATATTTACGTTTTTATGTCTCACTTTTTTATGTCTCTTAAGGAAGTCTTGTTTAATGTGATCCTAACAAGTAACAACATCCTTTCTCAGAGCTGGAAATTGGTGGTTGGTTTTAGCAGTGTCTTGCAAATTAATACCAATGAGGCAAAGTTTCAAAACCTCTTGGCAGTCACATTGCATAACCTATTTAACTACTTCATATTCACCATGTCTACTCCCCCTCCCTGCTCAATTAACAAAGGAGTTTTATGTTCTTATAAATATGAAAATATTTTCAGTAACATTTATTTTTATTCTACTTAAAGCCTAAATGCAGTCAAAAAAAAAAAAAAAAACGCACATTACCTCGGTAAGGTTGGGGGCTTTTTGACCCTAAACCCACTTTCAGACAGCTCTCCTCTAGGTCCAAAAATGTGTGGATTTACAGTATATATTGCCATCAGGTGTCTTCATAAAGGGCGATGCCTGATTGGCATTGGCCATGCATCTCCCGGAGTCTCCCATACACGTCTGTGCATGGGTGTCAATTAGCTGAGGTAAGTCCGGTCTCCATGTGATGCACTTCTGGTACCGGGTGCGTCACTTCCTGGAGACCCGAGGATGGCATCCTAGGACACAGCCACCGACACCGAAGCTCCTCAATGACTCCCCCTAAAGATCAAGCAAAAGCAGGATGAACTGACACCCTGCCCATAGCAGGGTGTGAGCCCATAACTGCAGATAGAAAGGCCTGTAGTCTCTGAGGGGACATCTGGGCCTCCTCGTGCTGGGTGCATACAAGTATGTCACTTCTCTTCCTAATGTCTAGTCCCTTAAGGAGACAGACAGCCCAAAAGTTAACCCTACCATGTCCTATGGTTGAGGGCAGAAGGATCACAGAGACTTACAGGGGTTCCTGACATTGTTGGACGTAGAGGAAAGCTGTCTGAAAGTGGGTTTAGGGTCAAAAAGCCCCAGACATTACCGAGGTAAGCCCTGTGCGATAGTATGGTGAGATGAATAGTCGTCTCCTCCATGAAAAGTATTAACCTCTGATTGACTTATTAAATGTTTAGAACTGGCTGAGATGTATACCCTCGAGGCATTCTGCACCCTACATGATCCTCTTTTGGTTTCCCTCACCAGTAGAGTCAAAAGAGAGAGGGTATTTGGGGGTCCAGTGGGAGTATGTTATGGATGCAATGTTTGCATAGTGTGGCATTGTATGTGTTGGTTTTGTATATCTATGAAGAGGGTTTGTTGTAGTGAAGGGAAAAATATGTGGTGGTTTTAGAGGAAGGAATGTTTGAGTGGTCTGTGTTGTGTGTGTGTGTGTGTGTGTGAGAGAGGGGGGAATATGTGTGGGAGTATCTGGGTGCCTGTGTTTGAGGATGTTTTTGCATGTATGTATGCATGTAGGTGTGTAGATGTGTATGAGTGGGGTTGCAGTGGTGAATTTCTGAAACATGGGTGGGGTGGGGTTGTGGGGTTTTTGGATGAAGGTTACTAGGGTTAGTGGTAAGCTGCATGGGGTGGTATTATGCGTTCTGGCATGAAGCATACATTTTGTGGGAGGTACGGGAGCTAGTTAGGGTGGGCAAATAGAGATGCCAAATTGGTTGGAGGGAAATGGCAACAGGACCAGTCAATAATATTACTGAGTACAGTAATTGTCTGAGGTAAACTGCTTTATATAGGAGCATTTATGTTTGAGCTAGAGGGGCATGGTAATTCCTTTATGTATCTCACACAGAGTGTGTGGCTGCCACGCAATATCTTGACGACTCCTCTGCATGTAGTTTAGTGTTCTCAACTAACCCTGCCTGGTGCGTCCACATGGTGGACATTCTCATTGGTTTGATGGGCAGATCAAACTTACTTATACAACAAAATATAAAAGACGGTGCTAAGTCCTCAAAAAAATATATAAAAACATATATGATTACATCAAATGTATAAAATGTGCATGATTAAGTATTAACAATCCTAGAAGAAAAAGTCCACACACCAAAAAAAAATAAAAAATACAAATGTGTAATAGGTGATCTTAATTGTCCGTGCTCCACCAACACTCGTCGCAGAAACAAACTCACCAAATAACTACGGTAGATGGAAAAAACTTGCATAGGATTCAGAGCCTTAGAAGGATAAGCCAAATCAAAGGGAGATGATCTTTGGCTTATTTGGCATCAACTGATAGATCTTTAGCTTCGTATGCAGGCAAAAGCTAAAAAAACAGAGTACATAACATAGCGCAATATAGCTTGTACAGGATAGACCATAAACAGCTAGATTGTGCACTTACATTCATTGGTGCTATAAGCTAGAACTGGCATGTACAGCTCTATAGCGGGGGGAAGACACCGTTCCTCTGACTCTTGGCGTGCGTTCCAACACTCCAGATACTGGAACCAGGCATACCGGAAGTGACGTTAGTGCAGGCAAGCGCGCAGACACAATGCATTTCTTTATTTCAAGTCCTCAGGAAGCAAATTACTGTGTAAGTTGCTACTTTTTATCATTGTGTCTTTCTGAGTCATTCTATGAACCATGGCATACAATATATGTTTCTTCTGATTATGATTATTTTTCTTCAGTTACTATCTTCCCTGTTAAAGAATATGTAAGTTACTGCTCAAAACGTGTTGTATGTTGCCAGTTGAAAGACTCACTGTGATATTGACATCTGGGTGTACCACAAATGCTAAGTGCAAGACGTGATTCAGATGCTTTTATGGATATGCTTTTAAAAAAAAGTTGATTCCTGTGTGTGTACTTTTTTGATTGCGACAAAGTCTCATTAGATATTCTTATCTTTTAACATATTGAATGGAGGGAAGAGACCTTTCATTAATCCACCCGTCCTCCATTTATAGATCCTGTTTCGTTCATAGAAGCTACAGTATAATACAAACGTCTATGAATAAAGAAGCTGGGCAGAAAGGGTGGGCATAGTCAGGCACTTTTAATGAGTGCCCTCAATTATTTTAACCCCTGCCACACTGGGAGATTATTGTGGCAGGTGCAAGTGGTAATATACACCCTGGCTTCAATGGGCCTTTGCACATGGTGCTTGCCCAAAATTCTAGCACTTGTTTCCAAAAGGTACATAAATCTATCACCTGCAGCAACATTTGTAATGTGGAGGCATGTTGGAATGCTAAAGAGCGTTGTAGACACTCCTTATGAATCCTTCTGAATATTCATTCAGAACCATACAACACCATGCTCAAATATGAGCAAAATACAATACAATGCAATATACATGGTTTCCCACATAAATAAGAATATGATTTACGGTGTGCAATAAAAAGTAGTTCAATTCTAATATCAGACGATGGTTCCAATGCAATTTGCAAAAAAATAGACCCCCCCTTCCCCAGTAGGGCCAGTAGGGCAGGACTGACGTGGGCTACATAGGCACTGGCAGATATCAACAGTCACAGTGTTACTGGCTGATTCATTCTTGAAGTGAGATTTTGCTTAAAACGGAAAAACATCTACACCCATGACATTACCAATGGCTTGAGTAGGTTTAACATGCAGATTTGTAACCCCCTTTCCCACACCTTCCACTATCTTGTTAAGAAAGATGTATTACATTTCTAAAGTACCAAAAAATAGGGAGAGGGATGGGACTGTGTGTGGATAAACTTTGGTCTGTCTGACCCAAATAGTGAGAAAGTAGCAAAAACACCTAGTACCCAAAGGTGCGGCGAGGGACCCCTCAGGGTCGTTAATAGACAGACCAAAACCAGGAAGTAAAAAAGTATGAATTTATTACAAAATAACAATAGTATACACATAAGAACAATACATATGAGGCATAAAAACCTTATCTGATACCCTAAATGATACAATTGTATGGACTGGTCACTGTCCTGGTGCAGGATGGACTAGTGGCAGTCAACACAGTGTATAACACCTTACATGTTATGGACTAAAGGTCCTTCTTCAGACGTTTTTGATATTAATTCAGATATGTATAGATTTTCTACAAAATAAGTATACAAGTAAATTGAACATTAGTAAAAAGTAGTAATAGTCAATAATATTTAAGCTAACCAACAAACTATGCAATACATTAACATGAAATATGAAAACAATCATGAACTTAATTACTTAAATGGTAAACAATTCACATTGAACATACGTATGAAGGGAATAGGATTATCGAGACACTCTTAGGTCACAGGGGCATATATCTCCCAAGTCCATCAAAACCAGAGCCAAACTAGGGCGAGGAACTTGCTGCGAGGACTCAGAATAGTGGAGAAAAAAACAGCAATCACTGGTACTGGACCAATATCACTATAATATATGTAAAAAATAGTAGCAAAATCAAGTACTGTAAGGATGTGCCCCAGAAAAGTCAAAGCCGGAGCCATAGATTAACCACCACGGCAAAAAAGGGGTTATAGACGTGGGGTAAAGGGATACTGAAAGTAGATAGATTAAAATAAACCAACCTGGGGGATGGAGTATGCTGCCCATTAACCGAGTGCTCCTTCAGCGTCTGCAGAGAGGCCGTGGAGACGGTATAAACGTGTGTGTAGGAAAGCTGGTGGCCAATCGCAATGCTGATTGCGATTGCCATCAGCTGGTGCAGTATGTGGGAGGACTCGTGCAGTGATACTGCATGATAATCACTCCCTAAGTCCCCCCGGCATCACGGCACGTGGAGTGGGCGCTCCCCCAGGGAAAGTGGTGGGATCGCGTCACTCGTCATCACGCCGCCGATGCGCAAGTGGCGCCGGCTGCATACCAAGCTGGAACGCAGCGTGGAAGAGACATGGATGGGGCCTACTATGCCAAATAGGGGGACCCCTGCGCGCCGGGAGCAAAGCAAGCCCGCCCAGACTCAATGCTGTGCAAATAGGAGAAAGGGATGCCACCACAATCGCCGAGTGGGTTCGCAAATTAATAGGGGGCACAAAAATTAACTAAACATGATGTTAAAGCCTATATGGATAAACATGGCATTGGGGAACATAAAACCTAAATAAACTGTGGGACAATATGAAGAATGGTACAGAGTCTATATCACAGAACAAGTTACAGATAACAACATCCATAGCATTTTTAAATAGAGAGGGATGTGCAATGTTGTCACAATATATTGATAAATAAAATATTCAGATTTAGTTCACATGAAGCTTAAATGTATTGGCAGTGCACACTTAGAATAAATGAATAAAACTGATAATAAAAATCAGTGGTAGATAGGAAGTGTCTTGTTTTGCTTGAATTCTTTTTATAATAGTTGTCAAATGATAGCATATTGACATTCATAGTTTTAGGCTGGTTAGACATTGGTCTAATTAGCTACTATCTCAAGGGATGGAAAGTACTTTTAACCAAAGTAAGGATTTTCAAGGTAATGTATTCACATTTTTGCTGACTCAAAGGTTTAATCCAGAGTACATTATAGATTAAAGCCTCACCATTTTAGAGATCTGATTATGGTGAATACTATACAGTATACTACACTAGCTTAAAGTGGAGGTCTGCCCACTGCTGCAAAAATTAAAAGCCAGCAGCTGCATATACTGCAGCTGCTGACTTTTAATAATTGGACACTTACCTGGCCAGCGATGTCGGCACCACAGCTGGTGTTTTCATCAGCTGTCGGGTGCATGCCGCCTCTATTGTGAGTAAGGGAACCCAGCAAGGAAGCCTTATGGCTTCACACAGGGAACCCTACTGGCCCGGCATCCCGGGGAAGGAGGAGGAAGGAGGAGGGAGCCCGGGCGGTGACGTCAATACCTGTGGCGGAGGCTCCCCCGAAAGGTGCCAAATGTGGCACCTGAGGGGGAAGGAGTACAATGAGTGGAAGTTCCACTTTTGGGTGGAACTCCACTTTAAGCAGAAACAACAGTTTTCATACTGCTTAAGCACTAAAACATTTTTCATGACACATTTATGTAATGTATTCATCTACATTAAACTTTCCTTGTCATTGTACTTATGAAAATGACAGCAAGAGACTGGACATGAAGATAATTCCCACAGATCTGTTAACGATGAGTCTAGCTTAATTTTAACTGTGTCTGAACAAATAGTCTAGCTTGTACGGTAATTAGTTATGCTTGAAGCCATGGTAAATTGAGGGTTTTGCAGTGCCACACTACATTGTCTCAATAAAGTTAAATAAAATAGCAAAACAAAGTCCACAAAAAACTTTAAAACCACAACCCCTACATTCCCTGAACCCCAATCCTGACCCCTTATCCACAATTATTCTCAAAGTAGTCAAAATATACTGTAGACTTCAGGTTTGTGTTTGGTAGAAATCGTTCAGTGACAGGACAGTACAAAAACAGTTAAAAAGTGAGCAGGTGGAGAGACAAGACTGGTTTTATCTTCAAATAAACATTTAAGTATCATATCTTTGAGACAATATCCACAAATATTGTCTAGCAGCTGGACAGTGTATACACTTGGTTAGGCCGTAATATAAGTGGCAGAGATGAGGCAGGTTTTATCTGTATTTTATCTGTGTTAAATGTTTTATCTGAACACAATAGCAGTAATAGTAATAGAAGTACATGTGACTGTACTGTCACCATCAGACAAGACACATGGTAGTACCACCAGCTCCAGTGTGCTCCATCCTGCATCTTTTCCAGCTGCCTGAATATTTACCCGGGGGTTGTGAAGGATATGTAGCATACATACATGAAAGAAAGAAAGGAGTAATGGGTGGTCACACTGGCACCATATCCCCAATAGAAAAGTAAATAATAAGAAAAAAGTACCAACACATAAGACTTTTGATGTTCCATAAAAAAATGGAACAAAATTCTGTTGGACTTAAATATAGTATCACCGGTTTGACATTAGCATAGACACGTCTTATTACAAGTCAACACTATCTTGTACATCCATATCACATATAACGTATTATTGAAATTGTTTTCAATCAACTTTTGGCAAATAAACAGTTTACATATATATAATGAAGAAGGTAAGAAGGCACCTTTTGCTATAGACTTCATCAGAAAGATACAGATAAGTAATACAATTCTGTCACAAATAACAAGCAGGTAAAAAAAAAAAAAAAAAAATCTATAAGGTAAAAATATGGTCTACTAGGATATTAACCCAGAGAAAATAGCGAATGCGCTGTAGAAAAAAGAGGGGCAGAGTAAATCTCAATCCAAATGCCAACTGCATCCACTAAAGTTCAAAAACAATCCCCAAAAAAGCAAAAAAAGGAATTTTATTGGCAGCCTTTTAAGACTCAAGTTTAGTGGTTTCCTGGCCTTTTCAACATAGCAGGCACAACGTGTGAATGTTCAACATATAGAAATATATTGTTTGCATATTGCAATGCTAAACCTTCGGCATTATATTGGTACTGAACATTTGTGACCGATCTTTAATACTCACCTGTATCTTCCTGATAATGTGATATGATATTGATGTACACGATGGCACTGACTTGTAATAAAATGTGTCTATCCCAACACCAAACTGGTTATACTATATTTAAGTCCATGGTGACATTTTATTATTCACATGATATTCCTTTAATAAAGAAGTCTTATTTTAATATATATATTGTCATTACATTTTTGATGGTACCTTAAAAGTCCCATGTACACTATTGTGTTGCACTTTCGCTCCAGCTCACGATTTTTCAAGAGATGGCGTACATTCATGGAACACACGTTCGATCAAAAGGACCTACAAAAACTCATGCAACCATTTCACTATACAGACTGGTATCTCAAACAAAACCTTACAAATTCCTTAGGCAACCTTAAATTATCCGATCTGTCTGACCCTTCGGCTTTTTTTCCATCCTGAACTATGTAAGCAAACACCTGAGGCTCATTGACGTTCCTGATTCTCTCGACTCCGCATCCCTCAATCTCACCCAACACCACTGTTATAGCTAGTTCATTGATTAAAGTTACAAAGTTCTACAAATGTTGCTTCCACTCCTGAAAGGCACTAAGGTATACACTATCGCATCATCCAAATGTTGTATTTCTTTCCTTTTTTTTTTTCTTCTTTATAATTACATGACTATGAATGCCTCAAAATGTACCTGCTACTTGCCTATGTAATTTAAAAAACCCAATAAAGATTTAAAAAAAAAAAAAATGTGTTGGTACATTTTTTTCTTTTTTATTAATATCCTTGCCCATGCTTACTGAACCATGTGTGTATGGCTGTGTATACCATGCTGCTGACAGTGTGGTCCAGCAATGCAGACACATTATGCTTGCAAGCTTAAATGTTGGTATAATAGTCTTATGCGATTCAGATCAAAATAATGGTTCCTGGGCACATGCCACTGTAGTGTAGCAGAGGCCATGAACTCACTAAAGGGGCTGACTCCATTACTTGGAATGGAGGCTGCTGAAAAGCCATCAATTTTGCCAAGCCACCATATACACAGATGCTGTGTATATGGTGCCATTTTTTAATTCCACTCCAGCAGCTGCTGAAAAGCCACCTGCCTTGGAAAGAATGCTGGTGAGGTGAGGTGCTTGAACTCAGTGTGGCTTCATGACCTTCTTCCCCACATGACATGGTGTAAATCTTTCTGAAATCCTATTGTGTAACTTCTGTTCCTGTCACTAGAGGCCACAGATGTTGCAGTGAATACATCAGAGGAATGTCATGGGGGGGGGGGGGATGGAAGATGTGGAACAAGAAGAAGACGGATTTTAGGCCTTTACTTGCTGGCTTGTCTCATTGAGGTGCTGCTCCCACAAAATTATTGAGTGCAGAGTCATGTGTTGCCTTATGCATGTGGTAACCAAATGGCTGGTGCTTTTACCTAGGCTGATACTCTGAAGGTAGAAGCTGTCTGCAGCAGAAATGTTAAAAAAGGCCCAAATTGCAGAGCTCTGTTGACCAGCCCTGGCAGTGGCCTGTACTTGTGGGGAAGGGCTGTCAGATGGATTGGGCTGGCTTCTTCCAGTCCTATGCAAGCTGCCCTGCTCCTGCCCCTTGACAAAATCCTCTCCCACTGCTGTTCTTTCTCTCCTACTGAAATGTTCTTGTCTTTAATCAGTGGCACGCACAGATGGTCTACTAACTACTCATCCAACCTACTCTTGCTGGAGTCCACTTGTCAATAAGTTTCAGCTGTTGGAACATCACTGCTTCCTGCTGCTTTTAGCCAGGTGACCCCTGACTGCTGTTTGGCTGAACCCTCCTCTACCTCTATGGTCATGGTGCTATCCTTCTCAGGCTCCATATCTGAAAGGAGAAATGAGCAAGATCATCCTCCTGCAGTAAGTCTACCTACTTCTCATTGCCAGTTTATGAAGAAATGCCAGGATTAGCAGAAGAGGAAGGAGAAGATGCATTAGGAGTACTTGCAGACAATTGGCTACTCTGCACCTGGGAGGAGGAAGAAAAGAATGTTTTTGTCAGTTACTTCACAGACTCCTTTGCCTCCTCTGCCTGCTGTAAAGCATAGCCACTCTGAGAAAGCTTTGTCCTGCAAAACCTGCGTCCCCCTGCTACATCTGTGCATAATCTCTGCCTCTCACTTTAAGACTGCCTAACTTTAAAAAGTTTGATGACTGGCAGGTAGAAGGGGGGTTCCTCTGCATAAGGTGTAGCTTTGTTATCTTTTAAATGTTGGGGCTAGGATATACATAGTAATGGATATCTTGAAAACAAGCTTCCCTAGTTAACCTAGTTATTACTTTTTGTTTACACAGTACAATACAAAAGTTCCCTCAGCTGTGTTACTATATCTAAATACTGCCCTACAGGATATTATGACTGGAGTCTGGGAGTCTTTCAATTCTGAAAGAAACTTAAAAGATGTGAGATATTGGATGGATCTTGTCTAACTAGAATGGCTGACAACTGTCATCCATTGGAATATGCAGTATATGTACAGTATATTGTGACACTGTGAGGCCATAGTATGAGTTTAGCAAATTGGTATAAAAAGGACACAGGATTCTCAAAGATGCAGTTTGAGGAGCTCTGGCATGTTTATTGTTAACAAAGAAAGCTGTGCTCTATGTTTTCTCCAGATAAGGATAGCTCAGGGCAGTTGCAGTTGGAATTGCTGTTGCTGCAGTTCAAACACACAGTCGGTGTGTGCGAGGATTGAGGTGTACTCCAGCCAAGAGAGGTGACCTACTGGGGGAGACAAGACTCCATGTTGGAGAGATTTCCTTACCCACAGGACTGGGAGAGTTGGGACAGCTAAGTGGGTCAGCAGAGCATTGAGAGAGCTGAGGCAACCAGAGAGTCCAGGAAGGGGGTCTGTGAGTCTCAAGAATGTAAGAGCCTGTGGTGCTGGTAAAACCCTACCCAGTGGGGACTGAGCAGTACGGTGCTACAGTATGAGCACAAGCTGAGTAAGTCTGAGGAGCTCATTGTCAGGGAGACCAAAGAGAGCAGTGGTGTTGCTGACTGAAAAGCTAGGTGGCTTGGTATTTTTGGTTATTTGTTCTACAGTAAGAAACTGAAACCCCTGCAACCCATTTTTGTTGGACTGGAACTTTGTTTTTCTTTTAATAAAAGTGGGCTACAAGGCCTTTAATCTATGCTAACACTCTTTTATTAAAAAAAAAAAAAAATGACATTTGTTAAATTTTAGTAACTAAACAAGAACCTCAGTTAGACAAAATATGTTCAGACATTTTTATATTTTCACAGATAAAAAGATAGAAAGTGTTTACAAGCTCATGATAATGTATCTGCTTATTAGGTCATTAAGATAATTGCCTTACATTTAAATTATAGACCTATATGAATTGCTATGTGTAATTTTAGAAGACTCCTACACAGCAGATAAATATGCAGAGATTGAATTCCAAATTGCCTGTAACCATTTCAGACTCACAAGAGTTCCTTTATACATGTACTAGATAAAAGCATTGGCTGACAGCTCTTGTGCTTTGCCACATATCTTTACAGATCATTCAGTGTTGAGTTGTTTGCCTTTCATCTAAATTTTAGTTATGTTCACAGAACTCAGAGTTTGATGACCATCCTTGTAGTATGCATTATTTACATGTAAGTCAATCACATAACATAAACCCAGTATGAATATATAAATAATAATAAAAAAAAAAACGGTTCATTGGGTCCCCGAACCTCTAACAATGGTACACATGTGGAATAATGTTTAAAATAACGGAGCTGTAGGAGAGAATACAAAGCTTTCTTTCTGCAGACCAAAAACCTAAGGCCTTAAACTGTATTTAAGCTACAACTTTATTTCAGTTATGAAAAGAGTGCTAAGGGACTTGAACAGGCGTTTTTTCTGCTGTTTTTTCCCCCACTGGAGTGATTTAGTCTCTTTAATGTTCCTTGTGGCCACTGTCACCAGATCTCAAACTGAAAAAAAATACAAAATGTTATGTTGTCACCAGAAAAGGAATAGAGGTGAAGTCTTCCAAATGGGAACAGTTGTTCCACTGTCAACTAAGTGGCGATATCCTTAACTTTGGAGATATTTTCTTACTTGCTGTTATATCTACTGGACAGGAAGTGAAGGGAAATATTTTTTTCAATTCAAAAGGGACAAATGTTTGCCTTTAGCATACCCAACAACCAGTCTTGATGCCAAGTGATAAAATGCTTGGACACATCTGATCACGTGGTAAAGAGCCAATTTAATTGGCTCTTTACCCAGATCGGGGACGAGCACAAAGACAGTGCATGTGACCGATTGTGATTGGACACAGTCGGTTACATGGTAAAGAGCTATTTTCATTGGCTCTTTACCCTGATCGGGGATGGGCTGTGTCCCGAGGGACATGCCTCATTCCTGATTGCCGAGCTGCAAACGCGAGAGTGGCAAGAATGGGCGGACGTCATATGACGCCCGCTTGGAGTGAGTAAATGTCTTTGCCGGCATAATTTTACAATGCGCTGTAGGGAAGTGGTTAAAAAAATAAATGTTTTATCATATGCATATTAACATAAAAGTTCTCACTTCTCTGTTGAGTAAGTAACACGTTTACTGCTGACCGCTGAGAACAACAAAACACTTCCACATAAACTTATGGTGCATTGGGCCCTTCACAGAAGTAATAGGCATAACAATTATATAGTAAAAACTGGTAAAACAAAGTAACGTGTTCAGCGTCATATCCAGATGTTGCTTTTGGGAAATAGATGTATGAGTGCTGCCAGCATTGCTGCAGAGGTTGAAGGGGTGGGAGGTCAGCCTGTCAGTGGTCAGACCATAAGCCACACACTGCATCAAATTGGTCTGCATGGCTGTCATCCCAGAAGGAAGCCTCTTCTAAAGATGATGCACAAGAAAGCCTGCAAACAGTTTGCCTTCAGACCAGCAGACTAAGGACACGGACTACCAGAACTATGTCCTGTGGTCTGATAAAACTAAGATGAACTTATTTAGTTTAGATGGTGTCAAGGGCATGTGGCTGCAACCAGGTGAGGAGTACAAAGACAAGTGTGTCTTGCCTACAGTCAAGCATGGTGGTGGGAGTGTCATGGTCTGGGGCTGCATGAGTGCTGCCGGCACTGGGGAGCTACAGTTCATTGAAGGAACCATGAATGGCAACATGTACTGTCTCATACTGAAGCAGAGCATGATTCCCTCCCTTCAGAGACTGGGCCGCAGGGCAGTATTCCAACATGATAGCGACCCCAAACACACCTCCAAGACGACCACTGCCTTACTAAAGAAGCTGAGGGTAAAGGTGATGGACTGACCAAGCATGTCTCCAGACCTAAACCCTATTGAGCATCTGTGGGGCATCCCCAAACAGAAGGTGGAGGAGCGCAAGGTCTCTAACATCCACCAGCTCTGTGATGTCGTCATGGAGGAGTGCAAGAGGACTCCAGTAGCAACCTGTGAAGCTCTGGTGAACTCCATGCCCAAGAGGGTTAAGGCAGTGCTGGAAAAAAATGCTGGTCACACAAATATTGACATTTTGGGCCCAATTTAGACATCTTCACTTAGACCCCTTTCACACCACATCGCCCATAGCGTTAGCGGTAAAACGCCGCCATTTTTAGGGGCGTTTTACCGTTGGATTTGCAGCACATTTCGGCTGCTAGCGGGGCGCTTTTACCCCCCGCTAGCGGCTGAGAAAGGGTTAAAAACCCTGGCAATACGCCGCAATAGCAGCGTTTTTGCCGGCGGTATTACAGCGCTGCCCCATTGATTTCCATGAGGAGCAGCGGTGGAGGAGCGGTAAACACACCGCTCCTTCACCGCTCCAAAGAATCTGCTGGCAGGACTTTTCCTGACGTCCTGCCAGCGCACTGCTCCAGTATGAAAGCCCTCCGGCTTTCACACTGGAGACAATGGTGCAGCTATTTTAGGGAAGATTGCAGGCGCTATTTCTAACGCTATAGTGCCTGCAAAACACCCTTGGTGTGAAAGGGGTCTTAGGGGTGTACTCACTTTTGTTGCCAGCAGTTTAGACATCAATGGCTGTGTGTTGAGTTATTTTGAGGGGACAGCAAATTTACACTGTTATACAAGCTGTACACTCACTACTTTACATTGTAGCAAAGTGTAATTTCTTCAGTGTTGTCACATGAAAAGGTATAATAAAAAATTTACAAAAATGTGAGGTGTACTCACTTTTGTGAGATACTGTAGATTAGTCAGTTTGCATGATGATGCCAGTATGTCCTGGCTCTACTCTATGGCCCCATACACACTATTAGATTTTATGCAGATTTTTGTCTTCAGATTTACCAAAACCATATAATATGAGGTCAAACCTTAAGCGTTTCAATTTGCAATGACTCAGGCCTTTGCACTACATGGTTTTGGTAAATCTGACGACAAAAATCTGCAGAAAATCTAATAGTGTGTATGGGGTCTTATCATTTCATCACAAAATGACGTCATCAGGGCTTCCAGTGAAACTAGGAGCCTTCACTTCAAAAACCCGGGCAATTTCTTATGGAGTCCCTCAAGGATCACCATTGTCACCGGTAATCTTCAACATTTACATCCGGCCACTCTTCAAAATTATTAGCAAATCGGATCTTTGCTACCACTCATACGCGGACGACACTCAACTGTACTTCTGTATCACCAGACAAAAAGACCAATACCAGGAACTAGGAAAATATCTCACATTGATAGATGACTGGATGACCACTAGCTAATGGAAAACAGAACTACTGCTCCTCGACGCAAACCGAAGGAAAAAAACTAAGACCCCATGGACCCCACCAACCATCCTTGGTCAGACCATCCTCCCAAGCACCAAAGCCAAAAGCCTCAGAGTCATCTTTGATTCAGAGATGACCATGGAGGCACAAATAGGATCAATAATCAGCGGATCCCATCATCTCCTCCGCATGCTTCGCAGACTCATCCGATTCATTCCAGAAAAGGAGAAAGCAGTAGTAGTAGGAACTATCTTAAATTCGCATCTCGACTACGCAAACTCCCTCTACATAGGATTACTGGATTACCAGATTGCACGCCTTCAAGTCGTCCAAAACACAGCAGCAAGACTAGTCACCGGAAAGAAACCCTGGGAATCCATTTCCCATCCCTAAGGACCCTCCATTGGCTGACGGTAAAAGATAGAATCACTTTTAAGACCCTCTGCCTCACCCACAAATGTACACAAGGAAATGCTCCTCAATACCTCTGTGAGAAAATAGAAAAATACATACCAAATCGCAGCCTTCGATCGACAAACCAGAACCGCCTTCTCATCCCCAAAGTTCGATACAAATCGAAGGGAGAACGAAGATTTGCAGTACAGGGACCTTGGCTATGGAATGCTCTACCGAACAACATCCGCTTGGAAGAAAACCATCAGGCCTTCAGGAAAAAACTCAAGACCCACCTCTTCTAATATCGCAGGACAACAAGAGCAGACAAGCACCTTGAGGCGATTCAGTTCGCATTTACAGCGCTATACAAATCATTTATTTATTCATTTATTCCAGTCTGTGTTATTGGAAACCAACACCTGCAGGTGCCCCCTCTTACACCAGCTCTGCACTCTTTTAACAGAATGCCTACTTTTTCTGTCCTAATGATCAGCCCCATAATTATACTACACTCTGCCAGGCTGAACAGCAGAACCCACTTGCAGAAGAGCTCCTGTGTTATAGTGAATGCTCAGATTTAGACCGTTTTACATTAATATGCTGCCTAAAGAGAACCAGTTACAACTGGCCTTATGTGTAAATTTGAAGATGGTCTTAAATTGTAGTAATCATGATCTTCATCTAGGCAAAAGAAAACCCTTATATAGCTTTAAGTTTGTCTGAGGATGACCCTCAGAAATGAAAGTCAGTGCTCCTAATATTTGAGTTGCTGCCCTGTCAATGCCTAAACTCTATTGTCCCACCTTTTTGAGAGTGCATACCTATAGCATAACAGAGTCCTTTAATTGATTATATCCCTCTTATATTTCTTTATTGGTAATGCAATGTATACTCAGAATTTGAGATACAATGGTTCACCTAGCTTGAAATATAATGGTTCTAATTCACTTAGCACTTTTAAACAAGCCACTCCTGACATCTCTAGCTGCTTTTAATGTGAAGTTATTCCTTCTCAAAGATCCTCAAATATCACAATAAGGACTCTAGAGCTGGAGTCAGCAAGCCTTTGATTGCGATCCACCCGTCAACTGCGGGCAAACGTTGGGTAAATAACGAACATGGCCCTGCTTAGCTGGTCCTTCCCTAAGCCTCCATTCCTCTCTTCTGCATCCTGGGCCCACCCAATTGTGTGAAAATAGCTAATTAATATTCACTATTGTCGTCCTGATTCTCTTCCTGGCCAATCAGGAAATGGGTCCTGAGACCCAATTGGCCGAGAGGAGAAGTGACTGTATTGGCCGCCGAGGAGGAGGAGATGCAGGAGAAGCTGAGGTGTAGCCCCTGCGAAGCTGCCGAGGAGGAGGTTACGCAGGGAGGATCCAAAGCTGCCTGGGACCTAGATGGGGTAAGTGGAGGGCTGGTGAGTGGACAGACAAGCGATTGACGGGGGTGGGGGTATGGACGACCAGGGGGGGGGTGACTGGTTTGTTTTCTGGCCCCCCAAAATGGAGCACCAGCCACCACTGCTTAGTCAGTAGGGTCCAGTATTGTGTTGGCCCACCCTTTGCAGCTATAACAGCTTCAGCTCTTCTGGGGAGGCTGTCCATAAGGTTTAGGAGTGTGTCTATGGGAATATTTGACCATTCTTCCAGAAGCGCATTTGTGAGGTCAGGCACTGATGTGGACAAGAAGGCTTTGAGACTTTACAACTCCTTTAAGTGTTGGTGAGTCAGATATGTTGGGGGTCTGGATCCAGCCTATCATATTGATAAAAGCAAACAGACTTTATTCTTAAATGATAAATGAAAATCCGTTTATTTTTTATTTTTTTTATGATGAAGATAAAAAAAAATATACAAAACAATTAATTAATCTCTGGGAAATAAAAATGTCAGCTCACCGCCAGCATACACATGTACCTTAATATGGTTTTCAAGTCCCTGCTTGCTCCAGGGGTTGAAAGTAAAGGTCACCAGTAGCTTAGTAGTGTCTTAATAGTCTCTTAATAGTCTCAGTAACCAAGCTACACACATTTCTCCCAAGTATGTCCTGCTCCACACTGCTAGACTGCTTCTATCACTTTTCAGGCCTCTCTTTCACAGGTGGGTTAAACCTTTCATGTCCAAAGTACCCATAGTTAGGGCTTGAGCCTGTTTCGTACCCAAGATCCCTCCAAGCCCCTGAATTCCTGGTCCCATATTAGGACTTAGCAGTCAGTCAGTTTTCCCTCTTTGTGACAGATCACACCAGAACCCCTTACACTGCATGGGTGAGAATCCCTTAATACCCCAACTGTACCTCGTGGTTCCCCTTAAAGGGACCACAACCCAAACAGTGGTGATACCATCCCTGGCATCCTGTAGTCCTTTTATTTTTTATTTTTTTACAGCTTTAGAACATTCAGAGAGAAGGTCAAATGGGGTGAAATCAAGCAGCTTTAAGCATATTTAGTTCCAGAACTACTGATTATAATAGTGTGCAATTAATCATATATCTTATTATAGGTTTATGTTTTATGCAACAAACACATTACAATAAATAAAAAGGTTTGTATTATTTAAAACCATATTGTACAAGCCAGAATTCAAAATTATTGGAAAGTGGAAAAACCTTTATGTTAACCGCATGAAAGCATATTTTTTTTCTTTTATGTCATTCATAAAATGTGCAGTTGAAAGGTTAATTTTAACTTAATAGCATGTAATGCAAATTGTAGCAAGTACACCAGGATTCCAAAAAAAAAGAGAAAAATTACATTAAGAAACAGAAAATGTTCCATTAGAAGCATCTCAATGAAAATAAATCAGAAAAAAAGTAAACAACTAATTTAATCATTAAATGTTGGGTTTCTTTTAGAAATATCAATTTACAATTGAAGCATGCTGATTTAGAACCTACAGCAGGAACTGTGATGAAGGTTCACTACAAATCAGTCTTCCTTTGTTTGTTACAAAAGCACGGTTGAAAAAACCCATAATGTAGATACACTACACGACTTAAACAAGAATGTAATGTGCAAATAGCAGCCACTCATAGCAATTGACCAACCTCAAATTATCTTTGATTGATCTAGTTGCAGTAAATTACTAATAAAGAAAACAGTTATAATTAATTACAATGTGTTGCATTATTCATATTTTTTACAATGTTTTAAAAAATAAAATCACTGACGCTCTAGTAGTAGTAGATCTAGCGCTTCAGTTGGATATTGGCACCAATAATTCTAACACTTAACAAGGTAAGTGTACATTTTTAGGGGATGATTTAGTGTTAAGGACTTAATTAAAGGTTAGTTGGTCACACTGTAGGGTTAGGGATCAAAGATTATGGCATTAATAGTAACAGTTACATTTTGGCTACACACTGTCATGATCAGTAAGATTAATTTAACCTCAACAGTTTATATCAATACTGTGAAATGATTGGCATTGCCTGAAAATAAGCTTGTGTGTAGCCAGCATTGGGGAAAAAAAAGGTATTTTCATACTGATAAACACTAATGCGCTGTACACATGGTCGGACTTCCTGATGGAAAATGTGCGATCAGATTGTGTTGTCGGAAATTCCGATTGTGTGTGGGCTCCATCTGACTTTTTCTGTCGGAATTTCCGACACACAAAGTTTGAGAGTTGGATCTAAAATTTTCCGACAACAAAATCCGATCCTTTAAATTCCGATCGTGTGTAGACAAATCCGACGCACCAAGTGGCACGCATGCTCAGAATAAATTACGAGACAAAAGCTGTTGGCTACTGGCCCATTTATAGTCCCGACGTATGTGTTTAACGTCACCTCGTTCTAAACTATTGAATTTTCCGACAACTTTGTGCGAACGTGTGTATGCAAGTTTGGGTCAAACTCCGTCGGATTAAATCTGACGGATTTTGTCGTTGGAATGTCCGACTTTGTGTACAGGGCATAAAGCTCCGATTCAAGGATTAGGGCCTAAATTATGGAGTTTAGGTTAAAAATAAATTCAAGCTGGGACAAAACGAATTATACTGTATACATGCCAGAATGAACTGTTTTCTGTAATATACTGTTATAGCTCATGCTACTACAGCTGTGTAGTGTTCTGGCAGAGGTTTGATAGACTCCTCTACTCTGAATATAGAGTCAGTTGTATCACATCCACTCCATATAGGAGAAACCTTGTATTTTTTTCAATAAATGCTAGGCTTTCCT
Organism: Lithobates sylvaticus; assembly: GCA_028564925.1. Lineage (NCBI taxonomy): Eukaryota > Metazoa > Chordata > Amphibia > Anura > Ranidae > Lithobates > Lithobates sylvaticus. Next base: position 394,658,779 of record CM053027.1, read on the forward strand.
GGTGGGCTGAAGTGGAGAGGCAGGCAGACAACACCACAATCTACACCTTGGCAAACCAAAGTAAGCCTTATATTGATTGAAAAAAATATAAGACTTCTCTGAAAGGTATTATAAATGTTTAAATAAATTCAATGTTGGGTAAAGCTTAAAACCCTTCATAGACATTTAGACACTATGGGGGTTGATGTAATAAAACTGGAGCCTGCACGATCTGGTGCAGCTCTGCATAGAAACCAATCAGCTTCAATTTTTTTGTCAAAGCTTAATTGAATAAGCTAAAGCTAGAAGCTGATTGACTACCATGCACAGCTGTATTAGATTTTGCACTATTCAGTTTTAGTAAATTCCATTAATTTGTTATGTAATTTAAGCAGAGCTATCCTTTTTAAATAATTTTTTAAAACTGCTATCAAATCAGTGAAATGATAGACAAATACATTCAGTTTCAAAATAATTTAGTAGTTGTTACTATCCAATTCCTGTATGGTCAATTAAAAAACTGTTATTGAAATTGCATTAATAGAATATGTTCACATTCTGCTAGATTGTCCTTATAAATTATGAACAAATGATACTCAATATTATGCCACTTGATTTTGACAGGGCTGAAATTATCCAATTGAATTTTTACTGTCTGCATGTTCAAACTTATTCAGACAAGTGACATACACTTGAAAATTGAGTACATATTTTTCCATTTTCTTTTTTTTTTTTACATAACCAGTCCAACATATCTGAAATGCACATTCAGCCATCTCTTCCTTCAGTTTTTTGTTTTCTTGATATGACAGTTATTTTCTCAGAAATTCTCAGTGACACTTTCTAGGTAATTCCAAGTGACACAGTGTAATTTATTTTCCACATAATTCCCACGTGAGGGTTTCTTTACATGTTACATACCGTACTGGCACAAATTGGCCCAGGTCTTCTTTTCTTGCATGTCACACATCAGATGTGAAGTGTGATAGAATATGTATAATTTATGCTCTTAAGGAAAATTTAACAGAGTGTTAGGTACAGAGCTGACTAAATCTAGCACAGCAAGTTTAAAGCTGTGGCGGCCATGTGATTTAAACTTCAGTAAGGTAATAGAAAAACTTGATTTCTATTTCTAGAAGCAGATTTTTGTTTACATTGTTTTATATAAATTCAGTTGTTTGGAAGTAACCTCTCTGATAGACTAAAAGTAGTAACTCTAAAAAAAAAAGAGAGAGCTCCTGTACCATTTATAGAAGATTTTTTTTTTAAATATGCTGATTGCTGACATGGGAATTGGAGAAAATGCCCACATCCCCAATTTGGACAGGCCCTATTAGAGACTTCTTAGGGGTTCTTTCTGCAGCTTGTCCTTATAGCAGATTAATCAGAACAGTGCTTGTGCTGTCTAATCTGCCCCTTTCTAAGCTGTAAAAAACCTGGCTGATCCTGCCTGTTCCTGTGTCCCCCTCTGTTTACTGACCCCAATAATCATGGCTGCTGAGCCCCGATTACCATGGTCAGTTTACATGCCTCCGTCATCTGCAGCTCTCCTCTCTTCCCTCTGTGTCCCCCCTCTCAGCCCCCCCCCCACCACTATTAGTATGTTCAGTAAAAGTAAAGAACAGTTACAGCCAGCTCCTCTGTTATAGTAATCTCTCCTACACTGAGTAACTGTTTTTGTAAAATGAAACCTGCAAATACCTTATCTGTTATCTCTTCTCGCCAGTCATGTGACCTTCCCGGCTGACATTGGAGGGGGGACTTGGCCCCTCCCACTGCAGCCTGTATATCGGAGGAATAGAAGAGCCGTAGCTCACGTGACTTGCCATAAAAGATAAGGTATTTACAGGCATCATTAAAAAAAAAAAAATTACACAGTGTAGGATAGATTAAATGAACAGAGGAGCTGGGTGTAATTTGTTCTTTACCTGTACAACCACTTTAACCACTTTCAGACCGGACCAATTTGCAGCCAAAGGACCAGGCCCCTTTTTGCGATTCGGCACTGCGTCGCTTTAACTGACAATTGCGCGGTCGTGCGACGTGGCTCCCAAACAAAATTGACGTCCTTTTTTTCCCACAAATAGAGCTTTCTTTTGGTGGTATTTGATCGCCCCTGCGGTTTTTATTTTTTGCGCTATAAACAAAAATAGAGCGACAATTTTGAAAAAAATGCATTATTTTTTATTTTTTGCTATAATAAATATCCCCCAAAAATATATAAAAAAACATTTTTTTTCCTCAGTTTAGGCCGATACGTATTCTTCTACATATTTTTGGTAAAAAAAATCGCAATAAGCGATTATTGATCGGTTTGCGCAGAAGTTATAGCGTTTACAAGATAGGGGATAGTTTTATAGCATTTTTATTAATAATTTTTTTTTTATTATTAATGGCGGAGATCTGCGATTTTTTTTGTGACTGCGACATTATGGCGGACACATCGGACATTTTTGACACATTTTTGTGACCATTGTCATTTTTACAGCAATTAATGCATTTAAATGCATTGATTTCTGTATAAATGACACTGGCAGTTTAGGAGTTAACCACAAGGTGGCAGTGTAGGGGTTAAGTAGGCCTAGGGGTGTTTTTTTTACTGTGGGGGGGCGTGGCTGTCAGCTAGTGAATGCTGATCTCTGCTCCAATCACAGGGAGCAGAGATCGGCGTCACTAGTTGCTAGGCAGAACGGGGAGATGCTGTTTATCTCGGCATCTCCCCGTTTAGCCGCTCCGTGAGACGATCGCGGGAGTCCCCGCGGCGATCGAGTCCACGGGGACCGCGGCCGGACTCACGGGGGTCCCGACCGGCGCGCTCCCGATGGCACGGACAGGCTAAAGGAGGGACGTATATATACGCCCTCCTGCCTGTACGTGCCATTCTGTCGACGTATATCGTCGTGCGCCGGTCGGCAAGTGGTTAAGTAACCCCCTCCTGGCCAAAATACATTTTTTATAACACAAGTTATGGTATGCAACTTTTTTAAATAAAAGGGAGATTCAATTCTGTCTTGGGATCTTTATGCATATTTTTAAACATGAGAGGATATACTAAGTCACAAATACAGTAAAACCTTGGATTGCGAGTCTGCAAGTGTTTTACAAGACGAGCAACATTTTTTTTATACATTTCAACTTGATAAACAAGCAAGGTCATGTAATACGAGTAGCATCACTTCACAAATGAGTATAAGGCTTGGTTCACACTGCCACGACTTGGGATACCACCTGTGACTTGCCTTAGTTGCCTGGCAAAATCGTGCCGACTTTCAGGTTGAGGCAGTGTGAACTACCTCTCTTCTCTTTTATACTCTGTAGCTCCTGGAAATGCAGGTTAATTTGTTTTATTTTTACAGTACACTTTATACTGTATTTTGTATTGCTGTAATCATTTTTATATGAATAAATGGTTGTGGAATGAATCATGTGAGTTTCCATTATTTCTTATGGGGAAATTTGCTTTAATATACAAGTGCTTTGGATTACAAGCACATTTCCGGAACTAATTATGTTTGCAATCCAAGTTTTTACTATATGCTTTTCTTCATACTCACTGTATGTATTTCTCAACTAGTGACATATCTAGTCTGATCTATGTCAGTAAATCACTGGATAGTATCTTAGTGGACTTATTTTAATAACACTAGTTTCCTAACTATCTGAGTCACTGTCCCAGAACAAGCATGCAGATTAGAAAAACGAATTGAAGTCAAAACTCCCATATCTATATGCAATTAGTATTTTCAAAAGAAGAGATCAACATCCTCCATATACTGTACCCTCAATAAAGACCTACTTTTAATTGAGATTGTTTGGAATATAAGTCTAAGGGCAAACCAAAACCATTCTTGTTTAAATGCATGGACGTTATTTTAAGCCTTAGATGATCTCTGGGTACTGTAGCATCAGCACCTGCAAAAATGCCAGTTTGTGTTCATTTGGATGCCAGGTACAGGCCAGGGAAGAGCACAGTGGAGTGAGTATGATTGTTTGCAGGAAGCTTATATATACTGAACCATTTGGTACAACATAAATTTGTACACCAAGCACTGGGAGTATGCAAGTATATTATAATCTGTGGTTAGCCGATCAAGTATGCATGTTTAAGTAAACGGGGTGGAGTTAATTTGTGTGACATATTTTAAATGCAATTATCACAAACTAAGGAACCTAACAGAAGATTTGTAGAGCCTGTGCCTACAGATAGCTGCCATAGTCCCTGCATACCTTGAAAATCGGATACATTAATAATGAAACCTCTGCAGACAATGTCAGGCACCAGTCCACCCCCTCTCACTTCATGTATCTGACTGTTGTTCTATCAGAATGAAGAATGTACTGTAGCAGTTATCTGAAAAAGCATGCAGGCATCAGCAGGTGTCTTCTATACATTCATTTCCAGCTATTATTTAAAAAAAATTGAGAATAATAATAAAAATAATACATAAATAATACAAATACATTATTTGAGATATATATATATATATATATATACACACCCCACACAGTATATAACATGTATCACCTGGTAAGCTTTGGCAATTAATCTGCATCAGCACAAGAAACTGTCTGGGCCTCTCTCAAACTTTTCTCAAAATTAGATGCCTTCCCATGCAGGCTTCTCAAAAACATTACCTTGATCCCCCACATCAGACATTGGTCTGGTTCAAATGCCTTTCCGTCAGGACAGGCAGGTCTGGACACACACTATGTACTACTCCTGCGCACTTTTAGTACACTTAATAGTATATTATTTTAATAGTCTTATAGCTGCAGTCTCTCTCTTCCATTTTCCTTGCCTAGGCAAGGGTGATATAAACCTCTTTTTTTCCTGATGACCTCTGGAATATCCACATCACATATCCTAGGAAGCAAATGATCCAAGAACGGGGAATTTGAATGATATCACACTTTGATGGCTAGGAGAAAGAGAGTCCCTGATTTTTCAAGATTATAAGGGGGCCATCTGCGAGAATACAGACGAGACAGCTAGCTCTTGTTGGAAAAAAAAAGCATGGCTAAGTGGAATGAGACCAGCACTATGAGACCTGCAGCTGTTAAGGGGACAAAGCTGGATTTAAGTTCATTGTGATTATGTTTACTCTTTATAATATAGAGGGACATTTATCATAACATTTTTTTTGTACATGGGGTGCAAAGACTGCTTTGATTAGACTCATTCTCTGAGCTGATTTAATCTCCGAATTTACTGCTCTTAATCTGTATATAACCAAAGGCTATATAGGATTGCACGAGAAACAAAAGGAATAGCACACTGGATATTGCAGATAAAAATGCATTTTACACCTTTTCTTTTCTTCTACTTAAAGTAAAGTGGCTTGATAAGGGTATATTACCAGAACAAAACCCTACAATGGAACAATGGTCATACCAGCAGTTGTCGCTAGGTGGACAGCAGGAGGATTATCAACATAGATGGAAACTTCTTAAATGTACACTGCAATAAACTAGGAACTATAACATGCCCCTAAAAGCTGTAGAAGAGGGGGGAATTGAGCTGTATCCATCACCAGTGGAGATACTAACCAAACCAGAATGCAAAAAAAAAATGGAAATAATAAATAACACCCACACCATTGAAAAAAAAATGTATTAAAAGAATTCCCCCAATGAACATCCTATGTCAATCACATCATCCAGCGATGTAGATCCAATCATGATGAGTGATGACCAACAATGTTGACCCCGCTGACATGATGACCCACTGTGCCCAAGGATCTTCACCCTTTCTTTACAAACAGGAGCAAATGGAGATCTGTAATTTAGAGGTGATGGTTGTACCACTGATAAATTGAATTTCCCTTGGTTTGCTGATGAACAGAAGCCCATTGGAACTGTTATGTAGCAGCAGTGCTGTTACCATCGTTGAATGGTCTTTAGCCACTGTTTGTAAGCACAAAATGTAATATGGAGAGTTTTCTTCAACAAAATAAAGACAAACAGTCCATGGTCCTTATATAAGGAAGACCATACAAAATGGATCACTGCCAGCATCTTTATCTCACACTGGGGTTTAGGGTTCCCGTCTGTTTTGGGGTACAAGACAAGCCACTGGAGCTCATCAAATAGGAGTCTCAGTCTTCAGGTAGTCCATACAATCTCACAGTTGTGAACCATTCCACACTACCTTACTTACCCGTACTGATTCCTTTTTGCTGCTTGTCAGGATTCCCTTGAGGTGGCTTAACCTCTTCAGGGCCAAAGTCCCTGTAATTATGATTCGGAGGTCCCCCCTGCCTCCCAAGGTTTTTCTGAACCTCTGAAATCACGGTCATAAATGAGTACTTACTAACATGAGTACTAGAAATAAGTTCTCTCCTCTCTAACTGGACTACCCTGGAACCCCTATCCCTGCATGGGTAGGAACACCTGAATACTAAAAAATGCATACCAGTCATTCTCCTTAAAGGGATCACAACACAAATAATGAGGAAACATACCTGCTCCTGAGGACACATACATGGCGCTTTGTGCAAGTAGTGCATCTCAAAGTTATAGGCAGCTTTAAGGCATCCTCCAAGCATGTTACCTAACACTGCCCTTAACTGCATCTAAAAGACTCTGATCCTGCTGAATGGATTTTGTAATCTTCTTTACATGGGTATATGTTCCTTATTGCAGTGGCCAGCCCTCCCTATCCCGATATATAAAAATTGTGCCCCCCCAAATTTAGGGGGGTTTGGCACTATGTTTGAGCTTAGTGGATTTTGTTCTGGGTTCACTAAACCTACTTAGACATAAACCTTACCCAGTTTTCTCATCACTACTGGTAAGATCAAGCCACTTTAATGTAAGTGCCATATTATCATTTTAATTATTAAAATGTGTTTTTATCTGCACCATCCAGTGCACTTTGTCTTTCTCTCCTGCTTGCAGCTACCTATTTTCTACCTGTTTTCCTTCCTCCTCTGTGCTACCTGTTCTTAGCTATCAGGCACCTTTACATTACCAAGACTGTCTCTCTCACTATCACATACAACATTTTCTTTTACCCTACGGTACCTATAAGTTATTACAATATTTGGGGAGATGACCATACAATAATTTGCTATGCTATTTTTATGGCCGACTACCAACTATGCAAATATGCTGCTTCACAGTTATGCCCCGTACACACGGTCGGAATTTCCGACAGAAAATGTCCTGTCGGACCATGTTGTCGGAAAATCTGACCGTGTGTGGGCGCCATCGGACTTTTTCCGTTTGAAAAAATTTGAGATCCTGCTCTCAAATTTTCTGACAACAAAGTCTGATCGGACTTTTTCCGATCGTGTGTAGCGAATTACGACGGACAAAGAGCCACGCATGCTCAGATCAAATTACAAGACCAAAGCTATTGGCTACTAGCCTCTACGTAGTTCCGTCGTACACAACGAACGTCAGCACGTTCAGAATGATTGGATTTTCCGACAACTTTGTCCGACCGTGTATATGCAACACCAGTGTCGGACAAAATCCGTCTGAAAAAATCTGACGGAGTGTGTGGTCGGAATTTCCGACCGTGTGTATGGGGAATTATTCTCTCATATACTGTTTTGGAGAGAAGAAAGATGCAGTTAATGAAGTCTTACCAGTTCCACTGCCTTCTTCATGGGTGTATATCAGCACTTGCTTGTCTCGCCATAGATGGACAAATGTTATAGCCTGCTCCTCAGAAGGATAAATGTTGTGATTTGTATAAAAATCTCAATTCCCAAAACATACATTATGTCATTCCCTGTTGAAGGTTCTATTAAATGTATTTTTTTTTAATTATTAGCATTGAATGAACCTCCCTATTTTGTCTAGAATATAGCCCTATTTTTTCTAGAATATAGCAAACCAAAGATTGAAAATTGTCTAGATATGAACAGTGCACCATAAATTGACACCACTATATTAACAACAGCTGTTTTTTGGCCACAACCACCCACGCGGAGTATGGGTCCTTTTTCTTCTCATACCCTTCAAGGTGTCCCTCCTAATTATTTTCAAATGTTTGCAACTATAATAGTTGCCTTTGTTTGAACTAATGACACATGATTTGCCCCCTTATATCTGCCCCATTCACAAACTCTTTTTTAGTATTAAAGGTATTTTTCAATATGTGAAATTACAGGGTTACCAGAAATACTGATACAACTGTGAGTTTCTCCTTGGTTATAACAATTGAGAGTCCTACAAATTTGTTTTTTGCTTTTTTTTTTTATAAATGCTTATACTGTATTGTATGAAAGTAGCACATAGAGAGGTTTACAGTGTTAATCTCTGGAGTCCCAGAAAATGAAATATATGTGACACCTGACAATTTGGTTCAGAGAACACATACAATGTGTGCGTGTGTGTCTTTATGTACCTTTGCCAACATACTATATGCAGCACTGAAACAAACCAGATTTGTGGCAACATGAAATGCAGCCCTATGCTAGCCATATTATCCTTCCATGTATTTTTCTCTCTAAATACATTAACAGAGGGAAAGGAAATGTCATTGTGTAAGGCCTATGCAACATGAAAAATGCTGTACTCCTTTTAGCTTGGATTCGCAAAGCTGTGAAAGAGAAAAGACAAAGGGAACATTTGAAGCTATGCTTGCACTTTCAGCTGAAGAGATTATTACTAGTCTTAAAAGAGCTCCATTTCAGATACAGCAGTCAGTCTTTCAGCTGAAAGATAGAGCAGAGAATCAAACTCTGTAGTACATTCCCATTCACTTTTCTAATCACGTAGGTCACATCTTCAGGAAATATGGATTTAAAGGAACATCCCAGTCAAACATGAACATTTAAAATTTAAACTGACTCAGGGATAGAGCCTGCCTGCTGAGTGACTCTAATTAGAATTTTTGTGTTCAAATTCTCCACCTGGCTTCTTCTCATCTGCATCATAACTTCACAGTGGCAATGCAGTACAGATACATATCTTTCAGCACAGAACAATCAGCACCCATATAGGGATTCATTGCAGCTGCTCCTGGTGCAGGATGAAGTGAACATGAAAAAAATGAGATTAGTTTAGTGCTCGAGTTTAGTATAGGGGTCATGTGAGTTTATTGTTAGGGACATGAATTTGAGGAGTCTAGTTTTATGGTTAGGTTACAATTTAAAGGTTGTTAAATTCTCAAGGTAAATGGGGTAATGGTAAATTCTTTTTTTTTTTTTGTTTACAAACTTTTATTGAGTGCAAAAGGTGGTACAAAAAGAGTACAAAAATATGTGACAGTAATAATATGTTTTACATATGTAACACTTTAAGGTACAAATAATTAGGTAGGTATTCTTAGCAAAGGTACAAAAGTTTTGATTATGGTCTATAGTACATTATAAAGGATAGACTGATGTTTTATGTGTAGACATTCTCAGGTTGGATTAAAGAAGGATATGGAATGTTTAAACCAAGGATCCCATTTTTTATTATATAAATGGATGGTGTTCTGAATTGTATGAAATATTTTTTCCATAAGATTGACATTGTTAATGCTAGTTTTCAAATGTTCTAAAGGAATTGATTGGGATTTCCAATGATATGCAATTAACCACTGAATAGCAACACAGATTGTATGTACTAATCTAGTATAAATTCTAAAGGTAAAAGTGTTAAATGTTAGGGAGTGAGTTTAAAGTGTTATTGTTAAGTGTTAATAAATAGGTTAAAGGGGTACCTTCAGACTCAATTTCCATACCCTTTTGCTGCCAACTCCCTTAGCCAAATAAGCCTATCTTCCTCCCTTAAAGCTCTGTACTTCAATTCACCTACTTATTCATATTTATGTCTGCACATGTGCAGTAGAATCACATAGACTTCCATTAGAGGGAGGTCAAATGTGTTAGCCTCATCCCCTCTGTATTCCTCTTGCCGGTTCTTATCTCAGGTAAGTGCTGAAAGTTGAGTCAGGGGCTCTGTCTTCTTGCTAGGTAACGTATCAAGCAGCCATGAGGGGGGCACCCTGTTCAATATCTCAGCTAGTCTTACAGGGCACCAAGGAAGAAGGGACAAAGTATTGCTTGTACTTTGTCTCATCAGTTGCCAAATGCTGTAAAATATGATACTTCCTCTTTAAGATATAAACACTTTATTGAATGAAGCAATTCATCTGCTGTGAAAGCACTGATTTGGTCTTTATTTGAGTCACAACGTTAAAAATAAACTAATTTCATAAAGAATGCACAGAACATTATTTATTTCTACATATTAAAGAACATATTTCTCTAATATAAGTCAAGTTTTACACCTTCAAGATAATTGATGGAAACAGAGAGTGAACTTCTAGCATGACTTCACACAACAAATAGAAAGCAGGTATTTTAATTAGTTATAACTGAAACAGATTCAGTTCTGAAACAGCGCCCAACTGCAGATCTGGAGGCAATCAGATAATAATGAATAAAATCCTATAGAACAAAGAGATACAAATGATCCTTTAGCACTATAAGAAATGTAAATTAACCAATGACAACATATATCGACAGTATCTTTCAGAGTAAGCCCTGATATCTATACAACCATATATTAATATCAAATCACCATCCAGTGCAGCCAGCTTGCTTAAGGAGGAATCTGGGCTCCCAAAACACGTATAAAACAAATATAAAAATGCAGCGCAAAGGGCTGATAGTGTAGTAGTTGATAGATAAAGTTTAATGTTATAAATGCTAAAACATACATGGGATTTGGGTTTGGCAAGATAGCAAAGCTCAGGAGAGGCCAATATCACTGCAAGATCTCCCTCATCTGCACACATCAAACAGCCTCAGGTGGAAAGAGAGAAAAAAAATGAAAGAGAAAAAAAAAGAGAACCATTGTCCAGATTCCACTTGTCAGGATGCCACCCTCTTGTTTGAAAACAAGAATGATGCAGAAATGCATTTCAGAGAGGAACTTCCATTCATCAGCCTACCTAGTGGACTACCTCCGCTAGTTAAACAGCATCCTAACAGCAAACAATAACCCTGCAGTTACCTTACCTATTTTAAATGCAGCGTGCCACTAGGTATATATTTTTCTTTATATAAAAATGTATTTATATAGCTGGATTATTAAAAATATAAATAAAAGTAAATATTTAATGATAAATTATATAAAAAAATATATAAAACATATTAAAAATAAGGAATTAATAAATTTCCCATTAAATCTTAATAGTTATTTTGTTCCTAAAAGACTAAATCCATATTATGACAGGATACAAACAATGATAAAAAGTAAAAAATAATAATTGACAACCAACCAATGTCAAATTATAGTAAGAACATCTAAGGTACTGTTCACATCTAGCAACTTGGGATTGCAGGTGGAATCACTGTGATTCTGCCACGATTCCAAATCTCACTGCAATGCTGGCAAAATGCACATTCCGCTGAACTTGCTACTCCACTCTGCCACCACCATCAACCTCATCCCTTCCATGCTGCACTCCACAAGAGCTTCAAGCTTCAATTTCAGATCACTCTACTGCAGGGTTGTCTTCCCTGTCGTTATTGCAGATTGACAGCAGTGAGGGCTGGTGGTGCAGAGGATTGTCTATGTGGACAGCTATACCCCAGATGCCTGCATACTTAGATGTGCCTGTTTTAATAATTAACCATGTGAGTTGCTAAATGTTGTACCTTCATTAAATGTAACCATATTGCTACACTTAAATTTAGGATAAATAGTCCGCGCTTAGGATAAAGGTAAAGGTATGCAGCCTCCCCTGAATGGACTCCCTAGGGAGCCAATAATTAAATAAAAGTGGTAAAGGGATGATGGCGCTCCCTAATGCAAAAATGTGTATGTGACCACACTACCTAACACACTTAATATGCTATAAATGATATTGGGAATAGATAAGTATGTGAAAGAAATGTGAATATAAAAAACAATAATAAAGTGATTAAGAGATTAGCACTCCATACCAATCATAGCCATCCAGCCTGGGGACACTCAAAATTAGGTGTGGTACCAGAGGAGAAGCTAATGGGGCTGATCACTTAAATTGATGCAAAAAACAGAGGCAAATCTATAATGTGATAAATTGGAATAAGATGTGTCCACCGACTGCCATCTCACACCACCCTAAATAAAATCAATACATGTGTCACACATATAGTGAAAGGTAAATGTATCTAACTGCAAGTGATTCCGGCAATAAGCATAAGATATAATATTTGAAGTGAAAAAGTACATAACATGGGCCACATAGAAAAAGTGTGTGAACCCCGTGAAAAAGTATATATGTATATATATACACGTAGAAAGTCCTCCCCGGGTTGGGTGCTCCAAAGGGTATACAAAAATGAAAAAAAGGAAAAGAAGGTATACAAATGTTCAATAATCAGTGACTGTAGTGACTTCGCTGTTGTAGGTAAGGTGACTTCGTGCTGCCCATATGGTCCCACACTCACCGGAAAATACCACCCCTGCAGGGGTAAAAGGTATAGATGGAAATCCGTCAGTGGTCCCTCTGCCAGCAATGGATCGATATCCAGCTCCTACGTATCCACAGGAATAGTCAAAGGATCTAAGTGCTGTTATCCAGCATCAGCACTCCATTAAATTCAGAAAAAATGTCCCTCCATGGCAAAAAATAAAAAGAAAAATAGGGGACTCATAGCGCAAAATGTAAAAGCAATTACACTTTATTAAAGTAAAACCAAAAAATAAAAGCAAAAATTAGGGTTAAAAAGTATATAACAAAGTCCCGGCGGGCTTGCGTAGGGCTTTAAAGCCTAATTGCCCTCTATTACAAATAATGCACAGTGGCCGCTCCGCAGCTTGCGTCCCAGCAGCGTTCCAAGCCTCCTGCGCTAACCGGAAGTGAGGTAAGTACGCCTTACGCACGTTTCGTCATGTGACTTTCTCAAAAGCTCGCTCAAGGTCGCTTTTGAGAAAGTCACATGACGAAACGTGCGTAAGGCGTACTTACCTCACTTCCGGTTAGCGCAGGAGGCTTGGAACGCTGCTGGGACGCAAGCTGCGGAGCGGCCACTGTGCATTATTTATAATAGAGGGCAATTAGGCTTTAAAGCCCTACGCAAGCCCGCCGGGACTTTGTTATATACTTTTTAACCCTAATTTTTGCTTTTATTTTTTGGTTTTACTTTAATAAAGTGTAATTGCTTTTACATTTTGCGCTATGAGTCCCCTATTTTTCTTTTTATCTTTTGCCATGGAGGGACATTTTTTCTGAATTTAATGGAGTGCTGATGCTGGATAACAGCACTTAGATCCTTTGACTATTCCTGTGGATACGTAGGAGCTGGATATCGATCCATTGCTGGCAGAGGGACCACTGACGGATTTCCATCTATACCTTTTACCCCTGCAGGGGTGGTATTTTCCGGTGAGTGTGGGACCATATGGGCAGCACGAAGTCACCTTACCTACAACAGCGAAGTCACTACAGTCACTGATTATTGAACATTTGTATACCTTCTTTTCCTTTTTTTCATTTTTGTATACCCTTTGGAGCACCCAACCCGGGGAGGACTTTCTACGTGTATATATATACATATATACTTTTTCACGGGGTTCACACACTTTTTCTATGTGGCCCATGTTATGTACTTTTTCACTTCAAATATTATATCTTATGCTTATTGCCGGAATCACTTGCAGTTAGATACATTTACCTTTCACTATATGTGTGACACATGTATTGATTTTATTTAGGGTGGTGTGAGATGGCAGTCGGTGGACACATCTTATTCCAATTTATCACATTATAGATTTGCCTCTGTTTTTTGCATCAATTTAAGTGATCAGCCCCATTAGCTTCTCCTCTGGTACCACACCTAATTTTGAGTGTCCCCAGGCTGGATGGCTATGATTGGTATGGAGTGCTAATCTCTTAATCACTTTATTATTGTTTTTTATATTCACATTTCTTTCACATACTTATCTATTCCCAATATCATTTATAGCATATTAAGTGTGTTAGGTAGTGTGGTCACATACACATTTTTGCATTAGGGAGCGCCATCATCCCTTTACCACTTATATTGCTACACTTAGGCCACGTACACACGCTCGGACATTCCGACAACAAAATCATGGATTTATTTCCAACAGATGTTGGCTCAAACTTGTCTTGCATACACACGGCCGCACAAATGTTGTCAGAAAATCCGAACGTCAAGAATGCGGTGACATACAACACGTACGACGAGCCAAGAAAAATAAAGTTCAATAGCCAGTGCGGCTCTTCTGCTTGATTCCGAGCATGCATGGAATTTTGTATGTCGGAATTGTGTACACATGATTGGAATTTCTGACAATGGATTTTGTTGTCTGAAAATTTGAGAATTTGAGAACTTGTTGTCGGAAATTCTGACAACAAATGTCCGATGAAGCCTACACGGTCGGAATTTCTGACAACAAGCTCACATCGAACATTTGTTGTTGGAAATTCTGACCGCGTGTACCCGGCATTAGAGGCGCCTCTCTTCTCTTTTATGCTCAGTTGCTACTCATATTGCAAGACATCGCTAGTTTATCAAGTTAAAATTGATAAAAAAAATGTACTCATCTTGTAAAACACTTGCAGACCAAGGTTTTACTGTATAAAAACATACATAATGCATGTCACAAAATAAAAAGATGGGGGAATCCTATAATACACCAAGGCCTAGTGGGTATTTGGTCAGGTGGTTTTACTAGAATCAAGTGTGATGATAATCATACTGCTTCTGTAATGTTTTCCAATAGTATGTGAGTTTGAAAACACATTCTGCCAACACAGAAATAACATGAAGGTCTCTGATTCTGTGCCATAGGTACAAGGGCAGAAGCTTAGCTCTTTTTGCCATTGTGGGCCCAAATGCAGCTGCACTACAGTAGTTGTGAAGTAGCTAAAGCCAAAATGCAGCTAAGTGGGATTCACCACTGACTGACCACTGCAAAAATGTTAGTACCCTATAATATTGTGGTATTTAATTGGAGAATTTAGCGTTATAATCCTTTGACTATGACTTTAAAACTTTACAAACATACCAGAGCTGCACTTTTATAATCATATCATATCATTTGTTACTTGTTTTGTCTTTAATTTTGGCCTTTTTTGCTTTACTTGATGGAAGACCTAACTTTCTATAATGAGGATAACAAAGAACAATGTAATAGCATAGAAGTATCCAGCAGAGACAGAATCCATTCTGTTTAATAAGCAAAATGAAATGTAGGTCAGTCATACATTCAGCCACACAAAGATGGATGCTGAAGCTTTTCATTTGCACAGCTTGGAGAACAGCATGTCACATAACATTCCCAGTGTGCAGATTTTTAAACTGATAATTAAATTCACCAGAATTTACATTTTGATCACTACTGCTATTACCTACAGTTAATAGAATTAGGTGACTGTTATCTGATCCAGTGCAAATGCAATCTGACGTATGTTTTATCCTGTCTCCACCTTTGAGAAATGCTAGTAAACCATGATTTTTCACTATAAAGAACAGGCTTTCACACACAACGTGTGATACTTTTAGATAGTGACATTACACATATTGGGGCCCCAAAGGAAAGTCATTATAGTGACCTTAGCATCCCAACTTCCATTTTCGAAGAAAATCCCACGGATAAAAAATGGGCAAACATTAAAAGAAAATGAAGTTGTCAAAGAAATTTGACATGGGTGCATGAACTGTATGCAAACTATATGTAATTGAAGTGATCTGCTAAATGCAAACTTTGCTAAAATGATTTTCTAAATACAACTAACTATATATTATGGGGCCTGGAGTTTGCATGTTCTCCTTGTGACCACATGGGTTTACTCCAGTTTCCTCCCACACTCCAAAGATATGCTGGCAGGTTAATTGGCTTACAATCGTTTGTGTATGTAAAATGTTAGGGACTTTAGATTGTAAGCTCCTTGAGTGCAGGGACTGATGTGAATGTAATATATATAAACCTTTTTTTTTTTTTGGCTAGACTGACAGGGGTATTGAGGGGGACCCCACTCCATTTTTTTTGTAATTTTTGGCGCGGGGTTCCCCTTAATATCCATACCAGACCTGAAGGGCCTGGTATGCAATTTGTGGGGACCCCCACAGATTTATTTTTTTACATTTTGGTTCGGGGTTCCCCTGTGGGGGAATCCAATGCTGTTTTTATCAATGAACTTTTATGTGTATTGCCGGGACCGACAATTCATTATAGCTGTGAGTACTTTTAAATTCCTTTTTTTTCCTTTTAGAAATGTAATTTTGCTCACGGACTGTTCTAAACCTGGGAAACATGTGCCACTTTACAGGCATACCATAGACACCCCCCAGATACGAAATTTAAAGGAATATTACACTTTTATTGTTTCACTTTAAGCATTATTAAAATCAGAAAAAACAAGCAATTTTAAAACTTTTTTTTGCATTGATACATGTCCCCTGGGGCAGGACCCAGGTCCCCAATAACTTTTTATGACAATATCATGCATATAAGCCTTTAAAAAATTGACACTTTTGATTTCTCCCATAGACTTTTAAAGGGTGTTGCCGCGGCTTTCGAATTTGCAGCGAACACCCCAAATTGTTCGCTATTCGTCAAACAGGCAAACACCCGATGTTTGAGTCGAACTTACTCGAACATCGGGCCCATAAAGTAAGGCCCGTAGACGTGGTGCATCTGGATTTTGCAAAAGAATTTGACACAGTTCCCCATAAACATTTACTGTACAAAATAAGTTCCGTTGGCATGGACCATAGGGTGAGTACATGAATTGAAAACTGGCTACAAGGGCGAGTTCAGAGGGTGGTAATAAATGGGGAGTACTCGGAATGGTCAGGGGTGGGTAGTGCGGTCCCCAAGGGTTCTGTGCTGGGACCAATCCTATTTAATTTGTTCACAAACGACCTGGAGGATGGGGTAAACAGTTCAATCTCTGTATTTGCAGTTGATACTAAGCTAAGTAGGGCAATAACATGTCTGCAGGATGTGGAAACCTTGCAAAAAGATCTGAACAAATTAATGGGGTGGGCAACTACATGGCAAATGAGGTTCAATGTAGAAAATTTTTAAATAATGCATTTGGGTGGCAAAAATATGAATGCAGTATATACACTGGGGGGAGAACCTCTGGGGATATCTAGGATGGAAAAGGACCTGGGGGTCCTAGTAGATGATAGGCTCAGTAATGGCATGCAATGCCAAGCTGCTGCTAACAAAGCAAACAGAATATTGGCATGCATTAAAAAGGGGATCAACTCCAGATATAAAACCATAAATCTCCCACTCTACAAGACTCTGGTCCGGCCGCACCTGAAGTATGCTGTCCAGTTCTGGGCACCAGTCCTCAGGAACGATGTACTGGATCTTCTACCCCCCTACCTTCTCTACCTTCTTTTCCCAATTCTTCCTCCTCTTTTATCTACAAAATGTGTTTTTCGTTGCTATTATTATCATGCGTGACCTCTCCTAGGTCACTGACAGTTAATAGATCTAGTGTAAAAGTAGAAAATTTATATAGGAAACAGATCACAAGTTTTTACTACATGGGACCCTACCTGTTAACCTCATTTGTAACCTGGTTAATCCTTGGTCCTATTATTGCTGATGTGTCACAATGTTCAGATTTTGTTCAAATGTTGTATGACAAATTCAATTCAATAAAACGTTATTTGAAAAAAAAAAAGATAAAAAACCTTCTGTATGCAGCAGCCCCAGTTGCCCCCCCCCCTAATACTTACTGGAGCCCCATCTTTGCCCATCAATGTCCACAAGTGTCTCAGCCCTCCTGATTGGCTGAGACACAGCAGGGCCCAATTGGCTCCCACTACTGTCAATGTCAATTAGCCATTTAGGAGTGAGAGGGGTGGGGCCAAACCACAGCTCCATGACTGCATGGACACGCAGAGCTGCAGCTCAGCTTGGGTGCCCCATAGCAAGCTTCTTGCTATGGGGGCACTCAGCAGGAGAGAGGGGCCAGAAGCACAGAAGTGGCACCCGAAAAGAGGAGGATCCAGTCTGCTCTGTGAAAATCCACTGCACAAAGCAGGTAAGTATAACATGTTATTGTTATAGAAAAAAAACAAGACTTTACAGTCACATTAATTAGTCCATGGAACACATATCTATTGTACATGACAGTACTTATTTACTTTCTCAGACACAGCACACAGCTATCCAATATACAATAGTATCCTTACACAGGCATAGCATGATGAACCTTGTCAGGGTTTTGTAACTTGCTCTTCTTGCAGCATATAAAGGGTTGGCAAAGACAATAGTCTACAAGATTAGGAATCCCTAGCTTCCCTTTAGCTATGCGGGCAGAGAAAGGGGTTGGGCTGAGGCTGAGTCTATGAACTGGGATTTTAGGATACCCCTTTAGCTGTGCATGACTCTTTTTTGGCAGAAAGCTGGAGAACACTTTATTGATATGACTATTCATATTACTAAACAATGTTATTACTGAATATGCTTGTGTCTTAGTCATATCCCTTGTCTGAACACCTGCATTTTGTAAAATAATAATACAATTTTTCACTACAGTACCAAACATTTGGGGGATAAAATGTTGATTGCACAAACCATCATGACATTTGGATATGTACTACATCTCTGATGAGCAACAAATTTTCCCAGCATCATTCATATTGCCTAACGTAATTAGTGCTTCCCTCAAATAATTATTTTGCTGCTTTCCAAGCTAACTGGCAAAAAAAGAGATTGCAACAAAAACTGTTAGGAATTACAGTTTGCTCATAAATACTTAATGATTTGCAGTAGCCAATTAAAAAATACTGCTTTAACTGCACTGGTGCATAATATTGGGTTGGAGAATTTAATGCTTGTTATGTTTTAAGGCCATGAAAGAATATTCCAAAGTCAGCACAGCCACCATGCCAGTCTGTAATAAATCTGGTATAAGCACATACTCCACATATTAAACATACACACAGTGCATCTATGTCAAGAGAAAATCTAGACTGAAAGGTCATTCCAAACTAAGTATATGATTAGACATTCTGTGCAGATGAATTAGCTGGATTTTGCTGTTGTATAATTAGTTACTTAACTATTCAAGCAATTACTCAGATTAAACAGCAACATCTAGCAATGCCATCATATGATGTATCAGGGGAATGGGATTCATTACCAGAGAGAACCTGAAATGCATGCTGGAAAGTTTTATGCCTGTGCAGCATCATGTAAATGGCACGTCGCTCTCTTTTAACTTTCACTTCTAAATGAACTTAGATATTTTGAATTGTATGCTAAAGCCTCTATTTGTGGCTTAAATTGATATTATGAACTATTGCTCACAAGTGAATCCAAGCAGAAATTAAAAACCTGTCAGCTGATTAACTCTTTTCCCCTCATTAATGAGTGTACTAGAGTCTGGATAAAAATCACTGATATGCACAGTATCATTGTTTATTTTTTGTTTTGTTTTTCTGAATGTGAATTTTAACCTAAAGTTCTAAATGTATTTCTAGTAATTGTGAATAAGTTTCAAATTAAACTACAATAATGGCCAAGAAGGTGTATTGTTCTAGTATGTGTTGTATGTAATGAGCAGGTTTGGATCCTGCAAAGAACATAGAGAAGCAGGATCTTTAGGAAAATTCTTCTGTCACAGACACATAAATGTTGACATTTTTTTCTTGTGAACTGTATTAAATAATAATAATAAAAAAATAAAAATAAACAGATATTGGGATATAACTCTTTAATGTGCATATAATGTTTAACAAGATTTTATCTTTTTGGACTTCTATAACATTTAATAACAATTTTAATCTTACTTGTGCTTTTACTGCTTTTACTGCGTGTTCTTAATATGTAAATACATTAGCATTGTTTGCACAGCCAAGGCTGGTGCAAGGATTTTGTCTACTCAGGCGAAGATGCGTTTTGGTGCCCCCCTCCCTAACCTTTCTCCTGTCACCCTCCTCCCCTCCACAATGCATCTCCCCACCCCCCATATGGCATGCACTTTTTTTGCGCTCCGATAATTTATAGTGCAGGAAGATTAAATTAAAATTCGAGGTGGTCAGGTCACGAAAAATTGTCTTCAATCCGAGGTCCAAATCTCTAAATTGTGCTATGACTCAGAAAGATTGTAGTCATTGTATGTCTATCGAAAAATTAGAAACATACAATTTCCGTAGCATTTCAACAGTACTTATCCTCATCAGAGTGCCCCTTTACATCAGGTCCCTCCATAAGTGTGCCCTCTAACATCATGTGTTCCCATCACAGTGCAACCATAGATCAGTTTCCCCCATCAGAGTGCCTCTTTACATCAGGTGTCCCCATCAGAGTATCCCTTTACTTCAGATGGCCCCATCACAGTATCTCTTACATGAGGTGTCCTTATTAAAGTGTCCCCATAGATCAGGTGTCCCCTTCAGTGTACTCCTAATATCAGGTGTCCCTATCAGGATGTCCCCATAGAGCAGGTGTTCCCATCAGTGTCCCCCTGGAGCAGGTGTCCCCATAGAGCAGGTGTCATGATCAGTGTCCCCATGAATTAGGTGTCACCATCATAGTGCCCCTATAGAGCAGGTGTACCCATCAGAATGCCCCATAGAGCAGGTGTCCTCATCATGTCTCCATATAGCAGGTGTCCTCATCAGAGTGACCCCTTAGAGCAGGTGTCCCCATCAGTGTGACCCCTTAGAGCAGGTATCCCCATCAGAGTGACTCTATAGAGCAGACATCCTCATCAGAGTGCCCCCATACAGCAGGTGTCCCTATACAGCAGGTGTCCCCATCAGAGATCAGGTGTCCCCACTGAGCGCCCCTTACATCAGGTGCCCCTATCAGAATGTCCCCATAGAGCAGGTGTCCTCATCAGTGTCCTCATGGAGCAGGTTTCCCCATCAATGTCCCCATAGAGAAGGTGCCCTTATCATTGTCCCCATCAGTGTCCTCATGGAGTGGGTGTCCCCATCAGTGGCCTCATGGAGTGGGTGTCCCCATCAGTGTCCTCATGGAGCTGGTGTCCCCATCAGTGTCCTCATGGAGCGGGTGTCCCCATCAGTGTCCTCATGGAGCGGGTGTCCCCATCAGTGTCCCCACAGAGCAGGTGTCCCCATCAGTGTCCCCATGGAGTAAGTGTCCCCATCAGTGTCCCCATGGAGTAGGTGTCCCCATCAGTGTCCTCATGGAGCAGGTGTCCCCATCAGTGTCTCCATGGAGTAGGTGTCCCCATCAGTTTCCCCATGGAGTAGGTGTCCCCATCAGTGTCCTCATGGAGCGGGTGTCCCCATCAGTGTTCTCATGGAGCGGGTGTCCCATCAGTGTCCCCACAGAGCAGGTGTCCCCATCAGTGTCCCCATGGAGTAGGCGTCCACATCAGTGTCCCCATCGAGCAGATGCCCCCACCAATGTCCCTATCTGTCTCCAGCTCTCTTTTTTCCTTGCTCTGTCCCCTTCTCTGTCCCCATACCCCATCTATTCCTCAGGTGTTCATGATGTATATTCAGCAGCAGGGGTGGACTGACCATTTGGCCACTTGGGCACCGCCCGAGGGCCCCGGGCCACTAGGGGGCCCCATCAGGGTTGCTAGCCTAAGTAGAACCAGGGACAGTATGTAAAAATCTGTGTTTTTTTTACATCTGTCTTTGGAATGTCCCTTACCAACATCCTTTTGGTGTAAAAATCCAGAGATTATAGCTGCTCCACCTCTCCAGTACCTTCTCAGCCAATAGAAACATGTCTGTGTATACTATGTGTACATGTATGTGTATACTGTGTGATTGTATACTGTGTGTGTATATATTGTGTGGCCCCATAATCTCCTATTGCCCGGGGGCCCCATGAGTTGTCAGTCCGCCCCTGTTCAGCAGGTTTTAAAATAACCACAGACAGCCTAACATAAAGCACTCTTTGCCCTACCTTCCACAGAAGATCCCTGTCATGCCCACTCCTGTGCCTGCTGGCCACTCCCTCTGGTCTCACTTGGCTCCTCCCCCTCATCTCACATGCCTCCAGTTCAGGGGGGATTTTCTCTGTGCTTGACTGGTGAACTGTAGGACTGCTTTTGCTACCACCCAAGTCCACTAATTGCAATACAAGTTCACAGCGCCCGTTGCACTGCTGCCTGTCACCATGCGCCTTCTCTGAGCAGAGCCGGTGCCAGCATAAGCACTTTTTGAGGAACCCCTGGCTTTAGCGCCCCCCCTCTCCTGGCACCCTATGGCAGCTGCCTTAGCTGCCTTATGCCGGCACCTGCCTGTGCACAGCACAGGTTCACTTTAAATTATTTAAATCAATTATTTTAAGCATTAATGGGTAACTCTATTTTCGTAAAGAAAAAAATAGCATATACAGTTGCTACACAAACCATATTAAAACTTAATGCTAATAAAAATTACCTTTTCTTTTGGATCTTCAGTGCTGTAATTTTCTGTAAAATTCTATGCAACATGGCAACCTGAAGGCTTTGGTGTACAGCACATATAAGGTGTACAGAACTTCCCTAGAAATTTAATGTATTGTAATGTTTCCTGCTTGTTTGACTGGCTCACAAATTTTATCAGATGTCTAAAATACATGTCAAAGTTTAGGCATCCTCTGCAAAAGGAATTATATTTCAGGTGAGATACTTCCGAAGGGTTAATTACTTTTAAAGGGATGCAGACACTGCAACTTTCCTCATTGGGACACTGCCAGTGCATCACCTGTTTAGATTGAACAGGAATTCAGGAATCAGACTTCCAAAGGACATAGCAGAACATTCCGCTTTTTCCTAAGAACAACAGGTAGGTCTATGCTCCAAAGCTTGTTAAAATCATTACAATGTACATAGATCATTCAGAGGGGGTTGTTTTTCCCCAACAAACTGGTTTAATCTTTAACCTCTTCGCGCCCGCACTATAGCCAAAAGACGGCTGCAGCGCGGACGTTCCCTGACGTCCTCCTGTTTACTTCCCTAATGTGCGCTCCTGAGAGCGCGCATCGGGGAAGTTCTGTGCTGGCCGTGTCCGTCGGACACAGCCGGTCACAGATCGCTGTAAACGGCCAATCACAGCGGCCGTTTACAGCGAGATCGGCGTGTCCAATGAGAGATGATCTCATATGTAAACATATGAGATCATCTGTCAGCGCCGCTCTCCCTCCTCACACAGACAGCGTGTGAGGAGAGAGAGATGAACGGCTGTAGCAGCCGTAAAAAAAAACGAAATGTGCGATCTGTCCCCGCTGCCCGCTGCCATCTGTCCCTATCTGTGCCCGCTGCCATCTGTCCCCATCTGTGTCCGCTGCCATCTGTCCCCACCTGTGCCCGCTGCCATCTGTCCCCATCTGTGCCCGCTGCCATCTGTCCCCATCTGTGCCCGCTGCCATCTGTCCCCATCTGTGTCCGCTGCCATCTGTCCCCATCTGTGCCCGCTGCCATCTGTCCCCATCTGTGTCCGCTGCCATCTGTCCCCATCTGTGCCCGCTGCCATTTGTCCCCATCTGTGTCCGCTGCCATCTGTCCCCATCTGTGCCCACTGCCATCTGTCCCCATCTGTTACCGCTGCCCGCTGCCATCTGTCCCATCTGTCCCCGCTGCCATCTGTCCCCAGTGCCATCTGCCAGTGCCATCTGTCCCCAGTGCACCTGTTCCCAGTGCCATCTGCCAGTGCCATCTTTCCCCAGTGCCATGTATCATCAGTGCCACGTCAGTGCCACGTGTCATCAGTGCCACGTCAGTGCCATCTGTCATCAGTGCCATATCAGTGTCATGTGTCATCAGTGCCACATATTAGTGCCATCTGTCATCAGTGCCACGTATCAGTGCCATCTGTCATCAGTGCCACCTGTCAGTGTCACGTGCCATCTGTTTTCAGTGTCTCGTGTCATCAATGCCACGTATCAGTGCCATCTGTCATCAGTGCCATCTGTCATCAGTGCCACGTATCGGTGCCATCTGTCATCAGTGCCACATATTAGTGCCATCTCTCATCAGTGCCACGTATTAGTGCCACGTGATATAAGTGCCACGTATAAGTGCCATCTGTCACCAGTGCCACATATTAGTGCCATCTGTCAGTGTCACGTGTCATCAGTGCCCCATATTAGTGCCATCTGTCATCAG